>JAKEPQ010000670.1:5171785-6465714 GCA_024500445.1 Entomyzon cyanotis
TGGGGAAAGGAATCCACTGACTCCAGATTCCTGTGCTCCCTTTGTCGATAACAGGATTCCCAGTCCTGGCAGGCCAGAAACCCACCATGCAGGTGTGTCCTTTGCACATCCAACAGGAAACCCAGCCTGGCACAGAAAGTGAAACAAGGCCTGGCCTTTATGATGATGAGTTCAGTTAAATATGGAACTAGTGAGAAACACAAGCAGATCAAAGTGCAGCTTGCAGCCTGTTATTAAGCTGAGAAGACGCGAGCTTGGAATAACTCCACACCATGGGATAATCCTATGCAATGGGGATAGGTACCTATTCCCATCACAAGGTTTCCAGCTGCCTGCATGCTGCAGACAGGGCTTACACTGCTGTGGTGTCTGCACCCCCTGCCCAATTTTGGGAGCTCCCCAGCCTGGATATGCCTCCAGCTCTGAGGAAGGCGCCCACCCACTGCAGCTCCCGCCTGAAGCTCCTTGGAGCAGGGCATTGCATCCCACCCACAGCTCCAAGAATGCATTTACAGCATAAAGTGTCATGTAATAATCTCTTCTTTTTGGATGATGAGGCTGAAAGCTCATTAAGGCCATTATAGCAGAGGCGACAGGTGTAACAGAGGAGAGCCATTATTGTGTTTATGCTGTTACAGCAATGTGTGTAATTTGCTTCTAAAACTTTAATCATTTGGCTGCCAGGACAAATGAATTAGTGTGATGATGCTTTCCAGAGGAAGATGCTGATGATGTAGTTTGCAGGGCTTGTGCATCTGGGATTCCCCTGGGATAAGAGATAGGATTTGACGGCTCACCAAATGCATTACAGGATCTACCTCACTTCACCTCACTGAGTTTTATCCCTTCTGCATTTATCTTGCCCTGTTTCTCCACTGCTGCTTTATCTCTGTCCTCAAAGTGGGGAGGAGGCAAGACAAGCCATGTCTGTTGGTGCTCTCTCACACAGCACAGCAGTCCCAGCCCTGGCCTGCCCGGCACACCTCTCCAGGAGAGCAGAGGTGAGGCCCAGACTTAACTGCAGAGCCCAGACTGATAAAAATATGCCAGACTGATAAGACAATGCCCTGAGCCAGCAAAAGTTGAGGAAGTGGTGGCGGCACTGGGGAGCGGCCTCGGGAAGGGCTTAGGTCAGAGGGAGCCCAGGACAGGGACGTGGCTGAGGTTCATGGAGCAGAGGTGAGGTGGGCATGGGCACAGAGGAGAAATCCACAGGGTGTGAGCCTGGGGTGAGCAAAATGCAGGTGTATCAAAGCACCTTGGTCACACACACAGGGCCCCATTGTCAATGAATTGGACCTGGAGTGGAAAATAATATAAAGCCAGTGGGAGAATGGATGGATGGATGGATGGATGGATGGATGGATGGATGGATGGATGGATGGATGGAGATACCCTACACCCACATCTCCTCTGTGGGAAGCTCAGACTAACCTATCCCCTCTGTAAACAGCAGCACTGTCCCTTTAAAACATGTGAATTTCTCCAGAAACAATTATGCAGCATAAACACAGCAAAATCAACAGGGTGAATTTCAGACTAATAAAGATTTAATCTCTCAGTCATGAGACTGCGTTTGTTAGGAAAACACACATACCCCTGAGAATGCAGCTACGGTTGCTATACTACACACTGCTCAGCAGCTCGCTGGGCATTTTTCCAAACCCGTTTATTTTTAACATCAATCACATTATTCAATTAATTATAAAAACACTGAGGTTTTCAAGAGATGTTTCTGATAAAACTGCAAAGTAAATATGCGTGAGAACAGCAAGGATTAAAGTCTGTGTAAACTTTAGCATTTGGAGCTGTTGCTATAAACAAGAGAAGTCCTCGAGGAGGTTATTTATCAGGGTGAATCATAGCAGATAACACACAGTCTCCTCCCACACCACACACAGGGATCGTTTGTCCTTTACCTAGGGATGGAAGCAGAGCATCCACATGTCTGTCAGCAGTGTGCTGGGGCATGAGAGGTGTGAGAACTGGGCTGGATTCTTCAGATGCCTCCCATATTTCAGCATCACAGCTTGGTAAATATCAAATATTTAGCAGGCTCAGCTCTTTCCCAATAAGCTGGAAACAGAAATAAAAAAATACCAGCCCATCTCCAGCAATGCCTCAAAGCCTTGAAAACATCAGATAGGAATTGATTAAAGGATTCAAGCCTTGCCTGTAACAGCAGCCCCCACAAGCCCTGCTGTTTCCTGGTAACTCCTCGTGTGTCCTGTGATGGTTTCACTGTACCAATACAAAATGTTTTCCCAGTCCAAAGCCTGTGTAAGTTTAACCTGGTAAGCAAAAATCATAACAATGAATTTGGCTTGATCCAATTTTTCACTTTTATCCAAGGACATTGCTGTGTACTTTTCCTAGCAGGCTCTTTTTTTTTTTTTCCAAGGCTCACATTGTGGCGGAATTATTTGATAGCTCTGATATTGTCTGCATAGATGGCAAAGATTGCAGGCAAGGAGTCTGAGCATCAAAGCCTGGCAGAGAGCAAGGACTCCCAGGCTTTCATCCAAGCTTTGCATATCAGCCTTGGGAACAGTCCCTCCCATATGAGCCTCAACCTCTCAGCCACAGAGGCTCTTGGGCAAATCCCTAAATTTAAAAACTAGGCAAATCACATTGATGATTGCAGACTCCTTCAGGACAAGGAGAGACATTTTGTTCTGCTTGCCCTTAAACGGTGGAATCCTGCCTAACCAGGGATCTCAGCCACAGCACGGGACACGGCAGCAGCACATAATAACAGGGAGCCATTTGGATGAAGAGATGTGCCCAACTGGTTGCCACATCTCACACGCAGAGGGTGAGATTCCAGCTCCTAGCCCTGCCTCGAGCTGCCCCCAGGGCTGTGTGGTGCCAGGGCCTCCCTCCTGCTTCCAGCCAGTCCAGGCACTGCTGGCCAGCCTGACCCACTGCTACTCTGTGGTACCCTGAGGGGACAAGGCAGCCACAGCACCGAGTGGCCTGAGGAGCTGTGTGCCTGCAGCCCATGGGACACACTGATGAGAGGGATGTCACTGGGAGCTGCTTGGGCACTGGGCTGAGCCAGGGGAATGGTTCCTGGCTGTCAGGAGGATGCAGAGACCACGTCTGTCACAGAACCATAAAATGGGTCAGGTTGGAAGGGTCCACAGGAGGTCATCTGGTCCCACCTTCCCGCTCAAGCAGGGTCATCCCAGAGCACATGGCACCAGATTGCATCCAGATGGTTCTGGAATATCTCCAGTGAGGGAGACTCCACAACCTCTCTGGGCCAGTGAGCAATCACCGCACAGGAAAGAAGTTCTTCTTCATGTTCAGGTAAAACTTCCTGGGCATTGCTTTCTGCCTATGGCCTGTTGTCCTTGTGGCTGGCACCACTGAGCTGAGCCTGGCTTCATCCTCTTGGCACCCCACTTCAGGTATTTATACACATTAATGAGGTCCCCTCTCAGTCATCTCTTCTCCAGGCTAAACAGGCCCATCTTCCTCAGCCTTTCCTCATAACAGAGATGCTCCAATCCCCCAGTCATCCTCGTTGCCCTCTGCTGGACCCACTCCAGGAACTCCTTATGTCTCATGTCAGAGATGCCTCTGCCATTACCTCGGCCCAAGCAGGGACACCCCAGGCTCCTGCCATCCCCTCAGCTCCAGTGCAAGCTGGGGGCTCTAGGACATGCTGTGGGGCGGGAAACCCGGCGGTGTCGCCCGAGCTCCCCCTGAGGGGACAACGAAGACCCTGCTTCCCGCCCACCCCCACACGGGGCGGGGCTTATCCGAACCGACAGCCCTGTCCTCCACTCACCGCGCTCTCTTCCCCGCCCCGTGCCGGAGCAACCAATCATAGCCTTGCTGTGCGCATTCCGCCTCCTCGCTTCTGTCCAATTGGAGAGCGCCGCTCGCGTTCTGCTGTCTCGGGGAGGAGGGCGGGGATTACGTGCTGTCGGTATTCCCGAAGCGCGGCGGCGGCGCTCTCCCGGCGCTTTGCCTGCGCTGTCGGCGTAGCGGCCGCAGTTGGCGTAGCGCGGGCAGAGGCGGCCGTGTCGGGGAGCGGCGGCCGCCGTGCGAGGAGCGGGCTGGAGGAGCGGGCAGGGCCGGGCAGGCACCGGGCCGGGACCGCGCCGCGGGTCAGTGGAGAGCGCCGGGAAGCGGGCTGAGACCTCCCATAGGGGAGCTGGTGATGGGGGGCCGGGAAAGGGGTAAGACCGGGCTGCAGCTCGGTGTACGGGCTGAAAGGGGGCTGAGTCCGGGCTGCAGCTCAGTGCACGGACTGTGGGGCCAGAGCTGGGCTGCGGCCCGGGCACGGCCCGGTTCTTGGCCCCTGGGGCTGGGCTGCAGGGCACTGGGGGGTTCAGAGCGCCGGGAGCTGAGCTAAGACTTGGGCACAGCTCAGTGCACGGCTCAGACAGAGAGCTGGACCTGGGCACAGCTCAGTGCACGGCTCACACAGGGAGCTGGACCTGGGCACAGCTCAGTGCACGGCTCACACAGGGAGCTGGACCTGGGCACAGCTCAGTGCACGGCTCGCACAGGGAGCTGGACCTGGGACAGCTCAGTATCCACAGGGAGCTGGACCTGGGCACAGCTCAGTGCACGGCTCGCACAGGGAGCTGGACCTGGGCACAGCTCAGTGCACGGCTCGCACAGGGAGCTGGACCTGGGCACAGCTCAGTGCACGGCTCGCACAGGGAGCTGGACCTGGGCACAGCTCAGTGCACGGCTCGCACAGGGAGCTGGACCTGGGCACAGCTCAGTGCACGGCTCACACAGGGAGCTGGGTCCTGAATACCGCTCAGTGCATGACCCCGGAGTGCCAGGGGACAGGCTGTGACCTCACAGCAGCCAAAGCTGAGACCTGGCAGCAGCTCGGCGCAGGGGCAGGTACTGCTCATGGAGTGGGCTGGTGGTGTGGAGCATTGACCTGCCTCCCCCGGCTGTGCTCCAAGGTGTCACAGCACAGCAGAGCCTCTGTGGAAGTGCCCGGTCCCCGGCACAGTGAGCAGAGCCGGCTGGGTTCACCCACAGCCCCTGGGCGGGAGAGGGTCTTTAACCACCCACGCAGGCAGCTCCTGGAATCATGAGGATTGTTGACTGCCCGGCGTTCATAACCTTGTCCCTTTGGGACGTTAATCAGCTCCCGCCTCCCTGGTGTAGGTGCTGTGTAAATGTGTAACGAAATCGCTGTCTCCAGCCCCAAACCTGAACGGTGCAGGGCACAGCTCGGTGCAGCCCCGGTGCCGGGGGAAGGCAGCATTCCCGGTGGGCCTGGCGATTGGACAGCCAGATGACCTGATTCGGTTGTTATGCTGTGTAATCTGGAGCAGGCGGCTTGTTTTTTTTCCCCCTCTCTGCTGCTTTCTCCATTTATAAGATACAGGTGCTAGCACTTAGGGCTGGTCGGAAATTCAGGAAAGAAACAGATTTTTCGTTTCTTGAGATGGCTTTTCCTTCCTCTTGTTAGACTACACGTTAGACTGATCTTGCTCTGTAAACTGTTTCTAAAGATGATGGCTGAAAATAGAGCAGATTTTTATTAGGTGCTTTGCAAAACAGAAATTACAAGGGGGATGACAACAGTGAAGCTTGCCCTAGGCAAAAAGGGGAAAGAGGATGTTGGGGCTGGGCTAATTGGGGCCATACCTCTTCAGACTGGAATGAGTCTGGACTGAATATTACCCATCCAAACAGGTTTTAGCGCAGGAGGAGGAGTCCAAGACTGGCTGGAACTAATTTACTCATTTCCCTCCCAAAGGCTGACCCAAAGACCTGTATCAAGGAGTTGCACAAGAGATAGAGACTGGAAGCTCTCTGAATGTGCTGCCCGCAGACTTAAGGCTTCTCCGGGGACTCAACATGACTTCTCACAAGAGATGCTTTCAGGAGGGGTTGTGCTGAAGACAGAGCACTGCAGCCTCTAACTGGGACAGCTCCTGCTGGTCTGGAGCTGAGACCCAGCTTCCCTCCCTCCCTTTTCCCTTGGAGATGTTGCAGAGATTTAATTTGACCTCTTCCTGCTCACCTGAAGCCTGCCGTGGCGATGATCCCACAGCCAGATCCGACCACCAAAGAGAAGAGAATCGTGCGTTTGAAGCTGGGCCATCGTTGTAACTGAACTGGAATTTACTCCCTGCTTTACTCCTGGAACGAGTGCCCTTCCTCTGCTTGTCTGTGTGTGCTGTGAGCCACTTCTCCCTGATCTTGTTTGAAATTCCTGAGCTTTCCACGCTGAATTTGCCCATGGCTTTCCTGATGAAGAAGAAGAAATTCAAGTTTCAGACAAGTTTCACTCTAGAAGAGCTGACTGCCGTCCCCTTTGTGAATGGGGTTCTGTTCTGCAAAATCAGGCTGCTAGATGGAGGAGACTTCGCTAGTTTATCTACCAGGTAAGACCCTGCCTTCAGACTTGCTGCCTGGCTGTGCTTCTTTCCCTGGTTATTCTTCCCTTGAATGGTTTAGCATATGGCCACCACTTGCTTACCCCTTGATGGGATTTTAATAGTTCTGTAGTAGGGCCCCACATGCCATATCATTCTCCGGAGCGGGGGAAGTACATAGCTGGAGAGCTCTGAACCTGGGTGGTGTTGGCTGATCCGAGCTGGATTGAATTTTTCAGAGATGAGGGGAGGGAGAGGGAGGTCACTCCCCTGAAAGGGGATTAAATCTTCTCTTCCCTTTCCCCCGCTCCTTACCCAAGTTCTCACACTCTGTTTCAAACCATGTGCTGTATTGCCTTCATGCCTTACTTGAAACTCAACTCTGTAGAAAACTATATCTAAGCAAATCAACACTTCCCAACTTTGCTCTCCCCCTTTGATACTGTATTTCTCTTCTTGGTAAGGGTGGAAGTAGCTTGTTTTGCATTGCAAATTGCTGTGCAAGGGAAAACTGCTGCCTGGAGTCAAAGTTGTCAGTGTTAAAGACCCGTTTATCTCCTTGAACTGATGCCATTGCGTTTCTCACTTCAGAGCTGCAGTGTTTTCTGTGTCATGTTGGGATAGTTCTGCTACACATCTTAAAAGGTTCTGCCATCCTGTATTGGCTTTTTTCTGACTCCTTCAGGCAGGTCTGTCCCCACTCTTGTTACTAATTGCTAATAAAAATTTGCTTTGTTTCTAACTATGCACACAGATTATCACCAACAGTATGCAAACACAAATTCCATAACAGCCCAGACTTGCTTTCTGCCTGAAGATGTGAAGGAAGCTTTCAGTGGCTTTCAAAACTTGTTTTTTTGCTTTCCTGAGTGACTGCTCAGTTTTAAAGGTACAGGATTAGTTTCTGCTAGCTGTTAACTGCTTTATCCCAGGGCTAAAGCCTGGTTGGGTCCAGTTTTCCTCTTTGTGGTGCTGTGTGCTGAGCTTTCTCGTTTCAGCAGAGAAGATTTTATTGGGCAAGCATAAAACATTTCTGTCTTGCAAACAGAAGTTGTAGGGCATTGGTAAAGCTTGGGGTTTTTTTCCAGAGGCACGATGCAACCTCATCTGAAGTCTGTAGAAGCCGTGGGTGTGGAACACCTCCAAAAATGGACTTTGAATTAATTTCTCTTTTGAAGAAAATCTATCAAAAGAGCTTTTCCTCACAGTGTTCTCCCCTGAGGCTAGATCCTTGGGTTTGGTGGAAGCAGCTTATCTAAGGAATTCAAACAGTATGTGAACTTGGAAAGAAATTAACCCTTCTGCTTCCTGGAATCGTAATAGAATAAGTGGCACTGGAGGGTGTCTCTGAAAAAGCCTGTGCAGAGATATGTCCAACTCTTTCTCCTTGTTGTCCCTGAACAGGGGTTCTAGGAGCAGTCCCTGGGATTTGCTGGTGCTGCCAGCCATGTGGGTTGTTTTCTGAGCTGGCTGGGGTTCAGCAGTTCGCTCAGCGTTGCAGATGTGTTCCAGCAGCCAAATCAACTGTAATTCAAACCAAACACATACACAGCTCTCAAAACGAGCAAAGGGGAAGTGGGCTGGGGGGTTTGCCGCCTTTCCCCCAACCTGTCTGTGCTCTAACTGAAAGCACATGGAAACCTGTTCCTGCTTGAGAAGTTATGGGTCTCAGTGGTATTGAGTCATTTGACCTTTTTCAAATATTTTTCCCCGTTGCAGTTAGGGAAACTTCAGGAGGGGTGAATTTCCAGAAGAGTTACTGTGTGGAGAGGCTCCCAGGTCATGCCTTGGCTTTGCTCTGTGTTCCTCTCTTCATTTCCATCACCTTTTTGATACTCTGTGGGAAAGATTAAAGGAAAGGAGATACAGTACACATGTTGTGTTAGAAATCTGTGTGTTATTTGGAGTCTGTGATTGCTTCTCTGAAATCAACCACTTCCAAAACTGATGGGGTTTCAGGTTGTTGTGTCTGGCAGTTCATCTCTTGTGAACTGCTTATGTACAAAATCTGGTGTTTGCTCTGCAATTGATTTGGGCTTCTGTGATCTGGGGTATTTGGAGGTCTGTGGCTGTGGTCGAGCTGAACTGTAGCTCTTCATGAGTTTTCAGAGAGCTGATCTGAGCAAGGTGCCCCATGTCACCTGTAGTCTGTAAACTGAGGTTAGAAGTAGATACAGGAACTCTTCATAGGAAACACCAGATCAGTTTTTTCTAGTTATAGTGTGGAAAAAAGGAGTGTTGTTATAGGAACCTTCAGAGACAAACTTTTCAGGTTATTAACAATAAGCTTACTTGACACTTCATGCATATCTGTGGCAGGAGGTGGGAATACGATATACTCACTGAGTTGTCAGGTGGCACCTGTGGGCAAGGCAGAAGCAGCAGCCTGTACTGCTGGCTTCCATCAGCCAGTCCTGGTCCCAAGTCCACCTCAGCCTGGGTCACACATAGCTGGTGCTCTGGGTCTGGTGGGACACACGCTGGGCTGGGACCTCCTTCCCAGACTGCTCACACTGCTGGCTGGAGGGGAACCTGTCTGAAATGCATTAAGACTAAATGCTCTTAGGAATTTGAGGCTGTCTGGAAAAGGTTCAGGTCCTGTCAGCACATTCAACTTTGGGGATCTGCCTCTCCTGGGTTTTCTGGTTTTGTTGGGGGTATTTTATAATTTTCTTGCAGGCAGGTACTCTTATTTCCATGCTTCCTGTGCTCAGGCCTTGCATTAAACTATGGGTATTTTAATGACTAAAGTTTCAGCTGTAAATATCCTTTTGCTTGTCCTTTCCTCTCCCTTTGTAAAGTTTCCTTAGGCTGTGGTGGGGCTTCTGAGGATAAAACTCACCAGTTTCACTTTACAGTGCTCTGTGTTAAAAGCAGCTATTGTCTGTGGGTTTATCACCTTGCTGTTGGATTGCAGAAGTTGGGCATCTGAAAAGGCATCTGACCCAGGTGTAGGCCAGGCAGGTGCTGTATTTCCCCACAGAGAAGTACCAATATATTCGTTGAATATTATTAATCCAGATACTTAAATAGCACAACCACCAGTGAATTCAGTTGCCTCCCAAGTATCTTTAAAAATAGCAGGCACAGAGCAGTTGGGATGTATTCATGGCAACCGTTTTTGTGGAGCAGATGGGTGGCTGCATTTTGTACCAGTTTGGAGCTTTCTGGGGTGTTGTGCAGCTTTGTTCCTAGAGAGGTGATACAATAAGTATCCCGTCCATGGATCAGCACAGGCAGGAGCTTGGATGACCAAATGAGTGCCTAAAGCTACAGGCTGAGGTAGTAATGCATGTACATCATTGAGTATCCCAGAAGAGGAAGACTCAATTAAATTCCCCCTCTCTGCTTACAGTGTCAGCTCATGTTGAGTGACAGCCAGGTGCTTTTGGCCTCGGTGCTGAGTGATTTCTGGCTCTGTGTTGGCAGCGAGCGTTGCCGGTGCATGATGTGAAGGAAGTGGAAAGCCAGGTGTTATCCACAGACTCCTGACACCTCATCCTACATTGTTCTGTTAGCCTGCCAGTAGTTTCACTCTGGTATTTCTGGATTTGAAGCAAGGGACTGTACTCTGAAAACCCCTGTGTGACTCTAGAGGAAGGACTGCTTTGCATAAGTTGAGCAGTTTTGAGGGCATTTCCCACCTTCCTCATTGTCTTCTGAAGGCACTTCAGACTGTATTTCCTTTGGGACCGTGCTTTTCCAAGCTTAAGCAGCATTTCTGCTTGGGTTTTCTGATCCTGGCACTCGTGCAGCAGTTTGAAGCAAGGAATGTAGCTTGTCTCCTGCAGCCCAGCCCAGTTTGCATGCAGGCTCGATCTGGGAAGAGCTGACTGTTGGGGTGGTCTGACCTCCAAGTGTGTCAGTGCTGCAGCCTGAACCCAGAATGTTCTTAGCCTTGCAATTTTTAATCAAGTCAGTATGAAAGGCTACTTCCTGCACTGCATACTTTATTTATTTTTGGGGGTGTAAAGCTGCAACCAGAAAACCAAATAAATGCTGATATTTGGGAAGGCACTTCAAGCTGACAGCTCCCTGTGGACTGAGGTCAGCTTTTGTGTAAGTGTGGCTCTGTCATCGTTGTGTAGGCACAAATGACCTAAAGCTGCTTGCTTTTGGCAGCTGGGGGGATAAAAAGCATCATTATGCCTTACTGATAAACAGAACATTTTCACTTCTGTAGGACATAAATAGAGGTGAGAAGCATTGCCCTGCTAACACAGGACCAGTGGTTCAAAAACCTTTGTGAAGGGAGGTGCAAGTTGTGCCACCTCCAGAATGCAGCTCTTGGTGGTGGGAGTTAGAAATCAACTACTTCACTGTCTTTGCATAAATAGTCATTGTGCCTGATGCTACAGGATCCTTCAGGTAATTAAGTCGACCATGTTTAGCTTTTTCAGACCAGAAAATTGTAAGTATTTGTTTAATCAGATTGAAAGACTGATTCAGCCTGGTTGAGATCTGAATCTTCACTACTGTCTGCCTTAAAACAAAGGTTAGGTAACTAAATAGTTTCTTCTAGAGTCCCAAAGAGGGAAGAAAACTGGCTGTAGTAAAAAGGGGATCACTGGCTGAGTGCTGCCTCTTGATTCCAGTGGGATTGTCGTGGTTTAATAGAGCAAGGAGCTTGGTTGTGGCTTTAAACCATTCTCCCAGTTCCATATTTTAAGACAGTTTGTGCTTGACTCTATCCTCTGCTGGAGCATGTGGTATGATAACGTATTTTAAATGTACTTTTGTTGCAAATGTGTCTGAAAATGCAGACCTTCCCTACATGTACAAGTATTCCTATTACACAGATCAAGAGAATGAGTTTTAATGTTCCAGAGTAGCTTCACATGATAACATCCTTCCTTCCTGGCAGAGCCTCAGGAATAGGCTGGGGGTGTTAATGGAGAAGTGATTTGAATACACCCTCTAGAAGTGATTTGCAATAAAACATGACCTATTTCAAGATATTAAAGCATAGTACCTGCACTGCCTTGCATTCTGAAACAAATATAGAGAAATACAGAGGAAAAGGGTGTTCATTCCAGGAGTGTAGCTAAATGTAGGTGCAAGTTGTGAGAGCAGAAGCAGTGGATGAGGTTTAACCTCTGTCAAGTTAAAAGTGTTGGAAAAATTGTGGAAGTGATGGAGCACCGCAAGGTCCCCAGCACAAACCACTGTAAGTTGTGCTTTGAGTTTGCAGAGTACTTCTCTCACCGTTTTTGGAATCTGGCTGCTACACCTGCAGAGTCTGACATGCTTTGGGGTGGGTTGATATGCTTTGTGCCAAACTTGCCTCTTCCTGTCACCGGTCACCGCACTGGAGCCTGTCACAAGACTGGCAGAATTACGTTAAAACCTTCCTGTCATGGGGGCTGTATCCTGTTGGGTGAAAAACAGTCTGTGTTCATGCCCTGGCTCTGTCCTGCATGCTGTGGCTCAGGCAGGGGCTGCTCTGCTGACCAGAAGCTGCAATCTAAAGCTCTGTAACCGATATGCTGTGTGTACAGCATCAGTAAATACATTGGGATACAGGCGGCTTTCAAACTTCCCCCTCGCCGCCGATTCTGAGCTGGCATTGCTTTGACAGCTGACTCTTAGCAACAGCCTTATCTGTGTGACTTAAGCAGCCCTTGGCTCAAAAAAATTACTCATTGAAAGTTAATGTTCTACTGGGAAACCGGGGCTCTGTGGCCTGCTTGATTTGCAGGGTGACAATACCATCAGCTCTGGCTGAGAATCAGGGAAGGTTGGTGAGAGTGGCCCTGCTTCTTTAAGACATGTATTTATTTCTGAAATACAGGGAAAAACCTAAATGGCTTCCAGTCTGTTTATTCTTTGTGCTCTTGAGCTGCCATCAGTGTTGACTCTAGCTTTGTAGTTGAATTTCTGAGGAATTCATGTGTGCCTTCGGCAGCCTGTGGTCTCTCTGCACAGCAGTTGGTATTTTAATAGGCCATAAGTTGCCAGTGGCAAGCTGTTCTGGTACCAGTTTCTAGCTAAATGAGGCAGGTACAGATTTATTTCTTATTATTATTTTATTGCAGGAAACTACATCTGGTAGTGTTTCAGGAAAGAGCCCAGCGTCTTGCTCAGATCAGAAACCTCCCTCACTTCAGGGCAAATGTGTAAGCTCACATGTCTGGCAGAGTGGGATGGTGAGCTCTGCAGCATCCACCTGTGTGTGGCTCTGAGAGGCCTCATCCGTGCAAGGACAGGCGGATGTGGCTCTGTGTGTGACCTCCCTTCTTCAAACAGGATATGTTCTGCATCCTCTGTGGGCTGCCAGCTCTGCACTGCGCTTGCAGCCTGCTCTGAAATGGATCAGGAATTATTTTATAGATCTTGGTTAGTTGTATAATAACCAGAAAGAGTTCCCTGGACCAGCATTTGGATCTGCTTGTTTCTTCTGTAGCATCCTGTGAGCTCATGTTAGTAATTCATTCGGTAAAGGTGATAATTTCAGGTGTTATTTCAGGATGTGTCAGCCCACCCCAGTACCAGCTGCTTGCCCTGCAGGGTGAGAGACTTTTTTTTCCCCTCCCTGCAGTTTATTCATATTGTGCCAAGTGCACTTGCTGGGAGACACGATGCACGTTGCTGTCGTAACTCCGGACTTGGCATCATGATCCCTCTGGTACCATACAGTGGGACTCGGCATCTCATTTTAGTGCCTAGGTTTGAAAGGCACTTCCCACTAGACAAACAGTTGTGCCTGTGTTCACTCCATGAACAGCCTTCTTGTTTGGTGTATTTTTAATCTGATGATCAAGAAAGGGAATTGTTGTGCACGGTCCGAAATCGCTGATTGTCGTGGGTGTCATTGTCACGTGCTCCTCGAGGGTCGCCCCTGTAGCTCAGTGGATAAGGCTAAGAGGAGGAAATGGGATGGAGTTATGGGGATGAGGAAGAAAATAAAGAGGAAGCACATGGATTGGGAGGAGGCAAGTGTGGAAGAGACAGGATTTTCTAGATAAGCAGTAGCATATACAGTCTATAGCAGCCACACTCTCTGTGGATAGCGAGTAGCTGAGCTGGCAAGAGAGCAGGGTTATGCCTTTCCTTTGGCTGGATTTATCCTGTTTCACTGGTGAGAAGAGGCCTTGAAGGAAGTCCCATGTTGTAGTAGGAGATGAGATAAAGCTAAAAATACTTTTACTGCTGTATTTTAAATAAGAAATGAACTCCCTCTGTTCAGCCTGAAAGCACTGTGAGTGCTTACATGGGAGGAAGGGAGAGAGTATGTGGATTTACTATCCTGGAAGGGCTAGAAAGCTGCAGCACTAATTAGCAATGCAGCTTTAGAGACCTACAAAGACTGTCATGTGGTTGGTAACTACCCTGAAATGTGCTCTCTGAAATAAGCAACTAAAGCTAGAAAACCTTCCTTTTGAGCTTCATGTTTACCTCAGTGAGGTAAATCCCATCTCTTGCCATTAAGTGTACCAAATGTAAAAAACAAAATTTAAGGTTTGTTCAGTGCCTGTCAGAAATTACCAAGCAATGTGCTCCAATTTGGCTTTGCAATGGACAAGCAGATCAAGGAGGCTGTAATAGAAAACCCCATGAAACTGGTGTATCCTCAGGGTTTCAATTTGGGGTAGTCACATACCTTCATTTTGCTTGCAGAATAAAATTTTGTATGAAATGACTGTGGCAAGATGTTTTACTAATGGCTATTGGGTTAATGATCAACTGAGACTTCCTCAGCCAGCTGCCACATGAAGGACTGGTCAGTGCACTCCTACCTGTGCTCCTGCCTGCCAATGGAGTTTCCATTTCTCCTGAAATGCAAGTTGTGACTGTGAGGAGTACAAACTGGAGAGGCCAGAGTGAATCCTGATGACATTTTCCAGCTGTCTTGTTCTCTGTCTGGTCACTTTTGTTTACATTCTTTAAGGGATAATATTGCTAATCAAAATAAAAGTGCAAATGGCCAGGAGAGGAGGAAGGAAACACTTCTGGAAAGACCCTGGCATACAGAATTTTTTTTTTTTTTTTTTACCTGGCCTTGTATCAGACTTTGAGGTTTTATCCATGCTTGAGACAGCAAAGGTGAGGTTGGGTGCGGTATCATTGTGTTCAGTGGGTTTTTGTTTTGGTCTGTGTAGGCTGAGGAGGGGGTTTCCAGTTTTCTATCATGCTTATTTCTCCTGCTAGTTCCTATTCTTCCCATCCTCTCTTAGGCTGTGCATGCATGTCAGAGAATATGAGAGAGGCATGTAGGATATTTATAATTCAGCAATTTTTCCAGAGCCGTTAATGCTCCATTGCCCCAGAATGGAGCAATTCCATTCCCACTTAGGCAGCCTTGCTGTAAAAGTCAGCCCCAACTAGTGCAGCATCTTGCTTCCAGACTAAGCAGTAAAGGCTGTGCAGGGAGAGTCTGCTTTCCTCTGTTACAGATTAATTATGCACCAACCCTTCTGTAGGAAAGCTTTGCCTGGCTTCTATCAGTGGCCTGTTCTGGTAACACCAGGCGATTGCATCTACATAAATGTCGAATTCTTTCAAGTGCAGTGCTGCTCATTTTGTACCTTCGGTAGCCTGCAGTGCCCTTTGCTGCAAGGGAAACTGTGCTGTGGAGGAGTGTATTTCCTACAACTGTTTCTGTCATTTGCTGCCTTTCTGCTTTGTTGAATACCCTTTTTGTGCTGTATAGGGAGTAGCTGATCATACTGTGGCTCCTGTTCTCTCTAAGGTCAGTTTCTGATGTAGGTTTATAGCGAAGACTTTTCCTGCTCTAAGTACAAATGCATCTGTTCGTTCAGAACAAACCTGCATGGTTTTTTGCCTTCAGAAGCAATACATGTACATCTCCAATGTCATTTGTTCTCAGTAGGGGAGAATCAAGGGAGTGTGTCTGAATACAGCTTGTGGTGACAGCCACAGAGGAGGTAAAGCCTCTCTGATCCTCAGAAACCTGCTCCTGCAGTGGGATCCTGTGCTGACATCTCCCAGGGGCTTAACCAGTACTGGCTGCTGCCACTAAATGCAGAGCTGTCCCATATTCTGCTTTTAAACAAGACGTAATTTATGAAATTACCTTTCTCTCATTAAGACAAGTGGCACTGTGAGATATTGGTTGTTCTTAGAGAATTGTGTTTGTCTGCAGCTGTGGCTCCAGAGGAGCAAAATCAGCTCTGACTGCTGTATCTCAGACCCTTTTCTCTCCCCTTTTGTTGGCTCTCAGTTCAGCATAACCCCAGCTCTGACGCTGGAATTGGGGCAGAAGGGAAGGGAGAGTTGGGAGAAGCAGATTTAGGAGTCCCAGTCCATCACCACCAGTACAGTGATGAGTCAGGGTTCAACAAGCTTTGCTCAGCAGCCTCTTGTCATTTGCAAACCTCTCCTGCTGAGTGGCCTTTTTGCTGATAAACACCAGCAGTGATATATATTGATGGAGGGGGCAGAGGTTCAGGGAGAGCCTGTTTGGACCTTGTCCTTAAAACCAGTGACCTGGATTGTACTGCTGAATGGTGCCTCTATAAAGGAGCCATCATAAAGTACCTATGTTGATCGTGGAGAGAAAAAGCTGCTGTTAACATATAAGGGGCCTTCTCTTGGGCTGTTGTTTTTGTTTTGAGTAAACATGTACTCTATAGAAGTGACTCATAGGGAAACACGTCTGAGCATGGTTGGGTGTTACCTCTTGGGTAACTAAACCTACTTTTAGCACCAGGGTTGACTTCAGGCAGCTTATTTACTGTGAAAGACTCTTCAGCATGTTCAAGCCAAATTGCAGTGATGTTACATCATACGGTATTAATGAAATTATTCCAGAAATGAACTTGGCCTCATGTGCAGGTTAATTTGCACTATAAAGACTTCTCTGATACAGCTACATTGGCAAACTCTCTTGGTTGAAACAGGGTTGATATTGGCAAAAAAAAGTCACTTAACTATTCTGGCATCAGTATGTCTTCACGTGCCCTAAATCTGCCTTAGAGGCAAAAGCATTTCTCTCTGCACATCACTTGTGTTAGGGATGTTGTTCTTAGTCTTGCGTTGATTTCCTTCTGAGTTTTCAGTTGCCAAATTTACTATCCCAGTCGTTGGACTATTGAGTTGACCAATGTCTGGATTTTTCTCATCTTGTGGGGCAAGTGTGGATTTTTTTGGTTTTGAAAGGTAGCTTTTTTCTCTATAAGTAGCTTTTTCTTCATAAGAGCATCTTGTTTTCAAAGCCAGCTTTCTTGCAGTACAGAGTTGTAGCCGTGTCTTGTGCCCTGTATGGTGGGGACATTATCAGAGTTCTCCGTGGTAGAGTTTACATTGCTGTCTTTCTTCACTGGGCGTTTAAATTTAGTCAGCAAAAAGTAAATCTGGAATCTCTCAGAATGACAGCTAACACTTAGGGGATGAAGAAAGTTTATAAATACACCAGCAATGGATAATCAGCAAGTCTTCATTTTACATCTGTGGTCTGCCAGAAGTGAAAAGGCTTTCGAGAAAAGCCAGAGTGTGATACAGAAAAGTGTATTGACTCTGAAATTTGGTGGATTATTCCACCTTAATCTTGTAAGCATCTGTACAGAGCAAACCTTAGAGTTTTTCTGAAGTGTTTGGGACCCTCTGAAGCTTTAGTTCCTCAATCTGTTAGAACCACAGGGGAAATTTGAATTGTGATTTGTCCAAAGGGATTCTTTTCCTCATATTCTTAACTTCTGTGCATTTTACTGTGCAAATGTTGGTAATGAGCCTGAACACCCCTCCTTCTGTGCCTTCCAGCCCCCAGTAACAGAGACGTCTCTCAACTTGGGTTTTTTCATCCCCCTGTAACTCTAGCTCACTGGACAGGAGGTATAGGTTAGAGTTCATAAGAGGTAACTTAGTTAAGTTGCCTTCATGCCTGTTTTATGCACATTTGATTGATCAGTGATGGTAGCTGTGGAACATTAGATCTGAGAGGTGTTTAGGCCCAGAGTTAGTCAAGCTCTTCAGAGCATGGTGGGTGTGAACTGCAAGGCAGCCCAGTTTTCTGCAGCACAGAGCAAGAGGAACAACAGATGTGAGCCAGGCTGGAGAAGGGACCACCTGCATACAACAGCCTGAGTGTGGGAGCTGCTGGCTGACCTGGGCAGACTCAAGTGCGATCTGCAGGGCGGACCTGCTCTGGTTTCTTCTGCAAATGAAATCCTTGTGGATTTGCTTTTGGGAGGAAAGCTCTGGTGGTGGGCTTGGCAGCCTGGCACATGGCTCGTTCTTGGCTAACCCAGCTCCGACGTAGTCTATCGGAACAATGGAAGTAGGAGTTGGTGTGGTGACTCAGTGCATGATCAGAGTTCAAAAAAAGCAAATGCGTCTTTCAGCGTTCAATACGCACGTTATTACAGACTTGTGTTTTAGTAACTGAGTCATCTATCCAGTTATTCCTTTCTTTACACTTAAGAGTTTGGTGGTTCTTTGCTTGTGATGTTTTTCTCCTGGCACACATCTCTGGCCTCAGACCAAAAAGAGCTTGTGCTCTGTAGATGTGGCAAGAAGTCCTTGGATATGTGTTGCTTCGGGTTGGTCTGCCTTCAGCACAGAGTGTAACAATAGATGTATTGCAGAACATTTACTGTTACACTCCCTTCTTGGGCTTGTTTTCCTGATGTCCAGCTTTTCTTCTTTGCTTCGAGATGACAGAATGTAAATTACAAATACCTCAAAGCACAGTGGCTCTGCTGGGCATGCCCCATCTTTAAAGTGCCATGTACCCATCCCTTGCTGCTTGCAGCCGAGTCTGTTAGAATTATTTCCCCATGCCTTCTCCCTGCTCCACCCTTGCTTACCCTTCCAAAACTCATCTGACTTGTTCTATAGCTTAAGTTCTAAACGGTCATTTTTATGTGACTTACTTTCTCCGTTTGGGACAATTTTTGTTTCTTTATGCAGCTTCTCCTGTAGCACTTGGTCACCAGCTGCATGTGATTTTTTTTCATAACCTCAGTATTTTTAACATAGTTCATGTTAGGAGGAGCTTAATAGTTTTAAGATTTAAGTACGAGGAATGATTGGGAATATTTCTTTTAGAATAACCCCCAATGGTTTCAGAAGCCCTGGATGTACTGGAGAGTGTGGCTACCCAGTGCAGTGATCTGGAGGACATGGGATGCACTGCACTGGAAAGCTCTTCCCTATGGGGCATTGTGCATGAGGTCTGTCACTTGTAAAAGACACATGTCTGGGTTCATGTGACTGGAGTCCAGACATAACTGAATTACATTCAAAGAAGCTGTTAATACACAGCTAGGAGTGCTGATGCTGGAGGGTTTTGTTCTGGTGTTTGACTGACTGCCTCTCCCATTCTCCAGGAGGGATTATCACTCCCTGGCCTGTACTGGTGGATCTTTATCAAGATTGATCACTGCCTTGGAGGGAACTGTAACACACAGTTCCAAAGCTGTACTTTACAGAAATAGGCTTCTTCTGGAAATAAGGTTAAAACCATAAAAAGTCAATCCATTGCCTGCTAGATACCAGCTTACTCCTAAGGAGGATTTCTAAATTGTTCTTTGAATCCTGTTTTTATTTCATGCTCGCCTCTCCAGTTCTTTCCTCAGCTGCCTTTCACATACTTGGTGCTGTCGTCACCATCCCCTGTCCCCCAGTGAAGTTGCCTTGACTGTTCCTTACCTTGGTTTCTCAGCTGTGGCTGAAGTTTCTTCCATTAGCTTTTTTTTATTTTCCTGTACATTTGCCATTAATCCTTTTTCCTGTATTTGTCTCATGTCCAGTCAAGTAGGGATTAAGCAGCCTGTGCTCTTAACTGCGTAAGTGGAATCTGGTTTCCTGAGCTGACTTTCCCCTACTCTTTCTTCCCTGTTCACTCTTCCCCACCTCCCCAGCTGCCAGGGAACAGCAGGAGTGGTTGTATGTTCGTCTCCTGCTGTGAGGTAGAACTGAGACAGCAGGTGAAGCCCTACAGAAGTTTTGGAGCTTGCCTTGTTCCCCCTCAAAAGCATTTAGAAAGCCTTTACATATCACTGCTCTGGTGCAAATGAAAAACTAAACAGGTGTAAGCTGATGCCACAAGGGAGATGTGAGTAGGTGTCCTTCTCCACCATGGGCCATTGGAATGGGTTTGCTGGGAGTTGAAAAGTTAATTTTTTGAGTAGGTGGTAGATGTGGTGACCTTACTGCTGAACCCTTGTTTAAAACACTTGTAGTGAAACATCCAAATAAGACTTGTTTCAAATGACAAAGGCTTGCTTAGTTCTCTCAGTAACACAGTCTGCATCATCTGTCTCTGAGCCATTTTTCCATCATAACTGCTCATGTCTACTGAACAACAACCAGCACTTGTCATCTGGAGAATACGGGGTTGTTTGCAGAGGGGGAGACATCCAGCTCCTTGGTTTGGCAGTGGTTCTGGCCAGTGATGTAAGCCCAGGCACAGCAGAGTGACTTTATTGTTGGGAGCTCCCTGCACCCTTGCTCTGCTTCTGCTCAGGGAAGGCAAGACCCCTCTGTGTAAACTTGTAAAGCACTTGTCCAGCTCCAGGTTAAAGTAGGATTTCATCCTGTGTGTATCTGGCTGGTTTTTATGATTCTGTGTGATGTTTCCCAAGGGATATGGTGTGTCACTTCTCATTCCTGGGCTGTGTTTCCACTGAGCTTCCCAGCACCTGTTGCTGCACTGTGTTTGCTTCTGCTTTCCTACCTGTGTTTGGCCTCCATGAGCTTGACAATAAAATAAAACAGATCATGGCAGTGCTAGTTTTACTGACGTGACCTGTTCCAGTGCTGTCTGCCCTCAGTGCATCTTGTTCATTGTGGATTTCTCTCCTTTTCCTTGCCAGGCATCTGAATGGGAAAGCCTCAGAGCTGCGGTTTTTCTTTTATAATGTGTGTACTGCAGTGAAGTGCCCTGTCCTAAGCCCATTATTTGGAGATACCTGCAGGTTCTGGATTGTAAATCTAAACCAGCTAATGGCTAAATGAGGGCTTGCTTTGTGTTACATATGTATGTTCATCCACTTTTGTAACTCCTGTTCTATAGGCAGTGATTAGGCATTGTTTGTAGCAGGACCTGCTGTGTTAGTAGGATGGGATATATTTTGGTGTGCTGTGAATGCTGGGGTGTGAATACTGGTTCCTGAGCTTCTTAGAAAGTCAGTTTTGAAACAGGCTTTTCAAGGATTTTTTTCCTTGTCCTTACCAAAAGTCTCTCCTACAGCTTTGCATTAGGAAACCTGGTTAAAATAGTAACTGTCTTCTCTGGAGCAAAATGCAGGATTGTTCCAGACTTTGCCAAGCTAAGGGGAGTGTCAGTGATTCCACTCTTGTTCAGCCTTTGGAAGGGCTGGGGAATAGATGAGACTGTTTTAACTGTGTCTCTGCTGATGAAAGCAGAGCTGTGTAAAGAAATAGCGTAGAAGATGCCCTTCAGGTGCAATCTGCTGATATAATGTGATTTTTTGTTTCTTTATCCCCCTCTGTGATTGAGGGGATTGTACCTGCATTGCTGAGGTTGTTTTTCCTTCCTCCCCAAAAGACCCACTGCTGGTGTGTGTCAGGGCCCCTTGAAGGGCTGTCTTTCATGGCACTTAAAAGAATCTGAGCTGGGAGTTGGCTTGGCAGCCTCTTTAAAATGGTGTTATCTCTCCTGTGCCTTATCAGATAAGATGCTGCTGCTCCTGCTGCAGTGGTGAAGCAGGGAAGAGGACGCAGAGGACCAGGTCTGCTGCAAGGGGGATTAGTTCTGCTGGAAGGCTCTGACACAGATCCACATCTCAGAGGAGGGACAGTGAGCGTGTGGACTGAGCATCAGAAATAGGAAAGCTTGCCCTTCTCCTCTCTATAATGAGGAGGAGGAAATCTGAATAAGAAGCTCTTTGTGTGTGCTTATCTCTATATTGCCCCATTTAGCCTGAGGTTTTCCCACATCTGCTCCCATGCATGAAACATCAGACTGAGACACATTGCTCTCCTGAAACGTTTGGCATTAAAAGCTATTTTTTGTTGCTGCAGCCCTTCCAGTAAGGCTGTGGCCTTTTTATGACACACTGTCTTATGTGTGACAACTGCCATTAAGTACAAGTGAAACATCTGCTTTTCTAAATGCTTCAGCAAGGCAAAAGGGTGGCGTGTTGGAAGGTTGATACCCACAACTCCGCTCTGAGTCTGTAAATAGAAGTTTTAATCTCTGCTCTAGTATTTCATTAGCTGGGTTTTTCATGTGGGAGAGAGGTTCACAGTAGCCCAAGATAGCATGTGTTGTATACATGGTCTTTTTCTAGAAGTGTTTGCTTTATCAACTTGAATTCAGGGTGAGCCTTGTGGCTTTCTGTAACAGTGCTAGTCTGTCCATGGCACTAAAATCACAGTTGGGAAACATCTCTTCTTTAAGGTCTGTTTGTTGTGTGTTCTTCTGCCGTCTCCAGAGCTGTGTGTGAGATCCAAACCCAAAGAGCCTTGGAGGCTTCTCTGAGTTCACTGCTGCTTCTCCAAAAGCAGGTGAAGAATTGGGTCAGTGCTGTGCATCGTTCCCATTACTTGAATTCTCACCATCCTATGGTGAAATACCTTCCAGCTGCTTTTTCTGGTAAATCTTCTCTCGGGGGGTAGGATGGTGGATGAGGGATGCAGAAAATTGTTCCTGTAGCTGGAGGCAGATGAGCAGCTCCAGGATTAGAAGACCTCTTTCCGAAGCTCTTTCCAAAACTCCACTTTTCACAAAAGCTGCCACAGGATTGCACTGGTTTATTCTGAGAAGGTATATTTAGGTCTGGAAGAGTAATTACACAGCTTTGAATAAGTCTGAAGTCAGAAGAGGGCAAAGCTTAGCTTGGCAGGAATTCAACCTTCTGGGAGTCTTTTTGCAAAATGATACAGACAGCTTTTTTAAAATAAAACTTCTGAAGACACGTTGGATTGGCACCTAGTACCAGGCATTGGTCTGAACTATTTCTGGTTCTCCAAATACAGAGTAAACCTTAAAATTAGACACTTCTGGGTTTAAGCTGTTCGTTTCTGCTTTACTTTTAGTTGCCTTGTGATTAGGATGGGAGAAAACGCCTCTCAGTGCAGCCCTCACCATACTTCTTGGGTGTTTTTTTTGTTTCTGTGTGATGGTTCCTAATTGTACATCACAGAATATCCCAGGGCTAAATACAAAACTGCTCATCATCTGAGTTATCTTTTTTTTTTTTTTTTGTCCCTATTTTAGTGTTCTTAAATTACCAGCCTAACGATAGCTTGAAGGGAGGTGGATAGGCAAAGCCCATTGCTTCTCCACATGCCATCTTTTGGAAATGTGGAACTAATTTTGTAGAGTTCAGTTTGAAACAATAGAGCTGTTGCTTGCTTGTCTAATGACACAGACACAGCCCCCACCCTTAAAAGTATATATAAAAAAAAAAAAAGGTTTGAAATTCATTGTTGAATGATTGTGAAACTTGTGACTGGAAAACAGCTCTGGATTTTGTCTTATAAACTCCTTCTTGCCCTGTGCAGACTGTTCCAAAGACATATAAAGCCCCAAGCTATGTGTGCACCTGCAGCTCAGGTTCATGATCACTGTGCTGTGGGTAACATAACACCCCCAAATCCTTTTGCTAATCCCTTGCACTGTGTGGTATCTACAGCAGTTCTGGAAAGCCAATGTACATCCTTAATAAGAAGCAGAATTTCTGTTACAGGAGCTTACGCTAAAGGCAAATTAGCTATGGAGCTCTTTATTGCTAATCAGTACTTTTTGCCACGTTTTGAAGTAATTAGCCTTCATTGGACTTAGCAGCACCCAGCAGATGTTTAATCATGGCTGCATTGTAAGATGAGCAAGAATTCCTGAGTAAGGAAACTCACATGCTGCAGCAGCCCTTGATCCCTCTGATGATCCCACAGCTGTAGGATCCCAGGCAAATGGGATGGGATCTGGGAGCTGGAGCATAGTGCCATGAATGCTGTTGTCTGGCAGGAGTTAGAGCTCTGGTCAGGGTTGGGAACAAGGTGTGCAGCAATGTGCTGCTGTCTGACAGAACATTTTTCACTTGTAGCTGCCTTCCAGCATTCACTTGGAGCTCTGGTGTTGGTAGCAGCTTTAGCATTAGCCTTGCTCTCTAGAAAACAGCATTTCCTTTTTAAAGATGACTAATGCTGCTAAAGTATTTGGTGTTCCCCTCTTTACCTGCTTTGTGTTCCTGAAGCATGTGTTCACAGGTGGTTTTCCATTCTGTTGAATTCCTTTTCTCATCTGTATCTTGAGTTTTTCCTTCCTTTAGGTCATTAAAGATGCCTATTATTGAGTCAGGTTTAAGGCACCCATATTTGAAATGTAACTTGCCTAATTTGGCTGGCATGGTGAATATTTTATTATAGGCAGTACCTTTTTAATCCCTCTGGAAGTGTTTCTTCTGTCTGAGAAAGCTGGGGCGAGTTGAGTGGAGCAATGAGAACCAGATCTCATCTTGAATTAATAATCCCAGATTGAAAGGTATTTTTGGCACTTAGATGTTTCACTTATTACTGACTTCAATAGTGAGCCTGAGTTCTGTCTGGAAGGGGTTTAAATTCTCTACCTTGAAGGAATTACTGCCTTCTGTTTTCTCTCCTTTTAAACAGGGATGATCAGCCTTTATCTGCATTACAGAGGATTACAGGTTTCAGTTGTTTGTCAGCTACTCCTTTTCTCTGTGTCTGCCTTGCCTGGCACATTCAGTCCCACAGAATGTCTTTGGAGGACTAGCAGGACCTCCAGGCTCAGGATTGAGTCCCTGGATCTTTCCTGTTGGGCTCACCTCGAGGTTCCCCTAATAGCAATGTGAGCTACAGCTTCTTCCACTTCCTTCCCAGGAAGAGGTGAGGCACTCCCAAGGCTGATCATTCTCCCCTTTGCCACCAATGACTTTGGCTTGCACCATGCCTGGGTCAGATGGTGGGAAGCCTCCCTTTCCCTGCTAAAGCAAACAGTTTATCAGCTGCCCTTGCCCCTTTGTCCTGTGCTAGGAGGAGAGATAAGAGTCAAACTTGCTTGCTCACAGCTGTCAGCAGTGCCTTCCCTTCCTCCCCCTGGCCTCATTACTTTAAGAACTGAACTGGCTGAGGGCCAAGCGCTGAGCCAGAAACGGATCAGGTCCAGCAGAGGCTCAATAGGAAACCAGAGCCCCATGGAAGGACCCACACACCTTGTTTCCCAGCTCCTTTGAACCAGCCTCCTTGGAAAGGTGAAATCCAAGTTCATCTGAGGTCTGTGAGGAAGCCAAAGCTGTACCTGAAGGTATTCCTGTGCTCAGGAAGGCTTCCTCTCCTCCTCCTGCAGGCTCAGGTTATGCCAGAGCCATGTGCTTTTCCACTCAGCCTGGAGATCAGGATGGGCTGCTCTGAGCTCAATCCACCTCTTCCCTGGCTGAGACTGCTCTAGTGTCTGAACCCATGCACAATCTGAAGTGCAGTGTTTGCCTGCACCTGGAGCATTTCCACGTGCATTTTTGTCCTCCTTCGAGCTGGCCATCCTCACTGGCTTAGTCCCAGCACGAGAAGCAGGGAAGGACAGGACATCCAGGACACACAGCACGTTTGCTGTGCAGAGGCTGTACAAACAGACATGCTGGAGGGAGATAAGCCTGTGAACCTTCAGCCCAGTTCGGTTACAGAGATTTGCTCCATCCATGCTGGACGGTGAATGAGCTAAACTGGCTAAGCAGGAAATGTCAGAGAGCTTGTGAGAGTTTTAAAGGCAAATTCTGTTGATGAGATAATTACTATTCCTGTAACCTGGGTGGATTTTACCTGTGTTGTGAAAAGCTTGATGCTAACTTAACATCTTCATGTGGTGCAGTTTCAGGTGAACCAAGCTGTATTGCATAGGATCTTTACAGGCTAGGATGCCACTCATTAAAAAAGATATTTAATAGCTGGTCTTGATTTGGCTTTATTTGAAATTTTTTTTTTCCATTTTCATAGAGAGGAAGTTCAGGAAAACTGTGTCCGCTGGAAGAAGAAATTCACCTTTGTGTGTAAAATGAGTGCCAACCCTGCCACAGGACTCCTGGATCCCTGCATCTGCCGAGTGTCTGTCCGTAAGGTAAGCACCCAGCTTTGCTTCTGGCAGGTAGTACCACCAGTAGTGTACTGGCAGTTGGTGACTGGCTGCTTTTTGGCAGCAAGAAAAATTGCATGGACTGTGATGGGAAGGAAAGACTGTTTGGGACAGGATATGCTGGAACAGAGCCTCTCTCTCCAAGAAGGGTCCTTGATGGAGGGTGGGAGTGACCAGGGTGGTGGTAACCCTTGAGAGAGAGGCTTGGGAATCATGAGAGCAGATTCCAGGATTGAGTAATGACTTTCCCCCTGTTGCCCCAGCACACATAATAGCTGCTTTTCCTGTTTGTTTTGTCTCCCAATATAGGAGCTGAAGGGCGGAAAAACCTACTCAAAGGTAAGAGCACAGAAAGGGCAAATGTAGCAGAGTGTTGATGGTCTTGTCTCCTGTTAGTGCTTGACACCCTTTAGAAACCAGTGGCTGCTGAGTGGAGCAGTCTGGAGAGATGCTCATTGGTTCTCAGTTTAAGTCTGGGTTAAGAGATTTCCCAAAAAACTCGACTTGCTGGGACAGGATCCAGATTGCACTGGATGTGGATTTGAGATGGGGGTTGGAGAGATGATCTGCATGTCCTCAAACTTTGGGGAAGTTCTGAGTCAGATGTGAACTCTCTGGCTTCTGGCAGCATGTCTCTAATAAAGAAACAGACTCCAGTTCTGTTCTCCAGAGCACAGCAGCTAGCTGGGGCTGGGGAAGGGACCTCTCTGCCTCAGGAGTGCAGGCAGGAGCCTACAGCACAAATCACTGCCTGCCAAAGCACAGGAGACACCAAGGCAGAAGCCAAACAGATCAGCAGGGATCTTAGTCTTGGTTTGTCTTCCCCCCATTTTCTTGCCTGTGCTGTGGAACAGACAATGGGCTACCCCTTTCTCCTCCTTGTGCTGGATCAAGAGACAATGTTGGCTTGGAAGCTGAGCTCACACAGTGCCCAAAATCATGTTTGTTTGAAAATGAGTCACTGCTGCTGGTTTCTAATAAACAGATGCTCCAGTCACGCACAGCTGTATAAGAATTCCTTCTCATCAATATCCTTTCTGAGGCCATGGAGGCAAGTGGCTCTGAAGGGTGCACTGTACTCACTCCTGTGTTCTCCTGTGCTGGGTGGAAGAAGGCAATGTGGCTGCCCACATCGTTTCTTTTTTGTTGCTAATTAGGACGTGGTCTCTAGGGCCATCAGTATCTCTTTCACTAAATTCATGCTGTGGGGAGGTTATTCATTCTGCAGAGCTGCCTGTCCAGAGAGACCAGCATAGCTGGAGGAAGAGATGTGCCTCTGAGACATAGTAAATGCATCAGCCTGTGCCTCCCACAGTGTCCATCCTCAAGCTTTCCACAGGATTTGGAACGGCAGGATTAAAGAAAGCCTGAAGGCACGTTTCCATGGTGGTGTTAACCTGGAGACCTTATTCAGGTCATGCTCTAACCTACTTCCTTTTTGCTCAGTCTCCAGTTGTGTTTAGTGGCATTTAAAAGAGACTGACTTTCTCCAGCCTGGAATTGGAGACCAAATCTCAAGTACTCGTCATCTTTTGGGCTGGTATCTTGCTTGATCTCCTGTGAAGGAGACCAGATGTGTTCTCCTTGAAGATGATCTGAAGCAGCTCAGAAATGAGGGATGTCACACCAGACAGGGTGATTGCAGTCTTGCCCTGTGGCTTGTTCTAGGCAGGTCCTCATGACAGAAGTGACTAATTTGGGCTTCCTAATGTTTCTCGCAGAAGCCTGTGGTGCATGTCCATGCAATTATTTTCCCATTTTACACCACGAGTCCCCACCTTTTTAAACTATCCTAATTCACCTGAAAACTCCTTCAATCATGGCAGCAGATGTAGAGGAAAATACAACTTGTGAATGCCCCCTGTACCTGGTCCCCCTTCAGCAGGAACTGAGTGATGGGGCTGTTTGTGCTCCAGGCAGAGTTTCCACTGACTCGCACACCTTCGGGTTTGACGTGACTGTCACCTCGGGGTCAGGGGTGACAGAGCGGAAGATGACAGGAAGAACTGATAAAGCAGGAACTCTTTCCCTGAGCTGGAAGAAACACCATGAGCTGGCTGGAAAACTGAGGAAACTATTCTGAAAGGTTATATCTGAAAACATCCTTTTGTTAAGGGATCTTTCCTCTATATACTGGGAGTCTGCTTCCTGAAAGAGCTTCTGACCTCAGCACACCATGTGGGTTGCTGGAGGGCTCTCCCACACTGTGTTCCCATGTCCATCTCCTCGCAGGATTTAGTGCTGTGGTGGAGGAAGAGGGATCTGGGTCTGGGCCCACCCCTGTGCCACATTGTTCTCCTAGTGTGGTGGTGCTGTGTCTTTGTCACAGTGATGGATTGCATCTAACTCTGTGGCTTTCCTCTGTCTTGTTTATCTCTAAGAGATAAAAATTCACTGTTTCTTTTTTCTTATCGGTGAATAATTAGCAAGCAGCATAGCCCTTGACTAGAAGAGAAAGAAGAATTTCTGCAGCAGGGGCTGGAGAAACACTTACATTAAAGGAATTCTTAAGAAGTGAGAAGAGAGAGAGAAAAATTGGGTTATTTTTTCCTTCCTTTTTTTGCTGATAAAAGGTTCCCTTTCTATCCCACATATTTTTTCATTTGCCATCAGAAGTTCCCCTTTGAGAATGGGATGGAGGAAGCAACCATACTAATCTTGGTGCTGTTTTCCCCTCAATCATATATCTTGAGCAGACTGTGGTTTAGACTTTTGACTTGGAACAGTGGGAGCTGGGGTTCCTGTGGCAGTGACTGTATTGTGCTGTGAACTCCCTACCAGCTTCCTCAGCTGACAGAGCACCACAAGTCCTTAGAACGGTGCTACTGTTGGGGCTCCCTGTTCAGTTGTGTCATCCAGCTGTCAACAGCAGGGCAGAAGGGATGTGCTGCAGAGCACAGAATGACCTGCTGCTGCTGCTCCACCTGTGCTCCCTGCTCTCCTGGGAGCTGACCTGTTGTTGGAGTGACGCAGATGCTCCACGCCTGGATGCTTTGGCCAAATACGGAGTACAGCATGTCCTCCTGATCAGATTGGATCAGACACAACTGACTGCTGTTCCTAAAGCTCTGCATGAAAGAAGCCATAACTTCTTCTTTGAAACGCTG
This sequence comes from Entomyzon cyanotis, assembly GCA_024500445.1. Lineage (NCBI taxonomy): Eukaryota > Metazoa > Chordata > Aves > Passeriformes > Meliphagidae > Entomyzon > Entomyzon cyanotis. The sequence continues at coordinate 5,200,273 of JAKEPQ010000670.1, forward strand.
TTGATACACCAGGGATTAGGGCAGGAAAACAAAGGTGCTCTTCATTGTGTTTGTATTTACTCTGGAAGCATCAGTGCCCTCTTTGAAAATGCCTGTGATCTTCAGCTTTGTCACCCTCCCTGTTTGCTTCCCGTTTGTTGGAGAAGGTTTAGAGAGCTCAGAACTAAATCTCTTTAAATATTTCTCTTCCCTTCTGCCTGTCAAACATAGCCCTTGCTTGCTAAACCTTAGCAGTGTAGAGGAGGAATGCTCCAAGAGCTGCCCAGCCCAGTAGCTGCCTCTGAGGGGTGAGGCACAGGCAGTGCCACATGGCTCTGGGCCTCCAGCTCCCTGTGCCCAAAGTCTGTTGTTTTTTTCAGGATGGTGTCACTTTCCCCTGTAACAATATCCTTTCATCTCCTGGTTCACATGCTCTACTGCATTCTGGGATGGCCCAATACAAAGAGTGCCTTATTATGTTAGTGTATGTGTGATTCTGTTTTTTCCACATCGTTGACCTAGTGCCTTCCATGTCCTTGGTTATGCAACGGCTGCAGGCTGGTTAACACTGTCCTGGCCACCTCCTCTACTGTACACCCTTCCTCCATGTGGGCTTGGCTTCCTGGAGGCCTCCAAGTGTCCATCTGGTTTGGGATTAGGAATGTGGCCCTTCCCATCCTCCAGAACAGGGGATCTTCACAGCCACCACTCTGTGTCCTGGCTCCCATTTCTGCCCTTGCTCACAAATGTGCTCTCTCCCGTTGGTCTGTGTGACACCATATATCCCTTTATGAGGTAACTTCTGTTCTCTCACCTTCCCCTCCAATGTTTTCTTGGCTACAGCTGGGCTTTGCTGATCTAAATCTGGCAGAGTTTGCGGGCTCTGGATCCACTGTCCGTTGCTGCTTGCTGGAAGGATATGATACTAAGAATACTCGACAGGACAACTCCATCCTAAAGGTACAGCAGCTAGTGCTGCCACAGTAGAAATCCTGCTTAGGAATTTGGGAAGATCAGAGTGCAGTGCCAGGTCCTGTTATGTACAGAGACAAGATTTTGCTTTTGTGCTACTAGACTGACTTGGGAAGTTTCCCACTGTCAGAGTTGCCCTTTGATAATTTGGCATCGATTTGGCCGAGCAGTGACCCTTGACAAAGTGACCAGGAGCAGGAGGGAGGGAAAAGGTTACAAGTGCATTGTCAGCCTGGCCAGGCTGGTGTCCTGCTGAGCCACTGCCGCTTGGAGTTACTGATGCCAGGGATTCGGGGTGGGGAGGGAAATACTTTGCTAAATCCCTGAAGCTGATTTCCTTGGAAAAGGAGCTAGATCTTGCTAATCTTTACACCTAGCCCTTGACCTTCTGGCTGTTGTGAAGTGAGGAGCTCAGTGCATCATGGCTAATGATGTGCCTTGTGTCACCTCTCCAGGTCACGATCGGAATGTCCCTGCTCTCAGGGGATCCCTGCTTCAAAACGTGAGTTTCTGGCTGTACCCCATTCTGGGCAGACATTAAAAATGATGAAGAGAGGGGAAAACATGCCCTTGATATTGTGAAGTACAGTAAAACTGGTTGAATCAGCCAGAAAAGTGTAGCCAGCCCATGCTGTTAATAAGTTTTGTTCTCTGCTCCAGCTTTCCCAGCTTGGTTATTGCTGTGTACACTATTTTCCCTGCTGGTGCAACTTAGGTTCTGGAAACCAGTAGATTTTGATGAGAAACTTCATGTTTTGCCTAAAGGATAGAATTTCTCATGGCTCTGGGGTTGGTTTCACTGACCTCCAAGAGGAGAAAGGTCAATAAAGAAAACAGTCTTGGAAGTGGACACGCTTCAGCACATGTCATGGGGGATAAAGATCTCAGATTTAGCAACAAAAATACTTCAAGGCTGAATCATTTTAATTCCTTTTTTTCCTGCAGGGCTCACAACTTGTATTAATTAGCAGAGAAATTACAGTCATGTGGGGGTTTTTTTAATGCATAATGGAAAGAATAAGTACAGTTAAGCTGTGGAGCAGTTTTGGTGATTAAAGAATTGTTGGTGAATCAACTGAGAAACATTCTGACCCCATCTTCCCTCACACCACAGTGCAGCATCACAGTCCCAGCCCTACTGTGGTGTGCTGGAAGGTGTATGACTGCACAGCAGGGCTGCCATGTGCCTACAGGAATATTTCATGTTGCTTCCCAACAGTATGAGAGAAGAAAGCTTTATCTTGAGGCCAGCTTTTGCAGCAGTTGTATTCTGGGCTAAAAGGTCTAATTTTAGGAGCTAGCTTGAAGTGTATAAATTAGCTTGAATTCTTGTTAAAAATGCTGCATAATTTTTGGTAGGTTTGTTTTGTAAGTGGCTTTTCATAGTTCCTCAGCATTTTCTGGTACTTTTATGTCATCTGATTCTGAAGAATGTCTGCTTCAGAAGGAAGTGTAATAAAGAAAGTTTTGAATATCTTAAACCATAATTTTATAGCAGTAACAGATGTTTTAAATCTAGGGTACTAGGGTGTCTGGTAATAATGTCTGACAAAAATACCTGTTGCTCCTTTGCTATGGAAGCAAGTCCCACTGTTAGAGTGCCTAAAAATTACACAGAATAGGATATAAATATCCATTTAATGTAAGTAGGTTCAAACTGAAAGTCAAACCTCCTCATTTTCTTAAAGGATTTTTGCAGTCATTCCCACTTTTCCCTTTTATGTTGATGATGTGCAAATACCTAAAAATAGAAGCTTTGCATGTGGAATAGTCCTTGATCAGTAGAGCTTCTGGTAAATGACACTCATTAGAGGGTTAGGCAGGAATTAAACTGTGCTGGGAAATCACTTCCAAGCACTGCTTTTCTGCAGCATTCTGTGAACCTTCTCCTGCTGGGGTTGTTGGAAGGGGAAGAGCAGCTGAGCTGATAGAACCAGGGGCTGCTCCAACAGCTGCTGCAGGAAGAGTTTGCTTGCTTAAGGTTGTAAAAGCCTTAAAAACCTGTGAAGCAAAGTCCCCAAAGCACCTGGGTGCATGCAAATCACTGATAACACGATCAGGGAGGGCTTTTTCCTGGTCAAGGCATACTGTGACTTTCCGGAAAGCTTTATAGCCATTTGGCTGCCCACATGAAATATTCTCTCTCCCAAAATACTGCAAAGGTCCTCTCACGTAACATCGTCCCTCAGAGCTCCAAGTGAGACAAATAAAAGTTTTTATTTCTCACTCCTCACTTAAAAAACATAGTATGATCCATTAGTTCCAGTTCAGACTTCAGGCTACAAGGAAGTTAGGGCTCCAACAGGAATATTCACTTTGCCACGCTGCACATGCTGTGGCTTCCACCCAAAAGCACTTCTGGAGGAAGGGAGGGGGCTCCAGGCACTCACAGCTCTGCCCTGCAGTCAGCATTTACAAAGGGATGTTGCGAGCTCACAGAATAACCAGAAAAATAATTTTGACAGCTGGAAAAACACTTCAGTTTCACTGAAAAGGAGTTTAATAGTCAGTTAAAAAAGGGAAAGGTTATTTGATCGTTGTAAAAGGGCTCTCATAGGAGGACAGGGTTGTTGGGATAAAAGGTTTCATTTTGGCCAAAGAGGTGTAACGGAGAGGAAGCTGGAATTGAGAGTAGGACAGCAGCAAACTGGTTCCTGTTTGTGAAGCCAACTGGCCAGTGGACATGTGCTGGGGGGGAAAGGGCAGCTCTGCATGGTGTCCTTGAGGACAGTGCAAGCTCTGAGCCTGTTGTCCTGTATAAATGAATGAATGGTCCCTTTTTGCCTTAATTTACCTCAAAAACTTGATTTTTGTTGTAATGGAGTCCAAGGTAGGAAAGACCCATGCTTGCTGCCTGCCTGGCAGTCTGTAACCTCCTTGCCTTCTGATTACAGGCCTCCTTCCACCGCCAAATCCATCACCATCCCAGGGCAGGACTCTACCCTGCAGCTGACCTGCAAGGGCGAGGGAACCACCAGCAGCAGCAGTTCCTCCACGATTGGCTCCCTGCGCCAGACCAAGCCAAGAACTGCCATTCTCAGCTCAGGTCTGAATGCCCATGCAATGCTTGGCTGTGCCTGGACACTCCTTTGTTTTTCCCAGCAGTTGCAAGCACGGAAACTCTTTAATTTTTCATGTTTTCCTGCACCCATTCTCAACCCAATTGCTCATTAGGAATATTGAGAATAACAAAACAATCTAACTGATGAGAGGAAGGTTGAATGTTTGCCACATGTGTACTTCTGTTAGTGGAGATAAAGCAGTTTGTTCTTTTTGCTGGGGATTTAATAATTCATGCACTGCACTCATCCCTGCTTTCCACCGTGTTTAATGACACTTACCATTGTTCTCTTCTCAGCTATTCTGTTGCTCAGACTTATCTTCTAGAAAAGTTCCTCTGAAGGTTTTAGAGGTTGGTTTAAGGTCTAGTGGCCTTGTTCCAGCTGCTGATGCAGTTCTTTGGCTTCTGTATGAGCCTGTTTTCAAGGGCACTGCATTTTCACATCACTTTTTTTTTTTTTCTTCCCACCACATTCCAAATGTGCAGGCAGATACTTGGGTGCTATTTTGGTGCAGTGTCTCATCACCTCAGTGGCAGAGCACATGGTGCAAGTGCTGTTCTTTAAAAACTGGCTAATGTGTTACATTTGTGCACTTCTGGATAAACTTCCTGTAAAAGAGACAAGCAGGGATAGAAAAGGAGCAGAGGTTGTGCTGAAGTGTCTGTTAAATTCAGAGATTATTTAAATGGCAAAGGCTCTCTCACAAGTAATAGAAGGGGAAAGGTAGTAACAGAAGCACCCAAACAGAGGTTGTAATCCTTTACTGCCAGTGGCCATCTGACAATTTCTTGGTCTTAGCTTGATGCTTTTAACTACAGATGGTTTCAGACACTACCTGTCCTTCTAGATGCTACAAGCTCCCAGAGATGTTTGTAAATTCAGGTGCTGGATAGAATTAGTGATGAATTCGACAGAGAAGCTCACTGTAGGTCTTCCCTATTCCCTGGGTGTTTCAAAGCCCTGTACTGGCCTGTACAGCAGGGCTCTGCCAGCAGACTTGCCCTTCCCATGTTTTAGCACCCCAAGATCAGCCTCCACTCCCAGCTGATCAGTGCACCATGTCCTGGCTTGGTTACGGTGTAAGCAGTGTCCTGTTGTTCCTTGGCAGGTGTCCCAGAAGAGCCAGATCAGAACCTGTCCAGCCCAGAAGAAGTTTTCCACTCGGGGCACTCACGGAACTCGAGCTACGCCAGCCAACAGTCCAAGATCTCTGGTAACCATTGATCCACAGAGCTCTGCCAGCACGGGCCACAGCCCTTTTCTTTCCTGCCATGAGCTCCTGTGAGAGTGGTTTGCAGCCATCTCTCTCACCCTGCTCTGTAATACAAGTCTCCTGCTCAGATGAGCTCATAGATGTCTAAACCTCTGTATGCAGGAGCAGAAATGCTGCTGTGAAGCTGCCTGTTAGCTGTGCTGCCAGGAAGGGGAGCAGATGAGGTTTGTAACCCCTCTGTGTTGGCAGGTTACAGCACGGAGCACTCGCGCTCCTCCAGCATGTCCGACCTGACCCACCGCCGGAACACCTCCACCAGCAGCAGCGCGTCCGGCGGGCTCAGCATGACCGTGGAGTGTCCTGAGGGGGAGCGAGACCACAAACTGGAGAAGCCACCTCGCCCCCTAGACCACCCCTGCTGCTGGACAGACCCTCCCGGTGAGTAACTGTGGAGCAAAGACCTTTGTCTGGGAATGAGAGACAGAACCTGCTCCTTTGTCTTTCTTCAGGCATCCTCTTTGTAGCTACTTAGGAGGAGACTGTGGCCAAGAGAAGTAGGATGGTATATGGAAGTCTGTGTCTGGAAAAGCTGAGTAAGTTTTTCCTGTATTTCTTCTCGCCAGGAGGAAAAAGGATTCAGTGGAGAGTCACCCAACCCGAGTGGATGACACGAGGATCGATGCTGATGATATAGTGGAGAAAATAATGCAGAGTCAGGACTTCACAGATGTCAGCAATACTGAAGGTGAGAGGAGGCGTCTCAGAGGGGATGTCTGGGCTGTTCCTTTTGCAAGGCTGCCAAGCATTTACAGTCAGATCTGATCTGCCATGGTCTCTCTTCCCCTTTTTGACACTTACTTGCTTTCAATGCTTGCTGGGTGTTTCTGTGGTAGATAAACCATGCGGGTTTGAGAGCTGCACATGCATTTACAGATAGCTCTTGGCTGCTGTTCCACACATGACAGCAGAGATTGAATAGTAACTCAAACGAGAAGGGGGAGAGGAAAAATACTGATTCTCAGTGCAGTGGAAATCAGTTGCATCAGCTGTCTGCACTGCTTTAGTGGCCTTCATCCAGGGTCAGCCCAAGGGTATTTATCAAAAGCGGAGAGCACAACTGGAAGGGAAACAGCACATCTCTGCAGAAAGATGGGTTACAATGTGCTGGTGATCAGGTCTATCTGAGAGCTTAAGAAGGGGTTTTCTCCATTGCAGTCACAGCATCAGTTAGGAGAAAACTAATAATGAAACTGCATTTGTTTTCACTTTCATTTTTCAGTTTAGCATAGAAGTCAATCTTTCTTCTGATTTTCTTATCTGAGGTTTTCTGTTAAGTTTTAAATTTGAATCTAGCTTGTTATCTGTGCTTCATTAATTTACCATTAGTCACCCTAAATTGTTGCACATAGTAACACTCTTACCATATGGGGATTTACACCTCACTCAGTATGGGTTAAAACTAGATGGAATGCAGCTGCCTCTCACCAGCAGAACAGGCTGAGTTTCTCCTCCAGTGACTCTACAAAAGCAGTGTGAGGCCCCACATCGCATCTGTTCACATGAGTTTAAACTGGCCAAGAACTTGCATCAATGGAATTGCCTTAAAAGAGGCAGCTGAAGGAGTATGATTGAATTGATATCTCTGCCTTTATTCTTCCAAAGCTTCATGTTGGGGAGGCTCCCTTGTGGAGCAAGGAAAGGAGTTTCCAGAGGCTCCATGACTGTGGGAACACCACCAGAAAGTGTCGACATGCATCTGCAGAAACACACTTGTTCTGTGCTGATCATGTGTCGGGGAGGGGAGCTCCTGGCAGCCTGGGTAGTTCTGGATTTTGATGTCTGTCTTCCTTTCCTATCTGTAGACAGTAACCTGAGGTTGTTTGTGAGCAGAGACGGAACAACTACGCTGAGTGGTATTCAGCTGGGAAACAGGTAGGCTTCCCAAAAGGCTGGCAGACAGAGGGGCTCCAGAGAGATTAGTGAGCTTTTTACCCAGGAAACTTCCAGGTTTTGCTACAGGAGAGATTTCTAAACATCATGTGCTACGTGGTGGCTTTATTAACAGCCCTGGGATCCTTTTGGTGGCAGGCTGCAGCTGCACTGGAGTATGAATGCAGTTCTCAGCAGGAGTTCAGAGGGATAATGGGATCCTGGTTGTTAGACCCAGAACAGAAGTGAGGAGTGAAAGGACAAAATGGTAGAGGCTGGTTCCCGTTCGCTCCTGAAGGAGGGAGCTTTGCCTCCTGCTGGCCTGCAGCAAAACTGCGGCACAGCCGGCTTTATTGTCCCTGTTCCCTGCCTCTTATTGTCCCTTCCCCCTGCCTCCTCCATAATCATCGAGAGCTTGTTCTCTCATTAAAACCTTCTGAAGGAATAAAACGTTTTCTTGCCACTGTAACTCTTAGTGCAACTCTTGGCCAGCTGCGTTTGAGGCTTTATTGCACCTTTTGAGTTGAACAAAAAGTAGTGCAATGGTAATGCAAAAATGTGTCAAGTTGGTAACAAATCTGGGAGCACGGCAAAGCCAGGCACGCTGGCTCTCTGTGCAGGATAGGATACTCCCCCTCTGCTGTGCCCCTTAGAAGGGTTCATGTGTCACACCCAGCTCTCTCCAGTGCTCTCTTGCTGACTTGCCAGGTCTCTGTCCCCTCAGTGTTCCAAGGACTGACTTCCCACGAGGCTGACTCGTTATTGGCAGTGTTTTATGTGGGGTTAGAGGATGACATTTGAGAGTGGAGAGCTCTGAATCAGAACTTGGTTGCTCGAAGTGACTGAAAAATAACCTGCCCTCCTCATCTTCCCCCCTCTACCTCCCCAGGGTCTCATCTGGAGTTTACGAGCCAGTGGTGATTGAAACCCACTAAATGTGAAGAACAGGGTAGAGCTGCTGGACACAGGCCCCCTACCCAGTCCGCTGCCACATGGATGCCAACCTTTACCTCTCTTCATGCAGCATTCCAGAAGGGATTTCTCCACGCCCCTCCTCATATGTTTGCACTGCAGAACTACTCTGAGACCACTCCAGAACATGCACTTTCCCTGCATTGGCATTGTCCTTCTCTGCTTCCTGGTCCTTCCAGTGCCTGCCTTCCCCCTGTTCCTGCTCGGACACAAGGTGTCTGTGGGGCTTCTCCTTGGGCTAGTCCCAGAGGATGTTGCTCATCTGCATCCCTCATTCCACCCATTCACTTGCAGCAGGGGACTTCTCAGCTTCTGTCTCTCCAAAACATTGGGTTATACCACTGTGAACTCTTCAAACCACTGGGGCTGGGGAAACCATTCTAACCAAACCCAGAGCTGCTTGTTGGGGACACAGCGACATGGCCACTTGCAGGATGCTTTATTCCATTGACTCTGCAAGGGAACGTCACCTCCCAAGGCAATGGTTTTACTGAACAAAGTATGCTGTGGTGTACACTTCACCTTCCTACCCTCACATCCCCAAACAACATCTTCTCATAGGAAATACTTCCCAAAAGTGCATTTCAGAAAATTACCGCAATCCAGCTGGGAGTTGGTGAACGGTTAAATGCGAGTGCTCGTCACACCACTGACTGCAGCAGCCCTTCCACTGCTGGGCATGGAAGGGGGTGTTCATCAACTAGCACTAGCAGGAGCACTTTAGAGGTTACAGATTTTACTTGGACGAGGCTCCTACTCATTATTCCAGGAGTATAATCTGTGTTTGCTGGACTGATTCAGCAAATAGTCCTGTTGGAGCTTGGAATACAAAGCCTCTTTTTTTTTTTTTTTTTTCCCCTTCTTGTTTCTTTAGCTCAGGAAGGGAACTGCCCTTCTTGGACTGTGAAAAGAATCTTTTCTGACAGCCCTTTCCTGGGCCAGAGCACGATGCAGTTGACTGCAGTGGTCTCTATTGTGGTGATGTCAATTGCCTCTCTTGGCCTGGGCCAGTAAGGGATTTGGTGTTGGTTGGCCTTCCTTGCCTTGTCAGCAGAGATCTATGCCTGAGCTGGTTCCTTCTGGGGCTGGGGCGAAGCTACTGTCTCTGCCTTCAGGGGTAGAATGGGTGTTTGCTGCTGCATCAGCCACAGCAGCTGTTCTGACCTGCTCCGTGGTGAGTGAACTCTTCTGACAAGGCTTCAAACTGTTCTCTGGTTGATCTTTCAATTGCTCTTCTTTGGGTTTGGTTTCTGCAGTTGTTTGACACTTTTCCTTGCAGTGTGTGGCAGAGATGTCGATCCCTTTCAGCTCCCACTTGGAGATTCTCCTGGCAGCCAAATTGCCAGCGAGGATCTGGGCAGCCCCCAGCCATGGGCCAGCAGCAGGCTGTGCTTGCAGCCCTTCCTGTACAGAGCCCCTCAGCTGATAAGCTATTTTTGTGTAGTGCCCATTCCTCCTTTGCCAGTGTACTGTGGTAGCACTTAGCAGCCATGCCCTGGGAGCAATTCCACACTTCAGGGCCTGGCTGGGAATGTGCCCCTCTCTGACACTTGTGTGTGTGCACAGGCACGCACTCATCCTGTTCAGCAAGGAAAAGCTTGTAACTGATCACATTGTTGTTTAAATTCTTAGTTATTGTAAAGCCTTTTTTTTTTAAGGAGATGAAAAAAGAAAAGGATTAACTGTGGTCTCTTTGGCCAGAATGCATGCAGATGAGCTTCTAGAAAAGGGAATCTGGCAGAATGAGAAACAAGGAATGAAAGGGCCTTGATTTACCTTTTTTTTTTTTTTTTTTTTTTTTTTTACCCTTCTAGCTAAGGATGCTGCATGAGGAGGGTGCTCAGCAGTATGGCAAAACTATACAGCTGCTTACTCTGTTTTGATGGTTTCTCTCTTTGAGTCAAGAGGTTTCTTTCTGTGTTTGGACAGACCACATATAGGATATGTATCTTTTTCACCCTTTCCCTTCAAAGGGAGTTAAATTTTAATTAGGGCAAAAAGGGGATACAGACAACACCTTGGTTTGGTTTAATGTAGGGAAAAAGTGTTGGATCTATTGAGACTGTCTAGAACAAAAGCTCTTTCACACTTGCTAGGTCTTTTTAATGGTGATCTCTTCTTCATTCAGCCTGGGTAGGTTTGGCACTCACTTGCAGGCTGCCGAGCATCCTGCCCTGTTCCTGGGGTGCTGCGTGTCTGCAGGAAGGAGAGAACTGCTTGTCTTTCTCTCTCCCTGGGGCTCTGCCAGAAAGCCAGGCCTGGCTTGACTGTCTGCTCAGGTCAGGGTGAAGGCAGAAGGAGGCTCGGACAGCAGTGGCTGTTCTGCCCTTTCTGTGGATGGCCATGCAGAGCCAAGGGTCCAGCTGCTCCACGGGGGCCAGCAGAGCCCCTCGGGAAATCAGATCCAACCAGGACTTGAAAGGAGTAAACATAAGCCAGGAAAGAGGCCAAAACCCAGCTCGCCTCTGCTTCTTTGCTTCTGTTCCCATGAGAAACAATGGCAGTCACTGTCGGAGCAGTTGGGATCCCAGGGCATTCTTCTGGCCTCCATTGGCAAGAGTCAGCCGCTCTGAGGCACTGGCAGCTCAGCATGTCACGAAATCCCCAGTGGGACAGAGGGAAGACTATTTTCCCAGCAAAGCAAGAGGAGAAGCAGTTGAGCTTTTGAGAAAGCTGGTCTCTTCTTCCCAGGCTGGCAGAGGCATAACCTGGTCCATTGCATCACTGTGGCCAACCTGGGCATGTTTTTGGCTTCCCTTCCAGTGGCTTGGCACATCACTGCTTGCATTTTTGATAACTGTGTCTCATAGGGTATCTCTTCCTTGTCTCCATATTATTGACTCCACAGATCCTGGTCTTGTGTGGCTTTTTAGCTTTCCTGCCCCTGGTTTTGAGTGAGTAAGTAGTCCTAGTCATCCAGCCTAGTGCAGCACAGGGCTGGAGCAGCCGGAGCAGACCCGCAGGGAGGAAGGAGCAGTCTGTTCCTATTTGTAGATCCCACACAGAGCTCCCACTGCACGTCCAGCACAAGCAATGCCCAGCAGTCCCTGGGCAGCTGTGGGCACCTGAGGTGGTGGCTGTGGGGTCACTGGTCCCACACACTCATGGCTGCCTCGGGAAGCTGCACCTTGTGAGCACTTTTTTCCTTGTGGCATCGCTGCCGCCTGTTCCTTGTTGGACTTTGAACATTTAAGAAGTGAATCAGTTTCCAGACCCAAACCGCTGGCTAGTTTCCTTTGGGTTTTTCTTTTTTGTTGTGAAGTTTATGGAATTTTTTTTTAATATAAACCCAGCAGGCTGGTGTTTTTTGACTGCATTATTGTTTCACTGATATTTTATTTCAGGGGGGCTGCGGTGGGGATGTTCTTCCCCACATTGTTCCCCTTCTCAGGGGATTCAGAGGTGGCTTAAGCAAGTAAAAGGACCTTATTGGCAAGACTCTGCATCCCCTGGGTCTCTGATGCTGACGAGCAGGGCTGCTCACACCTGACTGGCCCTGGAGAGCAGAGCTGGCTTTCTGCTCCAGTCTGGGGATCAGGCAAAACATGTGGGCTCTGCTCTCCCAGCTTCTAGACCTTTCGTTGGTGGAAGCCCATTGCAAAGTGTTAGGAAATTCAGTGTAACTTTTTTACTAACTTTTTGGTTTTTTAAAACCGATATAAAACTGAGTGTCCAAAAGAATAGGCTTAGTCGTTAGGCTTGGTGAAGGAGATGGATTTCAATTGGAAATTGTGATGGGAAAAGGGGGAGAAGGATGTTGCTCCCTCATCATCATCTTTTGTATGGTCAGCACTTTAATTGGGGGCCTCGTGCTGTCCTGACCCTTGGAGTGATGGGCAGCAGGCGTGTGATTTCTCCCCCCCTCATTGCCACATCACTTTGCCCCCTGCAGAAAGTTAACAAGCCCTTTTAAGCATTTGCTTCAGTTTTTAGAGGGTTCCGAACCAGGCACTGCCTGAAGAAATACCTATTTCATTCTCATCTGAATAGGAGGGGTTGACTTTTTATTTATTTCGTCATTGCTGTTTCTTTTTAAGCTGGTGGCAGTGCAGCTGGTCTCTGCACCACTGCCAGGAACCTCTGGGAAAACCTCACTCCAGGTACGCTAGAGCACCTCGGTTAAACCCCTCCTGGTGAGGGGCTCCCCCTCCCCTCCTCACTGCCTTACCCGGGGGCTGCAGACCCCTCTCCACCCCTCCTGCCCCATCCCTGCTGCCCCACCTGGTCTCTAGCTGAGTTCTTGCTCTGGTGACTGAGCCTTGTGGACAAGGCCAGTCCCCAGGGACAAGTTCCTACAAACTCTGCCTGGTCGCAGGTGTTTGTCCTTGAATAGCCACTTCCTCGCTGAGGGGGGGATTGATGAATTCAAAATTCCCCCCACTTCCCTCCTGAGAGCTGTGTCCATCAGCCCCCTCCCCGCGCCATCCCATCCTGCTGCCTCCGCAGCGCCTCTGCCCCTCCTGGAGGCAGCGGGCATGGAAATGTGGGAAACGAAAAGGAATTGGGGTGGAGCTGTGAGCGAGGGGTGCGGCTGAGCCTGGTGACTTGCCTCGAACACATGGAATAACGGTAGAGCCCATATTTTTGTGGGGGGAGGGAGGGGAAGGGGAGATCGTGTTTTATTTTCTTGAAAGTGAATTGAGCTTGGTGACCTTTGGCTGAGGCGCACTCGATTTGTATCAGATTCTATAGAGAGATGGCTGATATTTTTGGAAAGGGAATGGGTCTATGCAAACTTCCAAAATTGCTTGAAAGATAGTTTAACATTTTTTTACTTTGAAAATCTAAAGATAAATCTAACTTTTGTCTTAAAGCAGAAGTGTGTTTAGAAAGAGAAGCTACTTCCACTGGTCTATTTTGATGATGATTCTTGGAAAGTTTGGGCTGGAGGGAATGACTATTTTTCACCATTTTTATCTTGCTCCTCTAGTTTTTTTGTTTCTTTTTCTAACGGAATGCTGTGCCGTCTTTGATTCAACAGATCGTGTTTGTATTTTCTGTATCTGGTTCCTAATGTAGAGAAATAACAAATATATGAGGAAATCAATATAATGTCAAATGTTGTTATGGTTTGGGGGAAAAATAAAGGTTTTTTTGGTACTTCACACTGATTCTTCTTGCTTTGTTTCTTGTTTTAAATGTATTTAAATATCTGCTGAGGAAGCAGGAGGGTGAGAAGGACATGCTAGGGCCTGGAACAGGGTTTGGCTTTGCCTTCTAGGATTGCTTTGGCAGCTGAGAGCAGAGATCCCTGCCAGCCCTTCCCTGGAGTTGGAGAAGGGCTGGAGAGGGCAGCTGGCAGCACAGCACCAGTCCTGTAGAAGCAGCAATCCCGGGGAAAGGTGACCTGGCTGAGTTGCCAGCAATATCCCATGTTCCATGCCCTCTGTCCCAGCCCAGGCTCTGCCTGACCTGCCTCTCCTGCTGGGGCTACCTCACCAGGCTGATCTGGGGGATTGGGGCCACAGCCCAGCAGGGCTTCAGGGAATAAATACCTCTCGATCCTCAGCTCTTGTGTCTGAGCAGCCCCTCTGCCACCACAGGCTTGCCCTCCCCCTTAACGGAGCATGAGGCAAATTCAGTGCCCAGCACTCACTGCTGGAGGGGAACAGGAACCCTGGGAGGAAGCAGTTTTCGCTTTTTCCACCTTCCCAAAGCCTCGACTACACAAAGCTCATCTGTGCCTTTGAGTCCCAGGCAGGGGAGGCAGCCGCTCCTGCCACTTGTGTCTGTCCCTTGGCTGTTTGGTCTCGCTTTTCCCTTCCTCCCGCTGCAGCCTGGGTGTGTTGGAGGAGCGGCTGGGGCGTGGGCTGTCAGTGTCCCGGGGCTGGAGCTGGTGTCAGGGTAAGTCACCGCCATAGGGCACAGGTGGTGGGTATAACCAGAGTCCGCTGTTCACGGCGGTAAGGGCACTGGAGCCGCAGGCGCTCCGAGCTGGAACAGGGATCTCGGGCCTGCGGGCGACACAGGGGAGGCAAGAGCGCTGGTACCACCGTGCCCGGGCCGAGCCGGGCGCTCCCCGCCGGACGTTCCACGAATGTCGGGGTGACGGCCCTGGGGCGGAGCCTCCCGCGAGCCCCGCCCAGCGCCGCGCGCCCTGCCCGCCCCCGCCGATTGGCTGCTCCCGGGGCGGGGCTGTCGGACCGGGCGCTGATTGGCGGGCGCGCCGGAAGGGCGGGGCCGGCGGGGAGGAGGCCGGAGCGCCATGGTGAGTGCGGGCCGGGCCGGGCCGGGTGGTGTGGCGGGCCGGGGGAGGGACCCTGCTGGGGCCGGTAGCGCGGGGGGCTTGGGCTCAATCGCGGCTTGCAGCCCGCGCGGGGCTCCCTGGCTGCCGCTCCTGCGGAGGGACCGGGCCCGGCCGCCTCCCGGGGCAGGCGGGGTCGCTCCGTGGCCGACCCTGGCCGGGGATGCGGAGTGCGGACTGGCTCAGCAGCTCCCTGCGGCAGGGCCTGCAGCCCGCGCTGGGCTATCCCGCCGCGGTGCCCCTGCCCCGGGTTTCCCATCCCCCGCGGTGACCAGCGCGGTCACGTCACCAGCAGCAGGTGCCCTGAGCCGCTCCTGCACGGATCCCGCTCTCACTGTCTCCCTTCGCAGGCCACAGCGACGGACCAGCTGGTTGGGTTTGGCTTGGTCGCCTTCAGCCTCGTCCTCTTTGTTTACTACACCCTCTGGATCATCGTACTGGTACGGGTCTCTAGCCGATATAACCCCAGTCTCTCCATACATACTCAGGTGTTTCCCTGCCCGTTGTTCGGGTGATGATGTGTCTGTGTGCCCGAAGGACTATTGCCTTGTGGGTTAATTTCAGGGCAGATCTCCCTCTGTGTGCTGACACAACCCTTGTCTCTTCTGGATGCTCCTGGCCTTGTGTGGGGAAGACCAAACATTGATCGTGGTGCCCACCTGCTGTTTCAAGAAGGTCTGCCCCAGCCAGGGCTGGATGAGCCACTGGGGGCAGCTGAAGCCTGGCCCCGATGGACGTGTGGTCATCAATGTCCACATCTGTCTTGTATATCCCAGATTCCTGGGTCTGGTGGGAGATGACAGAGAGGAACATAACAAGAGACTAATCTTAACAAATCTGGAGCCTGGTAGGGAGAAGAGTTTAAGGAATGCAGGACTCTGGAAAAGTGATTGCAAGGCTGCCTGCTTTTGGGGACACATCAGCTGGGTCATTAGTGGTTTTCTTCCTGGAAAGAAATTTCTCCTCATGAGTTTTCCAGGTGCAAGAGGCCGGATTCAGTCCTGGGCTGATGTCTGAACTTCACCAGCTTCCCCTCCAACTCCATGGGTTTTGAATTCCCCTCTTGAATCTGCTCACTCTGCTGCCTGATCCATCATGCTCCCGGCATTCCCAGAGCCCTTGGTGTGCTCCCGGCTCTGTGGGAATCCTCACACTGCTCCCTAGTGTCCAGAGCCTTCCACTGGCCTCCGCAGAGGGATCCTGGTGGGATGAGCATGGAGCACAGCCGGTGCAGCTGCTCCCTTCTCCAGGGCAGGGACAGGGCTTTGCTGTGTTCTGTACCAGCAGCTGTGCCCACCCCAAGCCCCTGGGCCACCCCCAGTGGTCTCCCCTCATTGTCCATTAAACGCCAAAGCCTTCACCGCTGAGGCTGAGCCACTTGTGGGTCTGAGCACCGTTTTTTTTAGCCATCTCACACCAGATACTTCCACCCTGCTCCCAAAACCTCCGGGCTGTACCTTGAGGTGTTGTGCCCACCTGCTGACACCCCTCTCTGTCCCTGCAGCCCTTCATCGACAGCGACCATGGCATCCATCAGTATTTCCTGCCTCGGGAATATGCAGTTATCATCCCTGTGTCGGCTGGGCTGCTGCTGCTGCTATTTATAGGTGAGAGTTATTTCTGTTGTTCTAATTACAAACTTCTAAATTAGGAAGAGAGAAGAGGGTTGCTAGGGGTTTAGCTAATGTGTGACACTCATGATACTGTCTGTGGTTACTGCTGCAGCTTAGCCTGGCACAGGGACTCAGGGCTGTGTTTGTGTATGACTTTGGCTGTTTGAGCCTTTGAACAGCAAGAGTTTTCTTCCTGTCTCTTCGGAGATTCTGTTTCTCATTGCCAGGTGTTTTAGAAGTGTCTGGAATTAAAGGTTTCCTACCTGAATCTGTTCTCTCTCTCTCATGGCAGGTGTTTTCATAATGTTCGTCATGTGGAAGAGCAGGAAACCTGCCAAGAAATCAGACTGAAGGCCCAGCTGAGGAGATGAGAAGGTGCCCACGCTGCAGCATCGTAGCCAGGAAAAGACTTTGCCTGCAGCTCCAGGCAGACACCTCCTCCAGGGTGCCCTGCACTGAGCTGCTCCCACGTTCCTTCCTGCAGAGACTAAACCTGTAGTTTACAATTTACTGACCAAAGAGAAGCAGGATTCATCCAAGGCTCATCAAGTGAGGGACCAGAGCCCCTGCTGAGGGACCTGCTTCCCAGCTGGGGCTGCGCTGCCCACTCTCTGGGCTCTCCTTCCTCTCTGCTCTGGCTCTGCCCAGTAGTTTGCTCCTTCCGGGACTTTTTTAAAGTTTACATACAGTTCATGGGGTTTTTCTGATTCAAGTCTGAAAGAAATGACACTTTGCAGTTGGAAAGGGCAGGTTTGCCTTCTCCATTTGCTGCTGGAAGGGCTACTCATGGTGCTGGGGGCTCCTGCCTTTCTGAAGAGGGACCCCATGAGGCTGGGTGTGCAAGGACAGTGCTGCCCTCTGCATCCCACCGTGCAGTCACCCAGCTGAGGGAGTGGTGAGGTATCCTGGATCACAAGGGAGTGTTTGGGGGTGATTCCCATCACAGCTGTCAGCCCTGGCTGGGTTCCTGTCCCAGACAAGGCTCCCTGTGCCCTCCAGGCTCAGGCTGAGCAGGGAGGTGTGGTGGCACCATCTTTCCCCCATGGGGTTTCCTCTCCTGGCAGCAGCTGCTGCGCCGGCAGCTCCCCTGGACCACAGTGAGTGGGATCATGCTCAATAAAGGTCTACAAGGTCTCAGTCCCTGTCCTCTGCCCATGCCAAGGGGTGCCACAGGCCTGCCAGGATGGGTTCAACTGCATGGCCCTGGCAGTGCAGGACATCCTGCCGAGAAGGTCCTGCCAGTGAGGTCAGGCAGGGAAGCACCAGAGAGAACCTGGCCCAGCCTCATACTGGCTCTGCCGTGCTTGGGGCTGCTGTACCCTGCCTGGGGAGGGCAGATTAGGGGCACTCTGACCCTTCTTGCATGTGCTGTGAACTTCCTGCCAGCAGCATGTCCCATGGTCACCCATCCTGCCTGAGGGTGATGCTGGTGGCTGGGGGCACCCCAAGGGTCACAGGTCTTGGGCTCACCCTGGCTGCAGGAGCCGGTGGAGGGTCCAGAGGTGGGGCTCTGGTGGGAAGCTTGTTTCCAGCTCTTGCAGGAGCTTCCAGGCTGTGCTGTGCTGTCAAACTGCCCTTCCTTGCCCCTCACCTGCTCACCAAGGCTCAGCCTACCCCACAAGGGTGGGTTTGGGCTGAGGCAGAAGTAGACAAAGGGGAGAAGAATTCGGTGGTGACTGAGCAGCTCCAGGTGCGACTTCCTCCTCCGGCCTTGCTTCCTGTGCAAGGGCCCAGTGATGTCCCTATGACTTCCTTCTGGTTCCAGGCCTGTGCAGGACAGCAGCCAGGTCTGGCTTCAAGGTTACATCTCATGTTTCTTTAGGACTAGCAGGAGAAATTGAAGTCCAGTGCCCCTTCCTGGTCCAGCAGGCAGCTCTCTGGGAGCACTCCTCATGTGACATGACACTGGCAGGAGGGGCTGCACTGACGGGTGGCCCCCTGGGGCCACTGGCTGGGGTCTGGGGTACCAAGGGTCTTGCCTGCCCCAGTCCCACTCCTGAGCCATTACGGATCCTTGTGGTGTCCCTGGGCTCATCGGGAGCTGGGGATGCATGGAGGTGAGAGAGGACAGGGAGGCTGCAGGGACCCCCGGGCGGGAGGGGAGCTGAGAGGGGGAGCAAGCCGGGGGAAGAGCGGTGGGGTCGCCACCAGGGCACACGGTAGGGAGAGAGGCGGGGATCGGTGTCGAGACACACGAGGTGGGTGCCGGGGTCGGTCCCGGTGCGCCGGGCACGAGCCCACGGGCACGGACGGGCTCGTCCTCCGAGGGGCCGGGTCGCGGGGCGGGGCGGCCGGGGGCGGTCCCGGTGCCGGTCCCGGCAGTGCCCGCTCGACTCCGCCCCGCCGCGGCCCGCCTGCTCCGGTCCGGGCGGGATGTGGGACCCGCCGGCGGCGGCCCTGGGGGCTCCCGGCTCGGTGAGTGGGGCCGGCACCGGGGACCGGGGGCGCCGCGCCGGGGGGACCATCCCGACCCCGATCCCTGCCCGGCGGGGCGGCACCCGCGGCGGCACGGGGGAGGTGGACACGGAGGGGAGCCGGACACGTGGGGGGACGCCGGAGGGTGCTGGGAACGAGGGTGCGTGGGGGGATCCCGGTAATGGCCCTGGGGGATCCCGGCACCAGGCGTGAGGGGGAACCCAGGGCGTTGGGGGAAAGGGGGGATCCCGCTGGGCGAGCTCGCCCGCGGGATGTCGCCTCTGAGCCCGCTCCGCTTGCAGGGTGCGAGCCCCCACCCTCCCGGTGACCCCCGGACCCCGCCCGGTGACTGGCCAGCCCCCGAGGATGAAGACGCTGGTGAGTACCCGCTGGGGCGGGGGCGAGGGGCCTGTGGGACCCCACCACCATCGGGGGCCGCTCGCCCCAAAAGCGGTGCTGGAGGGGGCTGAGCCCGGCGGCTGCCGGTGCGTGCGGGCATCGCCGCTGCAGGAAGTGAGCCGGGCCCGGCACCCCGCATGGCCGCTCCCCGAACACACCCCAACACCCTCCGAGCGGCAGCTCCCGCATGGCCGCGGGGCCACCGCCATCCCGCATGGCGCGGGGTCGGTGCACGTGGACTGCCCGGAGAACTCCCCCGTCTCTGCTTCCAGGTCCGGCTCTTCCTAACGCTGCTGTGCGCCGTGGTGGTGGCGGTGCTGTACATCCTGCTGCGCTCCCATGCCCGCGTACAGCCCTGCTGCCAAGCCCCGGGGCTGCGGGACAGCCCCGCCACATCCACCGTCCGCAGCTTCCAGGGCTACAGCCGCGTTCCCGACGGGAAGGTGTGTGGTGACGGGGCAGCGCTGGGGCTGGTGGGGCAGCGCTGGGGCTGGTGGGGCAGCTCGGCCCACCTGTGCCTCAGTTTCCCTGTCCTCAGGGAAGGGCAGACAGGGGCTGTGGTGTGTCTAGCCGCTGCGGGAGGGGAGGAGGAGCTGACGGTACATCTCCCCACAGCCTCTGGAGCGAGCCCTGTGCCGCCACTGCGCCGTTGTCTCCAGCTCGGGGCAGATGCTGGGCTCGCAGCTGGGACAGGCCATCGACGGGCAGGAGTGTGTCCTGCGCATGAACCACGCCCCCACCGCCGGCTACGAGCAGGACGTGGGGGCACGCAGCACTATCCGGGTGGTCTCACACACCAGCGTTCCACTGCTGCTGGGGAACCAGCCCTACTTCTTCCAGCAGTCCCAGGAGACCCTCTACTTCATCTGGGGGCCAGCGAAGAAGATGAGCAGGGAGAAGGTGGGCTCGACCTATCGGGTACTGCTCAGGGTGATGGAGAAGTACCCCCAGCTGCAGATCTACACCCTGACTGAGGAGAAGATGACATACTGCGATGACGTCTTCCAGAACGAGACAGGGAAGAACAGGTACCACTGGCTTCTGAGGAGCCCCATTGGGTCCCCCTGACATGCCACCCGTCCCCCCCATCAGGCACCCATAGTGTGGCCGGGCCACCAGCACAGTGCCATCCACTTCAGTGTGACCACGATGCTTTGCAGGATGCAGTCTGGCTCCTTCCTGAGCACGGGCTGGTTCACCATGATCCTGGCCATGGAGCTGTGCGAGCAGATCCGCGTCTTTGGCATGGTCAGCGACAGCTATTGCAGGTGCGTGGGGGGCAGCAGGGGCAGGTGCAGGGTGGTCTGGTGTCCCCCCGAGTCCCACACTCACCCTGTCCCCTCCTGCCAGGGAGAAGAACCACTCCAGCGTGCCATACCACTACTTTGAGAAGGGCCGGCTGGACGAGTGCAAGATGTACCTGATGCACGAGCGAGCTCGCCGCGCCGGGCACCGCTTCATCACCGAGAAAGCCATCTTCTCCCGCTGGGCCAAGAGGAGGAACATCGTCTTCAACCACCCATCCTGGGCAGGCGGGTAGGGCACCAGCCATGGGGTGAGGCAGCAGGAACCCCGGCGGCAGGGCAGCTCTCATTCTGCAGCAACTTGTCTCAGCTCTGCCAGTGCCACGGTTGGACACCTTTTGCCAAGCCCTGGAGCAGGGAGTCTCCATTTCTGCAGAAGCAGTGCCTGTTTCACCAGCTGATGGGTGGGTTGGGAACCTCCATGTTGGTACATAGGGAGCAGGAGCTGGATCCGTGGAGCCCCATCAGCTCCACACACCTGCCTGGATGGACCCAGGGTGACCCAGTTTTCTGCCCACTCTACTAGGAGGAATATTTAATGCAGAAGTAGACACACTGCTGGAATCCAGCAGGACATGGGGCAGAAATGCTCAGCCCCACCAGGCCACAAGCTGGTGCCTCTTGCAGGGACAAAGCTCTACTGTGGTCCTTGCCCCACTCATGCCCTCTGGACAGTGCTAGGTGTGGGGTGCAGGCAGCTGGATCCAGGCTCTGCCTTCTGCTGCTTGGTACCTGCATGCCCCCAGCTGGGAAGCCCTGGAGCCACACGTGCCCTGGGGGCTCCAAGTTGCCTTGTCACAAGTGCCCTTGGATTCAGACCAAAGCAAACGTGGCCATTAAAATTGTTTTTAAATCAGTGGTGCCCCTTGCTGTGCCCCGTGCTGTGCCCCTTGTGGCTGCAGGACAGGATAGGGTGGGAGGGAGAGATACACAACGGCTTACCACATGCTGCCAGGCTATAAATAAGAGAAGTGACAAGGGGATAGAGCTGAGCCTAAACATGGAGGAGGGTACTGAAAGCAGTCAAGGTTATTTGGGAACCAGCAGCTGCATCTCCACAGGATCAGTGCTGGGTCTGGGGTGATCCTCAGTCCCACAGGGCTCAGTGCTGTGGGGCTGCTGGCAGGACACTGGCAGCCCCATGTCCCTGGAGAGATGGGACATGCCATGGGCACGTGTGGCCCTGAGCCCACAGCAGCTCTTTGAACCTGTAACAGCTGCCTCATCTTTGGGTGGGTCTGGTGGTGTCTGGGGTGCCAGGAGCGAGAGGAGGTGCAGAAGTGCTGGGGTGCAATGAGGAGCGAGTGGTCCAAGAACTGGGGGTGCAGCATAGGAGGCCCTGGAGCTCTGCCTGGTACCTCAGCTGCCACAGCCCCACGCAGGGCAGGACATCACCAGCACAGTGGAGCCAGAATCCCTCTGAACAGGCGTCAGGGATGCATGGCCCTGCCAGCGGTGGAGCCCTCTCCCTGCGCCACGAAACCCCCCAAAGCGGGGCCCTGAGCTGCCCGGCCAGCGCGGGGGAGACCTCGGCATCCCAGCAATGCGCTGCGGCCGGCGGCGAGTCAGGCACGGCGTGCTGCTCCTGGCACAGCTGGGCAGCGCTGCCCCCCATCCCCGGTGCCCTCGGGGACCAGGGGGTCAGGCCCGGCCTTTACCGGTGGCTCTCCCCATCCCGGGAGAGGGACACTAGGACCTGGCGGCTTTCCCGATCCGGGGAGGGCGGCACTAGGATCCAGCGGCTCTCCCCATCCCGGGAGGGCGGCACTAGGACCCGGCCTGGGCGGCGGCAGCGGCGCTGTCAGTATCGTCAGAGATACCAGTATCGGCAGCGGTATCGGTATCGGCAGCGGTATCGGTATCGGTATCGGCAGCGATCTCAATCGCGGCGCACTGCGGGGCAGAGCGGAGCGGTCGGTGGACACCGCGCGTCCCCGCCGGGCCCGTTCAGCCGGTGCTGGGGCGGAACGTGCCGTGGCCGGGCGGGGGAGCGGTTCCCGCCCCCGGGACCGGTGCACGGGGGATGGAGGGGTGGGAAGGGTCTGGCTCCTCCCGTGTCGCCGCCGCCGCTGCCGGTGATGGGGGGATGCTCCCGGGGCGGGGGAGGACTCGCACGTAGGAGTGGCGGGAGGTTCGCACCCGGGGCCGGGAGGGTTTTCCCTTCCCGGGGGGCGGGAGGGTTCGCATCCGGGGCTGGGGGGCACCCGGGGCTCGCATCCGGGGCTGGGGAACCCCCGGCGGGGGCAGGGAGCCGGGTCTGAAGGAGCCTTTTCCCGCAGAGCGGCAATGTGAGCCCCGGTCCCAGCCATGGCCGAGCCCGCCGGAGGTGCCGGGCAGCCCCCGCCGCCCGCGGGGCGCAGGAGGTGACGGACTCCCCATGAGAGCCCCCACCAGGTAAGGCCGCGGGGTCCCGCCGTCGGAACCCCTCTGTGGAGTCCCACATGGCCCGAGAGCTATGGAGGGAACGAAGTGGGATCAGGGAGTGGGGTCCCACAGCGTCCCCAGCCCTTGCAGGACGAAGCCCCCCAGCATCAGCACGCCCGGCCACGGCCTTGGCTCCCCGAGCAGGCTGGTACCTTCTGGCACCACCAGCCCTGAGAGCGTTTCGAGGTGCCAGCTCCCCCCAGGGGTTGATCTCCGGCTGTTGCATAATTTTCCTTCTGTGACAATTAGTAAAGAGGCTTCAGTGGTTTTTAATTTCCATTCGCTCGGAGAGTGCCAGGAATGGCTGGGGCTCACTAACCAGGGCTCCCAAAACTAAACTGGGTCAGTCCGTTTTGAGTGGAGGTTCGAGCAGGTCCCGGGACTGGAGAGGTCCCTCCAGCTCTGCTGGATACAAGCCCATGCATGCACTGAGTTGCACAGGTCTCACCTCCTTCCATTCCCTCCTGATCCAAGACTCCGCGGCGGTGGTTTTAATGGAATTTCACTGCACGAGCAGCAGGTTGACCCTCCCTAACCCTGCGGTTTCAGTGGTTTCATCCCCACAATGGCAGGATAATCCTCCCTGGAGCCCAGCCCAACGTGGAGATCCCCCAGGCACGAGCTGTGGCTGGCTTTGGCTCCTCCACACCCCGGAGTCTGCCCAGCCGCTGTCCGCAGCATTTCTCTTCCCCTCATCAGTTCCGGGGGATTGTCCTCTTCAAAAGGGGACTTGGACACTCATCCCGTGCACACCTGATCCTGTACCCCCGCCAGCCCGGCAGCCTGGGGACAATGAGCCAGGCTGGGGGTGACCATGTGCCTTGCAGGTGCTCGCGGGACGCCGGCGATCACTGTGCGCTGAGGCTGGCACGGAGACTATGAGTGGCAGCGCGGTGAGTGCCAGGGAATCACCTCGGGGACCTCCCTGGGCACAGCAGGCATCCTGCTGGAGATGCCCTGGGAGCAGGGTGGATGCTGACACCCGCGGGGTGGGGGCAGCGGCTGACGCTCTCCCCCCGCCCGCAGAGCCAGCGCGCCGCCGCCCTGGGGGTCCTCTTTGCCCTGATCATGTTGCTGATCATCTACAGCTCCGGCAACGGGAGCGAGGTCTTCCCCTACAGCCGCCTGCGGGGCAGAGCCCGCCGGCCCCCCGACCTCAAGAAGTGGGGGGTGAAAAGCGGGTACCTGCCCGTCTGTGGGAACAAGGTACGAGCTGGGCAGCAGGGCCCGGACTCGGCGGTGACACGGGGTCTGTCCCTCTGCTGACATTCAGCGAAATCGTCCCCTCCAGTGGGGCAGTGGCTCCGCAGGGGACATTAATACCCTGTCCACGGTGGTACCAAAAGTCACCTGCTCACGGCATTTGTCATCACCAGACCCTGACTGCTCGCTGCCACCAATGCGTCATTGTCACCAGCTCCAGCCACCTCCTGGGCACCCACCTGGGCACGGCCATCGATGGGGCCGAGTGCACCATCCGCATGAACGACGCTCCCACCACAAGCTACAACGCTGACGTGGGCAACAAGACCAGCTTCCGTGTGGTGGCTCACTCCAGCCTCTACCGTGTCCTCAAGCGGCCCCAGGAGTTTGTCAACAAAACCCCAGAGACCATCTTCATCTTCTGGGGGCCTCCCACCAAGATGCAGAAGAGCCTCCTGAAGATCATCCAGCGTGTCTGCGCCTCCTTCCCCAACATGACAGCCTACGTTGTCTCCCCCGGCCGCATGAAGCAGTTTGATGATCTGTTCCGGGGGGAGACAGGGAAGGACAGGTACCTCTGGTCCACCTCCTGTGCTGTGTCCCTCTTTCTCAGGTTCCCAAGACAGAGCTGACTCTTGGAGCTGCTTAATGGACTGCAGCATTGAGCTGGGGTCCCTGAGGCAGGCTGGAGACACTGAGAGGGGCCATTATCCACATCACCTCACCCTGTCATCCTTCCTGTTTTCCTCCCCAGGGAGAAGTCTCGCTCGTGGCTCAGCACCGGCTGGTTCACCATGGTAATCGCGGTGGAGCTGTGTGACGCCGTCCACGTCTATGGCATGGTGCCACCCAGCTACTGCGGGTAAGGAGATCCCCGAGCCCCTGCCCCATCCCCCTGACCCCACCACGGGGCTCACCAAACGTTTCTTTCCCCACTGCAGCCGCCACCCCCCTCCCCGCCGCCTGCCCTACCACTACTACGAGCCCAAGGGCCCCGATGAGTGCACAACCTACATCCACAACGAGCGGAGCCGCAGGGGCAACCACCACCGCTTCATCACCGAGAAGAGGGTCTTTGCCAGCTGGGCCGGCCTCTACAACATCACCTTCTCCCACCCCACCTGGACCTAGGGGCTGCCCCATGCCCACTGGGCAGAACC
Organism: Entomyzon cyanotis; assembly: GCA_024500445.1. Taxonomy (NCBI): domain Eukaryota; kingdom Metazoa; phylum Chordata; class Aves; order Passeriformes; family Meliphagidae; genus Entomyzon; species Entomyzon cyanotis. The sequence continues at coordinate 5,225,162 of JAKEPQ010000670.1, forward strand.
CTGGAGCTAGGATGGATGGGGGCTCCCCTGCATCCCCCTGGGAGCAGTGGGAGCCAGGCATCAGGGTGCCACCAGCTGCCTCCCATAGGACCACTGATGTTGTACGTGGTGGCTCCTTGCACCTGGGATGTGTTGGGTTTTGAGCTGGTTTTTGGGGGCCAGGTAATGAATGTAAGGTTTGGGGTGTCCCCCATCCATGTGCAGGATACTTGGGCATGATATCCTGCCCCATCCTGGTCCAGGTACATTGCAGCCCCTGTGAGCCTACAAGAGGGTTCCAGCTCCCCTCGGTTCAGTTTTGGGTTGCATCACTTCTGGGTTCACCACAGGGACTGAAGTCTCACCTACACCCAGGGTGGGGGGACCCCTTCTTGGAACTCAGCCCATCTCTGCCACCCCAGCCCCCTCATCCCAGTCCTCAGTCATCCTTCCCTCAGCAGAACCCCACAGTTTTTGGTGGGACCCCGTGGGGGTGACATTGCCACCCTCCCTGCCCCAGCACCCCAAAAACACCAGCCCATCCCAGCACCACTGCGCCCCACACTGCCAAAACCTTTTCTAACTGACAGATGGGATTTTGGGGAGCTTTTTGGGGGGTTTTGGCTTTTTATCTCCCCGCTTCTAGTCCTGGGGTTTGTACTTGGGTTTCCTGGCCTAAGGAGTGAGCAGAGGCTGCTTGTTAGTGGTAATGAAGGGATAGCAGCTGCTTATAAACAATTTAGATGTGGACAGGTAGTGGGGGGTGGTGGTGCCTCTTGTCACCCTGCAGCTGGGACAGGACTTTGCTATTAATTTCTCAGCAGCAGAGAAGTGAATGTGGGAAAAACACCTGAATACAGCATGTTTGGGTGCTGAGCCTTGGCAGGAATCCATTCCTCGGTTTCCCTCTGGCTGTGGCTGGGGTTTTGGGGGCTCAGTGCTGGGGGAAGCAGTGGGGCACCCGTGTTTTGTAATGGTTTGTACAGGAATAAATATTGCTGCAGTCTGTTGCCTTGAGCCCTGGCTCTGGATGGGTTTTTGGGGATGATGGTGGTGCCATCAAAGGAGTCTCAGGACCCCCAGCCTGCAGCAGTGCTGTCCCTGGGCACTCAGAAGGGTGCAGGAAGGAGACCGTCATGTCCAGGTGGGATCCATGTCCAGTCCCTGTCTGACTCCATCTCTGAGCCACCCTCACAGTGCAGGTGGCAGCTGAGACCTCCCCAACTTGTGTCACTCCCAGCCAGGTGCCCTAGGTCACAGTGTCTTGGGACAGGGTCTCTGCAGCAACAGAGGAGGAGGAAGGGCAAGTAGGTGTAAGGACTTGGAGTTCACAGAAGGACTTTGCCATGAGATGGGCACAGAAGGGAGCAGCAGAGTGGCCCTGGCTCTGCGCCTGGTGAGGTCTGGCTGGCACATCCTGGGGTTCATCCAGACACGGGTGCCCACAGTGACAAACTGTGAAGGGGCAGCATACACACATCACTGGTCAAACAAAGATCACCCCGAGTTACGGGACACACAGCACTTGCAAGCACCTGCCCAATATGCCTGAGACTTGTACTGTAAATAAAGCCATCGTAAGAGGAATTTGAGATAAAATAGAGGTGGCACTATTGTCTAAGTGTTATCTCAGATTAGGGGATGGTAAACAAAGCAGGGGGAGAAGAATGTATCACTGATAATGGCCACAAAGAATCCACAAGGAAAGCCAACCCAGCAAGTGTGGTGGAATCAGCTCCAGCTGGGTAAAAGGTAATTTTGGCAGGGGGAGGTCGCAACCACCGACTCGAAGAGAAAGACTGAGCATGGGATTAATTAGCATTAGAAGCAAGGGAATAATTTAACCAATAGAATAAGAGAACTGTACAGCCAATGAGCATTAATGCCTTCATTTGCAAAAAGGTATAAATAGTGGAAAGTTTTCGAGAACCTCGGGACCCCCATCGCCATGAAGACCAGGGTGAAGAAGGACCAACAGGATGCTGCAGGATGGTGATGACCTTCTGCTTGACCTCGCTCTCTCTCTCTCCCTCTCTCCCTCCCACCCTCTTTTCTATTTCTTTCTCTTCCTCTACCTCACATTTTATTGTTAAATAAAATCTGTACTCTTGGCTTTGGCATATGGCACCTCTCACTAATCAGATCTTAACAAGGACACAACACCCCCGGGGTTTTACAGCCCTGGAGCTGGTTGGGAGGGGTTGTAAGCTGGGGGTGAGGGCATGGGACACGGGGATGGGATGGGGACATCAGGGACAAGGATGGTGACAGTAGGGATGGGATGGGGACAGGAATGGGAACATGGGGATTGGATGGGGACATTAGGGACGGACACAAGAGGATGGGATGGGATGGGATGGGGACATGGGAATGGGTTGAGGGCATGAGGGTATTACGGCCAAAGATGGGGACATGAGGACATGGATGGGGACATTAGGACAGGGATGGGGACATGAGAACGGAACCGGAGCAGAAAAGGGGAAGCGACATGTGGGCAGCGATGAGAAGAGCGGTCCCCTCCGAGGAGCTGGCGGCGGAGGCGCGGGGAACCCCGGAGCCCCCAGACCCAGCAGGGTGAGGACTCCCGGGCCGCGCAGGGTTTCACCGCGTCCCCCGCACCGCAGCCCGCGCGGGCGGGCGCAGGGACCGCCGTGTCCCCCTCGTCCCTCCCTGTCCCTCCCTGTCCCCCGCGCCGCCCGCTCGCGCTGCCGGTGCCGCGCGCTCCCGGCGTGCCCCGCGCCGCCGTGCTCTATAAATAGCGGTACCGGCGGGTACGGCGCGGGCGGCGGCGGGTCCAGGTCAGTGCGGGACCCCCGCGGGGCCCGGCCGGGCACGGGGCGGCGCAGGGCCGCGGCGGTGTTGCTCGGCGCTGGCGAGGGGCGGCGGGGGCACTGCAGGGGTGCCGGACAGCTCGGCCCGGGGGCTGGGGTCCCGGGGAGGGGCTGCGGGGGGCTGCGTGCCGAGGGGGTGGGAGGGGTGGGTTGGAGCTGGCGGCGCGGTGAGGCTGAGGGACACACCGGGGTGCAGCCCGCAATGGCCTTGGCTGGGGAGTCACAAGGCCAACGCTGCACCCATCCAGCCGGCCCCCTGCCGTGGTCAGCGTACCCCCATCGTCTGTGGGTCAGTCACCTCCACATCGCCCTCACCCTGCGCCCATTCGGCATCAATGGCACCGGCACAGCCCTGGATCAGGCCCCCAGCCCGCACTGGGGTCAGGACTGCCCGCAGCCCCCCATCACCCCACCAAGGCTGGTGCCGGCGGTCCTGGGTCTCAGCACCCCCATAATTAGGGACCCGGGGGTCCTGCACCCCCCAAACCCCGCGGGGGCCATCTCAGGGCTTTGTCCCCGCAGCGCTGGTGGGACGTGACCCGGTGCCGGTTTCAGTCCGGCCATTCTTAGCCTCTGCCCTTTCGAGGCTGTAACACGACCTGTCAGCGGCCACGGGCTCCTCTGGCCACGGGATGCCCCATCCCTGCACCCCGTCCAGCCGGTTTGGGGTGACGCACTGTGGCCAAGCCGGGCGGGTGCTGCGGAGCTGGGTGTGGGCAGGCAGGGTGGCCAAACACCCCCCCCGCCCCGAGGTTCTGGGGTGCAATGGGGTGCTGCAACCCCCTCCTCAGGACACCCCCTAAAACCAGCCCGTGGGGGGCTGGGGGTGCCGCCTCCATCACTCGGTGTCCTGGTGGCACTGGGAATCCCAAGCGGGTTTCCTGCTGTCGGGCAGCACCCCGGGCATTGGGATGTGGGCAGGGCAGGGGAGGAAGCCGGCAACGTCACCACGCGTCACCCGGCATGGGGAAGCCCTCACCGCAGCCGGATGCGGAGGGTGACTGCTGGGAACCAGGTGAGTGATGGCCGCAGAAGCAGAGATCCTCAGCTCTCTATTCCAGGGCCAATCCGGGAGTTGTGTATTCCGTCCCACCCCCAGCTTGGCCATGGAGCTGGCCATTTGGCCATGGCCAGAAAGGGAAACCCTTTTTCTCCCCAGACACTTGGTGACCCGTGTGTCCCTGATGTGCTGAGTTGTTTATCCTGCTCTTCCCTTGCAGCCTTAAGTGTTTCTGTGCCTGAACCACGGCAGCATGGCCACAGGTGAGCGATCTGCCCCCTCTGCATGCATCCCCACTGCATCCAACCCCCTGCACCCATCCCCTCGGTGTCCCCTGCATCCATTCCCTCTGCATCCCCTTGTATCCATTCCCTCGGTCCCCCCTGCATCAATCCCCCCTGGAATTCATCCCCTTCATCCCTGCTGCATCCATCCCTTCTGTATGCCCCTGTCCCCCTGGTATCCAACCCCTTCGGTCTACCCTGTATCCATCCCCTCTGCATTCCCCTTCCCTCCCTGCCTCTGTCCCCTCTGTCCTCCATTTGTCCCCCTTACATGCAGCCTCTGGTCCTCTTTGCATTCGTCCCCTCCATCCCTCCCCTGTGCCCTTGCCTCCCTCCCTTCTGTCCATCCCCCGTGTCCCTCCAGCCCCCCCACATGCCCCACATCCCATTGGTCCCTGCCAGCCACTTGGCTCCATCCCCAGCCCTGGGGAGTACTGGCTGCCAAGGAGTTGAAATTTCATCCATTTCATCCATGAAATCAGGAGATGGGAAAGTGGCCCCAGAGCAGCTCGACTTTATTTTTAGCTCTGCCTCCCCCCGTGGCATCGCACCCTAGCATTGCCCCACACCATGGCTGGGACAGATCCCACAGGTGGTGGGAGCCCTGTGCCAGGGTGCTGAGCAGGGGACAGGGCTGTCAGTGCCACTTGCACGTCGGCCACTATGTCCAGGAACTGATGCTGGGGTCCAGGGACTGCCGGGGTTGTGCCAGGTGCTCAAGGTGGCCGTGCCAAGCTGAGCCTGCCACAGCCCCCGTTAGCCCGCCGGGGTGAGAAGCTGGCCACAGGGATGGATGAGGCCAGTCCCTGCCTGCGGTGGAGCCGTGGACAATGACCGCCTCTGGGACACACGTGGCAGTGGGATTCCAGCCCCGTGGCCAAGGTGCCGTGGGCTCTTTGTGCTCACATGTGCCCAGACATCCCAACCTGCCCAGGTGACCAGGACACGCGTCTGCTTCCCTCTCCACCTTCCCCCAGGACTCTGGGATCGGTCCCCTCCATCCCCAGGGATGCCTGCCCTGGATCTGGCACCCCCTGGGGACACCTTACTCCCCAATGGACTTTCTGGCTTTTCATAATTATTTTTTTCCCTTCTCTCCTCCAGAAAAGCTCAAGCAGCACAAAATCATCTTCGTGGTGGGTAAGTCTGTGTCCTGTCACTGGTGGGGTCAGCCCAGACCTTTCCCCTGTATCTCCAGGCTGGGAAGCCGGGGCTGGAGGCTGAGATTGGGCTGTTCCCAGGCATGGTGGGATGGCTGTGGCTCCAGTGTAGCTCCTCAAAGCCACGTGGGGTGTGCTGTGACCAGAAGAGCACCTCTGGCCAGGCATGGGAGGGAAGCATCTGATGTGATGTGACAGTAAACCATTGGGGGTTGATGTGACAACAAATCCTTGCAGGGTAATGTGATAAAACCCTGGGTGCCATCAGGCAGTGGTGATGGCCAGCTGCCAAAAGAACAGTGATGTACTGGGTCCTGAATAGGGTGGTGGTGCCCTGGATGTCTTCAGGCAGCGATGATGGGGGTCATGATACCCTGGGCACTATTGGGACAGGGACATCCAGGTGCTGATGGGGTTGGGGATGCCCTGGTGCCAATGGGACAGTGATGCCCAGGGTGGTGATGCCCTGGGTGCCATCAGGGTATGATGCCCACATGCCAATTCCCAGCAGCCCATGCCACCCCCAAGCACTTGGCAACCTCGGGAGCAGCTCTGTCCATCCACCTGGTGCTGGGTTTGGGAACACCAACCGGCATATCACCGAGCTCTGAGGACTCCTGTGTGTCTGTGCTACTGCTCCCACGTACATGAGGGTGCCTCCTCACCCATGGCTTGGGGCACGTGTGTGACCTGCAGGTGGCCCCGGCTCGGGGAAAGGGACACAGTGCGAGAAGATCGTGCAGAAGTATGGCTACACCCACCTATCCACGGGGGACCTGCTGCGGGCTGAGGTCAGCTCGGGCTCAGAGCGGGGCAAGAAGCTGCAGGCCATCATGGAGAAGGGAGAACTGGTGCCCCTGGTGAGTCCTGGCCAGCCACCGGCTGCCACATGGCAGGGTGTGAAGGGGTGGCAGTTGGGACACCACATACCACGGTAATGGTTGGCACATGGCTCGGGCATCTCTGGCCCCGCCATCCCAGGGTGGGGTTTGCAGCAGGGATTGGGGGTGCTGGGTGGGGGGGGTATGTTGTCCCACATCAGCCAGAGCAGCTCTGTCCTCCCCTCCCCAGGACACGGTGCTGGACATGCTGAGGGACGCCATGGTGGCCAAAGCAGACGTGTCCAAGGGCTTCCTCATTGATGGATACCCCCGTGAGGTGAAGCAGGGAGAGGAGTTTGAAAAGAAGGTGAGGGCTGGTGCTGTGCTGGGCCATGCTGAGCCATGCCACACACCAGCTTAGCACAGGAACTCCATCCAGTAGCAGCCTGGCCTCCCTATTTCAGTGAAGATCACATCCCAGCAATGTCGAAGATGGGCAGCAGGTCCCCCTGCCTCGGGGACAGCCTGTGCCCACAGCACAGTGGGAGGGACCAGGGTGTCCTCGGGCTGACAGAGCGTGACAGCAATGCTGACATGATGGTGATGGCAGAGAGCCAGGGCTTGGCCACAATATCCCTTTGCCTCCTTCTACACGGCCCTAGAGGCCACTGGAACAGTGTCCTGGTGGCCCCCAGACCAATGCGGAGAGAGGCAGAGCATGGCATGGGGACATCATTGACCCTCATGCTGACCACCACCATCTCCCCAAACCAAACCAGACCCACACCAGCTCAGTGTGGTGACAGCCGTGTCCTCTGTGCCCACAGATCGCCCCCCCACACTGCTGCTCTACGTGGACGCGGGGAAGGACACGATGGTGAAACGCCTGCTGAAGCGAGGTGAGACCAGCGGGAGGGTGGATGACAACGAGGAGACCATCAAGAAGCGTTTGGAGACCTACTACAAGGCCACCGAGCCCGTCATTGCCTTCTACAAGAGCAGAGGCATCGTCCGCCAGGTAGGTGGGGATGTGGGATGTCAGCACTCTCCAGCTCCACGGCTTGGGGCTTGTGTCCCAGGGGAGAGGAAGTGATGGATGGGGATCATGAGGGAAGGGGGAAAACTCGATTTTGGCTAGCTTGGAGTGGGCTTGACCCCTCTCATTCCCAACACTGAGACGCCCTCCAAGGATGGCCTGCACCCCTTTACCCCAAATGAGCCCCAGTCTCCTCATCCATGGCCAAAATGCATCCTTGGAAGAGCTCCAGTTGCTCTCAGATGAGAGCCCTCGGGCGAGCCCCCCAGCTAACCTCTCTGTACCCAGCTCAACGCCGAGGGCTCCGTGGAGGAGGTTTTCCAGCAGGTCTGCACCCACCTCGACTGCCTGTAACTGAGCCCCCAGCCCCACTCCCCCCAGCGCACTCCAGCAGAGACAGCGGAAGCGGCTTTATCCTGTTTTCGTGGACGGAGCCGTGCGGAGGAAATTTCAAGGACATTGTGTTTGGCTCTTTCCCGTCTCTCCCCAGTAAAGTTCACTTTAATGAATCCAGACTTTATCTTTTTCTTCTGTCGCAGGAAATGAGTTTTTCTTTCCAGAGGGTTTTTTTTTCTCCCCCTCTGTCCCCCACCAGCCCCTCTGGAGCTGATTAAGGGCAGGAAGCGGGTGTTTATCCCACCGGGGCAGCGGGATGCTGCGCTCAGAGGAAGGGAGGGAGCATCCCGGCCGCTCGCCCCGGCTTCCCAATCCGTGGCCTGCGGGGGGCCTGTGGCTACATCCTCCAGCCAATCCCGGCTGCCCTCATTCTGTCCCGATTGCTGAACCCCCTCGTGCTCTGTGCGTGTGTCCGGACGCAGGGGCAGCTCTGAGCTGTGTCCTGCACATGCGTCCCTCCCCCTCGGCTCTCCCACTGGCTGCCAGGGGCTGGAGGCGACCGGATTTGGGATGGGGATTTCCACCTCTTTCATGCCTTGGCATTTCCTAGTTTCTGTTGGCTGTCAGGGTTTTTTGGGGTATGCGGTGGCTGCACTGTGATGGTTTGTGGTGGCACAATGCCCTGGAGTGCGGTGCTCCCTATCCTGCTGTGCTTGGGCATTCAATGCCCTCAGTGCCACATCTCAGCCCTGACCCCAGGGGATAAGGAATGCACTGGGGACACCCACATGAGCCCGGCCACCAGGCTGGGTGTCCTCATGGCTGGGGGACCGGGTGGTGCCCTTGTGATGGTGAGTCACAGGACCCCAACAGACAGGCAGTGGGGGGTGCTGGTATGGGGACAGGGGATGTGGGGGCTCCCCAACACCCACAGAACTGCCCAGGCACAGTGCCACAGCAGAGGGGTTGCACTGGGGCTTGGGGACAGGGTTTACCCAGCCACAGTGAGGGCAGGAGGCAGCAGAGCTGCAACCCCAACAGGGCCCCCCACCACTTACTTTTGGGCTGCTGGGAGCTGGGCACGGAGCCAGGGGGCTGGGAGGGCAGGAGGGGCGGCAGCGCTGGGGTCAGCCAAGGCCACAAGGCCAAGGAGTCAGAGCGGAGAAAGGAAGCCAGCAGGGAAAAAACAAAACTCCCCAAGACGAAAACCCAAACTCAACAGTCTCCGACGTCAGCCCCGTGCCCGGGGGCACGAGCCACCGGCAGAGCCCGGGGCACTGCGGGGAGGCAGGCGGGCAGGAAGGATGCAGCCATCCGGCCGGGGCTGGGATGCTGCCAGGACAACGATCCAGGGGCGGGGCCGGCGAGTGCTTGCCTCGTGCCGGTGGGGACAGGGGGGTCGTGTGGTTTGGGCCACAATGGCCTAAAGCTGGGGACTGGGGAGACCTGTCTCTCTTGTGCCTGCAGTTCTCTTTGGGTGTGCTGTGAGCACATCTGGATCTGCCTCAGTTTCCCCAGGTGGTGACAGGGTAGGGGGTGTGACAGGCACCCTGCCCTTCTCCCCCGTACAGCCCTGAGTGCTTGCTGTTGGAGTTTAGATTATTTTCCTCTGGTTTGAAAGCCTAAGGCCACCCTACAAGCTGCGAGGAGGAAAGATGCTGAGCTGAATGGGGTGCAGGGTGCTGCACATGGGGCCACCCCACAGCCACGGCCAACCCCCTCTCTGTCACACTGCAGCTGCCACCATCCCAGTGTCCATCGCCGAGAGTATCTTGGTCGTTGTCCTGCGGTGTCACCGCCGGGAGAGGGGTGCAGGAGGGCCAGGGGATCCTGTGCCTAGTCCCGGTCCCCATCGCTGTCCCCATCCCCGGGTGAGCACCCGTCCCCGCGGTCCCCAGGAGATGGCAGTGCTCTGTCATGGGAGATGGTTGCTGTTCACCCCGGGTCACCGACACCTCCGGGGACATCCTGGCTGCTGGGGACAGGCGTCGCTAACTTCCCTGGCACATTTCCATTCTGTCCCCTTGCCCGTGAACCATGAGTAGAGTTGAAAACCTCCCCCGGGGACCTGCGCCCACCCCCGGCGTGGGGCTCCCAGCCCCACTGATAGCTGTGTGAGGGCTCTCACCTAAGCCAGCAGGGAGATGTATGGAGGAAAGGGGCAGGAGTGCAGAAGGGGATCCCTGGGTGCCCCCAGCCACCTCATGGCTCCCACTTTGGCAGCGCTCGGCTGTGACGCCCTTGCCCGTGGCTCCCTCCCCCAGGCCCCCCTGTCATAAGGGATCTCCTGACCCCAAGCCCACCTGCCAGGTAGGGGTGTCTGGGCAGCCCCATCTGTGACCCGGCCAAGGGTACAGGCAAGGCAGGCAGTGGTGCTGGGGGAGCTCCACTTGTCCCATGGCCCCAGAGTGAGCGTCTAGGGCCATGGGGGAGCCACCAGCCTGGGACATGTGATCCTGCTGGGGTGCTGGCTGGGAGCAGTGGGGACTGAATGCCGGGGCCAGCTCTCTTCCCCATCTCCTAGGGCAGCTCTCTTCCCCACCGCCTGGGGCAGCCCCCTATCCTCATCACTGGGGGCAGTTTGGGAGTAATTTGGGGGGTGGACGCCACGAGAACCCCTGTGTTCCACCCCTCCACTCACTAATGCGAGCCCTGGTGGTCCTTGGGGACATCTACCCCGGGTACCAGTGCCCTCCCCCTGCCCAGGACGCTTCCAGCGCGCCCCTCCGGAGGTGCAGCCCCGCACGGCCCTGTGGGGAAACTGAGGCACGGCGCCTCCGGGGTTGGGGGTTCCGTCCTCTCCGCCCCTCCGGCCCCGCCGGCCCGGCCCCAGCGCCGCCAGCGGCATTTCCTCCGCCGCGGACCCTCCTCCGAAGGGAGTCGGTTTCCTGCCGCTGCCGCCGCCCGCACTCGGCGCTGGCTCCCGGGGAGCGCCCGCAGGCGGACATGGGCCCCCGCTCCGTCCCGCTCCTGCCGCTGCTCCTGGCTCTGCTCGGCCGCCCGGGTGAGTGGGGACGGGGGGCTCCGGGCAACGGGACCCCGGGGATGAGACCTCCGGGATGGGACCGCGGGACGGGACAGCCGCGGCGGCGGGACCAACCGGTGACTCCGAGTTTGTGGCCAAAGGGGTCCCGGCCGTGCCCGCACAGGCAGCGTTACCCTCGGGAACCCCTCGGGAGAGGAGGTTTAGGGGAGCAGCCCCGATGTGGGAAGGGACAAATCCACCCCGATTCCCGGAACAAACAGAGCACAGCCTGCCACTCCCTGGGACCCCCGAAATCCCGGCTGCGTCACCGGGGCGCGGGTGGTTGTTGACGCCGTGGCTGAGTCGCGGCCAAGGCAGTGACACACGGGGGGTCTGGGGTGGCTTTGGTGGCTTCCCGGCACCGCGGAGTATGGAGGGGTTGACCAGGAGCTAGGGGTGAGAAATGGGAAAAAGCCCTTAAAGCCTCACGTGGGATGTGGGGATGGAGCTGGGGGCGAGAAATGGGAAAAAACCCTTAAATCTCATATGGGATGTGGAGACAGAGCTAGGGGTAAGGAACGGGAAAATCTCTGAAAAGCCTCATATGGAAGTTGGGGGCTCAGCCACTTCCAGAGTGGTCGGAGCCACCCCAAGGTGCTTGCAAAGCCACAGGGGGAATTTCAAGGAGGGACACCGGGAGTGATGGAGGGCAGGGAGCTGGGGGGCCCGGGGACATGGTCCACTGGCAGAGGGGAACGGAGCTGGGAAGACAGTGGCTGCCCAGAGAGGCGCTGAGTGTCCTGGCTGGGTCGGTCCCTCCCAGCCACCTCGGGGGTCAGTGCTTGTGGGTGGTGCTGGGGTGGCTCCACTGCCAGGCTTGACGCCCATTCTCTTATATGACAACCCTGTCTGGTGGCTGTGCCAGACAGTCCCTGCCCGGTGAGGCTGTGCCATGTGGGCCATGTCCCCTGTGGTTGTGCGGTACAGTTCCCACCCTTGCAGATGTACAGTAAGTCCCATGTCCTGTGTAACTGTGAGGCTCAGTCCCCATCCTATAGCTGTGCCATAGTCCCTGTCCTATAGCAGTGCCATGATGTCCCTATCCTATCTAGATGTGCAATGAGGTCTGTGTCCTCTGTAGCTTTCTGGTACAGTCTCCATCCTATTACTGTGCCATATGCTCCACATCCTGTGGCGTTGTGCCACAGAGGCCTTGTCCTCCCTGTCTGTGATGTATATATAGTCCCTATACCACACAGCTGTGCCTTCTGGTCCTCATCCTACACAGCTGTGCAATGTCCTCTGTGTCCTATGTAGCTGTTGCATCTGTCCATGACCTTTGTATTTGTCCCCGACAGTCTCCATCCTATACAGCTGTGCCATACATGCCATAAGAGGGCTGTGCTACGTGGGCTGAGTTTTACATAGCTGTGCCATATGGTCCCCACCCTGTCTGTCCCCATGGTCCCTGTCCTATTAATCTGTGCTATATGATCCCCATTTTACATAACTGTGTCACACAGTCCATGTGCTACGTAATGGACTATGCAGTCCCTATTGTATGTGTCTGTATGGTTGCTGTCCTGTGTCACTCTGCCATATCCTATGGCCATACCACCCCTAACCTATGCTGTATGGACCCCATCGTATGTGTCTGTGCCATATTGTCCCTGTCCTATGTAGTTGTGCCATATGGTCCCCATCCTCAGTATCTGTGCTGTATGGTCCATGTCCCGCATGGCTGTGACATATGGTCCCCATCCTGCCTACCTGTGCCACTCACCAAATCCTGTCCAGCTGCTGTCTCTCCCTCACAGGAACCCATAGGCCTGGGGGTGCCCACAGTGCGTGCAGTGCCATGGAACTGGGATGTCCATGGTGGGTGCAGTGCTGTGGGACTGGGGTGCCCTCGGTGGGTGCAGTGTCAGGATGCTTCACAGACACAGCCAGCTTCCAGAGGTGTGGGACTTCGAGCCCCCTCAGCATGGTCCAACAGCCAGCAGCAGCACGAAGATGACAATTCCCTCTCAAGTTTGCAGTGCAGGGTCCATCCCCATTCCTGACCTGGGCCAGCTCATTACAGAAGTGCCGAGGTGGCGCAGCCGGATGCAGGGATGCCAAAGTGGCGCTGCCTGTCCCATGGGCATCCTGTGCTGCCAGAGCCACCCCTGTCCTGCACCCCACACCCTTGCTCTCTGTCTAGGTCTTTCACCTTCTCCCAAAACCCCAGGAATCGCCCCTCCAGCCCCTGACCCACAGGGGAGCTGCAGTGGGCCCATCCCCATTCCTTGATCTAGGCTGCACCAAAGGCGACTGGAAAAACATAAAGTGGATTTTCTTTCTTTCTTCCTTTTAATTTTTTTTCCCTTTCCTGGAGTACAAAAATAACAGTGCCCTTATCTGATCGCCCCGGCGGCCCAGCTGAGCCCCCTTATCTGATCCTGACATAATGCTGGAGCCCGCTGCCTTCCCCAGGGACAGACAGTGCCCGACTGGCACCGCTGCCCCGCATCCCCTGTGCTGGCATCCCTGCCCTGCCCTGCGCCAGGGGCGAGCCCAGCCGCGGCCCCCGGCCCTGCCTGACCTCCCGGCAGGATGCTGCCCGAGGAGTGACGAGCTGCCCGTCCTCTGCCCAGCAGTGCCGGGGCCGCGCGGCCGTGCCCAGTGCCGTCAGGGCAGGAGTGGAAGGGAAGAGGGACACAGCCTGTGGCGCCCAGATAAGCGGCTGTTTATCTTCCTCCCGATGCTGCCGGCCGCGCGGCCGCCACGCTGGGGGGAGGAAGCGCCGGACAATAAGTGGGCCCACGGCAGCGTCACTGGGGGGGTCTGTGCCGTGACCCCGCCGCCAAAGCCGGGCCACCCCGATGGTGAGAGTAAGGTCAGGGGCACCATGATGGGCACAACTTGGGATGAGTGGCCCTTTGCTGGGTGCTGTGTCCCAAAAACTCAATTACCTGGAGCAGCACACCCTCTAACCCCAGCCCCGGTGGGGGTGTCTGGATGGACCTGAAATGGGGACAAACCATCTCCCGGTGCATTGGCTGGAGCCACCAAGGATGGGGCAAGATGGAGTGTGAAGGGATAGAGCTCAGTGGCCACCTCTAAAGGAAACACAGCACCCCAGACTGTTTCCCCACAGAAAACCCCCAGCTGTGACCGCGGGGGTCCATCCTGCCAGCCCCTTGGAAAGGAGCACCCACGCGTGCAGGCAGGTCCGCGGGGCCAAGCTGAGGACAGCCCAGCCACAGCAGGGCTGCCTGAGGCAGAGGAAGCTGTCGAGGCACGTGGGGATTTACAGGATCGGGCCTTCAAATGGCTGTTTGCGCTCAGGATTTCCCTTGGCAGCCGCCGGCCGGCCCCGCTCGCCGCACGCCGCCGGGGACTTTGGGATGGGGCAAAGCTCACGCCTCGGCGCCCGCGGAGGATGAGCTTTACAGCCATTTCCATACCTGCGCTTCCCACTTTCCTGCGGCGGGGGAATGCGGGGGGGCTTCCGCCACCGCCCCAGCCTTCGGGGCGGCTGGGTGCGAGTTTTGGCACGCGGCGGTGCCGAGCAGGGACAGTGGATTTTTCCAGGCCGGATCCGAGGGTCATTGATGTTGATTGCGGAGGGGGCTGGCGGTGGCGGACGATCCCCGAGCAAACACGTAGCAGATTGTCCCCGGCGTGCTGCGCCGGCGGTGGGGCCGCGGTGACGCCGGGCTGCGGGCTGAGGCTGCGGGGGCAGTGCCGGGGCTGGCGCAGACATTCAGTCCCCTCCCGCATCGTGTCCCCCTGTGTTGTGTCACCCCATGTCCGTGCGGCGGGGACTCACAGTCTCTTGTTTTCCTCCCAGACCCCGGGAGAGCCAAGGGCTGTGACCTGAAGCCGGTGACAGAGCAGACACCCGTCACCGTCTCCTATGCCACCAGCACGGTGCCGCGGGGCTGTGTCAGCAACAGCTCCCTGGACACCAGCCATGAAGTCCATGTCCTCAGCGTCAACTTCTCCACGGTGAGCAAGAGGGGTTCCAGTGTATCCCCCAGAACATCTCCTTACACTGTCACCACAGCACTGTCACCCCACCACTGTCTTCAGCAGGCAGTGTGGCAGCTGGCAAAATTTTCCTCCAATTAAGGAGCAGTGAAAGGACCTGGATCAACCTCTTCCCTGACACCTTCGCCAAGTTTCTCCTCCAAGCAAAGCCATGGGCGTCTCTGGCCCAATGGGAGTTTAAAGACATTTGAGGCAAATTCTTCAATAGCCCATGCTGCCAAGGCAGATGTTCCTGTGCTGGACATCTCGGGATACTCCATTTCCCTGGGAAGGTGGCCTGAGGAAGGTTCTGGCTCAGGAGCTGGGCAGAGCCATGAGCACCCAGTGGGGACCGCACTAGAGAGGGAGGGAGGGATGGAAAATGGATTGGAGGAAAGGATGGATGAACAGATGGAAGGAGGGATGAGGGAGGCACATCACTCTGAGGTGTCCAAGTGAGCAGAAACCTGTCTGCTGGTGTTGGCGTGGCCGTGCCGAGGGGTGATAACTGCATTGTGCGTGCTTTTGGGCACTGGCAGGGCTGGTGCTGGTACTGGCTGGCACCGTTGGGTGGGTTTGCACCAGCACATGGGTTTCCACGGCAGCTCTGCAGGACAGTCCAGCTTCCCTCGTGCTGGCTGGGGCCCAGCACCCGATTTTGGCCCAGCCCTGGGCCACCCGGCGCCACGCTCCCCCCTCCCTGCCACCTCCCAGCTCTCCCAGTTCTGCTTTCGGAGCAGAGAGGGAGCCAGACCAGGAGGCACTGGGGAGGGTCAGTTTTGCAAAGACCCCTCTGTCCTAGCCTGGTGTGACCTGGCCGTGGAATTCTGGATAAGTGCCAGGGTCAGGGGTGCCCCGGGGTTGTCACCAGCGGCAACAGGGGACACACACTGATGTCACGGCTGCGGCACCGAGCCCCGCGGCGCACGGGGGGAGCCGGGCAGGGACGCGGCTCCACTTATAGAAGAATTACTGGAAGCTGCTTTCTATAAGCAGATCCCCACGATGAAAAAAAAAAAAAAAAAAAAAAAAAAAAAAGAAAAAGAGAAAAATAACCCGAAAGGCGGCGGCGGGGAGCGCCGAGGCTCCCGCCACTCGCGCAGCCAAACAATGGAGCGCCACAAAACACGCGGCAGGAAAAACAGCCGCCGGCTCCTCCCCGACACTCGGGGCCACCCGGGGTCCCTGGCCACCCACGCTTGCCACGGGGCCATGGCCAGGCCGGGATGCCCATGGCCTCATCCCGCCAGCCCGGTGCCCGGCACTGGCAGCAGCCTCCACCTGCCCAGTGGCTTTCCCACCCGCCTGGCTTTCCCAGCCCGCTGCCTGGCTCAGCATTTGCTAGCCGTTTTCAGGCAGCAATTGCCAAACTTAGCGCCTGGCGTTTCGACTTCCCCATCCGGACTTCCGGCTGGAGGCCACCAGGCAGAGCTAGCCGCGGGGAATGGTGTGTGCCACCGCTGTGCCCAGGCATCCCTGCACACCCCTATGGACACACCTGAGCCTGGAGCTCAGCACAGTGCTGGGATGGGGCTGGGAAACCTGCCGGGGGGATGTCCCGGTGCCCAGGGTGGGCATTCTCCTGTCTTCAGGGGGAGGCACCCCAGTACCCACAATGAGGATGCTCTAGTGCCCAGATGCTCAGTGGTGGGGATGCTCAGTGTGGGGACACCCCAGGCCACAGTGGGGTGACACCCTCCTACCCAGTGCAGAGATTACTCAGTCTCTAACTCAAGGATACCCCAAGAAGGGGGTGCCTAGACCCCACTATGTGGGGTGTCCTAGACACCAGTGTGGGAATACCACCATCCTCCAGGTGGGGATGCCACTGGTCCCTTGCTTAGGGGAGCCAGGGGATGTTTGCTGCCCTGGTGTGGGTACACATCCATGTGGCATCCCTGTCCCCTAAACCCAGCCATGGCTGCCTCCTGCATTGCTCACCGCAGGGCCAGCCTGAGGTCTCTCCCTGCTGCCTGGGGCTCCAGGGGGCAGCCAGGAAGGTGACAGCAGTTGGGGGTTGGTGGCTGCGGTGGTGACAATCTCCTCTTCCCTCCCAGGTCCCTTCTGTCCCTCTTACAGTGACGGTCACTCCACGAGCCAATGCCTGCAGCCGGTCAGCAGTGCTCGTCCTCCTCTGTTCCCGCTGCTTTGCCATCATCACCTCCCCGTGCTCAAACCTGATCATCCGCACTGTGAGTGTCACAGCCCCACACCGGGAGCAATCCTGGGGGGCAGCAGGGCTGGGGCCATCCGTTGGGATGTTTAAGGGGCTCACTGGTTGAGATTGGTCCCCCCAGTCACAAGACATGATGCTTGTGGTGCCCCGGGGAGGAGGGGACGCTCCTGGCCATTGCTGACGGTGCTGAGCCCTGGGCTGGCCAGGCAGGGAATGACGCACAGGGCTGGAAAAAGCTCCCGTTTCCTCCAGCCGGCGGGAGGAAGGTCAGGGATGGGGTTTGGCTCCAGCGAGCTGAGCCGGGGTCGGGCGCTTTGTTAGCAAAATAAACCTCCTGCTTTGTTTGTGGCTAATAATAAAGTGGGCCGAGCCCTCCGCGTGCCGCTGGCCGCCCTTGCTACTCCCAGCTCCTGGCCCCAAAAACCCCCATTCATCCAGAGTGTCCCCCTGCCCAGGCTCCAGGGACACTCACCTGTTTTAGGTTCACATTTGTATCCTACACACTGTGGGAAAAGGTTTTCCTCGCTATCCCCATGCCAGCCTGCGTGGGGGAGTGATGCGCCTTGCCCCCCACCCTGATTCAGGCTGTCACTCTGCTCACAGGATGCCCTCCTCAACCGGGAGACCACCGGAGCACCAAACCATGCGCCACTTGGGGTCTCCAGTGAGGGGCAGCTGCTGGCCTGGGCCCTGTCTACCTATGGGGGCATCACATCCTACAGCGAGCTGCAGGACCCCCTCAGCGTCCAGCTCCGCCTGGGAGAAGGTGTGTGGGGCTGGGGGCTGGCACTGGGGGGCTGGAGCGGGCAGCAATGATCTTCCTGTTCCATCAGGGTGACAACCTCCTGGGGCAAAGCAGCTTCCCCAGGGAGATTCCATGGGGACTGATGCCCCTGGCCCTGAGCATCTCCCCACGCCCTGAGCTCGGTTTGGCATTGATGACCCCTCTGCCTACACAGATGCCCGCAGCCCCCCGGAATGCATCCCCCAGGAGCACTTCAATGCTGTTCTGCACCTTGAGGCTGAGGTCCCCTTCCACGGGGTGAAGGGCTGCTCACGCAGTGACACCCAGAGCACCAGGGCAGCTCACATCATCCATCTGCAGTCGGAGCCCAGGTACTGCAGTGCTGATGGTAGGACAGGCAGTGGGATATGCTTGGAGATGCTTGGCAAGGTGTTGGGGTGTCTCAAAGGCAGAGCCCCACGTCCCAGGTTGGATGTGGGACCTGTTGGTGTGGAATGCTGAGAAGGGGGGCCTTGTGGTTTTGCAGCTTCCCTATCACAGAGGTGAACCTGACTGTGAGCTGTTCTGAGAATTCTGCTGGCAACCGGGTCCTCATCCTGCAGAGCAAGGCCAACTTCACCTGGTCCATCACTTCCAAATGCGCCATCCAATTACTGGTAGGCTGAGGGGGATGTGTGCTCCCCACCAACCCCCCAAGGGGTCTGCCAAGTGCCCAGGAGATGCTGGTGGCATGGAGAGGGTGGCAGGAAGGCACCTGGGGACATTATACATGGGGAGGTTGCAGCCCCCTTGCTGCAAGCCCTCATAACTGGGATGAGCCCTGCCTTGTGCATCCCCAGCTGTCCCTGTCTCCACTTAGCCCCTCTGTGCTGCCCTTCTTTTCCCCCTCACTGAAGGCCTCTGGGAGTTACAAGGTTACCTCAGTGTCGGGTCTGATCGCTGGAGAGATCCTGCCTGACACAGAGCAGGATCTCATTGCTAAAGCCTTCGAGAAGAACTACAGTGTCGCCTCCTACTCTGCCATCCCTGCCAGCACCCGCATCAGCCTGCAGACTCGTGAGCATGGTGAGGCCCCAGCACTCCAGGGCTGGCTGGGATGGGGGGGTCCCACCATCCCCACTCAGCCCCCCCTTTCCCTGCAGAGACAGTCAAGACGCCTACGACGACTGCCGCCCTTGTCACCACAGAGCCCTCAGACTTGCCCCACCAGATTCTGCTCATGCTTAAGCCCTGGAAGTGTACAGATGAAACCATGGAGATTGTCATCATCAGGTCCTACTTGGAGGTGAGGAGGGTGGAGTGGGGTCCCAATGTCCACCAACATCACTCAGAGGTTGGATTTTCCTCTGGGTGCTTGGGGTGGGTGGCACGGGGCTGTCCCCAGCCAGTGGGTGACTACAGTGTGCTTTCCTCTTAGCCCATCAAGGATGTGGTGAACATCACCCTGAGGGACATCAGCTGCCAGGCAGAGAAAAATGCCACTCACTTCATGTTGAAAAGCCCCCTTAGCCACTGTGGCACCTCACTGGAGGGCAGAGGCTATGCCAACAATGAGGTGAGAAGGGGGGTATTGCCCCCAGCCCCACTGATGGCCCATGAGAGTTTCAGTGATGGCTGGTGAGGCTTCTCTACCAGGACCTCCTTGCTTTTGCATGGCTGGAAACATCATACTGCAGCCCAGGGCTGAGATGGAGTGGGCGTGTTTGGGTGGGGCTTCCATCCCATCCCATCCCATCCCATCCCATCCCATCCCATCCCATCCCATCCCATCCCATCCCAACAACAGACCCCAGCAGTTGGGACCACTTGACTGACCCAGCCTTCCTGTCCTTCTCACAGCTCATCCTCAGCCTGGCCAAGGATGCAGTGCTCCGGAGTGTGCGGGTGAGGGCTGGGTTTCCCAGCGTGTCCAGGGGTGGGAGAAGGGCACTGATGCTGCTGTCGGCTGGGTGCTCAGTGTCAGGGGTGGCTTCAGTGCTGTCCCCTCTTGTAGGTGGGATTCCAGTGTGAGATCCCGCGGGAGCTCTTCCTGCGCCTTTTCCCCACCGCCGCCTTTGAGGCACCACAGACAGAGCTGGAGATCAACAAGGAGGCCTTTGTGCAGGTACTGCCACTGTCCCAGTGCCCGGGACAGTCCAACCACCCCTGGGCTGGTGACCCTGATGGTGTCCCCATTCCCACCCTGTGGCAGGCATCCATGCGATGGATGGACCACCCGGCTGACCTGCAGCTGAAGGAGTGCTGGCTGGAGGCCCCGGAGCGGGAGCCCATGCTGCTGGTGCAGGGCGGGCAGGCGCGTGGGGCGGGGGGTGGCTGTGCTGGAGGGCCCCCCCAGCAGCCACGGGAGGAAGGTGTGGCGCTTCCGCTTCACCTACACCATTCCTGAGGGTGGACGCATCCCCTTCTCTGCCACCCTCAAGTGCAAGGCTGGCTTACAGGTCAGTGTAACCCTCCCCACCCTGTGATGCCACCATGCTGGTCCCCATTGATGGTGGCAGCCTGGTGGGTTTGTCCCACACTGTTGGCTGATGGAGCCCATTTGGGAGCAGAATTCCCTTGTCCCCAAAGCACCTGGGGGCTTTGTCCCCCTGCAGGGTGCACATCTCCCCCCTCTCACCCCAACCTCCACCTCCGCAGAACGACACCATCTTCGAGAAGGTGCTGGAGGTGACAGTGAAGGATGCAGGGCGGCCGCTCAACTGTGAGTTCAGGGCAGGGAAGGGGTCAGGGTGGGGAGTGGGAATGGGACCCCCCAGTGTGGCAGTGCTGATGGCCTCATCCTCCCACAGACCGTGGGCTGGGACTGGCTGCTGTCCTGGGCATCACCTTTGGCGCCTTCCTCATCGGGGCACTCCTCACCGGTGGGCTCTGGTACATCTACTCGCACACCCGTGAGTATCCACCACCCCTGGGGTCCCCCGGGGTGGGATGGGGGGGCCACATACATGTCCCTTACTGGGCTGGCCATTTTTCCCTCCTGGTCAAAGTCCCCTAGTGGGCCCCCAGGGACCAGGCTGCTCCACTGCCCTCATCTACAGTCCTCCTGCCAACGCTATAGGGGAATAACCCTGCTCTAAGTGTCTGCAGCTCTCCAGGGTCCCTCCTGCTTCCCTGAGGGCCCCTCTGCCACCTGCCCTCCCTCCTGCTCCTGGTGCCCCATGGTCCCCCATGCTCATCTCCATCCCAGGGGCTCAGGGGCCAGCTGGGGAGTGATCCATGAGGGTTTGTGCATGAGGGCCGGGAGGTCCTGTGGGACTGAGCCAAGGCCACCACCGTTCGCCCTGAGTCTGGTTTCCCCTTGGTGTTTCCCTTGGTGTGGTGGGCGGTGTGAGCCAGGTCCCATCTCCAAACTGCAGCCGGTTTCCAGCACGGCGCCGGCCTCGGAGAGCAGCAGCACCAACCACAGCATCGGCAGCACCCAGAGCACCCCCTGCTCCACCAGCAGCATGGCCTGACGCCCCCGGGACCCACCGAGCCCAAGCAGACCCCGGCCAACGGACTTGGGGACCCACCCCAGTGCCATTAAGCTGATTTTTTGCCCCGAATCTCAGGCCGAGCCCAGAGGGGGCCTCCATTACTCATTCAGTGAATGCTTTGGCCCCCCGAGGGCAGCCCACGCTGGGGGGGGCACCCTGCAACCCCGCTGGGGTTCCCCGCTGCAGTGGGGAGGCAGAAAGAGCAGCTACTGCGAAAGCCTCCCACAAGGCTCCCCATCAAATGGGGGGGGAAGAAGTGGGTGCCCCCTGGACATGCCCCAGCACTTGGGGTGACCCCTGTGCCCCTCCCGCATCCCCCCGAGAAGGCAGCAGGCACCAGTGGGAGCAGCAAGAGGTTTATTTGCAGGGGGGTGTGCGAGGCTGCTGCCCTCCTACAGGACGATGGGCAGAACCCACCACCCCCCTCAGCTCCCCATCCAAGTTACAAACTCTTATCAACAATAATAAAAATCTTCCCTACATTAAATTAGCCGCGCCCTGATGCCGAGCCTCGCCACAGCTTGAGGCTCTCACCTACCAGCCCCCGGGCACTGGGACCTCATCACAGCCTGGGGCAGCCCCCCAAACCCTGGGGATCCTCCCAGTCAGTCTCACTAGGGAGGGGATAGAGGCCAGGAGCATCCCCCCATGGACAGCATCCCGGGAAGGGCACAGGCAAAAGGCACTGGGGTGAAAACAGCCGAGCCAGGATGGGGTGGGAAGGTCCCACGTCCCCTCCAGATGCCTCCAGGCATCACTGGGGACAAAACTGTTGCTTCAAGTAAACAGAGGTGCAAAGCCCTGTCCCCCCGTCACTGGGACAGCGCAGGGTCGAGCAGCCGCAGGGCTCCTCCCACCAAGTGCAGGCTGCCGGTGACCAGGACACGGACAGTGGCCGCCTCCCGCAGCAGCACGGCCCCACTGCTGGCCACGGGGTGGGGGTGAGCCCCCGAGGCTGCGGGGGCTGCCAGATGGGGGTCCCGGCCCTGTGCCACCCACCGCAGCGCCTGGGCCAGGCACGGGAACACGAGCGCTGGGGAATTGAGGGGTCGTGGGGCTGGGGGCACCAGGACCAGGGAGCCTCGGGCAGGGGTCGGCTGCAGCAGACCCCTCACCCGCAGGGGAGATGGGAGCCAGGGGTCCTGCCCCGCTTTCTCCTCCAGGAGTCGCGTCCACGTCCGCTGGTTCTCCAGGCAGCGCGTCAGGGCGTTCTCCAGCGTCACATTGAAGTTTTGCTGGTCTGAGAGGGATAGGCACAGCGGTCAGGGATTGCAGGGGCAGCTGGGGAGGGATCAGGACAGGGGGCTGGGTGAGACCCTGTCTCCCCAGCACTCACCTGCGTTGTTGGCCACTGACACCTCCGTGAAGTTGGGGCAGAAAACAGCGTAGTCAAAGTGACAGGGCTGCAGGGACAGGAGGAATCAGCACTGTGGGAACCCTCAGGATCCACCCACGGGATTTCCACCAGGACCAGTCCCACACCAGCAGGGTTACAGGGGATGGGGTGGGGGCGTCCCTTCCCCGCACCCAGAACTGTGAGATCCCTGCAGGGGGAAGCTGAGGTGGGATACATCCCAGGACAGCAGGGTGGGCAGGCAGGCAGACAGACACACAGACAGGGTGCCAGCTCCACCTCGCGGCTCCCTGCACCCACAGCAAAGCAGGTCCCAGGACAGGCAGAAAACCCAGGCATTTGGGCACAGTGACCCCCCCGTGCCCCCCAAACCTCACCAACAGCAGCTTGAGCAGTGCCGCCGTGTCCCGGTCGCCTGTGGCATTGAAGAGCAGCACACGCACCTCAGAACCACTGTAGGGAGAAAGGGCAGGTGGCCCTCCAGCACCACCACCACACCCTGACACCATGGCTGTCCCCCCCCTCATGTCCCCTCCTTACTCGTGGGGCTTGTCCTGGTTGAGGGCAGCCTGGCGGAACCAGCGGACACAGGCCTGGATGCTGCTGGTGGTGTGAGCTCCATCCAGGTACCACGTCACGGGGCCATGGGAGAGCACCTGGGTCCGGCCCAGCCACTCTGTGTCCCGCAGGCCTGGGGGCACACAGGGCATGGCTGGGACCCCCACACCCTCCCCAGGACCAGTACCCCCATGGGGATCCAGTTCTGTGGGGCAGACTGTCTCCTCTAGCATGAGGCACTGGCTGGGGTCCAGCATGGCCCCCCTAAGCCCTATGACACAGCAAGGGAGGGTGTCGGCATGGCCATACTGCACCTTGGATCATGGCATCGGTCAGTCTGAAGGCAGGAGCCAGTGGCACTGGCCTCCCCACCAGCTCGGTGCATGGCGGCACCTCCTTCTGCTCCCCAAGACCTGGGCAGGACAAGCATCCCACTGAGACCCCAGGGGCCATGGTGGGCTCTGGCCCTCTGCCCCTGGCCCCCTGCCTTACCCTGGCACCCACGGCGCTGCAGCCACATCCGTGCAAGCTGCAAGGCCAGGGCGGCGTTGGAGCGCTGGTGGGAACCTGCCAGCCCCAGCTCCAGCGTCCGGCAGCCCTCCTCAAAGTCGTCCAGCTCCGGGCAGAGGTAGAGGGGACACTGCGGAGAGAGAGGCTGAGCCCCCTGCCATGGGGTACCCCCTATCCACACCCCTGGCACCAACTCACCTTCCGCTCCTGGGCTCGCTCCCTCAGCACCTCCAGCGGCCGCTCCGGCTGCGCCACAGTGAATGCCGGCACACCAGGCTGGGAAGGATGGGGGTGCTTAGGGACATGGGGGTGCTTAGGGACATGGGGGAGCACACCCCGAAAATACAAGAGGAGAGAGAAGACCAGGTCTCCCTACCTTAAAAATGCCCCCCTTCTGCCAGGCAATCTTCTCCATGGTGTCCCCCAGGATGCTGGTGTGGTCGATGCCCAGGGAGGAGACCCCACACACCACTGGCGTCCTGGGGATGCAAGCACGGCAGTGTGTGTCCCTGCTGTACCCCTCTCCACTGTGGGGACATCAGGGCCTGGCAGGCCTGGGGACAGGCTCGGCCCTGCTGGCTCCTACCTGATGATGTTGGTGCAGTCATAGGTGCCGCCAATGCCAACTTCCACCACTGCCAGGTCCACCTGGGGACACGGGGACACTGGAGCCATCAGAGAGCCATCAGAGAGCCACCAGCAGCATGTGTCCCCATGGATCCAGGGATGTGGGTGGAGCCAGGTCTCTGTCACCACCCCTTCCAAACCCACACCTGAGCACACCCCGTTTGTGCGGGGACCATCCACCTGGCACAGCATCCCCTAGTTACAGCCACGACAGCTTGACCCACACAAATTCTGCCCCACGTTGGGGCTGAATCCCATGTGCCCCCTCGCTGAGGTCCCCACCAAGCTGACATCTCCATCACAAGCTCGAGGCCACCACCACTGACCTTCTCCTGCAGGAAGACGTGGAAGGCCATGATGGTGAGGAAGCGGAAATACGCCGGCATGCTGGCATGCACCGGGTCCTGCCAGGCAGAGCAGGGTGAGGGTGAGCATGCAACCCTGGGAGAGGGGACACAAGGGAGGGAGCACCCCTACAAACCCTGCTGCCCCCACCTTGGTCTCCTCCAGGCGGTTGTAGACCAGCCAGAAGTACTTGTTGAAGAGGTCCTTGCTGATGGGCTGCCCATTGATGCGGATCCGCTCGCGCACCTGCACGAGGTGAGGGGAGCTGGGGGTACAGAGCAGGGGGAAGAGTAAGACAAAGCTCCACTGGCCCCCCAAAACCCTCCTGACCCCCCCCTGCCCACCTGTAGAAGCCTGTCTTCAGCCCGTAGTTGCGGAGGATGCGTTCAGTGAAGGCGCACGCTGAGCCCTGAGGAGACACTGGTGTTAAAGTCCCTGTTCCAGAGCAGGGGCAAACAGAGCCACGGACACCAGCAGCTCCCCCTCAGCCCCCCAGTCCCCCACAGCACCGCCCACCCGCCTCACCTTGCCCTTCGTCCCCGTGACGTGGATGATGTTCAGTCGATCCAGGTCCTCGACCTGTAAGAGTTCAACCACCCTGTGAGACCCCCATGGCAGCCAGTGCTGAGCATGGCAGTGCTGCTGACAGGACACAGGGAACAGGGATGGGGATCCCGCCTTCACCTTCAGCCCACTCCTCTCCAAAAAGCCTTGCATAGCTTCCAGCTGGGCCTGGGGGTCGCCGCGCTCCCGCTTCACCTGCTCCAGGTAGCTGGCATTGGTCTGCAGGGTGTTGAGCATCCGGATTGCGTCCTGGAAAGACCCCCAGGGTTGTTGGGATGGCACCCATCACCGCAGCCCTGGGGCTGTGCCAACCACCACAGCCCCAGGGGCCAGTCTGCCCCGAACCCGCTGCACCCTGACCCACCCCGTCAGACTCAGTCCTCTCGGCGGTGCCATTAGTCACCCGCGCCGGCAGCATCTCCGCCATGGTGCCGCGGGGACGTGCTGGCAGCGCCAGATCTTGTCACGGGGACAGGCTACTTATGGGCAGGGGTTGCCCGCCCCTCCCCAGGTGCCCCTTGGCCCCGCGGTGGGGCACGGGACAGCCAAGCGCCGACACCCACAGCTGCCCAGTGGGACAAGGTCGCCGCCGGCAGAGCGGGCAGCGCTCCAGCGCACGCCGGTCCTGCCGGTGTTCAGTGAGCGGCGTTAACGAAGCAGTAACGCCGCACCTGAACGGCGTACCTGGGACAAGAAGTCAGCGGGACCACCGAGCCCCCCAAACACACGCCAAGGGGATGTGAGCCTGGCGCTGCACCGCCGTGTGCTGCAGGGTGGACCTGGCATGGCACCAACCTATGTCCCCAGCGTGGGGACACCCCACCCAGGCAGCTGGACGCCGGCCCACTGGACAGTGGCACTGGCACCGACAGCGCTTCCAGCCCTGCTGTGCGGGACCGATCTCGCCTGCCCAGGGGTGGCTGCACGCCAGGGACCGCCATCACCCCCACGACACCTGGCGCAGCCGCGTGCTGCCGGGACACGCCGTGGCTACCGGAGCGGCTGCCACCGCAGGCCGGGCTCACCCGCTGCTGCCGCGGGGCACGGCGGCTTGCGGGGTGACCCGAGCGGAAAGCGGGGACACGTGGCGTGCGGCAGTCAGCACGGCCCGGGGCTGCGGGAGGCGGCAGAGGGGGTCGGGGGGTAAGGCGTCTCTGCCGCCCCGCGCGGAAGCGGAGCCCGCCCCATCGCCGTCGCGGCCCCGTGTCCCCGTCCGGTGCGCGGCCCCGCGCGGTACCTGGTAGTCCATGGCGGGGGCGCGCGCGGGGCGCGTGCTGAAGCGGCGCCCCGCGGCCCGCAGCGCCCCGCGCAGCGCGCGCAGCCCCCGCGCCACCATCCCCGCCGCGCGCGCCCCGCCCCGCCCCGCACAAACCGCGCGCGCCGCCGGAGAAGGGGGAGGGGGCGGGGCCGTCCGCACCGCCCCCCGGACACCGCCGCCGCCATCTTTGAAACGGGCAGCGCGCGCCACGTCGCATGGGGAAGGGGCGGGCGCCATCTTTGCGAGGGGCAGCGAGGCGACCGCCCCCGCGACCACCCAGACACCTCGGGAGGGGCACGGGAATCCCGGCCGCCCCCCTAGGGACAGGGACAGGACGAGGACGTAGCGGCAGCACAAGCCGGCTCCAGGTGGCTCAGCCTGTCAGCACAGGGACATGGCCCTGCAGCCCCCACCGCCCCAGCCGGGGCGCAGGGACTACCGGACCTCTGCAGCCCCCGCCCGGCAGCATCGCCCGAGCCCGGAGCCAGCGGAATCCCCGTGCTCTGCTCATGGCAATGGTACTGATATGTTAATCCACGGCAGCGCTGATTGTGCTGACCCCCACCCTGCACCCCAGGGACAGGGCAGGGGTCTCAGAGTCCCGAACCCGAACTGCCCTGGCGAATGCCAGGTACTGCCATGCAGGCTCCCGCTGCTGTCTCCATTTAGGCAGCACAGCAACAGGAGGTTCAAACCAGCTGTTTGGGACAGGACTGTGTTTATCCATGATGGACATAAAACACAATGAAGAAAGCACGGATACCATGTGCTGTCACAGAGACCAGTAATTCCCACTGTAAATCCCAGCTACACGGAGCATCCAGTTCTGCCAGCCACCTCTGCAGGTTGCCCAGTAAGTCCCTTTCTAGGCTACATCCCAGTCTCCAGGGAGAGCTAGTCATGCTGTCTACAGTGACTCAAAGGCACCTGCCTCATCCTACATCAATGCTTCAGTGCTCAGAGAATACTCCGTGCAGGAGCTATGACCAATCAAGAGAGCAGAGACATGTCCAAGCAGGGCCCAGTATGGTCCTGGGCAGCTACTCCCAGTCCTGCCAGTCCCTGCACCATGTGCCAAGAGCCCCAGGATGGACAGAGATGCTTTTTCCATCACCAGATCCATAACAATTAATCTGCAAGTTTAATGTAATCAATACAGACTTTTGAGGGGCAAAACCAGGTTCTGAGACAAAACTGCAGGGAAATAATGTGCAGCTAACAGGTGTCACCTCCCCAAGTCACACAGCTCCGTGGTGGCCGAGAGGAGACAGCCAAGCTCTGTTAATGCCATCAGTCACTTCCCCTAGAAAAAAGTCCTTTCCTAGACAAAAAGACCTCGCCAGGACATCTCTGCTCAATGCAGAGAAGCCCAGCCAGGACCCCACTGAGTGTCAAAACACTCTATCGAATTCAGTCTGGTTGGTGGCAGTGGGGTTCCTGCCTTGGTTCGCTGGCTGCTGGGGCATGTGCCCACCCCTCCTGCGTGGCGGGGCCAGATACTCAAACATGGACTGGTTGTGGGTGGACAGCATGTTTTTGAGGTCCGAGGGCATGGGGTCTGACCAGAAGAAGTCGTGGTTCAGGGCGTCGTCGCTGTCGATGCGCTGGGCGGGATCCAGCACCAGCAGCTTGTCGATGAGGTCGAGCGCGTAAGGGTCTTTGACATAGGCCTTGAGGCGATCCTTCACCTTCCGCTTCTGCCCCTTGGGGAGATCCAGCTTCTCGTACAGCTCGTATTTATCCACATTTGGCCAAACCTGGGAAGTGGCAGGACAAGGGGTTGGCAAGAAATAGTTATGGAGAGGACAAGCCATTTTTGATTCAAACACCCTCAGGCAAACCAGGCTGAGGTCTGCCAAAATAACAATTCTATTTTATAACCTCCAAGCTGGCAGACCTTGTTCCCACAGCAACAAAGAGGCACTAAAGGCTGCACTAATGCCTGGAGACATATGGGCAAGTCAGGACAGAGTCCTCCTGGTGTGGAAACGATGCTCCAGGATTTGTGGTTCCCCCACAAAAGAACTTCTAGAGAGCATGGTTCACCCAGCTACCATATCCAGAAAGATAAAGTGACAAAACTGATTGCTAAATAATCACCTGGATGTGGCACCTTCTATCCTTAGAAAGCAAAGCCTGCTGCAATCACCAGCACTTATCTCTATCTGGGAGAGACCACATGCCAAAGAAAGCGCCTCCAGTGTACATAATGAATGTGACAACGAGGTGAGGACTCTACAGCTGCCAACACAACATCCCGCAGATCCCAGTCCGGGCTGAGATCCCTCAGCTTGCTCCCCACAAGAGGGCAGGATGAGCGGCTGATAAAGGAGGAGCTGAGGAGCCGGGTGCTCACACCAGGGCTGAGCTGATGCCGCAATCACAAGCCAGAATTCAAGAGGCTTTTCAAGGTGACCAGTGCAAAACACCTGAGAAAAACCCTCACCCTTCTTTAAGCAGCAATTGAGGGTGCTTGTCTGAGAGGCAACCTTCAAACACTGGCTAGAAGATTCTCCAGCTTCCCTGCCAGCAGCAGGCATACTCCATTGCTGGGAGCATACAGCAGCCAGCACACAGGGCAGGGAAGACACCTACACGTGCCTGGTCCCAGACTCTGCCCACACTCCCGCTCTCCACAGCTCATCCCCACTCTTGCCCTCACCTCCGGCGTGATGGACCCGCAGAGCTGGCTGATGAGGGTGAGCTGGTGCTGCTCCGTGTTCCCCTGCATGATGGGGCTGCGGGTCCACATCTCTGCCATGATGCAGCCTGCGCCCCAGAGGTCAATGGGGGGGCCGTAGTCCCGCTCCCCTAAACGGAGATGCCGAGTTAGTCTCCCAGAGGGCCGAGAAGGGCCGAGAAGCTGGCAGAGCCCACCACCTCCTACCTAGGAGCAGCTCTGGGGGGCGGTACCACAGGGTCACCACACGGTTGGTGTAGCGGTTCGGCTGGCTGTTTTTAGCCAGGCTGAAAGCTCGAGCCAGCCCAAAGTCCGCCAGCTTCAGGACTCCATCCCGCGTGATCAGGACGTTTGCTGCTTTCATGTCTCGGTGCAAGATCTGTACAAGGACAGACAGTAAAGAGTTAAGTGATTAAAGTGCCCTCCTTGGGTGCCTAGGGCCAGCAGGATGCTCAGACTGCAGAGGTGAAAAACAAGCATTTCCCTCCAGCCTGTGCTAAGACACCTGCTCCTTGGAAAGCCACAGAGAGCAGGGTGACCTCTGAGTACAGCAAACGTCTGTCCCATTACCTTGTTCCTGTGGATGTAGTAAAGTCCATTGAGGAGCATCTGCATAACTTTCTTGATCTCTGACAGTGTGAACTTGACGTGGGCATTGCTGAGAAGGCCAGCCAGGTCGTGCTCACAGAAGTCAAACACAAGGTAGATGCTGCCCTTGCAGCGGTTGTATGGAGAAGCTGCAGGAGAGGCACAGAGAGGCTGTCAGGGAGGGACCCTTCACCCTCCTACCTCCCACCACCCTGCTGCTTATACAACACTCCCTACACAGAATCTCAGGGCACAGGAACACGGAGAACCAGACAGCCTGCAGGCCTCAAGGTTCTTCCTAAAGAAGCACTGAGCAAAACTAGCAACACAAGAACAGGAGATGAGGATTGGCGCAGTGAACATCATCAAACAGGCAAGGAAAAGGCATGGCAACCTTTGAAAGCTTCACTTCATGCTGCTCTGGGCATGTAATGGCTGTGGGGTTTCCTCCCTGTAAGCTATGGCTGTCAGCCAAGCACCAGCAATAGAGAAGGCACCAACAGACAGCCCCAGGAAAAATGCAGAAACACAGAAAATCTGTCTAATCTCACATTAAAAAGTGAGATTTCCTGCAACCTCAAACAGCATCTGCGAAAACGGACTGATCTCAATCAAAGTGATATAAAACTCCAACTGCAAGTCGCAGTCAATGACAGCAGACCTCAAGTAACGCAATCGATTTCAATCTTATTCCTAGAGCACAAACGCAAAACATTATTAAAAAGAAAGGCTGATTTTCATCAGCTGTAATCAGCGAAACCTGCTGATCAGCATCTCCAACCAGAAAAGCTCAGCCCCCACAGAAGCACACTGCTCTCCTTTCCAGCCAGGAGGGTGCCTGCTACACTGTATTTGCAGTTCCTCACATGGACATGGCCCCAAACACACCTTTCCAACATAAAAACAGAAAAGCCTCACGTTTGAGAACAGTAAATAAAACATTTCTACTTTACTGCAAACTGAGGTCAAGGTAGATTTGGATGAAAATTGGAATGCAAACAAAACATAAACAAAAAGGGAACAACTGACATCTACAAAAATATTTACTTTTGGTATGTCAGACAACCAATCGTCACAGCTCTTTTAATCACATGGTGAATTAAAAATTAACTTGTCATTGGTGTTTTTACTCATATGTTCAGTCAATAATCTACACACAGTTGAGTACTGGAGTAATTTGGATTTCCCAGCCCTCGGCCAGAGATTTCTGCCCATTCAGTGACAGGACTTTTTTTAAAACAGTTTTGTTTTTATTCCACTAACATGACCGGCTAGGGAAGGGCAGGCTGTAACATCAACTGTCACTTTCCAAGTATTTTTCCAGTACAAATCCATGTAAGAGAATGTTATATAAATTCTAACAGCTGTTTTATAGCCATTTCACTGGAAACAGAGTCAGGCCAGGTGTGCTGGCCCTGCAAAGCAGCGGGGGCACACGGCATCAGGTGGGAGTGAAGAGGTAGAAGAGCAGCTCAGAACTGCCCATGTGGAGTTCCAGCTCTCCCAGCATGAGCAGTTACATCACCCACAGAGAGAGATGCTGAGTGAGCCTCAGCTGGAGCTGTGTCATCACCTCAGAGCTGCCACAAACCATCACAAGCCAACCAAGAGGGGCAGCTCCAGCCTGAGGAGCCTCTGCTCCAAAGCCTCTCCAGTGCTGGTTCATTGAAAGCCTCTCAGGAGGGAGTTTCCCAGCACGGGCAACATTCACTGCCATGGCACAGGTGTATCCTGGCAGGACCAAACAGACTTTTCCAGCCAAGCTCCAGCAACGTCCTGACTCATTTAGGAACTCTTCTCCAAGATAAGTGACCTGTCACCCCATGTCACAGGCAAAAACATAGGCCTGTCCTCAGCTAGACCACCCCACTTCCAGCACAAGACACAAGCCTACACAGAAGGGCTCAAAAAAGCCATAAGCAACACAAGGAAGACCCTGCAAAGTACCTTTGGTCCTGCAGATTTCTATGAGGTTCACCACATTCTCATGTTTGAGCAGCTGGAGGATTTTAATCTCTCGCAAGGCTGTGATGGGAAACTGAAAAAGAGAAAGAGAGGATGGGGATTGGAGGTGCAGGAGACCAGGCCATCTCTGCCTAGACAACAGGAGAGGTGTAACCCTGCAGCTTGGCAGGGTACCTCCTTGAGCAGGTCCCTCCCTCCTCCCCTCACCTTCCACATTCACACCAGGACATGGTACAGCCCAGCCTGAGATGCAGAACAGCCTCCCTGGCTGCAGCCCTTGCTGTTTAAGCTGTTAATTCTCTCCCCAACCCCTGAGAATGTGCTTCACGTATCACCCAGTTCTTCCACAAACACAGCCAGTGTGGAGCCCTGTGCTGGGGGTGCTGGCATTTCCCGGAGGAGCAGAAACACATCGGAAGTGTCATCTCCCAGCAGCCATCCCAGGAAGCCCAGTCCCCTCACTGCTGACATGCACTTTTGCAGCCCAGGTGACAACAGGCCAAATCCAGCCATGCTCTCACACTTACCCCTTCCTTCTCATTTTCCATCAACACCTTCTTCAGAGCTACCTTCTTGCCTGTCTGACGATGTTTGGCTTTGAAAACTTCCCTGTGAAAACAGAAAGAAATCCGTTAGTAGTACAAGGAGAAAAGAGACAGGTGCTCCTGACAAAGAGCAACACCAAACAAGACACAGTAAAGCAGCATACAGAGAACTCTGTGTTGAGCCAACACAGCCACATTTCCCCCTGGGCCAAAGGCCCTCGGGACTCACTGAACCAACAGAGAGCTCAGAGCTCCTCCAGCCTCACAAGGATTTTCAGTAATGTAGCACATTTTGAGAAAAAAATTGCACATTTGGAGCCAAGTTACAGGTCCCCACCCGAACTGTTTTCAAGGTTAATTCCACTCTGCCAGAGCTGGGACAGAGCGGGATCTCGGGTTAGGGGAGAGAGGGCTCAGGAGCCAGGCCTGTTCCCTGGAGCCAGAGGGGTGGCCGGAAAAAGGACACCCGAGCAAGGAGCACCCGGGGCTGGGGCGGATGGGCCGCCGGGCTCGGCCCCGGCTGCAGGCCTGAGGCCGGGGAAAGCCGGGGCCGGGCCGGGGAAGGCCGAGGTCGGCGCGGCACTCACCCGAAGGTGCCCTGCCCGATCTTGGCGAGCTTCTCGTACTTGGAGACCTCGTCGCAGAAGGGGCACTCGACCATGTCGTACTGCTTGGCCATGGCGCCCGCGCCGTTGCCACAGCACCGCGTCCCGCCCGTTCCGCCGCGTGACCCGGTGACGCGATCACGTGATCTTCCCGCCGCCACGCTTGGCCTTGTGGGCGTTGTAGTCCGCGGGGCCACCGCCATGTTGTCCCGGCTGTC
This sequence comes from Entomyzon cyanotis, assembly GCA_024500445.1. Taxonomy (NCBI): domain Eukaryota; kingdom Metazoa; phylum Chordata; class Aves; order Passeriformes; family Meliphagidae; genus Entomyzon; species Entomyzon cyanotis. The sequence continues at coordinate 5,257,802 of JAKEPQ010000670.1, forward strand.
CCTCAGCGTGGCCCGGAGGCACCGAGCGGTCGCCAGTGCCTGTGGTCCTAAAGCGCGTTGCCGTGTGTCCTGTGTGTGCGTAAACCCGTCAGGGATTAAACAGCATTTCTGCTCCTCCAGCCGCGGCTGTGACATGGGGATGTCATGGCCAGGCAGGAGGACTCCAGGGTCTGGGTCAGGAGACCCTGAGTTCCTCCCCCAGCCACGGCTGTGTTCAGGTGCAGGACGAAGAGCTCCATCCGGGGCTGTTCGAAACTGGGCCCCAATGTGGAGACTGCAGGGAACCAGGGACAGAGCCGTGGCAGAGGCGACTGCTGGCATCCTGGCCATGGGACCCACCAGCTCCCTGGGAATGGGAAACATGGACACTGGTCCCTGCTCCAGCCACCTTGTCCTGCATGGAGACACTCCCATGGAGCAGTCAAGGTCCCCAGCACGAGAGAACAGCTGGTGGGGATTGCTCCCGCTGGCAGTGATGCCACCCAGCCCTCACCCCACAGGGGCTAAGCACCAGATGGGCATGGCAGGGACCTGTCCGCAGGTCCATAGGGCTCATCCATAGGGCTGGCACCCTCATCCGTAGGGTTGGCAACCTCCTCTACAGGGCTGACACCCTCCTCCATAGGGCTGGAGCCTCCTCCATAGGGCTGGTACCCCTGTCCGTAGGGCTGTCACACTGCTGTAGGGCTGGCATCATCCTCTAGAGCTGGCACCTGGGATTTTTGGGTGTCCACATCTGCCAGACACCCCCAAACCGGGCACAGAGGTGGCGCCTGAGCTGCCAGGCAGGTGTGAGCGGCCACAGGTACTGCAGGGACCGGGGGGACAGCATGAGGGCGGGCAGGGACAGCATGAGGGGCTGGGAGCAGATGACAGCACTGAGGAGGAAACGCTGAGCGAGCAGTGAGTGACTGCGGGGGGGGCAGGAAGGGAGGAGCGGGCAGGGAAGGGCTTCACAGTTATAAACTTGTCCCTCTCAGTCCCCGCGGCCTCCGACCAGCACAGCCATGGCCGAGGGCCAGAAACGAGGGAGCTTCAAGAAATTCAGTAAGTGGGCACGGGACAGGGTGGGTGGGCAATGGGGTGCTCACCTGGACAGCCCAGCAGGGAGGAGGATGTGTGAGAGTTTGTGTGAGTGAGAGTATGAGTGTGTGCTCACACACTCGTATGCAGGTCATCCCATCCTGGGATGTCTGGAGCTGTGACAGGCTCTGCTCTCATTAGGACACTCATTGGGGTGAGGGTCTTTGGGGGTTTCCATCCGCAGGGCTGGGTGCTGCCTTGGAACCTGGATGCTGGGACTGGGACCAGTCTGCCGCAGCCCAGCCCTGTGCTGGATGCTGGGATGTGCCCAGAGAGATGCACAGCAAGGCTTGGGGGTCTTCACTCCTCAAATCACAACCTTCAGGGTGCACAGCTATGGTACCAGCAGGTGCTGGGGGCTGGGGTGGCCAGGACCCTCATCCCAGGGTGCTCCTGCAGCAGAGGGACAGGGGTGACACAGGGGAGCCGGGGTGGGAGCCTGGGAATGGATTCCCACTGGCTCTTCTGGGAGGAAGTGCTCGGTACCCACCGGGAGCGAGCTCTGCACTTTCTCACAGACCTCAGCTTTCCCCCGGAGCCCCGGGGGGAGGCTGCAGTGGCCTTCACCCCATTCCCAGCGCTGGGCTGTGCTCTCTGCATTCCTGCCACGGGGCCGGCGCCAGAGGGGGGCCAGTCCCTTTGCTCCCCCGGGACCCCTCCACTGGCCAAACCCGCGGCCCCATCCCAGATGGGATTTTCCTTTGTGGTGGAGTGGTGGGGAGAGAGGGAAAGTCCCCAGGGCTGGTTTTCCCACCTCGCAGCAGCCCCAGGAGGAGCAGGTAGCAGAAGATGCTTGGACTGCAAGGGGATCTTCAGTGCAAAGTAGTTTTGCCTCTAACTGCACTCAGGCCATGAGGTTTCTGCCTTGCAGAGGGGCTTTTGGGCTGCTGCAGCCCCTTTGCCCTGTCCAGCTGCAGGGATGCCCTGCAGACCCCATGGACGGTGGCTGGAGGTGGGAATCCGAGGGCCGAGCAGCCCCGGACACTCGGTCCTTGCTCAGCACCTCTGCAACATGTCGCTTCCTGCCCCGGCAAATCTGCCGAGCTTTGCAGAGCCCCAGAGCGGCATCAGCATTGCAAAACCCCCCGGAGGCACCCACAGCACCCGGGCCGGCAGGGAAACGCTGCTCGACAGCACAGCGGCCGCAGTCGGGCTCACCCTGGGAACTGGCACCGACACCAGCATCATCCGAGGCTGCCCTGCAGCGGCACACAGAGCCGAGCTGGGGCTGAAGTGTGAAATGCAAAGCCGCCCGCCGGAGTTATAAATATTTCTCCGGCGAACATGTTCGTGCTCAGCACTTGCAGGTGGTGGCGAGGTGCCGGGTGAGGAAGTGGGGAGGTTATCTCCCGCCCGCGGCAGCGCCCGTGGCTTGTTCCTGCTCCACCGTGCTGGCGAGACATGCACATGTGGGCAGGTCGCGTGTGGCCAGGACCCTCATCCCCTGGGGAAATGCCGTGTGTCCCATTCCTGCATCCTGCAGAGCTGCCCCGAAGCTGTGGGGATGGGCACAGCCCTGCCCAGAGTCCCCCGGGGGAAGCAGAGAGGCGGAGGGTTGGGAGCAAGAGATTTGGAATCATTCCTAGAGTTGCCTGCTCGCCGGGGCTGAGTGTTTTCTCCACCTCTCAGCTGTGGTGGAGAGATGCAGCCGCTAAATTTGCCATTGCACTGAAGACTTTTGCTACCCAAGGGACCAGGGCAGAGCTCCCAGGTTCCCAGCAAAGATGCCCCAATCAGCATCACATACACCCCAGACCACAGGGATGTCATGCCAAGCTAGGACTGTGGGTGTAACAGAGTGACACCAGGCTGCACAGTGTCCCATGCCCACCCCAACCCAGGCCCAGGGGCTCTGGGACCCCATCATCACACTGTGCCAGCAGTAACCCCACACTCATCTCTCCTTTTTCCTTGACAGAGTTTTTCAAGTTCAAAGGCTTTGGGAGCCTGAGCAGCATCCCCCGCTCCTTCACCTTCCGGCGTGTGTCCGTGGTCCCCAGCACTCCCGAGAGTCTGGGGCCGCATGTCCCTCCTCCCCACGGCTTCCTGGAGGAGCCTTTTGACAGCACCCAGGATGATCTCAACACCGTGCCCAAGAGCCCTGGCCCCTACGCCCGATCATCGGACATGTACAGCCACATGGGCACCATGCCCAGGCTGAACCTGGGCAAGACAGGGAAGAACCTGGGCAAAGACAAGAGTAGCCAGAACAGCCAGGAGAAAGGGACTCCCAGCAACAAAACCCCCCAGACAGCCCCACTCCCCAGCATCAAAGGCCCTGAGATGTCCGGCACTCCTGGCCCAGGCACAGACTCACCCTCAGCTGCTGGACAAGCAGACCAGGAGGAGGAAGAGGCTGAACCCAGGGACACTCTGGAAGCAGCGATGGCCAGGACAGACCAGGAGCTAGTGGGGAATGTCTCCTGCCCTGGGACAGAGGCACCAAGCTCCAGCCTGGTCCCAAACCCCAGCCAAACCACAAGCCCTGATGCAGCAGCTGGACCAGAGACCACCGACAGGAATCTGCTAGAAAAGGGACAAGAACATCCTGACAAGATCTCCCCAGACAGGTACAGCCCCATCGGGTTTGCTCTGCCTTCTGCTAAGACCCCCCTTTCGCTGCCCCAGGGCAAGAGGAGGGGGCTGGGAAACAACAGCATCACCGCAATGTCGTCGTCCCCATCCCTGTCCCCTTCCCCCTCACTCCGCAGGCCACAGTGCCAGCGGGATGCACCTGGCCGGTGGGACAGCACAGCTGGAGCATGGTCAGGTCAGCGGCTCCATGGGAACGAAGTTTCCTGTGGGATTTCTGCTCCCTCCTGTTTCCGGACGGGGTGGAAACATCTCGCAGCCCTGCTCGGCCCCGGCATCTCTTTGTCCTGCGGCGGCTGCGTTCCAGCACCAGGATGTGCTGCAGAGAGCTCAGACCAGCACTGTTACAGCCTACTCCGCCTCACTCTCCTCTTTTCCACCCCTTCTATCTTTTCCCCCTCTCCCGAGCCGCACTGCCTCTCCCAAGGCACAGGGGCAAATCCTGAAACCAGACACTCTGTCCCCATTTCATCACCTGCCAGTAAACACCTACTCTGGGCACAAATCCCCCACTCCAGGCACAATCTCCCCCTCTAGGGCAATTTGGAAGCTCAGCCCTCTGACATGAGGGGTGGATTTTTGGGAGGGTTTTGATCTCAGAATCAGCCAGAGGGATTTTTATCTCCCTGCCCCAGGGCATCTGGGCACAAGGGGCCAAATGCGACCCCAGCCCAGCAGGGTGCGTGGCGGGACACAGGCAAAGGCGACTCCAAATTTCTCCCGAAAACATTTCTCCCCCTTTCGCTGGCCTGACTCTCCTCTCTCTGCACTCAAGTGGCCCCTGATGCCCCTGCTCCCCCTGCACCGCCCCGGGGCCGGAGGCTCCTTTTTCCTGGTACTGAGCCTTCGGGAGGTCCGGGTGGTCCCGGGAGCTGGGTGAGGAGGAGAAATTCGTGCCGGCGGTGGGAGCCGGGCTGTGCCGGCCACACATTCCTGCCGGGCGCGAAGGGAGGGCCGGAGGAGGGCTGGGACGGGAAGGAGGAGGGTCCGCCACCGCCTTGCGCGCCCCGAAGTCCCGACGCTCAGTGCAAGGCGGGAGAGCGCGGGAGAGCTTCTCCCCATCCCGGAGCAGAGGCGCTCGCTGGATCCCGCAGGGCCGATGACAGCGGTGGGCAGGAGGTTTCCCACCCTGGGACAGGGCAGGTAAGGGGTCCCGGCCCCCTGGCCACCCCTCGCAGCCCAGCACAGCGGAGGGGATGGGGAGGGAGAGGCTGGGAAGGGGCTTTGCTTGGGGCGGGCACAAAACTTCGACGCAGATGCCGGAGCCGCTGCTCGGCTGCCGAGGCCCCCGGCCCGTGGTGGTGTTTGCTCAAGGAAAGCGCTGCTGAAACCGCAGCAGACCCGGCGCCAGGGGCTGTGGCCAGCTCGGGGGGCCAGAGGCTCGGAGATCTGGGGGGCTGGTGGCACTGCCACATCCTTCAGTGAGCACAGAGCCCCAGCAGTGGCAGAGGGTCCCCGAGGAGGGTGCAGAGGGCTCACCCAGACTCTCTGTCTCACAGAAATTACTTAGATCCTAAGCCAGCGTGGCTGGGAGCCAAGCAGCAGGGGGACGTGGGTGGACGTGGGGGACGTGGGTGCCCAGTCTTGAGTCTGGGCAATGCGAAATTGGGTTCCCAAAAATGGGGGACCAAATGCTTTTTTGCATCCTGTGGGGCTTCCCTGATGATGGGTATAGCCTTGCTGCTTGCCAGGGAAACTGAGGCACGAGAGTGACCAGAGCAGGTCCTGGCATCAGGGTTATTTCTGCCCCTCCACACTCTAACTCGGAGCCTCTTGCCACAGCCCCTGGCTCAGGGAGCAGCCATCTGCCAGAGCCATCCCAAGGCCAGGCCCTGCTGTGGGGCGGGTGGGCGGAAGTGGGACCGGGATAATGCTGCGCCCCAGCCCTTCCTCCTGCGCAGGCACATCCCTGGGGATGGGGACAGTCTGTTCCTGCCAGGCCATGGCAGCAGCATGTTCTCTGGTGGGGAGCAAACATGGCCTTGGGACACATTTTCACCTGGTCCCTCCTGGTACGCACAGTCCCCGAGACAGGATGGGCTGAGGATGCTCATATGCAGGAGGGCTTTCCCAGAATAAGGTCTGTGAGGGGGGGAAATTGTGCTGCGGTGGGACAGGGAGTGGCACCCAGCCTGTAGAGCTGCTCAGAGCGAGGCGGTGGCCGTGACTCCAGCAGAGACACTCTGACTAACGGGAGATGGCCGCTGGCAGGTCACAGGGCGGACATGACTTGGTTTCCCTGTGCACACGGCCATGTGTGAGGCACGGGAAACGCTGCTTCCTGCAGGGCACTGCCTGACCCTCCCTGCAGACCACTCTGGCAACACTGCCAGACAAACCTCCCTGGAGGCAGCTCTACAGAGGGAGAAACTGAGGCACATGGTGCCCAAGTCTGGTTCCCCTGGGGTACAGCCTGCACCAGTGTCCCAAAACAAACAGAGCCTGAGCTTCAAACCAGGGCTGGATCCATGGGATCCTCCTGGACTCTTCCCAGCAGCCAGCCTGGAGCTTGGCACATTTGCAAGTCACGGTGACGCCTTCCCGAGCCCAGAGGGAGCAGCCACCCCACCAAACTCCCACTCCCCAATACCACTGCTGTAGCTCCGGGTCCCAGCAGCTCAGCCACGGCTGCACTCCAAAGGCAGCCCTGGAATTTCTCCCAGGCGCTCATCTGCCCCCAAAAATGCCGTTTCCTCTAGGAATGTGCAGAACCAGGGGGGCTGCGGCCCCAGCTGCTGCCCTTCCCCAGCACGGGGGCCTCTCCTGCCCAGGCCCTCGCAGCGTCTCCCAGCTGCTCCCATGCTCCCGACTTCCTGCCCAGAGGCCCCCCGTCCTCCTGCCGGTTTTTCTCACGGCTCTTGCAGCACCAGGCAGCTCTGCGGCGTGTGAAAGGCAAACAGGCTGGAGAGGCAGCGCCGGGGCGGGCAGGCAGCCACAGCTGCCCAGGGGAGTCTGCATCCATCCCCACTCCCAAATGCTCCGCTATTTGCTTTACCCCCAAAAAGTATGGGCTTGATTTCCAGCCCCTTTTTCCCCTCCCAAGCTGTACAGCAGGGGATGCGGTTTCTGCAGCGTGGGCTTGGAGACTCATGGAATCATTAAGGTTGGAAAATACCTCTAAGACTTAGTCCAAACGTCAACCCGGCCCTGCTATGTTCACTACTAAACCGTGTCCTTAAATGCCACATCCACATGTTTTTTAAACATGTCCAAGGGTTCCAGAAGTGGGAATTGTATTCTGGAGGGCTGGAGCTGGACACTGTAAGGGGCTCATGCAGATCCTGTCACAACCCACTGTAATGCCATGGGGGATGTCCAGTGGAAAAATGTCTGGCAATGGTTGCCTCTGCTATCTCTGCTTCCCTTTGGGAGGCCACCAGGCACCACCCTCAACAACCTGGAGGGAGGACACAGAAGAGGAATTTGGCTCCCCAGGGATGCTACCAGTGCGGGTCCCAGGGGGAGGTTGTGTGCAGGACCCTCAGCAGTTCCCACTATGTGGTGAGGGCTCCTGGCAGGGAAGGGACACCCCAGGTTTGTGATGCCCTCAGATTTGGTTATTCCTTAGTTGCAGCTGCCTGTCCTATTGTGGCAGCCTGCCATCCCCAGGCCCCTGCTGCTGCCTCGTGCTCAGGCAAGCAACCTTGGCAAGCAGCAGGATGTCCATACTGAAGCTTGGCACTGGGGAGGCAACAGCTTCTGGATTCTGGTTAAAGACATCTGGATTTTTGTATTTTATTCTGAAAGGTGAGACCTCAAGGTAGCACATCCCAGCTCAGGCTGCTACAGCCCCTCTCCTTTTGAACTCTCTGTTGTTTCTTTTGAATGTCTCCATACAGACACATACCTGGACCTACAAGAGCATGAAAAGCAGTCCCAGTCAGGATGTCACAGTTTAGCCCTGGCTTCAATGGGATTTCTGTAGGGTTGCACAAGGCCATAGATACAGTCAGAAATGCTTGTCCCAACAGCTGCCTACTGGGAATGCAGCTCTGCTAGGGCACAGGGCACAGGGCCCCCATCTTGGCATGTATCCCCCAGCACTGTGACCTGCAGGGACCCCAGCCTGGCCGCTGGGTCTCCCGGGTTCAACTCACATGGTCCCAAGCCGATTTGGGGAGAGATCCTCTAAAAAGGCCTCCTTCTCCCCTGATCGCCTTAGGGAGGATAAGCCCTGTGCTGAGAGTGGGCACAGAGCAGGCAGGAACAGTGCTGGGGCCCTGGGAACCTCTCCCAAAACCATGACCATGCTCTCTGTGCTGTGGCAAGACAAGGGGCACAGACCCCTGCTCCCCCAGCGGTGCCACCACTGCCTTTGACTTGACTGTCATGACTTACTGCCTGTTACTTATGTATTTTTATTGTCCCTTTTCCTTTTAGCCACCATGATGGCCTGGAGTCTGGCAGTGAATACGTGAAGGTAAGACACTGAATGTGATCACAACCTGTCCCAGCTGGGTGTCAGGGTGGAGAGGGGATGGTGGCCCTGGGGCTGTCCAGGTCCTACACCAGTGGGTGCTCAGTCTGCATCCCTCATCCCCACTGGGCTCTCTCTTTGGCTCTGGAAGGTATTTCTGGCAAGGCCAGGAAAGGCAGAGGAAACACAGACCCTACATGGTCCCCCCAATGCTGTTCCCACAGGAGCTGCCTGCATTTCATGTTCCCAGTTTCTTGCAAACGCCCACAGACGCAGCCTCCTCCCTCCGCCCCCACGTAAAGAAACGGAAGGGTTTGAGCCACTTTCGTGGCTGTCACATGAAAGTTGGTGTAAATCTCTCCAAATCTCTTGCTTATCCTCCAGCAAACTATTAACATTCCTGAGGACTCTTCATGTCTGGCCAGAAATTCATTAGTGAGGCGCCTGGCTCTGGAGGAGAGTGGCCCTTTTGCAGGAGGCTGCTGGCAGAATGGGTGCCGGGCAGGCGCAGAGCAGCAGTGGCAGGGATGCTGTGAGGTTTGGGCACTGAAACCCAATGAAGTGACAGGGTGGTCACTGCCATGCCATGGCCTTTGGGGTGTTTGTTTAAGGAGGATTGGAGCTTCCTGACTCCTGTTGCCCAGTTGGGGATCTAATATAGTCTGCCACTGGGCAGATGTGGTTGTTGAGAAGTGGCTTGAGGTGCCCAGCTTGGGTGGTCTAATTAGCACAGAGCCCTGTACCTTCATCTTTTGGACTTGGGGCTCTTGTTGGTGGCTGTAGCCAGACATGGAAATGTGAGAACCCCCTGTGGCAGCACCAAATGGCAAGCTTGGGACTGAGCTGGCTGGACCCTGAGCTCATCTGCTGCTCCTAACACGGGTCACCTCTCTGCAGGTCCATTCTTGGGGCTAATGGGGACCCCACATGCCAAGTCTGGCAATTGGCAGCCTCTGGGCACTGGGGTCAGATGAGGTTTTTGATGTGTAGCAGAGCGATCCACTGGGTGGGATGTTCTCCTCTCCATGCCCTTATGCCATGTGGGACTGGCAGAATGGGAGCTCATAGGGCTGGAAATGGGACATGTGCCAGGACAACAAAGCTCTGACTGGGTGTATTTGGTCTGGCTGTGATGCAGCTCATTTTCCCCTGCAAAGACAATACACCAGGCTTTGCAGGGAAAGACCCTGGTATGGGGACCTCAAGATATGCAGGAAAACTCCTGCTCACACAGGCAAGTCCTGTGAGGGCAAGGAAGGGTGGCGACAGGAACAGAGTGGTTTGGGATGTTTTCCCTGGCATTGTCAGTGTGTGCACCCAGAGATGGGCGCATTTTATAGCTCATGATTTAATAGACAGAAACAATACAGGTTGCTTCCATTGGGGAGCAATGGATAAGGCTCTGCCTTTGGGATCAAGTTATTTTTGGTGAGCCAGGAGAATTCCCTACCATCCAGTCAGACCCTGGACATGAGCTATCTGGCCTTTATTTCTCATCCATCCCCGTGGTGTTCAGAAACAGCCTGTGGGCTGTGATTTATACGCCACTTCCCTTTGGTCAGGGAAGCAACTGATGGCTGCAGTGACAGCAGCTATTTTAGTCAAATAAGTAATTATCTGGAGTGTGAGTGACCGGGATGACAGGGACACTCCAGCTGATTGCAGGCGCCATGCCTGGCTGGCAGCCCATGCAGCTGCAGGGTGCTCAGCACCCGGCAGTGTTCAGCCCCAGGTCCTACAGGATTCAGGGTGAGAAAGAGACTGATGTGCCTGCCTTTGGAGCAGGGGAGATGGGGCTGGGATCTGCTACTGGTCTGTGTAGCTGGGAGGGAAACAAGCCAGAGGGGAAACACTGGTGAGGGGTGAGCAAAGGAAAGACAGGAAGAAAAGAGCCAGTGAAGGAGAGAGTCAGGAAGAGGGAGAAGATGTGTTGCAAAGCCCTCATGAGCAAGGGCTGACAGGCAGGCCCTTGTCCAGGTATGCCCCAAGGGTCTGCCAAACATCAGCCCTTGAGCTTCAGCTGTAAAACAACCAGGGCTGGTGCTCCTATCACCAAGCCTGGCCTGATTAGAGGTGCAACCGGGAGCTAGAGGGAGGTTGGAAAGCCAGGATCAATAAGCACTTGGTAATTAATGTGCTTTAATAATAGCCTAAGGGTTGGTGTTTCCAAGCTGCCTGGGGATCTACATGCCCAGCTCTGTATTTCAACATCCCAGCCAGCCCAGCTTTGGCCTTTGTGCAGGTGAAGGAGCTGCAGAAAGACATTACCCTTTGGGAGAGCTGCAACCAGTAAAGCTGTCACATGTCCTCATGAGAGCTCAGTCAGGGGTTTTCAGCTTCCCTGTGAGGAGGGGCAGCACGGGCACAGCTGGAGGACTTCACCCTGCAGCACCCCATGAGGCTCCCGCTCACTTGTCGGTGAAAGCCTCAGTAGGAAACCATGGAGCCCGTCACGGGGGAGCAGCCTTGGCAGGAGGATGATTCACCGTCGCATCTTTTTGGAGCAGCATGTCCCTGCACAGTGCCATCTGCTCTGTCCCTCAGCCCCAGGCAGGAGGCGAGGAGAAGAGTCCATGCTCCCTGCCCATGCTGATGGGGCTGCAGGCACCCATGGGACCCGTGAGCACCTGCTGCTCCATGTTCCCTGCCCGCAGGCTGCATGCTGCCACCAGTTCTCCCATGCCTCAGCCCTGTCCTGCTGCTCAGCCACGCTGCTCTCCCATCTCCTCTCTCCCCTGCAAAACCAGTGGCAGAGTGAGAGCCCGGCCAGCGCCTCCGAGCTCTTTGTTCTGCGCGGAAGAGCCGCTTGCTCAAGCAGGGACCTGTATCTCATCAGCCCCGGCTGCTGTCTCCTTGCCTGGGGATGCGAGGGGCTCGTTTGAATTAATTAGCAGGAAGGCTGCAGGGTTCTGCGGTCGGTGGCAGCAGGAATACCTCTCCGAGGTCACAGCATCACCCGGGAGGCATGGGGGTCCTTGGGCCAGGACACGTTTTGCAGATGGGAGGGTGAAGACCCCAATTACCAAAGCACAGCCAAATCCAGGCTGTGCAGTGCAGGACAGACGTGGAGGGAGAACAGCAAGGTGTGCATCCCTGTCACTGCTGGGGCTGGGGGAGCCCCTGCCTGTTCCCAACACAGAGCAGCCGCCAGCAGTGAGTTTAGGCAGGGGTTTGGGGGGATTTATTCAAGAGTCAAGGCTGGAGCAATGTTTTGAGTCATCAGTGCTGCCTTGCACATCCCATAAGTGATACTGTGGCCTTAATTAAACCAAAGCAGAGCCTTAATTAAACACAAATCAGAGACAGCCTACGCTGGAAACAGGCAGCCAGCTTCCTGCCGTGTGAGGTGGGCACTGGTGTCTGCCCCAGAAATGTGTATCACCTCGTGGGGGTGAAGGAAGACAGGATGGGCAAGAGGGGACAAGGCTGCCCCTGACCCATGAACATCACTGGGGAGAGCAGGCAGATTTGGGATGGGGAGAAAAGGGGTGCTGGGTCCCTTCAGGGTGTCTGGTCCCCTCAGAGGAGCCAGTTTCCAAGCACTGGCAGCAAGGTTGCTGGTTCCCCTCAGGGGAGCCTGTTCCCCTCTGAGAAGCTGAGTCACCTGAGAGGAACCAGTCCCACTCAAGGCATGGGCAGCCGCGGTGCGGTTCCCTCTAGGGATGCCCAGTGCCCTCAGAGGTGCCGGTTCTCTTCAAGGCACAGGCAACCGGGGTGACTGATGCCCTCAGGGATGCTGCTTCCCTTTGCAACACCGGATTGTCGGTTCTCCTCAAGGCATGGGTAGCCGGTTGCCTCCAGGGGTGCCTGATCCCCCCAGGGATGCCGGTTCCCTTTGCGGCATGGGAGTGCCGGTTCCTCTCGGGGGAGCTGCTTCCCACTTCCCCTCAGACACAGGCAGCCGCGGTGCCCGATCCCCTCAGGGATGCTGGTTCCCTTTGTGGCACGGGAGTGCAGGTTCCCCTCGGAGGAGCTGGTTCCCAGTTCCCCCCAGGGCGCAGAGAGCCGGGGTGCCGCTTCCCCTCGAGGTGCCGCTTCCCCTGTTCCCCGGAGCCGGGGCGGCCCCTCGGGGCGGGCCGGGGCGGAGCTGCCGCACGGTGCCCGCCCCTCGCCGCCGACAAGGGATGAGGTAATCGGGGAAGCGGCTGAAATTGAAGCCCGGCGGCGGCGGCGGAGGCAGCGGCGGTGCAGCCCGGGCCGGGGCAGCCCCCGCCGGGCGCGCCGCGCCATGACGGAGCGGTGCAGCCTGTGGAGCGCCCTGTCCGCGGCCGCCTGCTGCTTCTACCGCGGCTCCTTCATGCAGGTGCAGGTGAGCGGGGGCGGCGGCGGGACCGCACCGGCTGCCCCGCGCTCGGCGCGGAGCCCCCGTGCTGCCGCCGGGCAGCCGCACGCGTGGGGAAGGTGGCGGGGGCAGTGGGAGGGGAGCGCGCGGGGGACCTCCGGCCACGCACCCGCCGGGGGCTGCTCCGACCCCCGGGTAGAGCGCTGGAGAGCGGGGGAGCCTCCCCGGGGAGCCCCACGGTGTCCCCGCTCACACGGAGCCAGTGCGGGCAGCGCGCCGGCTGCGCTCGACAAGGTGGCAGCGAGCGCGGGGTGAACCGAGCACCGGGTCGGTGGCCAGAGCTCAGCCCCTCTGCAGCCAGGGCCACGCAGCCAAAGCTGCCACAACTGCCGGAGTGGCACTTTGACAGGCGGAAAAGTCTCTGAAGGGAGCCGTCACCTGCAGTAGACCTCATGAAGGGGAGCATTTAGCATCCCACAAAAGGTGACGTGCCCGGAGCATCACTGAGCACAGGAGGGAGATCGAGCCCAGATGAACATGCAGCTTCTTGGCCCGGGTCTCCATCTGTGTGCTGCACTGCACAGGTCTGACTGGTGGGAGAAAGCTGGGACCCATCTGTCACCTGTCCTGTGGTGCTTCCAGCACTGCCACTGTCTGGGCATGAGTCTAGGTGACCTATTTTTGGACTCTGGCATTGGCACAGGAAGGGCATGGTGCTGGGAATTGGTTCCCTCATTTACTGAGTTCAAGAGCAAAGGTGTTTAGGACTGCAGGAGCCAAGCAGGCTCTAGTCTGAAGCACGAGCTGTAGCATACTGCAAGTTAGAAGGGAGCCAGCAGCCAAGAGAGCTGGCAGTCTTATTCAGTACTCCTGCTGAGTGAGGTAGGTGCCGAGCTTTAGAGATTATTCTGGGTAAGAAGGAACCCAGAAGCAGCATTTCAAGTCTTGTCATGATTGCGGCTGATCTCAGCGCAAAGCCAGGGATTTTGATTGCCAGTGGGGGTGAAAAGGGAAAAGCAGCAGAGCTTTTCCCAGTTGTCCAAAGGCCACTGAGCAACATGGGGACGTGCCCTTGGGCTGCACATTGCAGGGGGTGAGCGGGTGCTTTCAGCCAGCTGCTGCCAGAACAAGGGAGAGACAGGTGAGCGTCTGACTCTCGTGCAGGGATGCGAGAGGGGACGAAGGGCGCTTCATCCCGACCCCAGAAAGAGTTAAAAGTGAAGCCCTAAGTGCTCACCTGGCTCTGCCAGATCTTTCACCATCTATTTGTGTCCAAGTGTGCCCAGCAAACACACACTGAAGTCCCCATGAATGACTGGAGCGCTTCCAGCTGACAGCCGCATCCCTGCTCACCGCCAATGGCGGTGCACCCAGCCTGGGAAGCACTGACATCATTTCTGGCCAATAGCAGCTCCGAAAAGGGATGCAGCAGCAGCCGCTGCCGCCGTCTTGGAGTGAGATAAGTAATATATAGATGGATGGAAATGTGTGTATACACACACAGACCATCACTGCATTGGAGACCTGCTCCCCTGGGGCAGCAGTAGCAGCACACTCTACCACCCCACCACACAACCTGGGGTGCTTGTGCCACCTTAGAGCACCCAGATGTTCCTGGCCATCAACCCCAGCTGTACCCCACCCCTGCCTGTGAGACAGAATTCCTCCAGAGCTGCCACAAAGGAGCACAGGCAAGGGGAGAGGAGACCCTGAGGGTAGCCAGGACTAGCCCTAGGAAGGGCTTTGAACTCCTGAACAAAGATCTTGAGCCAAGATCTGCCTTGAGTGGGAGCTAATGGAGATGTGACATACCCAAGAGATGCCTTCAATCAACTGTGGGATGGGCAGATAGGCTGATGCCTTCTCAGAGGTTATTTAGGTTCTTAGAGTCATTGCAAGAGAGGACAGAGGAACAAGTGATTTTCTTTTCCATATGGTTATCAGCAGGACAGACTGGCTCACAGCAGGACATGCAGGCTGAAAGCAAGCCCATAACAACCTGGGGGTTGTTTGTGGTGGGATTTTCTCATGGTCACACAGGGTGGAGTAACCATTTCTGGGTGGTACCCAAACAGTCCTGCATCAAGCAGGCAGAATGGTTCTTGTGTTTGCTGTGATGCTTAGCAAGGATGTTTGTTCTAAAATACATCACTGAAGTAGCCCATTGCCACGTGTGGAGGAAGCAAAGACCCTTCATGCAAATCTGTGGCTTTCCCCAGACACCTGTTCCCAATGGGTTGTTACTCCATTTCCTCACAGGTCTGCTTTCCAGGCCCCAGAGCTGCTCCAGCAGCCAGAGCAGGGGTGAAGAACTCAAGAAGGGGCTGGGATTTCCCTAGTGAGGGTCCCAGCACAGGGCAGGCAGCATGAGCAAGAGGGAGAACAGATGTGCTTGGTGCCTTGGGGTTAGTCAGATGTTATCAGCAGGGTGGGGTGAGAGTACACCTTGCTCTCCAAGCTGACTTCATCCTCATCTGCAACTCCTCCAGATCTGGGAGGGGAGAGCAGGAAAGCAGAATGGAAATCACTCCGGTTTCATAAGATTACCTCTGCAAGGAGAGAAAGCCAAATGCCAGCCTTTGAAGCTCTCCTTAGAGCAGGCAGAGCGACAGCTGCTCTGTCACATACCACAGCCACCAGCACCCTCCATCCTCACAGCTCTTGCCCTTCCACTACCAGTTCCAGTCCTTGCCACTGAGCTGGGACTGGAAGCACTTCCTCCATCAAGAAAGCAGCAGAGAGAGTCAGGGAAGCAGGCAGGGATGAAGAGCCTCAGGAATTGCCTTCTCATGGCAGCTGCCCCATTGCATAGCTGCTCCAGAGGATTCCCCTGCCCCAGGACTGTGAAACAGCCTGTCGGGGCACTCTCCTTTCTCCAGCCAAGCCAGCTTGGCTGCTGGTTGGGATTCCTCAAGCAGAGCTTGGCATCATCTCTGGCAGCTTCTGAGCTGGTTTGTCTGGTGCGGCTGGTTTGGAAAACCACTCCAATCCCCATTTCTTCCTGCTCGGCTGGAAGATGCCTTGAGGTTTTTCACGCAGGAGCCCAGCACCAATCACTCCGGCCAGATGCTAATGGCAGTCAAGGCTTTTCCCCACACCCAACCCACTAGTATGCAAGACCTCACATGGGGCCGTGCATCTTTAGCTGTTCCCTTGGCACGGCCGAGAGCGCCAAGTGGTGCCTCTTCAGCGCGGCGCTCAGACATCCGCTTACACGCTCCTGACAGCGCCCGGCTGGCCCACGCCGCCTCGCCATGCCATGCCATGCCAGGCCTTGCCAGCGCCTCGGCGCCTGGCCAGCTGGCAGCCTGCGAGCTGGGCTCCTCCGAGACATGCTCCCGACGGAGCGGAGGAAACTCGAGCGCTGCTGAGGGGCTCAGGAGGAAACACGTCCCTCCACAACATGGGGGTCTTTGGCACCAAGGGCTTGTGGGGAGCCCAGTTCCCACACAGAAGGGGGAGCAGACAGGTGATTTTGGTAGCATATTGGAATTACATGAGAGACTCACAACAAGGACTTGTCCCAGAGTCACATCACAACAAGGAAAAGGGCTCCTCATAATCAATCACATGCTGCCTCTCCAGCCATCATAGCCTTGTGATCACTCCAAGCAGTGGCTTCTTGGTGGCCATGCAAATCAGGTGGGATCTCACTGCCCAGCCAAGGAGCTGAAGGGACAGTACCCACCACATGGCTGGAGAAGGTGGTTCCTGGCACCCTTTGCTCACAACTGGGCTCCCTCTCCCATATGCAAGATGCAAAACCTTCCTTGTCTCTCCCAAACCTCCTGTTCTCTCCTGCTAGCTTAGCTCATGGCTCCTGGCATGGATGCCAGCCGGCTGCTGCCCAAATCTGGGCTCGGAGACACGGGGCACTGCTCAGCTGGGCTTGTGTTTTTGTTATCCTGCACATTTGCATGGGGAGGATTTGGGGGAAAACCCAGATGTACAATGCTGAGCAGAACAGGCACTAATCCCTGCTCCAGGGGTGGTGGGGGAAGAGCTGTCTCCAAACTGCTCCCGGCTGAGCACTGATGGCTTTTACCTGCATAAACAGGAGAGGTTCTGGAGGGAGTCCTTTGGTGCCCCAGAATTTGGGGGGAACTGTGTCACAGGGAGGATGCTGCAGTGAAGGGTCCCCCACCACCCCTCGGCCAAGCCAGGCCTGCTCTGTGGCAATGGATTTGTCACCATGGAAACGGCATCTGCTTGGCCTGGGCCCCCCAGGAGGCAGCTGGACCCCTGCAGCATCCGCTGGCTACCATTTATTTTTAATAGGGCTCGGCAACACCGGGTGGCTTTGTCTCCAGGAAGGCCCAGAGCAGCAGCAAGTGCTCAGCTCCGTGCAGCCCTTGGTCAGGGGGGACAATCCACACATGCCTGCAGCTCTAGTCAACGGGACCCTCTCACAGGGAGAATAAACACAGTTGGATGAGCAAGTCAGAGTTCAATCCACACTCTTTTCATATGCTGCTTCCCCTCTCCCAGCACCTTTGACTTGGCAAGAGCTGGGAAGGGAGGAATAAGGGCAGGTCCAGGCTGGTGAGGGCAAGCCCTGTACCACAGTCCAGTGCACAGGCCCTTTGCCACTGTTTCCTTCCATCTCCTTAGGCTGGAGCAGGGTCCCCAGGACAGGATCTCTGCCTGGTTTGACTGATCAGTGCAGCTACCAAGGGGGATGGAACATCTACCCTGGGGAAGGAGAGACCTGGGGTCAGGGTCCTGCTCAGGGATTCTGTGCGGCCCCGGGAACACCCTGAGAGCAGT
Source organism: Entomyzon cyanotis (assembly GCA_024500445.1). NCBI lineage: Eukaryota > Metazoa > Chordata > Aves > Passeriformes > Meliphagidae > Entomyzon > Entomyzon cyanotis. The sequence continues at coordinate 5,274,943 of JAKEPQ010000670.1, forward strand.
GGGTACAAGGCAGGAGAGCAGCACAGTTCTCTGCACTTTGCATTGCTCACAGCCAGTAGAGGAGCAGAGGGAATTGATACAGGACACAGAGGATGAGGGCACTGGGAAAAGGGGTCAGCTCCGAGGTAGGTCCCTGGTGTGTTGGCATGGGGCTGCAGCCTCCTGTGCTCTGGGGAGCCAGCTGCTACACAAGGCCAGCCATGAGTGCCAGTCTGCTCCTCTGGCAGTGCCAGGGCAGTGTCAGCAGGGCTTCAAGCCCATGCCTGTCCTCCGAGACATCACCAGCATCCTGCCCCAACAGGCACCAAGGAGCTGGGCCAGCCCTCAGTGCCTCCTCACACTGGCACTGCCACCAGTGGCAAGCCAGGCCACCCAGCCACCCTCACTCATGGGAGCAGAGGAACAGGACACCCCAGTAGCCCTATCCAGGCTTCTTAGTCCATGGCAGTGGCACACATATCCCCCTCTCAGGACAGCACACATCTGGGATGTGGAGGGAACCCAGGAGTCTTGGCCCCCAGGCCGTGCTCCACTGCTCAGCTGTGTCAGTACCACAGCAGGATCATCTCAAAGTTGCTGTGTCAGCCAGGAGAACCAGCCTCATGTGAACCACACAGGAGCCCCAAACCTGTGCTGACCTCCCCAAACATCCACTGGCTCCACCATGCTGGCAGCAGCCTTTTGGGAATGCTGGCCAAGAGGCAGGCGGGGAGGGAGGCAGGCAGGCTCCAGCCAATGGAGACATGATGCCATCATCCCTTATCTCTCCAGGGGAAGGGAGGGGGCAAATTGCATCCTCCAGGCTCAGGTGCACCAGTGCCAGTAAAAGCTAATTTCTAAAAGCTAATTTCGATGCAGAAGGTTCCCTTTACATTTGTCATTACTATTCATGCCGCCATCAGGCTAAACGCAATGAGTTAACCCTTTGGAAGGGGAACCATGGTGGATGTTTAAAGGAGGAGCAATAATGCAGGTTTCTTCCCAAAAGAGTGCTTCCCATGGCAGTTCAGCCACAGAGATGTTTAAGGGGGTGGTGAGGCAGGTTTTCTCCTGCCCAGCCACACTCAGCTCTGAGCTGGGGCAGAGGGGCAGCACACCAGGCACAGGGTGGCCAGGCACAATAGGGACATGCCACCAGGAGACCCCCCCAAGTGCTCTTGGTGACAACAGGCACATTACTCACATCCTTTGCCACAAGCAGTAATCCTCACACACAGCTGAGTTACTTGGCCTTTGGGGACAGTTCTGCTCCTGGCAGGTGCCACAGTCCCCACATGGCGAACCTGCCAGCCCTTCCCTCCCCAGTCCCTGCACTGCTGCACTGCCTGACACTCTCTTCTCCTGTACAGTTCTCCAAGGAGAAATACATCCTCGACTCATCACCAGAGAAGCTTCACAAGGAGCTGGAAGAGGAGCTGAAGCTGAGCAGCACTGACCTGCGCAGCCATGCTTGGTACCATGGCCGCATCCCCCGGGAGGTGAGATGGGGAAGGTGGGTGGCTCTGGGCACCCTTTACTTGGAATGTTGTGGGACAGCACTCTAAGGCCACACAGAACCACCAGCCTTTCCTCCTGCAAAACCTCTGGTCAGGGGCTTCATTAGCCTTCATTAGCCAGCAAATGCCCTTCTGTGGCTCAGAACCAGAGGGAAGGGAAACAACTAGTGGCCCAAATAATGCCCCAGCAGAGCTTCTACTCATGGTCCTCGTGGTCCATCCACTGTGGCTGAGCTGTGCCCTGTCCCCCTGCCAGGTGTCCGAGAGCCTCGTGCAGAGGAATGGTGACTTCCTCATCCGTGACTCACTCACCAGCCTGGGCGACTACGTGCTGACATGCCGCTGGCGCAACGAGGCACTCCACTTCAAGATCAACAAGGTGACAGTCAAGTCCAGCGATGGCCATACCCGTGTCCAGTATCTCTTCGAGCAGGAGAGCTTTGACAACGTGCCTGCCCTCGTCCGCTTCTACGTGGGCAACCGCAAGGCCATCTCTGAGCAGAGTGGAGCCATCATCTACTGCCCCATCAACCGCACCTTCCCCTTGCGTTACCTGGAAGCCAGCTATGGGCTGGCCAATGGGAAACATGGCGGACCCCACAGCCCTTCCAACCAGAAAGGGGGGCACATCAAGAGGAGGAGCATCACCATGACAGATGGTCTGACTGCAGACAAAATCACCAGGGCTGAGGGGTGCCCGACCAGGTGAGCATGCAGTCTCATCCCATCTCAGCTGAGCAGAGGATCAGCCTCAGGAACGAGGCAGGGCCATGCTCAGTCACTGCTCTCTGGGTGCAGGGCAGAGGTTTGGGATCAGGGATGGAAGAGAGAGATCAGCAGAGGCATGGGGGAAAGAACCAGTACTCAGCTGGAACTGGGGTTTTCTCCCAGGCTGGCTGCCAACCACACTGAGCTATGGCAGCAGACGCCCAGTGAGCAGACATGACTTTAGCATCGCAGGCCAGAAGCCAGAGAGTGTTTTACAATCACCCAGTCCAGGATTACCAGCATGTCAGGGCTTGTTAGAGCCATGGAGCTGAGCTTTCCCAGGCAAACATGAGAGCAGAGTCAGTCCCAGACACCAAGACAGCGTTTGTTGTTTGGTTTTGAATGGCCCTTTTAGTTTCAGAGCTCTTTCCATTCAGTGTTTGCAAGGAGTTACCGAGCAGAACTGAAAGCCTGATGGGCAGGAGGAGACTGATGGGGCTGTGCTGATGGAGTCTGCACAGACCCTGGATCACAGCCTTCACAAAGCTGAGCTGCTCACATTAACCTTGGCCAGTTGGGCTTTCCAGAGGTGGAGGAGGAGACTTCCTTTGTATGGCTCACTTTTGGCAGTCCCAGGCTGCCCAGAGCCCTGCAGGGAAGGCAGGGCCACACACATATCGTCACATGCAGCAGCCAAGCAGCAGACCCATCTACTCCTGCCTCCAGCAGGACACAGCCTGTTGTTAAGCCAAGCTGCTTTCTCACCACCCCGACCTTCTCAGCCCAAGGGCAGGGTGAGGACGCGCCAGCAGAAAACAGGCGACCAACTATTATGGCTGGGAAAAGGAAAACACTCAGACTTCCAGAAGAGCATATGTGTTTCCAGAAGAAGAGCCCAGATCCATCAGTGTTTCCTCATCACTCACATTTTCCCCAAATCCCTTATCACCACCACTGCTGTCCCATCCTCCTCCCACTGCTGAGGCACAGTGTTCAAGACCAAACACATCACAGCAGCCCAGCCAGCCCTCACCCGTGGCAGGAAGGGCAGTGAATTACCTGCCATAACTCCTTGCAACTCTCCCCGCACTCAGCATGTTTTGCAGCGCCATTGACACACAGGGTTTGCATCAGGCCACCACTGCTGCCCCACCAGCCTGACCTCCTTGCTTGTTATGCAACTTCCCAAGTCCCATTTCCAGGCACTTTCCAGTGCGTAGTGACCCCTTATGCTCCCAGCTGCTGCAGGGACTGCCCACTCACTGCTCCTGCTCTTATTAGAGGTAGTTGTGGAAGGAGGTGATGATCCAAGGGAGGTGTTGGGGCAGCAAACCCTCATCCCAGCCCCTCTGTGCTTGCCCAGGCCCTGCTTTAAGGGACTAACCTGCCCCCTCTGCCCTCTCCCCAGCGTGTCCCTGCCGCACCACAGAGACATCATTCGCAACTGTGCTGTCAGCGTGGACCAGATCCAAGACCTGCACTCCCCGATGTCCCCCATCTCTGAGAACCCAGCATCACCTGCCTACAGCACAGGTAGGAATTGCCCTTCCATCCCTCTGGGGACAGTGGGGCTGTGGATCAGCATGAACTTGGCACTGTTATAATGCAGGGACCTAAGGAGGGTGACCTAAGGAACAGGACCTCAGCTGCATAATTGTGCAGCTGTCCTGGGACCAGGTTATTCTGTTTTGGCAGCGGGGTTTTCCCTGAGCCCCATGTCCCTGGGCTGCTATATCCACGGTCCCTATGCATGTGTGCATCTCCAGGCTCTGCTAAGTGTCTCTTCTGCTCCCTACAGTCACACGGCTAAAGCCACATGGCTGCCAAGCATCTGGAATCACCCCAGCCTCCCCAGTCCTTAGAAGGTCCAGCGAACCCCAACTGTGCCATGGGAACAACAGCAAATCTCTGCCAGACCCTGCCCACAGCTCCCATTCAACTCCCTGCCATGGGTACGCCCGCGCCTCCCCCTCTCCCTCCGTGAACAGCTACAGCGACCCGGACACGGGGCACTACTGCCAGCTGCACCCCACCTCGCCCATCAGCAGGGACCGGCCAGCCCACGACACCAAGCAGCTGCCAACAAAGAGCTACGTGGAGAGGCTAAAGGTGGAGGAAGGACAGAGAGGGACTGTGGAGAACAGCTCTGGGGAAGCAGAGGCAGGGCAGAGGCTGAAAGCAGAGTCGGACTTTGTGAGCTTTGTGCCTCCCACCATGGAAACGACCTCCTCCTTCAACCCTGCCGCCTTCCAGTCCCTGCTGATCCCCCTGGAGAACAAACCTCTGGAGATGACCGTGCTAAAGAAGGTCAAAGAGCTGCTGGCAGAGGTGGACGTGAAGACACTGGCCAAACACATCACCAAAGTGGACTGCCTGGTACGGCCAAGGCCAAGAGCGAGGGATGGGCACTGCTGCCCTTGGATCGCTCTGGGTTGGCAGGGATCAGTGCATCCCTGAACATCAGGCAACCCCTGAGCATTGGGACATCCCTGCTGGGCTCTGGCATGCTGTATCAGCCAGGACAGGCAGAGGCTGGGCTGGGGCAAGAGGCTGCCTGAGGACACTTCAGCCTCTCCTCAATTAACAAAGATCTAATCAGCTCTCACCTTCCTTGCCAGGTTGCCCGGATATTGGGTGTGACGGTGGAGATGCAGCGGCTCATGGGAGTGAGCTCTGGCATGGAGCTGCTCACCCTTCCTCACGGCCACCAGCTCCGCCTGGACCTGCTGGAACGGTACGGCACAGCATGGCTGACATGAGCCCACTGGGCTGCCCTGCACGGCCAAGTCCAGCTCCCCTGGGTGTTCCCAGTCTGGCACAGGGGTAGGGAGTGGAGAAGCCCTATCTGAGCCATCAGACCATCTCCCCTCCCCGTGCTGACCCCGCTCTGTGTCTTACCCCTTGGCAGGTTTCACACCATGTCCATCATGATTGCCGTGGACATCCTGGGCTGCACAGGCAGCACGGAGGAGCGGGCAGCCCTGCTCCACAAAACCATCCAGCTGGCTGCCGAGCTGAAGAGCACCATGGGGAACATGTTCAGTTTCGCAGCTGTGATGAACGCCCTGGAAATGACACAGGTATGGGGATGCTCCTTTAATACTCGTGGGCTGGGCTCAAAATGCATCCTTGCTCAAAATGCATCACTCTCCCTGTGTCCTGCAGGCTCCAACAGCCATTGGGATGGGTGAAACGGGAAAATGCCCAGGGTAGGAGGCATGGGGCCACATCCGCTGGGATGCAAGCAGGCAAGGGGAAGAGCCATCCCCTCCACGGAGCAGACAGCCCAGTCCTGCCAGGATCCGATTGTTTTTCGGTGGTTGGGCTTTTTGTTTTGTGCTGGGCTGTGTTCCTGGGAGGAAATGAATCTGCCCTCCGGTACAATACAAAATCAGTCTCAAGGCTGTGGCAGCAGCGTCTCCGGGCCACACTGCTCCCTTTGGAAGATGAAAGGAGATTAAAATTCAATTTTAAATCGAGCCCAGCTGGGAAGTCTTGCTTCCTGCCTGCACAAAGGAGGTGGAACAGCTGCCCCCTCCCTGCATCTCATCTTCAAGGCCGCTGCAACGCGGGGAAGCTGCTGTCCTGGGGCACGGGCAGGGGGAGAAATCCTAAGCACAGCCTCAGTGCCAGGGATGTGCTGTCTCTGGCCATGAGCACTGGTGGAGGAGGCTGTTTTCAGGATCAGCAGGCACTGTTGTGTACAAGGCTGGGGACCATGGCTCTAGGCTGTGCTCCCTGTGAGCCCAGAGCTTGGTGCCCTGAAGCTGTGCTGCCCCCAGCACCTTCCACCTGCCCTGTCTCCTTTCAGATCGCCCGACTGGAGCAGACCTGGATGGTGCTGCGGCAGAGGCACACGGAGGGGGCAATCCTCTATGAGAAGAAGCTTAAGCCATTTCTGAAGAGCCTGAATGAAGGGAAAGGTAACAGGAGCAACTTGCTTTCTCTCATTTGCCTTCTCCTTCCCACTTTTGTCTGGGCGTCACTGGGAGCTCTGACCCCCTCCCAGTTAGTGCCAGACACTTCCCCTCTGGCTGCTGAACCGCCCCAGCACCCGGCAGGGCCCGTCTGGCCTCATTTGCCCCTTCCTTCCCAAGGAAGCATTTCATAACTAAATAAAACAAGCAGCTGAGCCAAACCCTCGTGCTCACATGGTGGTGAGTGCCAAACCAAGGGACAGGGCGGCCAGTTGGAAAGATGAAAAGCCATGTCTCTCTAATGCCCAGTGCCCTGTGGTCTGCAAACCTACTCCTCATTGCAGCCCTGGGAAATGCAGCCTGAGCAGGGACAGCAGCTTTCCCTTCCCAGCACAGCCAGAAAGCCTGGCTGGGAGGAGCTGGTGTTGGATGAGGCAATGGCCCCAGGCACAGCGATCGAAGAGACACAGCAGCTGCTGTGTTCAGCTGAGCCTTAAAGCCTCTCCTGGGAGCACAGTGGCTGCCTGGCTTCACAGCACTGCGTGGCCACACAAGCGCTCCACAGGGAAATGGGGAGGGGGATACAGGGTCACAGGGTCATGCAGGGTCCTAAGAGTGCTTTTCTCCCCAGAAGGGCCGCCGCTGACCAACACCACCTTTCCCCACATCATACCCCTTGTGACCCTCCTGGAGCGGGATGAGGCTCTCACGGAAAGTCCTGAGCCCTGGGAGGCCACTGACAATGGTGTGGAGGTGGTCATGGCCCACCTGGAGGCAGCACGGATGGTGGCCCACCATGGTGGGCTCTACCACACCAATGCGGAGGTGAAACTGCAGGGTAAGCAGTGGGGACAGCAGAGCCCCTTTCCCTCTGCCCCATTCCCAATGGGCAGCTCCAGCACCAGGATGGAGCATCCCACAGGCACTGGGATGCCATCCCATCCCACGGGAACTGACTCTCCCTTTCTGCAGGTTTCCAGGGCAGAGCAGAGCTGCTGGAAGTCTTCAGCACCGAGTTCCAGCTGCGGCTGCTCTGGGGCAGCCGTGGGGCTGAGAGCAGCCAGGCTGAGCGCTACGAGAAGTTCGACAAGGTCCTCACTGCCCTGTCCCACAAGCTGGAGCCAGCGGTGCGCTTCAGCGAGCTGTAACTCCCTGGGCCCTCGGAGAGCCCCAGCTCCCAGCCTGTGCCCTGCCAGTGGCTGTGGGGCCAGGGAAGGCACCAGGCACCTGGCACTAGGAGGAGAGATGGCCCAGAAAAGTGCTGAGGCACAGGTTGGCAATTTTGAGACAAAGAGGAGGAAAAGCAGCCACCTTAAATCTACCACCCACCTCCTCAGGACACAACAGGCCAGAGGTCCACAGTGCTACCCCGAAGGACAGGGACAGTGTCTGGGCAGGCCAGCCCCAGCCTCCACCACCCAGTCCTGCCGAGGTCCATGGCTACACAGTCCCCCTCACCTCACCCTTCGGTTTTGTTTTTTTCCATCTCTGTCTTGCCCACAGCTGCTGGATCCCATTTGTAAATACATTTTCACAGTTACTTCTTGATGTACAGACTTGTGAAGGATGGTCCTTGTTGTAAATAATTAGGCTTATTCATTTTGTCATGTAAATACATGTACATATCTCATGGGTTTGGTTCTTACATATAATAAACTTTTATCCCGTTCCTCAAGGGGACCCCCTGTCCTGTGGGTGTCCTTTAAATGAGCCCCCCAGGGGAGCAGAGCATGGGAAGGGCTGATGGGGGTAACCACCGTGCTGAACCCAGCCCCACCTGGCCCCAGACCCCACAGTGGCCCAGTGACAGCCCTTCTGAGGAAGGCTGTGTGGTGTCACAGAATCACAGAATGGGTCAGGTTGGAAGGGACCACAGTGGGTTATCTGGTCCCACTTTCCTGTGGACTCCATACCCTCTCTGGACAATCTGTTCCAGTGCATGGTCACTGCACAGTAAAGAAATTCTTCCTCATGTTCAAGTGGGAATTCCTGGGCATCAGTTTCTAGCCTCTTGCCTCTTGTCCTCAGCACCACTGAGCATAGCCTTGTCCGCCTTCTTGGCACCTCCTTAGGTATATATATACAGGCTGAGCAGAGGGGCAGGATCACCTCCCTGACCAGCTGGTAATGCTCTTCCTAATCCACCCCAGGATCCCACTGGCCTTGGTAGCCCTCAGGGCACACTGCTGGCTCACAGACAGCTTGTTATCCACCAGAACCCCCAGTCCTTCCCTGCAGAGCTGCTTTCCATGTCAGCCCCAACCTGTACCAGTGCTCGGGGTTGTTCCTCCGCAGGTGCAGGACCCTGCATTTGCCCTTGCTGAATGTCAGAAGGTTTTTCTCTGCGAGGGGGTCCCGGGTCCCCAAGGCACTGGGGGTCGGGGGGCACAGGGACCCTGCCCCGGTGCTGGGCGGGGCGATACAGACCAGGCCCCGCCCCCGCCGCGCGATTTCTGCGTAGCCGCGCCCCTTTCCCCGCCCCCGCGCGGGGCACGCCGGGAGCTGTAGTGCGGGCGGTGCCGGATCTGCGGCCGCCATGGCCCCCGGAGCGGCCCCGAGCCCGGTCCGGGCCCTGCTGGTGCTGCTGGCGGCTACCGCCCGCTCCGCCGCCGCCTGGGACCTGTGGGCGCTGCGCTGCGGCTTCTCGGCGGACTGCGAGTGCGGCTTCGGGCCCGACCTGCGCGGTCAGCGGGAGCGGCGGGCCGGGAAGCGGGTCTGGGACAGGGGGACCCGCGGGGTTGGGGGCGCGCAGTCGGCGAGGCCGGGAGGCAGCAGCGAGGGGACCCGGGGAGCCAGCGCGTCTCCAGGAGAACCTTCCCGGGGACGTCCCTGGAGCGGGGTCTCTCGGCCGTGCGAACAGGGCCCGGGGAGGTGGCACCCCAGGGACGGGACGAGCGATGAAAACCCGCGTTCTCAAGTCCTGGTTTCGCTCCGTTTCAGGTTTGGAGTTTGACTTGGCCACCAGCCTGGTGGGGCAGCCCCTGGTGAGGCAGCAGGTGATGAAGGGGGTGAGGGAGTTCCTGGAGAACCCGAATCCGGTGAAACCCCTCGTGATGTCCTTCCACGGCTCGACGGGAACCGGCAAAACCTACGTGAGCTCCATGCTCATCCGCTACCTCTTCCAGAGGGGGCTCCAGAGCCCCTATGTTCACCACTTTTCCCCCATAGTGCATTTCCCCCACGCTGAGCAGATAGAGAAGTATAAGGTAAGGGACACCGCTCAGCAGTGCCACTTGACTGGGGGTGTTTTGGCTATGTCTGTCTCGATCCTCAGTACACATGCATTCAAGCTGTTTCCAGAAGTGCAGTAGGAATAAAAGCTCTTTGTTTTACCCTCTCAGACAGCTGGGTGAGTGGCTCCACATACTGGCTGAAGGATCCACTAGTAACTGGGATATACTCGGTTATCACTTTTGTCCTCTCTACAGCAGTCCTTGCCCTGACCATGTTCTCATTCTTAAATATTTACACAGCTCTTTGAGCACACAAACAAAAGTGTTTGGCTTAGATGAAAGGCAGTAAAATTTTCCCATTGCTTTCCGAACAGCGTGATGGCTGTAAAAACCTGCATATCACTAGACCTGTAATCCCCTCCTCACAGAGCACACAGCTCCCAAACAGCAGCTACAGACTCTCCGTGGTGCCAGTCTGTCTCTTAAGGCTGAGAAAGGAGAGAAATCAAAATGCCAGATTCTCAGCAGAGTGGGGATTCAGCACACCTGGACCTTTAGTTTCTGGGTGTTAGGAGAAGTTATTTGTGGTATTGTGTCCTTAGAGGAAATGCTTTTGAGAAAGTAAATTGCTTCCTGGCTGAAGTGCTTCAGTTAGGAGTTACACATGCCCCCAGGCAATGTGAGTGGTTTTGTATGGGCTGGGAAGTACCCTCAGCCATGATAAAGAGCCAGAGCTGTTCTGGGTCAGTGCAGCCACAAGTTTCTGCATCAGAACAAGAAGCTGGGAACTGTAGCAGAACGTGGGGAGCTGTAGGAGTCTGAATCTCCAGCTTTAGTGTGCTGCCTCCGTCTTTAAATCTGTAATAAAAGACCTACAATGGGCTAATAAAGCTGGTAAACAGCCACTGTGTGAAACCCAGAATAAAGGGGCCTCCCCAACACTGCCTGTTTGAGCTCTGAGTGGGTGGTGCTGTGCAGGGACATGTTGCTCTCAGCACCTTTGGCTCTGCTTGAGCTCGTGCCTCAGCCTTTGCTCTGGGGTGCTTGAGCCTCCCTCACCATCTCGCTGCCTTACAGCTTGGTGGGTGTTTTTCCTAGGAAAACCTGAAGCGCTGGATCCAAGGGAACCTGACAAACTGCGGACGGTCAGCCTTTCTCTTTGATGAGATGGACAAGATGCACCCAGGCCTGATTGATGTGATCATCCCGTTCCTGGGACCCTCATGGGTTGTGTATGGGACCAACTACCGCAAAGCCATTTTCATCTTCATCAGGTGAGAGAGGCCTCTCCATGGGGCCTTCCAGCTCACTTGCTGCTTGGGAAGAGCTTGCATCTACTTCAGGGCACACACTCCTTCTCCAAGCCTTGAGTCCTTATGAATGCCAAGAGATGCTATCTCACTGTGAACAGATAGATCTGGAGAGTGTGAAAAAGCCTCCTCTGCATGTTATTTGGCTGCCTCTACCTAAGTTATTTTGGGCCAGGCAGCTGGGAGCTACTGGCTTGCGCTCTGCAGGCTGGTGGGTGTCAAGTGCCACCTGAGACACCATTTTCCTGGGTACACACTGGATAAGTGTCTCATTCTTGTGCAGCAATGCAGGAGGGGAGCAGATCAACAATGTGACACTGGCTCTGTGGCGTGCCCGGAAGGACCGGGAGGAGATCAGCCTGCAGGACCTGGAGCCAGCCATCTCCAAGGCTGTGTTTGAAAACCCTCAGAGTGAGTCCATGGAGCTGAGCTCTTCCTGTAGCCCCACAGCCCAGCACAGGCAGCTGGGCCTGTTCTAGGAAGCCACCCACACCACCTGCCACCTCCCAGGCAGGCAGAAAGGGACAAGAGGTTTTGAGGGATGGGAACTGCGATCCTCTTTAGGTTTCCTGGGAAAGGAAACCAGCTTCTGAGCCAGCAGACCTGTTGCCACATTTAGCAAAGTTCATTGGAGACAAGGTGTATTTGCAGCTGGGGCCTGGCAGAGACAGCACAGCACACTTGCCAAAACAGCACTGAGCTGTATCGATCCGCACTGCCTGCCTGGATCTCCTTGCTTTGCCCTTAGCACAAGGAGCAGAGCTTAAAATCTGACTAGACAAGCTAAATCAATCCACTCATTCCTGGACAACGGGTCTATTTGGGGGGGGAGGTGACAACTGATGGGTTCAACCTTCTCCTTGTACAAAACCAGCACATCCCTCTCCAGCAAGGTATTTTGGCTTCACGCAAAGCAGCTCTTTGAATTTCAGATACTGCAGAGACTCTGAAGGTAAAACCTTTTCTTCCTTTCCTTGTGCAGGTGGCTTCTGGAAATCTGGGATCATTAATGAACATCTCATTGATTTTGTTGTGCCTTTCCTCCCACTGAAGCACCACCACGTAAAGCAGTGTGTCGTCAGCGAGCTTGTCCAGCAAGGCCTCGAGGTACGCCCGGGTGTCGTCCAGGAAGTGGCTGACAGCATCCCCTACTTCCCAGAAGAAGAGAAATTATTCTCATCAACAGGCTGCAAAACAGTGGCCTCTCGCATCAGTTTTTTCTTCTAGTCACTGGCAAGGGCCTCTCTCAGATCCCTGTGGAGCTAGAAAGCACGCTGGGCTGGTGGGATGAGCAGTGGGGACAGTGTGTCCCTCTCCACAGCACAAGTGCTCTCCTGCTGAACTCTCCAGCCCCAAAGAGGCCACTGCAGGATGCAGCTGCGGGACCAAGTGCAAATTATGTGATTTAAAGCACTTTACTATTAACTCTTGGCCAGGTGAGGGTGGCAGGTGGCACCACCTGAGACATCTGTGATGACATGGGGAAGATGCTGAGAGGGTCCGCAGTGTCAGGGAGGTTCTCACCCTGTCAATAGCACCCACCTGCAGCTCTCCCCACTTCTGGCAGCTGTTGATAGCCAGTACATTAAGATTGTGAGCCCACAGAAGAATATTTATTCCTTTCATCATTTCAACAGATTTTTTAAAACCTTTTTAAGCATAGCTGTGCCTCAGCTCCTTGGTACAATATGAGTACTGGTGCTGACTCCTGTGAACACCTCAAGATGGCAACAAAGTTTTTTTTTCAAGGAAGTTTTAGAACTACCTTCATTCTACTTTCACTGTGAATAGGTGCTGGTAGGGACCAACTTCAACACCAAGTGAGGGGGTTAACGTGGGAGAGGGCAACACCTGATTTGCCATGAGCCAGGCTCCCCCTATCACTCCCTTATCCATCTTTCCCCTAAGGGCCAAAGGATTTTCCTGCAGCAAACCAGGAAAACAACAACAACAAAAGACTTGCTTGTTTTACCAGCCATGGAAAATTTTATCCTACCTCCAGGGGAGCCCACAGCGCTGCTAACGGTTTTAAAAATTCCTTTTATTCAGTGATGGCTTCTATGGCAGAGTTGGTGCTATGAGCTGTAGAGCCCCTTGTACATCCTTCTGCTGGTCAGACCTTGCAGGCTTTGGCTGAGCCAGTACTCGTTCAGCTTCTGGGAAGTGTCACAGTGGGGGACCTGGAAACAAGTTAGAGAAGATTAGTGCTCCAGACTGCCAAGCATGGGACGCACAGCCTGGCTTTTGCCCAGATTTTAATCTTCTCTGTGTTGTTCTGGAATAATAGATCAGAGGAACCTGAGTCATTCACTCTCTAGGAACAACCTGCCCAAGGGATGGGTGTAGGGACAATTTCCAAAGCTTCCAGTGCTGTGCTTGGTCCCTGTACAGAAATGAGTTGCCAGTGCCTGGGACGATGCCAGCTCCAGGCCCTGAGCTTTGGGGATTTTAGACACCACCCACAGGCTGCCCAGGAGCTGGTCCAAAGACCAGGCAAAAATTCTGCCTCTTCCAAAAATATTACGCATTTCTAATTTTAAAATAAATCTTTTATTAAATAAACAGTTGAGGTCTTTACTTAGATTCCTGACTGCAGGTACTGTGTGCTGCTGGGCTGGTGAACTGTCACAATGCCCTGGGAAAAAGCTCTGTCCCGCTGGCAGGGCCAGGAGCCACCCAGGGCTGAGGGATGGCTTGGGACAAGGTGAGGGGGGATGTGTTCCCCCATCCAGCTGGATCCCAAGGGCCGGCACACGAGTGGAGATGGATCAGGCACAAACACACAAAACACGGGGCCCAGTCCTGGGTACTCACTGCTCCTGCAGGTCCCTCGGGGACCCCCCCGGCTCCAGGGGGGTGCCAGGCCGCAGCACCCGGCAACGCCCCGCCTGCACACCCGCCACGACCACCTCTAGGACCAGCCCGCCCGCGGGGCTTTATCGCATCTTCGACACCGCCCTCGGTACCGCCCCGCCGCCGACACCGCCCCGCCGCCCGCAAGAAAGATGGCGGCGCTGCCCGTGATCAAGATGGCGGCGGGGGAGGGATGACGTTAGGGGCGTTGAACGGCGCGCGGTGTGACGTCACGTGGGCAGGGAGGGCCATGCTGGCGGCGGAGCTGGCGGGGCACGCGCGAGCGCTCGCGGGGCGGGCGGGGCCGCGCGCCCTGGTGAGGGCGGGAGGGGGCAGTGGGGCTGTGAGGGGAGCGGGGCGATGGGGGCTGGAGGGGAGCGGGGAGAACGGGGGGCAATGGGAGCTGTGCGGGGAGCGCAGGCAGCTGGGCTGTGAGGAGAATGGGGGGAACGGGGCTGTGAGGGGAGTGCCGGGGGGAATCATGTCAGAGGCGAGCACCGGGGTGATCTGGGCTGTGATGGAGGCACCGAGGGGAGAGGGACTGAAGGGAATGCTGTGGCGACTGGAGCCGTGAGGACCCAGCCAGGGGTGGGGAGCATGGAGGGAGCAGCTCTGAGACATTCTGGGGGCGATCAGGTCCGTGCAGGGGCCAGGGGCCTGACGGTGGCCCGTCGGAGCCCTGTTGACAGCTGTCACACAGGTGGCTGGCCTGGGCAACTATGGGTTGTGGGGCACACGGCACAGCGTGGGCATGGAGGTGCTGGACCGGCTGGCCCGGCAGCTGGCGGTGGCCGACGGCTGGCAAGTGGACAGGAGGTGCTGCGCTGACGTGGCTCTGGCCACAGCCCACGGCCTGGAGCTGGTGCTGCTCAAGCCACGGAGGTTCATGAACCTCAATGGGCTCAGCGTCGCCAGTGCTGGTGAGCAGCTGGGTCACCCCCAAAGCCTGTAGTGCCACCAGCCCCTATGACAGCCCTGCTGTCCCCCTGCTCTCCATGGCTTACTACAGCCCCACTCTGCAGGGTCAGGGCCTGGTGAGTCTGTCTCCCCCTCATTTCTTGGGTTGTATTTCTGTTTCCAAAGCTGAGATCTACAGCCTTGGCCCACAAGACATTTACCTGGTTCACGACGACCTGGACAAGGCCCTGGGCAAGGTGGCAATCAAACTGGGAGGCAGTGCAAGGTATGGGGTAGCCCCAGCTCTCTGACTGTGTGAGCTGCTTTGAGGCTTTAACATGCCTTTACAGGCTTATGGGCTGCTCTTGGCCCCATCCCACCAGCCTTGCAATGTTTTCAGCCTGGATCCTGGGCTCAATCCACTGCAGAGGCAACAGCTGGCTGTTTGGGCAGCCTCCCAGTCCCTGCCCTGGCAGGGAGGGCAGGGAGCCTCCTGGAAACGGCTGTGGGCTGGATCCAGCCCATTGACAGCACCACATGGGCTTTTTATAGCACTCCGCCTCCACTGTGCCTGCCCAGCGCCAGCTCCTGGGGCAGGCTGCATACATTTAACCTAGGACAGCTTCCACTGTGGGATGGGGCAGGGATGGTGCTGGGCCCCAGTGCTCAGTCACACATGCACCAGCTGTGGTGAGAGCTGAGACAGACCATGCTGTCCCAGCCCTGTTGCCCTTGACACCCCCACCCAGCTGCTCTGAGCCCCCAGGGCTGGATGTTTCTGCAGAGCTAGGACGTGGGGACTGCAGCCCCTGGCTGAGACCACATTCCCACACCCCTGCAGCAGGAGACCCCAGGGCTATACTGGGGGGGTGTCTCTTACAGACTAACTGGTTTTTCTCTTTCTCTCCCAAGGGGACACAACGGGGTCCAATCCTGCATCAGTGCTTTGCACTCCAATGTGAGTGGGCTTCAGTGGAAGGGGATCAATCCTGTGCTCCCCTCAATGCATGGCTTGTCCCCCCACTCCCATTTTTCTGACTCCCCTCAGATAAGCCCCTGCTCCCTTTCTCCCCTTTTCTCCTTCCCCTTCTTTCCTGAGGGCTGATGTCTGGCCGCCATGCAGGACATGGAAACAATTAGCTTGAGCAGCTCTGCCAGGCCTGGCAGGAGCCTGGGATCTCAGCACAGCCCAGCAAGAGCCTCTTCCAAAATCATGTTTCTTGGAGCAAGCACTCAAAACCACCTGGAAAACATGAGGAGTTGCTGCCTTGCTGCCCAGCCCCACTCTCAGCACTGTTCCCTTGGCTAGCTCTGTCTGAGCCCTCAAGGGAAGCTCCCCCAGCTCTCTTCCTTCTTCCCCAGGAGATGACCCGGCTCAGGGTCGGCATCGGGCGGCCAGAGGGTGATGTGACAGTGCCTGACTATGTCCTGTCTCCATTCAGTGCTGGGGAGCGGGAGAAGCTGGAGCAGATCCTGGCCCAGGCAGTGACCTGCCTGCTGGAGCACATCCAGAGCCAAGTGCCTGCAGAGCCAGGGGACAGGGGCTGACACACAAACCCCTGGGGACCCTAGTGACTGATGGACAGAGTGCTGCAGGTTCTGGAGTGACCATGGGGCAGAGCAGAGGTGGCTGTGCCGGGCAGCCTGGCTGGGTGCTCGGGCAGCCTCCTTCCATCCCCACACCGATCCAGGAAGCTCATGTTCCACTCAGATCCCTGCAGAGGCTCCATACCTCAGTTTTGCACAGAAATTAAATAAACTCTTACCCTGACTCTGCCCTGCTCCTGCCTCTCTTCGTGCACCGCCTGCTGAGCTGACGTTGTCCTTGTCACTGCAGCTCAAATCTGTGTTCCCATCCCTGTTCCACCAGCACAGACTGGAGGGAAGCTTCTAGTGAGAAGGGGAGCAAGGCAAGCTATTTCTATAGTATCCAAAGGCACTTCAGTTTTGTTGAGAAACTGGCAAGTGCAAACAGCCTGGAATCTTGTAGTGTGTTGCTCCCACTGAGCTGCAATTTCAGGGCTGGCCTCACAGTGTTTTTGAGTTCAGTGGTTTTAGCCAAAACCCTGGAATTTCCAACAGCTGCTGGAGTTCTGGCTTCTCACAGACCCATTGCAGGTCTCATGGTGGAGAGGGCAGATTGAGGCAGTGTCTCCCCACCACTGCTGTGTCCCAGAGGCCTGGGCTGTGCCAGCATGCTCTGCCCAGTTCTCTACCCCACAGGTACTGAGACACCCAACACAGGCAGCTCCTCTCCTGCATCCCAGCAGCCGCTGGAACAAGCACTGGGACCCTTGCTGGGTGACGTATACCACAGTGTTGCCGCCACTTCCATCCTCTGCTCCAGCTGGCACCAGACCTTCTGCTCCATCCCCAGCTCCTGAGCTCCTCCTGGAGCACTGAGGCTGCCTGGGACTAGGGGAAAAGCTGGGAAGCAAAAGTGTCCCCAACCATTCATCCCTTCCTCACCTATGCCTGTACTGGCTTGGACCCTGCACTTGCAGAACAGGCACTTGGCCATCTCCTCTCTGTTCTCCAGTAGGTCCACTTGGATCTTCAGGTCCCCATGTGATTTTCTGGGGCTGGTTGTTTTTCTTCAGGAGGTCCCTGCTGTAGCTGTTCAACCTGCCCCCAATGATGCTTTCCTGAATCACTTGGTGGTCTCAGACATCTCACTGTGGGTGTCTGCTACCAAGGCCTCCACCTGCTGCTCCATTACCTCCATTCCCAGGGGAGAGCTGAGCTCTGTGGAGATGCCACCCACCTTTCATATCCAGACCCCAAAGGGTGAGTTTCAATCTTCCTCCTCACCCCACCTCAGTCCTTCCCTCCCTTTCCCCCTTACAGATTTCATTCCCAAAGTTCCCAGCTGGGAGAACTGCCAGACCCTTGCCCCTGCAGCACCAAGGGGCTGCACCAAGGGTCCTGCCCTGGGGACCTGGGGCAATGCCAGCACCAGGCACATCAGCTCAAACAGTCTGCTTTAATCCCCCCTGGGCTTCCACCCAGGGATGGCACGAGGGACAAGCCCAGTCAATGGCAGGAGGCCACCACGGGTGCCAGCCCAAAGTCCACTCCCCGAAGTCCAGGCTGGTGGGAGACAGCAGAGTTGGCATCGCTCAGGACAGTCCTGGAGATGTGTCCTCAGCAGAGACAGAGCACAGCACTCCTCTGATCTCTTCACTTGGCAGGGAAAGGCTCTTTTGGAGCAAATCCTGCCTTGGGTGGATTTGTCACATGCAGATTCAAAGAACCCCGTGGGGCTCTGTCCAGGGCAGATGCATCTCTTGAGTGGGAGCAGGCAGGATCAGGTCCTGGCCCACGGTGCTCCCAGCTGGGTCATGATCCCTCATCCCTAGGAGGCACGGACACAAACATTAGCGGTCACGGCAGGAGCAGCCCCGACGTGTTCACGCCTGCAGCCGAGGCAGTGGGAGGGCTGTTTTCCATCCTCCCCCAGTCTGGCAACTCCCAGGGCAGTTCTGCTGCCAGGACAAACAATCTCAGGCAGGGAAAGTCTGACCCGGCATTAACTGTGGCCGTGCTGCCCTGGGGCTGAGCCAATGTGGATCACCTGCCTGCCTGCCTGCCTACACAGCCACCCCACAGAGGCACAGCCCCATGGAGACCCACTTCTGAGGGGAGCAAGCAGTGCTGGGGTGAATCATTCCCCTGGGAGATGCCCCAGCTCTTTCCACGCTGAGGAGACTTTTACAGCAGGCAAAGGAATGCTCTCCCTTCCTCACTTAAAAGGCTGGGGAGCAGCACGGACTCAGGGAGCAGCAGGGCCCCATCACCTGGTCCCCTCCAGCCCAGTGCAGCCCCACATGGGACATCTGTGTCCCAATCCCTTTTCCCACCTGGAAGGGACTGTCCGGTCTCTGTTTCCCAGTTTTTTGAATCTGACGGGGAGACTTGCTACTCCATGACAAAAACAAACTAGGCATGTGGGACACATCCAAACATGGCCCTTGCAGGGAGACGCTCCCCAGCCACTCTGTCCCTGTGCCAGGGTCTCACAGCCTCGCTCACCATCAGAGCTCATCGTGGGCTGTAGAGCGGAGGTGGCTGGCACTGCCCCGTGAGTCCCTCAGGGTCTTCTGCGAGCCAACCCAGTCAGTCTTCTTGGCATCGTCATCCCAGATGGTGGAAGTCTCAGTGTCACTCAGCCAGTTGCTGTCCCCAGCATAGTGAGTGGGATAAACCAGGAGGGGGTGAGCCGAAAACACCAGCAAGTCCCGTGGGGCGAAGTGCCGCTTGTAATCCTCGCTGGGGAAAGTGGAGCAGACCCGAAAGGAGAAACTGGCTTACAGAGCATGGCACAGAGGAGAGAAAGCGCTGAGAAAACCATATAAACCAGCTGGGGAAGGCTCCATGCAGGGCAGGAGATAGGGAGGGATGTGGGGTACAGGCATGGGGCTGTGGAAGGCTGGGGAGGGACTGTGGAGGGATTACAGAGAGGACAGGACCTATTGCTCCCCACCACCCGGGGCTAGCATTGGCACAGAGTGGGGCTCTGGCACAGCATTTAGCTGGACCTGAGCCAGGGCTGTCTGGTGCTGTTATCCCTGCAACCACTTCCAGCTGCTCCTGGTGCACGTCCAGAGCACTAATCAGCCCCTCCATCCACCTCCAGCCTTCCTTTTACATGCCTGATCCCTGTGTGTTTCTCTGTCCTGCTCACAGGCTTTCTCAATCTCCTCTCTCCCAGGACACTGGTGCTCACTCACCCCCTAAACTGCCTCCTGCTTCCCAGATAAAGCCTTACCACTGACCCCCACCCCAGGGAGGGGCATGAAAGTGCTCCAAGTTGGGGTTGAGACCCCCAACCAGGTGCAAGGGACCACACAGCCCCCCAGCACCAGGGTATGGGGGGCTGCTCCCCATCCATTGCCATGGGGCCAAGACCCTGTGCAAGGCCCACATCAGGCCCCAGCTCCGTCCCAGTCCCTCCACCCCACACTGGCAGAGGACCATTTTCCAGCGGCCAGTGGCCAGGCAGCGGCCGGCTGGGAATGAGCTCATGCTACAGATGTTTTCCTCCAGCATGAGTAATGCCGGCAAGGGGGGGAACGGGTGAGATGTTGACGGCAGAGAAGAAACAAATGCTCCCTCACTGTCACAGCCAGGCCAGCACCCTCCTGCACCCCCTGCTCCTTACTTGGGGTGCTTGTCGTACATGATGGGCAGATACTCGTCCACTGGCAGCATCTTGGAGAGGGGTTTGGTGGCCAACAGCTTCTGTGCCCCACGGCGGGATATGGCGTAGGCTAGCGTCCAGTATGAGTACCCAGCCACCACCAGGTTCCGCACGCCCTCCACAGGTGCCTCATCCTCGTCGTTCACTTGCTTCCTCCCCAGGTAGCTGTGGAGTGTCCAGGCAACCATGACAGCCAGTCCTGAAGACCCCCACCCCACATCTCCCTGGCCTCAGCACCTACATGAGGTCCCAGTCCTGCTGTGCCTGCTCCAGCTCCTCCATCAGCCGCTGCAGCCGTGCTGGGAAGGCAGCCTCAAAGCGCACATCATCCTCAAAGACCACTGACCGCTCCAGCCCCCGCGACACAATCTGCAGGAGGGGACAGAGGTGCAAGCCTATCCCAGCACCATGCTTGGCCATACTGGGGCCACTCACCCTGCAGGACATCCCTCTCCCCAGGTGCTCTATTGCTCTGTGATGCTCACAGGGTCCCTGGCTGGTGGCCCTTAGGGACCCCATGGCCTCTGTGGCCCCGTACCTCCTTCCAGATATTGTAGTGGCTGAGGAAGCAGCCGACCTCGCCCTTGGTGAGCGTGCGGCCAGAGAAGGGATCGTAGTACCCAGGGAGCAGGTCCACACCCAGAACCTTGATGGCACTGCTGTTGAGGGTGCTGCAAGACAAGGGGCTGCATCAGTGAGGTGTTCCCCCAGCCGCCTCCTGTCCCCTCCCCAGGGTGACACCAGGGGACTGGTGAGTGGTCCCCCCATGGTCACCTGCCATCCACAGCATCCACCACCCATGGAATGATCTCCAGCTCCTGCAGGGATGCCAGCATTCGCTGACGCCGGTCTGGCCTCCGTACCAGGTTGATCAGGAAGATCTGGAGAGGAAGGGGAGAGCCCCACCAAGGGGCAAGTTGTCAGGGGGGAACACACAGCCTGCCTGGCTACTGCAGGATCGGGACAGTGGCTCGGGCTTTGCCATGGATGAATGCAACCAGAGGGATGGACCAGGGCACACGACTGGCTTCATTGAGCACTTACTTCATCAAAGCCCAGTTTTGTGAGTGGCCTGGGCAGGAGGGAAATGTGCCTGGAGCGCTGCATGGGAGGACCATCCACTGTGGAGAGAGGAGACACCCTTCAGTGGAGCCCAGACTCCCCTGGCTGGGAGCTGGGGGTGACAGCTCCCCAGCTTCCTCCTGTCAAGACTTGGAGGCCTCCAAGATCCCTGCACCCACGGGCACTCACCCATGGCCTCCAGCGTGAGATGCACAAAGTTGGCACGATCATCCTCCAGCGTCTGGTGGGCCTTCACAGGGACATTGATGTAACCAAAGCGGTGCTGGTTGCACACATAGACCTCAGCGCCTGCCGGGTGGGACAGGTGAGCACCACAGCCCCCCCAAGCCCTTGTACTCCCCAAAACCCCCATAACCCTCACCAGCCTCCTGACAGGAATAGGCAAAGACAATGATGTCATCAAAGGCCCAGGTGTAGTTGGGATGGGGTGGGTAGAAAGCCAATTTCGAGGTCTCCTCCTTCCGCAGATCGATCAGGAAGGTGGCATAGACCATGGGGACGCGGAAGCAGCCCACCCGCTGCCGGTTCTTGGTGGGGAAGTAGTCAGCTGTCCGGCGATAGTATCCCTGTGGCACACCAGAATGATGCCTCCATGGCGGGGGGCTCCTCCACCATGGGGGTGTCTCATTCTTTCTAGGGGCTTTCTGGGGATGTACCTGGGGTGTGATGCCACACCAGAAGTTGGAGTAGAAGGTCTGTGAGTCCAGCATGGGGGCCACGACTGACTTGTTCTGTGCCATAAGAAACTTGAGGGTCTGGTTGTTGGTCAGGATGCTGTCAGTGTCCATGAACTGTGGAGACAGCACAGGTTCTGGAGACATGGATAAGCCCACCTCAGTCCCTACCCCATCAGTGCCCCATGTCCCTTACCAGGATGTAGTCTGCCTGCTGCTCCCGGGCAAAGGTGAGAGCCTCCTGCTTCAACCTCATCAAGTTTTCATAGCGTTTGTCACTCCAGTGCTTGGGACCAAGCTCATCAGGGTAGGAGCTGGGCAGGGGAGGCAGGGGTTAACCTCACTCACTGGGAATGAACAAACTCAATGCAGGCTGTTCTTGCTGGCAGGCTGAGTCAGCCTCGCTCTGCCTCGTTCCTCCTGGTCCCCAGCCAGGGACAGCTGATGCTGCTCCAGGAGCCCCTCAAGCCCACACCTGCCCCACCCCATCACTCCCCCAGCCTCACCTGGGCTCCTCCTGCACCTTCCAGGACACGGAGTAATAGTCCTTCCCCACCGCCGCCAGCCACTCCTGCAGTATTGCCGTCGTGTTGTCAGAGTTGTGGTCTGTTGCACACCTGGGGTGAGGGGACATCAGTCTCGGGGGTCCTCCTCAAGGGACAACCAGGACCTCACCCTGCACTAGAAATGCTCACGGGGCCAAAAGCCTGAGCCAGGGACAGACTTACTTGGGAACATAACATGTAATTTGAAGGAGCCAAGGCTGCACGGGCAGGAGGGGGAATGCCAAAGGGTAATTTCTGTCCCAGTGCCGCTGCCAGCCAGGCTGTTCCACGGCTCCCACCCTTCATCCCTGCACCCCAGTGGCAGCCCTGGACATGTTCTCCCCATCCCAGCCCTGTGACTGTCCGCCATGAGCATCGCAGCACAACTGCTTTTTCCCCCTGCCCCTGCACCCCACAGCACCCCTGTGCATCTCACTGTTCCAGCAGTGAGAGGAAAGGACTCAACAGGCAGCAAAAAATCTCACTTCTGAACATTCTCTTCGCCGGGCACCATCATCATTCCCAACTCTTCCACCCGTCCTCACAACAGTGTTCACAGACGGGGCTGAGCCCACCTTTTATTGGCCCAAAGCCCAAGTCCCCACACTCCTCGGCACCCTCGACCTGTCAAAGAGCCCCGGGACATCACCCAGGCACTGATGTCGTGGGTATCTGACGGATTCAGGGGACAAGGCAAGATCTGTGTTCCCCCGGCTCCATAGGCTGCTTTTGAAACGCCCCACAGGGTCCTGCGGCGGGGGTTCCCTGGGGATGCAGCGGGTAAAGGCCACGACCCCCCCGTCTTCCCCTGCCCCCCGCCCCGACCCAGCCCTGCCAGGACTCCCCCCGCCAGCCCCCGCCTCAGCTCCCCGCAAAAGCAGCTGCAGAAAAGTTTCCGACAAGCTCAGGCGAGAGACGGCAGTGGCGCGACGGAGGGAAGGGACGGGAGATTCCTCTTCCAGCCAACTCCCAGTACGGTTAAGGGGGTTTAGGGGGTTGTCTTTAGGAAAGCGGGGCTGGGGGTGAGCCCTTCAGGGAGAGGGAAGGCAGCGTCTGTTCCTGATGATGCAGAAGCCTCTTGTGCCCAGGGCTCCCCTCCCTCATCAGCCCCACAGCTTCCTCAGGGGAAAGGTGGGGATTTTGTCCCTTCGCCGCAGGGCAGCCCCAGCCCTCTTCAGTTCCCTGCTGGGTTCTACACGCGGGGCAGAGCCACCCCCACACTTTGGGGCTGGGGGGGCTGCTACCACCGGGGTCTCTGTTCCTCCGGAAAGTCCCTTCCCCTCAGGGTCCCCATTCCCCCTCAGGCCCCCATTCCTTCGAACCTCTGTTCTGTCCACCCAGGCCCCTGTTATTCTAAGATCACCCCGAGCTCCGTCCGAGTTCCCCCACTCTCCCCAGCTCCCTCACCGCACTGTCCTTTGGGTCCCTGCTATCCTCGGCTCTCCATTCTCCCCACAGTCTCCCTTATTCCCCAGGACCTTCCTTCCCCCCACTATCCCCATTCCCCCGGGGTTCCCCGTTATCCCCCTGGTCCCTGTGACTCCAGCATCCCGGCTCCCCCCGAGATGCCCGTTCCCCCATAGCCCTCTCCTCCCCTAGGATCGCTGCTACTCTCCGCACCGCGGGTTGCCCGCTCCCCCCGGTGTCCCGGCTCCCCCCGAGGGTCCCACTCCCTCACCACAGGGCGATGCTGCCCGCGGGATAGTCCAAGTGCTCCAGGGCTCCCAGGAAGTGCGGCAGCGAGTGCTGCGCGTTCCGGGCCAGGAGGGCGAGCACCAGACGCGGTGGGGCTGGCCCGGTCCCGGTCCCGGTGCCGGTCCCGGTGCCGGTCCCGGTGCCGATGCCCAGCAGCAGGAGGAGGGCGCAGAGCGGCCCCGCGGCGCCCATGGCGGAGGCGGCGGGCGGGGAAGGGGCGGGCTGGGACCCGCGCCGCTCAGCGCACCCCCGCCCCCGCCCCCGGCCCGGCCCCGCCGCCGCCGCCGCAAGCCCCGGGGGCGTGTTTGGGTCGGGTTTCCTTAAATAGAGTCTGCAGAGCCCCGCACAGCCCACGGCTGGGCGACGAGAGGCCGGGGGCCAGCCCGGGACCCCCTCCGGGAGGATGCTCCTGGGCATCCCCATGTGCCCCTGGCCAGCGCGCGGTTGGGTCGCCACGGTGTCCGCACGGCGTGGGTGGGTGGGCAATCGGATGGGAGGGCTGATGAATGGGGAAGAACATGTCTAGGGGCGCTGGTGGCCGGAGACATCACGGCCAGGGGGAATCATGGCCAAGGGGAGCATGGCCAGAGAGACTTGTGGCGGAGCGGGGCTTGCAGGGTGAGTGATGGCTGAGAGGGCCCATGGCTCTTGCCTTCACCAAGGCAGCCCACACCACTGAGCCACGTCCCACCCCCGCTGTCCTCCATGGCTGACCTTTTGCAGCCCCACAGGCGTGGCTGTGACGTGTCCGAGCCGCAGACAGGGGCAGGCCCGGGTCCTGTGGGACATTTGACCAAGCCTCCTGGTTTTCCACCCAATCCATAAATACAGCCATCAGCTCCCCGAGCAAGCGCAGGCCTGCAGATGGTCACGTCCTGCGGAGCAGTAGCTCCGTGCTCCCCACCAGTAATGCCGGGCTCCTCTCACTGTGGTGGCACCAGAGCCATGGCAAGGGACGGGTGGAAGCCACACATGGCCAAACTTGTGCCCACCCGCAGCAGGGTGAGGGGTGCCCCAGGCAGCAGCTCTCGCTGGCTCCCTGTGTCCCCCCGCTCCCGGGGCCCTCCGGGGGGCTCCATCAGGGTGCAGCAGCGGGGTCGGGAAGCGAACAATCCAGGAACACCTGAAAGAAGCAACAGAGAGGACGGAGGACTCACAGGGCCCGGCAGGGGCTGCAAGGAGAGAAAAACGTTTATAGCCCCGGCTTAGACAAGTATTTCGGGAAGGGCTGAGCGCCAACGCAGCCGGGAATTCCCAGCCATGGAGGAGCTGCGGGAAGGGACAGGAGCCCAAGAGCCCTACACAGCCGGACCCACCCGTGTCCGTGTCCGGACTCCACTCCTCCCGTGTGCATCTCCCCGGGAGGTCTGAACGAGGGGCAGCCCTTCTCCCCTCCGCCGGAGTCCCCGAGCGCGGCCCTGCGGCCCGGGGCGGGGATAAGGACGGAGGAAGGGCTGCAGAGCAGCGGGGATGCCCGCGGAGCCCACGGCCCCCCCCGTCCCTCGGGGACACCCCCCGCCGGCGCCGGCACCGCCCCCGCACCGCGGCTCCGCGCTCGGCCGCTGCTGCCACCTCCCGGCACCGCGGCACGGTCCGTACGGGCGCTCGATGGGGAGCCCGGCACGCCAAGGTGTGTCCGAAGTGGATCCCATCCCCCCGTCCCCACGACCCTCCCTTCCCGCCCTTCTTCATGCCGGCATCCCATCGTCCCTCCATCCCTTCATCCTTGCCCTTCTTCATGCCTGCATCCCTTCACCCCTTCTCTTCATCCCTACATCCCTTCCCTTCTTCATCCTGACATCCCCACATCCTTCCATCCCTGCATCCTCTCTGAGGGTCGCAGATGGACCCTCCCTTCCCTCAGCACCCCACATAGTTCAGCCACCCAAAGCACAGCCATGGCCTCACTGCCCTGGCACAGCCCTTGCCAACACTCCCTGGCTCCAGAGGAGAGGAAAAGAGGGAGAGACTGCCCTTCCCACAGGCCCATCGCCCCCAAAGCAGGCAGAGGAAGGGGACCACCACTGTGACATAGGGAAACTGAGGCACAGGCCAGTGAAATGTGCTGCACACAGACAGGGTGGGACTGGCAGAGGGACGGAGCATCCTATGCCTGTCCTTGCAAGCTCAGCTGGGGTCAGAATTATTCCTGTCTCTGCAATCTGCCTTCTCCCCACATCCTGGCTGCAGCCAGGCTCACAATGGACCCTCGGAGCCCACTGAGAGCCAAGTGGCACCTTACAAGCAGCTTTGGGCGTGCAATGGAAGATCAACCCCATGTGAGCTCAGCGAGAAGGGGAACATGGAGATACCTGTCAGGGCACCTGCTGTGTGCTCCTCGGGGTGACAATCCACCCGGCTCTGTGCTGCTGCTCAGCATCTCCACCCCACCACACTGCTAACACAGGGCTGGGACAGCTCCTGTGCCCCAGGAGCAGGACTGGAAGGCAGGTGGCAGGTCCCCACAGGGCTCAGGGTGTCCCCATGGGGCTCAGGACATCCTCATAGCTCCATGCATTCATGGTGATACCTGCAACACAGAGGCAGAATCCGGCCTGCAAGCATCCTGCCAGGAAAACCACTTTCCCATTCCCAAGGCTCCAGACAGGAGCAGCACTGCATAATATTTACAGGAGTATGTTTTCTTTTTTTACAGCAAAAAGTTGCTTTTGGACCCAGGGCTGAAGGTTTTGGCCACCTCTCATCTCTCTCCACTGCTTCCTTGAAATTTTCTAGGATTTTCAGCAAAGCCTTTGAAAAGCTTCAGGTTTCTCAAATGTCATATTTTTCTGCTTTAAAAGGCTGAACCTTGGTTGCAAAAGGCAAATATATAAAGATACGTATGAGTGTGTATATATGTATCTATAAATGCAGAGATTCTGTATATATGTACATGGCTGGGTCTGGTACAAGTCCCTCAGTCAACAAAAAATTTTATGAATTGTATTTCACAAGAAAAAACATCCTGGGGACTCAGCTGGCTGTCTGAGGTCCATGGTACCTCTGAGGGTCCCTGTTTTCATAGCGTGACACTCCCTGAGTGATGCTGGTGTCCCAGATCTGCCTTCTACAGACCTGCCCTGACTTATCCAGCCTCAAAATTCCAGCTCTGAAACTCCAGCCCCGTTTCCAGCTGGGGACACTGAGGCAGAGAGCCTTCCACAGCCTCCCAGCAGGTGCCTGTCCAGAGGGGACTTTGGAATGGAGGGAGTGCCTGTGAATCCACCATGCTCTCTGCTATGCAAGCCCCTAATCCTGAGCCATTCCAGCTGCTCCAGATGTTTTCACCACCTCCCAGCTGTTGGGTAGTTCAGGAGGCCAGCGCTCCCCTCTCAGCTGGGCTTTCCTTCCAGGTCTCTGCTAAACCCATCACCTCCATGGGCGCTGCTCCTCTTTCCTCCTTGCAGGCTGCTTCTGCAGCAAGCAAAAACTACAGATCTTCCCACACAGAAAAATCCAGGGGAATTTAGGCCATCTTGGAGGGATTTTGGCCATCCTGGGAGGGATTTTGGCCACCCAGGGGGATTTTGGCCCACCCAAGAGATGTTGTGCCAGAGGAGCTGGAGGCTGGTGGGAGCAGCATTCTCATCCTGGCTGTGGGGAAAGGGAGATTTGCACTGCTGTAAATGGGGCAGCGACACACTGCCAGTGTCCCCCAAAACTCAACCCATTGGCAGACAGCCTGGGGTCTTCCTGGTGGGCTGTGAGATTCTGGGAGTGTGAAGGCTTCCTAGGAGTCCCTCTTCATGTCCCACTGGAAGCAGGAAGCCAGGGCCATGCTCTGCTCCACCTGCGAGGCACTGCCACCCTTGGAGTCACATTCAAGCCCTGCAGTGGCCAAATCCTGACCCTCCTGGGTGACACAGCTGGTTCAGTCTCAGAATGGTCCATTTTCTCCCCAGTCTGGACTACACCTTTTGGCATCAGGGCCAGCAGTGCCCTGGCTCTGGGTGTCAAAGGAGACCCCAGGCACCTGTCAGTGGGCAGAGGGACACCTTCTGCAGCAAGGGGAAACTGAGGCAGGAAACCAACTCCAGGCTGCCTCAGCCCCAGTGGGCAGGGAGAGGCTGCACACCCTGAGGCTTCACTCCAGGGACAACAGGGAGCTGCCCTCTGTCCCCCCACTGCCACTTCTCAGAGGGACAGGGACAGAGGGGTACCCGATACCTCCCTGCGATGTGCTGACCCATGCACTCCCATCCCCTCCATCCCCTCCCTCCTCTCCCCCCAGTGGGGCTGACGGTCGGTCCCGTCCCAACCCGGGGCAGCTGTGACCGAAAACAAAGCTGTCCCCTTCGGCACAATACCCTTCTGTCCCCCCCCAGTTGCTGACCGCTGGGGTGGGCAGCGGCCGGGCTGGAGGCGTCGAGGGGCCGTGCCAGGCCCCCGCTGGCAGGGGACAATGTTGGCAGTGATGGAGAGTAGGTATTTCAAAAGGTTTTGTTTTCGGGTTGACCCGCCGAGCCGGCGTGACCCCGCAGCCCCCCACCCAGCCCTGCTCCTCCGTCCCAATAGAAACCGGCCACATTCCTGACCTCGGGAGGGGGGGGGGGGAAGTTTCAAACCTCCCCGGGAAGGAGACAATGGGGGTGTCAGGGCAGTGATTTAGGAGGGGGGGCTCTTTTCATCACAAAGGCGAGACAAAGGCGCTCGACGCTGGGAAAGGGGCTTCGGCGGCGGCTCAGGAGAGGGGCCGTGGTATTGTGCCTGGCCAGCCGGCCTCAGCAGCAGGGCTGCCAGGGCCCACCGGGTCCCACTGGATCCCATTGGATCCCACCGGGTCCTACTTGGTCCCAGCGGGTGCCAGCAGGTGCCACTGGGTCCAATTTGGTGACACCAGACTCTCCAACCCAGTCTGTACTGCAGCCTTCCCCGTGGCCACCCTGGAAACCAGAGTCTGCTGGCTTAATGGATGTCACCATGACCCTTGGAGGGAGGGAGTCCCCCATCCCCACGTGGGATGGCTGGGGAACCCCCTGCTCCCCACAGTTCCTCAGTCCAGCAGGGCTGGCAAGGGCCCAGCCCATCCTCTGGGCACCCCATGGATCAAGGCTCGGACTGGGGGGCCAAAGCCCCCCATGGGCATCTGTCCCTGACCCGGGGGACACTCAGGCCCTGAGCTCCCCTCCCCGTCAGCCCTGCCGGGTGTCCAGGGCCAGGGTTCCACTCTGCTCTCCCGTGGCCATTCCCGGTTCCGAGGGCCGGCGAGGGATGAGCAGCTCCTCTGTGAACAGCTCAAAGGGGCTTTGTGCACCCCGGGGCTGCTGGCGCCCAGCACCACCGGCCACCGCCGGCACGGGCACCGCGCCTGTGCCCACCCTGCCCACACCTCGCAGCCTGCGCCCCCCACAAACCCCCCTCTTTGCTGCTGCCCCCTGTCCGACCCTTCTCCTCCTCCATCCCCGGGGGTTTCAGCCCCTAAACCGTGGCGTAACCCCCCTCCCCAAAAAAGCCAGGAAACTGTTTAAGCAGACGCCCAACTTACAGTGTCCTCTGCTGCCGAGCTGAGCCCGTGTCTCCAGCCAGTGTCCTAGTGACGAAGGGATCCGAGCCTGCACGGAGAGAGGAGTTTTTTTACAGGAGAAATATTTTTCTCCCGGTGCTGGACGGCTGATCCGAAGGAAAAGCTGGAAACAAGTTCATTGGTTTTGCTCTCCCTCCCTGTCCTTGCCCTAATTTTTTTTTCCTGGCAGCTGGTGGGAGGAAGGGAGCTGGCAAGGTGATGCTTTTTTGGGAAGTGGGGAACTGCTGGTGAAAGAGGCATTCGCCTCACCGGGAGCCTGGGAAAGCCGGGGGGCTGCCGGGAGGGTGGGAGCCTGATCGCCGACCACC
This sequence comes from Entomyzon cyanotis, assembly GCA_024500445.1. Taxonomy (NCBI): domain Eukaryota; kingdom Metazoa; phylum Chordata; class Aves; order Passeriformes; family Meliphagidae; genus Entomyzon; species Entomyzon cyanotis. The sequence goes on from JAKEPQ010000670.1 coordinate 5,304,326, forward strand.
GTGCCGAGGCTCACGGCCGCGCCCGGGCTGACCGTCGTGCCGAGGCTCGTGGTCGTGCCGAGGCTCATGGCCAAGCAGAGGCCGGCGGCAGGTGGAGGGGCGCCGGCGGGATACACCAGAAAGCCAATGACATCATGTTGTGGGTTTTTTTTCCTCCAGGATGAAATTTGCAGACAACTTCCCCGACCGCCCGCGAGCGCTGGGGCTCCGCGGTGAGGAGCGGGACAGGTCTCCCCAGGACACACAGGCGCCCATCGAGGGAGTGCATGGCTTGGCCAGGGCTTTATTTTTTTTCCATGTGGGGTCAGAATAGCTACATTTTGTTTCGTAACTCACTAGTGCCACGCAAGGGGCTCCCGGCACACGGAGAGCGGGTCCGGCCGGCAGCTGAGCAGAGCATCCCGGCACAGCCGGCGCCAGCGCCCCGTCGGGGACCCCCCATCCCCACGGCGGGGCAGGATCCGTCCCCGGCCGCCCAACACGGGATGGCTCCTTTCGCCTCTTCCCTCTTAATTTTGTTTAGAAACTTGTCAGGTTGGTAGATAAAGGAGGTGGAAAGATCAATCCCGGCTTTTCATCAGTGTGGGAAAAAGTATTTCACTAATCCATATTTATTGGTGTAAGGAGCCCGGGGGGGGAGGGCAAGAGACCCTAATGGTCAGAGCAAAGGACAGAAGGGACAGTTTAAGGCTGCCCTTTTCCGAGGGGTCACATGTCACCAAAATCTTTCGGTTGTCTCGGGATTGGTTACATTCTGTTCTCTTTTTTTCTATTGAGGTTGCCAAGCAACTGGCTAAGACCAGCCAAGATATTTTCTTTATTACAAGTGGAGCAGAAAGCAGCAAGGAGGAGAGAGATAAAAAAAAAAGGGGGGGGGGAGAGAAGAGAAGAAGTTTAGACAATTAACATTTATAGGATCACATAACTTCATTAACTCGGCCGAGATTTGGGAAGGAGACTTAAAAAAAAAAAAAAAAGGAAAAGGTGGTGGTGGGTAGCGTTAGGAATTAAAGCAAGTTAAAAGGCCGGCAGGTCCAGGGCTAAAACAGTGTCAGAACACCCAGAGCAGCAACAGGGGCTTCCCTCGAATGGTTCCCTCTTCCCAAAGAGCAGCATGTCCCGGGCAATGGCTGCAACCCAACTCAGGGGCCTTCAGCTGCTGCTGCTCTTTTTTCTTTTTATTAAATGCCGGCTTTCTTTTGATTTTCACAGTCGTAGGAAGTGGGTTTATTGCTACTAGCGCTGGCAGGGATGTGTTGGGAAGCAGAGGAACCCTTCTGAGGGAGGTGCATGGCTGTGGCAGGAGCTGGGCATCCCCCTGGCCCTGGCCCTGGCCCATGGGAAGGGGCTGTGAGGATGTGGCTGTCCCCAAGCCCAGGGACACCTTCATGCCTCTTCAGGGTGGGCAAAACCTCCCACGGTGGCAATGAGACTTTGTGGGAGAGCAATCTCCACTCGCAGATCCCTGCCCTGTTGGTCCCTGCTCAGGGTTTGGGCCTGGCAGTCTCTGTCACTGTCCATGGGCTCCAGGGGCGAGGCTTAAGGCAGGGGACACTGCCAAAGCTTGGGGACAGAGACTGGGGTCACCCTGCAGCTCCATGGGGCTGGGCTGCTCCAAGCATCCCTGGGGCTGTGGGAGTTTCTCTCCCAGCACTCACCAGTCCCTCTCCCTGCGGGCCCAGACCCCGTGTGAGGACACAAGGGGAGGTGAGGACGAGCAGGGACCCCCCCGCCGAACCCTTTCAGGTCCCCTCCGGTTCTGCCCAGGGCCCCTGTGACATCCAGGGTGGTGGCAGGCAGCAGTGGAGAAGGCGCCTGTCACCTCCGTGCTCTTCCCGGCGACTACGGGGACCCTCGGCAGGTTGGAGCTGGGGGGTCCCCGGGCGGGGAGAGGCAGGCGATGTCCCCGCTCCCCCGGCCGGAGCCCGCAGCTGCCGGCCTGGCAACTCGGTAATATTCATTAGGGGAAAACAATGAGCATTATTTATCCCCAGCACTTTCCCTGCTGTTGGGGGGCCGAGTTGGGGTGCAGGTGACCCCGCACCCCAAGGGGTACACGGGCAGTGTTACTCCCGCTGCAGCAGAACCGAGGGGGTCCTCAAGGGGGGCCGAATGGGTCTGGAGGGGACCCCAGACCCAGCTCTGCCCGGCGGCTCGGGGGGAACCCCCACAACCCCGAATGGGGCCAACTGCGGCCGTCCCTGGGGCCGAGCGCCGAGCCCCCGGGGCAGAGCGCACCCCACGCCCCGGGCCCGGAGGTGCGGGGGCTGCGGGCCGGGCCGGAGCCGGGCTTTGGGAGCTGTGTCTTTAAGAGATGGCTGGCTCCAGGTTGCAGCTGCTGTTTCTGTGCTATAGAGACAGTGGAGATTCATTACTCCTAAAACACAATGGGCATTTATCACCCCGTGGTGTTATTCAAATCCAGTACCAATTGAAGGTCATCCCCATTCTTTTCTCGCCGGCTCTGCAACACATTTATTGTTGTGCCGTTCAACTAAAAGCCCTGCCCGGCCCCGGCGCAGCCCGCAGAGCCCCGGTGTGCGCATCCCTCCCGGGCGGATTTGGGACCCTCCCGGGTGGATACGGCGTGGAGGAAGCGGGGCAGAGCCGCGGCGGCTCGGCCGGGCTCGGGGCCGGCGGCAGGTGCCGCGGGAGCTCCGCCGCTGTGCCCCGCCGAGCCGCGGGGGCCGCCCGCTCCGCCCCCGCGGGACGCACTTTCCGCGCCCCGTGGAAACTCGGAGCCCCGCGGGCCGCCGGGGCCGAGGGCGGCTCGGGCAGCCGGGGGTCCGCCGCTCGCCCGCAGCCCCCAGCCTTCCCTCGGGGCGACCTGCCCGGCCCCGCCGCGGAGCGGCCACGGCCACCGGCACCGGCATCGGCGGGGGAAGCGCCAGCAGCGGGCCGGGATTTTCCCTGGCTGGAGAGAGGGGATTTGTTCCCAACTTCGTGGGCGCCGGTCGGTGAGAAGGGGCTGGGGAAGAAGCCTGGATTTTTTCATCTTTTTCCTTTATTTTTATTATTATTACTAATATTTCGCCCCCGCAGTGGGCATTTATAAATTTCGGAGATTTTTTTTCAAAGTGCACGAATCTTGAGGGCAATCCCTTTGGAACTGGTGGATTCTCCAAGGCAGGAGCGACGCGGCTGCAGCGCGGAGCCGGGTCTGTGCCCGCAGCATCACCCCCGCCGAGCCCCGGGGCTGCTGGAGGCACCGAGCCCCGCCGCGGCCGCCAGACCCGGCGCACGGAGCCCGCGCTCCACCGGCGCTGCTCCGGCAGGGATGGATCGTTGATTTTCGTTTTCAATCTTTTTTATTTTTTCTTTATTTTTTCCTCCTTTTTTTTTCTATCTTGGGGTTTTTTTCCTTTCTTTTTTCTTTTTTCTTTTTTCTTTTTTCTTTTTTCTTTTTTTTTTATTTTTCTTTTCTTTTGTTGTTGTTTTAATAGAGCTGCTTTTTAGTTTTTTTTTTTTTTTGGGGGGTGGTTAAGAAACGAGTTGATAAAATGAAACTCCTCACGGTGCCATTAAATGGAACCCGGGATGCGAAGCGCCGCGGCCGGGCTTGAAACTTGTCGGGGCCAGAGCAGCATCTCGATGGGGCCGGGGAACGGGAGCGGGGGGCGGCGGGAGCCGGCTCAGGGCCCGTGTGTCCTTCTTTTCCAGGCTCCAGCCGGATTCCCCCTGGAAGATCCCGCGAGCCCGGGATGGGAATCTCCGCTCCTGATTGTCCAAACGCAATTCTTGTGCGATGGAGCCGTACGAACCAAGAATTGTGTCTGGACATCTGTAGCAGAGGTTTCACCTCCTCCGGCGGGGCTCCAGGACGGTGCTCGGGGCACAGGACGGAGGACGGACTTTCCCCGGGCCCGGGGCACGGCAGGTAACCGCTCCCGGCTGCGGCCCGGGGGTCGGGGCCAGGATTTCAGGGAAACTAAGGAAACACCGGCGGCGGCTCCGCTCGGCGCGGCCGAAGGGGCTCGGTCTTCATGCGTCAAATACTAGCCGGGTCATCACCGGGACGGGCAGCCCCGACCGGCAGGCACCGGGCAGGGACCGGGCAGGGACGGAGAGGCCGAGCCTCGGGCACCGGCTCTTTGCCGGGAGCCGTGGGGCCGCAGCCAGGCGCGGCGGGCAGGCGCTTCGGCCCTGCGGTTCCATCGCGGTTTATCCTTCTGATGTTTATTTATTTATCTATTTTAACATTGCGGCTTTATTTCATCTAACGTATTTCGGCGTGCGCCCGGCCCCCTAAACCGGGACACTCTTCTCATCCTCTTGTCGCAGCCCCGGCTGGCCCCGGGCACACGGAGGCCGCTCCGACTGCGCCGGGTCTCCGTCGGGCTGGGAAGCAGCCCCGCCGCTCGGGCACCGGGCGGCTCGGCGGAGAGCGGCCCCGGGCTGCGGGCACGGCCCTCACCGCCGCGGCGGGGCTCGGTGAGCCCCTCGGAGCAGAGCAGCCCCCACGGAACGGCGGCCGGAGGAAGGCTCGCTCTAACAGAGAGGCTTTATGAATCCACCAGCCAAGCGGCTCGGCCGGGGCTGCCAAGGAAACCCAGGAGGAGGAGGGAAGCATTACAAGATCCGAGCAGAATTTCACCAAGAGCCTATCTAGGACAAAGCTGGAGTCAGAGAATGTCTTAAAAGGCTTTTATTTCAGAAACTTTTTGTTGCTGTTGTTGTTACAGGATTTTGCTGTACCCCTCTTCTCCACCCCCTGGCTTCCCTCATCTTCCCATTTCTAGCTTTTTTTAGCAGTGATTGGCAGCTTTTACTACAGCAGGAGCTAAGCCACCTGGGTCTACCTGCACTATCAAGGGGAGTAACAGTTCCCGGGGAAGGAAACCATCCTATTTAAGCAAACAGCTGTGGGGGATGAGAACAGACAAGCCCAGCCTAAGGCACAGACGCAGCATAGAGGAAGGGCAGGCAGCAGCGCTGAAGACAAACCTGCCTTTTCCCACCGTGTTTCAGTCCGTTTCAAGCTGCACGCCACACAGGTTCCTTGTTTTTCAGCCAGCTCCTACTACCACCTGGAATCCTCCTCCGCTGCCCCGGCTCAGCAAAGATAATGGCCAGGAACTCAGGACAGAGAAGAGCCTTTGGCCTGTCTGTGTCATTTACAAACGGCGTGAGCTGGACTCAAGTCGCTCTGGCTGGATTTGGAAAAGGCTGGATATCGGTTTGTCACCAGCAGTGGGTTGAAGTTGGGGCTCCTCATATGCAGCTGCATCGTAGTCCGTGGGTGACTTTAGTTATGCAGGTTGTGGAGGGGTAAACGTGAGAGAGGAGTCAGTGGAGAAGGCAGCTGAGAGAATTCCTCTCTCCGCATCAGACAGAGGAATTCCTCCGTCAGGCAGGCGCAGGGCGGGAGAGGCTCCTTGTGCACAGCACTCGGGGTGTTGGGCCAGGCTGCCTGAGCTAGGGCTGGTGCACTGGTTGCTCCCCACCTCCTCGGCAGCTCCTGAAGATTTAGGGCTCTTGGAGCAGTACGTGGTGCAGATCAGCTCCGAGATGCACTGGCTGAGCACTGGCGAGCCCTCTGCTCCACAACAGCCGCGGCTCAGGTAGGAGCTGCCGCCGGGGCCCTCTGCATGCTGCCGGAGCTGTGCCAGAACAGGTGAGCAAGGCAGGGGGGAGTGCAGGAGGACAATCCTGGTCAGGCACTCCTGGAAGCTCATGCAGCAGTTTCAGACCTGTTGGTGCCAACACTATCCTCTCTGACCCTGTCCCTTCTGCTCACGCCGGGGCCTCCTGGCTGGCAGGGGCCAGTCCATCTATCTGAGGAAACTTCTGGAAAGCCAAAAACACCCGCGCCCTAGCTGAGCCACACACACCCACTTCCACAGCGCTCACAGGACCTCCTCAGGGCATGCAGCAAGAAGCCTCTCCCTCCCGCAGGCGGAAAGGGTTAAAAGCCACTGACTTTCTCAGGTCTTGGCACTCTAACAGTGCATCTTCAGCCCTTCCCCAGCCAGGCTGCAGCTCCCACCTGCACAGAATGCAGTGCAGCCTGATCAATTTTGTCTATCACGGTGACAGAAAGATCATTTGCTGCCCTGATCACTCTGTGCTGTCTCAGGCCGGGTGAGGGTTTGTTTCCCCTCCAACCAAATCGTTATAAATTGACGTTATTCATGGGCCAGTACTTCACCCTGCCTCAGCTCTGGTATGAAAGCAGCATGAGGGATCAGAAATACAGAACAAAAAAAGCCTATTTCTCTCCTGCTTCCCATAAATAAATATCATGACAAGTGGAAAGTCACTTCAGAGGGCTCTGGAGCTGTCATGTTTGCTACCTCATGGAAAAACTAGTCAAGCCACCTTTTTTTTCCTTGAACTTCCTCACCCTTCCCGTGGCTGGTGCAGAGACTGTACTAACACTAAGCACCCTGTTAAAAGAATCCTGCTTGGTTCCCAGCACCAAGGCAGAGGCACCCCAGCCTTCCCCCAAAACAGACACAACTCCTCCAGAATGCCTCACTGCCTGCAAAGACACATCATCCTACTCAGGGTTCAGCACCCCTCTTCCTGCTGTCAGAGAAGAAAAAAGTCCCACATGCTGAGGTGCTCTCTGCTCATCAGAGTACCTGGAAGTGCAGTCAGGAGAGGCGAAATGAGAACCAATAGATGGATGCTGTTGTGGTGGACAGAAGGCCGCAGGCGGGGCTTTATTTGGATGTCTAGAACAAGTGAACGCAGTGGAAAGATGCAGAGACTGGACACAGGCAGTTCAAAAGAGGTTTGGGTAGGTTAAGGTTTGTGTTTGGGTTTTTTTGCCCAGGGATTTGGATTTACATCCTCTTGTTTTTTCAGGAGTTCACCCGCCGTGCAATGTTGAGATGAAAAGCACATTATCCTGGTCCTGGAGTTTATAATCCAGCTCACCCTGCAGGCCAAGAAAAAAAATGAAAAATGGTATAAATGTCATTTCCAAATACAAGCTGCAAAGAGAAAATAGCTCATAAAAAGATGGTGAGTGTTAGGGAGAGCAGAAGGGGACAGACTGATGTTTTCATCATAACAGAAGCAAAGGTGAGGGATCAGCCACAGCGACAGCGCTGACGCTCATTGCCCCACAGTGCTTTCTGGACCAGGATTTTGACAGAACAGGTGGTTGCCTGAGGCAGGGAAATGGCGAGGGGCTGTTTGTTGTCTGAGCACAACAGTGGGCTGAGAAGGGAAGACATTTACCAGGTGCCTGTTTGAGTTGAAATCTCCCCGTGGCCTTCACCTGCCAGGCACCACCTGACGGCAGGGGAAGGTGGTTCTGTGTGGGGCCTGAAGGTCCCAGGTGCCTCCCACACTGTCACCCCACATGTGGGGGAACCCACCAGTGGCCAGAGGTGCAAAACCCAGTGCCAGAGACCAGGAAAAAAAGGGTGATCTCTCTTCAGACCCTGTCTGGCTGATGAGACTCAGCAGGTTAGAGAGAGGCTCCAGGCTTTTGAACAGCGACAGTACAGGAGAGAGATTCCAGCTTGCCCCTTCCCCCTCAAATACGAGATGCTTTGCTTGGGGCAAGGATCAGAAATAGCTTCTGTGAGAGCAACCACAGAACAGAGAGAGCAATATTTTCAACAAAGAAAGTCAAACTGAAGGAGTACAGACCATTAGTTCCCAGTCTGCATCGTTGATGAGCACCAAAATTCCTGGCCTCCTGCAGAATAGAGAAAAATAATTAGGATACAGGGCTGCTAAAAAGCTCCACAAATAGTTAAGAACAAGGGATGTCACAGCACAGATCACAAGCTGACTGCCTATAAAGCCAAAAAAGGGATTCTAGCATGGAGGTGGAAACAGGTACAGTCTGTGCCCTTTCTAGATCAAATAAAGGGGACGCAGGAGCAATCCCAGAGCTCATTTGAATGAAAAGGCATCATTCCCGAGGATGCTCCAGGATGACTGCATTTCCGTACGATGCAGAAAAGCCAGGTAATTAAAACCCACGCACGACAGTCGAGTGCAGAGAGCTCGATGTGAAGGTAGGGAAAGCCATTCCGGTGCCCCTACCACAAGCATTAAACACCTGGGATCCACTCCAAGCCCCTGATTCTCAGCAAAGGGATTCCCCCTCTTTGATCTTCAGTGTCCTGCAATTGTCTCTCCTGTTACCAGGGGACCTGGCACACACTTCAGCTCACAAAGATCCGTGACGAATGTTAAACACCCCCAGCGCCACCCCGCAGTCAGGGATGGCTTGCACAGCTCACTCTGCTCCATTTCTCTTGCCTTCTTTCTCCCCCCCACTCCACGAGGCTGGCCCCGTTTTGATAATAAAAATATATTTCCCAGAAGAAGTATTTGTTGGCATTTCTCAGAATGACTACTTCAGTCCCAGTGATGTCAGCAGGGAACAGACAGACCTGCTAAAACTCCTGGAATTAAGGATACAGGTGTTACACTGTTCCAAGTGACAATAGAGAGAAAGTATAAATGGCCCTGCTTCATGTTTAAGGTTTAAACATTTGGGGTGAGGACTGCAAAAGATGGTCTCTGTGGAGAGTGCAAAGTATGGGTGGGATACCTCCCATTAGCATTTTAGCAAATCCTGTGTTTTCATGGTCATTGACCCTCCCCCACCCCCAAGAGAAAAAATCCCACAAACCATGGGGATCAAGAGAGAAACACAAGGAGGATTCCTAACAGCTGTACTTACACAGACTCCCCTTGAATAAATAATTCTGGTCGCTCTTTCAACAGATTCTGTTTGATCCACTTGAGCAGGTTTCTGATATCCCCTGGAAGGAGAAAGGACAAGGTTTACAAACTAGCTGATGGTTCCCAGTGATGTCAAAGCAGAGTGATTGTTTATCCACGAAAGAGCAGATGAGGAACATGCAGGATGGATGGGGATAGCTGCAAAGAAACCCACAGACAGTCCTGTCCCTAGGGTTTGGCAGAAGAAGTTTCCCACAGAAAACTCATCCCACAAAGAATGAATGCATCTCCTGCTGAAGCACCAATCTGGCAGCAGATTCCTGATGTTCAGATCTCTTTCATACAGCCCATATCCTGTGCATTATGCTGTCACCCAACAAATTATGTCTAATTCTCTGTGTGCTTAGTTAGATTTTAAAAGTCCAAACAAACAAGCCTAAGATCCTGAAAGGAACAAAGACAGACACTTTTGCACCAAAACCAGCACAAACTCTTGGAGACATTTGGAGCTTTGGGGCCCAAACCTGTCCATGGCTGTGCATTAAACAGACAGATGGGCCCTGGCCTGTAGCTGCATTTTGGACACTTGCAGCATCCCTCAGCATCACACCTGCTGCTGTGGTGTGTTCCCCACACTGTGACTGCTCCCTTCTACACTTTATGCTTAGAGCTTCTTTATTAAAGCTTAGCCTTTATCTTTCCATTTCAGTAGGTGACAGGAAGGATTTGTCTTCATGTAAAAGGAGGAGGAGACACTGCTGGCGGGTTTTTATAGTATCAATTTTACTTTGTGAGGCAAAAACAATTTCTTTAGTGATAGCATCAGTTAATTTCCTATTGGAGAGGTGAGAAGAGACAGAGGGGGGAGAACAATCCGTTACAGGGTTTAGAGAAGCTGACAAATTGCAATGTGGAGTTCTCCTGCATTTGCCTCTATATTTCACCGTTCCTCAAACCACTTCATCATTCCGAATCCACAATCAGTTATTCTCCCGGGGCTCCTTTAAACAGCCCTTTGAAAGCCCCAAAAGAGTTTTGTTTGTTTCCAAGAAGCAAGGAAGCTTTCTGAAGGCACAAATCCACCAGTGAGGGCTGAAGCCCTGCCCCAGGAGGAGTGGGGATAGCAGGATGGCTTTCTTATATGAGGTAGGCTCATTGTAGTCATGAGGAACGTTTCCACAGAGCTAAATTCGCTCTGTGCACCATTCTTCCTGTGTGTGTTTCATGACCAGCAATAATAAATGTGTGTATACAGGCTCGACTCATCCCAGGCCTTACCCCAGGACCTTATGGGATCACAGATGTTACCCAGAGCCAAACTGGGGCTCTTCCAAATAATGTCACCTTCATTGCTTCTGTCACACCCAGGATGAACAGCCCTGGTGTAGGCAGGTGCATATCAACTAGGCAATGGGGATATGTTCATCTGCAGCAGATGGGGGCCTCTTCTCCTGGGGAAAGGGGGAGGGGGATGCTCTGAGATTCCCTCTGTTCCCCCTGCTTTCCTAGGGCATTGGTGCCTCCAAACCAGCACTCTGACCCCAACACCTCAGTGCCACTGCAGGGCTGCCCAGAGCACAACAGGTATTGCTGCCTCCGAGCACTGGATCACTCTGATCTGGGCAAAAGGAGATGCTTGGTGCCTCAAAACTGCCTGGTGAGCTGGATCACCTGCCTGGGGCCAACCCATGACTCCCTTCTAATGACACGTAGTTAAAAGAACAAAATAGGCCATTTTCTGCCTCTTTCCTAGCAACATGCACCAGGGACAGGGAGCACCACTACGAAGGTGTGTATCTACAAATACATACATACACACACACACACACACACACACATATATATACACGCAAATACATATATATATATGTATACACACACACACACACATAGCACGGCGGTAGGTCAGCCATCAGAACAAGAGTTAACCACATTCACCCTCCCCTGAAAAATGCTGCTGCAACGTCAAGCCCTCAGGATCTCACACCCAAACGGCTCCTGCTCTCCATCACCAAGAAATGAAAGCTGTAAAGGAAGGAAGATGGAGAGGAGCCTTCAGGAGAGGGAGGGGGTGTGAAGGGGACACCAGCCCCACCGCAGCATCGCCCGCGAGCTGTTTCATATTTATGCACTTGCAGCAGGGCACACAACAATGAGCTGTGCCATATACCATTCTCCTTGCATGGAATAAGCAGCCCTTTCCTCTGGGACCTTTCAGGAGAGATCATTTAAACAGAAACACGCTGCACCAGCTGGATAAAAGGCAGCCACCTAGAAGCAGCCTGGACGGAGGGGCGAGAGGACTGATTTATTCGAGGCTGAGCTGGAAGACTCCCTCACCCCATCTCCTTCCATAATAAATGTTATTTTCAGCCCCACCTGAGCCTACACTCATTTACTCCTACCCAGAAGTCACGTACACACATACTGAAGAATTTAAATAGTAAGGAAAAAACCAGACACCCCTGTGCATGCCTGGAGCTTGCCCACTCCACAAGCTACAAAAATTAAGACCCTTTCTCCACAACCAACCTTAAGACATAATACTTTCATCTGCTTTATCAGCACTGAATTTTTTCACCCACCTTCAAATCTCTGTGTCCTGTACACCAATATTACTAGAACAAATCAATTATAAAGGATGAAAAATGACCACAGCCACACCAAAACCATCTCCCACAAGTAAGATATTGAAAAGGAGCAAGATTACTTCCATTGCAAGTGGTCTGTGGAGAAGCCATCTTGCAGTTCAGTGCCTCGAACAGCAGTCTTGATCAACAGCTCAGGACTCTGTGTTCTCATGATGGAAATAATAAGAGGTAAATTACAGCACAACTGCTTATCTCTTACAGTTGACATACGTAGTGTTCCTAAGACATTTTCTTTCTGATACTATGCTATGGGTCTAACAGATTTCCAGCTCCCTGGGCCAAGGATTTGCTATGCAAACAGCAGGTTCCCTACAGATGACATGTAAAGAAAGAAAAAATCTCAGCCTGGTCAGGCACCACATCTGCTGACAAGTTAAACCATCATTACAACGCAGCGATTTCACACTCGTGTTGGTTTGAAGCTGGCCTCCATCACAGAACAGAGGCATCTGCTTTGGCAGGAGCACAGTTGTACCACAGGTGCTGTCATTTGGCTACAAAACCCACTGTGCATTTTGGCTCCAGAGGGAGGTTCAGGTGAGAGCTGAGACAATACAGCATTTTGCTCCAGCATCACCAACTTGAGCCCAGCTCATCCCACTAATGATATATTTTTAACACTGCTGCAGGGTCTTACTAAAATCCTTTTGGTAGCCTACTCCATTTCACTCACAGCAAACAAGTATCACATCAAAAAATGCACTCTTAATTCTCATTAACTGTCCTCACCATTGGCAGCATCAGAAGAGAAGCAAGACTGAACCAGCCAAGGAAGCGGAAATATTCTCAAACTGCAAAGGAGGGACTGAAGCACATGGTAGGAAATCCCTGTCTTATTTGTACACAGAGACAGCTTCTGCTGCCTGTGCTAACAGTACATCAACCCTCTCCAAATTCTCAGGAAAAAATAATCTAAAGTTAATTTAAAAAAAAGAAAAAAAACTACAAATGTTTGAGAAAACTGCTTAGTTCAAGTGCACAGATGGGAGCTCGAGCCCACAATATATGCAGAAAACCAATCACCCAGCGAAACACAGCGCTCAGGAAAACGAGGTGTGTGCTTGCAGTGACACAAAGTCATTGCCTTGTCACGCAAGGGGATGGGATGCAGGAACTGCAGCGAGCACACACTAAACCAAACAGCCTCGGCTCCTGCTCAGCCCAGCTGCACCACAAACACTCCTGGTCGTGGCAGACAGAACTGCAGTCTGCTCTGTCCTGCGAATCCTCCAAGGCCTGACCTGCATTGCCCCAACTGTTCCTTCATGAGGAATCTGCTGAGCTTCCTCTGCAACAGGAATGCATCTAATACTCCATTTTAGCACTGCCTGGGTTCATTTGCACCCTCAAAAGCAGGTCTGAAAACCATAGATCTTTCCTGGCTCAATAAAACCTCCTGTGCCTGACAGATTCATCAGTGATAACTCAGCAAAGAGGGCACTTGCTGTGTGCAGAGAGAAACCAGGTGCCTCGAATAAGAAACACCAAGCTGGGTGTTGCACCAGAAGGATCTCACACTGAACTGATAAAGGTGCAGAAACAGGGAAGATTTTGTGCAACTGTGGTATCAGTTGACACACCCAGGGAGCTGCACAGGTCACTGGTAGATTCACACACACATGCAAGGACCAGACACGTCCGTGTCCCCTACCTTAAAATCTATGTACAAACTTGCACAAAGCCCACAGTGCCTTGAAGGGCACCCAGAAGGTGTAATTACACCCATTTTCTTGCTTTGGCTGCAGAACCGGGAGATGATTTGAGGGAAATAGGGGAACCCTATAAAGGCTGAACCATGGAAAATTCCCTTCTGGTCCGCAATAAATAAGATATATGCGGCACTGGTCACTAAGGGGTCAGTGCTGCAGGAGCACGGTGCTTTCCCGGGCCGCCTTGCAGATACCTCCCTGTGGGGTACCATTTCTTTGACCCAGAATAAGATCATTTATCATACTGACCATGGCTGAGCTCCAATTTGCTGAGGTCACTAACTCTGGACGAGCGCTGCTCCACCCACATTCTCAGCCACCGGCCTGTAACCATGACAAAGCCCCTTCCCTGCCGCTCCTCTGCCATTATTCCCCCTGCCTGCATGGAAATGTATGGAAAGACAATTTGTATGCCCCTTTCCCTGCTTAAGCAGCTTGTTTTTAAATCAGACAAACCAGCTCCCAATACCTGCTGCCCTTCCAGGTGCATGACTGCTCTTTGCTTTTGGATCTGAGGACCCACCAGGAATCTGCTCTCTAAAAGAGCTCAAAAACTGACTTAAGGGATCCTTCCAACTCCTCTGGCCTCCCATCTGATATGCAAATCACTCTCTGAAGCAGACCATGGTGTGCCATAAACTGCAGAAGAAGACCTGGAATAGCTGATATAAATGGAGTCACAGGCAAATGGATTCAGTACTACGCAGAGTGAGCAGCCAGGCAAATTTTGCAGCAAGAGCAAAATCCATTTTCTCTGACAAGTGCACAAGCCAATCGTGCCACACACTGGAATGGGCAGTGATTTAAGTACTAGGGAAGAAATTAGGGGGTAACTACAGCCAGGCGTAAGAGAATAGCAATTGTTGCTCTCATCTGTTCTTGTCTGCTACAAACGAACACCAAGGTCTTGGCTTCTGTAATGTTTAATTGCTTTAAGACATCTTTTTCTTGCTTCTCATCTAGAAGAGCAATGCTCTTCTTAATTTTCTTGTGTCCACAAAATGGAAAAGGATCACAGAGGTCTTTCATAGCCTTCCTGCTAGCAGTGAAGACTCAGAATCCCAGCTATCACCCAGCAATTCTCAGCCCTGAGGTTTTAATCACAATGCTTATCAACTGGAGAGGAGCTGCTTGGGATCTTCCACTGCCCAGAGATTGCTGGTAGGAGAATACAAGTTCAAGGGATCTCCAATCCCACCGCTAGCCAGCAGCATGCCTCCAGATCCATCAGCTCCCATGACACAAAAAGCAGCTTCGAGCTGATTCTCAGGGTAAACCTAATCCCTACTCATTTCCAAAGTCAGAGCATCTAATCCCGTAACACCCAACGCTATTGTCACTCCAGGCTTCCCAATAAATGCCAGTGCACCAAACTGTCTCTTTTAATTAGGATCACAGATCAGTAGTGCTGGCCCAGGGTCTTGCCTCTCGTTGAAAATTGTCAAAGGAAGGAGCTGAGAGAGCCTCAAAGACTATTGCCCCAGCAGCAAAGTACCAGCCTGGGGATCGCAGACATTAAAAAAAACATCTCCTTAACAGGTCCTGTGACTTTATCCCTCTGCCAGTGCAGAATTATTCTCAACAAAAGACTGTCCTGAGCCTTGTCTGCTCTGATTTTAAGAGGCTTGAGCACTGTAGACCTGCTACCAAACCCCAAGGAGACTGTGCTATGGTCTAATAGTTTTTGCAGTCAGGAATCTTCTGCTAATGCACTAAACTCCCATTTCTTCATTCCTCCCTATCAATCTATGCTAGATGATATTGCATCACCCTGGCTATAATCTGTCCTTCCCAATGATAAAGGAGATATCCCACCTCATCACTTTTCCATTCATTTATCCTGTTTAACCTTGAATGTTACTGGTTAATTTTTTTTTAAGCTCTCAGCAAGACAATTCAGAGAATGCATTACTAACCACCAGCGTAAAGCTTTGCCAAAACCCAGCACACTGAAATTTCCCCTCTCTCCTATTTTCCTGGTTTCTGAGTTTTGGGTGTGTGCACAGGCACCGAGGGCTGAAAAAGAAAACCTTACTGCTATTAGAGAGGTTACACAGAACTGATGTGCAACCTTGGACCACAGAGGAAGGTGGCTGTTCCTGCCAGCGTGGAGAGGGATTCCCTGGCAGCCTGGCACTGCCCTGCATGCAGCCTGGCCGAGGGAATTCCCTGGGCTGGGCTCTCCCTGGCACTGCCAGCTGGATCAGAAAATGCCTTGAAGTCAACTCCTTGCCCCGCTCCCAGCCTGGCTGGTGGCTGTGTCCCCTCTGGCTGCTGGATGAGTCAGTGTCTCAGCTCAGCTCAGGAAACTGCCATGATTTTATTCCTCTAAATACAGAAATCGCCTCTCACTTTTGGGCTCAGATCTGCTTTGCTATTCTTAGACTGTCATACAGGGCCAAGCACCATTAAACCGATTCCTGTCCACCCAACCCAGCCACCCCCACAGATACTCCAAGCCCCTCAGTCTTACTTGAAAGGGAAAAAGAAAGGGCCAGTGAGATGATCAGAGTGGAGGAGAGGGGGGGGTAAGATTTACAAGTGAATGGAGGTAAGAATGGAGCAGTTTGTGGGATAAAGGGGCTGCGGAGGGAGCTTTACAGATGTGCAGAGGGACGGCGGCTCATTGTTTAATTAAGCAGAAAGTGGCTCTTTTGAAAAGCAATTTTGCACAGGAGCTCTGAGCTCAGCAAACAACTCCTGCGAGTGAGGGCAGGAGGAGAAAGGAACAGCTGGCCCGGAGCCGTGTGAACCGCATGCTAAGCGGTTTAAAGGGCCCGGATCCTCCTCCCCAGCCCTGCTCCGCTGCCACCCTCTGAACAGCGCTGTCAGCACAGCAAATCCCACCAAGAGAAAAGAGGGAGCGGAGGGGGGTGGCACAGAGGGGTTATCCTGCTAGGTGTCCGCACTGCAATACAGCGGCTGGGAAGGAGGGTGTAACAGCCAGGCTTTGTTATCCCAGGGATTTGGTCACACACAAGAGCTGGTTTCCCAGTGCCTGGGAAGCTCCTTCCACAATGAGTTGGGATGAGCTGATCCGGTAACGCGGCTCCACGGCCTCCCGGGAGGGTGACAGGGCTGCTCCTGTGAGGACAAGCGTTTGTTTCCCTGCTCCCTCTAAAGGGACCTGTGGCCTCGCTGGGACAGGGACCCGGAGCTGAGCCCCACGCCAGGAACCGCTCGATCGCGACGCGGCAGCGCTGCGGCATCATGACGGCTCTGGTGCTGCAAACCATCATGATTTGCATCCCTGGCAGCAGCTCCAGGGCTCACCTGGTCCAGCCTGAGCTCCCACCCTGTGTAACCCACCGGGTCCCCTTCCCTTGCCACCAAATCTGTAATTTCCTGCTTAAAAGAGATGCACGAGTGGGATGCACAAGGAGGGGAATAACCCAAGGCCTTTGAGAGCTGCAAGTACCACACACTGTGGTTAAAAAGATTTGACTGCATGAAGTTCCATAGATCTATGGGGGTTTTTTTATCATTCTTCTAATAAGCCTCTACATTAGCAAATGTATTTTTATTCTTTCTCTGGAGCAAGTTTTAAAATGTTAGGAGTAATAAACAGAGCAATAAAAGCATGCCAGAATATTAATGACTCAATACTACCCAGCAATAGCTGGGCACTTACCAACAACCAACGCCAACTGCTACGGTGGATTTTACAGGTTGTTTTGGCTCAGCACCTCAGTCAACTCTGAACACGTGCCATGCTGTATTTTGTAAGCCACCCTGCCTGTATCACAGGTCTGATCTCTCGAGATCCCCAGGCTCTTTTCTGAGAAGATGAATGCTCCCAAGACCCCAGCAGTCCTCCACGCTGTGCAGAACAAGGCCCCTGGAAAGCAAAGCTCTCGAGGAGCACACCATGCTCTTCTCTATGGGGATTCAACATAAGCAGCACTTGGCAGATTATTTTAACTTTCCCTCTTAAAAAAAATCTGATTGGCAGTGGGCTTTTTTCCCCTAGAGTTTTGGTAAAGGGAAACCACAAACGATTACCAAAACAGAATGATTAATAATTTAACTGTCCAGACTTGTAAAGTGCCAAAACACAGTGTGAATTCTTGATTAGCCCAGGAGGCCCGAGCAAGCACCACTGAAACTGGTCACTGCTGCTCCAAAAACACAAGTTCCACCACTGAAGCCACAGGAGAAAATGGAATTTAAAGGTCTGTGACAGCAGCTGAGCAGTCTGCAGCACAAGTGCCAGAGACTTTACACACAGCTCCAGCCTCTGGGTACAACATCCAGAAGGCAACACAGCAGAGAGGTTTTGTAAACACTCTTCATCAGATGATGCTGCTGAGCTAAACCTGAAATTACTACAAGGGTTAAACAATGGCAGTGAGTTCCCACCCTTCCAACAGCATCCATGCAACTCACATGGCCAAGACAAATCTACCACTGTGAGTCCCAGTGAGATGGAGGAACGAGCTCCGGCATCACTTGCAGAGCAGTCATACAATGATCTATTTGATTACTGAAGCACTTGGTTAAATTACTGTGGCTTGTTTCAGGAGGAGGCTGCCAAATACATTTTCAGTTTTTAATCTAGGGTTTCTCTCTTTTATGCTCCATTGTCTCTAATAGCCTCTTAGATGCTTGAAAATAAAGTTGATTTCCCTGCCAATTTAATCCTCTTTCTATGTGACAAATATCGTTATTCCCCCAGCTGCTTTCTCCCACACACACTGTTTTTATGCAGAAGAAGCCAACAGGGCATAATGCCTTTAGATCCTCTAACAGCATTATCAATGAGATCATCACAATAGCCAGAAATTTGGGACAAGATTCTTGTTTAACTTGAGATCTTCCTTCTGCAACAGCTCTACAAGATTACATAGTCCTTCACAAAGTGTGGCTTAGCTGCCTATGCACATACACCACACCTTTCTACATTCCTACTTTGGCAGCAACTTCAACATGCAGACTGAGAGAGCTCCGCTCTGGAAATAAAGAACTCCTGTTTAACTGACATTAGGATATAAAATGCCCCTTGGATAATAAAAATAGGTCCTGCCACATGGCTGTACCCCTCATGGCTTGCTTTTGTCCCATTTGCAGCTTCCCTCCTTCCTGCCATTCCCAATCCCTCCAGGAGTCCATCTCCAGGCATCAGAAAAGGACAGAGAATCAAATCTTCTGGAAAAAGTTAAGTGGATCTGGAACCCACCTACTTTCCATTTAGTGCCTGTTACCAGAAAAAAATAAATGACCACATGAAGAGTTTGCCCAAGCAACATTATCATTTAGAGAACGCTGATTGCCCCTGCAAACTTGGGAGCACAGCTTGTTGTATTCATGTAAGCATTTGTAGGTATTTCTTCATATAATTTTCCACCTCCCTTCACTTCTGGGATATGTATAAAAATGCCTAAACAATTAAAATATAGGTGGGCCTAATATCCCAGAGAGAAGCAGCTGCTCTGCAAAAAGGAGGACAAAGACAAAAATAACCTAGAAAGAAAGGAAGAGTAGGTAAGAGAGGCCAAAATGTCCAAAAATAAGCTTGGCAGCTAATGAAATCACTTTAAATGGGGTTAGAAGTGCATGTCTTCAAGCGGTGTTCATACTACGGATCTTTCCCTGGAGAATTCAGTGATGGACATTCAGGGTAAGGTAAGCAACAGGATGTGCCTAGTAAAACTGAGCTGTTTTATTTCTCTAATCATTGCGATTTTGGCTGCACGAGGGCAACAGGGAACATGCTATATATATCTTTA
Organism: Entomyzon cyanotis; assembly: GCA_024500445.1. Lineage (NCBI taxonomy): Eukaryota > Metazoa > Chordata > Aves > Passeriformes > Meliphagidae > Entomyzon > Entomyzon cyanotis. Next base: position 5,323,067 of record JAKEPQ010000670.1, read on the forward strand.
TTTACCCAGAGACAGGTGAGTTAAAATTTCTTAGTGCAAACAAGGGAAATACACAGCATTATGAACAACATAAAATTGAAAGAACTTACAAATTTATTCATATGTTTCTGATATGATTCAATTGATTCCTCACCACTACAACATAATTGTCCTCTGGAAGTATCACAAGGGGTGTCTCCAGCAATCCTTTACCGTCAGACATTCAGGCCACCTCTGCCTGCCCCATCCCTGTGCTGGCTGTAAATGTCATTACAGCAGCTGCCTCACAGCTCAGTTTATGCTCCTCAGATGCTGCAAACCACAACCAGCCCCAAAATGAAACCTCCCTGGCAGCCAAGGCACAGGACAGCAGCAAACCAGGGGAGCTGGCAAGGGGGCACACTGTCAGTTCTACCACTCCTGTCACAGGGATAGCAGCATCTGGAAAACAAGGCAGCAGGAAAAGCTGGGAGCAATAATGTGTTAGCTGAATCTGGAATGAATCACTGGAGATCATGAGTTTGAACCCTGAGGATGACAGACCTTCAGGGAGAGATTTATCCCTTAGGATAAACACAGATCCTACTAAGGCTGCAGAAGTCTTCCCAGCAGCTTCAAGTACAACTGCACTGCTGACAACCATCGGGCTGGGAAGAATCCCTCTTTGGTATTAATATCCTCCCCTCCCCTGGCAGAAATAAACTCCTCCTGTAATAACCCCTTTTTCTTGAGCATCTGATCATGGTTTGAACACCACCAAAGCAGTGGGTGTTGCTGGGTATTTTAAATTTGCAGAGCACTGAAGAAAATTATGCTCTAGCCCCCAAGTTTATAAACCAACTAAATGAGTGTTTTAGTATTTCTTTACTACCTTTCATTTAAGGATCTTAAGTGCTTTAACAGTGCTGGAATTTAATGCTGAATTCTCTTGTGATACATGAAAGTATCACTAGCAACAGGGGAAAGTTAAACAACACGACTAAACTCACAAAGCAAATCAGCATCAGGTCATGTTTCTGGAGCCTTAGTCCCTGTCCTTAACCACAAGATAACACGGTATTCCAGTACTCCTATTATACTTGAATTACACATACTTATGTCCAAGCATCAAAAGCACTTCTACCAATCTCTAATTACTTCCAGGCACAGCAAAAAGATTTCAGGCCTGGAGGTTCCCAGCACATAGATTACGGTATCAGCCACTCATGAGATATTGGTTGTTAATATTCCCTGATGGCTTTGTGTTATTTTGGTTTATAATCCCACTCAAATAGCATAAAGCAGTGCTATCTATCTGGAAAAATTCAGAACATACCTGTGGCAAAATTACACTACAACTGAAGTATGCACACAAATAAGTGAGCTAGTGCAGCACTGCTCCATATTGATATTCCAAATTGCAAACCAGGAATTATGACTGCTTATCCTTGGGACAGTCAAGTCCTGTTTTTCACTGCAGGGAAGGCCATGGGCAGGATCCAGCATCCCATTTGAGCACTAGGTTTGCTGTTTTCCACTGCAGAGTTCATATTAAAGTTACCACATTTACCTGAAAAGTCAAATGAGTAGATAAACAACATTTATGTTACATTGCTACACATCCCCCCACATATCTATACACCACATAAACACACATACACATATATATATGTGTGTCTCCTGGAAACCTCAGAACAGGCAGAAAAAAACAAAGGAGAGAGGAGGTTATTGGTGGTTTCAAGTATCAAGAAAGACAAACGTAGACTTGATGGAAACATCCAGAGGCTGTTGTCTATCCAGCAGGAGGGAAGCAAAAGTCTTAAGGAAGGACTTGATTCACAAGTGCTTGGAGGACAGGAAAGAACTCAGACTTTGAGAACTAACCCCTGTTTGTCAAGCTGCCTGATCTGTGGCATGTCTGAAAGAGCTTTTAAAATACTTTGATCCCTGTTGCCAACTCAAAGTGCTGTACAAACCAGCTTTGTTTCGTTTGTTGTTATTCTGTCAAGTTATCCAACAGGTTCTGATACTCACAAGGCTCTGGTTGACAGGGCAAAGTCACCTGATGCTTTTTGACACCATCAAACAAGAGTTCTGCACCACCTCTGAAATAAAAACAATGAACCACTGAGATTTTGCTTTATTGTCAAAAGAAGACAGTACAAAAGAGGCGATTTACATAGATGCCACAACAGAGAAAACAAATGACACAGACTACACTTAGCACAGGATTCCCTTTGTCTTGTTTTTTCCTGTCACAAACCACTAGTTCATAGGGGAAGCTGCCAGCTCCTGTCGCCAGCACAGAGAGGAGGCTCTGCTGTGGGCCAGAACCCCACGGTGCCAGGCATCATCCCAACAGAACGGGAGGATGGTTCCCATCTCCATGTGCTCCCAAACGGCTGTGCAGCGCTGCCTTCCCTCTCCAGCCACTGGCACTGCTTCTGCCCAAACAACACTACAGCCATCACACTACGCCCAACGTCGCTCGTCCCTAACACCTGCTAGCCAGAAGTCTCAAAATTGAGCATCCCTCTGGAATAAATATTCCCCCAGTTTCCCTGTGTGAACACACAGAGAGGGGAAATGACTCACACGAGGTTACACAGCAAGTCAGAGCCAGCTGCCCGAGTCCTGACAACTCTTTCTTGATCTACTAACCACCAAGTCTCCCAGAGGGAGACTTGACCGCAAGAAGCAAGAGATCAGGATGACAAGGTAAAATATAAATAAATAAATACACAATCTTCCTCCACTGAACAACCTTGATTTTCATCCCTCTTCTGACACTTGGAACGCATTAGGGAATACCCTCAGAAAAAAACTCATGACCTCACCAAGCACAGATTAGGACAGGCAGAAGCTGGCAAGTAAAAGAGCTGGTCCTCACACTGGAAAAGAATGGGATTTGAACTGGGTCCAGGCACCTAATCTTAGGCTCTTCAAAAGAGTAATTAATTTTTGTAACTGCAACTTAGAAGCCTCAGCAAGCTCCTCACCTCTGCTCCTGTTCTGGAAGAAGTACAGCTGTGAAAATCTTCAGCTTTACCACCATCAATCGGTTTTCATGACATTGTGAGGCCACAGGCCAAACTCAATCTTAGATTATAAAACTTTACCATGTGAGTAGGGACATGGATAATAAACACAAAAGTTACAGGACACAGCAGCAGAGGGTGTGAGCTTTTGACTCCAGACTGAACTCTACACTGGCCAAAATTTTAACAACTAGAGAACTCTTAAAAAACTCAATTCATTTAATATTCAACTGAGGTAGAAAAATGACCAACCCATCTTCAAAGGGCATATAACTGTGGCAAAATGTTCTTCCAACTTAAATGTAGATTACTTAGGAACAATTTTCCTATGAAGTTACTTTCTGGGAACTTACTGGTGCCTCTCCTCCCTTGGAAACCCACATAATAAAGAGAAATATTTAAAACAAACAATGCCCATCTAAATACCAACAAAGATACTTCCAGACATTACTAAGTTCCTTTAAATTCAATATCTAAAAATGCCACAGTGGATTTTCTTGGCTCTGCAGTGGCAAAGCACAACAGAACCCTTGTTATGCTCTCAGCAGCGTTACTTATATGCAGCAGCTCTCCTAAAGAGCACTCTGTTGGTGTTCTTCCACCAGCTCACAACAAATAGTTATCTCAAAATTGAAGCAGTGATTATTAACATGAGCTGAGATTCACACGAGGGAACAAGTCACAACAATTATATGAAAAACATTTTTTCATGTAATGAAAACAAGGTCACGCTTTGTTACAGCGGGAAATGTAGATTGAGAGATAAGGTCCTTCTGTAAGGCGAGAGCTGTGGGGAACTCAGCTGTGGTTCCTACATAGAGAGCTCATTTATGCATTTCCAAGGGAAGCAAAAATGCATCTCACTCTTCTGGGAAAATTAGGAGAGTTGCTGCAGCTGGAAGCGGGAAAGATAGAGGAAAGGATTCTTAAGGAGAAGGGTATTTAAAGGGTTATGGCATTTCTGTGTTCGTGAAAGGGTGGGAAAAAGCGAATAAATAGCAGCCTTTTAGCTTCTGCTAAAAGGAGGCTTTAACGAAATAACACAAGTATTTCCACAAATATGCACAGCTTCCACTGCAAATGCTTTAAGATCCCAGGGCCAGAGCGTGAGCAATGCTGATAGTACAGCAGCAAAGGCCTGGAAACTGAAATGCTACAGAGCGAAGAGCTGGCAGCTTTACAGTCCTGACACGGCTCAGACAAAAGCACAGTGAGGACACGTGTACACACACAAACACACAGACAGTGCTGAGAAAAAAAAAGTCGAGAAACGAAGGGGAGGTTTTTATAAATAATTTTAATAATTAAAATTTAAAAAAAAAAAAAACTCGGAAAGGTTGAAAGAGGTGAAAAGAAAAGAAAGGCCTGGCAGAGGACGCTCACAGAGAGACGGGAGCGAGGCCCCGGGACAAACGGGCAGGGCGGCCCGGCCTCACACTGCGGACACGCTGCGGCGGTGTCCGGCCCCTCCCGCCGGTGCCTGGTTCCCCGGGGGCGGCAGCTCCCCCAGCCCCGCAGCCCCGTGACAGCGGCAGCGCCCGGGCCCAGACTTGCCCGTAGCGGCCCCGCAGGCCGCGCGCAACAGCCACCCCGCCGCAATGCCGCGGCCGCCTCACCGAGGGGCCAGCCCACCGCGGCCCATCCCGGCCCTGCCCTCTGCCCGGCCCGGCCCGCCGCCCGCGCTCACCCGAACTCCACCTGCAGCGACACGGGCGCCGCCATCTTGGCGGCGGCGGGCGGGAGGGAGGGGCCGGCGCGCGCGGGCCGCGCCGGAAGTGCCGCTTAAGACTTCCGGCCGCGCCGCGTTGCCCTGGCAACGGCGAGGAACGATGGGGCGGCCATGGGCTCTGCCCGCCGGCCAGACCCCTCCTGCCACATCCTCCCTGCTCCTGCTCCTCCGCCGGAGAAGCTCCCGCAGTGCCGGGGCCCGGCGAGCAGCGCGGCCCGTGCCCCTGGCTGTGTTGGTTTTAAGTACCGATTTTTGCACCAAGTTCAGGCTTCAGTGGGCACAGAAAGCCCATTCCCGTGCTCAGAGCCACATACAGAGCCCTGTTCGCTCAGAGCACTGGGGCTGCGCTAAGGCAGGAGCTGCAGACAGGTTTCCCGACAGGGGTTTCCCAGCAGAGGTTTCCCAGCAGCAAAGCTGCTATAACACAAGAAGTTCCACCTCAACGTGAGGAAGAAGTTCTTTACATTGACGATGGGGGAGCACTGGAACTCCCTCCCTGGAGACATTCCAAACCCACCCGGGCACGTTCCTGTTTCACCAGCTCCAGGTGACCCTGCTTTGGCAGGGGATTGGACTGGATGATCTCCAGAGGTCCCTCTCCCAACCCTACAATTCTGTGATTCTGTGATGCCAACCTGCATCGCAGCACATTGGGATTGTGGTGGGGGACCAGAAACATCCGGGTGATGCTAACAATGGCTCCTGTGACCACAGGGAAGATGCAGTTCTGCATCAGGGGTGTCTGTTCAGCATCCCATCCTGCTCGGGCCAGCCAGCACATCCCCACGGCGCCAGGCACCCCCAGCACAGCGTTAAACAACGCGGCTCACATCTGTCGCCTGTTTGTTTTCCCCTCCTGTCCCCAGAGAAGGCCCGTGTACACAGGCAGGACGCAGCCATGGCGGTGACAGCTGGGCTGTGCTTCTCCCCCACAACATGGAGCTGCACAGGGGCAGCACTGGTAGAGAAACTGCAGCCCCTTAACCCTCCCTCCACTCGGCGGAGGGTTTGGGTTTAAAAAACACACGTACGCGTGCACACATGCACATAGAAATGTAATAGCTATGCATATACATGATGCATTATGTGTAAGGGGCATAAATTTACACAGACAGATTGCTCTTCGTTTATGCTAACGGGGGTCAGAGTACGCCTAACCCCGGGAGCAGAAGGTGGTGGTGTTTGTAATGGCCTTTTGTTCTCCGAGGAGATCATTCTCCGGGCTGGGCCCCAGGAAAGGCCGGTCCCTCCGGCAGATGAATGCTGCCGTCGCTGCCGGGGTTACGTGATGGCAGAGCTGTGAAGCTGTTGACCGTGGTCTTCATCCAAAAATTCCAGCTGGATTTTAAATATCTCTAAATCCCAAGGCATTTGAGTATCTCGGAGATATGGCCCAGGATGGAATTGTGTGGAAAAGCAGCTGGGCAAAAAAGCCTTCAACAAAAATCTTCACTTCAGAAATGAGTGAAGCATTCTGTGTTCAGAGGATCTGGTAATCTTGATTCCAGATCAGTGTTTGCAGTTATGGTTTTATATGAGCTATTCTTCTTGCTCCCAGAAATCATTTATGAGGCCAAATAAAAGCAGAACTAGCTCCTAAAAGAATCTTGATGCCTGACTTACACAACAAAATGTTACAGATTTAGTGTTAGTACCTCCCTGGAAAAGCAAAAATAAATTACAAGAAAGGGAACAGTAGTCATAAATACCAATTTGGCTCATTCAAGCATTCAAAGCTGGTTACTGTTAACAATTGTCCTGGACAAACAGTGAGATACGGGGGACGTTTTTATGGATATTGTGTGCTTGGGAGAAGAGTGAGTCCTGTCTCCATACTGCGTGCTGAAATCAGAGCACCACAAATTCTCTGGGATGTAACTGGGATGGGGAAAGCAAGCACACAATCTCCTCGAGAAAACGTAATGCCGGTATTGTTAAAGTGCTGTAAACACGGATGGTGTTTGATAAACAGGTACATAAAACCCAGGTAGCTGTGGTGCTCACTTGGGTTCCTGGGGCAGGAAGCCACTGACCAAGGGCTCTGGCTGCTCCCATCATTCCCCTCCCACAAAGCCAACTGCACCAGACAAAGGGAACAGGTTGGAAACTGAGCCTGGCAATGAAGAGGGGTTAATTTCTTTTGTCTCACTCCTGGTTTCTGGCTTTTTCCCTGCCATTTGCACACTTTCTCTCTCCCCTTGAGTGCAGAAGGAACATGCCTCCATCCGTCCACTGAAGGTTTATCCTGGAGGAAACGTTTTAGGTCGCCATCACATCCTACAGGGAAACGTAGCTTATAAATACAGCAGGGCCTAGCGCTACAAGGAAACATTTTATCAGAGAGCCCTGAACTGACGATTCAATTATTTTTCAATAAAACATCAGGGGAATGCGCAAACAGCTGCTCGCATCCTTCCACACAGCAAGTCAAACTTCAAGGGGAACAATAGCTGGCGAAAGGGGAGCCATCGTGGAGGCGGTGACAATGGGTTTCCTTACTCGGGGCTTTGTTTGATTTCCCCGTCTCAGTTTTGAACTCCCTCCGCCGGAGAAAGGCGAGGGGGTAGGACGGGGAGAGGGGGAAGCAGGCAGAGGGGAAGGAGGGTCAGTGGGAGTTAAAGCCTTTTGCAGCCTTTCTCTCCCATTCATGTGGTAATTGGATGTCAAGCAGAGATCAGTAAGATGGAGCCCGGCCTCTGTGCCCGGGTTAAACTGCAGCAGAAAGAAAGCGGGAGCTGAACCGATGGAGGCCTGAATGTCATTAGGGCGGGAGGAAGCGCCTCTCCCCGGGAGCCCTTCTGCCGGGGTGCTGGGCTGGGGGGCTGCTTCCCATTCAGGGCATCCCTGAAAGCGGCCAGACAAAGCGGGAGGGCGTCCGAACAATGCCGCACCCCCGGCTCTACCTTCAATAGGGAGCTCTAAACAGGCGTTTAACCTTCAGAATAGCTGAAAGTGATACTCAAAGCTGAGGGGGTGGCTCGCCCGCCGCTGTTAGCCTCTTCCTGCGGCCGAGCCGGAGGCCACTTGGATGGCCGGAGGCAGGAGGAAGGCTCTTGCTGCCCTCGCTTCCTCAGGCCCCTTGGCACAGCGCTGCGGGTGTGCCTGGCCCCGTGCGGGTCGTGGGAGGTGTCACCTCCAGGGCAGGATCAGGGCTGGCAGGATGCTGGGGGCCCTGGGAGGGCTGCTCCGCACCCGCAGGGATGGGGCTGCAGGAAGGCGGGGCTGTAACGCGGACAGGGTATGCTGCACAGTAGGGCTCATATCCCACTTCACAAGCCTGGGATCATTTGTCGAGGAATCAGGGAAGATCGGGGCAATGACTCCCATCCTGAGCAAGAATATGTCCTGGACTTGGACAGCATCACCATTGCCTGAGATTCCTGGGGTTGCCAGCCTGTACCACATGATCCCAGCTGCCGAAGGCTCTCCCAGAGCCTGGCCTGCCATTATTTGTGCCTATGGGTGGATTTCTAATGAACCAGGAGAAAAGCAGATCAAACCCAAGATTATTTTGTAAGGTGGGATTTGCCACTGAAATGGGCCAGGGTCAGAGAAAGCAGAGCAGGACCTGTCCTTGCTCCCTGAGCCTTGCTCAGCTGCACAGCCCAGCCATCCTGTGCTGTCCAGGAGCTCAGCAGCAAACAGCCCTAAGGACATTTGCTTCCCTTCTGAAGCATTTCTGCTTTGGGAAGGAAAGCTGCTCTCCTTTCCCTCTCACACAGCATTATGAGATCTCCACAGACCATCATTTTGGTGGAATCCCCAGCCACACAGCCCCTTCAAACTAGAGAAGGAGAAGCCACTCCTGGCCCTGCTCCTGGTTACACAGGAACCACTCAGGAATCAACTATTTCCACTTCTAAAGAGTGCACCAAAGGATAGTCCCTTCTTTAGCCCAGAGTATTTCCCTGTCGCTGCTTAAAGGCAAAGCCAGCTCCCCAGCATGTGGAGGAGCAGGCGGCTGTCATTGTTTGGGAAGGCTCCAGCACACCAAGAGTGGCAGGAGGAGGCTGGAGAGATGCAGCATTAAAGATTGTCACAGACTTTCTCAGCAGCAGAAATTAATTTCACCCAGAAAGGTCCTGAGCAGCTTGCAAAGCTGCATTAGGGCTAAAATACACTCCAGTTTTGCACACCAAACATGGCCTGGCTGGGCTGGATCTAGAGCTGAAAGGAGATGCTGACCAAAAAGAAAGTTGCCACATTTTTTGTCTTGCTATTATTGTCATTGTCCAGGACACAGGGTCTGGGAGAAGCAGTCATCTCCATGGGGAAAAGTACATTTGGTTTGTAAAGCTCTTCGGCTTTGCTTAAATTAACAGTTTGATAATAGCCCTGGAAAGGATTTAAATGTTTTTTTAACCTCATGCAAACAGAATTTTAAATGTTTTAATTAAAAAAGAATAATACCTCATACTCTATGTATAGGACTTCTATCTACATGCAGCTGTTGAGCCAGACTAGTGCATTGATCAAAGGGGAGGGATGTCTCACAAGGTGTCTCTAATCATAGAGGATTCAATTAGCCTCTTCCTTAAAACTGTAGGAATAAAAAGATATTTAAAAAAATCAGACTATGATTAAACACTGGCTATTTCATTCCAAACACCTCTCTGCTGGAAGTGTTGCGTCTCAGCATTGATCTACCTGCACTTGTATTTCTGGGCCGAGAGCTGCAGGGACACTTGCACATGGACTTCATTTTTCCACAGAAGTTTGGACTTTAGAAAGGCTCCAGGATTTCAACACAAAACTGACAGCCAGCGGAAAACCTCTAATTGGTGTTTCAGGGAATCTTGAAGCACTGCCAAGTGCGACACAACCCTCCTCAGTCAGGACAAACACAGTGCAAATGATGAATTGTCCCCGGGCACCAGGTCTGCAGTGGGGACCAAGCCCCCAACACCAGCCCCACTGGGCAGGGGGGCTCCTTTAAGCATAACTCAGAGCTATGAACACACCTCCCTGGGGTTCCCCTCTCCCTGGGAAATCCTCTGGCACAGAGGTGTACATGGCACGTGCACAGCCCAGCCCTCTGGCACAGCACTGCAGGTCTCTGCTATCGATGGGCTGTGTACCAGAGCCCTCCATGTTGTTTGCTGAGCTCCTTCCCAGTGATTCAGCGCCTCCTGTCTCCCCAGAGCAGGAGCTCTCACCTCGGGGGTCCTCATCCTGCTCCTCGTGCCTGCACCCTGCAGCTCCCCCTCCTCCCAGCCAGCCAGGAATGCAGGGCTTGGGGTGAGCTCCCTGCTATGCTCCAGCTAGGGCCCAGCTCCTAACTTGTGTTGACACCAGCAAGGGCTGAATCCTGCTCCTCTCACAGGCCTATAATTCCCATCCATTTCCAAAACCCAGCAATGCAAGCCAGTCTCCACTTACATGGGCTCACTTGTGAACAAGTAACAGCCATACTTCCATAAGCTTCCAAAGCTATTAGCATCTGCGTTTAAGAGGGAGTACCCTGAATGCATAATTTCCTTGGCTTTTTTAACCTACCCTGCTCTCAGACAGACAGAAACACAGCGCTGAGCTTTGCCCTGCAACCCCTCTTTCTTCAGGATAGCCATGTCCTCCAGGGAGGGAGCACAGTCCTCCTGTATCCTCCTCTGCAACTTCAAACCACCCATTTCCAGATGACCACCCCCAGGTAGGACTTCAGGGAGGCCAAGCTTTTCCTCATTGCCTTTAGCAGAGGGATGGATGAGGCTCGATGCTTCAGGTCGCTGCCCACCACCTGCCTGGCACAGCTCGGTGACCTCACTGCTGCCCAAGTCTCTGTCAGGCACAGCCTCCAGCCAGGAGCCTGAGCACAGTGGACACCAGTGCCTGGGCCTGCCACTGGCCTCACACTCAGCACCATTATCTGTATCTGAAACTTCCTCTCCACCTCAGGCAGGGTCTGGGCGGCTCCCCTGCTCCAGCATCCCATGCTTCTAGGGCTCCGAACCCACCCGAGGGCTGTGAAAGCCCCCGGAGCCCCTACAGTGCGTCCCCCCGAGGGAGGCGTTTGCCGAGCCCAGCCTGCCCTCCTCTGGTGGCTGCGAGCGGAACAGGGCCCAAAACTGGGAGCAGAGCACCTGGAGAGGCAAGGCTGCATGCCCTGCACCAGCTCCCTGGCCCCTAAATATAACCCCCCAGGCAAAGCCACACTGTTTGAGGGCTGAGCCTCCCGGGTGCTGCAGGGCTGGGGGGGGTGAGGTCTGTTTTCCACCTGCTGCTTTGGGACAGAGGCTGGTGAGTGTCCAGAGGACTGAAAAACTAAAATTAAAGCTTTTAGCTTAGAGATGATGGAGAAGACATCAACTTGAACATGTCCAAAGCTGCAGCTGGTATATAATGGATGCAAATTTCTGGCACTTTTCTTATGATGTGTTTCACCAGGCAACACACTTCACTCAGGCTCATGGAAGACACTTGTCCCTGGCAGCCACATGCCAAGAAGGACCCAGGTTCTTTCTGCCGCCAGGGTTGGATGCAGAAGGTGTAAAAGATGGTTCTGACAGCAAGGGAAGGGGAATGACTACCAAAAAACTTATCTGCAAGGGCAGAAATGAGCTGAGAAGTTCAGCATGGACAAACACAGAGAGAAGCAGCAGGAAGAGGAAAGCGAGAACAGGAGAGGGGTGGAAGAGCCAGATGTCCCCGGGCAAACAGAGGGGGCAGAAGAAACTGGGATGGCAGTGCTGAGGACAGGAAAAGGAGAAAGGGGATGTGGGGAGTCAGTGGAGGGAACTGAGGAGGGTCTGATCAACATGTGTTCGCAGAGTCATTAAACCCAGCAGCAAGGGGCTTGTTCCCCCTGCTCTAAGTTGAGTCAAAATACACACAGGGAGGTGATGCTCTGGAGTGGCAGTTCCCAAACCAGCATAGTCCCTCGCCTTCCCTGACAGAGCAGGACTGTACAAGGAAGAGGTAGGAAACTCCAGCATAGACCCATACTCGTGTTTAATTGTGAGACCGGGACAGACTGGGGCAGGCAGGTACGTTGGTGTGGAAGCACAGCTAGAAGAGCAGACACACCCTGCCCTCACAAAAGACAGACGTCGTTTTAAGGAGTAACCCTGCTAAGAGCATAAAACCAAATTATTAAAATAACAAAAAAAAAGAAACCCCAACCCAGAGTTTTCTCTGGAAGAGACATTTCTGCATGTTCTCCGAGGACTGGAATCGGACATCGCTGCTGAGGCTGTTTCACGTCAGACACAACATGGGGAATTCACATAGCACAAGTCAGGTGTTTCACACGGACATTTCAGTTCAGGGCCCTGCTCCGGCGCTGGAGACAGGGACGGCTCTTTTGGGAAGGGATGCAGAGCACATGAAGTCAGGCTCTCACAGAGGCCATCCTCCAGAGGATGTTCTCTCCCCAGGCAAGTTGCCTCCCCTGTTCAGGACACTGACATCACAGCAGGAAAGCCCTGAGAGCTGCTCCGTGGTGCTGAGTACATCTGAGCAAAGGCAAACTCGGCCCTTCTTCCCACTCTCCCACTTGCTTTCTGCAGGGAAGAAGGTCCACAAAACAATGCTGCATCCATGAAAGATGGAAGTAAAAGACCCAGAGAAGTGCACACAAGACAGTGGGAATTGCTCATGTCCTCCACCATGGAGCAAGGCCACAAGGACATATACAGCTGCACCCACGCTGGAAGAGGAGAATCAGTCCCAGATGAGCATCCCATCTCCCTGTGAGACAAAAGGATTCTCCAAGAGAGGACAGGTCTGGGCTATCCCTCCACCTACTCACAAACCCGGGACACATTCAAAAGTATAGATAATAAATTAAGATTGAAAAAAAAAGTCAGCGTGTATAATATATATATATATATATAATATAATATAATATAATGTGCGTGTGATTGTGAAAAATAGAAATGTCATCCCCAGGAGAGAGAAAGGCATGGCAGAAACACACCCCTGTCCCCCTCCTGAGCCCAATACTACCCTGCTCCCCTGATTCACAGCAGACACACAACACCAGCAGGGCCATGCAGAGGGAAGGGGTTGCACCTGGCACCCAGCTTCCCTCTGCCAGCGGGGTCCCTGTGCCAAGGAGGAGCTGGCTGTTTGGTAGAGGAGTGGGGAAGAGCCCAGCACTGGTCCCTTCATGGCCTTCACAAGGAAGGGTTGCTGCAGGCAGGAAAAGGGAGGGAAAGACAGGAAAAGCAAAGTGGAATCGCAGGGGCACCCCACCCCTCCTCAACTGGCCAGGGCCCTGCCCCTCCTGTGGCATGGGACCACCACCACTGTACCAAGTAGAAAATAAAGCCATAATGAGTCAATGCTTTGGTATGTGACCATCCCCCTCCCCTCAGTCCCCTCTGTGTTACCCCCAAACCCTTATCTGTAAAACTCGTCAAATAAAATCTCTAGTGTGCCGTTTTATCACTCCATGAACCTTTCCTTCCCCAGTGCCTGCCTTGCCCCATGTCCCCAGCAGGATTTGGGAGGTGCCTTGCTTGAGCCCCACCAGTTACAGCTTCTGCTCTCCCGACTGGATCCTGCTGAACGCTGCCTGGTCCAGAGGCAGGTAACGGCCTTGCCTGGAGTCCAGAAAATACAACCTGTCCTTCACCACCGTGGGGTCGAAGCCCTGCTTCCGTAGCTCCATCTTCTGGAACTTGTAAGTGCCTGGAATGGGGAGAGAAGCAGCAAGGGCTCACTGGCCACACACATGTCCATACTCACTACATCTGTGTTGCCCCAGACCCAGCCTTGTATCCCCATGCCTCAAAACCACCTGAGGAACTGGCCGCAGGCTCTGTGGGGCAGAGAGGCTCCATCCCCACCCTACAGACTGATCTCTGTAACCAGGTTTCCGCCTCCCAGGCTCCCCCAGCTCCATGTCCAGTGTAAGTGTGCATGCCACGGCTCACTTGTCTTGGAGACTTCGTGTAGGAACCGCAGGAAGACAGGACGTGCATACAGTGGCAGGGCCTTTTTCAGCTTGCTGGAAAAGTCTTCTAGGTCACAGGAGTTCTCTGGGTCAGCGATGGCTGCCATTCCTGCCCTCCCCTCAACCCCTAAGAGGCAGAGAAGGAAGAGCACTCAGACACATTGTCCCTGTAGCATCATCTCCGCTCTGCCCCATGCCAGCAAGACCCTGCTTTGTACTGAAGTGCTGGCAGGTCCAGCTGTGTCACCACCCTGTGGCAAGGGCTACCAGAGATACACTGCGGTCACAGGCATGGCCAGGAAGGACACAGGGTCCTTACAAACCAGCCAGAATCAGACCAAAGCTTGAGAGTGAGGAAACCCTCTGGTTCATGCTGGCCACATCCCCTGTGGTCTCTTCCCAGCTCGGCCACAGGGAGCCCCAGTGCGCTCTCTTGTTAAAGGACACATCAATCTGGACATGCAGGACATGTTTACACTCAAGTGTTGGAGGCCTGCCTGCCTCCCCTGAGTGTCCACTTCCCTCTCAGCTACCTGGGACCTCCACACCATAAACCACCACATCCGTCAGGCTGAGGATGCGGCTCAGCGTTCCCTCCACCTCCGTGGTGGAGACGTTCTCCCCTTTCCATCGGAATGTGTCCCCAGTGCGGTCTCGGAAGTACATGTAGCCATATTTGTCCATCACCAGGACATCCCCTATAGGAAAGCAAGGAACAGGCAAAAAAATGAGATGTCAAAGTGGCTAGGAGCAACCCTGGAGCATCTCAGGGCAGTGGCGCTACCCTGGAACAGTCCCCATTCCCACACAGGTGCCCTTCTCCTCCACTCCCAGCAGACTGAGGAGTCCTGCTTGCCTCACCTGTGAGATAGGCAGCATCCCCTTTTATAAACACGTCCCTGGCAATTTTCTTGTTGGTGGCCGACTGATTCAGGTAGCCATCGAAGTGTTGCAGGGGATTGCTCTTGACAATGCGACCCACCAGCTGCCCTGGTTCCCCTGCAGTGAGAAGAGGGTATGAAGGGGGGAAACACCACCACCACCCCCGCCCCCTAAGCAAAAAGCTTGTCTAATGGAGTTGGTGGAGTTTAACTGAGCAGAGACAAACCCAGGAAATTATCTCAATGTATCATGAAACACACAGGACTGAGGAGATTTTATCCCTGTGGCTGTCCTCACCTGGTTTGCAGCTGATACAGACACCATCTGGTCCCCGGATCAGCTCCATAGTGTCTTCATCCACCTTCACCAAACCAATGGGGTACACACCAGGTAGGATCCTGCTGTTGAAGCCACATGACCCAACCTAGAACAGAAAGAGCTCAGAGCTGTGGGTAGCAAGGACATGTGTCCCATCTGAACCCACATGCCCAAGGCACCACAGAGATGGCACAACACAACAGCCAAAACCCCACGGGGTGGATGGCAACCCATGCCAAGGAGCAAACAGCCCATTTGGGTTTCCAACCCTGCCCAGGCCAGCTGTCACCCTTTGGGACATGAAGAAGGACTGTGGGGCCTTACGTTGCCGTCAAAGTTTCCCAGGCTGCAGTTGCACTCAGTGGCTCCATAGAACTCGGCCACCTGGGCGATGCCGAAGCGGGCCATGAACTCCCTCCAGATGGAGGCCCGCAGCCCGTTGCCCACGGCCATGCGCACCCGGTGCTGCCGCTCCGCGTCCTGGTATGGCTGGTTCAGCAGGTAGCGGCAGATCTCCCCGATGTACTGCACAATCTGGGAGCAACAGAGAGGAAAGACTCACTAGGACCCCTCTGCCAGGCCCTAGGTTGTCTGAGGTTTCTTCAGGGCAGGAAGGAATGGCACAACACACCCAAAGTTTGCTAAAGAGGCTGCACTAAAAACCAGAAGTTCTACTAACTCATCCAGCCTGTCCGTCCCTGGTTAACCCACCTCTCCAGGCTGTGAAACACATCCAGTGTCTCCTGGCTAGTGCTGGAGCACGAGGAGGACACATAGGACTTACCAGCCCAGGTGGGAAGGACACAGCCTCACCTGGGCTGAAAGGCGGTTTGGACAGACAGAACTGGTCCAGGCATCCCCTACTTCCAGCAGCTGGGCTCTCCCCAGCATAGCACAGACCCCCAGGCTTCACTCCCCACTCCCAGCTGGCCCCTTGCCTCACAGCCTCACCGTGCAGTTGTATTTCACACAGTCCTCCCAAAAATGTGAAGCTGAGAACTTCTTGCGGATGACAATCGTCATGCCCTGCAGCAGACACTGCCCAATCCCCACGATGTTCCCTGTGGAGAGGCAGCCAGGAAAGCCCTCAGTCCCCAAACACCTCCAGCCCAGCCCACCTGGAGAAAGAACTGGCAGGGCAAGGCAGAGGCCATGGCTGGCTCACAGCAGTGGGGCTTCATGTAGCCAAAGCCCCCAGGACCACAGGCA
Source organism: Entomyzon cyanotis (assembly GCA_024500445.1). NCBI lineage: Eukaryota > Metazoa > Chordata > Aves > Passeriformes > Meliphagidae > Entomyzon > Entomyzon cyanotis. The sequence goes on from JAKEPQ010000670.1 coordinate 5,339,094, forward strand.
CAAGAGAGGAGACACACAGCAGTAACATGTAGGGCAGCACTTTGCACCTAAACATCCCAGCACATCTCAGCCAGCCAGGCAGGCATTGCTTCCCCTTCTCCATGACCTTCCCCCCTTACTTTCCACAGGGAGCAGCAATAAAGAAGGGCTATTCCAAAACTAGGGTAGGATAACGCCCTCCCCACACACTCCCCACTCCAAAGGTCAGCCAGATCGATTCTTGGCTTCCAGAGAAAAAGCAAAAAAAGCCTCGGTGACACACTGCAAGCAGCAGTCAGATTCTCCTCAACATGGAGATCACAGCCACACTAGCCTCCAGCCCAGGCTCTGGGCTTGGCTGAGGCAAGAGTCAGTCCTGGAATGCCAGGCTCTGTATGGCACACGTTACCTGCAGCATGGTAGAGTGGGAGGCAGTCGTACATCACATCATCAGACCTCATCCGAAAACCGTAAAAAACTAAGCTGGACATGCGGAAGTACCTGAGGGGAGGGTGAAGAGGCACATCAGGAGCAGGGTCAGGGGTGCTGTGCTAGGACAGGGCAGAGCTCAGCCCCATCCTCCCCAAGCCCCTGTCCATGACCTTACCGGCAGTTCACCACAATGGCAGCCTTGGGCAGCCCCGTCGTGCCAGAGGTGTAGATGTAGAAGAGTTTATCTGGGGAGCAATGAGGAGACAAGGTCACATTCCCAATCTAGAAGCTGGCCACACCAGGAGAGGGGACAAGCAAAATTTAAACACTCTACTCATGCCAGCTGAGCCAAAACTCTTATATAACAGCTCCAAGCACATGCTGGGATCACCCTGGATAGATCAGGTTTGTTGGACACATGGAGGGTACAACAAGGTACTGCTCCACACAGGGCTGGGCTTCCAACACCAGAGTATGACCCTCCCAAACACCCCATGCCATTGGCATCCCCAGCAGCCAATCTTTCCAGAGCTGTAATCGGCTGATCCACAAAATCACCTCCACAGGTCTGGTTCCAAGAGCTGACCACATACCAAGAAAGCCCTTATTAGGGGGGGCTGGCTGGTGTCGCTGGGCCATCTGCAAGAGGGGGTCCAGGTGTTTCACACCAGGAAGCACAGATTCAGGGCTTCCTTCCCCAGACCAGAAGAGATGGACGGATTTATCCAGGGAGGGCTGCACTTCCTGCATTGCTGAGAAAGTAAAGAAGGGAGCTGGAGAAAGGCTGCAGGGTGGTTACAGCACAGAGACCCCTGCCCTCCCAGACAGTCTGAGGGACACACTGCTCCAGGTAGCAGTACCCCCAGTGTGCTTGGCAGAGTCCCCAAAGGGCTCACAGCCATCCCAGGCAGGTGTTCCCGTGATTAACAGGTGCTGGGGCCACAGCCCAGACCTCTTCAGGGACCAGAAGATCCTGTTCTCCATCTTTCACCATCCAAAATCTCTTTGGTGCCAAGAGGTCTGTTGACACCACCAACCTCAGAGGTGTGGGCTGAAACACACAAGGAGCTGAAGCCAAGGTGCTGCAGGGATGTGGCAACAGCCACAAGAGCAAGGGGAGGCTCCTCCCGTGCAGTGGGGCAGGCCCAGCCCAGCCCAGGGATCCATGACGGGAATGGACCCGAGAGGCACAAGGAAGGATCCTCACACCCAGGCTGACCTGCTTGGGAGGCAGACAGCACTGCACTCCACATCCTGACCGGTGTCCAAAAGTACCACCAACAAAAAAATCCTCAAATCTAATTTCTGGATGATTCAACTTGCTTCCAGATCTCTGTTCTGTGGTGGGCAGGAAAGGAGCACTGAACCCACAGATTAGACACACCTCCCTCCAGTCCAAAGCATCCCCAAAACATCTGCCAGCACCTCACCTTCCATCATCTCCACCCCAAAAACCACAGCTTTGGAGTTGGAGATGGTGATGCAGTGCAGCAAGGCCTCCATGCGCAGGTGGGAATTCACGAGGGCCGTCTCCACCCCGATCTTGGCCAGGCCGAGCCACAGCCCCACGTACTGATTGCGGGACTCCATGAAAAGTGCCACCACGTCACCCGAGCGGAAGCCTTGGCCATAGAAGAAATTGGCCACCTGACTGGAGTACTCGTCCAGCTGCCGGAATGTCCAGCTCTCGCCTGTGCCTTGGAAGATCAGTGCTGTCTTTTCTGGATACTTCCTCGCGGTCTTCTGGAAGATCTTGGCGATTGTGTTCTTCTCCCTGACGTGCCTCCATACCTGCCATTTCACCCGCAACAGGACCAGCCCCGTGCTGCCAAAGGAAGGGAGCAAGTGGGCAGCTGCTCAGTGACCCCTGCAAAACCACTTCCTCCAGCAAAGCCAGCACAGCACAAGGACCTTCCCAGGAGCTGTAACAGCCCAGCACTTACACCAGACCCCACTCTAAGTCAGCAGCAGCTCTGGGTGCTCCCTTGAGCAGTGTGGACATAGGCAGAGCTCATCTGCAAATATGCTCTTAGCTAGGGACTGATGGAGACCGGGGAGAGATATGTTTTGGAAGCCTGTAGACAGGGATGCCCCTGATCAAAGGGGCATTTTTGAGCCTCAGGTGCTCTCCAAGAGGTACCACCACTCCCTCCCCCACAAATCCTTGCCAGGAGCTGGCACAGCCTGGTACCAACTCAGAATGAACTGTGCACAGGGGCCTGGTGCCACACCAGCAGCTTTAGAGACAGTAGTACAAAGTCAACAGACTTTGAGTACAAGGACAGTCAATAGACTTTGAGCTCAGCTGAAATCTATCCTTCTTGGGACAACTATGCCCAAGAGTTTGGAGTCACCCGGACAAAGCAGAGGGAGATCTCCTTCCAGCTGGGCCAAGTGCCAACAGAAACCCAGGCTGTGCAGGAGTGAGGGGCTGTGCTCACACATACACATACACCAGGGCTGAGCAGAGGGCCGGGGAGAGGGTGGATGTTTGGGCCATCCCAGCCAAGACACCTACGTGACGTCCCTTCGTATTGTCTTGAGGAATATGAGGAAGAAGTCCCATCCGCCAGATGCCAGATAGAAGATGAAGAGAGCAGGGATGGCCTGGGCCCAGGACAGTTCCAGAGTGACCCTGAAGAACAGCAGCACAGCTGCAAAAGCAGCCAAACGCAGCATCGTGGCCTGTGGGGAGAGAGAAACCACAGCCATCAAACCACGCACACTGGACCTGATGACAACAACCCTATGGATGAGGGATGCCTGAGCAGCCCTCAGTTTCCTGGATGAGGTCCCTGAGTCATCAGTCCTCCTGGCAGTGAGGATGTAACCCAACAGCCCAGAGCTCCCACAGATGTAACTTTATCTGACCTTGGAGATGGCCTCTGACTGAGCCATCAGCACGGCACTGCTTGGTGCCAGCTGACAGCCCGGCCATTCCCACCTGCGGAGCCACATCCTGCACACCAGCCAGGGGTACGGCCACGGCCCAGCAACATGAGATGCAGGATAAAGTCACTCCCATGGATGTGGAAGCAGAGTCATGGCAGGAGGCCTTGTGCAGACGATTGGAAGCCTCCAGGGTGATGGCAGGCAGGGCTGGCTCAGCCCCTCAGTCACAGACTGACAAAGTCCAGCTCCAAATTACTCTCTACCCCAGAGATTCGCTCTGTCCCCAAAATCCAGAGTCACTCAGGTCCCAAGTATGAGTTCTCCTGCACGTCTGGCTCCAGAACAGCCAGCATGGCCGTTGGAAGAGCACGGCTCCATGCGCTCTGTGACACAGCTCAGGCAGGATCAGAGACAGGAAACTCAGTCCTTTGAGCTCTGCTTGTGTTTGCAAACCCTCGTGTTGGTGGGCAGTTTCCTGGCCTGGTTAGGCTGGAGACACTGCCAGAGCAGGTCAGGGATGAGGCCAGGCTGGAGTGGGCAGAATAAGGGCTGTCACTGTTGCCAATAGTGCCCAGACCCCTGCCCCATTCCCTGGGGACAGTGACTCAGTCTCTGGTACTTGTCCCTGCAAAACAGCATCTCTGTCCCCATCCCAGACACACCCCAGAAGTGGCTCTGAGACTCAGAGACCGTGATCTAGCAATGGCTCTTTTCAGGCAACAGCACTGGGAGGAGGAAAAGGACAGCGATGTGACCCTCACAGCTCCTAGATAAAACTGGCCCTTCCTGGCATGGACACAGGCCAAAGAGGAAGGAAACACTTACATCATTTCCCTCTTGAAGATTGATTCACTGCTCTGAAGCTGGAAGCCCTGCATGGGCTCTACTACAGTTGGGGCTAAGAGCCACACTTGTAGCTTTCCCTCAGCTCTGTGCAGTCCCCCCAGGTCCAAGAAGCCTCTGTGGATTTGATAACAGATGCTGCCAGGGGCAGTGCCACACGGTCACTGTGCCCTGCCATGTCACACTGGCTGTCCCACCTTCTGAGCCATGCCACCAACAGCAGGCTGGGATGCACCAGAGCACAAGATGACACCTGGAGACATCTTCCCACCTTATCCTGAGATTCCCCCCTTGTGCCACTGACCTCTGAACACTCTCCAGCAAACACCTACCTCCCAGATGTGATGTCCCACAACACAGTCCCTCTGCCTTTCAGCAGGGCAGGACTTACTGAGTGTTTGCCTGGCAGTCTCTCCCTGCACTTAAACAGGGCAACTTTTAGATCACCATCAAAGTGAGGGCACTGTGCCTCAGCCAGGACCTGGGCCCTTCCTTACAGGCTCACACCAGCCAGATGTGGAGAGGCGGCAGCGGGGGGAGGCCCACTCTTGTGTGGGCAGCAAAGTGCCTAATCTCCCGCTTGAAGGCAAGGCAGGCTCAGGCAAGCCCCTGTTATCCTCTGCTCGCATCTCCACCTCACTCCGGCATCCCGGTGCCTCCTGCGGAGAGAACCGCGGAGAGATTCCCGACAGATACCCGGTGTGTCAATGCCAGAGACCTCCAGCCCTGCGTTACAGATTCAGGTCTTGTCCAGCTGCATCAGCACAGAGAAAACGAAACCCTGCCTGTAGCTCAGGGCCAGCAGGCACCGAGGCAAAGTGCGGGGATCCACCCCGGGAGCACCGAGCCCGAGGAGGGCCGGGGAGCGGGTCCTGAGGGGGACAACGGGCAGGGGGCCGGGCTGTGAGAAGCCCCAGCTCTCAAGGCACCTGGGAGGCACCTGTCCCCCACCTGCCCTGGGCAGGGACACCCGTCTCACCCTCCCGGGGTCCCCAGCAGGGAGGGCGAGCAGCGCTGCCCCAGCCCCATCACACGGGGCAGAAAGGCCGGAAGGGCCCCGCACCGGGATGCAGCCGGGCCCCACCATCCAGCCCCGGCCAGGCCCCGGAACCGCCCGGGCACAGCCGCTCTCGGCGGGGCGAGGGCCCGCGGCGCGCTCGCGGGGAGACCGCGGAGCTGAGGGACGCCGGCGCTCGCCGCCGTGCCCCACGAGGAGCCCCGGCACCTCATGCGGAGACCGGCGGGGCGGAGGGACCCCGGTGCCGCCCGCAGGGCCGCGGCGCCTGATGGGGAGCCCGCGGGGAGGGAGCGCGGCCGCCGCGGCGGCGCCGGGAGCAGACGGAGCGGGGTGGGGAGGACGGTGCCGCGCTCTTACCGGACTCCGGGGCATCCGCTGCGGCCCGGCCACCTGCACCGGGAGCGGGGCCGGGAGCAGGGCCCGCCCGGCTCTGCGGCAGGGGCAGGGAGGGGCGGGCAGCGCGGGGCGGGCAGCGCGGGCCGCCGGGAGCTGTAGTCCCGCCCGGTGCACCGGCCCGGCCCCGCGATGACGGGCGCGGTGCCGGGGAGCAGTGGCACGGGCGGGGCGGGCGGGGCGCGAGGAAGAGGCGGTGAGGGCGGCGCGGCAGAGCGAGGGCTCTGTGGCGCAATGGATAGCGCATTGGACTTCTAGCGTGTGACGGGAGTCATTCAAAGGTTGTGGGTTCGAGTCCCACCAGAGTCGCATTTTGCCGCCGGGGCGCGGCGATCGCTCTCGGGGCTCCGCGGCCGCATCGGGCCGGAGGGACCCGAGGCCACCCCCGGGCGCTCCCGCCGCGCAGGGTTCGCCCGTGTTCGGGAGAGCGCCGAGGGGGATGCGTGTTTTGGGAGCGGAGCCGGGGCGGCCCGAGCAGCGGGGAAAAGCCCTGCCCTAGCGGGGATCAGTAACCGGGCATCCATCCCAGCATTTTAGGAGTCACTGTTACCGCATCCCAGCACGGCCCTGCAGCACGGGCATGATGGAGCAGCCACTTGCCCACAGCGAATAAATCCTCTCCAAAAAAAGCATTTTCACGTGGCTGGTGTCTGCCCTCCCCAAATCACCCTCTGCTCCCTCTGCTGCCTTCTTTCCGCAGGCTCCTCAAGCGATGGCTGCAGGAACAGGAGCCACAGAGACTGTTACTTGATCTGGCTGAGCAGATGCCGTTTAAAATTACATGATGTACCATTTCTGTAGCGGTGGCACCAGCCACTCATGCCTCACTCATGCACGAAGGCTGCACGAAGGCGGCACCACCAACACTGACAGCCTGGGCACTTCATGGCTGCATTAAATAACCCAAAATACATCAAAACCCTCTCTCATGGCCATCCTTTCCCATGTTTCCTTGACTATTTCTCACAGCTCCTGGAAGCAAATCTTTGCTGCCCTTTGGTTTATCCACCCCATGGCTCTGACATTTCTGATATAGAAAAGCACATTTCTGGGTCATTTTAGAGGCAAATGTTTCTTTCATCTCGACCACTGCACTAGGACAACCCCCACACTGTGTGTTTCACTGGCAGCTGAAGGATGTATTTATATGCTGTCTTTTAGTATCTGTTTAAAATAACTCTGGGGGCCAAGGGAGGCTTTGGAGAAAAACCCAAAGTCTGGCTTGTGGGGTGGATGATGCAGGGAGAAGTTAAGAAAAGGGAGTTTGGCGGGGGGGGGGAGGTGGGGGCAGGAAGGAAACCTGCCGGAGCCAAAAAGTGGTGAGGATTCACATCAGATCTCCAGCTCAGCAGGGGAGACGGGGCAAAAGGACAGGGGTGACAAACTACAAGCTCCACTGTGGATTTTATTAAGCAAGAAGGAATTCCAACAGCAAACATACATGTACAAAGAGCCCCTGGCCTCATGGCTCTTTGCCATCACATCCAGCAACTCTGCTCCCTGGCTGCTGGCAGGCTGGAGCACAGTTTAATTAACCTAGACAGTAATCAGCTCCCAGACACAGCATGAGCAGCCACCATTTCTGCACTCACTGGATTCAACCCTGTAATTCTGACTGTGTCATTTTGTTGCCCAAGGAAGGGATGATTCCTACTGAAATCCCAGCACAATCATGTGGATTTCATAATTTTTGATGGGGAGGGACTCCAGGGAGACACGGCAGACTGGGATCAGCTCTCAAAACACCCAATCCAGGAGGTAAAATAACCAAAGGTATTTCCCTGCCTGCCCCATGGGCACACAATCACACACTGCCTGGCCTCTGAGGCATGAGTGAGGTACATCCAATATGACCCAACAGGAGACAGGTTAGGCACCAGTACAAGATGGTATTTCACCATCGCACACAATAAACCTGCCCCTGTTATCCTCTGGAAATCACTGGTTTAGCTCCAGTCCAGGGCAGCTCCAAGATGTGAAGCCTCTATCTTCCCAGGAAAGGTAGGAGAAAGGATTTACCTGCAGAGCCCCAGAGCTGCAGAAGGCCAAGGCACTGGTTTGCTGCAGAGTGCTCCCTCCCCATCCCAGCATTTGGGAGTATCAGTTCCAGAATGTTGCTGCTGCCAGGAGACCTGAGCAGCCAGACCCAGCTGGCAAAGGCACATCTGACCTTGACATCCCTCAACCGAAATCACAAACAGCAAAAAAGGTCCAGTTTTGACATGGCACAGGGAGATGCCACTTGGCCTCTACCAACAGCATGGTGCCAGCTCTTGGCAGGAGAAAACACAGCCCTCGGGTCTTTGGTGGCAGAGCCACAGCCACGCTGTGCTCCCAGGCAGGGCAGGAGGATATGCAGTGCGGCAGAGGCCGGCTGCTGGCTGCCGACAAGGATCCCCTGGGCCCTTCCCGACAGGAGCTCTCACACTCGGACGGTCGGGGGAGGGAAGATGCCGAGCTCCTCCCGTAGGGACTCCACTGGCTGCTCCCAGCGCTCCTCGTAGTAGATGTTCAGGACACAGCTGGCATTCAGCCCACTCCGAATCGCCCAGGGAACCAGCTCGGTGGCCAGGACCTGCAGCTTTCTGGAACAATACAGGTGGTGGCAGTTTTGATATCCACATTTTGTTAATTTCCTTCTCCAAGTCCCCAGTGTAGGCTGATACCAAGCCCATGTGTCCTGTGTACCACTCTAACTTTCTAGCATCCCCTCTGCTTAACTCACAGGGGAAACTGAGGCACAGAAGAGGATGGTGTGCAAGGAAGTTTACAGTCAGCACCAACCCAGGGCCAGAACTCAGGCTTTGCAACTGCCAGGCCACCAAAACAGATGTGCTGGGGCAGGGAACAGCTGTCAGTGTGGTGAGGGTCCTGCTGGCCCTCAACACATGCCTATCCAAGGCCCAGGAATTGCTCCTGCCTGGCACAGAGGCCCTGGTGCTGGAGGAATGCAGATTAAGCATCAGGTTCTGCTTCAGTGACCAAGCAAAGCTGTCACAGCTTCCTTGGGATGTGGGGACAGCAGTGAGCTCACAGGAGCTCACACCTGACTGACTCCCCCCTGCAAAGCAGCAGTGTCCCCTGTTTGTCCCCAGTGGCCATGTGAAAGCACCACGCAGGCTGGGTGTTCCCAGGGCAGAGATCAAGCACCTACCGTGTGCTGAGCCGGACAGGGCCGAACGCTGCTCCCAGGACACACATGGGCAGCCCTGTCTGGACAGCTTCGAACCACTTCACCACGACCTCACCTGGAAGGGAGCAGGGAGGCTGTGAGTGGGCACAGCATCCAGAGCAAGGGCCAGCCAGGGCTGTGTGGTCCCTCAACATGGGCTGCATATCTGCCCTTTCTGAGGATGGCTACTTGGGAATGCTTCCCAAGTCTGGCCATGGCCTCATCCTGTGCCAGGATGGGCCTTGTCACACACCACCCATCCCTCAACCCCTGGAAGCTTGGAGAACATGTCCCAGGCAGGCCAACTCCCTGCAGACCTTGGCAATGCTGTGCCAGGGCCTGATGCTCTGTGTGGCTCTCCCGGTCTCCCAGCACAGGACAGGCCTTTTGCAAAACTGCCTGGGCTCAGGCAAAGCCTGCGTAGGAGACCTGTCATGCTGGTTCCCACAGGTACCAGCAAGGCTGCACTTGTGACTTGCTATTGAGTCAGACACAAAATTAGGGCAAAGGACACAGAGATGTGCAGATAAGGAGCAACCAGGAATTCCCTTCTGCCTTCACACAGAGCTTGCAAAACATCCCTCTCTCCATGCCACCACCCATCCAGTGGCTGCCTGTGCCAAGGTCTTGGGCAGAGCATCTCCCAGCAGGGAGAAGGGGACAGCCCACAGCCTCTCGGTCACCACAGAGCCAGTGATGATGCAAAATCCCCACACACCAACCCAGGCTGAGAATCAAGGAGCCCAGCTGACCCAGCCTGCTCCATTCCTGGGAGAGGCAAGCACTGGTGGATTTGGCAGTGTAGCCCCTGCTGCTCACCCAGCATGTTGGTTGGCATGCCCAGGAGGGTGTGCATCAGGTCGTGGACTTCTCGGTACCGCTGGATCACATATGCCAGCTCTTCATCATCAACAAACTTGGGAGGCATCCGGGTGTCCGGAGAAACCTTCTGCAAGTCCAGGGAAGTCCAGCTCAGCTCACATCTGGGCTCCCAGCACAGGGATCAGCCACAGAAATTTGCACCCCATGAAACCCCACACTCACATTGTCCTCCAAGAACCGGACGTACTCCCGGCCCAGCGAGCCGTCCTGCAGCCCCTGCAGCCTGGCCATGTCCAGGGTGGAGAGACGGATGCGAGGCCGTTCCCTGAAAGCAAAACACAGGTCAGTGAGACTCCCAGTGAAACCCACAGGAGCAGGTTCTGGAGAAAATGAGCCCTTGGAAACCCCCACCTCTGCCTCTGCCCTTCCTCACTGTTTTTTCTGTGCAGAACCTGACTGCTCACTGCAGGGACAGTATCGTCTGCATTTCTATTGCTCAGCCTGGGACATGAATTGCTTAAAGGATCTACCTGAAGCCTTGGCAATAAAAGGGCCTTTATCTTGTACCTTTGTAACAACTCTGGTGGGAAAACCACCAGTGTCCTCTGCACTTAAATGCTGCTGCTGTGTGGGCTACCAGCCAGGCACAGCCCCCAGCAACAGCCGGCCCTGCAAAGCAGCCACAGCTTCAAAGGAATAACCCCAAAGAGGAAAGAGAATTTATTTTAAACAGAGGTTTAATTTCAATCCTGCTCAGGCTTTCCCCAGCAGCCACGTGGCAGCCACACATGAAAAAGTCTCCTCTCCAGGTTGCTGGCAAACAGGTGCCTCACAGCCTTGGAAGTAAACAAAAGCCCTTTTATTTCCATTTCCAGGGTAAACTCTTCCCACGCTAAAAGCCCTGCAGTGGATCCAGGAGCTGCTCAGCTCCTGGAGTAGAGGTGCCAGGGAGATAAGCAGGACTGGCAGCAGTTTCACAGTGGTTGCAGATGTTTCCTTGTGTACTTGTTGTCAAAGGGACCTCAGCAGCTTGGGGGATAAAAACAAAAAGACTTGTGTGCCCAATTCAGATGCCTGCAAATCCCTGCAATACCATGGGGCAAGGAGCAGGTGGGGATGTCCCTCCCCAGCCCTCTCCCTGGGCAGTTCTGCTGGGTTTCAGCCCCATCCCAGTGCTCTGGGCATTGTGCCATGTCAACCTCCAGAGCCAGGATGAGGCTGGTGTGCACAAACATATGGAAAAAGGCAGCTTTTCTCGAGCTCCTACATGACACAAAATCAGCAGGTGTGACACATGACATGGAACAGCAAGAAGGCAAGTAGATATGCAGTGAGCGCTTGGTTAATAAGAGAAATCCCTCCTGGTCCTCAGCCTTGCTGCACCCAAAAAGTCCTTGCAGAAATGGAAGCAGAAGCAATTGAGTCTTAATATGGAATGCAAGAGAAGTGGCCTCATTTCAGCAGGAGACAGGAAAGAAAACATGGAAGTGTCTAAGGAGAAGGCAGACCAGCAGAGATGAAGTCTCCAATGCAAGAAAATGAAGCAGCAGGCACAGGGAAGAAATCCATGGATGTAGTGTGTTCGCATTGCTGCTCAGCATCCACATCCATGGATTTCTCCCCTGCGCCTGCTGCTGCATCTCCTGGTGTTGGCAGCTGCCAGTTCCAGCAGCGAAGCAGAACAGACAGGCAGCAGTGCCTGCCCTTAGATGTGTTACAGGGCTCCTGTGAACTTTAAAAATAAAGTGAAATAAACAGTCTGGAGGGTTTAAGCTAACAAAACACTTGTGCTGCTTCCAAGCTCTCCCTTCATAGGGCCCAAGGAACCTGCTTGGCCTCGTGTCTCCCTCCCCACCACAAACCATGCATTGAGGGTGGGAGGGATGGGGAGGGACGCACTGGAGGATGCGGTAACCTTCAGGGTGGTTTTTCATCTTGTCTCGCAGGTTTGGCAGGGCCAGGCAGCCTGTGGTCTCCCCAAGGACTGCCACCATGTCTGAAAGAGAGACCAGAGAGTGACCCAAAAGCTGTTTTTGCAACACCCAGCTATCCTTGGTTGGCAGGTGAGAAAATAGGGCAACGAACCCATTGATCAGAAGCAGGAAAGAAGCCCGTGGCAAAGTGGGGACCCCATAAACCACAGATATTCAGCTTGAGGACTACTCTGCCTTGGTGTCACCCACATGATCCTTCCTGGGAATGAGACGGAGGAGCAGGCATGAGGCCTGGGGGACTATGGAGAAATAGACTGGTCTGGGCGGCATCACAAGGGGTGACACTGGGGTGTGTTTGGGTTTCCTCACTCCCTCTGTTTCACAGTCTCCTGCCCCGGGTCAGTGCTCAGCCCTGCGCCTGCCCCATAACTAAAGGTGTCACACAACAAAGGGAGAAATAAACTCTCCTATGAAGCTTGCAGGAGACAGGGAGTGGGGTTTGCTGGACGCGGGTGGCAGGCGCTCCCCTCGCCGGCCTTACCGTGTCTGTAGGGGTCATAGAGCGCCATGACGGCGGAGCCGGCGGCCAGCAGCGCCTTCTGCAGCGGGCTAGTGGGGATGTGCCCGGGGTACAGCTGGTGCCACAATTCCTCCTCCTCCTCCTGCTCCCAGTCGCGTCCATCCCGGCCCCGCGGCTCGCTGTGGCTCGGCCGGGCTCTGCCTGCGGGGAGCAGCGGGTGAGGGAGCGGCCCGGCTGAGGGGCTGGCGCGGACGCCCCAGGGGCTGCGGCGGGGGACACTTGCCTGGGGAAGCGGGACCCGCCCGCAGCAGCGGGATCCCCGCCCGCACCGCCCGCAGCAGCAGCTGCTGCCGCATCCCCGGCGCTCGCCCCGCCGCTGCCCCGGAAGCGCCTGGCGCGGCACGGGGCGGAGCGGAGCGGGCATGGCGGCGGCGGTGGCCGAGCTGGCCGGGCTCTTCGCCGTGTACAAACCGGCGGGGGTGGCGTGGGGCCGCGTCCGGGAGGCGGTGGAGACGCGGCTGCTGCGCGGTGAGCGCGGCGGGACCCCCAAGCCCGTCCCATCCCCAGGGGCTGCCGCTGGGACCCGGCCGATCTCATGCCCGGGGGTCGCCGGCCGCCCCTGACCGCCCCCGCTTCTCTTGCAGAGCTGAACGCGGCGCCGGGACGAGCCCCGCGGCAGCAGATCCGCTTCCTGCCGGTGCCGGCCGCGGACGGCGGCGGGGCCGTGGAGCTGGTGGCTGCCAGGGTGCCGGTGCTGGCCGACCATCCCCTCGGTAAGGGCACAGCGGGGCCTGGGCCGGGGGCAGCCGGGGCCGGGGGGAGCCCCGGGCAGGCGCTGCGGAGCGGCTCCAGCACTGTCTCCCTTGCAGTCCGAGGCCCGCAGTTCAGGAGGCTGAAGATCGGAGCGGGTCACCGGCTGGATGTGAAGGCCTCGGGAGTCTTCGGTGGGTGTCGTCCCGGAGCAGCACCGTGTCCTGCCGGCTGCGACGTGATGGGTTTTCCATGAAGGGAAGGAGTAGAGGCTCGGCCATTGCACTGCAGCAGGCCCTGGATCTCACAGCCCCACTGAGTTTAAGTGCTAAAACACAGAAGAAATGTCCTAGCAAGCCGCTGGCAAAGCCATATGGGAGAGACTCCTCACCCCAGCACATGGAGTTTTGCTGGAGAACACCAACCTCCTCACTGCCCCACTACCTGAATTGGCTTCTCTGTGGTCAGCACTGCTGAGCATTTGCAGTACCCAGGTGGAAAGTTCTGGGGAAATTCAAGAGCTCTGGTTACAGCCTTATGGTTTTCATGCCAGGGAGTAACCCGGGGGTCTAACTGCTCAGACATCACTCATGAGGAGATACAGCCCTGTTCAGGGGCAAGAGTGGTGTGAATGTGCAGTGCTGTGTAAATGCACATCAGTGATTTTTTGTTAGGCTGAATAACAGGTTCCCCATTTTCTCTTTCAGTGCTTGGCATCGGCCATGGGAACAAGCTGCTCACTGACCTGTACAACTGCCACCTGACCAGGGTAGGTGCTGGCTCTGAACAGGCCACAGAGCCCAGAGTGCCACTGCACACTTGATCCTGCCCCAGTGCCCCAGAGCAGCCTTGTGACAGTGATTCTGTTCTTGAGTCTCAAACCTACCAATGCTTTGCATTTTGGAGCTTTGCAGGGTCCAGAGTTTCATCCTTCACGTGAGCATCCACTTGTGACCTTCTAAGCAGAGGATACTGCTGTCTTTTTGTGCAACACTCTCATAGCCTGCACTTCTAGCAGCTGCATGGTGCAATACTGCTGCTCAATTGCTTGGAGTATTTTTGGACAAATTGCACTCTTTGTCCTTCTTCCAGGTTTATACTGTTGGTGGGCTTTTTGGTAAAGCCACTGATGACTTCTCAGACACAGGGAAGTTAATAGAGAAGACAACATTTGGTAAGAAACTGATTTGATGTAGGTTTGGTTTTTTTTAAACAGAGCACCAAACAGCAGATTAACTGCAAAGCATTTAACCAGGTGAATTGCACAATGACAAAAGCTACACCTTGCTTGTCTTCTAGTCCTTCTTGATGCTGTAATCCCCCTGTTCTAAATCTAACCATAATATATACAAAGCCAGTGTGAATGTTGGTCGTGATGGTTGCCGGTCAGGACTCAGATCTCCCTGTAAATCACATTTGGAGATAGCAGTTAGATTTCATTGAATGAAAACATACAGTAAGAAAACTGGAGCACCAATATTTTGAAATCAGTTAAGCAAAATAACTCTTCCCTTTGCAGTCCAGCTCTGTGCTGCTCCATATACATCCGGGGGAAATGACTTTGCAAAGGCCACCCCTCAGCTCTCATCAGCCCCTTCTGATGTGGCTGCCTGCCTGAGAAAAGCAATACCTCAGTGGCACATTTCAGACTTTCCAGTTTCTGGATGGATAATTGAGACTTTGTTTCTGCCTTAATATTTGCAGATCATATCACAAGGGAGAAGCTGGAACGGATTCTTGCTGTCATTCAAGGGACAAATCAAAAGGCCCTGCTGATGTGCGTATCCACCAGGGAAATGAGCTGATCTGAGCCCACTGCCATTTGCTGGTCTTGAAAACAAATGAGGGGATTTTGTTTTCCATAATCGAAGTCTTTAAAGGTTGGAGTGCTAGCCAGGGGCAGAGAGGAGTTACTCTGAGTGCTCTGTGCTCTGGTGAGAGGTTGCAATTAAATGTCCTCCTTGTATCCGGAAATCTCCAGCTGGTTTAGGACCAATCTGCTACATTAGGGCTGACAAAAATGTCTTGTAAACATGACCAAGTACCTCCCTCCCAAACTGTACTACACTACTGATTGTACATACACCACTAAAATACATGCAAAGACTTAACAGTTTTAAGAATAAAAATTGCATCTCTGTTTTATTTGGGATAGAGATATTTTGAATCTCCTTGGAGAGAAGTACTAAATGCCTGTGCTGCTCCTTTTTTCTTTTTCCAGGTATTCTAACATTGATATGAAAACACAAGAGGCATACGAGCTGGCTGTCAAAGGGTTGATTCGCCCCATGGAAAAAAGCCCCCCAATAATCACAGGTGTCCGATGCCTCCAGTTTGCACTTCCAGAATTCCAGCTAGGTAGGAGTGGTAGAATGTACTGGGTAGTATGTACTGGGAGTATGTATTACGGCAAATAAGTTGGTAAACTTCATTTTCTTACTCATGATTTAATGCAAAATGAGTTGGTGGGGATTTCTTATCAGCCCGTAAATCCAGCCAGCTCATGGTTTTTCCTTGCCAGTTCAGATCTAAGCCCAAGGCTGGAAAATTTGCATCACGAATACTTATGGGAGAAATTCTTCTTAGGTCAATGTTTCAGTGTAATCCATTTCAGTGCTGGGGTTTGGGGTTTTCTTAAAGTGTGGTTTGCCTTCCTGCAGCCAGTCCCCTTTTCCTCAAGAATTATTTATTAAAAAGATGCCTTTTTTATCCCCTTTGAAATGGTTACATTACTCTCCTGTATCTGTGGGTTTGTTTTCCTAAGTATTCACTTTGGAAGAGTGTAGAACACCCTGCAGTATTGCAGAAAATCATATCATGCTGTGTCTTAAATAGTATCTTCTGCCAAACCAGTTCTTTCAACATAACTGTGAGTGACGTCTGGATTTACAAAGTCAGAGCTTGTGACAAAGCTTTGCTTCTTCTGAAGGGATGTCTCTGTCCTCCTAGAAATCCATTGCTTGCATGAAACTCAGCAGTACCTCAGGAAGATGGTTCACGAGATTGGTCTGGAGCTGAAATCATCTGCTGCGTGCACACAAGTGCGGAGAATACGTGACGGGGTTTTCACGGTGGATGATGCTCTCCCGAGAACCCAGTGGGACCTGCAGAGCATCCGGGAGGCAATTCGGAACTGTCAGCCCAAAGTGGAAGCAGAACTGGAGAGAACACTGGGACATGGGGAGAACAGTCCTCTTCATCAGCTGGATGGGGAGACAGCTGAGCATGCTCTGCAGGAGCAACCACGAGCAATTGCTGCAGCACAATACAGCAGCAATGTGCCAGCAACGTGATGGACAGCAGACAGAAAGAGGTTAATTGCAGTTCACTTCCACCCTTTCCTTGAGATGACTTTTATCAGAGGCTTTTTTTTTCTTCAGTGACAGGCTGTATCATTTTTTTAAAGCATCACAAACAGTTCATTAACAGGAGGTAGCTGTGCCAAAATTCCTGTTGACTTTGAGAACATTAGGTTGCTAAGGGATATAAAAACCCATTCCCGAATTGTTTAGCAGCAGGAAGTAGTGTCTTAGAGAGCTGTATTCCCTTGACTGCACAGATTTGTTCCTTGCAACTGGCAGCATAACTTATCTGCTGTATGGATTTTATTTGCCCTGTGTTCTTAGAGTAATTTCTTTCCATTAGCCCTGCTCTCAGACAGGTGAGACCTCAAATTTGGGCTAAATGAGTGATGTGCAGGAGAAAACACAGCTTACCCAATGCAAGGAAATGGCTTTATCCAGTCGGCACATGAAAAGTGGCTTCTAATGGGGACTAATGCACAGGATACACAAAAAATAAAACTGAAAATGACCTAATGGGGAAGAGGTTGGTTCTTGGTTTGGTATGCGTCCATGTACATTGACCCATAAAAAAACCCAGCATGTGCTACTTTTTCTTTTTTTTTACCCCTTTTTTTCCCTGAGGAGCCAAGGGTGTTCAGTGGTCTCTGGTATCCTGCTCTGCAGAAGCTCCATGCAGACAGCATGTCCTGCCCTTCGGTGAAACTGAGCTCTGTAACACCATTTGGTCTCTGTTAGCTCATTATAGCTGGGTCTGACTTGGCAGAAACACACTTTCTAAATTTAAGTTAAAAATCTGAAACTATACTTACCATTACTGCAGTCGTTTCCCAGCTAAACACTTAGTGAGTTTGGAGATTTATTTATAGAAAGCAGAAGACTCGTTCTGTTCCTCTCCTGGACAGCATATTTCATCCTCCAGGTGACAGCCATAAAGGTACAAGACTAACTCTGGGACAAGCAGTCACAGGGACCACAATAAAGTACCTCAGTGTGCAGGGCTGTCCTGAAGCATCCCAGAAGTCCTTAACTTAGTCCCTGGAATCTCATTTCTGAGCTGAGAAGGACTGGAACCTCTCAGTTCCTCTGGGCTGCACAGAGCAGCCGTGGAACGCAGCTGCCACCGCGTGGCAGAGCCACCGTGCCAGCAGCAGGGACTCCCCAAGGATACTGTGCCCTGTTCTCAGGTTGTTCATCCCCCATGGACAAGGGATTGGGATCAGGGAACATTCCCTGGACACATGCTCAGTGCTTCCTGAAGTGTAAACCTATCCCTGCAGCAGCAGACTTGCACAGGTACAGCTGCAATTTTAATCTCAGTTGCTCCTACATAGAGGGGAAGAAAACATAGACTTCTCACTCTTTGAACAACCTTCAGTAACTTTGGTAACGGACTGTACTTCATCCCCACAGCTCACACAAACTGAAGAATTTCCGTACATACTTCCCATTGCAAAAACAATTTCCAGTTGTGTGTCATTGCCAGAGGAAGGTTTTGGTTGGAACACTCCAGGCTGAACTAGTCCTTCCACACGGGAAATACCACGCAAAACAGCAACTTCAGTAACAAAGTTTGCATTGCCCTGTTCTTGCCACCTTGTGACCTTTATCCTCCCCTTAAAACTACTCCAAAACACAAGAGTTTTATACATTTGACAGAGGGGTATATGGTGGGAAGGATATACCTGTAAACACTCCCCTGAGAGTCCACTCTGATCTGGCCACAGCAAATATTTTGCACAGCTGTACATCAGCAGAGACTTGCTTGGATGAATCATGGAATCAGGCTCTGTCTGTCCCCCTGTTTGAGACCACTCCCCCCAGTTTTTGAGGCAAAACAAGACACTTATTAGTGATGTTTCTATGCCACATCCAGAGCCAGGAGTGCAAAACCAATTAGCAGCAGCCTTGTGGCTGGCTTCTGATCACAATAAAGACAGATTGATTTGATTCAAATTTGGAAGTAACACGCAGACTGCAACATGGGCCTAACTGGAGACCACAGGGGAAACTTACTGCCTAGAAGGTCTTGGAAAGTAGAAATGGGTAGAAGGACATCAAGCCTGAGTGAAAAAGGGACAACAGATCTGCAGTGAGCAGAGCACTTCATCACTTCCAACTGCCCAAAGCAGCCAAATTTAGTCTGTGCAGTCACCCTCAGCCCTAACACTGACATTGAAACCCTCGTGCTCCCAACATCATCCACTGTCCAGGACAGTGCTCACTCTCATCGTGACTCTGCACTTGGAGCCGAGAAAGGTGATTCTGTACCTGGACATTCCTGGAGCAAACATTTGAATAACAAATGTTACAGTTGTCTCATTATAGTTTTAGAGTTTGTTCCCAGGTTCATGCAATGTTTTATAGATTCTTAAAGTAAATTACTGGTGGATGTGAAGGCTGCTTTATTCAGAGTGAACATTTCAACACAACTTTACATTTTGCCATTTACTACAGAAATGATACAAAACCTCCAGATACCAGAGCAGGTAAGTACAAAAATGCATAACACCCAGACTTCTCTGGATTTGATGATAAAACAAAATAAAACCTCCAAACCACCACAATTTCAGCCTTCTTCCCCTTACTTCTGAGGGTTTTCCTTTCAAAGCAGCTATTACATTGTGCATTTGTATGTCCTCACTTCCTCTATCTATTCAGTAACCAAACAGTCCCTGGGTACTGCAGGGAATCAAAGGCTACATGGAAGAAGCTCAACATGTACCTGAATTACAACATTTCCAAAAAAAAAAAAAAAAATCCTGTTGATCAGGCAGTACATGAAATTATCTAAAATCCTACATCCCTTTTCCACCTTCTGTCTCTTCTAAACCAGGATGACACCAACATGTAATGGCCCAGTCACAGTCACTTCTGCAGGACATGGCAATCTCCAGGCTCAGGACCTAGTCACTGAGCTCCAGGTCATACTCAGGATAGAGCTGTTTTGTAGTGACCCCTCGGATAACAGCTACGGAACAAAGAAACAACATTGCTTTCAGATCAGTCAGAAGTGTGTTTTTCTCCCCTAATTATCCCATAGTACATCCCATAGCCAAGAAACCCAAGGTTCTGCAGCTGTGCCTCCTGCTTGCCCAAACACTTTTTTAAAGTGAAGAATCTGTAACACAAGTTTTGCCTCCATGGTGCAGCAGCTTCTCTCTGTATCTCTATGAAAACACTGTCTAAAAAAATCTTTAATAGCTTTCCCTTCCTTACCCAACTTGCCCAGCAGCATCTGCCCAGCATCTTTGATTTCGTTGTACTCATGGAGCAGAGAGATGTGCTTCTCTAGTTCCTCCAGGCTGTAGCCTCTGTAAAATAACACCAGAAAGGTCACAAATGACACGGCAGGACTGAGCGTTCCTGCTGCTGTGGGAGATACCCAAGCCTGGCACTTCAAAAGCAGAAACTGAATGCAGCAAGTGCAGCTACTGCAAGTCATAAACATGAAAGTTCCAAATAAGCTCAAAAAAGCCAATTTGCCCTGTTTTCTATTTGCAGAAGCAAATAGAAACAAGAGTAGGCTGTAGTGAATTCCATTGATATGTATCTCTCATCTGTAACTAGGGAAGAAAAAAAAATTGTAGAATCATTTAGGATGGAAAAGACCTCCAAGATCATTTAGTCCAACCTTAGGACAAACACCACCATATTAACTAAACCAGAGCACTGAGTGTCATGTCCAGTCATCTCTTGAACACCTCCAGGGACCATGACTCCATCACCCCACTGGCCAGCCCATTCCAGTGTTTAATCACCCTTTCACCCTCCTGATGATCCTGGCACAGCCTGAGGCCATTTCCTCTTGTCCTGTTGCTAGGTCTGTTTATCCTTGAGGATGAATCAAAAAGGGTTCTGAAACAGCCTTTGTTTTTCTACCATTTCCATCCTGTGCACTACACTTACCTTAGAAAATACCAGTCATTCATAACAAATAAAAAATGGCTAAAATTATCTGTTCCCAGTTAACACATAATTACCGCAGGAACACCCAAGCTAAAGCTAAAATCCTCTTATGCAAGCTCCTAGTAAAACTTGTTTTGCTTTACCACATAAAGTGGAAAGAATTCCCTCTTGTCTCTAACAAGTGCCATCACTTACAACACTGTAACCAACATTGCACCACACCAACAACGGCATCATACAGGGTCAGCTCTCAGCTCCAATTCCTGGATCATATTTTGTTTTAAAAACAAAAATAATTGAGGCGTCACAGTGAACACTGAGCTTGCCAAGGACATACTCGGACAATAATTGTGCAATTTCCTGGTCGAGTGCAAGGTCCTTCCGTTTCAGCTCTTCGATTTCACACTGCAGAGCTTCTTCGCTGGTTCCATTAGGCTGGAAGGACCTTGGAGACAGGATCTGGAGAGCACAGAAGACATTTAGCAGGAACTCAGCTCTGGTTAAGATGCTGTAATGCTGGGACACTAATGGGAAAATAGTGTGTGTCACTGGATAAAACAGGAGAAAAGAGAAAAGGAAAAAAATATGCCCATTGCAGGGAGGGGGGTGTTCAAGTAAGATATGGATCAGTGCACGTAACGTTAGCATATCACATCCTACAGCACTTTGGAGAGTTACCGCGTGAAGTGAAAATAAACAATTAAAAATCACAATCTGCCTTCTAGGAGAAGCTCCCAGGACGGCGCAGTGCAAACTGCGGGGTCGGTACTAACTCGGGGAACCAGCAACTTCGCCCTCGAGGAAAAACCCTCCCGCCTGGCCGGGCTAAGCCCCGCGAACGTGTGAGCGGCTCCGGGGAGCCCCGCGCAGCACTCACCGGTGGCCTGAACGCGGCCGTGCCGCTCCGCCGCCCGCCGCCCGACACCCTGCCAAAGCAGAAGGCGCCGCGTCAGGGGCCGCTACCGCCGCCTCGGCGGGGACACGGCCCGGGAGAGGAGGGACAGCGGGATACCGGCTCCTACCTCCTGGGCAGGGCCCGCGGCGGCGGGTGGCGGGGCGGGCTGCGGCCGGCGCTCGGCGGGACCCGCTCGGCCAGGGCTGAGGGCTCCGCGCTGAGGGCTCGGGGTCTGCTGCACCGGAGAGTTGGAGTCCCGCCACCGCAGCGCACGCCGGGAGTTGTAGTCCATTCGCCGCTAGGCACACCTGGCGTTGTAGTCCTGCCACCGAGGGGCACGCCGGGAGTTGTAGTCCCCTGCCGGGCCCTGCCGTGGTGGGGCTGCAGGTGACAAAGGGTGTGGCAGAACACAATTGTCCCAATGGCCGCAGCCAAGGCGATTACATTCGGTGCCTCAGAGACACCTCAGTCCCGGGGCTCAGCCAGGACGGTCCAGGGGGTCTCGGGGTCACTCACACAGAATCACAGAATCGCAGAATCAGGTTTGAAAAGACCTGAGATCATCGAGTCTAACCTGTGACCGAACACCACCATGTCAAGCAGACCACGGCATTAGTTCCACGTCCAGTCTTTATCCTTAAACACCTCCGCAATGTTGTTTTCCCAAGGTGAGCGCTGCCTACCACCCCGGCTGCCCCCGTGTCCCGCCGGGCCATCGCAGCTCCCTCTGGGCCCGGTTCCCCGAGCCCTGCACAGCGGCTCGGACTGCAGTGGAGCCCCGTCCCGCCGCGCTCGGGCCCGGCTGGCGCAGGGAGTCGTGTCCCCGTGAGCGCCTGTCCCAGCGCCGGGGCTGCCCGAGCATCTGCTGCTGCCGCGCTTGGAAGGCCAAAGGATTAGGGGTCACACACATCGACTCCGCCGCCTGCGCTGCCCGCGGGATCAGAGGCACCCCTCGGACACCGCAGGGCAGAAGGCGAGGCGGGTGTGCGGGACGCGCCCCGCAAAGGCGAGGGAAGCCGGGCTGCCTCCTCGCGGCGTTTGCTCTGGGCTGTCGGGTCACTACAGCAGCGGGACAGCGCCGGGTATCAGACGGGGGCCGGGCTGTCGCGGGGCGGGGGTGTCCCACGGGGCCGGGCTGTCCCGCGGTGTCACCCCGGGGTGTCCCCGGGCGGAGCGGGGCCGGCCGGGGGCGGAGCCGCCACCGCCCCCGCCGCTCCCGGCGGGCTGACGTGGCCCGGGCGCGGGGCGGACATGGCGGACGGCAGCAGGCAGAGCCGGTTGGCCGCGGCCAAGAAGAAGGTGAGGGCCCGGGGGCCCGGGCAGGACGGGAGGGCTGGGGGCGGCTGCGTTCCGCGGGCTCCGCGCGGGCTGGGCCGGGCCGGGCCGGGCCGAGCGCGGCCTCCCCTGAGGAGCGCGGGCCGGGCCGCCGCCGCCCCCTCGCTCCGGGCCGGGCCGCGGTGGGGCCCCGAGAGCCCGCGGGTGTGCAGGGCTGCGGCCAGGCCTGCTTGGCGGGCGGCCGGGGCGAGGCCTGGGTGGCTGCGGTGCTGTGCGGGCTGCCCGGGCTGGCGTGCGGCTGTCGTGTCCCCCCCTCTCCTTCCCCCCTACTCCCCTTTCCCCCTGTTTTTTCCCGTATATTTTCCCTTGGGGCAGCCCGGCTCCCTGCGTCCCGGTGGGACGCGCCTGTGTGTCAAAGTCACAGGAACGGGAAAGTGTCCTGGAGCAGTTCAGGCTTCCATTTTGAAATCCTACCAATAATGGGATCCTCCTCCGTCCTTCTCCATGCCCCGCTGTCCCGCCGTGCCTTTCCCGGGCTGTGCGGGCCGGGGGTGCCGTTATTTACATAAACAACTGCTGGCACCGGCCGCTCCGGGGCTCGGGCATGCAGGAATTGCACGGAAATGCCGGCAGACCTGGCGGGATTCGAGTTACAGCTTATCACACCGGCACTTCCTGGGCCAAGTGGATGTGCTTAAAAATCGTTTGTAGATTGTTTCTCCCCTTAGTTCGCAGTTGTTGCAGTGTCTGACTAATGCAGTGTCTCCTTTTAGTTGCACTATGGAGTATCAAATAATTTCCCAGGAACAGCATTGGGTGTAAACAAAAGTTGAATGTCTACAACTCTGATGCTCTTGTCATAAACCCATCACTTAGGTCTTACTTTAGCCTTCTCTGGGCTTATTTTGATTCATGTTTTCCTCCCAAATGCAGTAAATTCATGGAAGAGCATTTCTCTTGCCCTTACGCTTGCTCTGTATTTTTACTCAGTGGAGTTAGGTTTTGAGGGTTTTTTGGGGTTAGAGAAGGCATATTCTCTTTGGACTTCAGATTATTCTTTTGTTCACAGCTGAAGGAATATCAGCAGAAGAACAGCCCTGGAGCAACTGCAGGAACTAAGAAAAAACGCAAAACTAAAGAAGGCAGCAGACCTGCCACTCCCACCACCGATGACCAGCAGCCTCCAGAGAACGTGAGTGTCTCATTTCTCCCAAATCATTTGCCACCTCCCTGTTCTTTGGTTTTCTGGAGCTGGGAAGTGGTTGTGCTGGGGTCAGAGCTGAGTGGTGTAGGTGCTGCATGAGGTGTACTACAGTAATTGGTAGCTCCCTGTGTTGGAAGGTGCAGCTGGAGTTGGGGTCTGCCCACTGGTGCCCTGGGTGTGCCCAGAGCCGCTGGGCTGAGGCGTGTGCTCCTGATGAGCTGGACAAGGTTCTTTGGCTGCCTTGGATTGACATTTTCTCTCTGTCCTTCTCTGAGCCGTTTCTCTTTCCCCTTTTCTTTCGCCTCCTGTAGATTCAGAACATTCTGAAGGTGCTGGTGTCAGACCTTAACCGCTCCAATGGGGTAGCCATACCCTCATTGGACAAGAGGAAGGTGAGGCAGTGCTCATGTCCCTCGCAGTGACTCGCTCTCCCTCCTGCATGCTTTGGGTTCTGTTCACACTGACTTCCATCTCCAGGATGGAGCCATGTCCTCACACATCCATTGTCAGTTGCTTCAGTTTTGTTGCTGTTTTATTAACATGGAGCTCTTTGTTACCATTGCTCATTAAGTGCTTGTTTCCTTCTGGTTTGTGTCAAAGTTAACATGTCAAAAAGTGAACCTTGTCAGAAAGTCTTCCTTGAGACAGCTGAGCTTGGAGGAAAACAGGAATTTGGGGTGAGGCAATAAACTGACTTAACAGCTGAGGAGAACTGTCCTAGGAAGAGGCAGTGTTTTCTTATTCTGTGTTTCTCCTGCTCTGAGTGTCATTGCTTTGTTTCTTGGAGCTTGGTTTCTGAAGGGCACGTTTCTGCTCATCTCCAGGCAAGCAGCTGCCTTGGCTGGTTATTCCAGCCACCTCTTTTATGACAGGCGATGAAGCTGGCACAGGTGATGTACAGTCTGGCAAGTAGCAGAGGTTTAAATATGCTTAGGCAGGAAGTCAGAGACTTCAAAGCCAGGCATGTACAGGCTTTAGCGTCTTCAAATTCCCAAGATCCTGAAGAGGAAAGGGCAGGAGCTATGCCAAGAAGCAAGAGAATGGTGTTCAGGAGCATACATGAACAAACAGCCTTTTTAAAATATTTATTTTCTGACTGTCAGTTTATTTAAAACAAGGCTCAAACTGTGATAGGAACTCAGAGAAGTCAGATTTTGTAGTCCAGAATGTTCTTCCAGTTTTGTGGTACCAAAGCTCTGCTTTTCATTCTCACTTGCATCATTTTGGTAGCTTATTTCCCTACCATTGTTTCAATGTAGTTCTCATAAAGAAGCTCATTGTTGTATTTACTGCATACCCATGTGTCTCCAGCAATGAATATAACTATAGTAATCACATGGGGTACCTGACAGATAAAGTTAAACCTGCAAGATGGAATGGTATTCTCTCTGAATTGCTTTGTATTTTTTTTTGTGTGATAATACGTCTAACACACAAAGTGCCTCCAGCTGGACCATGTAGGGTCTGCATCAGCAGAACTCAGGTGATGTGAAAACATACTGCCAGCTTTGGGGTGCTGGGTGTGCCTGTCTGGTCTCAGAAAACATCTGTTGTGACTGAAGGGTCGCTGTTGTCCTGGGGACTGTTTTCAGTTAATACGTGTAAGATCAGAGTAAGTTAAATCTTGGAGAAAGAGACTTGCCTCACATTGGAGGGTGAGATGAAGATAGGTAGTCCAGTACGGTTGCTGAGGTGTGTTTAGCCTTGTAGTGAAGGTCTACCTGTGTCTACAGCTGTAGTCATGTTCTGCAAATGGAGAATTTATTAATGTATTCATTCTTGTTTCCCCATCTTTTTCTCTCTTCCTCAGAGATTCAGTTTAATCGGATTGGCTATTATAGAATTTTTGTGTTGTTGTGCCTGGGGTTTTAGAAATTATTTCAAAACTAATATTTAATTGCAATTTGTAATGAAAGAAAGATTTCCTATTCTAGTTGCTCTCTTGTAAAAATCCTGAGTCAGGAAAATGCTGTTCAGTAACTTGAAGCTGATTATTGGCAGCTGAGCTGCTGCTGCCATTGGTGTCTGATGTGAGGCAGAGCCCTCCCTTCTCACTCCTTTCAGCATTCTTGGCTCTGAAACACAGGAAAACCAGCAATATAGAAGCCTTTGTGTGAAAGCAAAGGGATCCTACTATATGCTAAGCTGAGCAGAATTCCTGATTTTTTTATTCTATATTATTCAAATGTCACAATGCATAATTTCCATATAAATGTTTGCTTCTAATGCTTTCTGTTTCCAGCAAATTTGATTGTTCAAATACTTTGGGGGCTTTTGAAAGTTTATTACAAAACTGCTCCTTGTGAAGAAAGAAGGAAAGAGTTCTTGTGGTTAAGGCATGTTACTGGTTTCTGCATCTTGGTAGTATTAGGCAAAAAGAATGTTCTGATCAGAATAAATGATCATTTTGAGATGTACTGGGGCATGAATTCTTTGTGTCACTCTGATGTTTATATTGATGAGTGTGTGATTGATAAAGGCGAAGTTACCTTTAGCTGGAAGAAGTGAGGGAGTTCCTGACCTTCCTATAAGCACATAACATATATTGCTCCTTCAGAGCATCAGTACCTGTCCTGCTAAAAAGAAATACAGAAAACTCTGCTTCCCTTTGTAGTCTTCCAGCCTAGTGCCTCATTAAATCTGTCTTTACTGTTGCTGTTTTAACCTTGCTGCTGGATTAGTGAGTGAAGTGCTGAGCAGGTAAACAGGGAATGCCAAGAAAGAGGTATTTCTTGTTTCCTGTGAAGTGCCAAAAAGGAAGTGACTGAAGTAAGAGGGAACTCTTCCAGGTGGAATTGCAGTATATTGGCGGGGCTGATATGCTGCAAGATTATCTCATCTGTTTTGTTGTGCTTGTATGTGATGACTTAACAGAGCTGGACGATGAAATCAATCAAATTGCAATAAAACCCCAGAGCACTGCTGCAGTTTTATGGCACTGGTGCTGTGCAAGGAGGCAAAATGGTCCAGTGCAGTGTGGCTTCATAGAGGGGGCAGCAGATGCCATTCATCCGCCCATAAAGGCTGGATGGGAACTTGCATTGCTGTCCAGAAATAGGTTTTCGGCCCTTCTCTTTTCTATTTAGATTCTTCTAGTCATGGGATCCATGGCTGCAGCAGGGCCACAGGCACCTGCTCCCAGCCACCCTCCCTCTGGCCTGTTTGTAAATGTCCTGTTTCTAAACTGGTGGGTCATGGCATGCCTCAAATTTCACCGAGTTTTAGACAGAGCATTTGAATTTGACTAACCCAATTTTCAAGTAGTCACTCCCCTGTTCTTTTCCATCTTCATTTGCATACAGTGATCTGTGTTTTCCCCAGGAACACCTTGAAGGTGGTGCTTTTCAAAGCACAGGGACATTTGGCTTTGGCCTCATTTGATTTTTGGTGAATCTTTTGCAGTGAATCTCCTGTGTGAACTTAAGAGTTGAAGTTTATTGCCCCGTGTTGAAGAAGGGAGTTGGATTGTCGGACACTGGTTCTTTATGAAAGAACACACTTTTGGACAGTGTTTTTCTGTGGTTGATGCAGCCACCTCTTTGCTCTGGGGAGAACACAGGTTCCCTTCCACATGTTTCTAAATGACTGACTGTTCACATCTGTCTGGTTTTCCCAGGCAGGTCACAGGGTGATGTGTTGGTGTGTGCATTTGTTCATTTTGCATGAAGGCTGTAATCCTGTGCTGTGTTTTGTGACAGGCATACTTTGACAGTGATGTTGCCACTCGTAGTGCTGAACAGCTTGCTCCCGATGTCCCTGTGCTATCTAACAGCAACAGCCTCCCTAGTTGTGGTTCTGTTCTGCCTGCTCCTGAGAGCATGCAGCTGACACAGGTTTGTGACTTATCATCAATATTGAACCATTGAATATTGGTTAGTGATGCCCATTAGTGTGGAGAAAGATGATCTTCATAAATATGACATGACTAGTTCAGGTTTTCTCCTGTTAAAAATACTACATTCTCCACTCTCCATGCAGTCATCATCTGTCTGTGAGAGCAGAGGGAGTACTAGCATGCACATGTCCCTGTGGCTTCCAAAGCAGTTCTCCTTCCCCTTCTCTCCTATTCCATTAGCAGAAAGTACCCTTAATAACAGCAGTTCTCCAGTCCAATCAATCTGTATTTCCTTTCACTAATTAAAGATGCAGTTGAAGATTTTTCCAGCAAAGTGTTGATTATACTGATAAACAGTAAAAGCAAACATAAAGCTTGTTACACTTGAGTTGCTCCATTCCAGGAAACCCAGATTCACAACACTCAGAAATGGTGTGTAAGCCAGGGCTGAGTTGGTGGTTTTAAGTTCATCTTCCTTTGGAAAGCAGTAATTACAGCAGCTGTGGAACTTGAGCCCAGGTGTAATCAAGTCTTAGTGACACATTCGTAAGTGTGACTCCCATCTTTTACAGGCTTGTAAGTTTTTATGTTTTAATCCACAGATGCATGAAGCTGAGGATCATAAAAATGCTTTGGATGAGAACAGGTGAGTGTCTGTGTTGGTTTTGCAACAGGATCCCAACAAATTAAGGTTTTATTCCTGCCCAATGCTGTGCTGATTTGGGCAGCTCTCTGGGAGAGATTTTCATTGCCAGGTCTTTGTTCCCAGGTCTTTCTCGTCAACAGAAGGTCTCCGTCAGTTGTCTGAACAACTCAATGGCCTGGTTTCCCAGGTACTCCTTTTCATCCATTTGTCCCATTAATTCTCTTGGTGTTTGATGTGGAACTTTAAGCAGACAGCTAAAGGAAACACTCTTCAATCCCAGAGACGTCTGCAGCCATCCTACTAAACAATGTGGTATTTAAACACTGAGAAGCAAAAAATCCTGTTTTAGGAATGTAAGGTTTCAGCAGTAGGAAGAAAAGCAGAGTGGGATGAATGAGTTGTATGTATTCATGGAAAGATGTACTCCTGATTTAGAGGAAAAGAATCTGAAGTCAGTCTGAATAATTCACATCAGCATGTTACAGCTGGGGCAGCCAGTGTCTAGCCTGAGCCAGGAAGGTGTTTTCTGTGCCTGTGTGTGGTCGTTTGAAGTGACAGGTGCTGTAAAAAGTGTTACTGTTATAGTGGGTTCTTACCTAATAGTGATTTGTTGCCTTGGGGACTAAAACTGACTTACTTGATTTACTTCTAGTCTACATCATATGTGAATGGAGAAAGTGCTGTTTCTTCCACAAATATTAAGGAAATGGAAGTAAGTTGTTCTCAGTCTGTCATGTTTTTTATTTTTCTTCTTATTTGCTGCTGTTAATCACTTGTTTGGATTCTGTGCTTACAGCAGTGTTAGTGAGGCCTAACTGAATGCACAGGTCACATACATCACTGTGTAGTGTCACCTGGGGCTGTAATTGGGTAGTTGTGATCACAACAGTTAGAGGCAGGTATTGGAGGTGTTCCCAGTTTGGGGACTGGGGATAATCTGGCTTCCATGCAACTGCAGTTCTTATTTCTGATTCACTTTTATGTCAAAATGAAGCCTCAGCAGAAACAGATAAAATAGGTTGACATCCCAGCTGCTTTTGTTAAAATCATAGATTTTGTTTTGTTTGGAGAATCTGATTGTATCGAACTGTGATAATGATTTATTTTTCTGTCCTTTTTAATTATTGCTTTTTTCCTCCCCTCCTCCTCTTCTGCTCCTTCCTTTTTCTCCTGTATGCATGTGCCCGTCAGACACGTTACCAGGAGCTGGCAGTAGCCCTGGATTCCAGCAATCTAACTAACAAACAGCTCGTTACAAAGATAGAGGAATTGGTAAGAAACAATCCAACCAACCAGTTTGATATTGTCTTTGCTGCTCCTCCATGCTCTCTGGGTGTCTGCAAGGCTACGGGTTCCCTCATAGTGCCACAAGGAAGGCTGCTTACACAGCACCTTTTATGGAACAAAATGGGCTGGATGGAAAACCTGTGAGAGGATCAAAGCCTAAGGCCATTTGTGAGTGTGGTGGCTCATCTGAGGAAGCAGAAACAGTTTTGCTGTTTCCATTTAAATGTGCTCTGTTGATCTCCTCACCCTGTCCCTGGATGATAAGCATCCTGATAAAGCAGCTATTTCTGGTCCTGGTCTGAATCCTTGAAATACAGAATTTTGGTGCTGGCAGCAGTGTGAAAACCTGTTTCTGCAGGTGGTGATGCTGCTCTAAATATATCAGCACAGTGGGAGCAATAGGTCCAAGAGAGCCTGGGGCTGTTTTCTGATCATATCCTCAGCTTCTCTTGGCATGATGAATGAACTGCTTTGTCCTGTGGCCTGCATGTATTCCTGCTGCTGCTTTTCAGCCTTCAGCCTTAACACTGCAAGAAATGCAGCTAAGTGGATCTGTTCCAGGCTGAAAAGAGCCTTTCTTGTGTGAAATACTTTTCACCATTTTGTTCCTCTCTAAAACGACACTTTTCCCAAAGTTCAGCATTTCCCAGTGTACCCCATGACCCCTCTTTTTGTTTCATTTTTGGTTTTGGGTTATTTTTGTTCCATTCTGTTTCTTTTTGTGTTTTAGTTGGGCTGCAAAGGTACAGTGCATTGCCCACCCAGGAGTCTCATTGTTTGCCAGCTTTTCTTTTTGTCTGGTACTCTGTAGGGCCTTTGCTGCATTTGTGCTCTTGCCTTTGCTTTTCCTGGTTATGTTGTGCGCTGGCATTGCTAAAATCAAAACCTCATCACCCTTCCATCTGCAGTTATGTTTCAAAATGCACTGACAGAATAGCGGTAATAAAGAAACCGTTTGGCCAATTTGCATTATATGGGAAGGGGAAAATACACTAATTATGTAGTTACTTATGAGGCATCTCTGAAAAAATTGCCAGGGGGACAAGAGCAGCAAAGGGCAGACAGGGTTTAGTGGCGGCCTGGGCAGCCCTTGTCCCCTTCACACCTACAGATGCACCTTGTGCAGTCACAGATCTCCAGTACTTCACCCATAAGACTGAAATTGACTGGGACAGAATTATCCCTTTCCTTGCATCTGGCTTCAGCTCTGTCTCATACCACCTTGGTGGGAGCCTGCCAATGTACGTGCGGCTCTGCATGACTTAGAGGCCAGTTGTTAACTGGGATAGAGGTCTAAGGAATCACTTACAGTGAAGGTCTTTTGGTTTGGGGTTTTAGGTATTAAGTTTTTATTGAAAGCATTTTTGCTGATTCTCCTAACACACCTGGATTACTATGATTAATTGCATAGATGTGGGATATTGCAAGTTTAACTGAAGTTGCTGGATGCTCAGATAGGAACATAGAGGGGTTTCGGCAGAGGTATGGGAGAAGGACTCCATGTACTGGACAATGAAAAACATATCAGGTGTATTAGTGAAGGGAGCCCCATATTGCTTTTAATAGCTAAAATGAACTTTCTAGTCTTCTAGAGAAATGGAAATTCTCTTTGCATTAACTGGGCATATATTCCACTTCATCAAAGTGAAAATGTGATTCAGCAGTATGAGACTATTTTCTCTTAATATTGGTGCATCAATTTTCTTCCATAGAAACAGCAGAACCAAGAAGCAGTGAATCAGCTGGAGAAGGTAAAGTGTGTCCTATTTTTGGATAGAGACAGAGATAGGTACCTGTTTCTCTGAGGAATAGAAAACATAGTGGATTGTGGCACAAGCGTGTGTGATCTTCTCTCGTGTTAGATTCAGTTTTATTTGTGGCAGAAGGTTGAATATTTTGACTTCATGAATTGGGCCTGACAGGGCAGCATTCTTAATTCGACCAAAGCTAATATTTAAATGCTCAAGTTGGAGGAGTGCAGTTGGGGGCAGGAGGTTACAGTTTAGGTCTTTGCCAGGAGCTTCCATTCCAGCACTGCCACGTGTGTGCTGCACTGATTGCACTGTGTTGTTGCTGCTGGTCTGGGATAGAAAAAAGATGAAGTAGTTCAAAGAATGGAAAATTAAGCGTGTCTTTAAAAATACTGGCATCATTTAGATGCTATTAGAAATAGTACCAATGAATTCCTGCATTTTTACTTTGACATAAAACAAGGGTTAACTATCTGCAAGTTTGTGCTGACCAAGTATTATTTGTTTCTACAGGAAAAGAAGGAGTTTGAACAGAAATTTTCTAAAGAGCAAGCAGCATTGAGGGAACAGTTACAGGTAAGGCAGAGCCTCTCTTACAGTAATACCACCTGACTTCTGCTTTTTTGTGGATTACTGGGCACTCACAGTCCTTATCCTGGAAGCCAAAAGTCCATTCCTTCAGGAAACTGCGAGTGTCAGCCAGACTGTACTTAACTGCAAGAACTCTTTACTGAATTATCCTTTTGTGACAGCAGCGATGTTGCAGTGACAAGCAAAGAAGTTTTGCATTGAGCTGATTTTCCTTTCTCAAAGGTTCATATCCAGACTATTGGAATTCTCGTTTCTGAGAAGTCTGAGTTGCAGACAGCCCTTGGCCATACTCAGCAAGCTGCACGGCAGAAATCAGGTACGTGACTGTCTGCGCAGCTTGAGCTGCTGTGGATGTCAAGTCACAGGCATGACAGTTGCTGGCAGCCAGCTCACAGCACTCCCTGACCCCTCTGAGAGCAGCCTTTGGCACTGGCACTGCTGCTGTCATCGTAGCTGCCCCCAAACAGGAGCATGTTAGTCTCATGGCAGTTGAGGTTCTTTTGTGCATCACTAAAGCCTTGTCAGCTCTGTTGGGCCTGGTGACTACCCCAGACTGTTCCTTTCTGATTCTTTTAAAACTTTGTTCCTCTTTTCCACCCCACCTCCCACACAGCTGTCATGTTAATCTAGGTCTTACCCCAAGCTTTTTATTCTGAACTAAATTTCAGCAATTTATTCTAATAGAAAAAAAAAAACCCCGAACAACATATTTTCTATTGTTCTGCAAAGGAAGTTTCATCATCTCCTAACAGTGAGGCAGGTAGTTAGAGAGAGCTGTACTCCCAGGGCTGCCAGTGAATCACCTGTAGAGCCAGGAGTGGAACCAGCTCTGCTGATTTACTAAGCTCTGTGCTGCCTGAAGAGCTTGTTGACAAAGTAGAAAGTGCTGTTCAGCCAGTTCCAAAATGCTCTTTGTGGTGTAGCCTGAACTGACTGTGTTCTGACTCGTCCAGGAGAAGCTGAAAGCCTTGCTGCTCGTTTGCACTCATCTCGCCAGCGAGTCTCAGAGCTGGAGCGCACTTTGTCCTCCATCTCCATGCAGCAAAAGCAGTCAGAGAAGGTAAGAGTCACCTCTGTTTATGCTTAACCAGCAGCTCTGCCTTTGGCTGTTTGCTTATTACTACACTGCTGCAAAGTCTGCAGTCCCTGCTTGGAGAAGAGGCAGAAATTAACCTTGTTAATTGTTAATTAACCTTGTAAAGACCTGTATTCCCCATGATCAAGGCAAACTTCATTCACGTTTCCGTGACTAATCATATGGTCCAGTTGGTGTCTTCAGATCTGGCACCTCACTTCATTAGTCTGGCAGCTCCATGCAACAGAGAGACCTTGTCCCAGAAGTCTTCATCAAACACATACTTTAGTATTGACATTAATTCAGAAGTTTGCAGAAATAATCTCTTGTAGCATCACATTTGAAAAGACTAAGCAGACTTATTCCTGGCAAATTCAGGAGGTTCTAAGCAAACCTGTCCTGAGGTTTTTGCTAAAGTTATGACCTTTTCTGCTTTAGCTGATCTGTTAAAGGTGAAATGCAGTAATTTTTTTTTTAATATCTTATTTGTTTGGCTGAAGTTTATAGATGAATCAATAATTTCCTTTTTCTCCAGCATAATAAAGAGTTAGTGAAGGAGCGAGACAACCTGAAACTGGAACTGTACAAACGAAGGTAAGTCCCTTCTGCTCATTACTGCAGAAGAGCCCCAAAACATAACAAGTGGCACAGACCACAGGTGGTGACTTGGGAGGCTGGATATTCAATTTTAAAAAGAAGTAGTCACCAGATGTGATGTTTTTGTAATTCTAGCTGCCAGGAAGCACTGGTTTGTAGACTTATGACCTGGACATCAGCAGACGTAGAGCCACATAAATTTTTTTGTTTGTTTCAGCAAAAGTAGTGAGGAAATAAAGCAGCAGAATTCAGAGCTGTCAGAGAAGGTTCACTCGCTGGTGTCCCAGAACTCAGCTATGAAGTTGGATGTGGAAGATCTGCAGAAAAAACTGGAAATGGCTGAACTGATGATTCAACAGGTGAGGGCAGATGATACTGATCACTGCCACATTTCCTTCTGAGAGAGGGGGCAACACTTAACTCTTGGCTTTAAAGGAAGGCTTGAAATCTCATCAAGACATCCTCCCAGTGAAAGGCTTTCAGGAAAGCCTCAGAGGAACAGAAAGTTTGTATTCTAAGGAGATGGAGCTGTAAATTGAAAAGCAATGTGACATCAGTCTGCTACAAGTGTTGTACAGTGTGAGAGGGTGACTTTTCTGATTGTATCTGTTGAGGGTTTTGGTTACTCAGTTGTGCAGTCTCACTGAATAACCAGCTGAGTAGGGGTGGTGTTTGTACCCCCCAGCAGAAGGTGGTGAATTGGACAGTGGCAGCTTGAAGTCAGCTGGGGAAAGAATGCATGGAGTCAGCTGTTAGCAGGTCAGAGAGCAAGCTTGGTGTAACCGTGGGCCTGGGAGGGAAGAAAATGCTATTTTTTATTCCTAGAAAGTAGCTTAAGTTACCCTTGAAAGTAAGCCAACTGCTGCTCGTCTGGGAAAAGTACTGTGCCTCAACTGACCCCCTTGGTGCTCAGTCCACTGACATGCTCCAGACATTGGCTTTAAATTCCTGACATGTCTGACAACTTTTAAGGTCACAGGCTTTTATACCACCTGGTCTGGCAGTATAATGCAGACTCTGGAAATGTGCAAAATTTTGGAGCCAAAGTTTGATTAAATTCTATTTTCTTAATTAAAAAAATAGTAAATATAAAATTGGTAGGGAGGAGCTGCCCAGTTCAGCCTGATTTACACAACTAAGATCTCTTTTTGTTTTTAATCCCCCTATGTTTTTCACATTGAACTTCACTATGAGTTGGAGCACCTTAAAGAACTGCAGAAGGTTACAACATGGATCATGTGGCAGGTTACTGTCAGGGGAAAGGCTATGCAGGAATTGAGTATTAACATTTTGCCTTCACTTTCTGATTTTTATCAACAGTTCTCAAGCCAGGGAGGGAGTCTGGATGCAAACCAGCAGCTGCAGATGGCTCTGGAGGAGAAGGCGAGCCTGGAAACCCAGTTAGCTCAGGTAAGAGGTTGTATGAAGTACGATCCGAATCTTGATGTCTGTAAAGAAACTTGTGGGGCAGAAAAATGTGGCCTGAGCTTTGCACTAACACTGTTTTTTTCAAGTTTTATCCCTTAAACCAGGCCTATTTAGCCAGTATGATTGAGCTTGATTTTGTTTTGAACAGCTCTCAGAGTCACTTCATCAGCTGCAGGCAGAAAGAGATCAGTATGTGGAGAAACTGAAGGAGGAGGGGGAGCGTTTGGCAGCAGCGGGTGCAGCAGCTCTCTGAGCAGGTAACCCTGGGGGCAGCATCCCAGCTCTGGGCAAACACAGGCAGGAGGAAATGCCCCATGAACATTGTTTCTTGTGTGGCCTTGCAGGTCCACACAATGGCAGAAGAGAAGGAGAAACACATGGCCAAAATTCATGAGCTGGAAGCCAATGTTACAGAACTGTTGAGTACATCAGGTAGGGCTTCCAAAGTGGGGCTTCCCACTGCAGAGGGGAGCTGGATAACTCTGTCCTGCTGTGCAGGTGTTTGTGCACAGGAGCTGCAAGTAGGCCTGATGCTGGGAAGGCAGCTGGAGTCCAGGTGACCCTAAGAACCCTTTTCTCCTGGGAAACAGCAAGTTCCCTGCAGTGAATGGACCAGCAGCCTGGTTATGTCTGTATTGGTTTGACTGTACTGTCAGCCTCTCTGGCCCAGGAGCTTGGGAAGGCAGGATGCTCCTGCTATAGCTGTGATGTAGTCAGCAGCAGACAGCAGGATGCTGTGCTTGGCTTTGGTCTTGGTTCCTCTCAGTGCCATGCACTGAAGATTGGATACAGAAGCTGGTGATGCCTTCTGGGTCACAGAGCCCTATGGGCTGGGGTGTGCTTTGTGTACCCAGCAGGGATACATCTCGGTCAGCCATTTTCACTGTGACTGAGCCCCTTCTGATTGCATTTCCTCAGCAGTGAAGCCCATGGATGTCGAGCCTCCCTCACCCCCAGGGCCCACAGCAGCCGAGCTCAGTCTGCAGGAGGAGATCCAGCGGCTGCAGCAGGAGAAGGAGGAGCTGCAGGGGCAGTACCAGGCCCAGGTCCGGGACAATGAGCAGCTGAGCCACCTCAACCGGGAGCAGGAGGAGCGGCTGCTGGACCTGGAGAAGACTGTGCAGCGCTACAACGAGGAGGCTGTGGATAGACAGCAGATCCTGGAGGACATGCAGAGTGACAAGGCCACAATCAGCAGGGCACTGAGCCAGAACCGGGATCTGAAGGAACAGTTGGCTGAGCTGCAGAATGGGTTTGTCAAACTGGTAGGTCTCTTCTTCGCATCTTTTCCAACTGCTTCTCTCACTGATGCAACCCTTTCGTAGTGCAGATGTGAAAAACTGGCAGCAGCATTATCCCTGTTATCCTCTGAGGCTCTGAATGTTTGCTCCATCCTCTGTGATAACACAGTGCCTACCACGAGGTTCCCTCCAATTCCTTACTCCCTCAGGTGTTCTAGCAGATGAACTGGTATTTTTGTCCAGAACTGTTTCCTTTTCTTTCTCATCCCCTGGCAGTCAGGCTGTTTCTGTCCCTGGGTATTCCTCCTGTCCTTTTACCTGAAGATACCCGTTTCCTGTTCCTGTATTTCCCCATGGGAGAGTTCTCAACAGTATTCTCTCCTGCTGCTGACATTGTTACCCATCCTGGAGCTGAATCATTACTCTTGCTTTGCTTCTATCAATTTAACATCTTCCCCTTTGGGGCCCTAGCAGACTGACACATGGTCTAGCTGTTTATTTTTTTTTTTCTTCAGTCCTTTTTGAACTCCTTGTTTTTGAATGTCTGTGGCTCTGTTTGGGATATTCATACCACCCATCTGCTTTGGAGCTGACAGGCTGCATGATGTGCCAGGCCTCTTCTTGGCACTGTCCCAGCACTGATTCCCCTGGCTCTTTCCTTCCTCTTCTCCCATCTTCTGAACCTTTCTGTAAGTTGTTCACTGTCCTGAACAGTCAATTTACAGCCCTCAGTTACAGCCCAGAATAACACAAGGGATGTCACCCTGTTGTATTAGGAACTAATGTGGTTTATTGAGGGCCTGTTTAATGGTGGCTGGGACAGTTTCCTTACGTAGTGGTGTTTGTCTTGCAGACAAATGAAAACATGGAAGTTACAAGTGCCCTACAGTCAGAGCAACATGTAAAGAAAGAGCTGGCCAAGAAGCTTGGGCAGCTGCAGGAGAACCTGGGGGAGCTCAAAGAGACGGTGAGCACCAGCAGTGGGATGGCAGGGCTGGACTGTGCAAATTGCTGGCAACTTACCAAACACTGATGGAAGGATGGAAATGGGTATTGTAATGATCCAGCTGGGAGCCTTCCCCTATCATCTGCTGCCTGATGTGGGGGACCAGCATGTGGGGGACAGATGGTGGCTGCCTGCCTGGTTTGTGGCTTTGGGGCAATGTTGACAGTTTGGATCATGTCACACAGATCAGCTTTTCAGGCAGAAAGGGTTTGATGTGGTGGTTTGATCTCATTCTCAGCTGGAGCTGAAGACACAGGAGGCCCGTGGCCTGCAGGAGCAGCGGGACCAGTACTACAGCCACCTGCAGCAGTACACCGTGGCCTTCCAGCAGCTTGCTGCTGAGAAGGATGAACTGCACAAGCAATTCCTGCTTCAGACACAGCTCATGGACCGGCTGCAGCACGAGGAGGTCCAGGGGAAGGTGACGGTGGAAATGCATCTGAAAGAGCTGCAGCAGACCAAGGTAATAGTAAAAGCGACCAAGTGGAAAGATGGGAGGTAATCATTAAGTGAGACGTTTGGCTAGTTCATTCCACCCTGGGCTGTTCTGTGATGCTGTGATTACACCTGTGCCATACAGGCAAGTGATACCTGTCTGGAGCTGAAGTACTGCTTTTGTATTTGTGTGTGTGGTGCTACTGTCTGAAGATGGAATGACTGTTTACAGTCTGGCTTGTGCAGGTTTTTGTGATCTTATGCTTCTGTCTTGCAGGAAAATCTAGAAGCTGTAGCCAAGGAAAATAAAGAGCTGCAGGCCCAGATCAGTCAGTTGGCAGCAGAAATGGAAGGCAGGATTTTGCACCAACTGGAGGGTGAGTGGCTGCATCAGGGAGGAGGCAGAGCTTGGTTCTCTGCAGCATTGCCTCCTTGTTCAACTTCCTCCTTTTACAGAAGACCATGAAGCAATGACTGAAGAAATCCAAAACTCTTCACTTGTGATTCCAGAGAAGTTTGAAAGCCATGAAGAAATGGTGAGTCTTAATGGATAGAAAAGGCTTTGGTTTTAGTTCTAAACAAGTATCTAGAAAAGGAAACTGGTTAAATTGCAGAGAGGTTTATCAGCTGTTATCCTATCAACTGAGTGCAGTCATGAGGGAAATGCAACAGTTCCTTGTGCTTAGCAGCAAGAAGCCAAGACTCTTCTGCAGCATCCTTGCAAAACAGGCTGGAAGTCTGGCAGTGGTTTCCTTACGACAACAACTCAGCTGGCAGAGCAGCTCTTTAATGGGGCCTTGATGATGATGTTCTCTTCAGTTTAGAAGGCAATTTGGAAATGATGTCAAATATCTACAAGATTTATCTGCAAGTACAGTCATAATACTGCAGTCAAACAGCTCTCAAAGGACCCAGTTTTTAACCTGCACTGATTGGGAATGAGAAGAGGCAGTAGCTGCTGCCTGGCTTAGTTCCAGGGCAGTCATATAGTTCTTTGGTTTCACACTCAAATAAAAAATAAATAATAAATAAATAAATAATAAATAAAGTGTTACTGTGTCCTGCTGTCCTACCATTGATCCTGCTGAACACAGGGGAAGCACTAATGTCCACACTGCAATTTTTCTTAGGTCACTTTCATGACATCTGCCATGTCCCAAGTGGAGCAGCAGCGAGAAGATCTGAGGAAGCAGCTGGCTGCTCAGAAGCAGCAGTGCAGAACCCTCCTGCAGCAAATCACAGCTCTTAGGCAGGAGCAGCAACATCACATCGTGCTGGATGCAGGTAAATCTCAGCACGGTTTGGGGACAGTGTGACCATGAGGTGCTGGGCCAGCTGGCCATGGCTGCCATGAGACAGACCTATGGGTCTATGAGTGCATCCTCCCCCAGGAGAAACTAAATTGCTCACATCCCTTCCAGGATCTGTCATGGATACTGTTCCAGTGGAGGTTCATGAGGCTTTGAAAACTGCCATGGACAAGCTACAGGTAAGCAAAGCATCTCATGTTGTTTCAGTTCTGCTACACTGCTCTGCCAGACTTGGATCTAGTGTCAGACAAACATAACACAAACAGATTGTAGGGGAATAAGCAGCAGATGTTCCATAATAAGAAGCTCTATCCTAAAAAGCTTGCTCACTACTTGGTTGTAAAGGAGAAGGATTTGTTCCCCAGGCTCAGACCAGTGTCATGGGGGTGTTATCTTTAGCACAGGTGTTGTCTGTATGTGAACAGCCCAGATGGCTGACCCCAGTTTGTGTGTTCAGTTGCGTTTCACAGAGCTGATGCATGAGAAGGCTGATCTGAAGGAGCGTCTGGAGGAGCTGGAGCACCGCTGCATCCAGCTGTCTGGAGAGACTGACACTATTGGTATGTTCAGGCAACACCAGCACAGGCTAAAGCTTGCTCAGTGCCTTACTTTTGTGGAGAGCAGAAGGTCCCCAAACAGCTTTTGGAGCTGGAGCCATTAAACTACCAAGCCCTTTATGTCTCCTACTGCTGCCTAACTGGGCTAGGTCTCCACTCCAGGGCTGGATTCCCTGGATTCTCATGCCTCATAGCTCACTGTAAGGCTTGTACCCCAATCTTCCAGACACTCCTGATACTTCTCTTGTGTTCCAGGGGAGTACATTGCACTGTACCAGAGTCAAAGGGCTATCCTTAAACAGCGGCACCAGGAGAAAGAGGAGTATATCAGCAGGTTGGCTCAGGATAAGGAAGAGATGAAGGCAAGGAATCTTTTCTGTGGTACTACTCCAAGTAGGGCGGGCCTGGGGAGCACTTAAAAGAGTTCAAACCTTTGTGTGCTGTTCATTTGCTAATTTTGTGACAGAAGTAGGACTTCAAGCTGCAGTGGTGTGTTTGTGTGCATGTTTCATGGGCTTTCCTTTACTTTGGTGCAGATGAAACTACTGGAACTGCAGGACTTAGTGATGCGCCTGGTGAGGGAAAGAAATGAATGGTACAGCAAGTATGTAGCAGCTGCTCAGAACCCAGAGGTGTTGGCAAGCCAAACTGAGGATGTGCTTCCAGCGGAGAGGCGCATCGAGCTGAACGCCACTGATGGAGCAGGTAAGCTGCAGTCGGGACAAGCTCTGTGCAGGGGAACAGCCCTGGGGCTCAGCCTTGTGTGTGGATAGGAGGAGTTACCTGCCTGCCTTATCTGTGCTCCTTGCAGGGTTACGAGAGGTGAATCTGTCAGATGAAGCAGAACAAGAGGCTGCTGTTCTTCATCAATCCAGTTTCCCCCCTGTTGACAGTAAAGCTGTTCAGCCAAACCAAGAGGACCCCACGGCAAAGCAAATAATGCAGCTTCTCAGAGAAATCCAGAACCCTCAGGAGAGGCTGGGCTCCCTGCTGGAAAACCCGTGCATTCCCTTCTTCTACCGTGCTGATGAGAATGATGAGGTCAAAATCATGGTAGTTTAAGTGGTGCTAAATCTTACTGACAGCAACTTTAAATGGGCCTGAAAGGACTTGATGGACTTGTACGTGCCCACACCTCTGTTCAGTGCCCTTGGTGAAAACAGATTCCTAAAGACATCAGTAAAGAGAGATGTTATCTGATGGAACTCAAGCATCAGACCTCATCTTCACTTTCTCTTTTCTCTGTTACTTGGTGTGCTTGGAGTACAGGCAGACTCTTAACTCAGCCTGGCAGGCAGCTGGTGCTGCCACATCACCTAGGCCATGCTCAGACTGGGGGCATAGGCAGTCCCTGACTTTGGGCAAAATGACTTAAGCCCTTGTCCCAGACTGCTACCACAGCAGCTTCACATGGTTCTGATCCATCACTCATGCCTGTCATCAGCCCACTTCCTTCCAGGGCTCGCAAAGTAAATAACTGTTCTGGTAATGGACTCTTTGGACTCTCAGCAGGTTGGGTTTGTTTCATACTATGTATCCTGAACTCCCAGTTGCTGCTGCAGCCCTGCCTCCTGCACCTGTATTTCACATCAGGCCTCTAGCGAGCAGCTCCTGGGCAACACAGCCCTGTCTGTTCTCCTTGCCAGGGGAAGGGATGGAGGGGAGCCTTGGGGGGGTCTTTTGGTTACTTGACAAAGCTTTATGTGATTCTTGGGAGTGGGGTGGAAATGTAACTGCACTTTGAAGGATGATGTGTTTCACTTGTATGTGTCTGAAGGTTTTATTTATTTTAAGAAATGGGAGAAATGAGTAAAAGGAAACCACTTAATAAACATGCTTTGTTTTGAATTTCTGGACTTCAGGGGTTCTAGTTCTCCATCCCTGAACTTTCCTCTTCTCCCATTTTGGTAAGGAGTGCAGGAGACGAGCGGAAACCAAGGTCCCATGGCCCATGTTTAAGGTCCTGGGACACGCAGCAAGCAAGCGTGGCAGCTGGCCCTGCCTTGAAGCCATAGCCCTGATTTTAAGGAGAAAAGAGAACATGGAGGGAGGAGAGTGCTCCTTGAAACAGCAGCAAACCAAATCTCCTGGGTGTGGAAGTGGTGAAGTGAACTGGATGTGGATATCCTGCAACTGAATCTGCCTTCAGGCAAGAACTGCCTGTTCTTAGGACAGGTGGTGTCAGCAGTGGAGTGCTGAGGGAAACCACAAGGGAGGTTAAAGGGGCCTGATCATCAGAGTTGTGTGATCAAACACAGGCATTTCAGCTGGTTCCTAAAGCAGCAGCAGCTGCCTCCCTGTTACCTGCCGAGATAGCAGATGCAAGCACAGGAGCACAGATTTGTGTCTGTTAAACAGGAGAGATGGTTCATTTCCTCATGTCC
Organism: Entomyzon cyanotis; assembly: GCA_024500445.1. Taxonomy (NCBI): domain Eukaryota; kingdom Metazoa; phylum Chordata; class Aves; order Passeriformes; family Meliphagidae; genus Entomyzon; species Entomyzon cyanotis. The sequence goes on from JAKEPQ010000670.1 coordinate 5,380,577, forward strand.
AAGTTGATGAAGCTTTACAGCAGCACGACAGAAAGCTTTTCTTCTGCTGCCCAAGGCAGATTATGCGTGGGTTGGTTTTTTTAAATGCTTCATATCTTGGTATTTCAAAATACAAATGAAAAAAGGGGCACACAGCACAATCAGTGCTTTCCTGTGGGTCCCCAGGGGAAGCTGTTTTTTGAACTCCTTTCATTTAAATAGCACAAGTGGTGTCAGTCTCAGCACAAGTGATTGGGCTCCCCAGAGCACGGGGTATGTACATACTGTATCTGTGTAAAATGCTGTATATTCCTTGAAGAGAGACTAAGCCTGTTCAGTGTTTGTGCTTGCTCAGGCTGTTCATAAATCTGTATCATAACTAACAGGGGAAGGGCTGTGATTTAATACAGAGCATTATTGTAAATGGTATAAATATTTATTGGGTGTTTACTCTAGGACTGTGAAGGAGACAAGACCGGTGAAGAAGGTCTGTGGTCTGTTGCAGAGGTGACTTAATCCTGTTACAAATTTGCTTTCTGAATAAACTTATTCAGAGGGGCACTGACTAGAGGTACTTCTTCTGCACAGATCACCTTGAAATTTGGGAAGAAAAAGAGAAGTGAAGAATGAATTCTTTATTGAAAGCACCTGCCCTGACAAAGATGCCCTTTTCACTGAGCTTTCATTAATGTTTTCTGTACAGACTGCTGACAAGTGTGAGAGGGGGCTCTTGGCTAGCATTTCACATCCAGATGCCAGCTTCAGGTTCATTTTTAACCCTAATGCCTTTCAGGAGTGATTCCTGACCTCACCTTTCCTCAACATTCACTTGCTCTGCTCCACAAGCAGCAGAGGCAAGAAATCCCTTTTTAAAAAGCAATTTGTGTGCAAGCTCCCACCTTCCGTATGTCCCATCTCTGAAGCTCCTCCATACATTTTCCTCTTTACCTTCTGTACCTGACAAGCTGTTTCACTCTACCGCAGCTCCTGGACATGCAGTGCTGATGCAGATCTGCTCCACCTTCCCTATCAGTGACAGCCCCTGACTGCATGTACAGCTTGTTAATTCTATGGGATGAAAAGATCAAGTTATAATCAAACACAGCTTGAAAATCACCCAGAGAAAGAGCAAGAGAAAGAGAGGTGGTTTTATTCTAGTCATGGAGACCTTCATTATACAGAAATGAGAGTTTATTTCATCCAATAAACAAGAGTGACAGGTAGATCACAAACTGCATCACAGCTACTACCAGCACTGAGACAGTTCACCCACAAGTTTGGGGTAATACAATAACCCAACTGCACACAGCAGAAAATTTAACAATCAGCTCAAAAACTCAACATTGGGATTTGGTTAACTTTTTTTGATGTGTGTGTGTGTGTGTGTATATATATATGTATATAGATATTCTTTTCCTACTTAAGTATTTCCTAAAATTCACATGGAAGCACAAATGGCTTTTAACACCTGGACATATATAGATTTTTCATCTTATATATATATTTATAGATATTTATAACAGTAAAGATACGTTTTTCATTACTACAATATACTTGTTTAACTCCTTTAAGCAGCTGGGAAGGAAAAAAAAAACCCAAACAAAAAAACCCCAAAAACAGTTTCACTACAATCACATCTGATATGTGTGTGTCACAAATTACAAACAAAACAAGCCATGTGTGAGATTCGAGTCAGACCATTCCAGGACAGAACAGCTAAGAGGCAGGCAAAGAGTCTCAGAGGGAGCAGGCCTACATGTCAAATGGTGGTTTTGGGCTCTCCGGGCGGGTGGAACTGGCCTTACCCGGCCGGCTGGAGGTTAAAGACAAGAAAAACAAAGAAAAAGGGAAAGGGAAGGAGAAGGGGGAGAAGTAGTAAAACAATAGTTAAAATACAGAAAGGAACTGGCATCAGAACAACAGAGGATCCACAACAGAAATTAAGAGTAACAGCACTGAAATGAGAGAACTGCAATGTGAATCAGGCCTAGAGGACAGCCTGCAACACAGGTGGCTCATTTAGCTCTGGTAGAGACATGACATCCAAGATGTACAGGGTTGATATATTTTTAATTTTTTTAATTCTCAAGTATTTTTTTGGTTTTTTGGTTTTTTTTAATACATGTAGCATGAAAAGTAGAAATCAAACCTTAAGATGAGTTGTGATCAACAACAGTTACAAGTTTCCCCAAACACGTACCATCCACATGCAAGAAAAGGCTACGGAAGAAGTCACCACAGTACCCCAAAACCACTGAAAGATGTGCTTATTTCAAAGCAGAAATATTTTCAAGAAAACACCACACAGTGAACTCCCTGAAACATTTGGCTGTCCATTTGCAAGGAGGGAGCAGCATGTCTATTCCCCTCGCCCTGCTGGGTTCAGGAAATTCAGCCAAAAATGGTGGTGGCAAGACAACTGCTGGCAGGAGCCAGTGTGTCCCCAGCAGGAATGGCCCGGCTTTGGGAGCCAAGTGTGAGCAGGTCCGTGAGCTCCCTGCACACTGAGGTGTGTGTGCTATCTCAGACTTCACTCTGGCAGGACTGGGCTGATCCATTGATTCCCCCCTTTATCGATCTCCCTGCCTCACTTTGATATAAAGTTGATTGCACTGTTCCCAACATGAAATTTTTGCACCTTAGAAGTCAAGCTAATACACAGGACATTGAATCTGTTCCTAACGGGTGTCATGTGTTTTGACAGCATATTTTTGCTAAGCCACGCTTTTGTCTTAAACTACAAGGAAAGAAAACAGCTACAGCTCAGTCCTGGGTGCTACAACTAACTGGTGCAGGCAGGACACTTATCCAGGCTAGACCAGGCAGATGGAATTACTGGACGGACAGCCACCACTTGGACCTAAGGATGTCCCTGTGGCTGATCTCTCCAAGGAGCCTGTGTACTTCAGGGATCCATGCCACTGAATGAAGGCTACTCTACGCTCACAAAGCAATACAGGATGCACGAGCGAAGACTAAGAGCTCGATCACTAGGCTAGAGTTTTACGACACACCGGGAGGGGTGGCAGGAGGCAGGGATGTGGGATGGATGAGAGGAGTGACTGTGGCAGTGGAAGGGAGGGTGAAATGGGGAAGCCGCCAGCACGGCACTCGTCGCCAGCTGTCTACAGCCTCAAGTTATAAATCTAAGAGGGACGGTTCAGCCGGTCGGATTATGGTAGGTCGAGTAGGTGAGGCGGGGCCCCTTCTGCTGTGAAAAAGCAGGAAACAAAAACAAGAGAACACACACTGTGGTTAGCACAGCAATTGCAGTCACAACCACACATGCTTCTCCACCTCGCCTGAGCCAGAAAGGAAATCCAACATGAGGCACAAATCCCCGGAGTGCAGCTCCACAAAGGAGACTCACAGGCTTCTACTCAGCCTTGCACTGGCCTTTCTTGCACAGCACAGATCACCAGTAGAGCAATCCCCTGGACTGCCAGTTTTGCTTCCCTCTGAAATTTGGAAGTGCAGAGATTTATTGCCAGTGAGTGCACTGGCTCTGGGATGAGAGTGGAGAAGCATGGACAACAGTGAGCTCCTGTATCAAGCACATGACAGTCACACAGCATGGATGGGGTCCTCTGAGACGCGCTGCTGCCAGAGGCTCTTGGCTGGTTTGGTGGAGCACCTTCTTCCCCTGCCCTTGAGGAAGCCTGAGATTCCCTGTTCTGACACTAGACTGATCTTGGGTGTCAGGGGCAAGCTTAGACCTTTCAGTTTTCTAGGTCTGGCACTCAGCAAACACAGCTTCTACTTCACTAAAGGAACTTTGGCTACTCCTACTCCATTCTGTTCCAGCTCTTTTGCTGGCACTTTAGCTAGGTAAATGGGCAGCAGCTTAAGTGTTTGCCCTCTGCATGGATTAAGGGTTCTAGAATCTCCTTCCTGTAAGGGACAGGGTGGGAGGGGGGGAAAAGCCACAACTAAAAATACAAGACAACACCCCTGACATGTCTCTCAGCTCATTACTTGAAATATCGCTTCAGTCTCAGACTACAGGCTGTAGAAGGCTATAAATAAAAATGTGTCCTGTAAGACTGAGTCCAATCTATGTTTTTCCGTTAAAGCATGCTCCCTGCAGTGTCTGCAACCTCAAATGCATTTTGGTGCTGTTTTGTTAAGGTAACTAAATTGTTCAGTATCAAGCCAGAGTAGTTTTAAGGTCCAAATTACCTGAAATGCAAAGACCAAACCCAACCGCATGCAGACCAAATGGAGGGGAAGCCCTTGCACTGATCATACAGGACCAGGGGTCACAGAATTAATGCCTCAGTAATTCCACACTGGTAAGATTTAGATTACAGAGAATCAACTCACTGCTAGAAATGAAGGCCCTCCCCTGACACAGGGGCTGAGGGGAGAGAGGGAAGGAGGGAAGAGGGGCAGAGGAGGATATCTGCACCAGTAGTCTATAATCACACTGGCACCAGAGGAGTTACACTCCTATAAATCGGGGCAAGTTCCCTCATTTAGCAAATAAACCAGAGCAACTCTCCAGTCCTGTTTATTAAACCTCCGCAGAACTTACTGCTCCAGATCTGTTAAGCCCCAGATCTCAAAACAATTACAACCACTTGTTCCTTGCCTTGGGAAATAACACATAAAAAAGCTTCAGAGAGTAAAAGCACTTCCAAATGTTATCTCCTTGACTAAAAACACCAATGGGGACTGCAAGACCCCACTGTCAGCATGGCAATCAAGTTACTGCTCTTGTACAGCAAGTAATGACAGGCTTGAGCTAACCCAGAAATTACAATCACCTTGGACAGATGCTGAAATAAAATGTTGTCCAGAAGTAAAAATTGCAATGGGATATTACAGCTGGGGAATCTGTGACCCTGAGCTTCACCACATGTGGGATCTGTGCATTATCTCTAAAGGTGCTCACATTGCAAATGCAGCCACACCAATCCTTTGGCGGCTTCTTCACCAGAACAGCAACAGCACCTGAATTAAAGCCCTGCAGAACTTCAGCTCAATCTTTAGTGAGATGCTGTTGCACCATCAGGTGTCAGGAGGCATTTTTTGAGCAGGTTGAAGGACTGTTTGCATTTCAGGAGTTTGCACAGGTTGTGCTAAAAAGCCTGTGAGAGTTCACATGAAAAGGATTCTTGAAACCACCAGAGTATGTAAAGTGTTCTGGCAAGAGTGGCCACTTGACCCCAGCAGGATAAATAGGGCTGAAAGGAGCAAGTAATTCACAGGTAGATGGGCTGCTTTTTTGTAATGTACTATGATTGATTTTTGCAGACATTTTTCTCAGCATTCAAAGCATTTTAGGGTGTGGGGCTGTCACTTTTTAAACTTACAGGTTGCTTCTGTTGAGGTTTTCTGGAGATGCTTGCAGAATCTGCCTGGTAAGGTTACAAAAGGCTGAAAATTGTTTCCCAGCACTAAAAGGGACTGAGACATCTCTCAGGCAGCATTTACCCCCAAAATGTTGCTTCAGTCTGACTACGTTGCTAGTCAAGCCTTTCTGTATCACTGAAAAGCCACTTTTCTCTGTCAGGACAAGGAACAAAGTTTTGCTCACAGAGAAGCCTGTGGCTGTCTCCAGTACATGAGAAGGAAGACCTGAGCCCCAGCAGGGGCCCAGGGAGATGAGCTACAGTGACTGTCACATCCTTTGAAGTCAGTATTTCAGGCCATACCCAGAGAGAACACTGAACTAATCCTGTCTAAGAACCACTGGGCTGATAGGAAGTTCTGCTGATAAAGATCTTACAGAGGTGGGAAAACACTGCCTTTATTCCCTTGGACTGCAAAAGGTTTTGGGTGTAATTTTTTTGATAATTTGTGGGGGTTTTTGGTTTTTTGTTTGTTTGATTTAATTTTTATTTCCTTGGTGCTCTTTATGCCAGATTAAAAACAGAATGCCCCATAACAGCGAGTCCCAGAATGGGGTACAGACAACAGCAAGGCTCCTTCCCGAGGTTGTTCACCAGGATGCATGTTTCCAGGGCTGTCAGAGATGTCTGCAGTAGGCAGAATATTGGAGGAAACTGCTGATTGCTCCAACACCTCTGCAGTGTGTCATCAGTGAGGAGGGTTGATGATGACGTCCTCAAAGATGTCAATCATGAGCAATCACTGCATCGGTTTGATGCAATGTGGCACCTCTCAGCTCTAACTGCCGTTCTGTGCAGCAGTAACAGACACCATTTACTGCAAGATGGGGGCTGACTGTGACCCCTCTGCCCTGAACAGGGGCTTGAACTTCTGCTATTCCTAGTAAAGTAGGATTTCAGGACATGCTCCTCGCCCCCAGGTCTCTCTGCCACAACCAGCAGCAAGGCAAACTGCAGGAGCTGCTGCTGCTCCACTCCTCTGTCATGAAACAACATCCAGAGAGAAACAGAGAAGGGGCCCAAAAAATCCACACCTGCCCTGTTTTGCCCTCTGTACCTCTTTGTCAGTAAAAGCTGGAGATTCCCAAGAAAAGGACTCAGGAGAAATTGCTAATATCCCTCTTCAAACCCCCACTCGACATTAACAGAATGAGCAGTACACAGCACGAACCCAGAACCTGCTACGTCACTGAACCACTACAGTGCTACAAAATGCAGGGACAGAGAGGACAGGGAGACAGGCAGGAGCTCAGGGCAGAGTGTTTGAGGGACACAGATAACTAAACCCTTCTTTTTGCAGGGCAGGAGGCAGAGGAGAGAAGGCAGTTTGAATGGAAGCAGAAAAGTAACCTAGAAGGTAAAGGGGCAAGGGGGAGAACAAACAAAGGGAGTTCACATCTACCTGTGATGATGGGGCACAAGGATAACAGGGAACATTCAATGTCAGAGTTACCCTGCACTCAGACATAGAAGTCCTGATATTAATGATCCAAACTCCTCTTGACTTCCACAAGCACTAGGGAAACAGGATGGGAGCACTTCTCCAGCCAGACATTAGAATGTAAGAAGAGGAGTCTGAACTATCAGCTCCCCAAGTCTCTATCTTGATCCTAACAGAGCTGACAGACCAAATCAAACCAGAGTTTATTCAGCTGATCTTACAGTTAGCCTGGATATAAGCCAAATGAAAGACAGAGTTTAGACCTTGTTGCCAGAGCTCATTCCCCCATCCCACCTTCTCTATTTAGAAGCAGAGAAAGGGTCCTCCAGTGACCTTAAATCAGGTACTGAGGCTTTCCCAGCTCCTGCAGCTCAAGCAGCTGCTCTGTCTCTGATCAGCCAGTTTTTCTGTTCAAGACTCCTCCCTTTATGAGATCCTGGCAGAGGTGGTTCATCAGACAAGGGACTCTGTTACTAACACAAGAACTGGGCAGCAGAGGAGAGCTGCAGAGCAGTGCTGGAGGATGGGGACACAGTGACTCATGCATTGCAGCGAGAGTGCAAAACCTACCGTGGCTGCCAGTCCTCAGGGGTCACTGATAGTGATTCTGAAAGACAACACGAAATCAACATGGCAATTCAGACAGTTCAAGGCAGAGGCCACACAGACTGTCAGGAAGGTGGAACAGAGACACAAGCTCTTCCACAGACACAGTCACACATCCCCCTCCAGACACAGCATGAGTGGGGGGATTGCAAACCACACACACACCACTCAGTCTCATCTTTGCACACATCCAGACTCTGCTGTGCACAGGGGTGCATCAAAACCCATCCATCTGTCCACACACCTACTCGCCATTGCTCACTCACCACCTAAGTCCCTCACACACCCAGGCAGATGTTCACTCCAGTGTCATACCCAGGTTTCAGTGCCCACTGCTGGGCACAGGTAGCTGGGCTTGTCTCTCACTGAGCATTCCCATCTTCTGACCATATTAAATGTTAGAGCTGAAACAAAGAGCTCAGGAAAGAGGGAGGTAATATGCAGTCCTGAGCACTACCCAAAGAGGCACAAAGCAGGCAAAGGCTTATATTCTGAAGGTCGTATCAAAGAACAGAGAACCTATTAATGTCTTCAACACATTTTTCCAATGGTTAAGTCATTCTCACTTAAACTTCCTTAATTTTCCGTCAAGCTCTTCCACCTACAGTTTCTATTAAACTGTTTTAAACTAAAGAGCCTAAATACCTGGAGGAATACCTTCACAGATTTCTTTCCCAGGTCAAATCTGGAATGCAGTCCCACACAGATAGGACCTTGGATGGTTTGTAACTTTCAGCTCCCAAAATTATGTATTTGGCAATATGGGCTTCCACAGTAAACTGAATAGATGCTAAGCACAGAAGCAAGATGGCAAGTCTTGTTTTAAGTGTCCTTAATTATATGCAGGAAAACCCTTCTGTGCAAAAAAAAAGTACCATGTGGTGATTACATGTGAAAACATGTTTATACACTTATGGTTGTGAAAAAGGAGTAGTGTGACTCTTGTGTAAGTTCATCATTCATAAAATCAGAGGCACAAATCAGAGGCACAAAACTACCAATCTTCCACACAGGTATCAATGAGCACACAAAGTACACCCAGGCAGCACCACACACTTGAGTTAACTCCACACCACCAACTCCTCCATCAAAGCCCACTCGTGCTGTACACGAGAGCTTTGTTCCTCTCTCACACACACTAAACAGCCCGGTTAGCAAGGGAAAGATGGGTATTAAAAAAGCAACAATGGAGATGGCATTCGTTCACCCATGGCAGAAGGACCCGAGTCCAAGTGCTAGCAGGGAACATTCTTATTCTATATACAGGAGAGGAAGAGAAAGAGTCCCTTGTCATTGGAAATTCTCCATTCATCAGTGAACTCAAATGACAAGCTGGTATCAGGATCCGGAGGAGTCTATGAACAACTGGAAGAATCAGAGAGGGGGATCAGAGAATGAGCATCACACTTCACAGCTTCTGGAATTACATTCTCAACTCCAGATCAGGGCAGTCAATAGCATGCAATCCAACCTACCATCACTCCTAAACCAAGGGGTTGCTCAGTCAAGCATGAAACACTTTCCTCCAGTGCTGTTTTCCCTACCTTCCTCTAAACCCTTCTACTCATGCAAAAGGCAGAAAAGCCATTAAGATAGGCTATGACAGATTTATTCAAAAAAGGCCAATTCATTTCAGCCCATTTGGGGAATCCTATCACAGTGGTCAGGTATATAGAATATTTTTCATGAGTGAAGAAATGAAACTGAGTGAAAAGAGGAAGATGGAGACAGAAAGAAGCATAAGTATACCAAAAACAAAACCACAAAGTAACAATATATGTATGGAAAGGCAGGGTCACAAGAAGCAGAAGCCAAAATACACAGTAGAAGCATGCTGACATCCATAGGTGTCTCCACAATCTCCAGGGCAACACTGAAGTATGTGAAGACAAGTTACTGTGGGAGCTGCATCACGGTGCATAGGAAGGATTGGGGCAAAGGCACCAAGAAAGTAAAATCATTTGCACACACCAGAGTCAGAAACTGGTCTATAAACCTCTCTGGACTCATCCATCTCTGGGCTGACTGCAGCATGGCAGAGAACACTGCCTTCTAAACAGGCAGCACCAAGTATGAGTTGGGCACTATTGCAGGCTGAAGCTTGAATCCCCTCTGCCATACACCATCCCCAACCATTGACAGGCTGGGCATTTCCATAGAAAATGGCAAAGTTTCAGACCTGTGCCACCAGCACCCACTGGAGAGGAGTTCGCCACAGGGGAAGCATTCCCTCTGGCATGTCATTGAGGAGTTTCTGTTTATGTTTGTTCTTTACATTGCAATTACCCCCTCTTCCTCAAGGGAAACTTAAGTACCCAACATAAAAGCATTCCTGGTTCCAGACTGCTTCCTAAGTCCTGTTCAGGAACACATGCTCAGCTGCACAGGGGATAATCCCTTATGACTATGTTGAAGTGTGTCTGAAGTGACTGAACAGGAAAGGAAATGAGTTTCCTAATGGGAAAGCAAAGCTGTGTGATTTGAACCCTCTAGACTGGAAAATGTTCAAGTTGATTACACAAGCAACAAAATTGCCTAAGAATTCATTTCCCTGCCAGTGATCCTGCGATACTCTCGTAGCCAAAAGCAACTGAACAGCTTTGAAGGTCTTCCAACTCACCTTGAAGAACTCTGGCCAAGAGAAAAGGGGCAACTTCAGACTTTGGGGAGCCCTACACAGAGGGGAGTGTCACCCCTGTCCTGTGCCTTATCTGGCGACCACAGGCATTGGTATAATTGCTGTAAACTTCGGGTACAAGGTTCTCGCCCACATTCTTTACTGAGGTTTGTCGAGATGCAGCTGCCCCTCTGTTCCTGAGAGTTGCCTTGCCATTACGTCATCCATACAATTAAATCTCAGTGGACAGTGATGCTCCTGCCTCTGGATCCATTTCAAATATCCAAAGGCTGTACCCACACCATGCACTCCATTCTCTTCCTGTGGCCCAGGCAGGCCAAGTGGTGCCAAGGCTCCAACCCATAAACAGAACATATCCCACCTGCACGGAGCAGCATTGCAGGACTTACCTGGGAACACCAGGAGGAGCACGATTAGGCCGAGAAGGAACCTGAGGTGGGGGCCCGAAGGGATCAGGAGAGGCACCCGGCCTGGAGGGCACAGGGGGTGCACCCGACCCACCAGCAGGAGGTGGCCCAGGAGCTGGTCCGCGAGACCCAGGTCTGGCGGGGGGCACTGCAGGAGCTCTCCTCTGCGGCGTGGGGCTGGATGTGGGGGACCTGCCAAACAAACAAAGGCATTCAACTGCAGCAACAGCTCTGGGATCCCTCTGCCACAACAGGCTGCCTTCAGTGTTCCCTCTTTAGCTTCACATCACTTTACACACCACCCTTTGGCTTTCAAGAGCCACATCAGACCCCAGGTTGCCTTCAAATCTACATCAGCCCCATCCAACCTAAGGGCTTAGAACGTCTTAACATCTCTGTAAAGACAGAGCAGCCCTACACAGCTCTAGAAGCCTGCCAGCTGAAATACCCATGAGTCTTCATCCACAGGGAGAAGAGGGGAAGAAGAGGACTCCCTGTGTCAGTGGGAGGCCCCAGCAAGGCACTGAAGAGGCATCAGGCAGGTCTGCGGGGCTCTCCCCCTGAGCCTCTGGTACCTGCGTCCAGACGGTACGCTCTGCACCTGCAGCCAAGAGTCGTCCACCGGTGGGGGCATGGGGGTGCTGATGGTGCTGGTGTTGATGTCCCCGATGATGTTGAGGGCCTCTTTCAGGGCGTGGTACATGCGCAGCATTTCGTCGCGCCGCTGTGCCTGCTCCGCCGACTCCTCCATCAGCGTGTTTTGGTCACCGCAGGAGTACAGGTTTGCCAGCAGCTCCGAATGGATGAAGTCCTTGGTCTGTAAATGAGCAGAGAGAGGGAATCAGTTTTCATCATCTTCCCCAAAACATTCTATTCTGTCTTCCTTCCAAGCTGCCTTCAGTTTTTCTTTATTCTTTTCCTCCTTATTTTTCCCCTTTCTATCTCTCCCACCTCCCCTGACCACAGTGTGATAAGTACATTGTTTATCATGAGGTGCATGATTGTCTTCGGCATGAGGTCTCTGATGGTTTTGTTGACAATCGCCATGTAGGAATCCACCAGGTTCCTGATCGTTTCCACTTGTCTCTCCAGCTGAGGATCCATGGAGTGCATGAAACTGTCTCCTCCATTCTCCTCTGCTTCACTGGCCTGCAGAGAGAAGGAGAAACAGATTGGTTCTTCTAATGTAACACAAAATTGGCTTTCCATGAGAGCTAAGAGAAGAATAGAAGGGAACAGGCAGGAAGCGCATGCAATAAATAAAACTTATTTAAACTTACATTTTAAGCTGTGATTGTCAATGCACAGCTCAGTTTGTACAGACTTCTCCAGCTCAGATCTGAGGAATTTTAATAATAAAGCTGCCCTCTTAGTAGAAAGCTATTAATCAAAGGTGAAAGGCAACAGGGACTCCTGACCAACGTTCAGAGGTTATGGCTCTGGTGCATACTCAAAGCTGTATCATTATTTTTAATGTTTACAGCTTCCTGAAAGGTTTTTCATTTGAGCTGGGTTTTCCATGACCAGAGTCAGTTAAAACCAAGAATCATTCACCATAAATTAAGTCTCACAGGGTCTCTGCCTGCATCTTTTTCCTCATTATCCAAATGAGAAAACAGATAGAGAGAGGTGAAATAACTGCTCTTCTCAGGCTGAGCACAAGAAGATGGAATAACCTAGAAAACTTTCCTATCACTTCAACTGCAAATCCTGCATCCTAAGTTATAATTATATTTTCTTTCACACCAAGCAGATGAATCCCTTCCTGTCAGCCTGAAGTACATTGATTATTCGGTAAGGTAAAACCTGGACTGTGCTGTTTGACAGCCAGCAATCACCAAGGCTTCTCCATTTGGGATCAATTTCAAAGCGCTGAAGCATGAAAGACTGCTGCCTTCCTCAATGTTTATTTAAAAAAAAACAACAAAAAAACAACAAAAAAAACCCCTTGATTGTATAATGAAACATCTTTGTTTTAAACCGCCCTAGTCTGAACAATTTGCCATGTAGGAAATGCCTTCTCTTTTATTTTGGGGAGCAAAATATATGAGAAAGGGCAAATTCTTTTGTTCATTTGAGCTTTTGCCGAGAAGATCTTACATAATGAAGGAATGCCAGGTCTCAGTGTGAAACAAAGTAAAGGAAGTGGATGTCAAACAGGACAACTTAAAAAAAGTAAGGGTAAAAAAAAAACCCAAAAATAAGCTTGCACCAAGATTCAGAAGTCATACAAAAAGGGAGGAATAAAAAGAAAAAAGGAAAACTCAAACCAAGAACAGAAACAGACAGCAGGAATCCAACAGAGGGTACAAAGAGGGAGAAGAAGCAAATGCCTCTCAGGAAATTGTGACAAAAGGAGAAAAAAAATGAGAGAACTATCCAGTGAGAGCCCCAGGGGGCAACACAGGCAGAAGGGGTCAGACTTACTTTGTCCTTGTCCTGGCAGGCCAGTTTGAGCATATGTGGAAAAAAATTAAAACAAAAAGGGACAAAAAATAAGATGACTTTTAGTTGGTCTCAGAATTCGGAGAAGGTCCCATAATAGCACTGACAAACAAAAGACCAATCCCACTAAAAATACATCAATACCTCTATTACCCTGGAAGAGGAACAAGTGAAGTGTTTACCTAAACTGAAAAGAGGGATGCTCTGCAAAGGAAATCATATTGTTAGCAACTAAGGACAACTTACTTACCTGCAAGGGCCACTTGTCATGTCTGACATGGGTTTTGAGACAGGGATCAGGGCTCCCATGTCAAACCCCTCCACTTGCACAGCAATTGGTGGCCCATGGCCACTGTGGTTAAGAGGCCCAGTCTGGTTCAAAGCCAATCTGAAGTCATGTCACTGTTAAAGTCCAGTCCCTAATCCTCTTTTTTAAATCTCATATCAGTTTGTTAGGAAATGCTTTAAGGCAAAACCAGCAATATTCAAGTGTAACAGGACAGATGAATACAAGAAATCTATTAGGAGCAACAAATACACACAGAAAAGCAATTACCACTTTTCTAATGGGAAAACTATTTATAGCAGCTTCCTCTCAGAGAAGAACAGGAAAGGCCTTGAATAGAAACAAATACCACAATTGTCTAGAAGATACTTTTAAAGCAGAAAATAATGCTGACAGAAAGTGCTGTGGGACAAGGAGAAGGAAAAAGATAAGAGTCCTTGCTAAAGTAGCATATTAGGGTATCAACCAAGCAAAAGGAAAATTCAAAGAACTTCACTCCCCAGTTGGTTGGAGGAAGGAAAGGGAGAACAACTGCTAAGCCAGGAAGTTCCTAATAAGGCTGTACAGTGTTACCAAAAAGGAATGGTGCCTTTGCTCAGTGGATACCATACCAGTCAGTAGTCAGGTAGTTAAATATCACCTTTATATTGTGAATTTAATGTCAACAAAACAAGACACCTAGAGGGATTTATCAAGGCAGTGTTTTCCCATTTTATCTTCCCTTTGAAGCTGCCAGTTACTTTATCCCAAGCTTCCTTAAAGGAAGCAGCAGGACATACCAAAGATTTTTTTTGTTCTGAAAGATTCTCAGCTCAGAAAAGACATAAAACCTTTACAGATGTATTTTTGACACAAGAAGATGCAGCTCTCCTTCTCAAAACGCATGCTTTGCTCCTCCTCATTCCATTATTATGGCTGTAATAATGTAACTTACACCAACACGCTCTGGGTAGACTCCTGCACGAAGGAAGGAAGCCTTCCAGCTATCCACCTCCTCCTGGGTCTCACAGGCCAGCTCCAGCTGTCGGTAATCCTTGTAAACATTCCTGTCAGGAAGACACACATTTTATTATTCTGTCCCAATTCAAGAGGTTTGCCCATATTGGACAAAGACATCAATGACCAGGGAATCCTCCTGTAATTTTAAGACAGAGTCACTCAGTCTCTTGCTAGGAACCTCATGATGACCCTGAAAAAGGAAAGTTATTTTTCTGACCAAGTTTGATTGCCTCCAAATCAGTTCTGCGTTTCAACAGGGCCTGAAAAATATTCCCTTTTCAACGCTGCTCACCGTTGGACTTCTCCAGCCATCCCAGGTCTATGGTTTTCCCTAGTCCTCACCAAGAACATTGCGATTATAAATACATATCCCAGCCACAGGCAGGCCCAGGTAGCCACACCGAAGAGCTGAAAGGTAAGGTCACACCACAAACCATGCACTGGCAGAAAAGAAGAAAATTATACACCTCTCTAAGGCCAGAACGAATGAAGTTAAGTCCTCCTATCTCCTTCAAAAGTGTCTGTCCCAAAAGAACACTCACATCTTTCCTGGACAGCTATCCTAGCACACTCATCCCTAGTCACTCTTATCTACTATTACATAAATCCTGCCCCTAGCTCCAGCAGCTTGGCGTGCTGAGATGGGAGCATACCTCTGTTCAGTGTTGAAGAGTGCAAAGATGTGCTTGCTGGACATGAACCCCTTCTCCACATCTCGCAGTTTCAGGTTATCCACCGGTAGCATGTACTTCTTCTCCTTCTCCTGAAAAGGGAATCAGGAACAAGTCACTCCCTGCTCCAGCGGAGCCTCTGCTCTGCCAGCACGGAGAAGCATCAGCAACACAGCCCTACATCAACAGGGAGGCATTCTCAGATCCAGGTCCTTTGTTCCCTCAAATCTGTGAGAGAAGGGGACCTCTGGAAATAAGAGTTTGTCCTTCCCAACTGCTTTTGTGATGAGACCCAACAACCCCATATCATTAACCCCTCCAGAACCAGGAACCAGCATGGCATCTCCCCAGATCGTGTTCAGCATTGAGGGCCCACTCTTCTTAGCAAAGGGGCCAATCCACATTCAGGAAAAGCGAGGCATGTGATAAAGAAACTGGTTTGATACAGAAGTCATGTGTCAACATAAGTTGATGTTAAATATTATGTTAAAAGTATGTTATTTTTATATATATCTATCTCAACTTAAATTTACCTCTTCAGAAAACCTGACTTGCTGATTTTGTTACTTTATCTTATTACTGTCCTAGTCCTACACTCTCTTAGTGACTGTGAATCCTTCGCCTTCAAAAACACCAGAACCATCAAAACTTGATCTTAACTTTTACATTTGCATTCAGAAGCTAAGCCAGAAATTATTCCCCCTGCTTAGTCTCAAATCTGGATCTATAGCAAATGAATAGAACTGAGTTTGGTTTAAGGCCCTCATTTGGAGCATTCTATTCCAGCCGGGAATTATACCCCAGCATAACAAGAGAGGGAGCCCTCACACTGGTCTCCAAAAGGTACAACACAGCTATCCAAGACTAAAACACAAAACCAGAGCATACTGCTGTGTGCAAGCAAGCATGTGTGACTGTCCCCTTGTGAGATCTTGTGTTTGTAGACCTTTCTTGTCTGGAAACAAGAAGACTCTTGGGGGAAACAGGATGAAAAATAGACGGTCAGTGAGCAGAGATCCTGAAGAGCTGACCAGGAAAGAGGGGCAGGGCAGAGGAGCAGTACAAGTGACAAAGCTGATGAGCTCAAACACCCAGACAATGGCAAGTCCAGCCTAACATTTTCTTAAGCTCCAGATAAATTGACTTAAGTTTGCTAAGGATACCAGCACCTCAGAGTTCAGAGATACCCCGAAGATCAAACCATACCAGTCCATTACAAAATGTATGCAACGAGAATATCCCAAAAAACAGCACCTAGAAAACAGAAGAGACCACTTGGGTTCCTGCCAGACTCTCTCTCAGAAATGCCAGACTATGAAAACAGAATTCCTCCAAGCAAATTTCCCTGGACTTTTTAATACTGCTGATCAGTTTTAATTAGATGTGGGTGGGCATTTTTCTAATGGGGTATCTGTCAGCCACATGCTGGTCTCAGAGCCACACAGAACACTTCAGGTTCTGTGAGCCACAAACAACTTGCAGCTTTCTATTACTCTCGGTTATTATTATGTTGACATAGGCTGAACTAGTGACCCAGCACTGAAGAACACCAACTGCTGAGTCCCTGGGCAAGCCAGACCATCTCCACTGCAGCCCAAATTAACTGGAGCTCCCTGCATTCACCCCACACTCTCTGGGCTAGTAAAAAACAACAACAAAAAAACCCCCAATGTTAAAGATGTCTGAGAAAAACCTTCTGCATCAGACCCACGTAATTCCACAGAAGTTTTGCAATGGTGTCATTCTTCATGAAAAAATGTCAAAAGGTAAGGGAATTCCATGTCCCTCATATGGAAACAACACACTCTTTGCCAGAGTTTCAACTTTCACCCTTTCCAAGCTCTCGCATAAATGCTGCCACGTGATCAAGACAGCACTATCTCCACACGCTGATCTTTCCACAGACCACAGGGAAGACAAAATATCTGTCTGCCAGCAAAAAGCATCAGCCCTCGAGGTGGAGGCAGCAAGAGCAATCAAGTGGAGGACACGGGCACAAGACAAGAAGTCCCCAAGCCAGGCAAGCTGCAATGAGCCCCTGCTGCTCCCCATCTCCCCACACCTCCCCCTTCCCAGTCCCCCACTTCAGCCTTTCCAGCTTCTCAGTTTTCAGCCCAGCCTGTTTTATATCAACACTCTGACTTCATTTCCTGAATGTAGAGACAGGAAAGTGTGGAACGAGCTGCCAAGGGCTGAGCCTCTCAAAACTTTGGCTGAGAGCTCTGCCCATATGTTAGCAATCTGGCAGGGTGTGCTATGGCTGAGCAGCATCCTGGCCAAGAGGGGAAAAGGGCTTCTCTCTCTCTAGCTTTCCAGACTTGGAGTCAGGAGGAAAGAGAAGGAAGAGACAGCACACATTGAAACAGGAAAGTAGTTTGTGAAATCCTATATTCAAATTCCTCAGTCTGATCCCAAGAAGCTTATGTTGCTCATATTGCCCTTCATTGATAAGGGGAAAAAAAAAAACCCAACAGGCAAAACTCTCCCTCAGCAGCAAAGTATGTGTTATATAAAATGTGCTCGTTGGCTGTGAGTTAATCTGTAGAGCCATGAGGCCAAGGGGAGGTGGGGCAGTGACAGAAGCCCCCAGACTGTACAAAACAGAATATGGTACAAGTGTTGGCTTGGGAATGTTGCAGGCACAGGGTAACCACTCCTTATCAGGGCTGCTTCTCCCCACAGGAGTCTCAGCCTGCATGGAGACCTGCAGAAAGAGATGACTGCAAGCTCCTTGCAGAGGCAGGATAAGTGCCAGAGGATTATTCCCCCGCCCCCAGCACAGTGCAGATACAGCCATATGGCTCTGTACTTTGAATCTACCAGAGAAAGAAAATACACATGGCCAGGAAGCCAACCAGGATCCATGAGCCATTCCAGCTGTGGAGTGGAAAGCACAATAAACTACAGAAAAAAAGGGATGCTGCAGTTGTAGCCTGATGTTCCAATGCCCTTTATTGCTGTTACACATCTCCTTATGGTGGCTAAATGCTAGAGATGGGTTTTAGCCAGATGTAGCAATAATTTGCACTATCACCCGAATTATCTGTTGCTAACCTGTAGGTAATAACCTACAAGAAGTTCACAGAATTCAGCAGGCAGCAAGCCAGCTTGACTCCAAGCATCCCCTCCATTCACCTGGACTGCCTCAACAGTAAAGTAAATTTCCCTGCTCTTGGATACATGCAAAATGAAGCTGACAGATGCATGTGTGGGCTCCCTAAGGTTGGAAATTGGCACTCACAGCACAAGAAAGTAATTGGCAGAATTATTAGGTCTCAGTTTGCATTTGGAGCATAAATAAACTAATTAAAGGTTTCCCTGTAGCTATTTTGACAAACACCTTCTTCTGCACAGAGACAAGGGTCGGTGGATATGGGAGAAGACATTGACATTGTTTTAATTGGGAGCTGTGTGAAATTAGGAGAAATTCGTCTTGCTTAAACGTCTTAATCTCCTTTTTCTCCTCTAATATGTAAAGCATTACAGGTAAACAAACTTGTCCCAGAGATGCCTGGAGTTTCAGTAAAATTGCTTCTGTTAAACACATGCACAGCATTTTTGGAACTCCAGTAATAAAACTCCAGTCAAATGGAGAAACATTAACATCATAATTTATAATAAACACACTGCACAAATACATGCATACTAAAAGATTATTAGGAAGAAGCCTCTGAAAAACAGTCTGGAATATTTGAAAGCAAGTGAGCTGAGCTTTTCAAGCTGAACCAACCACTCCACTCCCCCAAACAAGATGCTACAAACGGCTTTCTGCTTCCTGTCTTAGCAAGTAGAAGAGCTGAATTTCTGAGCTGTGATTCCTCCAGGAAGCCCTGGTCATCCCACTGCATACACACATCTTGAGACCATCTTTCCCAGACACAGCCCATCCGTACCACTTTTACCCTCAGAGCATAATTTATAGGAATGATTCCTCCCCCAAGCTGCAGAGCAGCTGTAATGGCTTGTTTACACCAGAAAGCTGCGTTGGTTTAACTTAAACAACACATCCTAAGATTTTAAGCTGATTTAGTTCAAAAGCTCTGCAGACACTAGACCTGGACTCATGTGATTAATCACAACCATTACTGTTGGCTTAGTAAGCACAGCAATGGTAATTAAGCCACCTGCACAAAAGTAAAGGTTTTTATTCACATCAGCTGAAATAATGTGCAGATTTAAAGCTGAAGCCAAGCACAACCCTAAGAAGCTATCAGGGGGTTTATGAGGAAGCACAGGCATAAACTTGAGATGCTTCACAAAGGCTATAGAGCTGAAAACTCAACTGTCATGACCTCTCTAAGGTCACAGCAATGCCCCCCAGCCTTCACAAAGGACAACCAGGCACTTCTCCCTGCACCTGTCCCTGTGCCAGGGCAGGGATGAACCATCCCAGAGTATCTAATTTGCTTTGCTAAGGTGAAGCACAACACACACACAAAGCATTTCACACTCCTGAGAGAGGGTGGGTTACCCATCCCCAGTGCATGGTTAGAGCCAAGGTGCACATTCTAAGTGCTCATATTTTCGGTCCCAAATCTTAACCATCCACACCAGGAGAAGAGATCCTGCAAGTGAGACGTGAATAAAGCCTTCTTTATCCCTGCAGCACATGGAGAGGGAGCAGAGCGTGCGGGCAGGGACTAACATCTGGAATCACTACATGGGAGCCAGGCGTCACAGAAAGCGACAGCATTCCTCAAGTTTCCATGCGGGGTAGGGAACCTTCCTTTCCCCCGCGCAACCCCATCCGTCAGCCACTCACTTCCTGCCAAACTCGGCCTTCCCAGCAGCCAGCAAGCTCCTCCCTCGAGTCTAGTTAGCTTTCCACTGCCACGTCAAGTGAGGCAGAAGGACAGAAGGGAAGCAAGAAGGGAGGGAGCAAAAACCAGAAGAGGGAGGGAGGCTCAGCAATGCCAGGGCGTAGTGGGGGGAGAGAAAGAGGGGATGTGGATTGCTCCTGCAGCAGCCAGAGGTGAGCTGCAAAGGCAACTGGCCAAAGTTGCCTTCTGCAACCTTGTCAAAGGACCTTCTGGAGAGCTTGGAAGCAAAGGCTGGTCCTGTTTGAGCTGTGCTCTGGACCCACTGATCTTCAGGACAGGAGATGAGGGTGCATGGGGCCTGAGGATCCTCCCACACAGCTCCATTGGGAAGAAAAGGAGTTGAATGAAGCAACAAATTCTGCACACCTGGGTCACAGCCAAGACTTCACAGCATTTCCTCCTCAAACTCCAGTAATCGATTTTTTTTTCTCTCTTTCTAAAAAGGTGCAGCAGATCCCAGGTGGAATCCAGGTACCAGCCTGACACCAGCACTGGAAGAGGAAGGCGCTTGGAAACTTACTCCAAATTGGAAACATGCAGGGAGCAACATTTCTTCTCCCCCAGCTGCCAGAGGAGGATGTTTTTCCAATCAGGACTTGGACTTTCGTTCACCCCATCTCTGCCCCGCACAACCCCATCCCAAAAGCAGGGAGGGGAGAGGACTAATGAGCTGCTGATCGCCGGAGAGCAGATCGCAGAGGCTCCACTCCGTCTGCCCAGTGTTCAGACTACCTGTTCAGGACTACGAGATTGTACAGTAGTCTGCACATTGGTTAGGCTGTGCTGGGATACACCACACACTGCCAGTGCTGCACGGGGACAGCAACACCTGCACGGCAGAGGGACTTGCTTGGAGAGGGTGGGCTCTGGGGATGGCTGCATGCAGAGGTCACTCGTCCCTCAGCCTGGGAGGGTCTAACCCTTTGGAGCCATGCCTGATCATCACTTTTACCTGCCTGTTCACCAGCCTACTCACAACCCTCTTCCTTCTCCTCCTTCTCTCTCATCCCATTCTTATTTCTTTCAGTTTCATGTGCTTGTCCCAAGGTAGCTATGTTCAGGATGGCTTGTGTTTCACATGCTAAGCTTTGCCATAAAATGCGAAGGTAGACACATGGGCCTGTCAGAGTCACAACTGCACTGTGCTTTGCTACCCGAAAAGGCAGGGTCAAGCACAGAAAGGTGACTGGAAAAAAGGGAGTTCACAGTGTAAAAAATACTGGTCATAATACAAAGAAAACCCACAAAGGATTCAAAGTTGGAGGTTTGGATGCTCTGGAAGCTGTGTTTGCTTTGATGTTTGTCTGCCAGAGAAACAGTGAGTAAAAGCATAAATGAGGACTGATTAAAACTGAGTAAAATGATGAGAAAACATGCACTTGTGAAAAAAGATAAGTGCATGAATGAAAAAGTCCCACAGAGGATGTAAAGAAAATGAACATGTTCTAGAGAGCACCTCAGAGCAGCACAAAAGCAGGAGAGGAACAACCTCAGAGCACACCTGGTCTTATGGTCTTTAAAACAAGCTGGATGCAAAAACCTGACTGCAGCCAACTCATCACAGCAAGTTTCTGATGACTGGTGGGCATCTGAGTAAAGAAAAAGGATTTCTACCAGCTGATCTGGGCCTCAAGGCCATGGACTGGGGAGTGTGAAGGGGGGCCAGAGAAAAGACAAGTGCATGTGTACAGTGGGGGGACAATCTCTATGGATTCATGTGTTTATTTTTAAACTAGAATTGGGTAAGAGACACTGACAGGTACAGAATACACAGCTATCTAGTGACTGTCAATAAGGTCACATCTTTCCCAGGATAGGAATACGTTCCAAGCAAAAGAGAAAGCGTGAAGACAGAGAAGGAGCTCAAGAGCAACTGATGCATCAGGAATCAACACGATCTGTAAGGAATATGAAGCACCTGCATGCACCTAAAGTACCTAAAACTCTGCAGCCACCCCTCCTTGTACACACTCAGGTCTCCAATGCAGTGACATTGCATGCAACATGTGAACACTCTTCACACAAGCAGATACATTCCTCTAATGTAGCCACCCGTTCATACAAGACCCAGATTTCTAGTACATGATTTACCTGAGTAAGGACAAAAGGTCCCATCTGTATTGCACATTCACACAAATTCCCAAAGGAAGCAGCAGCTATATCCATCTACCCAGCTGTGCAAACACTCCAGCACACAGTGGCACACAGGCACTCCAGCAGGAACAGTCATGCTGCAGAGCAGGGAGTGAGCTTTACTGACAGGAACCACAGAGTACAGCGCTCATTCCATCCTGCCTACAAGGTCCCCATCACCGCGGCTCCATCCAAGCTCACAGCCCCTCTTTTCCAGCAAGTGGGAAAGCCCTGCAGAATCGTAGGCACTGTGCATTTCATAAGGGATCTGGACAGAAGGACTATTGGAATGAAATTCTTGTATCGTGTCCACTGTGGTGCTTGCTGAGCAGCCAGCATGCTCTGGTGCTGTGCTGCTGCTCCACTGGCATACTGTGGCCTCCCTGAGCAAGGAAACCTCACTCTGTACTGCCAGAACAGGCTCCTCCCCTACCTCTCCTTCCCACTGCAGCATAATCCCACAGGGTTCAGGAGATGCAGGTACCTCAGGAGGGTCGCCAGGTCTTGGGAGGCCAAGCTTTCTGTGGGGCCACTCTCCATGGGGCCAGTGTTTGACTCATTGAAAGGAGACAGGAAGAAAAACAGAGAGCCCAGGAGCACACACACATACTCTTGGCAGCAAGGCAGAGTGGGGAGCCAACTTTCCACCCCCGCCTGGCCCACTCTTTCCTTCCCCTCCCATTCCCCAGCACACTCCTTCAGGCCCCTCCAGAGCATCAACAGCCATATATCCCAGATAACATGTAATGCTGGGCCCTTTAAGACATTTTAAGCTTCAGTTCCTTTCTTCAGAGGCAGAGAAAAAACAAGCCAGTGCTGTGGAAAGACTGGTATTTCACTAATCAGGTCCAGATGTCTTCATTCTGCAGACTCCAGGTCCTGGCTTGTGGGACAGGGCAGGGAGAGGTGGTGTCCCCAATCCTCCTGGCCCCAGAGGTGCTGGCCCAGCCTTCATCCTCACTCCACCACACACCACCTCATCCTGCTCCTTCCCCCATCAGCACCCACAGCTCTGCTATGCGTGCTTCCATCCACAAAAGGCAGATTCAGCTTCTTCCCTGTTCCCTCTGGAAAGCAGCCAGAGCACAGGGGAACTGGGACAAGAGAGCCCACAAAACTGCAGGGTGGGGCAGACACAGCCTCCCCCTTCCTTCCAGAACTGCAGCAAAGAAAGACCATGGTGTACAATCTTTAAAAACATGAGGTCATTTCAGGAGCAGTAGAGGACATCAGTTTTCCTGAACTGGTGGAGGAGAGCTCTGGAACTGACATACAAAGATCCCCTGTCTGACAGGGGACCATGCACTGTGAGCAGCTCTTGGGCATCGAGTCAGCTCCATGCAGGACTGAGGTTTGGGATGGGAATCCCCATGCTCAAGGCTCTCCCAGCTGCCCATCAAATGCACCAACCTTTAGCCTGACTCAATAGTTGAGTCCAGGCAGACGTTGCTTCCTTTCTCCCTCACAACAGCCAGTGATCAAGGAGTTGAACTTGGGGAGGAAGCAAATAAAACACACACTTCCCTTTCCCCCCGGCTCCCACTCAGTTGAAAACAAAGGCTCCTTTCTCAGAGGCAGCTCAGACCTCATCAGTGCTGGTTCTCTGTGTTTAAGGGACAGGGGCTGGCAGGGAACTGTTTCCATTAGGCAGCTCTGCAGAAGGGAAATGGTGCAGACCTCCAGTTGCTATCGACCCCCAAGGCTGCCCTCCCTCAGAAGGGGAGGGAGGTCCAATCCCCATCCCAGGCAACTGGAATCTATCAACAGTTTATACATCCCCACTGCAGCCCGCCCTCCCTCCCACTCCCTGGGGGAAGAACAGGGAATTCTGATCATCTCTGTAATACAGATGTAGCAGCTGGCTTTGATTAAACTACTTGATGTTTATAACCACTCGACCTGCATATGCAGCCCAGTGGAGAGGGAAGCCTCCCCAAGCAACTCTGAACACAAAGGGCAGGGGTCTTATAGCAGGGAGACACTGATTTAGCGAAAGACATTTCAGTGCCTGGTTCTTTAATTAGGAAATTGCTGCCTGCTCATCCATAGCAGCACAGCAGCCATCTCCATGCAGAAAGCAATATTTAGAGGCTGATTCATCACTGTATTTGTCATCATTTCTACCTGCCGAGAAGGAAACAGGCCCACTGATAGCAACTAGACAAGAAGCCAGGCCTGGCTGCAGCTCCCAGACACAATACTGAGTGCCTTAGAACACCTGAGGGACACAAACCACAATAAGAGAGATAGCAGTTTCTTCATTTGCAATCAGAAACCCTGATCAACTTGGAACATATGATTACATCATACCAGACATTTGTCATCTCCCAGCCCATTGAGGGGACTAAGCCTTTCAATCATGTTCTTCCCAGAACCATCCAGCTATTCCTTCTCTTTTCAAAGTAATCAAAAAGAACAAGTATCTACCTTTGTCTTGCATAGGAATCAACACACTGTTGACAGTGATTTCAGCTGGAACAATTCTGTCTGCTTATATCAATTACCACTGAAGCAGAAACACATCACAGCATGTTGCCAGAATTGCTAGTATTCAAGATTATCAAGAAACTCTACAGAGTAGGTCCATGCTCCTATCAGTGATATTCCACACATCACTGTACTTTTGATCAGGAGAATTCTGATCATTTACAACTCAAACAGTTTTAAATATAACAGATTAACTGGCATGTTCAATATAGATATGTGGCTAGCACAGGTTCTTCCCGTGGGAACATTTTGCTATATTTCATAAACAAGATAAAGTTTGGATGTTTTGCAAACAGTTTCTCCGAATTGAGTGAGTTCGGGCTTGGCCAATTGTGCCTAGAGGGAGGTCTCGGACTGACCAATCTGGGGCACTTCTGTAAACTCTATATATATGGAATTCAAAACAATAAAGTCCTTTTTCTCCTCTCTTCGCTTGTCTGAGAACTTGGGTCAGTCCTCAGCTCGCCGCTCAACAGCGACATCGATATAGTAAAAAGACATTCCTACTTTGTATGTTTAAGAGCTGGACCTGGGAGAGATTAAGTAATTTACTCAAAGTCAGAAGGACACAGCACCTGAGCTGGAGCTTCATGTCCACAGCTCCTGTTGCTTTGCTCTGAGAGGAGCGAGTTTTTTCTTGTAACCAGGAGATGCATGAAATCATCTGCCATACGCCTTCAGAAAACTCACTACTGCCATACAAATGCCTAAAAGTCCAATCTTGGAACTAACACATCACACCCTTGATGATCACAGCTGTCACAGCAAAATGAATAAAGGTCAAATTCATTCCAAGTGCCTGTCAACTTTCTGCTGAGCCAGAACTTGAAGCATAAATATTACTCCTTGTGCGTCAAACAAGCCACATTCACATCAATTCAGAAATGCTCAGCAGTACTGAGGCCATGGGGAGCCTGGCCCAAGGATAGTGTCAGCTTGACACAAGCTGCAGACAGCACTCAGAAGACACATCTGTAATACCCAGTGATCTGAAGGGCTTGTCCTCCTCAGATGCCCAAGACTCAAGCAGCAGAGTTGAGCTACTCACCTCATCATCCTTATACCAGGAGAGGTTCTCCGCTGTCAGGACAAACCAATACTCCTTGGAGCCACCCTTCATGATGCCAATGTTGTTGATGGTGAGCCAGCCCTTCCGGATCACCTGAGGGGGTGGAAGCAGTGAGCATTAACAAGGACAATCATCCCTGGCCTTAGGTGACAGAGGAGGGATCAGAGGGTATCCCTACACACAGAACAGTATGGAAAGACAAGGAACACCGTGCTCTCTGCTACTACCAGAAAAGCCCCCAGTTCAACCAGCCAGAGAAGGTTCTGGCCTCCAAATGGCCAGGAATAGCATAAAAAGGAGGCAGGAAGGAACCTGAAAGTGCTGTGCATTATACCCTCTGCCAAGAGGAAAGAGATACAGAAAGAACTACATCAGTGCCTTGGACACTGGCAAAACCTACAAGCACCAAATCACTGCAGAACACCCAGAAAAGGCCATGCCTAGAGAAAACCAGGACACCAGCACACCTTTCAGCACACTGCAGGTGTGGAGTGCTTGACTCAACTTGGGGTAGGGGAAACCAGTTCAGGAAATGGCCAAGCACCCCAGAAAGAACTGAGTTTAGTAAAAGGAGTCACTAAGGATAAGAGAACAAAATGGTGCATCTGGAATTAGTACCCTGGACTTCGGCATACCCAGATATTTGGGCAGTCATATTAACCTAGAGCAAGACAAGTTCCTAGAAGTTTAGTCTGTAAAGAAGCCAGGCTATTCCTCTCTAGGGGACTCCTATTCACCAAGTGCTGGTTTAGAACCCCACATGTGCCATAATCAAATGTAGGTATGCATCAGCTTAAAGGTATTAGGTTTTATGCCTATTAATGCACTACTGACACCCAAAACCATCTGCATGCTTTATGTGTGTAGCTTGTTGTATGGACATGTTTGTTGAAAACTTCCTGGCACTGAAAAAACCATGAGACTTCACTGTCCATTAGCAGGTTGCACTGTGTGAGCAGCCTGCCCTGGAGGTACAGGATCATTTTAATTGGCAATTTACTCTGTAAAGGCAAACGTAGGAGTCTTGGATCTTCATCTTGTGCCTTCTAAGCTCAAGGTAGTCCTACTCTTCCTGTGGACAGGAGGGGGCAGTGGAACAGAACTACACATCCTTGGATTGCTGCTTTTCAACTCCACCCACTTGAAAAATGTACCAACAGTCCTGAATTTTTCCTCAACATACTACCTTTCCACCTCATTTCTGCTTCATCTGTGTCTAAGGCCAGCTGCCCTCCTCTCCCCATTCAGTAGCAGAGGAAATAATGTGTTTATGCCCTGGTTTTGCCTTCCCAGATGCAACATTAATGTTCATTAGCACACCCTGCTGAGTGGCCTTCTACTCACCAGGATCTCATCCTGCAAAGGGGAACCATAGCAACAGCAGCAGAGCAGAGAGCAGGAGAGGAGCAAAGAGAGGAGAGATTGTTACTAGGAAAGCTGGAGTAGGAGAAGAGAGGCTCAAAAATAAAATAAAATAAATTGGAGGTTGGTACCAAATCTTTTACCCCAGGTGTTAACAAAAGCAATTCCCATCCCAAAATAAATCTGCTAACAGGAAAGCCAAAGCGCTTTACAGGTAGATCCAGAGTCTGCCCTTTGCACTCTTCTACACTCAGCTCTACTGTAAGGGACTGCAGAGGATGGGATTCCCTACAGCTGCTCAGAAATGGATGGCTGGCCAGCCCAACCTGCTGACAACACCTGCCTGCCAACAGTACTGAAACAGTCTGCAGCGTCACGTGCAGGGAAAGGTGGCCAAACATTTTGTTATGAAGAGGATGGATGTCAGGAGTGAATGTCTTTTAAAAAGACTAAGAAAAGTATTTGCTTCCATTTTCTATGAAGCTGCTTGTAAGGTTTTGTTCCCAAGATCTTCTAGCCTAGATAGCCTTGCCATTTCCCCAGCAAATCTGGGACAAAGTGTCATTAGTCTCTTTAATTCTATATACACTCCTTACCATTCGTAGAAGATTAAGGGGAGTCCTCCCCTCCACTGCTGTTTTCTCTCATGGGTGTGCTCTCATACATACCCACTGCAACCATGACTATAATCACCCTCCATCTCCCTGTACAGAGGTTTATGAATTTCCAATTAAGTTTTTCAGAAAGAGAGTGCATGAACTCTTTTGAAATCTCTTTTCAGAAAGTAGATACCACTGATGGGAAAGCCCAGTAGAAAGGACAATTCTGTAACAGTTCAGACCTAGTGTTCTGTACCCCTCACCTTGGCAGGAGAGTTGGCACAGTTAGTGAAGGAGCTGAACAAACAGAAATTTACACGACATGAACAGGGATTTCCACCAGAAAAGCAAGACCAGATTTTGATTATCAAGCTGCCTCTCTCCACAGCTCCTTCCTTCCATTGCTGTCAGATGCTCAGTTCTTCCTGACTGCAGGGAGCCTAAACCACTAACCTCCGGTTATGAACAGTTCGATGAGTTTTTAAAAAAAAGACAACACAAAAAAACAACTTAGAGCAGTGCTACATCCAGCCCAGCACTTGTCCACCTGGGAGCTTCCAGGTAGCAAACACATCCTCCTTGCAGCAGTGAAGGAGATGGAACTTGGCCTACCTGGTTGCCAGCTGCCTTCTTCTTGCTCATCTGGCTGCTCCTCTGCTGAGCACTGCAAACAACAGCAGAGACATTCAAAACTTCTCAGGCTCTTCTTGATCACCTGCATCCTGCTCCTCTTGGATAGCTGCTACAGTGAGTTGGGGCCCCCCACCACTGGCCTCCAAGCCTTAATAACCCATTCTTTTGCCATCTGCTCTCTTAGACTGGACTACTCATCTTTGCACTCCCACATGAACCACATTCGGGTCACTAACCCTCCACAGCTGCTGGGGTTTTTTTCTCTGACACAAGCCTAATACTGTAACACCCCCTTCCATGCATTCCTATTCTCCTCCCCAGCCTTGCAATCCAGAGCCACTGAAATAACAAGCAATATTGAGAGCTGAACTATTCTTGGGACCACAGCATCTGCACCAGAACCTCTGCACCCCATTTTCTGGAGCACCTATAGGACAGAGACACAGGAAACATATGTGGAGAAGAGGAGGCAATAGGAGGTGGGTGCTTACTTGGCAAAACCAATGAAATCCTCGTGGTTTGTGTTCATGTAAGCCAGCTCAATGTCTATTAGAAGCATGACCTGCCAAAGAGAGGCACAGAGTAAGATGTTAGTGACTGACACTGCTAACAGGAGCGCACAGTGCCCTGTACATTGTTTGTCTGATCCCCCCTGCAGCCAGATACCCCTTGCCTCAGGCCCCTCTGACCTAGAAACCCTCAAAAGCTGCCCCCCACCCAATCTTCCCCTCTGACACACTCCTGATCCCCACCTGATCCTTGGTCCTGCCTTCTCTCTCACGGATGTGGGTGGTGACGATCCTCTCCATCTCCTCACGCAGATGAGGGTACTGGCTGAGCTGCAGGAGAGAGGAAACACGTGCACATGGGAAAGGGAGGTAAAAGGGGGCTGCAGCCCCCCACATGTACACATGCACACATACACCCTGCTACCAAATATTCTCGAGGGAAGTTCTAGAAAGCTGGACTTGCACACAGATTTTTCCAAGTTCCTGGAGGTCTGTTGGGGGTGAAGTTAATTTCAGCTTGCTTTAGAGAAAGGCCCTTTTCATTCTTGCAGCAACCTTTCTGCCTCACCAGAGACCTGCTCCAAACTATCCACATTCTTCCTATCATGACTTTTGGCAAATCCCAGATATATGTGCACTGCTTCTTGCTTGTTGGATTTTTCCCAATAAAGTGAGTAGTTTCTCTAGATGTTCAACATCTCACTGTAGTAGGCTAAGCAGGTGAACAGTCTGTTGTTACAACCCGCTAAGTCCTATATGAAGTGAAGTGGATTTCAGTGCCTCTTTGCTGAGGGACTAAGTGAAAGCATCTGTCTTCTCTCCAAAAAGCAAGGAGAGACAAAGGATCTGACCAGCTCAAGGGTTCATGTCTCCAAGAAACACTGTGCTCTGGGCATCCAACTGCTTCTACCTGCTCTCTACTTTGCTGGGGCAGGATTACACAGCTGAGATCTATGTTCACATTGCACCTACACCACATTTTTTGCCTCATTACTGAGGAGTGAATCTGTTTCTGCCGACACTGAGAAACAAAAGGACTTTACTAGCTGTGATTCAAAGGAAGATTATCTACAGAGATAATACCTGAGTTACACTTCCAGAATCAGCACCTTTAAAGTCCTCGAGGTTTCACACAACACCTGCCTTCTTCTCACCTAGATTCATAAAACTCTAGTGATTCCCACAGCAGCAACTTTTACATCTTGGATCAAGTCCAGCACAGTTAAATGAAATGAATCCTCGAGATCCAGAATCCAGCCCTTTCTTCCCTATTTTGCCTATCCCCTGTGAAACTATTTTCCCCATTTTTTTTAATATTATCTCCATTTTGACTATGATGTCTAACAGCATTTCCCAATACCAGTCTTTTATACCTCAAGGGGGTGTATAAAAACAAAATCTCATTTGTCCATTACTTGTACTGCATTTGTTTCATTCCTCCAGTTTATGAGAGCTTCTTCTTAAACTGGTTTGCCCTTTGTTTTGTATACATAATTATAATATGCTACAAGGAACAGCCTCAAAATGTGCAGCATCACTACTGGAAGCCAGATCCCACACTAACCACCACCAATATTTCTAACATCTGCTTACAAATACTTTCAAACCCTTTGAGCCCCCTTGCAGTCAAGCACGTTGCAATAGCCTAGAACTGGAATCTGGACTAGATTTGACACTATTTTTAAATGTGTGGTTTGTTTTTGAAGGCCACAGAGGCAGGAAAAAACAAGTGGAGTTGTGTTCCCCAGTACCACCTCGTCTTGAAAGCACAAACTGCATGTTCTCCATGATCTTTTAGTTCAGGCAGCTGGTTGCTTCAGAGACAGACAGGGAAAGCTTCCTGTTTCCTTTGGGGGGTTGGCAAAGGATAGATGGGCAAGTTATGTCAAACAGAAAAACAGGAAGTTGGAAAACCTTTTAAGCAAGTCTCAGCTTCTTTTTTCAAATTTAAAAAAAAACAAAAAACCAAACAACAAACACAGTCAAACAAAAACCACATCAAACCTCCCCCCATCATCCCTGTCCCAACCATACAAATGCACACAAATTGCAAAACAAGTTGTGGTTTATTCAGAACCCAGGTTGTCCAGCAACATTCATGTGCAAAAATAAATTGGCAGCATTGGTCCCCATGCAGGAGCTTCTGACCCCAAGCATGCACAGGAGCAGCACGAGTGGGCAAGGAAAGAGGATAAACAAGCCACAGGATGTCACACCACCAAGGAACATGCAACAGGGTATAGAGGGGCAAGGAGTTATCACCAGCAGGACAAACAGCACCCAGAAATGCCATGACTCTGAAAGACAGGAGAGCAGGCGACCCTTCGAGGGGTAAAGTCTGTCAGCCTGTGACCATGTCCCAGCTAAGTGGGGTTTCGATCCTGTTTTAGCATCATTTTCCTGTTTAATCAAAACACAAGCTTACAGCCCTCTTTGAAAACAAATTTGTCCCAATGTTTCTTAGCTCCCCTCTTTCCACATTCTAGGAGTCCTTGCCAGCACACCAGAGATCAACCTTCAGCTGAAGGGTTGCTGACTTGCAAGACTTTCCTGCACTTGTGAGATGCTGCAGTGCAGTCTGGCACAGAAGGCTCCTGCTTTTGGAAAAACACTAGCTAGAACATCATCCTCCTAAATGTAAGGGCTTGCATGCTTACACCAGCTTTCTGTTGCTTTTGGAGCTACTATCCAACAGCAAGAAGCTCAGAATCAGGCCAGTCACAGGACAGCTGTTAATTGCCATCCTCTTCAGCCCTCAGCTTTGTCTAAAAGTCAAGAAATAGTCAACTTTTCATACAGGAAAACTGTACTTCTGTGAACACAGATGGGTTTGCCACCTTCTGTGTTCTTTGATAGTCTCATAAATATTCAATCTATACAGCTTTATCAGCTGCACATACAATGATTTCTTCACCATCTGGGGTGAAACGAAATAATTGTGAGAGAACATAAACAGTTACACACAACAGTTCAGGACAGCAACAAACCAAGGCTACAGGACTGTTAAGCTAATTCAAGAGGTGTTAGCCCAAGCAGCCTTCCTTTCCAGAAGCCTTGCAGGACTTCTGGTGAGTTTAAAGGTTTTTGTCATCTGAAAGGCAGCATCAGTCCACAACATGGCAGGCTGGGTATTACCTTACAATTAGCATCAGTCCTAAAGTAGCCTTTTCCAGATGCTTCCCCTAATAGCACATGCTCTTGTCCATGTCAAGCAGTTAGAGCTATAACATGCAAAATAAATATTGCAAATTAACTAATGTCCCTGTGCTGTTACTACCTTATGCCATCAGAACCCATCTCAGTCCAGCTGCAATCCTTAAGTGGCCTTTTCTCTCTTTCTACTCTTTCAGAGGGAGGTACAGGCAAGGTTAACCTTCTCACTACACACAGACAGTTGGTTTTGAGCATTATTAAAGCCTTCCTTTTATCTTCCAGTACTATTGCTACATGTTTTCATTCAGGCAGTTATTTTACATCTCTAACATCTGCCTCCCTGGCTTTAACCACAGCCAATAGTCTCCTACATTGTCACTATCACCTTCCTTACAGGATTACCCAGGTTGCATCACCTTGGAATATCCTCACAGGGTCCTCCATCACATAATGGATTATAACTCCACAGAGAAAGTGGCTATCCAGCCACTCTAATGACATGGTCTGATAGAGAAACTGGAATTAAACACCCTTGGGGTTTTCATCACCATCCTTCTCTCTCCGCACCCAGAGCAGACATCACCAGCCAGATGCAGAACACAGTGCAAGCAATCACACCCATCAAAATAAAAAATCCACATTATAAACAGGCTGGGAAGGAGTTACTCTGCCTCACACATTAGCCCCCACAATCTGGCAACAGCAGGACTCCTCAAAAGATAGACTGGGCAGAGCTTGGGGCATGTCAAAGATGTGTCCTTACAGAGGTGGCAATGAGCTCTGCATTCCTAAGTGAGCCAGACCTTATAACTCATCTTTTGCCCTCATTCTGAACTCGTATCAATTCTTATCTTCCCTTCCTTCCCAATTTAGGGCTCACCAATATGCTGGTGAGTCTGGCTGTAACCCTGGAAGAAGGAAACTGTAATTTCCAAGTCCTAAAATAGCCCATGAAACAGTCCTTTCCAACTCAGTTTCCATAACACACTTTTGTTGTGCCACACATCTCTGGCCTCTCACTGGTAAGTTTAACACCAATTGCCACATCTGCCTTTTTTTTAAAGGAGGCATGTGGTGCCCTCTCCTGGAGGGAACCAGCCTGGGAATCAAAACCACTCCTGCCCCAGCCTCCAAGAAGTATTTGACACCTTCCCTGTCACTCTCCACCTGCTGCTGCCCTCAGGCTTCACCTCCTGCGGTTCACAGCAGGCAAGGAAAAGCATCACACTACTTCCCACTGAGCATAGTCCATGGAGTGAAAAATCAGCAGGAGAATGATGCAGAGGGTGTAATGCCTGGAAAAGCTTTTCTCAAAGCCTTTTGGAACTCTGAATGTCTCTTGCAGAACAAATCTTGCACCTCAAACTTTAAATCAGCTGCTGTTTTGTGGATGCTACTGCTCAATTTGCATTGCAGACCACTCCTGCTGTGGGGGTGGGAGGTCTTTTTCGGGCTTTTTATCTTTTTCTAGGGTACCTGGATCTAAGGGGATCCCAGAAACAAAAAGTAAGAAGTTCTAAATGTGCAGGCAATGGCACAGCAAACTGGTCTTGCAAAGGGTTTGATCCACACTGAGCCAGACAGAGAAAAAGGTTATGCCAGAGTAACCCACTGGGTCCCAGCTCACTGCTCAGCTAAAGAGCCAATCTTATCACCCACTTCCATTGGCCTGCCTTTAAACTGCTCGTGTACCTCCAGGTTGCTGCTCTCCTTTAGATCCATCTTTATATCCATTTTCTCTCTAGATTTGCTGGAGTTCCTGGTGGGTGTGCGTGTGTGGAGAAACAGCATGGAAGTATGTGGGAAGGGGGTGGGCATTGACCTTTCTTTGATGTTTTGTTTCTTTACCTTTTCGCTACACTTTCTGATGGTGGATGTGAGCTCACTCACTACCATATCCACACACTTCAGACTTGGCTCCTTCAACTTCTGCACCTGCTTTTTCACTATGGCTTCAAAAGCGAGGTCAGGCGTGAAGAGACCCGTTCTGCATGGCAGGGGAAGGGTGGGAGGAAGCAACGAGGAAGAAGAAAGCAAAGCAGAGAAAGAGCAGGAAGGAGGAAGAAAGAAGGAAGGAGAAGGGAGAAGAGAGAAAACACAAGGCAAAATGAGAAGTGAGATTTTGGTTCATTCCATTAGCTTACTGAACCAGGTGAGCATTGCTATGGGGCCTGTGCACTGCCAAGTATCAGGAGAGTCTACAGGCAAATGGAAGTGTCAAAGGGGGAATGAGGTAGGAGAAGCTGGGCCAGTGAAATGGTGAGCTGTCAAGAGCAAGATGAATGGATGGAGCCCCCAGGGATCAAGTGATCACTTCCTGAAGGAAAGCTTCTTTGGATTTCAAGACAAGCTTCTTGCCAGTGAGCCACTGCTCCTCTTCCTAGAGGTTTACCATTTCTCATTATCTTAGTTCTCTCTCCTTCCCACCACAGTTATTTACCCTTCAAGTTTTCCTTATTCCAGCTGCAGGAAGCTTGAAGAGGAGCCAGACTAAGATCTTGGAGATGTCTGTCACTTGCATCTTGTTTTGGCAGAACTAATGTCTCTCAGTTTCAGGGATTTGGGCAAACCACTCCACTTACAAAACATATTTCATCTCACCCACCTTCCCTGCAACATCAACTTCCTCAGTAAGAACAGACGTACCCAGTATTTAGGAAAATGCAAAGGTGCTACAAGACATCCAGAGCTATACAAAGCATCCATTATACCTGCAGCATCATACCCAACACAGGCCTGCTGTGATTTATAAGGAACTATTACTTTCCACTGATATTATGTGGTCTGTGTTCTCAATGGCTCCACTCAGGATGAACAAAACATCCACAGAAACTAAAGTTACTAAAATATAACCAAGATCAATCCAAGTCAAGACTACTGCACCCAGAGTTTTTCAGCACTTCTTTTAACACTTCAGAGTTTCTACCAGGATCCTCTTTATTACACCACCTGTGTTACTTGTCTTACCATGGGCCATTACTGCTTTGCCAGTGCTTTCAGGGAATAACATCCCCTTGGCATGGGAAAGGGATATTGCCTTTCAAAAGCTGCAGTTTATAACCACACCTGGGGTGCCTGCAGCTAACAACAAACCCTGGGATGGCTATAAATAACCACCACTTCATGTAAATCAGGCATTTATCCCTTCACCTCATCTTTCACATCTCTGCGGATAACACCTGCAAGTCCCCAAGCAACACCAGTATTAAAACACACTTCAACACGTATTATGGGATGTACAACCACTCTGCTTTTTAAGCAGCAAAGAGCTGGAATATGTTACAAGATTTGGATTCACCCACAGGTCTCTTTTAAGGTGCCAACAACGCCCCTTTTGAGCAAAGCAAGAGCATTTCCAGTTCACGTCCTCTGACTCAGCAGAGGTTTCCTACTAATCCAGTTGCCCAGCTAAACTCAAGTTATGCTATTTCCCCCACCAGACTTCAGGGGAAGTCTAATTTAAAAAAAAAATTAGTCCCTTACAGTACCTGAGTATCACCTGAATGACAGTATTTTGTTTCTTCAGTACAAAACTGTAACCATGGCTACTAGAGCACACACAGAGCAACTAAAACTGAAGTCAACCATGAACACCTTAGCAGTAGGATCCAAGTTGAAATGGAATCCTTTACTCCTGAATCTGTGACATTTCCCCTCCATCCATGTGGTCTCTTCTCCCATACCTCCCACCCTGCTGTACGCACCACCTGATCACTTGAGGAACTGCTGCCTTCAGAACAGATGGTTTATTCTAAAATTTTCAGTAAAAAGAGGAAAGAAAAAGAAACAATGAAATAAGAAATACAAAATGAAGGAAAGGATGCAATGAAAAAGAATCAGTGGGAGGTTTCGAATAGCAACTGATGGATGGAGAATAAATCAAAAGAAGCTTCAGAGGGCATGAAAAAGGAGGGCCCTTCTGATCCAGTTAGCAGGTGACTCTGGATACTTGGCAGCCCGAGGGCCTGTGCTTACCTGTCGACAGGCTCTAATGGCAATTTTCTGGGTGCTTCCCACAGTCACACACCCCAAGAGAGGACAGCAGGACAGAAAAAGGAAGCTCCTCCAGCACTCTAGAAACCTGAGCAACTTCTCACTACGTCCACTTTGCTCTCCCAGTCTGTCCTGGGGGGCAAAGCATGTGCCTGCGTGCCTGAGCCCTTCTGCAGAGGCTCTTGGCCCTAAGGACCAGGCATTTGTGCAAGGGATGGCAAGTGTCACCACTTGGGCACCTGTCCCCACCCTTGCAG
The DNA here is from genome assembly GCA_024500445.1 of Entomyzon cyanotis. Taxonomy (NCBI): domain Eukaryota; kingdom Metazoa; phylum Chordata; class Aves; order Passeriformes; family Meliphagidae; genus Entomyzon; species Entomyzon cyanotis. Next base: position 5,416,418 of record JAKEPQ010000670.1, read on the forward strand.
AGAGGGGGTCAGACTCTGTGGACACCTCCTGCAGTGCCCATTTACCCGCACCTGAATAGCCAGTGGTGATTCCAGTCTCCAGTGCCCACCTACTCCTAACTGAGGTGCCTTTTCACCAGCACCCAGCCCTGCCTGAAGCAGCAAGTCATGGCTGAGAAGAACAGCACAAGTCATCTTATCTTGCTCTATTTTAACCCCAACCTCAAAAAGAAAAGCTGCCACATCCAAAGGGCAGAATCAAGGTAGGTTCCCTCCCTTGACCCCAACAAATACCAGTATGGATCCCAAAGGGTAAAGACTGATGTCCTCTCTCTTGAGAGAGGCAGAGCAGATGGACCCTAGAGGCTGATGAACATTTCTAACTTGCTTCTTCTCAGCCATGTGCTGCTATTCCAGATCAGGATATGGACCAAACCAGCCAGAAACCAAGCCAAACACCACAGGAACATTTCCTTAAGATACAGCCCACAACTGTAAGTGCTGTAGCTCTAAATTTCAGCTCCATACATCCCCCAAGGGCTGGTCTGGGATTAACCCTCTCACTTCTACAAGAACAGAGAGCACAATATTTAAATCCCAGTTTCTGGCTTGGAAAATAAACCCAGATAATAAATTTAAAGACAAATGTAGCCATAGAGAAATACCCTTGAGTTTCAAAGGAACCAGGAGTCATGCTACAGACAAAGGGGTGGCCAGGACATCTCCAGCACGCTTCAGCTCTAAAAGATTCAGGGAGCAGGACTACAACCCACATCCCACAGTGCTTCCTTCCTGTTTGGCTTGCTGGCTGGATCGCTCCAGGCTGGCTTTGCTCAGGTCTAGTCATGCTGAGGAGGTGGTGAAAACACCAAGTGTGGCTGCAGGCAAGTCCCTGCCCAGGTCACGATGCTGCGCCGCAGCCAGCGAGCAGGTGGAAGGTGCCAACTCCATGCTGCCTCTGGTTACCTTCTTGGTGCACTGTCTAACAGTATTGATTAACTCCGAAATGACCATGTCCACGCATTTCAGGCAAGGCTCTTTAATCTTCTTCACCTGCTTTTTCACAATGGTCTCAAAGGCCATGTCAGGTGTGAAGAGACCGGTTCTAAACACCCAGGGTGGGGACAAGACAAGGCAGGAGGGGGAGAAGGGGCAAGGAGAATTTCACAGCGTTACACACACATCTTGGAGCAGGTACTGCCATCACTAAAACCCAGGACATTTGGGCAGGGAAGTGTCACGTCCCCTGGACAAGCCCTGACTGGGGTCCATGAAAAGTGAGGGATGCTTGGTACTTCCCAGGAAGGAAGTGCTGAGGGCAAAATGTATCTTAGCTGGACAGCCATGGCCAGGTCACCATTTCACCTCAGCCTCAGGGTGGCAGGGGCTGACCCCTCCACAGTGTATTTGACCTCACATTTGTGCAGGGTATGAGGCCTGTGCTCTGGAAGAGTTTCTTAACAGGGCACTGACATGTTTGATACCTTTTATCAAGCTCACCTGGTGACTGAGCAAGAGAAAGGAATGAATATAAATCTAGGTCATTGTTTGTTCAGATCCCTGTGTGCAGGAAGGGTTCCAGCAGGCACCTTCCTGGGAAGAGCACAACTCAGGGTCTCAGAGCTGAACCTTCTGACAACTCACCTTCACTGAGGGGAACACAAACCTGTTTGCTAACTGTGTGGGGCCAGTGGGACCCTGGGGATGGGCACACCAGTGCTCCCTCAGATCTCCAGGGGAGGGGGGTCTCTGAACCAACATTTTTATCGAACAACAAACTGCTAGTTAGTGTGGAAATCAAAATTTTAGTTTTAACTAACAAAGGAGTAGCTTGGGCTTGCATCCCTCTTCCTACCCTTTAATATGTAAAGGCCCAAGAAGGATAGAAAAGACGTTAAGTCACCCAGGCTTTTACCTTTTAGGCTTCTGTGACTGTCACATGGGAAAAGAAAGCAAACTGACTTGGAGAATTGTCCCTACTCCCAGATTCAAGCCAGAGGTTATCCCTCCCTTTGGCTGACCTACCGTACCTCTGAAGTCTTCAACTCCATTTGGAAGGTCTAGAAGTATTTACAAGGCTTTTCAGCCAGAGCTCTGCCTAGTGTGTGATACGTGCCTGATACCGTGGATGTTCTTGATGGCGTAGCTGATCTCCCGCCGCAGCTCCTTCTCATCAAACTCCATCTGCACCAAGGGAGAATTCCATCAGAATTCCATCAGAAACTTTCTGACACTGGTTTGCACAGCACAACACAGTAGCAGACTTTGCAGAGAAGAGGTCCCATGCCAGCACTACCATGTAACACATGAGATATTAGCCCAAGTGCTGGATACAGAGTCCAGCCATTAAAGTGCTGTGGCCAAAGCAGGACACCCTGAACACACATAAATAGTTAAAGGCCCACATCTAGAGATGCCCCAGCTGCTCTTAAGGAGCTTCTTGGAGATAAAGCACTAGGACTGAAGTGTTAGATGGCTTTCTAAAGCAAACTGGTTTGCCTCGCAATGTTTAGCATGAGATCTTGGCAGCTGCCTTTTCAGTGAACACCACAAATGGATCATACATTTTGTGTGAATTGTAAATCTAACACAAGGCAGGCTATTTATTTCACTAGAAAGGCCTCATCTTATTCAAATGTGAAAAAAAAAAAAAAAAAGGACGCAGAATGCAAAAAATACTGAAGCAGAAAGATCTGGCTCTCAAGTTTGTTCCAACTGACATTAAAAAAAAGATTTTCAGCAGCCCTCCTGATAAGGTGAGTAGACGTCATCATCCAAGAAATCTATCTATCGATCACTAAAAATCCCACTGCTAATACAGGAGAACAGTTTTCTACACTGTTCCCACCTCCAGGCCATTGATAGGGAACAGATGGAAATAATCCCAGGTATAACTACAGCTCTTTTTCCAGCTTCTTAGGCATCTATTAAGGCAATTTTAGATCTAGTCTGATGCTCAGGATCAAGGAAGTACAAGTTTCAGCACCATTCCTTCAATATGAAATTCAGTCAGAGTAGCTTTGATATATCTGTGAGGACATTCAGGCATTGATTTACCATTGGTTGTGTTAAAGTGATTTTGCACGCTTAATTTAGCATTTAGGAATTAAGCCAAAGAAATATTGTCATTTAGCTCAGAGAAAGTTAAGTTCTGCCACAAGAACAGGGACAGAGGGAAAGGTCAGCACTATGGGAAGGTCCCAATAAAGGAGAAAAACAAGTGAAAAAAGGTGCTAAAAGGGAAAAACATGAAACAAACTAGCTGAAGAGGAAGTCAGATGATGAAAGATAGGATGAGGAGTAAGGAGACAGACAGAAGTAGTAACAGACAATAGGCAACAAAAAGTATCTCAGCAGCATGGGGAAGCAGTACCTTCACCAGTTCAAAGGGGAAACGCTCATGGAAGATGCGGTTGATCCGAGCTCCTCCTGACAGCTCATAGGTGTCAATTTGGTCTCCAGAGCCTTCAATGCGTTTCTCAAAGTCCACAGCAAACTGCTGGACCATCCTGAAAGAAAACCAGGAGCGTGACATAGAACTCATGGCCAAGCAGTCTCTTCCAGGGAGGGACACTGAGGCCACTCACTGAAGCAGAGCTTTGGTCTTGCGAGCAGGGTCATCAGGGCGAAAGTTCTTGTACTCCTCCACCTCCTTCTCAATGGAGAGGAGCTGGCTCTGGAGCTTGTTCCGCAGCCCTGGCAGTGTGTCACGGATGTGGTTGGTCAATTGCTGCACAAGAAGAAGGTTTAAGATGACAATAAACCTCAAGGTAGTTACTGGGAAGAGTTTGCTGCCTTCGTACTACAAAATAAAGATGAAAACTCCTCTCTGTGTTCAATTCTTCTGTGTGGTCCTAACAAAATGTCTATCCCAGGATAGATACCAGATATGAGTTGAAGGTATTCGCCCTTCCTAGCTCCTGCCTATTGCCCCCCCTTTACTCCTGACCTTCAGTTTACTTTCTAGTCTGGTGCAAAACTACCCTCCACACAAACCTGCTGACTCAAACCCAAGAATAAACTTCACATACAAGTATTAGCATTTGCTATTTACACGAGGGTAAAGGCTATTTTGCCTTCAGATTAGCACAACACTGACACCCAATGTGGTGGTAAAGCCCTTTCGGAAAAAAAAGGGTGAAAAGGCAAGGTGGAAGGAGCCAGAATCACTGATGAGGCTCCAGTAAGAGGGTGTCCACAAAGCACAGCTGTGGAAAACTCCAGTTTAAAGATGATTCTCCTATTTGAATAAGGAGAAAAAGGAAAGAGACTCTTCACTTCAGAGATTATTTCAAGGGAGCAGAGAGGGAAGCAGCAGTAAATTGCTACTGTATGAAAAACAGAGATAAGACAGCCTCAATAGATGGGAAATGACTATCAGTATCACATAATTACTGTTAGGTACAGAGATCACTAGAATTTAGAAGGTATCTTTTAACTTCACCAGAAAGACCTTGCATTCCGACGCTGTATATACCACGAATCAGCTACTGATTTTGAAAGTGAAAGGATAAATCAGTGCTCTGCCTTTGGTGTGCAAGCTCCCTTACTGGCCTCAGTGTGTTTCACAGCCAGTGACACTGTGGGCAGCAGTTCTTGACTGTGGACAGTACCTGGTTCAGTACTTTCTGCAGGAAGGGGGTTCCCATGCGATCAGCCATGTGTCTGTAGGCTGGGTGGGAGAGAAAAAACTTTCTCTCTGCAGCCAGAGCTGCCTGAATATCCTTCTTGCCATCTATGTCCTTCTGACTTCTGTTGACCACACCAATGTAACCTGTGAGAGTGGGGTGAGAGATCAGATGGTTGCAAGGATGTAGAAGAGACTCAGACTGAGAAGGAAGTTACTCAGCCAGCAGCACTTCAAAAGGGGGATTCTAGTGGTAATACATTATTAGGGACAATTTGAACAGTTTAAAAATTAGAAATTCCTTGAATGGCCCAGGTTCTGATCATTTGGTATGCAGGACAAAAGTGAGCACAGAACAGAGAATTAGCTTATTTATTACTGTTTCCCAAACACAAAGCACACTCCAGTCTCGTTTATTTCAGACTCTCTCATTAAGAGTCCTTAGCACAGGTAGTTTTGCTATGGCCACAGCAAGTATCACTGCCCCAAATTATTTAATCTCTTCACTATGGCAGTGAGGGGGGTGTTTTAGACACCTTTCACAGCTTGCCTTATTGAAAGGAGGAAAGAGAAAGTAAAGATAAGAGCATAAGGCTGTTTCTGCTACGAATACATATCAAGGTATAAATACCTAAACAGTTTCTGTTAACAGCATGACTGAGCCCTGTTCCCCAACCTTTCTCAGTTCTAGCTTGGAACAGAGATGGCTTAACCACAAGAGATATTATAGGAAGGGGAAGCACTGGAGAAAGAGGATGAGGCCAGGATACCTCACACAGGGAAAACAGAGGAAGGAGATCATGGACAAAGCATCAGGAAACATACCCCTACGGAGGGGAAGCAATTTGTTTTCTAATACATCTCGTGCATCAGTTCCTTCATCCATAAGATCCAGCTTAGTGATGACCCCAATGGTGCGTTGGCCTATGGAAAAAAACCCACAAACATATTTGGTCAAGCAAACAACTCATGTAACATTTTCCTCTGTTCACAAAGCTTGCAGATTGCCCAACTTGGCTACTCAAGGGCCTTAAACTCAAACATTACAGCTCTCATCATGTACAAGAGACCACAGGAGCAAAACAAACAAAAATCAAGCTCAGTTCTCAGTTGTATCCTGCTGAACGCACAAGCTATGCCACAGCAGAAGATTTTAGTGCATATTTTCCTAGTTCTCCCTAGGCCAAATGCAGGTGGTTAAAGGAAAGGAAATCCTTCAACTCTTCAGAAATGGGGCTCAGACGAATGAAGAAAAGGGGGGTAATGAAATTTGTACTACAGCAACTGTTAACACTGACTAATACCTCTCAGAAGAATGTTTGTTGAAGATACATCCCAAGACAACAGACAGAAGCCCACAGCTACTGGGCTAATCACAACCAAAGGAAAATCAGGCCACTGTTTACTAATGCCAGGTTAAATTAAGAGACACTTACCCTGAGGATCCACCTCCTTTGCAATCTTCAGGGCATCAGAATTGGCCAAATCAGAGTTGGCTGGGGATACTGCCAGGATGAGGCAATTCTCTTTGGTGACAAACTGCATGAGCATGTCTCGGATCTGGAACTCGATATCAGGGGGCTGATCCCCCACAGGGACTTTTGTCATACCCGGCAGATCCACCAAGGTCAGGTTCAGGACTAGACACAGGAGACAGGAGTTAGCACAAGGGATTCTTAAGGTAGGAGTGTTCTAGTCTTTAAGTACCACCTGTAGTTAAAGTGACTCCAATATTTCACAGAGATAAGAGACACACACACACACACACACACACACACACACACCACACACACACACAACCACAAAGTTTTCTATTCCCTTCTTGTTACTGCTCAGTAAGAACTAGTTGCTAGCTGTTGCTACTGTGATTGTCAATGATCTCATCATCCCTTCCCTTTAAATCGCTTATTTTCACACTGATCAGGAAAACTGTGCCCTCAAAGTCCTTCCACATATGCTACACTGAAAGGGAAGGGACAACAGTACTCTGTTTTCAGCTCACAACAGACTGGAGAGCCAGAAGAGTTGGTCTCACTGCATTAGGACTCACCATGGGGAGAGTAGACTCGGAGATTGATGGGCACAGGGGAAATCCCTTTGTTTGAGCCAGTAACACGATCCGTTTCAGCCTCAATCTCCAAACGGACCTCCTCAAAATCAGTGAATTTCTTTCCTTTGCAGTGTAGGAACTCGCCATATTCTATTTAAATAGAAGCAAAGAGTCAGAAATAGTCACCAAAACCAGACAAACACTCAAAAGTGTGATGAAAGCACCACGTCCTGAAGCACAACACAACAAAACACAATTGAAGGGATGAAGTCTGGCAAGGGCCTTTCCCACTAGAGCTTGCAGGTTGGAACAGAAGTTACTGCAGTCAGGTTTGTGTGGTAAACATCTGAGATAATTCAGCTAAGCCAAACACCTTCACAACCCAGCTTCTGTCTCAGCAGAGGTGGCATCCTCACTTGTCTTCAGTCAAGTAATAACCCAGGACCTTCCCTGTTGATACTCACCAAACTTTGCATGCACCTCCCCGCAGCAGCTGTGAATTCCCTAGCTACACTGGGAGGTACCTTGGTACCCAGGAGGACTCAGAGTAGCTCCATATTAAAGTGTTGGGTGTAAATAACAGTCTCACTACATATGAGAACAGATTCCAAATCATGAGAGGAAAAAACCCCAAATCATCTCTTGACATCGTTTTGAATTGGTTTGTGGTTGAGACTTTTTGTGTCAGTCCTTGAACAGGTTAACCAGTCCAAGAACCCTCTTTTCCAATTTTAAAGCCTTCTAAAAGTCAAATTGTCTTCTTACTGTACATAAAATTCTTGTCAGGTGAACTTGATCTATCAAGCAGAGGAAGAGTACCTTGAAACATTCATTCAGTGCCACTGATCAAATAAGACCTTCCTAGAGCAATCCAGCTGGATACACAGGGAAGGGAGTTCACATACCTGTGCTGGCATTTACCAGCTGCAGAACCAGTGGGCGCCTGGTTACAATGCCAGATCCACGTGGCAGAAAGTCCCTGAAATTAAACAGGAAGTTTTGGATGAGTGAGTGATTGTTTCCTTCCCTTTTCAAAGCTTTTCTGCTTCTATAAGCATATATGGATTCTAAGAGGGAGTCCCAGCCAAGAGCACAAAAAAGTTTAAGGCACAAAAAAGTTTAAGGCACAAAAAAGTTTAAGGCACTAAACACAAAGTGCTTCTCCTTGAGATGGCCAAGAAGTTGTTCTGAAGTAGTTTATACTCACAGCACAGTCCCTCTAATCATGTGTATGACTGTACAGCTCCTTCAGCTAAAGTTCCAAGTTAACTAACAAGCCCATTTAATACAGCTGTCTGTACTTTGGAAAAAAATAATCTCTTTCATCAGAAAGAAAACAGAAGTTGAAGCAGAGCCCAAAAACTAGCGTGCCTCCTTTTGACAAAAACAATTACACAAATTCACTCACACCCTGCACTTGGGGCTTGAGAAGATACCACACTGTCCCAGCATGTAAACACCATGTGGTACAACTGAAAAATAACCAGCAGCCAAAGGCTTGTCTCCAGCCAGGGTCTCTCCTGGCTATAACTACTCAAGATATCAGTATTACCAAGGCAAAAGCAGCAGTTTCCTTCTATACTCACAAGAATCCTGTATTTTTGTGTACTTCAAGTAATTTCAAGGAAAAGCAGCCTTTCACTAACCTTCTCCAAATGCTGACTTAGCAGCCACAGCCCACCAGTTCTCCTTTGCTTTTCCTTTTTCCTAATCTAAAGCTAGGCATGCTCACTGTATCTGCTGATGACCTTGCTAGTTTGTGGCCTGGTTTTCTAGTATTTGGCTGTTCTTGTGGCTCTTCAAGAGCCACTGAGTAGTTCTGAAAATATAATCAATTGCTTCCATGCTTACTTGGAGAAGCATCACTTCAAAATATGTTTCCTACAGCATGAATAGAGTTTTCTCTGTTAAAAGAATCCTGCCTACACTGCTGGGGTTTTGGCAGACAATCCTCCTTCCCTTCATAGCTGTGGCAAGGAATAATTTTGCTAATTCAGGAGTAACTATTGACTCTGCTGAATGAGAAATCCAGGGCTCTCCACTTTGAGGTCTTCCTCTTAGCCCTGCATGAACTTAACACTGACAAGGTCCATGAAGATGAGAAATTAGTTTCTCTTTTAACATACCAGACAAGACCTTGAGCAGCTCTGTCTCAGCTTCTGGTTTGGCCACTTGTTTCATGTGTAACACTATGGAAGTTACTCTACGTCTCTGTATTTCCCTTTCCTCAGCTATAAAAGTAATTCTCCATCTGTGGGGATGTCAGAATAACTTGATAATATAAAAAACTGGAGAGTTGGTTCAAGTGAAATGAGTCTAAGGAGGCACCCCACATCCTCTAACACCGCAAATAAAAATATCACCTGTTAATTACTAAGTCTGGAGTAATGGAACCTCTGGTACAACTCTACCAGTTAAAATTAGACTGAAACTTATTATCATTATTTTAGACTTTTCAGAAGTATAAAGAGTTAACTGGGGATTGCCCTTCATTTGTTTTTCAAATAATACAGCTCTAGTTTTGCCATTCCAGTGGGATTAACTCTGGAATCTTTGAGGCACTGCATCATTCTAACAGTTTTCTGCTGTCTCAGCTCCATGCCTATAGATGTCTGTGGTCAATATGTAGAAAAGTCCTATCCTTGCGTCAGTTTTCAGCATAACAAATCCATTTGAGCTCCACTGACTTATTTTGAACTTGTATCTTAGAAAAAGGAATCCTATTACTACAGATCCCTTTCCAGCACACCAAGACAGTCCTCTAGTTATTGGTTTCCAACTTGCAGTGTCAAATCCTGCTTTACTGTAGGAGAAGGACCACTTGCATTTATAAGCATGAAATCAATAGGAAGCAAGATCCTATTCATGCTGGACTATGTTTCACTGAATCTTCCTGCTTTGGTTAAAATCCTGATTTTTTCATTGTCCTTATCACAGCTACTAAGAAAAAAAATCTCAAGACAAAGGTAGACAGAAAACCTGTGACACTAGGATCCAGCGTGATTAAAAAAAGATTCAATTTATTGTGTTAACTCAAGCAGCTCCCAGGCTATTCCAAGGAAAAAACACCAAATCCTCTAGAGGACAAAACAACAAATCCATAAGCAAAATTTTGTCACCTAAACCAAAAATCTTTAGTGCTGCTCTATTTCTGAATGAAAATACGTGCAAATCTGATCCCTAATATCAGAAAATGAATGTGTGTTCTTACCCACAAGCTATTGGGAGCAACATACAGTTCAACTTTTAAGTCTTCTTTACACTTGATTCCCATCAGGAGCTACAGCCAAAAAACTTTATTAATAAAAACCCTACAACTGATGCAGTATCATCCCATTGTATCCATATTATTTCCTATTCTTCTTCACTTCCTTTCTCTCTACAGTCTGTTGGAAAAACTCCTTCCTCCTCCTGCTCCAACTAAGCCTTTCAAATCATAGAAACTAAAAAGTAGGGATTAGTAAATTCCACAGGGAGCTGGCTGGGTGCCGAGGAGCAGGCAGAGTACAGAGCCCTGCCTGCCCTCTTGCAGGGGGCACAAACTGCTGCTGCAAATAAACTACAACCAGAGAGCACGTGTGACACAGACAACATGCCCACTACAGTCTGAGCTCACTGCAGAGCCTGAAGGGAGAGCTACACACACAGAGCTATTGCTCCAGAAAGAGCAGCCCAAAGTGACGACACCAAGTTGGAGTCAGGGGAACAGCACACCAGGTATAAACCACCAGGTGACCTGGGCAGGCAAGAGCAGAGGGGTTAAACTGGCTTATTCATTTCCAGCAAGGGAGATGTATGGTAGCAAGGCTGGGGGAGGAAAAAAAAAATGGAGTAAGTGTTTAGAGATAGCAAGTCATAAGGCTTGGAGTGCTGAGACAAGGAAGCCTCTAGCATGACATCAGAGCATCATTACATACACTACTACACACAACTGTGCCTGAAATTTGTTACTAAGGTTCAGGGCACCAACCCCCTGTTTTTCTCCTTCACTTTTCATCTTAAGAACTGGAAATCTCTTTTTTGTTACTTTGTTTGTAACACACAGAACCACATGACATTTGGTTTCCTGTGCTTTAAAGCAGGAATAAAACACCGTGCCACTCCTTCAGGGTAGGCTTCATCTAGAAAACACACAAAATAGCAGCTAAAACAGATGGAGCTGTATTCAGGGAATATAAATACTTAATCTGCTTGTAGCTTTCTTAGCTACTGACTCAAAATTCTGAATCAAGATGCTGAGGTTCTATCAATGCAATTCCAAGTATTTTATCAGAGTTGGAAAACTAGGCTCAGATCAACTACATTTCTCTAAACATCACTTATTGGAAGACTTACTTCTACGTATTTCACACTCATCTTTTATTAACAACTGTCAGAGAGAGGTTATTGAGGTAGGTAAATTCTTGGTCTCATCGGTGATAGATGTTCTCTTCTAAACCAAGATAACAAAAGGAACCAAGGATACAAATCCTGACAGGTCTCAGACTGAAAGAGTTCAGGCAGGGAAGTGACCTGGAAAGGCATTTATTGTTATATTTTGCATTGCTCAGTTTTGAAGTGCTTACACATGTTCTTGACTAGATACCTCAGGGCAAGCCCAATCACATCATCCCTTCCAGTCTTATTTCTATTTTCGTATGCAGAGCTGCATGAGAGTGCAGATTTGGGCTGAAAGCTGCATTAGTAATGCAGTAATAAAAAAATATTGAAGGGATGGGAACCAATCTAGCAGTTACTGTAGAGCAAAACTGAAACAAAATCCGAACACCTTGGAAACACATTAAAGCAATCTTGGTGTCATGCAACAATACATTTATAATCAGGGTACTGGGAATTGGGGTTTCCTTAATTGTTTTGTTGGTTTGTTTGTTTGGAGTTTTTAATTAAAGCCAGACACTACATACAAAAAGCCTTCATGCATTAGGTAACTTGGAATCCCACAGAACAAAAAGGTTTTAGTGGCTATTAGTGACAAAACCCCCACATTTGCTCTATAAACAAGTTTTAGAGTTCATCTAATGACTTGCACAGTACAGAGAATGAAAAGTTAAAGGAATCATTGACCAAACACACTTAGCCCAGACTATTAATAAAACAAAGGAGACTGACAAACTGCTCATATAATTCAACATATATTTATGGAAAGGGAAGCAAAGATAGATGCAATCAAAAAAATAGGACAGACACCCATATGGAAAGCTTGGGATTACCTGAAGAGGCACACATTGGAACTTTCAGACGTGTTTCTTGTGTTTATTCACTGCTGCTACACTGAAGAAAATGTGACTGTCTCCATTAAAAGATACTTCGATGAGCTAGTTTGCTGCAGTAGTAGCACATTTGTGTCCACACACACACAGTTTGCTAGACTAAAGAATACTTGTTTAGTCCTTTGGTCAAACACTTGATCTGATGTTTTCCTCTCAAATGAGATACTGAGATCTCTGGAGGAGGTGCAAATCTTAGAGCATCTCAGTGATTGTTAGGGGCATGTTGTGCCTGGTCCACCAGCTTTGCTGGAATAAATGCTCTCAATCCTGATAAGCCCAAGACAAGTGATTGCATGAGCCAGTCTGTCCCTTCATGCTTTGCCAGAAGTGTCAGCTCGCTGCTTTAGTATAATGCTCTAAGGCTTAGAGATTCCTATAACATTTACAGTGCTGTTTCATTCCAGCAATCTGGCATTTGCAAACCTCTCTATGACCCTGCAGCCATGATATCAGAAGTGATAACCACAACTTCCTAACAGGGAAGGGCAGGAACATACTAATAGCATCCCCACATGTTGGCTCAGATTGCAACTGCTTCTCCATAGATACACTTCCACTGCAAATATGAGCACCATTTATTCCCTCTTTCCACCAAATTCAAGCTTTGCACCTTCTCCATCCACTGGTAATCTATATTTCTGAAAAGACTTTGAGTCAAAGCTTTTTCATGCATGATTTTAGTCTTCACTGAAGTTGCAACAGAACTCCTCAGCAGTCGAAACTGAACAGAGTCCATGGTACCATCTCTTGTTCTACATGGAAGACAAACCAAATGCTTGCTTCCCCTGCCTCCAGATAAGCTGGAAGGCTTGGAAAGCTGATTGCAGAGGGCTCTGAAATACAAATCTAGGCATAGTATAGACAAAATAACACGGCATATTTGCAGTCAACTGTTCACCAGTCCTTTGAGATTATTGAATTAGAATGCACTAGAGAAGGTAAAGCCTCAATTAAAGAGCCAAAACAGCAGTTTAAGAAGACATAAAAGTAGTTGCAAAGAACAGAAGGGAACACCAGCATCTGATCATTTAATTTCAATTTGATTTCTTATTAAACATCTATAGACAAACAGGGTATTAAGGGATGCAATTAATCCCCAGTTTGGATTATATTAGTTTCAGAAAATTAAAATTCACACAGCCTCCATAATTTCACACAGCTGTTTGTATTTTAATTCGAGTATTTGTAATTTCCTGTGTTCTGATGGTGCCCAGGGACAGCAACTTAATAAAAAATGCACTGCACAAAGCACTGTGCCAATATACCACAAGAAATACAGTTCTGTCCCTATGGATTTTACTGTCTGGTTACACAGTTCAGACCTGCTCCTGCTTAAGCTTCAAACCATTTTCATCTGTCAAGGCTTATAATTGATCATTCATCATTCTCACACAATCCAGACCAAGAGTTCTTCCCTTGCTCATAATGACACAGTGCTTTACAAGAACCCCAAGCCAATCTAGGGATATTGGTATCTTTTGACATACCATTTTTCTGATCATTGCACCATTCAGCAGCATTCACATCTTCATACCAGCTGCATTCTATGGACAGCTTACATTTATCTGAACAGCACTTCATCTCACAGCACAACACTTGTGTTTTCAAACATTTCTTACTTCAGTGCATCAAAATGAATCCTTAACAAACAGGCTGACACCTATAGGGTACATTAACTACCCACTAAAAATATTTACTATTAATCATATTGACTCCTAAAACAAACACTTCAGAAATAGCAGGAGCTTTGTACTTTTTGGTCACTAACTCCTGGTGTTCCTTCAGAACAGACATTATCTGGTTCTACTAGAAGGAACAATTCTGATGCAGGAACTGCCCTTGGAGCACCTTCCTGGTCTGTTCCTTTAGTGACATGCAAGTACATTCGTAAGCAATTCCGTAACTCAGGTGTGGGGCAAGAACAAGGACAAATTTGTTCTTTCCTCTACCATCCAGATGCTTGCCAAGAGCGCTGCAATGCAGATTCAGACTTTCCTGCTAACTTGGTTGGCTCTGTGAGCTCTCCTCTTGCCTGAGCCAAAGTGCTTTTAAACGGAGAAAAAAAAAGAAAAAAAAAAAAGCTAGACAGGCCAAAAGGAAGAGTAAGCATTAAAAACAGGTGTATTATGAACAAACCCATCAACCAGCTATTCTGTTTTTCTCTGCCTTTAGCTTTCATATTCTTTTCATGCTGCATCATGTGAACTCAGACACCAGTCATACAGACTCATAATCATATGGTAAGTCTTGATCCTAAGTTAAGCCATGTTTTCTTCCATTAAGTTTAGCACCTTTAGATAACTTTAAGCCAGAGGATGTGTGTTATTTATCAGCCAATCTCCAAAGCCCAAGTGTGCCTAGTCCTGACCCACAGTGAACAACAACAATTCCATAAGCACTGGGTATACTGTAACTTCTTAGGATGCAATTGGTACTGGTTACACAATGGATACATATAGAAATAAAGATCTATTGTAAGTACACAATTTTCCAGTATACTGGCAATATTACTGTACACAATGATTCATTATTCAAGAAAACAATTGTGAAACATAAAGACAGGCAATAGTTCATGAGTGTCATCATAATATACATGTCAGGAGAAACAAAATACTTAAAGGGAAGGCTTCTCACTGCCTTGTACCTTGAGTTCCTATTTACAATAGTGCAGAGGGAGGTTAACACCATTGTGCTGGCTTGGAACACTTACAGTTGCTTTGTTAAATAATTCTGGCCCTCTAACAGCCTCTCCAACACCTGGCCACTCCTCCCCAGTACAGCTCCCCAAGTCAGTAAGCAAAAGGGCCAAGCAGCCTCTCAAGCATGGGAGTTTGCTGTGCTTAAGGTGAGTTCCCAGAAGCCATCCTAGAAAATTCACAGGTGCTGCCCAGGCAGGGCAAAACACAAGCGCCAGTATAAACTGGACACATTTATAACATAATAGTGGATAATTTACAAACACGAGTCAGAGAAGATAGAGAATGAACTACAAAGTAACTCCTCGTTACTTTCTAGGAGAAAGCTGGCACTTTCTCCTTATCACCCTTGAGCTGTTCTATTCCTTTGTGCAGAATTGTACCCCATACCAGCACAGGGCCCAGCAAGTGAGGGATGTTCTGCCTGAGGTTTTGTGCAGACTGAGGCACTAAGATCTTCAAACATGAAAGGACAGCAACTATGCTAATTCAGTGTAAGTAATTAAGTGTAGCAATAGGTTGTAATACATGTTCACACCACATCCTGCTCCAGAACTGACATGATTCCCACCACAAGAATTGTCTTTGCTGTGTTTCCTGTGCCTCTTTTACCACTGACCAGGACTGCCCTGTTCTGGAGCTCTTCTACATCTTTTTCACGCACTGTGCTCTCACTTCATTCAAAGTAAGAAAAATGCAGAGTTAACATACAAACTCAATAAAGCCACATCAGAAACATACATTTCTTGCAAAACACAACATTTCAAAAAACATAATGACCCCACACCACCGGCTCTGCTGAAAAGACAAGAAACCTTTCAGGAGACTGCCCCCTTCCCAGAGAATCCACCTCCATAGAAAGCTGCATGCCTGGCTGTTTAAAAGCCTACACAGTGAGTTTGGCGAGTCAAATCCAGTTCGTTGTGGACAGGCATAATGGTGAGGTTTGTTTCACTGACATTTGGGATAAACGATGTGCCATGGAGGGACAGAAGTTAAATTTCAAGCTCCCATCTCAGCCATTTTATCATCAGCTTGTCTCCTCACCTTGGGACACAACACAATTACTGGCTGCTGACCTACAGAAGTGACAGTGTCCAGTACTGTTGTCTGGGTAATTTTTGGTAGTGCCCAGATCTTTCCTACAGAACAGGACAAAGATTTTTGTTACTGGAAGGCATTGTCATATTCATGTGTTCTTGTGTCTCTGGGAGGACCCACATGCCTTGAACATCAAAAGTGTTAATCAAAAATGTGTTTTTTCCACTCACATGTTTTTTTAACCAAGTGTGGGCTGAGGGGACTCAGACAACGAGAGAGGGGACACTACGGGCAAGGTTCTCTCACATTACTGATACTTCAGCTGCAGTAGCTGTGTTCAGACTTCTGCCTGCAGCATCTTCCTTAAAACTGCTAAAGCCAGAAGGAAAGCACACAGCAATTTTTACATCAATGCTCACTTGGAAACAGCTCTCTCCCCCACCCCTCTGCAAGTGCACTAAATTCTGCTTTTCTGGCTTATCTCTGACTGCACAGACTGGTTCCCAGGAGCCATCCGTGGTAGTTGGTGCCTCTCTTATTCACTCTTTCCACATCTCCTTTCTCTGCATTTCAGCCCCTCTCCTGCCCATGCCTCTGTGCAGGTTGCTGGAAGAAGTGGGATAAGTTTTGCTATTGGTTATTTTCATTAGAATCCTGTGGGCTGATTTTTCTGTTTCACACTCCGCTAACTTCAGGATACATCAAAATCTGGAAGACAGCTGTGTGCATCATGCCAAGTCACGGCTGTGCTGGAGCTGCTGTGCACCAGTCAATCAGATGCACAACTACAGAGCCCTTTGCAGCTGCCCTGCTTCCACAGGGCAAGACACTTCCAAGGAAATCACAGGCATTCTTACACTTTTCATCAATGGCCTGGGGGCCTGCCATCCTGCAGACTAAACTGGCATAGCCAAAAGTTTGCCCCAGGCATTTCTACTGCTGTATGTCTACAGTAATTCCAAAGAAGCCAGCATACCCCAGCTTTATGCTTGGTAGACCTTACAGCGGGATCCAGCCTGACTTTCAAGGTCTATATATATATTTTTAGATGACCTGAAAGTAAGGCAGAGATATTGCTGCATTCTTCTGATGCATCCCTGCAAATCCATAACCAGGATTATCCCATCCAATTGACTCACTGGCTGCACTACAAATCATAAAGCAAGAATTTTTGCTAGAAGCTGCCCTTCATCCCTAACTCAGTTTACATAACATGGAATATAGGAAGTCCCTATATAAAGTAAGGGGAGACAGAAGCTGAGCAAACAGAATTTTCTCCCCATTAGAGACAGTTATACAGCTCCCGTCCTACATTTGTAGGAAACAAGGGAATACCTTACGAAAAAACACATGTGGGCATTACCCTTTCTGTCAGTTTTCCATGGTCTGTCTACTTTCTATCTAGAAATTCAAGCTCTCCCTCTCAGTTGACACTAGAGCCTGGATAGGCAAGTGCCTTTAGGACCTAAGAGCCTGAAATACACAGGTGTTGGTTAACTCCTTCTGAAGGACCAGCACTAGGATCTCGCACAACAGCACTAGGCCCATTTGAAGAGACTCAGTTCTACAGACCATTAGGAAAGTATGGGGTTTAGCAACAACACTTCTTATTTGAATCTGTTCGAGGTTTATATTCATGCTTTGATTCCTTCTGGGGTTTCATGAGATTAACTTTCATTTCAGAAAAAAAAGGTCTCAAAATCATCACCCTCAGACACAGCACTTCAAGTGCTGGGACCTTCTGAGAGTAGTACAACAAATCGGACATACAGTAATTTCATCAACAAGCATCACTTGAAGCCAGCCTGAAAGATCTCAGCTTCCTCCAGACCTTGTAGACACCACAAATAGTTTTCAGCTCTTGCCTAAAAGGTGTGGTGAGGTACAAGCACGGTTCATCTCCTCAGCCATCCCAATTGAGGAGTCTGGGTGCAGCTGCCTGCACTGTAATGCAGGCCTCTTTTGGGGCTATGAGCCACCAAGGTTAAACTGTTTGTTTTTAAGTGCCATGGAGGGCTGTGACCCTGGGAATCCCGAAATGGGAGCAGATTGGAGCCACGTGCTTCTCTCCCTAATTGTGATCACTGAATGATAGATAATCCCTTTATGGGCTGCTGCTCTACAATTGCTGTGCAGCAACCAATCCAATCTGAGAGCTAGAACCAGGCCCAGGGGGATAATTCCCCTCCTACTTCCCTAAAACATGGTGAAATCTACTGTTTCCATAGAAACAAATCAGTTTGATGTCCGCACAACTCCTGCATCCCTCACTGCTGGGCATCAGCCCCAAGCTGCTGAGGTTATAAGCAAGTGTCTACAGCTATAGGTCAAGAGTTTGGAGGAGAATCAAGAGGGGCTCCCAGTATACAAACCTGACCATCTCATCCAAAATGTCATTTGCTTCAGTTCATGTCTGCTGTGCGAGAATTAATCGGGAATATTCTTCCCCTCCTCCATTTTGAGGGTTATCTGCCAGCTCCCTCCCTGCTATTTTCCTGCAGATGGGTTAGCCCAGAATACGTGAGGACGTAGAACACAGATGGGAAATCAAAACAGAGCACTCCAGCACCTCACGTGCACTTGTGAGCCAATTTACTCCGTGTTTCTGCAGGTAAAAAACAGTGAAGGTATTTTCTTGTTTGGAGCTCTGCATTTTACTGCAGAGAATTATTTAGAGTGGTACAGTCTAGAGTGCACTGCCTGATCTCAAAAAGTCACTGCCCGTTATAGCAAATGCCGCATTGACTCCAGGCTGCAGAGCTGGGGAAGCAGAGTCTGGAGACAGCGGAAAATTGCAGCACTGCTGCTGTGCAGCTTCCTCTAGGAGCTTCTGAGTAATAGAAAATAAAGTCCTGGATTTTGTTTGCTGCCTTGGGGTATTCAAGGTAAAGAATAATACAGCACTGATTCCACAATATCAGGAACTCAAGGGAATAAGCAGCCTGGTGTATCCTGAATGGATGTGGCAGTAAGGATTACACATTTGTGGAAAATGCAGTTTTGACTTCAAGAATTACAATCCCAGGAGAAAGGAAACAAGGCTGGTTTCACTCATGTGAAAAAAAAAGTAACACCAGAAATATAGCACTGCATGATGTATTCTCCACCCCAGAAACTGTAAACCAGACCTTTATGTCTGCCTTGCTTAATTTTCACCATCACAGCACAAAAGCCAGTTTTCCTTTTGCTACTTCAAAAGCATATATACCCTGGCAAAAATCTCCCTGCAATTGCAAGAATCTCCCTGTATTTTCCAGACAGTCTCCAAGAAGACAATACCAGGCAGCAGCAACACCCCAGAGCATCAAATTAGTCCAGTTCCTACAGCAGTAGTGAAGAAAAAGGTTTTTTTAAGGCCAGAAAGGTAAACCATGACCCAGCATCTTTGTTTGTCTCTTTTTCAAGCCGCACTGATCTGTCATAACACTGCAGCAACACTGCTCTGCTTTGGCACAAACAAATCTACCAACCACCCCTGGCTCTGCCATAACAGAAGGGCTGCAGCCTTGAAAAGCATGACCTGTTCAGCACCTGCAACTTGAGCTGTGAGAAAACAAAAGGACAAGCTGTACACTAAAACTCTGGGACAGGAATGGCTGATGGGAAAGCATGGCCACAATAACACCCTAGGATTAATGGATGCTAAGACTGAAGAGCAGCAGGCTGACCTTGCTATTTCCCACCACCAGTGTCTTAATCTCTGGAGCCAGGCTGCAGATGAGTCCAGACTAAAGGCTGCCCAGCAGTAAAGGCTCTCCTGTGTTCAGAGGCACCACTATACTGGGCAGTAGTAATTAATATTCACACCGCTCATCACATGGAGGCTCTGGATAAAAAAAAGGGGTTATCCCCCTTTTTGTCCTTCTCTCCTTCAAAGAAGGAAACCAGGTACAATGGCAAATTCAAAGATATCAAATATCTGTGCTACGTATAATCTTAGATTTCTTGTCAAAACTCCACCTCTGGAGTCCTGGTATTTGCTGCAAGACCCAAGAGAAGAACAAACGTAGCTGGAGGCACATTTCATCACTGCAGCATGACACTTCCTCCACTCCCAGACAGCACTGTGTGCTAGAAAAGGAGACAGCCTGCCCAGAGCCTGAATCCCATAAAGGGTACAGACAACTGAAAGAGTTCATTGGGAAAGGCAAAGTCATTTTGATGAGCCCACAGATAGAAACCCAAACAGAAGCTGCACGAGGAAGGATGGTAACTCAACAAGCCATGATGTGGCCACACATTGGTGGTGGGTTTATAAAGCTGAATGCATGTACCCTGATAGCTTATCTTGGGTCAGTGGTAAGAGGTAGATGTGTTGTGGATAGGGAGGTAGCCTGCTTCCCTTCCAACAGGCCAGGCAGGAAGGACAGAATTCCATGGGGAAACAGAGTTATGCTGCACTCAGGCATCCTGACCAAACTGCCCACAGCACATGGTTGTCCTGCAGAGGGAATTTAAGATGCCAATTTACATCTCTGCTCTGCCTGGAGAAGTATGCAGGAACAGTGCCAGGCTCCTTGCTATGCACTGCACCTCTGCAGCTCCAGATATAATTACCATCAACCCTGGCTGGGAACATGGTGCAGAGGCACTGCCTCTTAAGCCCTTGAAGAAGACCCAGCAGACTGATTGCAAACACCTCTAGAGCACAGCAAAGTCAGAAGCATTAAACTCAACTTTAAAAACCACACAGGACACCTCCATTTCAGGCTATACCAGAACAAAAATTGGATCAATAGTCCCAGAAGGGATGAGCTTCTGAGCTCCTGGCTGGTTCCAATGTGCCTGCCAAAGTGGTTCTGACCAACCAGTGGAACAACACTTCTCATGTCACAAGGAACGTTGTGCTCTGGTCATTTGGGAAGTGACCATGGGAGGTGACAAAAAGGCTGGACTTAAATTCAACACAAAAAAAAAAAAAAAAAAGGAAGATCAAAACAAGTGTTGTCTTATCAGTGGGCATTCTAAATCCATTGCAAAATCGTGGCGTAGTGACTTAGACAGACCACAGTCTTACAGTCTTGCATTCCTTTCCTTATTTCCCACAAGTAAAGGGATTAACTAAATTTCTCCCCCTTGCATCTGCACTCCACTTGTTTAAACCAATACACTGACTTCTAAGACATCTGCTTTTGCCCCTCCAGGTGTCCATTGTGAATTCAACTTTGACAAGCAGAAGTTGGCAAAATTAGTGCCAATGCAATACCTCAGTTATTCTTTTGCAGTAAGCATTCTTTGAATATCATTCCTTCAATAGCCTATAGAAATTCATTCAGGAAATGGACCTCTTTGTCCAAAATGAGTTTGGGGTGCCTGGTAGTTTGCAGGCCTAAGATAACAAACACATCTTGTATGAACAGGCATAAGCAAAGTAATTCTTAGGAACAGGAACAAATCAAAGTAGCACAGCCCAGAGGGGAGAAGTTTATTGCTGGGATCTCTGCTGAGAGCTGCGTGCATAGAAGAGGTGACCTGAGTTTCAGTGCTGGAGCTGCAGCATCAGCTCTGCAGTGTGACACATGTCATGCACCAATCCCTGAGGGTATTCTGCATTTTGGAATGTACCAACCTCCTCCTTACCCATAGCTTTAACCCCACTGCGACAGGTCTCCTCTCAAGGCCACCACCATGCTCAGGCAATTCCCAGCTATTCATAGAGGAGCTTCTATTAAAAGTAAAAGCACAATCAGCTTAAGAAATAGCCAGAGATTACACAAGAGATCACAGCAGCCAGAAAGAGAGAAAACCTAACAAGTATTAGAATCAAGGGGTCCCATTCTGACCCAGAGCAGTGTAAGCTCAGAGTAAATCATAAACAAGTCAGTGAAGCTAAATATCAGCATAAAACCTGTGAGGGTTAGAGCTTTGTTGTTTATTGGTTTAATTCTGAACTAACAGGTCATCAGATATATTCCCCTGCTGACAGGGAATTGTTCCTGTGCTGGAAGGCAGGTGGCAAATGGACAGTCATTATAAGCCCCATTTGTAGAGGTTTGTAACTACTCGGATAAGGAAGTGCTCTCAGGGCTGAAACAGTCTGTTAATTTGTCAGAGCCCTGAGCCAGAGCCTATGTAACTTACTCTGTCTTTACACATGTAAGAGTGGCAGGAAGACAAAGAGGAGGAACTGAACAAAGACTTCAAGATTTTTGCCTTTAGGTACTCCTTTCCTTGTTCTAAGAAATTCAGTACTGCCTCCCCCATCCCTGGATTTCCATTCTCAATATTAAAAAAAAAAAAAAAAGAGAAATTATAGTTTCTCTTAGTACTCTCCAGGGTAAGTTAGCTCTGCTGTGAAAACATCTGCAGATGTTGAGAACCGACTGCTCAGCATCTCTGTAGACTTCTGCCTATTGATACTATGAGAAAGGGTCTGAATGCAGCTAAAAAACTACTCTGAAATACAGCTGCAATTTATGATCAGCTTTTATACAGCGTTACAGCATCACTGCCTGGCTCTGCAGCCAAAATCCACAGCAGTATTAGTTTAACACTGGCTGTGTCCTCTCTCAGGCATCTCATATACTACACTGGCCACTCTTGCAGTAAGAGTGTTTCCCAGCCCCAAAACAACAGTCGGAGCAGTCAGACAGGAGCCCAGCACTTCCCATGTCTATTATGGTTGTGTTAACTCTTCACCCTTCCACACAGCTGCAACAATGCAGCCTAAAGCCATAAAAAACAGGAAAGGGAGAGTTAAAGGAGACTGTTGAGGCAATACATTATTAAAATAGTATTTTCAGCCCCAGAGACTCCAGTTCAATTCCCATTTCTGTCACAAGTGAGGTACTGGGTTTATTCCAAACCTCATTTATTGTTCATTGCGACTGCAACACAAGTATTTTAGCAGAGCTTATAATTTTGAGACTAAGCCCTGATTTTTAGGAAGGGAGGAGATGACAATGCAAGTCTCAGAAGTTTATGATTCTTTATACTTGTCTCCAGAAGCACTCAGGGAAACAGCATCTTTTACAGAAAAAAAATACACTCAAACCTCCATGTTAGAAATTGCTGTTTTCAATACAAAAGCTACACTGCTCTTCTGTTCGCTCAATTGCTGTGGCCAGGGCTCTAAGAAAAGCCACACAAGTCACAAGACTTGCAGAAAAATGGCAGAAGCTGGCAAGTTTGCTTCCAGTCAGCAAGACACAGCTTGAGGAGCTTGCATAACGTCTGCTTCCAAGGAGCTTCCAAAAGCATGTTATGCTGAATTGCAAGAAGCTACTAACCAGGGACCATCTCACTTCCATTTGGTCATGGCTGGGTCTGCCAAAACTTGCCATGTCAGATGCTCCGGAGAAAACAGAGACACTGTTAGATTTCAGACTCAGGACTCATTCTTCCTGTACTGTGTCTTGAAGGAAAGCAAAGCAGTTATCTACTACAAGTCAGCAGCAGGCTCAGAGCTGTGACAAACCTGAAGGTCACCAAGGAAGCAAAAGCCAGCAACTTCATTGTCTTGTCTGCCCATCTATATAAGACAGCTTAAGAAAACTACAGAGCCACTTTATATTCAACTGTTATTAAAATATTCAGTAATAGGTATTTGAAAACAAAGCTGGACCTAAGTACAAAGTATCAACGAGTCACCTGGAATAACTGTTTAAATATCTAACATTAAATTGTGCGCTCAGTTGCCCACCACAGTGCTTTGATGCAGTCCTGCCTGCTCCTCAGTAAACACTGAAATGCTCTCAACCTTCTCTTTGCAGCCACCCCAGTTTTTATAGTATTCAGTCCTGAGCAACACATCCAGTTTGAATTACTAAACTCCATCAAGACATCCCAAAATAGGCATGACGTGTGTTTTAGAAGGATCACAGATAAATGCAAATTAAGAGAAATAACTTTTTGCAGCTTTTTAGAACCAGTCCTACTTGCAATGTGACCACCTCCAAACCTAACCAGAACATCAAAGTGCTAACAGTCCCTTAGGGACAAAACCCTGGGTTCATTCCTCTGTAGGACTGTGCCACCCATCCCTGCCCTGAAAGACCATGCTCAAAACTTCAACTACTACCAGGCCATCCTCTCATCTCCCAGCACTTTCTAAGAACACCCTGACTCCTCAAATCCTGCACCTGATCTGTGCCAGCAGCCAAAGGTGGATGCACCAGACCCAACCTCTGCAGAGCAGGCCTAAGTAACCTCCCAAGACATTGAGCAAACCAATCTGCATGAAGAGCTAAAGTTCTTGGCACAACACTTCTAGAGAGAAGGCAGGCCTTTGCAAGGGCTCAGACAGACATTGTGGTGCCATCACTGCAGAGTTTTCATTTATTATTAAGAAAAACAGTTTATTGCTTTGTGCTTAACCTTTTCCAGTGTGATTTCAAGAGTCCATTAATGATACTCACCTACATGACATGAGACACCAACAGCTTCTCCTTCAAGGATGGAGAAAAATGTATAAAAAATTAGTCACTAAGAATTTAGCTTCAGAGCAAAGAACAGAATTCTACCTCAAGGCTAAATATGCCCATTTGCCTGTAATCAGACAATATTCCTTAACCTTGAGCTTCTACTCTCTATCAGAATGTGCAAAACCAGGTCTGAGTCCAGGAAGTGAAAATTTCAAGTGGAATGAGAAACTGTCCCACTAGTAAGCTGTTTTCCCACCATGCATGACTAGATTTCCTTTTTTTTTTTTTTCTGGACCAGATTTCATTTCATCTCTCCTCCCAACTAGCAGTACTCTGACTCATATGGTTACAGATCTGTGAGTCCAAGAAGGGAAAAGTATTACACCCAAAGTTTTTTGGGTGTTTAGTGGCATATCAAGGAAGTAGGTTTACCCTGCATATTATCAGTAAATCTTTCACAGACGCCACCTCAAATCCAATTTTACATTGAGCACATAGGCTGAACACCATATGCTTCTAGACGACTGCCTGCCACCCCTTCACTAAGTCTTCTGATTTTGCCACTCAAATGCACTGCCCAAAACAAAAATCTGAGTACTGGCTCACATGGGTGGAGCGCACATGGGTTTGCTCTTGTCTAATAAATTCACTGTCCAATACGTTTCACCCCAGTAGCCAGAACACAGCAAGACCTTTTTCCTTGATTAAATTATGCTAAGTTGTCAACTCCTTACATTTCTCCTCAAAAAGATCCATCTTAAAGATGCCAAGAAAAACCTTACTCAGAATTTTTACTCACACTTGTACAGACAGACTCAAACCTGAAGTACAAAGTAGAGACATTTGGGAATTCACCAGATCAGGAAGGGGATTAACTTCCTGCCTTAGAATAACATTTTCAGAAGCTGCCTCAGATAGGAGGTGTTGCAGACAGACTCCCACTCCTTCTATTTAAGTCTAGCAGGGTTCTGCCTGCTCTGAGCATCTGGAGAAGTCAGGGTCAAGGACTTGGCTTGCCAATCCCAAATAGATATTGCATGGCTTCTGAAAACAATCAGCACCCTTTAAAAACAGTAGTTCATCTTTGTTTTGCCTGGTTTTATTTAGGTTTTTTGTCTGTGTGATAAGCACATCAAGTTTTGAAAAACAGTAGCAGCTGACAGTTTAACTTTTGGGAACTTCTGACTCCTTTCCCCACTGGTTCTGTACCCTTTTTACAGCCCTATATCACAGCATACCATTTATTGAGCAAACACACAAAAAATTCCACAACATTTACTTATCTCAAAGTACAGTAATGACTGAACAAAACTCAAGATGTTCTTAGACTCTAAATTTGAGGATTATTGTGCTAACAAGGAAGAGTCCACACAAGGAAATGCAGCATCCCTGACCCGTCAGCTATCAGGTGATGAATTCCAGCAATGACAAGGCAACCTGTCATTTTCACACACCAGTAGGTCCAAACACCAACTTGCACAACACTGAGCATCAGCTTCCCCACTGGAGATACAGCTGGTTTCCTTTCCCTGGGTAAATTCTGATATGATCTGAGACATGCCATAAGGATCTCTTTTCCTAGAGAATTTAAGGCTAGTGGGCAGTTACCAGAAGCACTAGATCATCACTAAAGAGTTAAGCTGAAGAATACAGACAGTGAGATCTGCAGAGAACATGTAACTGCTGCAGGAAGTAGAAAAAATATTAGACTTGTATTTATTTGAGCCAACCCCTATAGGATTAAAACAAGTCAACAGAGAGCAAACAGGCAGACACTGCTGCTGAATCTACAAACACTGAGATTCATGGGTTTTTCCCTCACAGCCATCCGTGTTATGTTATGTTATGTTTTAACTTAATTATGTATCTTCTTCTAGCATTCCTCCTCCCACAAGTGTTTGCTCAGAGCTCTACAGATTTCTCTTAAGTGAAATTATTTTATCTTGGGGTCTGCTGTAACACATTACCCATTTCCCGCAATGATCCATATTTTCTTCCTTCCCCAATTAATCCAAGATGAAAATAGGTATTTTCTTCACTGGAGATCAAAGACCGGCTGCCATTTGAAGGACTTATCTGACCATTATTTATTTCTCTACACAGCAGAATCCTACTCCTGACTCTTGCACCATCCACTGCAACCCTAAATAAGTCAGTTCACAAGCATTGCCTGCATATTTAAGTTGCAAATACACAAGATGATTTGACTGGCTCACAGATGTATTTATCATACAACAATTAAGGGTCCATGATTTGCATTTAATCATCTCTCTGCCAGCACACATCTTAAAGAACCCTCAAACATTTAGAAGAATCACACTTAAGAACCTCTTATGTGGCCAAAGCACATGTTGTAAATGCATCTTCTTAAATTTAAATCTGCTGCTGAAATACTGCAATGATTTTACAAGATTTAAACACTCAGTCCTGGACACTCAAGCTCACAAAGCACATACTGCAGCAGAAGCCTGAGCAACTTAAAAGTACAAAGAACAACAACAAAACAGTTTTCCTGCAGGAACAAGCCAAGTATCTGGATCTCTCCATGCATCCCTTTAGTCCTTCACTTCCAGATAGTTCCTAAATACTGCTGATGGTCTCTGAAGGTATTTTGCTGGGGAAGCTTTCCATAACAAACCAAAGTGCGTCGTTATCAAGGAAGGCATTCCCTCATTATATCTCCAGGGTATAAGTATTTATCTCTAAATGGCTGGGGAAAGTTGAGCTATGAAGGTATTAAGTTGCTCCTCAGAGTTATACCCGAAGCCAAACTGAACCCTGTGGCTTCAGGATCTAGCTTTGCATCACCAGTATGGGACATAGAAAGGCAAAGACATGCTTGCTGCCAGGCCTATGCTTGATTTTGTCAAGGTAATTACTGCAGCTATGCCTAATGGGTATTTAGCCTTTCCACTGCCACAGGCATTGCAGTGCTACCATTTTCCCTGCTCTTTTGCCCACGTGGAAATTTCAGTGTGTAAGGAGAGGCAAGGTTAGCCCAACATGGCTGAGGTTAGCCCACATCTGTCTCCTGATTCTTTCTAGGCAACACACAAACATCAGGGAATTCAGCATATACCATCAGAGCCTGGTGACAGACTGCTAAATAAGTACCCCTATTTTGGGTGCACAGCTCCCAAGAGAGGATGCTTTTGGGGTACCAGACTCCAGATCAGGTATGGGGTCAAGTAAACACTGATTCACCTCCCACAACTTTGGCACTGCTTAGGTCCCTTTATCATAAACAAGATGGTTTCATCTCCATTCGAGTCCGTCCACCCACTGTTCCCAGCCCTTAGTCACTGCCTCCTCAGCAGCCCCCTGAAACCATCTGTTCTGGAGAAGTCAGAGGTGCCTTGTTTTCCCCACGAAGAGCAATGCAGCTGTACTATTACAGCTGAGCAGCACCCTGCCTTGGATAAGACACCACCACCACAAGGCACAGACATTTCGGGAACCAGCTGAACACAGCCCAGTGCTTTCAGTTTTCCTGTTTGTCAAGCACAGATAACAGTAATACTCCCATAAATCCAAAGATTTGTGTAACAGTGCTCTGAGATCATAGGATTTAAAGAAAACGTATTTGTTGTTTTCACATGGCAAAATAAGAGTGGTACGAACATGGATGATTATACAAACAGCTTTGTGGGCTGTCTCGTACAACCTCCTCAGTCATTTGGGCTCTCAAGTCAAATTAGCACATACCACACGCTTTGTTCTTTTTATCAGACCAATTTTGCTGGTATTGGTGCCTGCTAAAAGACCTCTTCATTTAGAAATGGAGGCAGCAGAGAAGTAACAGCACCTTAAGAATGGACTAAATGACCCCTGGCGTCCCTTCCAACCCAAGTTGTCCTACAAGCCTATAACCACACCAACAGGAAATGCCTGAAGCTCACCCAATTAACCTTCCTTCCAGTTCTGGGGCCCAGGAGAAACCAGTCTATGGAGAGATGTGTCACCTGTCTGGCTTCTACATGGCTTCTCTCGTTTCTTCAGTGATTTTATCACCACCAGCCGGTATCCAAGTCACCATGCTGAGACTCCAGCAGCAAAAGCACACAGAGCAGCCACACTGACATCTGGTATTATAAATACAAGCTCTGCACTGTTGGATAATCTGTTAACAGCAGAGTGTCACTGAAAGAGCAATTAGCAGAAACTAGTAAGCCATCACATTCAGGAGGAAAAAAAAAAAAAAATTTGTTTGGTAAGACATGTAACTAAACATTGATTTCAGGCAGTATCATTCCTCCCTGCTTGGAGGTTTCCAGCATGTCTGGGACTTGGTGCTACCGCAAAGTGCCTGCAGCAGCCCTGGACTAAAGCCCTGCATAGCCACAACACAGGTCTGGCAGAGGGCAAGTGTGCTGTCCTGTTAGGGAAACATGACTGGATGACAATTTGAAAGGAGCAGGGAAATCAGCCCTAGCAGGGCCTCTAGCCCCTCTGCTGAAGTGCCTGCACCACGCATATCAGCCAGTACCAGCCACATCAGAATTTGTTCTTGCACAGATTTCCATCCACTCAGAGAGAAACTCATCAGCACTCACATTCACTGTGCAGCAAGCAGCTGCTGAGCAATAGCTGCACCACCATCCTGGTATCAAGCTGAAGCAGTGACATATGTCATGTCCACACTACAGCAATAATTGTATTTGTACACAGTAGGTCTACACACAATTTCTTCTTATGCCTATTCAGACAAGAAAACAGCCCCTATCACGATTACACTGAGGAGGCATGCTTATTCTGGGTACTATTTCCATAGCTCCTTATCATGGTTTCCAATACCCAGACAAAAAGAAAAGAGACTATACATTACAGCAGGGCCCCAACACTATTTTAACAGGATTGGGGTTTGCAGCATATACACATACATTCTGTGGTAAGAGGTCTCAAGTTACCAGTCTCTAAACTAGCCAGCACTCAAGGGTATCAAATGGAGAAAGACCTCTTCACACTGACATTTTCCATTTCCCCTCCAATTATTTCCTCTAAATGCTTTTCTACAGACAGCTCTCAGCTCCTGCTCAGGGGACCCTTCATTATTTCATTTTCTAAAAGCCACAGCACTATAACTTGCTGCTAGAGAGAGACAGCTGATGGGACACAGTGAGGTCACAAGTTCTCCTGCGACAGGAGTCATCAGAGAGACAGAAAACAATTTATTTAATATATTTTCCACCAAGCAGATAAAATCCCCAGTTCTTAATTGGTGCCAGTGGAGATGCACCATGGATTAGTAAAGCCTTGTGTAGTTGTTCTAAGGGAGAGGGGCAGTGTACCCCAAGACTGTCCTTCAACAGACCCTCCTCTGGCCAAGCAGCCCTACGTTATCTACGACCCCACTGCAGCACTGCCTGCACAGATCCTCTAAAAAGGATTTATGAGGTTTGACTGCCAGTACTTAGAAAGCAGGAAAACAGCAGAGCCAACAGGTGAACCCATTTTGCTCACAGATTTCAAAATATCCATTTTCCCCTTCTTAGAAAGCTACAATACGACAAGTTTTTCACTTGGGTAGCAGGAATTTTATTTTTTTCTGTGACTATGGACAAACAAGTGGATCCTGGACTATGGACCTGAGGTTCAGTAAAATGTGTTTCTGCAATGTCCTTCCTTTGGCATGATCCCAGCATCTCTGGGGGATACACTACATGGACCTTTGGAAGTTACCTAGAAAGGATCCCAAACTCTCTAATTTTTTTATTTTTATTTTTTCAAAACTCTTTGAATCTACAACAAAGAAGAAAAATGTTTATTTTGACCATGCTTTCTTTGTACTAGATACAATCCTTGTGCCTTCCTCCAAATACACACAACACATCCTGCACTCACTGCTCAAAGATACCCTTGCACAGGTCCAGAATTTGGGGCTACTTGCAGCTAAACAAGCAGTTAATCCACACCACAGACCCTTCTGACAGTGGAAAAGCTTTATAAGCCATCCAACAGCAAACAGCTTAAAAGAAAAAGTGGGGGTGGGGGAACGAGATCCAATAGATGTTGTCACAAATGCAGTTTGCTGAAAGAGAAAAACCCACGCAAGCATCTGACCAGGTATCAGCAGTCCCTGCTTTCAAGGCAAGTCACCAGGAACCTAGGCGCTCCTTATAGCATAAAAAAACACCTTGATAACCAAAACCCGTATATAACTTAAGACAATTAATTAACAAGGAACAAGCTGAGGAACACCCCCCCCCCCCCCCAGGTGTTGTGTGTCTGTGCTGGAGCAGATACCCAGGCAGCACGGTCTGCAATTTACTCAAGTTGCAGATGATGAATGCGAAGGTCACATGAAGGGAAGGCATCAGTATATTGCCTGTCACAAAATGGTAGCACCCGGGGATTTGAGCATATAGGAGAGCTATAACCCCGTCCTTCCTATAGCCTCCCCGCAGCTCCTGACATGGCATCCGCTATGGAGGACAGCGAGCCTGGGCTGGGGGAGGGGGATGGAGCAGATTAAACTTAAACACCCTCCACATCACCCCCCGCAGCGACAATATCCATCTCTGAGCCCCGCGGCCCCGCACCGAGCAGGGGATGGATGGGGCCGCTGCCTGGGGCCACTTAGCCCCCTCCGTTATGTAACAGCCAGGACAAGGGGGGCTCCCACCGGCCGTCAAGGTGCGGCAGTGGCGGGGACCCCGCTGCGGAATCCCCCCAAGCGGGGAGCTCTGCCTTCATCACTCCCTCCCTCCCGCGCCTCCCCGTGCCCCTGCACCGCAGCACCCGGCCGTCCTGCAGCGCTGCCCGCGCTCCGCACACGCACTGAGCCGAGCAGCTGCAAGCGGAGCGCTGTCCCCGCCGCGCGCTCGGAGTGCCCGCGCCGCGCTGCCCGTGAGGCGGCTCTGCTGTGTCCCCACCGCGCTGTCCGTGCGGAGCCTCTGCCCGCTTCCCCCGCACCGCGCTGGCCATGCGGCAGCTCTGCCCGCGCCCCCCGGGGACACCCTCGGCTCACCTCCCGACGAAATTCTCTAACACGGAGCTCTTGCCGGCGCTCTGCCCCCCCACCACAGCGATCTGCGGCAGGTCGAGGTTGGCGTTCTGCCCGATGGCGGCGAACGCGTCCTGCAGCCGGTTGACCAGCGGGATGAGATCCTCCATCCCGCGGTTCCCCATGGTTGCGGCGCGGTTCCTCGCACAGGCAAGCTCGCACTACCCCTTCCCGCAGCCCTCCCCGGCTCTGGGGCCGGTGGGCAGCGGCTCCAGCCCGCACCCCTCGCCCCGCTCGACGCCGCCCGGGCTCCGCTCGCCTCAGCCCGCCCGCCGCGCCTGTGGAGCCCCTCGCGCTGCCGCCAGGGGGCGTTAAAGGTGCCGGCGCCGCGCTGCATGCCGGGAGATGTAGTCCGGCGGCTGTGAGGGGCTGAGGGGGCCGGGATGGCGTTGGTGTGCCCAGAGAGCTGGGAACCGGGCTCGCTCCCCAAAATCAGAGCATCCCAGGCTGCCCTGGCGGCTGCGTGGGGCCATGGCTGTGTGCGGTGGGCTGACACACCTGTGTGGCCCAGCGGGTGTGGGTGTGCAGCGCGGTGAGCCCGCCCCTCAGACAGTCACGGTGCACCTGTCTGTGAGCGCGTACCACCAGCACGGTGCCACCATCCGTGTGGCGTTCGCTGCCTCCAGCTGAGCAGCGCTGCCAGCGAGCAGGTAAGATTTGGTGGAAGGACCCACACGGCTTGGTTACTACACCCTCACAATGTGATCCTCACGGCCACACCGTTCAGTCAACGCACCATGGTTTGGTCACAGCACCTGGGAATTGGAACGCACCTGTTATGGGAGCGCTTTGTGTGAAGACAGCATTTGTGAAATTTCCAGAATACAAGAAACACTCAATACGATTAAACTGGAGGTTTGCAAAAACGCTACCTCTCTCTGAGCAATCTGGTCTAGCATGAGGTATCCCTGCCCGTGGCAAAAGGGTAGAATGCGATGTTTTTTAAGGTCCCTTCCAACCTAACCCGTTCCATGATTCTGCTGCTTCATTCAAACGCAAATGAAAAATGCATCCATTTCTGTTTATAGCTGTAAAACAGTAGATGTTGTTGCCAGGCTTGTTTCAGAGAAACACAAACAGGTGCTTCATCCTATGCACCCAGATTTTGTTTTTAAAATTACTTGTCTGCAGGAAAGAGGGAACAGCTTGATTTTAGGTTTTTAAAAGGGATGGGTTTTTAATAAGAATTTAACATGAGGCCATATTTGATTTCAAAGTATAGCAATGAAAACAAGTGTTCAAAAAAGCATCTGATGGCTAGCAATGACTCAGAAGGATGGAGAATGTTGCATTTCAAACACCTCTCAGTTCGTGCTACCCAAGACTCCTATTCACAGCTCAGAGAGAGATGGGGGTGGTGGGGGAAACGAATAACAAAAAACTGCAACAGATTTTGAGCTGTCTGTTTTGTTTCAAATGGCAGCTTTTTAATTATAATAATTATAATGAATATTTCACAGATGTCCTTTAAATTTAATCCATGCAAAAATACCCACCTGGACATGCAGAGAAACTGGAGCAAGCACATCAATTTGCCTCATGCTCTAACACAGCACCAGTGTGCAGGTAAGAACACTGAAGGAAGGGAAGGGAGCTGCTCCATCTGTATGGGTAACACCATTGTAGGGCATACGTGGGCAGTTTTGAGGGCTGTCAATGCTATTTTTTCCTCTCAGCAAATTACCCAGTAGATCTCAAGGAACAAGCTTAAGAAACTCAATATGGACTGTGGACAAAAGCCTTTGAGCATCCATGCAGCCATTCTGATAATTTATATTGAAGGAATCTGGAGAAAAACCCACTGTAGATAGCTGCGCCTTGTAAGAGGTCACCACAAAAAGAACAGTGAAGAGTATCAAAGGCTCAAATAATGATGTCACCTTCCTTCCTGGATCAGAGCTGAAGCTCAGGGAACTTTAGGCCATGAGGATCTTTGAAGCTTTATTTGAGGAACCATAAGAAGAAAGCTGTCCTTTTCCCAGAGCTTGCTGTAACCAGAAGTTCACGAACTGCAATAAAGTTTGCAATAACCTCACACAATTTACCAGCTGTACTAAAAACTCTCCGTGGCTGTGACCAGCCTCACCTGGGGCTTCTCCCCACATCTGTGGGCCTGGGAATTTCAATTAAGCTTAGTTCGGGGCCATCAGTCCCTGCTGAATTGTGGAGAAGTGCTTGTGTCTGGTTTAGTTGCAGCCTGTGGAGTCTTGGGGTCTGAGTTTCACTCATAGGTTGACTCCTTAGCTTTGTCCCCATGTACTCTGTGTAGGTATTTTGTTCTGGGTGAGTGAGTTCTAGAAATAAACATTCAGGTTATACTATTCTTTTGGAAAAGCTAAAATGAAACAAATCCATTTGAGAAACATTCATGAAAGACTATTGAAAGTACAATATGTCAACAGCTGATGTTGAAGACTGAGGGGAAAAATAGGGTTTATGTTGTCAGTTAAGGAGCTGGTACAGTACAAAGGCTCATGCATAACTTCTTTGCTGGTATTCTTTCCTATGTTATCTAGTTTTATTTTTCTGTGATGTTCACACTTAGTTCTTGGGAAATGTGGTCCTTTGGGGGATATACAGGGGGGATTTGGCCTAACTGAGGTCTTAGAGGGCAAAATTGAACAGGTGGGTAAGAGGAGCTAATAGGGTGCTCCAGGTGCACAAGAAAGGAATAAAAGGAATGGTAGAAGTGGTAAAACGTGCAGAAATATTGGCAAACTTTACTTGGATCGGTATTGGTGTAAAGCTGAAAGATGCACAGAATGTGCTCCAGCTTCTCTGTCCTGCAGAGATGTTTGTAAGCAAATCAGCTCCAGTGTTCTCCTGCAGCGTCACCCTAAACAACTCATTAACAGTGTGAACTCTGAACGTTTCTGCAGCAACTGCAACTGCTCAGCCCAGAGAGACTCAGCTCGAGCAGGCGAGTAATCGAGGCTGAGATTTTCAAGCTTTACAAACCTACACCTCCCGTTGATGAAAAAGCGAACTGCAGCCACTCG
Organism: Entomyzon cyanotis; assembly: GCA_024500445.1. Taxonomy (NCBI): domain Eukaryota; kingdom Metazoa; phylum Chordata; class Aves; order Passeriformes; family Meliphagidae; genus Entomyzon; species Entomyzon cyanotis. Next base: position 5,450,446 of record JAKEPQ010000670.1, read on the forward strand.
GAATCGCTCCTACAGCCTTCCATTTTCTCTCCTGCCACAAACTCAGTTGTAAGGATGTTCTCAGCAAACATACCTTTTGATTCTGTAATACCTCCTGCCTGTGACTTACACAGCAGCATGTAGCAGACAGAGCAAGAAAAAACAACTATGTGATCATCTTTCATGGGAAATACTGGAAAACTGAAGTATCAGTGAAATTTTTTTAAAAAAGGAATTTTATAAACGGGAATGAATAGGAAAAATCTATTTCTTTGAACCTTGATAGAAAAACTGAAGATGTGAGCAAAGAAAAACAAGGGGAATGAAAGATTCCCCCTCCCACCCCCCAAGCTGCTATAAATATTTCTGAATGTACTTTAACATGAATCCCTAAAAATGCATGTGGCTAAGCATATGTGTGTTTCTATGTATGGCTATCAACATAACGACAGTTGTGTATGCTGATTTTGTCACCTCATGCAAATAGAACTCCCAGTTTAGTTAGCATAATTAGAAATAGACGTTTGAGAGCTGGATTCTGTCCTTCATTCCTTGCCCTTGCAAAAATAACACATCTAGCCCTCAGAGGAAACAAAAAGGCAAAAACGTGGGTTGTCATTGTCCATACCAATATAGATTACATGATACAGCTGACCAATAATTAAAAATATTAATTAAAATTAGCCTCTTAAATTTCCATAACTATGTAAAGCTGCCTATAGAGATAGAAAACACTTAAGTATCTATTTTATAGGTACTTAAGTGCTTCTATAGTGGCAATGGTACCATAGTAACAGCACTGATCTCTTGTGGTAATAGTTGCTCAAAGAAAAAAGTTAATTTCTAATGCTTCTCTCAATTCCAAAAGCTATTTGAAATAAAAGCAGCCTTTAGTGTTTGATTTGTCAGATATAAAGCTTTCCTTTGCAGAACAACATAGTGAAATGCTTCTTCATCTTCTGTACTTAATCTGGTGTGCAAATTCTTTAAAAAAGGTAAAAGAAGGTAAATCTAGTGTATGAAACACTGGGGCAGTATTATTGTTAGTGTGATTCCACAAAAGCCAGAGTATACATAAGGAAAGAAATAAGCTGAATGTTATAGTCCATTAGGAATGAAATCTGAACAGGGATGTGAGTTTAAATTAATATTTTAAGAGCAACAAAGCTGAGTTCTCTGTGCTTTCTGCATCCAGTGAGATATCACAAAATAGCTCCTGGCATATATTTTACCTTGTGAGACTGAAAATCACTGATAGGAGCTGATTGACTGTGTGGTAAAATGGATATAAAAACTGTGTCTTTATCTCCTATAGGCCTGTCCTGCCCATCAAGAAATATCAGGAATAGGTTTCTAGAACCATATTACAAAGAAAGGGTGCAAACATCCCTTAATGCACATATGTGTGAATCCAGTCTTCCTCCAGATAAAACAGACATGGAAAACAGTGTAATTCCAGTAACTATTATCAGCTGTTAAGAGCACATCTGGTGAAACTTGATCCATTCTTTCAATATACAGGCCCACAAACCCGGAGAAAAAAGTACTTTAAAGCTCCATATGCTTTTCCTCCAAGAAGTTTGTGAGGCTGAAATACATTATGGTGAGAACTAGTTATATCCTGGTGAAATGGATGAGTAATAACACCATCCTTGCAGATTGCAGAGGAAATTGTGGGCACCGCAGTATGTTGGTGCTGTCATAGGCACTGAGAAACACTTGGGTTTTCAAAAGCAATGTGGCTTCACCAAGGGTTGCATACCAAGTCTTTTTCAAAGCCAAAATTAAAACATAAAACTGCACAGTGCAGTCATATGCTGGAAATTAGAAATCTCTGGTTATCTGCATTCCTGATCTGGTCCCTGGAACAAATTCCTATAGCCCAGCAAAAATTTGGCTATATAATACAATCCAGCTCCTGAATAAAAAACATTCATATGGTCTGTCTTCTTGTCTGCCAACAAATTTCATAACCCTGATCTAATAATACAGAGGTGTAGTGCATGTTGCCTTACATTTATGATCCAACAACTCCACTAACTATTAGTCTCTGTATTGCAGGCTACTTTCTGGGTCATTCCCTTACCTTGAACTTCTCAATCTTATTCTGTTTCATTCACTCCAATTGCAAATGAGGCACTCCCAAACCTAGGGGATACACGGGGTGTTTTTGAGAATGCTACAGTCTGCATTGTGGCTCCTATTAAGGTTGTGTGTATTCTCCCATGATGACCTGTGTTTGCCACTGCACTCTGAGTAGTGAGTTGCTTAATTATTGAAAGGGAGATGTTCCTTGCAGGAAAAAACAACTGTCAGTGGATGGGAGGTCAAGGTCTGCGTATCAACGATTGCTGGGCACTGACAGCACCCTTTGGCTGTCAGAGTGACACACTGGTTTTTTTTGGTTGTAGTGAAAGAAGAGATCCCAACCCAATTTTCTGCAGTTCCTTTACATCCCTGTATGGCTTTCAAACTAAATGGTGTAATTACCTGGATCTGGAGCCTTCTCTTCTTGATTCAGTTAAACCCTCTCTGGTGGGTGTGATGTTCACATTGGGACAAAAAGGCATGTCTGAAATCAGCCTTTGGGTTGTAGGCTGATGGAGCAGCATGTCTTTACTTCCTCTAGCCCTAGTCCTGTCCTATGTTGTGCAGGCACAGAACTAAATCCATGTCTAGATTTGTGTTCAATGCAGTAGATCTATGGACTATTTATAAACTCAAAAAGGTTGTTTATGTAATGATATGTAAGTAGGACCTCCGAGACGAAAGCCCATGCTATGAGGGGAACCTCAGGACTATGTCAGAATATAATATCTAACAGTGAAGAAACTGTAAACTTAGTTACCTGCATGTTTCATTAGCATGGTGTTTTGCAGATTTCCAAATGTTACATACAAAGAATACTTACAAGAGCTTTAGTTGTAGAATTAAGAACAGAAGACATCAATTTCAGATTTACATTTATCTATATGGCCTGAATTATGCCTTTCCCAGGTCTGCCTAATTTATGGACTGGGATCATACGATTAACCCTTTCCCCCACTGCTGCAAACCAGCCAGGCCAGTGGCTGCTCTAACAGCACGATTACAGGAACAGAGGAACTATGCAAAATTATTTTTAAAAGTCTCCATGCATGTTTTTTGCTCCATGTGTTTGTTCCCTAGGATGACATTTAAGTTTTCATGCTTAACAGGAGAGCATTTTCTTTATGTGCAAACAGCTGTGACCCAGTAAAGGACTCTGGACATGAACAGAGCTCATCATTGATTAATATGGATGGTAATCTCCAAATTGATTATTGCAAAATCAGGATGGTATAAAAAGGCCCAAAGGAAAAATCAACATATGCTGCTGCATTGAAAATTATCAATGATAACTGTATATCACCAGTAAGTGTCTTATATAAGTTCAGCTTACAATGCTTTCAGGTAAAAATCAATTCCAAGGACCTTAATGAATCAAGTAATCTTTATTGGCATGAATAAAAAGACTATAAAGTAAATTATTTCAGGGTAGATTCTCTGGAATAGCAAGGAGCAGAAATGAATCTTTATCCTTGTGACATTTAGCATATGAAGAAATGTTACAGTATATTTTCATAGAAAGGCTATGTGTACTTTTCTGAAAATCCGTAGTTTTGCTACGGAAAACAGATCCTGCAGGAAAGGTTTTGCTGCAAATCCACCCCCGCCAAAAAAAAAAAGGGATGGACCTGCTAGAAAAGTCATCTCGGTCTACAGCACAGAGCAATATTGCAAAAGTCTGTTTGTTTTCTTCCAGGTTCTCATGATAGGCTTGCCAAGATGTGACCACAGCGAATGGCCAGAGGCTGCTTTGGGTTTTTTCCATCTCCTCGGTGAGATGGTTACCAAAGATTCCCCTGGACTATTTTAAAAAACAAAGAGCAGAAAGCCCACGCTGTTGGATGCCATCTGCTCCTCCTGTGCAGCAGTTTATTCCATTCCCTGCCCAGCCCTGGGCAGATGGTGTCCATTCCCTCCCAGCCCTCTCGAGGGACAGGGGACATCAATGCCGCCTCTGCGCGGGGAATGAGGGATGGAGGTGCTGCGGGCTGGGGCGACCTGAGAGAAGGCTCCGGAGGTGATCCCCAGCCCCGCAGGGGCGGCGAGGTCCTGCAGCCCTGCCCAAGGAGCTGCCTCCCGCCTGGGCTGGGCCGGGGAGCGGGGCCGAACAGGTGCTTATTGTCCCCGGCGGGAAGATGGAGGCGGCAGGCGGAGAGCGGTGATCGCCGCGGGCTGCGCCGTGAGTGCCGGCGGGGCGAGGAGGCGAAGGGACGAGAAGCGGCCGCGGGTCCCGGCGCGGGTCCCGGCGCGGCCCCGCCGCGAGGAGCGGGGCGGGCTGCGGGCGCCGCGGGCAGGGGAGGGTGTAAGCGGGTATTGGGAGGTGGGGTTTGGAAACATCCTCCACAGGCTGCCGCTTGCGATGACCCCGGGGGGAAGGAGGAGGAGGCGGCAGGGGGGGATCGGCTCAGTGAATGAATGGGCGGCAGCGGCGGCGGCTCCTCTGCTCAATGGCTGCTGGGCTGATACGCGCCAGCCCCGCAGCCGGTGCCTCCCTCGCCCTCCCGTGTTTTGTCTCAGGCTCGCCCCGCTCGGGGCTCCCCAGACATGTTCAACCAGCAGCAGTTCCAGCAGCAGCTGCTGCAGCTCCAGCACCTCCTCCAGCAGCAGCAGCACCACCACCACCCTCCGGCGCAGCAGGGAGGCCGGTAAGCGCCGCTACGCGAGGCCGGGGATCCGGGGCCTGTCCCGGGGGACCGCTCTCCTCCGCCTCCCCGCGCTCCGTCCCTCCCCGCCGCGGCGGGGCTGGTGCGGGGATGCCCTCCCCTGGCGGGGAAGGCGACAAAGGAAGGCGGGCGGGGGTTGCGGGGCGCGGGCTTCGATCGGGGCAGAGCCTGGAGACACCGAGGGGGCCGGGGGTGTGCGAGGGAGGGCGGCGGCCCCTGTGAGGTCCTGCCGTGTCCCCTCAGCGCTCCGGGGATCCCTGGCCGCGGTCCGGGGCGGGAGTCCCCGAGAGCCCGCGAGTGACCCGGGCAGCCCATGCAGGAGCGGTGGGTGGGCGGATGTTCCGAGCCCAGCGTCGCCCCTCAGGGCGGGCAGGGCAGCCGGGGCTCCGGGAAAACGCCTTCTCCTACAGAAACCCAGCGCTCAGCAGTCGCCCTCAGCAGACACCAGCACTTTGTTGTTTTATTGTCGAACTTAAACTGTTTATTTGTTTTCTTTCTCTGGCTGGGTCTGCTGGTCTGGGTACGATGATCGAACTTACTTCTGCAGTGGCACCAGCGCTTAGGCTGTGCTTGAGCATGGTGGAGGCAGGGAGGGGATGGAGAAAATAATATTTTATTTGTGAAATGAGATGCTACATTTACCAGAAAATAACCACGTTTTTCCTAAAAAATGCAAGATGTAAAACAAATTAGATAGGATCAGTTGTCCCCAGTAAGCTGAGATGTAGAATCAACACAAATTCGCTGAAATTATGCATTTATTTGCAGTTACTGTTGTCTTTAAAGCCTTAGTCGTTGCAAATTCAAAGCAATTGGATGTGAATTTAAGAAGCAAGTTAATTTGTTATTTAAGGAATTATTGTATTACTTTATCCTTATAAGGCATTTGTCTCTGAGGTAAACGTGGGAATTTTTCTGTTTTACTAGAAATATGAACCTGCAAATCATTTTACCATTTTTATATGTTTTATGCTATAAAAAAAGCTGCACTTAAAATGCCAGTAAGGCAGTGACTGCTAGATGGCATGGCTGCATCTTACACCTTTAGAAGTATGATTTTTGTGGTATAAATATCTCAGCTCAGAGACTGGAACAATCTAGAGCAGCAAATGTGAAGAAGAGCTGCTGTGAATTCTGTTAAAAGGGTTGGGTTTTTTTGTCAGGGCGGATATTTCGATCCGTGTTTGTACCTCTTTTCAGCCCCGACAGATTTAGCTGTGTCAGCAGCGTGCATAGAGGTGGGCCTGACCTTGCACTCGCCTAAAGAAGTGCCTGCCAGTTTCTTAAGACTTTTCTCTCACGTCTGCTCCACCCTCTTTAGAACTGGAGAGTTCTTCTCTGCTGCTTCTTTCTCCTCGTGTTTTAAAATATCAAGGCCGTGCTTTATTTTTCCATCTGGTTCTTGCAGTTAGGGGGCACCACTGACAGTTCTGACCTGTCTGGCTCCATGTGGGAGGTGTTGATTTTGGGAAAATGAGCTCTAAGCTACTGAGAAAACTCCCTGGTTTTTAGAACTTTTTTTTTTGTTGTTGTCATGTTAAATGTAGCTGCTGATCTAGATCACTCATTTCTCCTGATGAGTGCTGCATAATTCTGTAGAACCGCAGTCAGCTCCTGGGCTTTTTTTATGCTGCTTGGGAGGCTCTATGTGGGCTTGGTGCTAAGGAGTTGTCTCTGACCTCAAATTCTTTGATAGACAATCTGTCAGCTTTGGAAATTCCAGGAGAGTGGAGGAAAGAGGATACAGTGCCAGTGCATGGTGTCTTTTCATGCATGTATATCAGCATTTCAGCTGTTTGCTCCTTGGTTTTATGCTTGCTAGGTGCCTGGAATGGAAGGGTACAGGTTGTTATTGGGTTCTCATGATTTATGCCTTCTTTTCCAGGGGTTTGCCACCACCACAACAGCAACAGATGCTGAGCTTACGGGCAACAAACCAGCCATCGCTGCTCAATGCCAATCCTATGCTTCAGCGGGCCTTACTCATGCAGCAGATGCAAGGTACTGTCGTTATGGGAAACGCTTACTTACTGGAGTTATTTAATCATCCTCTTGGAGTGAAACCATACCATGGCTATTTCCTGCTGAACCAGTGCAGTTCTTGTACTTGGCGGTTCCATTTTTTGTCTTCTTTTTTTTTCTCTTTAAATTTGTCTGTAGTCCTCAGACACTGGTTCTTCAGTTGTTGAAAATCACGTGCCCAGCTGTTCACAACTGGGAATAGTGCTAGGAGGTATCAGGTCGGATACTAAATACACGCCTTCCCTCTTAGGCTTGATGGAGCAAGTATTTTTTCCTCAATATATTTAGATAAAATATTGAGATTTTTATTATTTGTTTGTCTTTTTTGGTTTCAAGGTTAAGGCCATTTATTTAATTACCTGTTACATACACACTAACCTTGTTTGCAGTAGATACTTGTCTTTGTCCAGGCTTAGTGCAGTACAAACAAATAAAGTATAATGTGGTAGAAAATTATTTGGGTTTCAATTATATTGTGAAATTCTTATTCCCTGAAATGAGTGTAATTTCTGTGGTGGATAATATCTCTGTCTTTCTATTATTGTGTTTCCACAAGTGGATTTTCATTTTCTTTGGGTGTTTTCAAAGCAAATTTATGAAGCTGCCTTAATAATAGTATTACTAATGTAAAGATAATAGGAATAAAGCTATGGTTTTATTTTTTGCTCATGTCTTAACCTGACAGTTCTTTTCAACACAGAAAATCAGTACCTGGGATAGTTTTCAAGTGCCTAGTCTAGATTAATGCCTGCATTTTCTACCTTGCCTGTGAATCATGCCCAGATGTGAAGACAAAAGATTTATTCTGCATGTCGTTAACTCTCCTTTTGTTCTCTCTTGCCCATTTAATGAGAGGGCTCTCTAGTGACTCCAGTGGCTCTCCACAGATCTCTCTCAGGTTGTAGGGAAAGTGACAGTGAAAAAGGACAAGCCATGTGCTGAGGATTGGTGTATATATATCGTCAGGAAAAAGTGTGACTCCAGCCTTCAGTCAGCCATGCTCCTTCTAGATATGTTTGCTGTTAGCTGACCTTTTTCCCTGAATCTTTTATTGAGAAGTTGTATTTAAATAGTGTGCCAAGGACCTGGGGCTAATGAGATAGAGCAGGATAAGGTATGTTAATGAACACTTTACGTGCACTTGGTCTTAGTGTTGCTCCTCTTCACCTCTTCATAGAGTTGTGACTTTTCTCAATAATCTACGTCAGGTAGCCACAGATAGCATGGAATATGGTTGCCAATGTCCAGTGTGGCCCTTTTTTGTGATGTGAATTTTTTGGCCATTCAGATTTGGATTACATGTAAGAATATCTGATGCTGTAGCATTTCTATCCCTGGGAAGCATCAGCATAAATAATTCAGTGACTGTGTGTGGCTTCAGCAGTGGGAATGGGAAAAGATAAATACTTCAAATTGAAACAGATGTGTGGCTCTTTAAAGTATCAAACCAAGAGCAAAAGATGATTTCTTGTGTTAGGTTTTTTTTTTTTTATTAATATAGCTATGTCCTTTTACAGTAAGGGATTATTTATGGGAAGCAATAATAGATTAGATTGCTTTTGAAGACAAACATAGGGAGTACTTCCTAATGTGTTGCAGACTTTTAACACTGCAGCTTGGTTTTTCAGATGTTTGGTGCCTGTCTCCAAACTTTGCTGCCCTGTTTCGACAGCTGCTGAAAGGCTAGAGTATGCACTAATTCAAGTGAGAGACAAAAAATGGCAATTTAAGTCCAGGTTCCCTGAATGATGGATGGCTTCTGACGGTATAGCTGAGGCATGTGGGCCTCTCCATTCCCTCACCCCTGAAATGGGGGTGACAAGGACTGTCTTCATAAGAAATTTTTGAGACTTGTTTAATAGTCTGTGGATGCTGAAAAGAACTGTTCAGAAAGCAGAGCATTATAATTGGAAATGGCAGAGCCTCAAGTGTCGGAGTTGAGGTTGACATGTTGAGCTTGCATGACAACCAACTGGCAGGGAGGACTATGGGATTTTTTTTTTAAAGTTCGTTGCTGTTTTAAATGAAATGCTGTTACTGGCTTGTGTTAAAGAGCCCCATGCTATGGTGTGGGCAGTCAGCTGCACAAATGTGGGGTGAATTTTTCTTTTTTACAGAGTTTTTGTAAAAGGAGACCTTGTTTGTTGCAAGTGCAAGCGCTAATGTGCTCAGATCAAATAATTGCTCTAATGATCTTAGCCTGGAGTGACAATTATAATTAAATAGCCTGATCCATAGTAATGGTTGCTATCACATCAAATCATTCTGTGTGCTGAAGAGGGTAGAGCACAGAGCACCCATACCATGCCCAGTAAAGGACAGGGTCATGTGCAGAGGAGTCCTTCACCTCTACCTGCTGCTTGTTCAGGTGGGAGGTTTTCTCTTTCCTTTGCACAGCGCAGGGTGGTGAAACGCTGTGTTTGCATTTATAGGAAACCTACGTGGATTTAACATGACAGCGCCAGCACTGCAGCAGTTCTTCCCTCAGGCTACCAGACATTCCCTCCTGGGACCACCACCTGTTGGGGTCTCCTTAAAGCCAACTCGGCTGGGCTTCCCCAGCCTCCCGTTCCAGCGGCAGAACCGGACCTTTCGCAAGGTGGGATTGTGGTTTCCAACTGCTGGGGAGCTTTGTGCTCCTTTTACACTTGCAGCTGTTGACTGTATTGTAGGCGGAGTACAAAGGAGAAGGGAGAGAGCCTTACAAAGAAAATAATGTTTTGCACCATGCTGCTGACACAGAAATGCAGAAATCATTTCATCCTGAAGGCTTTTGTGGTCCATATTTACATTTATGATGCAAAGGTTTCTTGTCACCACTCGCCCAAGAGAGAGAATTCCCCATAATAGAACTGTTTCAACTTGAGATATAAAAGGAGCCTTCAGAAGTACCAGCTTAAAAGTAATTACAACAGATGAAATCCTGGCTAAGTGCTTTGCTCTTCAAAAGCAGTTTGTTGTTCCCAAATTACTCGCTCCTACCATGGACACTCTGCCTCTTTGGGCTGTTCTCCTGCTTTTTAAAATCAGGCCTATATTTGTACTTGTGGATTTTGTAAAACCCTTTCTCGTTTTCCATCGTTAAGACCTCTTTTTTATCCTGGAGATGGTTCTTGGCTTGACTGCTATTTTCCTCCTCTTAGATTAGCTTTCACATATTTCATTCCATTTTGTCAAAAAGATGTGGTGGATGAGGTGAACTTGCACTCTTGGACTGTCCTTCTCCAGAGTGAAAAGAAATGGGATTATTTTGGACTACCCTTTTCCCTGCCAATACACGTCTTGCCAGAGTTCCTCTGACATGACCCTAATGTCTGCAAGCAGCTGGATTTCCTACAGATGCTGCTTAAAGCACTGGGGAGATGTTCTGGGCTGCCTGTGGAACTGAAATGCCTTTCTTTCTTTGACCATGTAAACTTGCCTGAGGCAGTCCATTGCAAACCATCTATTCCTTTCCATTATCACGTGCTGGAATTCCTGTTCCTGCCCCACAGTAAAACTGGTGCTTTAGGCAGGTGTGCTAAGGACCAAGAGCTGGCAGTGACTCTCTGCCCATTGCAGGACTTCCAGAGGGTCCCTGACAGGAAGCGGGAACTCGATCCTGGTTCTTCATCTCAGACACAAGGTGATGAGAAAATGGAAATTCCAGAGGGAATGCAAACAGGGTCAGAGCAGAACAATTCCTCTCCATCCACAGGTAAGGGGGAGCCTGTAGTGAAACAAGTGCTTGCAAATATGATAAACTTCTCTTTACTACTCCTGCAGGAAAAACTGGAGATGATTTTAGGCTTAATCAGCTACATTTCTAATTGTAAATACTTAAACTGCCTATGATAGCCCTCCGCTATGTGGTTCATGTACCACTTTTACCTAAATTTTTTTTTTTTAAATGAGCCCGCTCCATTTCTCTTGCATGGATTCCTCTTGGAAGTCAGTTTGACAGTGAACCCTGTTTAAGATGGGGAGAAAAAAGAAAATTGATCTGAAATTAAAGCTTCCACATTGCCTTACCCATGCTGAAGTTATCTCATGCAGCCAAACACATCAAGCAGAACCGGTTACAATCATCGTGCTCAGGAAAATATGAGTTGAAAGTCCTGGTGCCCCAGTCAGAACAGAAACTGCTGGCACTTAATATCTTAATGTCAGATACAGCACAGATGCCGGAACGTAATTTCTGACTGAAGAGTGCTTGATTTAAAACTGCAGACTTTGATGAGGCTGTGACCAGGGAATATGCAGTGGTGAAAACTGTCTTATTAACTGGTTGCTGTCAGGTAGACATGCCACCTTGGCTTGGATTAATGTTCCCATGATTATGGCTCTCGTCACTGAGACCCACTTAGTAGATACGAACATAAGATTTATTTTTTGACAACACCTCATATAATGACATTGCAATAAAACTCAGATATCTGAGGTCATTATCTGACCTTGTCAGTGCGGCTCATAAATTCAGAATAAGCAAGTGTTTAGTATTATTTGCTCTTAACAGAGCCTCATTGGCATTTGCCATTCACTTATGGAACATGCTTAAGATCGCATGGTCTGTTTTGCTAAGGAAATCTCCTTCTGTGTTCCTGCAGAGCCAAGAACTCCAACAGAGTCTGTGTTGAACACTGAGCCTGCAGCAAAAAGACTGAAGAGGTATTTATTGAATGGGGTATTGAGATAGTTACTGAGTTTAGAATTATTGTCTAATTTTATTTTCTGATAATTAGAGCTGTATACTCTACTGGCCTGATGTCTAGCATGTAAGAGGTATTTCAGATGCTTGTGAACAGTTCAGAAGATCTCAGGGTGCTTGCTGAAATACTGGGTTTTGAGGTGTCTTTGCTAGGGGTGATCCAATTATGAGAATGAAAAATGAGAGATACAGTTCATCTGAATGTGCAGCAAAGCTGAGTTTGCTTATGTATTCTCCTGCCAGGATCCTTGTAAGAAGTGCAGAGGTTCTTTTCTATTCTGGAATATTCCTTTAAGTTTCTTCCTTAAATGTCAAAAAAGTGAAATGAGCAGAAAGGGAAAGCCTTGGAATATGTTAGGTTGCAGTAGGTGTAGGAGAAAGTAGTTTATTTTGAGGAATGATAAAGGAAAGGGAATCAATATTCCCTAGTATCCAAGCCTGTATCCCTGAGCGTTGAGTTCTGTATCCCTTCTGCAAAGGTTGCCTTGCCAGTATCCCTGTCTGTTGGGTAAAAATAGACAAAGGCAATCCTATTATCCCCCAGGGATGCGCGGCAGGCTGGCCTTGGCAAGCCCATCCCGGCTCTCCCGGCCTCCCGAGGGTGCGGCACGGACAGGCAGGGCTGCATTGCCATCTAGTGGGAAGGCACCTCGCGGAGCTCCCGGTGCCATCTGCACTGTGCTGCTCCTCTCCCAGAGCTGTCACCCTTGGCTGGTGTGGAGGGAGAAGAGGAAGGAGTGAATACAGATTTCTGTAGGCACTGATTTGAGAATTCTCCAGCCTATGTTAACGACGATGAGTCAGGACTCCTGGGTCCTCTTACCTTCCCTGTCAGGCATTCACTGCCTGCTTTTGGACAAGTTTCCTCACCTTGCTGTTTCCCATCTGTAGATTACAGATTAATGGATAGCTTTAGGGGGAATATTCCAGGATTACATGATCAAGGTAATATCTGAACATCAAAGTAAAACATTAAAGAGTGATAAATATTGTGTGCTCAGGGACCGTCATGAGTTATGGACTCTGATTAGCAAGAAAGTGAATAAATTCAATTAAAGCTAGGTTGAATACATTTGAGTGTATGCTTTGTTAATCTGTTTGCCAAAGCTAATTTAATTTTAATAACATTAATATTTAGCAGAGTATTAATCAAAGTCCTGTTACATGCACTGAAAAAAAGAATCAAGTCTGAGGAATGACAGCTCTCACTGCAGCAAGCCAGCTATTAGGAAAATTCTTTCCTGAGCAGCAGTTAGGGACTGCCAGATTTGATGCATATATTATGGCTGGTATTTACCTAGAATAAATTATTCCTTAGCTTTTTTTTTTAAGTGTTTCTAGTATCTTCCAATGAACAGATGATGGATCCGTGAAAAAAATAGTTTACTGTTCTCATACTGCCCTTCACAGATGACAAGGGCATTCCCCCCATCTATGTTATAAACTTGTGTTTCACGCTTCATTGTTCCATTTCCCTTTAGCCAGGAATACCAGCCTCCTTCTTCATTTCAGGTTTTTCCCACTTCTGCCTTTGCTCCTATGTACCATCTGTACACCTGGAACAACATCCTCATTCCAGTGCAGAAAACACTCGTCATCTTCAAATCCTCCTTGAGCACCCACTTCTAGCATGGCGTGACAAGTATCCATAGAATACCATTTCCTCCTTAGATCATGCTCGTGGTGGCTTTTGCTCCCTTAGATTGCTCCCTGGGTTTGCAGTTCAGGCTGCAAACCCTCACCCTGAGTGCTGGCACCATCTGTGTGTGGTACCGTTAGTGTTGAGCCTGCTGGCAGCACTTGACAAATAATGTTAATGCCAGTCACTCTTGTTTAATTCGTGTTTGCAGTGCCCAAACGCTGCTGCATATTTATAGCCATGTAACCCAGTTACATTATCACTTATCAATCTGATAAATTATGCGGTGTGTGTGTTTGGATAAGGGAATGAGGTACCTGCGCCATCAGCTGTCCTGCTTGTGCAGAAGGTGCTGCTCCCTGTTGGCAGAAGAACACCAGCAGGTGGGAATTCGAGCCGCCCTCAGAGCAGACAGTCATGTCATGGTGGAAAGTTAGTCCTGATAGAAAAATGGGGGATGGAGAAAGAGACTGCAAAGAACACTTCGTGCCCTCTGGAAGTCAGACATTTATTCTCAGCAGTCTCCTCAGGAGCATTTTTCTCCTTAGCAGATCACCAATACCAAATAAAACAAAGCAAGGCCCTTTTGATTTGCGTCTCATAGAATTTCACTTCCCCCACAAGCAGAGCTGTAGGGACTCCGAAATGAAACACGACTGGTATGAATAGAACATAGGCAGCTGTGGTGAAATCCCTGTAAAGGCACCATGGAGAACTCCTTCAGTTTTGACATGCCTCTTCCCTCATTCACAGAGCAGCCAGGAGCTTTGTCCAGATGTTGCAATTTCCTTGCAGGTCACCAGTCACAACAGGAGAGAGTTCTCAGAGCCTTAATTCCCTTCAGGCTTCCTGCAGGAGAGGGCAGCTAACAAAAAAAATCAGTTGTAACCTTCTTGTCCAGATTATTTGGCTGCTGTTTCTGAATCCAGTCTAGAACACCCACTCCACATCTTTTTTTTTTGCTGCCAAAGTCTTGCCTGAAGTACCCTTTCCAGTAGCTTATTGATTTGGGAGTTTTGTGGAGAGCGTGGTAGGTTAGACCCCAGCCTGTGCCTTGGTGTGCCTTCTGAAACTCATCTGTAACATGGCAATTAAGGTTATTTTCTTGATATCCTTAAGTGTGACCGGGGAATCTGCATTAGAGGATGCCACAGACAGCAAGAAAGCAGGAGTCTCGTGCACCCATGTCCAAGCTGATGGTGAGTTGCTGAACCCTATGATTGGAACTTTTAGGCGACTCCTTGCTGGACTTCAGCCTGTAGGTCCTATGGGTCTACAGAAATGTCCTTCCTTCAGTCATACAGGATGGAATAAGGATAAAATCTAGGACCAAATACAAGATTGGTCCCCTAATATCTGTTACCTACCAAAGGCAAATGATTGGATGTTTCCCTCTTTAATAAGGATAAGGAGAAAGGTTTGTGAACTGGCATATGGCCAACAGCACTGTGAGGAAAGCTCCCTGATTTCACTCACCTGCTGCTTTGTTTTTCCTGTCATTGCTGTTCTGATTTAAGGCTGCTAAAAGAACTCTCCCTTCTTAGGTACAGACAATGCAAAGGAGTACACAGCTGAAGATCTCACCAGAGAGAGGAAATTCTCTGAGGAACCAAAGGCTCCTGAGGTGAGCAGACACTGCTCCGTGCAGGGGTGGTGCAGAACATACAACCTCCCCCTCCATCCTGGAGAAGCCCGTTGCCACTGGGAACCAGCTGGCACCCACGTCTGGAGCTCTGTCTCCTGCTGTAAGCTGTTGTCCCTGGCAATAAGGCATAATATGTCTGCAATTAGTGCGCAGTCTGCTCTGACTTGCTGCTTTTGTACCTCTGCTGGCCTGTTCCTTACCTACCACTGCCTATGGATGGGGCGTTCATTAAGATTTCTGTATTCATCCAAAAAGATGGAAAGTTGAATTGAAAGGGTTACTTACCTATGTATGAGGGGCCACAGCTAAATACATCTTTCATATTGGTGAAGAGCAGGTGTAAAAAAATTCAGGTGATGGCATTAAAGATGCAGCCTAAGAGTCTTTTGTGTGAAATACATGGCCTACATGCTGGTTGTTAAATCAGGATGCTATGCTGTGTAAAGCTGTGAGCAAAGATTTAACCTCAGGTGTGAATCAGACTTGACAGTCTTCCATAATTGGAGACATTTGTTGATGTGACCAAATGTATCATCTTGGCCATGTCTGAGTTCCTGACTCCATCAGGTGTTGTGCTGAGTAGGCTTTAGTTTTGCAGTGGAGAAACATGAGCTGATTGTGTCCCTTAGCAACAATTGTTTGTGGCTCCAGTCCCCAGAGACTGGATCGTACAGTGGCTGCAGAGGCTGCAGAAACAGCAGTCTGTGCTAATAGGCCTGGTGCTGCAACACAGGCAGTGCTGATTTAGCAGCTTTGGGAGGAGTGTGTATGAGAGTCCTTCTGATCAGCCTCTTGTGGGTTCAAGCTTAAGTGCATTTTTCTAAAGGGTAGAGAGCTTCGATGACATACAAAAAGGAAGTGTAATTTTTAGAGTCTTCTGCTGAGGGATTGGACTTAATGTTGACTCCTTATTTTGGCAGATGCTGAGCTCTGGAGGTTCACTGAAAGTGACTATTCAGCAGAGCAGTGAGAGCAGAGCCATCAGTACAACAGCTCTGAAACCAGGGCACTGGTCCTGCGATGTGGGCACAGCTGATCCCAACCCGGAATCAGTCCTTAAATTCTACTGTTATATCTGCAAGACCAATTGCTGCAGTCAGCAGGTAAAAATGCACAGGTCTGACAGGGATCCAGGTGGTCAAGAGATGGGAATTAGATGGCTGGCTGCCATGGGGACTTCTTTGCAAGGGCTCATGCTTTAGGAACAAGGAACATAAGAAATTATGACAAGCATGCAGATAAAATAAACCTCTCCTGAGAGCTGGCAAGCAACCTGCTAGAGAGAGAATGTGGGTGGATCCACAGGCAGCCATGCTCTTAAGCTTTTATATTTCATTGTTTAAAAGCAGTCAAAAGAAAGGAAAGCATAGCTCATACCTGTTATTTTCTATGTTTTGAATACATTTAAAAGGATTTTTCTCCAACTTCTCTTTCAGAATTTCCAATCCCACATGGCTGGAATTCAGCACCAGCAGCGACTTGGGGAGATTCAGCACATGAGCAATGTTTGTTTTGTTTCACTACTGCCCATGGTGAAGCAGCAGAAGGTGCTAGCAGAAAAAGATGGGTAAGTGATGGTCTGTGCTAGAAAACTCAATCTGAATGTGGCCCTGCATGAGTTCTAAAACTCTTCACTGCACCAGGGTGTCCCTGAGTTCAGGGTAAGATACAAACCCCCTCTGGTTTCAAGGCCCTTAATCTCATTCGGGCAACTTTCGATCTTGCTGAAGAATACCAGAGTTTACTGTGACCTGTGTAGTTTCTAATACAGTAGATTAAGTCGGAGACCTGTTTTATCTGGTGCATTTCTGTCAGCACAAGCTAAAGCAGCCTATAAATGGATGAGAAGGGGAGAAGATAAATCCGAGCCTGTAAAGATAAGAATCATAAATAAAACAATGCCAGGGACAGACTGCTAACTGCGGTATTCCATGGAGAATGTAAAACGGTGTGACTTACAGCTCTATCTGTTGTCACTTCAGAGAGACCCAGCAGCGGTGGTGTAACACGTGCCAGGTGCATTTCACAGGGGACCTCATCAAACATCGCAGGACCCAGGAACACAAGGTAACAGCCATAGCATGGACTTCATTTTGCACTGACCTTTTGTGTGGGGATTAAATGGAAGTGTGTAGCATCTCCTGCTCCCCAAACAGCAAAGGAAGAGGGACTGGAGGGATGCACATAAAGTTCTGTCAGTAACACCCTTCCTAAGGGCACTGCAGTGCTACCTCCTGCCTCTGGCATTGTTTGAGCTTCCAGTTGTGATATGTTGGTATGGCCTGAGGCACCTCTGGTGTGTAATTCTTGACTTAAGAAAAATGGCTTATCATACTCACCTAATCAATTGAATGGAGGAATTGGTGGGCAGCCTCTTCAAGCTAAACTAAAGGCAGGCCAGCATATTTATTGACTTGTAGGGGAGAGGTACCACAACACCTAATTAAGACAGACTTATTTTTGCTCTGCATATTTTCTGTCTTTTTGGTGGATGAGAGTTAGGGAGTCCTTTCTGCTGGAAAGGCTATTTTCTTTGTGGTCTCCCAAGATGCAGGGCTGACTTTGTTTCACTTAAGATTCATCTGCATTCCTCCAAAATAGTGTCTCTCGTGACTTACAGAATTGTCCCTCTTTCCTTAGCTGGCCAAACGCTCGCTTCGTCCTTTCTGCACCGTCTGCAGCCGCCACTTCAAGACCCCTCGCAAGTTCGTGGAGCATATGAAGTCCCCCGAGCACAAACAGAAAGCCAAAGAGGTAATACTGCCTGGGTGGAGAGCTGTGCAGCTCTGGAGGCAGCTACACTGTGGAGTAGGATCACTTTCTGATTTCCTGAGTACTTCAGAGCTGAAAGGACAATGTACAGCTCTTCCAGCTCTATTTTAATTTTCATCCTTTGCTGGACTTCAGAGTGTAAAGAAGTTGAGTGAAAAAGGGAGAAGGTGCTAGATGTGTCTAGAAGTGAGAGAACTTTATGCCCCTCTTGCAGTCTGTTCTGCTCATCACATACAAACTGTCCAGTGTCTGGGCTCTTCCTTGGTTAATTGGCAAGTGCAAAGTTGATCTGATCTTTCTTTTCTGTACCTTACAGGTGAGGCTAGGAGAGAAGGAGTTGGGGAGCCCAGAAGATTCAGAGGAGTTGATCACTGTGGATGCTGTTGGCTGTTTTGAAGATGATGATGACGAAGAGGAGGAGGAGGAAGGGGGAGCTGGTGAGGAGGAAGACCCTGATGTAGTGCTGATGGAGAATGAGGATTCTGCTGCCAAGCAGGTATGCCACGCAAAAGGAGAAGGAATGACCTATCTGAGAATCTGCCGTGGGATCCTGTGACTTAGTTGGTTTTGGCTGGTTGAGCTCAGGCTTTCAAGAGTCTGCTCAACCTTGCACAACAGGAGGGTGAGGGCTCTGGGGTTCTTCCAGAGCACAGGGTGATGCAGAAGAGCATCAGGCATTATGTGGGGGATACATTAAGGTGTTTGTGCTGTGCTGTACAGCTCCTACTGCTGTCTTCAGACATTAACCTTGTTGTTGAGGAGCACAAGCAGTATTGACATAATCTCTTTGAACAGCCCAACAGTAGCTGGGTCTGATAGCAAATGTATGGAAGTTTATCTTGATAAATACATTCCCAGTAGAGAGCAGTTACCAAGAAGGGTACATGGCTAAGCTACTTTCAGGCTTGGAGTGCAAGGGGTGATTTTAACCCTTGTAATGAAGTGGCCTGCTGATGTTGGGGTTTGCATCTGCCCCTGACCAGAGGCTGTGCAACTCTGTCTCTGGTATGTGAATCCTCTGTTTTGCTCCCAAGCTTACCAGAAAAATGCAAGAGCCTGGGAAAGGAATTGGCATGGCTACAGTAGGCACTAATGTTCTTTTGGTTTCCAGACTGGGCTGAAGGAAGTGTCTCCGGAGGATTACGAAGGAAGTGAGAAGTATTGTCCAGACACAGCCTATGGTAAGCAAGCAGAGTTAAGCACAAAGGGCCACAGAGCCGTCTCTGGCCACATACTGTATCTGTAGGAGAGGATGGTCTCTACCTACTACTGTAATGACTTCTTGGGCCATGGTGCTCCAGCATTTGCACTAGACTGGTGCAGATCACTGCTGCCTGGAGGAGAAACCAAATGTTTCTTTATTACTGTGTGATAAAATGTAAGGATAAGACTGATGTTTGTCAGCTGCCTTTTGTTTTGAAGAAGGATGAGAGCCAGATACCTTTCTAAGGTAGGACATGGAACAAGCAGGGCAGGAGTACTGAAGAAAGTAGGTAGCAAATGAGGGATGCTCTGGAAAGATAGAGTCGGAAAGCATATTGATTGGAATGCTTTCCAACAGAAATGTAGCTTGCAGAGTGATACTGAGCAGCACTGACAGTATCAAACTCTCTGCTAGACCCAAACTGTGCATGTTTCCTCTGCTTCAGAACCCCCACGCTGTACCGAGCAGTTCCTCAGCCGTGCTGCTGGCCTGGGTGGGCAGTGGTGCCTCCAGATGGCTGTCTGGTCCCCACCCTGCAAGCGACTGACTTCAAACCCCTAATGGCCACTCGTGTTTGAGGAGGGCAGCTCTGCAGAGGCTGTTTTGTGCCCAGGGAGAGCTCTGTTTACACCAATCTTCCATATCGCTGTAACCTTCCACTATCGTGTGGCAGATGGAATAATGATTCATGCTGTGAATGTTCTCTGCGTGTTCCTCTTGCGCGCCTGCTGTCTTCTGCTTGGTTTGATCCCATTACATTAGATCACATGTTCTCTGTAGTTTTCCATTGTATTCTTTTCTCCCTTTTTCCCCCCTTAACGCTCTGTGTAGTTTCTTTGCTCTGGCAGCCAGATTTCTCTCTGAATATCAACCACAGCCATTCCATGGTAAGATGAGATATTCAGCAAGTCATCTTGCAAATCCCTGATTAACAGAAGCAAAGCTTTCCACCTCTCCTTCTCTACCCCCACCTCCCTTCTCTTTTAACATGCTTTCATTATTTGAGTTCCATTCAATGTGATCTGTGATTTCCCTTCCCCTCCCGTTTCGCAGGCCTGGATTTTCTGGTCCCCGTCGCAGGTTACCTCTGCAGGCTGTGTCACAAATTCTACCATAGCGACTCCGCTGCCCGGCTCGCACACTGCAAGTCCCTGATGCATTTTGAGAACTTTCAGGTTAGACCCTTTGGCGATTGCATGGCCTGGCATTTGTTACCCCCGTGCGTGTCTCTCCAGTGAATCCACCACGTTAGCTGTCCTGTCTCCAGTTCATTTCCATCATCCTTGGTGTCCATTGTGCCATAGCTTTCTCCTGGTGTGCTCTGTGTTTGTCTCCCTTCACCCCTGTAGATCTAAAACCAGTCTAGTCCTGCTTCCCAGCTACTGCTGCTGTCATCTTTTTGCCCGTTTCTGGCTGGGAATCTTCCTCAGAGTGTCCGCTCTGTTTGCTGAACCTGTGGAGTCTGTCATTCAGTCTAGGCCTCTTCTCTGATAGCTTACAGGTGGGTCAAGGTGGGAAAACAAGAGAGAGAGACTGCTCCTTGTAAAGAAAGCTGGTGCATACACATCTCCAAGTGTGATACTGCAGGAATAGCTCCTTTAGCCAAAACTGTGGGTGTGGTTCATCCAGTAAGAGGCCTGGTAAAATCAGATACCTTAGAAATCTGAAAATTTAACATTACAAACTCTTTATGTGATAGAATCTACAAGCTGGTGAGAGTTCATTTGTCCCCAGGGTCAGCCTGCAAGAGGAAGTCTGTCTGTCTGTCTGTCTGTCTGCTACCCTTTCCTAGAAACTCCTTAGCACAAAGCTCTGCCAACTGATGCTGTTACTTTGCTTTTCTGGCTCCACCTAAAGAAGCCGTATTGCCCCTTGCTGCTTTTGTATCTAAAGCTTTTCCTACTGGGCTGGCCTGGAATCTGCCTCCATCGTTCTGTCCTTGTTGACTTGCCAGGGGGTGAGGGGCCTGGATTAGTGCTTGTGGAGGATATGCAGGGCTTGCACTGTCTTTGCCCTGTCTCATGACCGCTGCCTGGGCCCTCCTGTGTGGGAGAGCACTATTCCCTTACCTTGGCAAGGAGAGAGGCTCCCACGTTGACTTTGTCCTCTGCCTGCACCCACGATGTACTCCCAAAAACTGCTGTGCTTCCCTAGCGCCTTTTAAAATAGCGTTTAAAAAACCCACAAACCTAAATGCGCATACACAGACACACACCCCTAAACCCCCAAAACTTCATGTTTTTCTTCTAGTCTTCAGACAGAAGAAGCTATTCCTAGTCAGCCAGCACTGCCTCCAGCAAGGGGTGGGGTGCTTTAGAATTCTGCCAGCACTCAGAGCAGTGGATTTGGAATGGCAGAAGACCACAGCTGTTCCTTCATGGTTGCTCATCCTCTCCCACTCCTGCAGCTAGTCATTTCAGGAATGAAGGAATTGGCCTCGCTGTTTTCCTGGCTTGTTTTAGATCAGTGGAGAGTGAAACTGCAGCAGCAGTCACTTATGTCACTCTTTTGGCCCACTTAGAGCTAAAATCAGATGCTCTTCAGTTGCATGCCAGAATGACCTGGGGATTTCATGAGAAGAGTCCAGACTTAAATATCTGCAGGCAGATAAGTATTATTCTTGGCTGCCTAGGTGCCTTGGGGTTGTCACAGTCTTGAGTCAAATCACTGCCAGTTGCTGGGATATTCTCATCAGAGTAGATCAGCAGAGAGTTTCAAAGCAGAAAATTGTCTGCTGTTGAGACAGTTCACAGCATCACTCTGGACACCAATTTGCATGCCTGCACCTGCTTTGGTTTGGGTACGTTATGACTCGACTGATCTAGTTCCAATGTGATATGATATTGTTCCTATCCGACTGTTTGAGGACAGAGAAAGAACAAGCTTGCAGTGATAAACTGAATTACAATGTAAAGCTGGCTGTCAGATGTGCTGTAATTCCACGCTGCAGACTGGTGAAAGCCATTGCACTCAGAATTGTTCCCTTAAACTGTCAGGTGTAATGCTGGTGCCAGTTCAAGGAACCCTTCAGCATGCAGCTGAAAAGGAGTTGATTATGGAGGGAACTGCTGTGGAAAAGAGGGAATTTCAGTTTGTTCCTTGAGGTCTTGCTCTGTCTGGGCACTGAAGACCAGGTTCCTGCTGTATGTTAGCTAGCTACAGTGAGTTGTTTTCCTGACATCCAGTCTAGAACATGCCTACTAGCCATTTTAATCTCTTCACAGACCTCTGCTGGTTCATCGTGATAGCAAGTGCAAATGAGTCATTTTATTGATGATATGCTTATTTTTATACTGTGGAAAACCTCAGTGCCTTGTAACGAGACATAACTGATATCTTAGCCTTCGTGTCCACAGTTCCACTGACCATACAGATTGTATCAACAGAGTGAAGAAATACTGAGCTTTCAATTTACACCTTGCTTTGGCTGATAAACATTAAATCACACTGGTAGCTGAGAGCTGTGCAGAGCCTCATGTGCCCAGGGTATGTGTCCTGGCAGTAGCTGTAGCAGGAGCTGTCACTTGCACTGTTATATCTACAGAGTCCTGAGTCTGACTGAGATTAACAGTTGCCAGATCACGATTTCTGTCTCAGGAGCCACAGGTCTGCCATGTACTCGCTCAGCATTAAGTAATGCGAGAGGGACTTCAGTTTTTAATACCATCACTTTTCCTCACAGGAGCTGACCCTTCTCTGTTGAGAGCCTCAGCAGCCAGGCCAGGAGCTGCTGAGTTCCCTCGTGCCCCTGCCACTCACCACTGTTTTTGTACAGGTGTTCCTGGACCAGCTGCTGCTTTGCTGCAGTGACAGGAGCTGAGCTGGGCATTTCTCTCATGTTGGTTTGTTTGTATTTGCAGAGATACAAGGCAGCGAGGCATCGTGCCACAACTGCCTACCCCGAGGCTCCTTTGCATTCCCAGGGCTCCAGCTCTCAATTGCTGGATGATCCAAAACAGCCTCTTGCTACAACAGCACATACCAGCAAGAAGATGAATGATGATTGTGGGATAGACAAGGAGGATGCAGAGCTGTCAGCTCTGCAAGAACAAACTTCAAGGTCTCTGGAGGGTAAGGGTGAGCTGGCCACCTCTGGGGCAGAGGGCAAGAGCCTGGCCAGTGTGACTGACGATATGTGTGATATCATGGTTGTAGACGAAGAAAGTCTACAGGAAGAGAGCAAGTCCACTGCCACTAGTACCGACTGCCTGTTCCCTGAGGAGAGCCGCACTGCAGGGGAGCTGCTGGGACATGAGGAAGCCAACACAGCCAGGCAGAGGGAAGGCACAGATGATCACCAGGATCCAGGGAGTGGAGGAGGGTTAGGACAGAACGAGGCAGCAGATGCAGGCCAGGAGGCAGCAGCAGAGCCTTCCTCCCTCGCCAAAGGTGAGACAGCTGGTCTCACCTCTGCTGGGTGCAGACGCTCTTCCAGGCGCAAACCCAGATAGAGTGGCCTTAAAGAAGAGCCCTTTACATATGATATTTGCTGGAAATGTTTATTTTCTGAGTCTTTTAATAGAGCAAAACCTTCAACTTTACTGCTGTTTTTATTTTAAGAATAAATAAGCCTGGCTTTAGCGTGTCTAATACAGGATGGTGTTGGTTATTACTTGTACAGTTGGGATACAGCAATTATGTGGAAAGACTGAGGCTTGGGTTGTTGAACCCAATAGAAGATGGTAATGGGATTTCCATAGGGAACAAACTTCATGGCGTGATGGATGCAGACTTAAGAATTCTTTGCAGTTCCTCTCATTTCCTTTCCAAGCAGAGGAAAAGTTTCTCTCTTGGGAGACTGCCCAATTCTGCTTCTCAGCACACTTTCCTTTTTAAGACACACACTCTTGGACAAGCAGTCTTGGACAAGTCCTAAGCTAGGCAAGAACATACACCTTGGTCCTTTGTTAATGCTACCAAGCTTAATCCAATCTGTTCTCATAGTGGAGACTCTCAGGAACAAATTTTGTTTCAAACTGATTTTAATAAAACAGATTTCTTTTAAATAACCTCTTTAACTTTCCAAAAATCTCATTTAACTCTACATAAGCAGAACAGTAAGACTTCAAAAGTGCTGGCTCAAGGACATCCTGACAAGACCACAAGTTACAGACCAGACCTCTCGTGCCTTGTCAGAATGGGTGGGCTCTGTTCCACAGCCCAGGGCAGGCAGGGCCCTAGCTCTGCTCTCTATTGCTGATGCTGTGGTGGGGGCTGCTCTGCCTCTTTCCACACCTCAGTCATGAGCAGCAGCTGAAGGAGTGGGGCAGCTAGCAGTTATAACAGTCAGAAACACCACCCTGGTAGCTCATCTTATCTGCTTGGAATAGAAGTGTCCAGTGATTTGGAACCATGTGCCAATATTTTGTACATCACAGTTAATGTGACTGAGGGAGAAGCTGTAGTTTCAAGGCAGCAGCTGGCCTAGGCCCTCCCTCTTCCAAGGCTGTCACCACAGTTACAGTTAGGGACAAGCCTGGAGTCAGGACAGCCCCTGCCTACTGTGCTTTCTGAGGGAAGGGGCTAGAGCCATAATACTCCTTGCTTGGATTTAACAGGAAAAGAGAGCAGAGATAATTTTTCCTCTTTGTGAAGAGGGCCTGCCTGCAAACTACCTGCATGGCCTCAGGTTTCCTACAATCAGCTTTAACCATGCGTGAGTGCCAGGCTCATGTTGGGGAGCAGAAAGAACCAGCTCTGCTACGCCCACCCTTGTGCTTCTGCACCTGTCTCACAGCTGAAGGATAACAGAACATGGAGATGAACAGTAGGATACAAACACAGGAAGAAACAAGTAACAGACACGAGGCACCTCTGCTATTCAAGTTTTACGTTAAACTGGTGACCAATTACTGTCCCCTTAGCAACACCAGCTGAGAGTGTGTGGTCAGACTCTAGGCAGGAGGCTGGGATCCCTGCACATCAGCTCCTGTGTTCAGCTGCTCGCTCTGCTGCTGGAACTCCAGCCGGGTCTGGCGGTTGGACTCCAGCAGTTCCTTCAAGCAGATGTGTAGGTGATCATTCTTCTCCTCCAGGTGATCCAAGCAGGAGTTGATCTGGTCCAGCATTGAGTTTATTGCTGCATATTCTAAAAGCAAGGGAAATGAGAGACTGAACAATGAAAGTACATTGTCACTGCAGACAGAACTGGCAGTGAGAGCTCTGGCAAAACATGCCCACAGCATTTTGGCTGTGCCTTATCTGCCCCTGGATGAGTGAAATAAAATGCAACTGAATCCTGCGTGTGCTATGATCCCTGATCATATGAGACCAATGGGAAGCTGGAGCTCTGGTAGCAATGTCTAAGGCAAGGTACCTTGCAGTCCAAACCCATTGTGGGCACACCTGACAGCCTTGGATCTCACACAAACAGCCAAGCACAGGCTGAGTGCTGACTGCAACAGCACCAGATAAATCCTAAGGACAAGTCAGCCTTTTTAGTTGCCTTTGGGATCATCTTTCCTGACAGTACAGGCATTTTGGCTGTATGTCACATGCCAAAATGTTTATTTTCTGTGAATTATCTGGATAAGGCTTCCAAGCTGGGATGTGCTTCACTAGGGCCTGGCTGGGGTCAGGCTGCCAAAACAGTGCAGCCATGGCTTTGGCAGGAGCACGGGATGGTAGTGGCACCATTATTTCCAAAAGGGGGCAAGTGTTGGGCACCAAGTTCAACAACAAGATTTTCATACTCTATTAAGGCTTTGGGAACTTCAGATTAAACTTAGACTCACTGCAGGTGGTTCTCTAGGTACAGTTTCTTGTTCACAGCATTGTTGCAAGTGCAGCAGTTTCCCTCTACAATGGCATTTCAAAGTGGCATGTGTTAGCACTGCTACTTGGCTGAAGAGTGCTGTGCTACTGCATGAAACACTTGCTTTTGGATTGCTCCAAGGAATATTCACACAAATCCTGAAGAATAACAAAAACCTAAACTGAAAAAATGAGACAAGAGACTCTTGTCTTGAATAAACTGCTGAGGTTATTTAGGAACCTGGGGGGCTGCAGGGGACCCCAGATGGAGCCAATCCCATGTTCCTTTCTGAAGCTGCACAGCTGGGTGAGTGCAGGAAGGCAGAGGTGGAGCTGTGACCTGTGGGCTGATGTTTGTGAGGATGGTGGGCTGCAGGACAGGGAAAAATGCCCGTGTGGGTGGGACAAATCCACACCTCACAGGCTGGGGCTGGCTCCTCTCCATGCAGCTCCTCCGAGCCAAGTGTGATACACACAGTGCCTGGAATGATGGGCTGAGCTGAAGGACACAGAGCAAGGAGAATGAGGATGTGCTTTGGGCACCCTGTGAGGGTCAGGCTGTGCTGAAATCCCCCAGCCCAGTTCTGCCCCTCTCAGCTGCCCCTTGGCCAGGGTGTCCTGGTGCCCCAGCATATCAGTCCCAGGCACTGCCAGGGCCAGCAGCTTTAAAAGAACTGTGAATATTTAAACATTGCAGTCATTTACATTATTAATAGCTAAGAAGTTTCATTATAAAAAAGTAATTGTCCTCCTTTTCTTATACCACTTTGGAGCTGTTCAGAGTCTTGCAGCCTCTAATTCATTCCAGTGAAATGGTGAGCAGATCCCAAGCAGACACGGTAACTACTTCTGGCAAGTGACATTCATCAGCTTGGCAAGAAGTCTGTAATCACAGCAGAAGCCTAATTTTCTCAGTGCCTAAAGCTCAAGCAAAGTTTATATAATTTGTGCAGCTTTGGGAAGTGAAAAAATTTTAACCAATTAAAAATAAGCTGTAAAAAACTTTTATTTTATTGTTTTCTGTCAGTTGCAAGCTTGGTGGAATTTTGTGGAAACATAACCACATCCCTACTGGAAACACTGAGCAGGAGTATGGCAATTGCATTAACTCCTCTACATTCTTACAAGAACAGTTGACCAAAATCAGGTTTCCTACTTGAGATCATGGAAGAGATGCACAGCCTGAGCTCCCTAGACCAGGAAATAGCTGCAGCCCTTTATGATCACTTACTGCACACAAAGCCCAGCTAATTAAGAGCTGAACAACCTAATTAGTTAGGATGTAGATCTAATTAAGTGACTTTCTCCATCACATCCAATGTGTCTCTTAGTTCTTCAAAAAGTGTGAAATGCAAATCACTGTGATGATGAAAAGCAGTGAACGCACTTGGGGTGTTTCAGGGCAGAAATGATCCTCCAGTCACTGGAGGCCACAATTCCAAAATTCACCTGTGTGAGTCGTATCTGGAAACTGAAAGGTGTTTTGGGAAACAGCAGAACCCAACTCACCATTTTCAACAGAAGAGTAGCGAAGTGTTTACTCTGAAAGAGCTGCAGTTTTAGAGTGACCTCTACATCCACATTACAGCTCTGCTGTCGTCTCACTCCCTCCATGGGCTGGTTCTAACCGGACAGGGCAGCATCAGAAAGTTCATACCGAGGCACTGTTGAAATGCCCCAAAACGGAATTTGCCAGACTATCTGCATGAAATTCCATTTTTCCATGCATGACTGCTTCTCCCAGATCTGCCCACGTGATCTGCCCTGTGGTTTCGAAACCCGAACATCCTCTTTCTCCTCAGACATCTGCACCCCGTACACCAGCAAAGGCACCGAACAACTTTTTCACAAGAAAAAATCCACCGCAGGGCAGCACGCAGGAGCTCGGTGTCCCACGGCTGGGTGGGAATCAAACCCTGCAGCCCCTCAGCCCCACTGCCATGCAGAGGATGCATCGCTGGGGTCGGGCACCGCTCCCGGCAGAACACCTGGGCACACCTGGGCACATCTGGGCACACCTGGGCACATCTGGGCACACCTGGGCACATCTGGGCTCTGTCACCCGCAGCCCAGGGGGCCAGGCCAGGCCAGGCCACCCTGCCCCATGGAATCCTCTCCGAGGCGGCGGCCCCGCTCGTCCCCACGCACCTTCCTCCTCGAAGGTGTCCCCGCCGTCATCGCCGTCGTCGCCGGCGCCGCCGCCCAGCACGTGCGGGTCTCCGTTGGGCCCCGACATCCCGCCGTGCCCTCCCGCGCCTCGGCACCGCCCGCACGCCGCGCCCGTGCACGCGCAGCGCCGACAGCCAATGGCAGGGCACAGCGCCGGGCGCGTCACGCCGGCCGGCGCTGCGGCGAACTCTGTGGTTAGCGCGGAGGGCGCGGGGCGGGAGGCGCGCGGGCGGGCGCGACGAGTAGCGCTGGGCAGGGGGCGGCCCGGGGGGCAGCGCCGCGTTCCCCGTTCCCTAGGAATTTTCCCCAAACGTGTGCCCAACGCTAGGGTGTGTCCTTGCCCTCCCTAGCTGTCCTTAGCCCCTCCCAGGTTCCCCCGCGTAGGGGCCGCCATCAGCACTCAGTGCTTCTTTTGCAACACAAGTGATGCTCCGTATGGATCAATCTGCATCCTGCCCATGCTAGCCATCCCGCTCCAGCCACGGCTTTGCTGCTGAACTCCCAACTGCAGCCCTGTCACCAGCTCTGCTTCGTCCACTGAGCGGCTGGAACCAGCCTCGGGTCACCTTCACGCTCCTCTTCCCTAAAGGAACAAGCACGATTCACTTTGCCCTTCCCTGTCTTTGGCCCGGTATCAGCCGCACCTCAGTCACCTTGAGATTTCATCGCTGTGTAGTGTTTTCATCCTCAAGAGAGAAGTCACCGGGATGAAAATAACCCACAATTAGAGCATCGATTCGAGCAGCACTCCTGAGATTAAGGACTCCGTTATTAAGTGGGTATTTGGGACAAAGATGAAAGAAAAAGTCCTGTCCGCATTTGCCATTGCATTCACCTCTCCCTTCTGTGGGATAACTGCGGAGTCAGGCTCGTGTTGCACCCCAAGAAGGGGAACTGAATATAAGTGTAATTAATGGATGTAACCATGTTAATAAAACAGATGATGCCTTCCAGTGTGGAGATGTGTGCTGGCACTGTGGGTACGCGCTGGTCAGAATCCATAGCCCTACTGGGCAGAGACCCACAGAATCCCTGAATGAGTCACGCTGGAAGGGACCACAGTGGTTCATCAGCTCCCACCTCTCTGCACAGGCTGGGCTGTCCCAGAGCACAGGATTCTATCCAGATTGTTCTACAATATCTCCAGTGAGGGAGACTCCACACCCTCTGTGGACGATCTGTTCAATGCTCGGTCACTGCACAGGAAAGAGGTCCTTCCTCATGTTCAGATAGAACTTTGTGTGCATCAGTTCCTCTTGTTCTGCTGCTCAGAACCACAGAGCAGAGCCTGATCCATTCTCTGCCCCTCTCTGCAGACACTGACAGTAATCCATGAAATCCCCTCTCAGCTGCCTTTTCTCGAGGGCTGAACAGGCCCTGCTCCCTCACCCTTTCAGCTGATTATTTTATTCCCATTTGAGGCTTTGTTGTGTTCTGTAATTTGATACTCACAGGGCAGCGGATGCCCCCTCGCTGGCTGTCCCCTCAGGGGGCGCGGTGCCGCCGTGCCCGCAGCCGGAGCAGGGCCGTGCCGGGGCGGTGCCGCCGTGCCCGGGGCGGAGCGGAGCGGAGCGGCCGCTCTCCGCCCGCCCTCAGCCCAACATGGCGGGTGCCGGCCGGGCCTGGCGGGCCGGAGCGCTGCTATTGCCGCCAGCCTGGCGGCTGCGGGCCCCGGGACGAGCCTTCGGCGCCGCGGCGGGACAGGGAGGCGGCGGCGGCGGCCGCCTGCTGCTGGGCGCTGCCTTCGCGCTGGGCGGCGGCGCCGGGCTGTGCCTGGCGGCGCGGCAGCGCCTGCGGGAGCACTCGGCCGCTGAGGTAACGCCGGGGGTGACTCCCCCGATCCCCGCCGTGCCCTTCCCGAGCCCTGCGGGCCCCGCTGCGCCGGCAGCGAGCCCCCGGGGACTGCGGTTCTTCTGCCCCGGTTTGAGTGAGGGAAGAGCTTTAAACTGTCCGGGAGGCCCCGGGCAGAGCGTTCTTTGAGGAGCTGTAAGGAAAGGCTGTCAGTGAGCGCTTGCCGGGGGTGTTTTCTGTTGTTGCTTTTTCGCAGCACACGCGCAGGGTTGTGTAAGGCAGGAAATTGTAAATGAGAAACAAAGCGGGGTGGCTGCATTTCTTTTATAATGTGTGAGGGATGATTGGCACGGCCTGTCAGGATGCTGAGGTGTAGCAGCTTTGTGAAACACCCCTTATGTTCCGCTGTCCCTGGGCTCTCTCTGCCTTGTCCCAGTTGTGCCCAGGTTGGTTAATCCCAAGAATGTGAACTTGGGCAGACACGTGCTAAAATCAAAAGGAAACTCTGCTCTTCCCACAGAGGCTGTTGTGGTGGAGGGATTGGCTTGTAAAGGCTTTATTTGTGTTTATTTAAATGTTATTGCAAATGATTGCGTTTTTCTATAGAATTCTGTTTTACAGAATAGAAGCTAGGGGGGTAAACTGCCTGGATTTAACTTATTTTTTTCCTGGCTGTGAATAGGAATTTCTAACACATTAAACAGATGTTTAGAGAAATAGGTAATTGGTCCCAATGGATGGTGAATGTTTAAATACTTGATGCCATTTAAAGAAAGCATCTGATAGCCAAGATATGCCCATGCTCAGGTGTTGAAACCGAATGTCAGTGATTATGACTTCATGACAAAAATAGGAGTGGAAGGAAGGTAATGTTTGTGTTTTAGTAGAAATTGAAACCTTCTGGTCTCTTTCTTCTGCAGCTGCCTGCAGGGAGCCTGCAGCTCACTCTCTACCAGTATAAAACATGCCCTTTCTGCAGCAAAGTCCGAGCTTTTCTTGATTATCATGGACTGCCCTATGAAATTGTGGAAGTGAACCCAATCATGAGGAAAGAGATCAAATTCTCTTCCTACAGAAAGGTGCCCATCCTGCTAGCCAATGCTGGGAGCCCTCTGGTAAGTCTTCCTAACTTGGAGCCTTAGCATGCCTCAGCAGGCAAAAAGGTTTTGAAGTATTTTTCAATTTCACTGGCTTCCTTTAAAAGGCTGTTTTAATCCTGTTTTTCAGCAATTGAATGATTCCTCAGTGATAATCAGTGCAATAAAGACCTATCTAATTTCCAGGTAAGAAAACAGGGTGATGAGAGAAGAGTTGAATGTGAAGGGCCCAGGTGAAATAGAGATTTAGAAGACTCTGAGTTGGCCATAAGTCCCTTGCTGACCTCAGGCTCTGAAGATCTGGGTGACCTGAGCCTGGCTGTGGTAACGTGGGTGGTGCCTATATATGTTGTGATGTGTGTGATGTAAAGCAAAGCTTTTACCTTTCAGAAATACTTTTTAATCTGTGAGGTTCTGTTTGCACAAAACTACTTAAACATGGAGTAGTGTTAGTCCTGGAACTGAGTTTACAATTAGCCAGTTATAACATCTAGAATGAAATGGAATTGTTGTGCCTGTGGCCTCTCCTTTCAGTCTGCTTTAGAATGGTAGGAAGTTTTATGGCTGCAGAAGTTTCTGTTATGCCACAGACAAAGGTATGCGCACTAATAATAGTTACTTGCAAGTAGCTGTTCCAGTCTCTCTTTTTTTTTTTTTCTCAAGTAGAATCTGAAACATAGTGCACTTACTTTTAGAATAATACATTTTACAGTGTGTATCTTTCAATCTGTCCTTTGCTCTTTCTCCTTTTTTGTAGCAGTTAAATCAGTGCTGTGTTTCTTTTCCCAGGAGGAATAGCTTGGAAGAAATTGTGTCCTATTATCCACCTGTTAAAACTATCACTGAGCAAGGCAAGGAGGTGTTTGAGTATGAGAATAAATACTGGCTCATGCTGGATGAGAAGGAGACAAAGAAAGTCTATCCTGTCAAAGAAGTGAGAGTGTAAGTGGTCTTCAGTTTCTGGGCTCTCCAAGTAGGGTCACAGCCACCTCCATATGCACTCAGGGTTGATGTCCCTCTGGGGCTGACAAGTCCTGTCACACCCCCATTAGTGTTTCAAGCCTCAGTAGCTGGTGTGCTGTGTTTGTCAGATAATTCAAAACAAAGCTGACAGACAGCGTAGTTACCACCACCATGGTCACACCAGCCTTCAGCTGCCTCCAGTTTCCTTCTTGGTCTTTCCTTTATGCCACAGGGAAATGCTATTGAGAGATAGTTTCTCTTCCTGCTTTATTTCTTGTATTGGGAGGAGAAGTTACTGCTCTATCTTAGTCTTACATTCAGTTTGAGATTGGAGGAGCCTTGACAAAGATAAGGATGCTGAATGCATTTAGAGAGGTCACTAGAGCACCAGGCTGGGCAAGAATTTTTGATACGTTTGTCCTTGGCAGGATCTCTGGCTAAGGCCACTGTAATCCTGCCTACTGTAGCCCTGCAATCTGTACCTCACTCACTGAAAACTTTATTTTGACTGCTTGCAGGGAAGAAATGAAGTGGAGAAAATGGGCAGATGATTGGCTTGTTCACCTCATCTCCCCCAATGTTTACCGCACCCCCAAAGAAGCCTTGGCATCTTTTGATTACATTGTCCGCGAGGGGAAGTTTGGCACCTTGGAAGGTCTCTTTGCCAAGTACGTGGGGGCTGCTGCCATGTTCTTCGTTAGCAAGAGGCTGAAGAAAAGGTTGGTATCCGTAAGCATCAAGTACACAAGAGAAATAACTCCTTAACCCTCTTAGCTGTGAACCCCAGATATCAAAGGGCAGAATCTCGCAATTTTAAACTGAGCCATTTAATCCTGTGTGAGTAACCACTGTACTTCTTTAGCTGGAGGTACTGAACCCCTCTACTGTTTAATTACTGACTGCCCCCTTCACTCTGAAATATTGCCCTTACTCGCAAGCCAAAACCAGCCCATAAGGTGAGAGGTGATAGAAGGCTAAAGAAAGAAACAAACTCATGTCTTCAGCCTGATTGTTGTGTTTATCCAGACACCAGCTTCGAGATGATGTCCGAGAAGATTTGTACGAAGCAGTTAACGAGTGGGTAAAAGCTGTTGGCAAAAATCGACTGTTCATGGGTGGGAACCAGCCAAACCTCGCTGACCTGGTAAGGGCTTCATCCCTGCAGTTATTGTCAGGTGGATCACAAATTATCCAGCTTAATACAAATGTAGGCAAGAAGTTGAGCTACATGAGGTACATTGTCCTTTGTGCAGTAAAGGACATGGTGGGGACTTCCCCATCACTACACATAGATCCTGGTCCTTCCTTACTGTTTCCTCATGGAAGAACAAGCATATTCATAATTACCTTTCTGCCATTCACTCTTTCTTGCTAATCAGAGTGGTGGAGTAGATGGCAGGACAGGGAAGAGCCATACTGGCTTGGCTATTAGACACTTGTACCCTAAGCCATTTTCCAGTTGTTCAGTGTTTGTTTCTGACCTCTCTGCTCTACACAGGCAGTCTACGGGGTGCTCCGGGTCATGGAAGGGCTGGAAGCCTTTGATGACATGATGGTTCACACCAACATTCAGCCTTGGTACCAGCGCATGGAAGGAGTCATTCAAAAAACTGGAGTTGCAATCTGATGCCAGCTGCAGCTGCCTCCCTGAACTACTTGCATGGTGAAAACTTCAGAAGAAATGGCTTTTATTTTTAGAGCTGACTGTTCACACCTAACGGACTGACATGTGGGCGCAGAGACCACCCCATCCAGAACATCAAGTGAGAGAAGGGTCCAGCTGGGTGTATGTAGAAGGATGGGGACAGGTAAAAGAAAGGGATCTTAGATGCTGCTGGGAGTCGCTCTGAACTGAAGAATGCAGCAAATTCTTTCAGACAAGACCCATCCTCAGAGCAGGTTACTGTAAAAGCAAGATGTTCTTGGCTGGTGTTATGTCTGTGTCAGATGTGGTAGGCCTGACTAACTTTTGCCTCAGCCTGTCTTCTGCTACTCATCCGTGTCACCTGAAGTGTTTTCCTGACTGAGACACTGGATATTGGTTTTTAAGTGACAATATTTCCTGCAACAGAATCTTGTAAGCCCAGTGCTGAGGGAACTGGAGAAATCCACAGTGCTGGGGCAGGCACCTTTCCTCTGACAGCAGCAAGGCTGTGCTCAGCAGGGTGTGTGCTTTCACTCTTCCATGTAAACGGTTCTCTCAGGACTTGATTCTGTATGGTCTGCAAGGATAAAGGCTGGCTTTATTCTGTCCCCTTTGTGAGATCTGAGTTCTTACCTTACTCTTTACGCCTAAAGAACACACATTACACTGAAATCACTAATGCAGTTATTGGAAAAGTTTGTCTTGCATGAGATCTCTCTGGAATATTCCTGAAGATCGGTTTGTTCTTGTTTTAGGAAAAGAAGGATTAAGAGCCATCTGCATGGCCAGGGGATCTCTAGATGTTTCTGTCATGCAAGAGTAACAAAGGATTTGCTGATGTGACAATCAGATTAGGAGCTGTACCTGCAGCTAATGGTGAGCAATGTGAAGTCTTCTGAGCTGTGCTGGGTAGAATCATAGAATGGTTTGTGTTGGAAGGGACCTTAAAAACCATCTTGTTCCAACCCCCTGCCAGGGGCAGGGACACCTTCCACTAGACCAGGTTGCTCCAAGCCCTGTCCAACCTGACTTTAAACACTTCAAGGGATGGGGCAGCAGCAGCTTCTCTGGGCAAGCTGTGCCAGGGCCTCACCACCCTCACAGGGAAGGATTTATTTGTAACATCCCATGTAACCCTGCTGTCTGTCGGTGGGAAGCCACTGCTGCATATCAAAGGCCCTCTCTAGCTGCAGAAACAGTATGTCATGGTAAGACATGATGCAGGTTTGAATGTGACTGATCCTCTGCGCAGCCCGAGGCTTCAGTATCCTTAATTACCACCTTGATCAAGTTCTGTTTCCCCAAAAGAACAGGCAGGTTTCAGGTAATCCAATTTGTTGTGATATTTCAGGTGCAGCTGAAGTTGGTCTGTAATATAGCTGCCTGCCCAGTGCGTGTTCAGGGGCAGTACCTTTGTTGGTTGTAACAGTGGTGGTGATAGAGGTTTGGAGTTTTTTCTGAATGTAGGACTAATTCCAAATTCAGTTATGATCTGACATGGAAGGGAGAAAGAAAATGTTTACAGTAAAAGTGGCTGTGTGGCTGCTCTGTGACTTGCATTTCTTTAAACTGTTCTGTACTAAAACTTGTGTTCCACAGTATCAACAGCCAATGTTGTTTTAGAGAATTACATTGAACATGCATAAACAGGAGGTTGAAGAAACCCTTGATGATAATTTAGGCATCCACCTCAACCCGAGAGGGAGGAAGAGAGTTTGTTAAATGAGGATCTGAAGCACTGAGGGCTCAGTGACTCCTCTTCGCTGTGATGTGCTACATGAATCAGTTCTCTCAAGATGAATATCCGTAACACTAACATGCTGGTAACATTACATTAAATAAAGGTTGTTTCAGGATTTTGTATCACCTTTCATAGAATCCTAGAATGTTAAGGATTGGAATGGACCTGAAAGATCATCTGCTCCCAACCTGGCTTTGTGCCAGCGTTAGGTGATCCACAATCACCCTGAGCAACCTGTTCAGTGTCTCACCACCCTCACAGGGAAGAATTTCTCCCTAATATCTCACCTAAGTTGCACCTCTTTCAGTTTGTACCTCACCTTATTACTGCAGTTCCTGGTGAAGAGTACCTCTCTGGCTTCCCTGAACCCCTTCGGACACTGGAAGGTGCTCTGAGGTCTCCACACGACCTTTGTCTTCTCCAGGCTGAACAGCCCCAGCTCTCTCAGCCTGTCTCCATCGGGGAGGTGCTCCAGTTCCCTTACCGACTTTGTGGTCTCCTCCAACATTCCCATGTCCTTCCTATGTTGGGAACGGCCAGAACCGCACAGTTCTGGTTACAGCGTACAGTAAAAATGGCAGTGTACACAATTCTGGTGTCACCTTTAAGACGGTAAAACTCACCTCAAAGGCAACGCGAAGAAAATTTACTTAATAGGAAACGCGAAGAAAATTTACTTAACCCTCTTTTCAGACCTCCCCATTTCTGTACGGAGGAGCAGCCGACCCCTGAAGCGCCGCGCTGGAGGCTGCGCGGCCGGGGGCTCCCGGGTGGCTGGGCCGCTCGAGCCGGCCGCATGGAGCCGCGGGCGGTTACCGGGGGCGGTTACCGCTGCTCAGGCCCATTCGAATCGCCCAATGGTGGAGCCGCGGGCGGCGCGGCGGCGGCGGCGGCCGGGGCCCTGCGGTCGCGCTGCCTGTTCCTGGTGCGGGAGTCAGACCCCGAACTCGAGCCATGCCCGCCCCTCTGCCGCCCGCCGCGCCGACGGGGACCTGAGATGGCTGCGGACTCCGCGCGGGGCTAATTGGTGAGAGCGCCGGGCCCGGCAGGGCGGGGCGGGGGGGGCTCGCCCTGCCGGATGTCCCCGCACCGTGCGGGCGTCCCCTCTCCCTGACGGGTGTCCCCTCACCGTGTGGGTGTCCGAGCCCTGGGAATCATTCCTTCCTTCCTGCCTTTCGGGACCGTTCCTGCCGTGAGGCCGCGGCAGCCGTGGGGCTGGGGATAACGGCGCGGGGCGGGCGGGCGTTGGGAGCTGCCGGCCCCCGCTGGTGAAGGCCTGCCGTGCCCTCAGAGCTGCCAGCAGCCCAGCGGACCCCTGACTGTCCCTGCCACCCTGAGGGGGCCGCAGATGCCATGGAAAATCTCCAGAGATTGCAGGAGGAATTAAAATTTACCAGTGAACCTTGTTGCTAAGGGAGGCACGGTGGCAATGTTTGAGTTTCACTCGTGTGATTCAAAAAATAACTCGAGAATCACTCGGGTTTCACTCGTGGTGATTCAAAAGCTCTGTCAGTGCTGGGCTGGGGGAGAGTTTAGCCCTTCGTTGGAAAAAAAGATGATTAAAACACCCAGCAGTGTTTGGAGTTGTTCATAGCTGGAAGCTGGGGAATCCTGTTCCTTCAGAAAGCTGTCTTCCTCTTCCTGAATTAAAGGAAGTACTGCTGTGTCCCTTAAAAATTGCAGTTAGAATTTGAAAGTTTGTTAGTGAATAGTGCCATCGTGTAATTGTACAAAACACTTCCACTGTTTAAAACATTTTCTGTCATCAGTATGTTAGGAATTACTGTCTCTGTCCTTCCCTCATCCTCTGCTTGACAGAGGAAGCCAGGGCATACCAACTTCTGTTGTTTGGGTTCATACGCTTGATGTGTTTGAGCCCATGTATTCCCTTAAATCAAAAGGAAGAGGATGTTCAGAAGTTGGCACCTTTTTCTCCTAATAATTTTATTATTTCTGTATCAGGGGTGTCTCATCTGGCCATGAGGAATCTGCCTCTTCACCCAGAGCAGCGTCCAGAAAACTCAAAACCTTGAAAGTAACTGTAAGTAACTTTACCTAGGCTGACAATATCCTCTCTGCCAGAATCAGATCAGTGCTTGCTGGTGGCTTTGTGTAAAATTTGCAATTGCCTTATGCTGTTACATCAACTGAGGCATCAAGCTCCAAGATGATGGCTTGAACCTTGCGTCTCTAGGCTTTTCTGTGTTGTGTCAGGTTACGGTTATGTGTTCTGTGGAGATTAAAGAAATGCTGTGATGCAAAGGCTTTTACGGATTCTTACTTGAAAAAGACACTTAAGTACATATGAAGGAGCATACAGGTTCAGGGTTCTAGCATGGAGTGGTCTGATGATTTCCTGATGATTTTTCTTAAATTATTCTTCTCCCTGCTTTGAATTTCTCTTTGTAATCAGATTTTGTTGATTATGGAAACCCTTGATTTGCTCACTTGCTCTAAGACTTCGAACTTCAATGACTCCTACAGACACCTGCTATCAATCCAGCTGTGTTTGATCTTCAATAACCAGGTTAAAAGCAGAAAATACTAGAAGCAGAAGACCTGTTTGTGTTAATCCTGGCTTTAAAGAAGAATAGTGTGCTGTTCAAAATGGCAAATGCTACTGATAAAAAGCTCAAATGTTAACCAAGGCTGGCCACTGTTCCTCTCTGACACAGAGGGAAATGTTATTTCCAGTTTCCTTATTCACAGGTTTCCCTTCATTGTATTTCCCTTTCCTGTTTGTGGGAGAAGAGCCATGAAGAACCGTTCCTCATCTCCCCCTTTGCATGTCCATGTGGATGAAAACACCCCTGTCCATGTCCATATTAAAAAGGGGCAGAAAACCACACCTGCAAAACACAAGGTAGGAGTGTGTATCTGGTTGGTGGTAATGGCTGCAAAGAGGAAGGTGAATGGCCCTAGAAGCATCACAAAATCTTCCAGGTCTCTTTTGCTGTTGTGTTAAAACTGTGAGATGTGATTTCATATTCAGTGGTAAATTTGCAGTGACACATTTGCTATGTTGATTTGTTGAAAGATTGTTGAAGGATTTGTTGGGATGATACAGAATTGCTTTTCATGTTCGTGGGAGGAATGTTGCTTCCAATATGATATAGTTCAGAGGATTTTTTTCCCTTTTATTTCCTGGATTTGTGTCCTGATAATGTTTTCTATTTGGCTTCATATCTATTTTTAGAGGAAAGGTTTGAGGAGAGGTAGTACTTAGGCATTTCAGGTAGCATCTTGTTTGTATTAAAATAAATGTGCTTGGAAAAAGAATCTCAATTCAAACCAACTTCTGGCATTAAAGACATTCTTTGTCCACTGAGCTCTGCAGCAATGAAGATCTCTTCTCAGCCTTATCCATAGGAGGCAGAAGGCAACACTGAAGCTGAAGTTCTAGCTATCCTATGTCCTCTTTTGTTGCTGGATATTTATGGAAAGTTGTTCTAAAAAGATGATGGAAGTTGCTATCTCATTCTTCCTTATCTGCAGACATCCTTTTCTAAGTCTTCTATTAATTTTGTGTTGGTTGCTAATGGCAAATTTCATAATGGGATGAAATGACAGTGAAATCAATGAATCCTATTAATTAATTGCCAGTAGGGAATGTTTACAGCATCTGATTTTTCTCTGAGGTTAGAATTATGGAAAAACACTTTAACTCTCCTTCAGTTAGAGCAGCTCAAGTTCAATACAAGTAAATGTGGATCTTTTAGTTGACTGCAGAGTAGGGAAAACACTTCAGGGGCTTTCCACTGTGGATCACAGTATCTAATGATATAGCTACTCTTTTGTGAGGTGAATCTGGGATGGAGAAGGGATCTCCCAGGGATCAGTCATGCCCTACATCCAGCCATCCTGTCAGCTGAGTGTGCAATAACCTTTCCTTCTGGCTTGTGTCAGCTTCTGCTGGTGGCTGCTACCTCATCTCACCTGATGCAGCCTGTGAAACCGATAGTTCTGTATGAATTATCTTTCATTTGGTTTTGCAGCACTAAAAATTGCAAATGGTTCTTTAAGAGTCTGTAATTTATTTAATTTTCTCTTTCTTTATCCAAAGCATAAACAGAGCTCAAAAGGGGATGGTGTGCCAGCCGTGCGGGTGAAAACTAAGGCCCCTTGGATGCCCCCAGGCAAAACACGGTCTCGTGATACCATCTTGAAATGGGAGGTACAGCTGGTTTTGATCTTTAAAACAAACTTTGAGGTTTAGCCAAGGTTGAAGTAGAGCACTTGTGTAGTGAGAGAGTTGGGCAGATCTGAAAGAAGGCTACTGTTACCTACCATCCATTTGAAAGGTCTTCTATAGATCTCTTTCACTTTTTAATATAGAAAAACTGGGAATTCATAATCAACCTGTGGCCATGCCTTTCTGTCTCTAGAAGCCAGACACATTTATTTGTTTATTGTCATTTTATCTGTGCCCTTCAAGATCTCATCTGGCATCTCAGTGAGGGACTGCTGGTCTCAGTCTTTTTGGAAGCATGGAGTGTTCGTGTAGCATTGTGTCATATTTTCTTTCTCGTGGTTTGATAGTTTTGCCTGTTGTATTCCTGGCACTTCCTGGATGAGGATTTGAGCTTTGATTAGTTTTTCTTCTTTTTCTGTTGTACTCTTTCTGCATTCTTGACCTTTTCCAGATGGAAATGCAAGAGCTGTTTGTAAATGTTTTTTTCTTTGCTAGCCATGCTGCAGTGATGTGACCCAGTCTCTGGTTTTTGGCAATGTTAGCTTTAGACTACTATTTATAATGTTATACTAAAAAAGTTATACCCTTTATTTTCTGACAGGAATCAACTGAACGCCTCAAAGTTACACCTCCTGCTCAGTGTGAAAGGATGCAGTCAGTGCTGCGCCTCAGTGACCTCTCCACAGATGATGACGATCCCGCTTGCTGCAAAATTAACAAATACGAAAAGAAGATAGATAACCTGATGAATATGGTGGGAACACTGAAGAAGGAGGTGAGCAGACAGTGGAAAGACCTGCTGACTGGGGCTTTGTAGCTGATCCTATGACAAGAGGAGGCTGGAGTCAGGTCTTGGTAAAATAGAAGGCTACCCAGGCTGTTGGTAGCTTGCTTGAAAATCAAAAATCAATCTAAATTGTTTAGAATAGCTGAACTATCCTTGTGGGAAATTCACTAAGCCGCACCATGAAACATTTCAAAGCATTATTCATTTAATAAGGTACTGCTGTGCTTTAGTTTCTAAATAATTTCTGTTCTGCCCAAGCCCAAAAGCTGGAAACTTTTTTACTCCAGAAAGTGAAAAATACAATGCATTGATGTTTATTGTCAAAAAATCCCCTTATTTTATGAGATTGTTTCTTCTGATTCCGTTTCAAAATGTGCAACCCAGTCTTGTTATGTTTTCCAGATAAAAAGGTTCCTATGTACTTGACACCACTTAAAAAATATGTAGGAGATGTTCCCAGGTCTTATAAGATGCATCATGGTGGGGGCAAACTGCATTTTTAACTCCAAGTTAACACTGAGAGTTGTAAATCTTGTATTATTATTTTGCTCAAAACTACACGGACGTCAAATCAGTGAACAAGAATAGGATTTGAGTCAAGTAGATTCTTACATCACGCATTTTCCATTTTATTTATGGTACACAACTTAATGAAATTACTTACATGATTGTAAAACAAAAATCAGTTTTAGAATCATGGAATCATTAAGGTTGGAAAAGACCTCCAAGATCATCAAGTCCTTTGATGGATCAACCTTTGATCCATCACCACCTTGTTAAATAAACCAGAGCACTGAGTGCCATGCTGGGTTGTTCCTTGAGCACCTCCAGGGTTGGTGATTCCACCACCTCTTTGGGCAGCCCTTCCAATAGCTGACAACCCTTTCCGTGAAGAAATTCCTCGTGATGTCCAACGTGAACATCCCTTGACACAGCTTGAGGCCATTTCCTTGTGACCCGTCACATGTTACCTGAGAAAAGATACTTTTTTTTAAAATGCTTTCAATAAGTTAATTGACTCTAAATGGTTCACTAATTTGGGATGTGGATTCTATGCATCACTTCCAAAGCACCTGGTTTAAGTTTTATTCCAATATCTTCAGGTCAAGATGCAGCAGATGGAGGAGCAGGATCAAATGACAAAGCGTCTCCTGGAGGAGCAGAAGGAAGAACTGAGCGAGGTCACACAAGAGCTGGTGGAAACAGAGCATGAGAACACGCGGCTCCGGCGCAACATCGAGCGCATAAAGGAGGAGAAAGACCTGACTGTGTAAGAAAGCTCCACTTCTCACTGTTCGTGCACTAGTGATATCCACAGGCACCTCCCTCCTTTATTGCTGACTTGATTTGAGGTTGATTTTAGCTGCTGCTAAAGAACTGATGCACTTGGATTTTTTGTCACCATTTAGAAGGGGAACTCTAGATTGCAATAGCTGCAGAGAAGGGCTCTAGCATGATTTTTGGAATGGAAAATAACCTACTCTCAGAGGAACCTGAGAGCCGTTGGCTTGTGTGGAGGTTCATCGTAGCTCTGCAGTTAGTATTTTGAATGTTCAGGGATTCTGCTTGAATTGTGATGATATTGGTAGAACAATAAATAATAAACATGGAGCTGAAAACTGGAGGAGAATTTTCAACCTTTATAAAAGTCATACAGAGACAGGAGTGATAGCCCCTGAGAGGACTGAACTGTGGGCTTTTTTCTTACTCACCCTGATGATCTGCAAGTCTGACATTTTTCCATCTGCTTTGTATCTAAAGAATTAGTGAAGTTTGTGTTTCCAGGGGGATACTTGTGTTTTAAGAGAGTTAGTTTTATTATTTCCTTAAAAAGATCACTTGGAAGTTAATACTATGTATTCCTTTTTCAGAAAACTCTGCTAATGCTTCTGAGATTCCAAGCCCTGGCTAAAAACTTTGAGCTGTATATTTTGGTGTGCTTCTCTGTTTTTTGTTTGGCCATTTGTAGTCTTATTTCTGGTGTGGCATAAATGCCCAGGAAAAGCACAGCATTGTGGTTTGGGTTTAGCAGTGTGTGCAGGCTTTGGTATAAGCCTGATTTGTCCCCTCTAAATTTCATAGCTGTGATCATAGCAAGCTCCTGGTGTCTACTTGCTGCCTCCTTTCAAAACAGCTTCCACACTGAAAAAGGGTAAATCATAAGTAGTTTTTGTTTAGAGCTTTTATACTTTGATCTGGAGGGGGTTTAGGAGTTTTAACCCAATCAACTGTATATCAGTAGTGGCTGGTACAGCTGCCAAAGCTTCTTATTTCTCTGATGGCTGAATTCTCCTTGCAGGCTACAGAAGGAGTGCTTGCAGCAGGAGAAGGAGTGTTTGATGTCCAAGCTGAATGAAGCAGAAAGGGATGGAGCAGCAGCTGCCAGACAGATCAATGTCTTGAAAAATACCATTGGGAGACTCAACATTGTAGGTGTTACACCTTTTTGTTCTTGCGTTTACTACATTGTCCTGTTATATGGCTGTCTTAAAAAAGTAATGTTACAGTTGCTAACCCAGCAAAATGTAAAGAAAAGTGGAGGGATTTAACATCCTTAAGGTGTTTGCTAGTTTGGTTTGAAAGTGGGGTATTTACTTCAAGTTACCTTCTGCACACAAATGAACAATTAGTTCCTTTTGTTTATGTTTTGTGGGTTTTGTTTGTTTGGGTTGTTGTGCTTTGGTTTTCTGGTTTCTTTGTTTATTTTTGTTTCTTTATTTGGTGTTTGTTTGTTTAATGTTTTTCCTTCAGGAGAAACACATGAGCAGCACAGATATAAATGCTCTGACAAGACAAAAAGAGCTTCTGCTCCAGAAGTTGAGCACCTTTGAAGAAACCAACCGGACACTCCGAGAACTTATTGCAGAGCAACGGTGCCGGGAGGTGAGAACTGCTGTGTGTGGAATGTGGCTGGTTACAGGAGGCTGTGTTGTCTTGTGGGCTGGAAGAGAATTTCAAGTTTGAAATCTTTCACCTCATTTTCCCAGCCCTGCAGTAGACCCTGTCAACCCATAAATGTTGGATAGTTTTTATTTGGTTTTCTTTTCTCTTTATCTCTGCCCAATTCATAAGAGTAAGACTGACTTTTCTGCTGTGAGGATGGTAGAGGCTCTTAAGTCTTTGAGTGTATTAAAAGATTCAGGCACTGCTGTGTTGCCAGCTGTGTCTCCTCTGGATGTGGCTGTATCTGCTTATCCTGCAGGTCTCAAATGCTGCTGCTGCACTTGGATTGCCTGGAGTCTGAGGGCATGATATGGCCTCAGTTAATAGGAATCTATGGATATTCGGAACTTTGATTTTGTAGCCTCTGAGGGCAGCAGCAGAGAAATTGGAAACAGTTCTGTGCTGCTTGTACAGAACAATTCTCTATTGCTTGTAAGAGCAATAGAGAAATTAAATTTCTCTTATTTCTGTAGTTTATATTCCATTTCAGCAAAAGCAGGCTGATGGCAACAGTTATCTCAGCCACCAGTGAGGCTGGATTAAAGGTCTGAATTCTTCCCCATGACTTCCCCTGTGTAGAGGGAGAGTTCCGGATGATCTTATATCATGCTTTTTTTCTTAATCTTTGACCAAAAAAATGGAAAAGTTTTCTGAGATGGATAATGATATGTGAAATATTTAGCAAATGTGATGCTTCTGTGTGAAATATTTAGCAAATGTGATGCTTCTGTATATTTTCTAAGAATTGCTGCTGCAACTGGGAGAAAATGGTTGATTTACCCAGTTCCATTTAAGGAATCTGTATAAAATTGACTTTTTTAGTTAACGATTTTTCTCATGTATTTATTTTGTAGAAAGATGCCCAGAAGGTATTGGACCGGCAAGCAGTGCTGCTGAAAAGGCTGGGTGACTTAGATGCAGAGAACATGGTAAGCAAACCACCATCTCTCTTTTTTTTTAATGACAAAGCAGAAGGATCTAAAATGACAAGCTCTTCTTTGTCTTGTATTCAGCTGTCAAATCTTACAGTAGTGCTTTTTAGATCAATAAAAAATTTTTTTAGCTTTTGTGGTAATCAGAGCCTCTACATTGCTCCTCTGGTTAACAATCTGCATTTCAAAGTGGGTAGATTTTCATTGCCTTTGAAACATGTGGGCTTAGAATGGGGGAACTCTGTGTATTGGGCTGTGTCACTGAATGAGTGACCCTGTGCCAGTTTTTGTTCATTTCCTTATCTGTAAACTGAGACAAGAGTTTGTCCTGACTGGATATCCTGTGCCCCGTTACACAAAAGTATGTGTATCTCTTTTGCTTCCTGCTTGAGGGGAATGCAGCCTGTTTTGCTGGGGATGAGGATGCTGTTGTTGTGGATAACAGACAGTGCTGTGGGTCAGGTGGTCTTGAGAGGGAGGCCGTTACACCTCTGTCCTTCTGCCTGCCATCTCAAATGTGTTTGTTGCTGAACATATGTGTGGTGTTTGTTTTTTCAGCAACTTCAGATCAGGCTTCAGGGAAAAGAAAAGGAAGCGGAAAACCTCACCCTTCAGATAGTGGCAGAAAAGGTAATTTCCTTTTTCTGTTTTTCCCTCTCTTCTCTACTTTCCAGTTCTGTAAATCCACAGACAGTCCAAAAGATGAGGTTGTTTGCAGACCATTATTTTGAGATCAGATGACTGGCTTGCTTATAAAACTAGACAGATACCCACACAGTTGTGGGTTCCATATTCTGCTAAGACACCTGTCACAAGGATG
The DNA here is from genome assembly GCA_024500445.1 of Entomyzon cyanotis. Taxonomy (NCBI): domain Eukaryota; kingdom Metazoa; phylum Chordata; class Aves; order Passeriformes; family Meliphagidae; genus Entomyzon; species Entomyzon cyanotis. The sequence continues at coordinate 5,494,978 of JAKEPQ010000670.1, forward strand.
GATAGGTAGAATTCTCTTTGCTTGGTAATTGAATTGCCATTCTGTTTAAGGTCCAGTTGGTTCCCAATGGCAAATTCCAATCTGTTCCTTTGTTTAGGAAGTAAAAGAGGAATGCAGTGGAAGAGATCAGATATGAAGGATATTTTGCCCTAGAACATACCTTTCAGGCCCGTCATTCACATATGTTGTAAAATGAATGGCTGGTCATTTGGTCCTTTCTTGTTGGACTAGAACAGCGGTGAGGGTCCATCTGGAGGTGGCTGGAGATCATTCAGTGAAGAAATATGAGACTATTGCATATTATAAGGTCTTCCTTTTATTAGCTTGCTGAGTAAAAACATTTATCTTGTTCATGCTTATCTAGGAACAGGCAAAGAAAGCATTTGAATTCTCCAAATCAATGGAGACTATGAAAGCCCATTTACAATGCCAGCTGCGGAACAAAGAAGCTGAGAATGAGCATCTGACCACAGAGCTGCGGGTATGTCTGCACTGCTGCCTGGGGATTGTCTCTTCCTTTGCTCCCATGGACTGAATTCATTCACAAGGGGAGTAGCACCAGCTTCTTACTGAGGCTGATTGACTGAAATACTGGCTGGTGATATTTGAGTCATTAACACACAGCATGATTTTCAAGTTTAGTAAGAAATCTCTTAACTTTTGAGGCAGGAGGCAAAATCTTAGCCTGAAGGTCTATGTGCATTAACTAGATTTTTATTTTTTCTAAGTTAATTACTCCATAATTATTGAAAAGATGGGTTTGGTTTCATCAAGCATCAAGACAAACTGAAACTATTTAATTTGCTTTCTTGCAAAAATGCTGTGCCAGTTTGATCACCCTCATGCATGTGTTCTACAGTATTAATGAGGAGGAGAAACTTCCCCTGGTTTATCTTGATCAGAGTTTTATATTTAGGATATGTTGGGTTGATGTTACAGGGAACATAAATATGTTAATGGTTTAGAGGAGCTTTAATCTGTTCAAGTGAGAGCTGCATGAAGCAACATTATTATATGCAAACATTTCAATCAATAAAAAGAATGTTCTCAGGTAGATCAAAAGACTGTTAAAACAGTATTTATTTTGGTCAGAAGAGCAAATCAGTATTTTAGGGAGCAGCTTATGAAAGAAGAAAGGAAGACTCTTGGAAGAAAAGGAAGATGTCATGCTGCCATCTCTTTCGGCATTAAGACAGGATTGTGTAGGTGAAACCTGACTGCAAATACCTCCAGGCTGAAGGCTGGGGATTTGTGCCTGGTTCTCATTACCATTTTCAGGAAATTAATTGCTGCTTTGGGTTTGCAGGTATAATATGGGCATTAAATCCATATGGTGGGTTTTGTTCCCCCACAGAATCTGGAGCTCAGTCACGCTCAGCTTAAGGCAGAGCTGGAACTTACCATGGAACAGATGAGTCAACAGAAGGTCCAGGGAGATAGTGATAAAGAGGCCCTGAAGAAAGCAGTCCGTGCACAGAAAGAGCGGGCGGAGCGGAGTGAGGAGTATGTGCAGAAACTGACTGCCCAGATAGCAGAAAAGGTACCTGCTGAAACAGGAGAGGCCTTGTTTCAGGTCATGCTTCTAAATTGTTGACTTCTGGTAGCAGCCCTGGGGAGAGTCTCTTCTTTCAACTAATGAAATTTATTTCTGTCTTGATGCCATGGCCCATTTATGCCAAGTTTAGAACAAATGCAGTTTGCCCAGCTGTCGCTGTATTCACTGCATGTCCTAAGTTAAGGACATCTCTGTGTATTGTCTGCATATCTCACACCAGTGATGATTTTGTCCTCTCCCTTACTCTTTTCCTCTCCCTTACTCTTTTCCTCTCCCTTACTCTTTTCCTCTTGTATTTCCATTGTCTGACAGGACAGCTGCATTTCTGAGATCCGGTGCGGTCTCGAGTCCTGGAGGAGTCGCTGCAACAAAGCAGTAAAGGAGAAAGGTGAACTTGAACTGGAAGTTGTTGCACTGAACAGGTTAGAATAAAATCAGTGCAGAGAAAGAAACATGAGTGAAAGAACATGAGTTCAAAGTGCAAGGATAATTTAATTGAATGACAGCGTTGAAATGAATGTTTTAATTGGATTGCATGTAAAAAACCAAGTAAAACCAGCACTGCCTAGAGACTAGAGCAGAGTTTGGAGAGGTGGAGAGAGACATGTGACTTCTGCTGCTGACTTGCCACAGCAAAAGCAGACTCCTTAAGGTTTGCTGCCCCTTAAAACTCTACTCCTTTGCCATTTTGTAATGCTTTGAGAGAATGATGGTTATGTTTGTTTTGAGATCTTTTTGAATAACTTGAATGGAAGATATTAGAAGAGATAAGCAGTATAGTTGATGCCAGTTTTGTTGTGAAGGTAAATAAATGTGTTGGTATCACTGCAGTACAGTTGCTGCTGCAGGAAAAAATAGGTAGGTATGAGTTGAGAGAAGCATATCTTTATCCTGTGCATCTTTGAGATAATTAATTTGAGCTCCGAGGGACAACTCCAGTTAATTTCCAGGAGATATAAAAAGATTGAAGTACTAGAACAGTGTAACAGGGAGGTATGAATGCATGACTGGAGGAGGAAGATGATAGAGAAAAGCCATGTTTCTGAAGCTAGTTTTCAAGGGTTAGGAGTCTTATTCTTTCGTGTCACTTAAAAATTAATTTTCTTTCTGCATGGCAGCCGTGTTGCAGACATGATGGAACAGCTGGCAAAGATACAGGAAAAGACACGGGACGAAAAAGAAGCTTTGGTGGGTAAACTGCAGCAACAGACTGGAGAAAGCAGTACTTTAAAGAAGGATAATGAAAAACTAAAGGTAAGTGATTCTAAGGGTTTGAAGATCGAATGCTAGGAGGAAAAGAAGGGGGAATTATAACAACTAGCTTGGCCACTGAGGGCAGAGTCAGATTGTACCCATTGCTCCTATACAGTCTCAAACAAATTCATATAACCTGACTGTGACAGGGCCAGTGTGCTGGGGGGAGACAGACGAAGTGTACGTAGTGGGAGAACTGTGTTTCTTCCACGTTTTGGCTAGGAGTATCTCCAATCCAGCTACTATTTGTCTAGCTGAGATCTTAAATCTTGTCCTTGTATCTTCATGCTGCTGACCAGAGAACAAACAGCTGTAGCTCATATAGACAGAATGGTAATCTCTAAAACCAAAAAAAATGACTGGCTTATTTCTTCTGTTTTCCTTTACCATGAGTGATCTTGTGGGTGACCTACATTATTTTTTCTATCCCAAACCTCTGTGCTCTGCTGATGCAAATTTGGCAATCCACTGAAGTCTGGAAAGTTTTGGCAATTTGTGTGAACAAAACTGTAGTTTCTTAGTCTAGATGACATTAGACAGCTCATATGGCAGGTACTTCAAGCACTCAATGGAAAATGTTTTATTTTTTTCAGACTGCTCTGATCTCAATGGAGGACAAGCTGAACCGTGCACAGTTGGAATTGCAGCAGCTCCAGAGCTCTGTCAGGAACTACGAAGAGTTAATTGAAAGCTACACAGCACAGGTGAGTCTCAGAACCTTCAGCCCTTGTACAAAGGTGTTATCTTCTTCCACTCTGTCTTACTCTGTAATGCCTTAATCCTTGCCAACTGGAGCAGTTTTAGTTACTCCAAGGCATTGCACACATGTGTTGGAAACTATATGTAACAGTTAAAGTCTGGGTTGGTTTTTTTTTAATGTCCAGGCATTGCAGGCCCGAAAAGAAGCAGATGAGCTGGCAACAAAACTGGAGGAGTGTGAAAATGAGAAAATGGCAATAAGAGATGAATTGACCAAGGAGCTTGAATCGGTAAAGACATGTTATAGACATTCATGGATCTTAGTGTTCTGAATCTAGTGAAAAACAGCTGTGGATAGGAAATAAAAGGCTTACCTTGAGTCTGCCTTTTCCATCAGTTTTTTCCTCAGGACTTGTTCAATCAGTTTTGGAAAATGAACATTTAGTAGCTTCTTTTTGACTATAAGGCATTCCTCAGAGGTGTATAAATTATTTAGTGTGTCCTTTGCTACAGAAGTAGTGGTTTAGTGGATTAGTTAGGTTACACCATTATATGTTGTGGAACAGCTGACCACAAAAGCAGAGCTTGTGCTTCTAGTAAAATTGAAGCCCACAATCCAAAATACTCATTCGTACACCATCCATAGAAGATGCCAGATCCTAAGTGCAAGGTTTTTGGAGTAGGAGAAGACCTTAGGCTTTCAACTCCAGCACTGGGCAAATATCCAGAGAGTGTCATCATGGTTGTGGACTAACAAAGCTTCATTGGAGTTGAAAAATTTTTTAGTCTTGACCTTATGAACATTTGAAAGTTCCTCACATTCTCTTCTCTGATTACAGACACGTAAGAAGTTCCAGTCCCAGCTTGAGGAACTGCAAAAGCTGCCCGAGATCCTAAAGTACACCGAGAAACAGCTGGCAGAATGCCATGAACAGCTCATGTCTTACGAGAAGAAGAACTCGGACCTGTGTGCCATGATTGCAGATCTCCGTCAGCTGGTAAGGGACTGGCAGAAAGTACCTCTACCACTGAAAACCTCGCGTTCACCTTCATCTTGAATCCAAGATGAATTTCTAATCACAGCAAGGTTCAATCTTCGTCTCTATTCTCGTCTCTTTTTGAAAAGATTAAACGTGCACTGCAAAATAAAGGTGTGTGCCATGTCTTTGTGCAAGAACTTAGCAGCTTTGCTAGTAGCATTCCTTAATATTTGAAAGGTTTCTCATCCCTTGGTGCAGAATCTTTCTGGGACTTGAATAGCAGCAGTGGCAGCACTTGCTAATGCCAGCACTCCTCTTGCCTCCATCATCTTGTCATCCTTCCCTCCTGTGGTTTTCTGCTGATGGTGCTGTCCCAACCATTTTTTCACTCTGATTTCAGGTTGTTTTCCCAGTTCATGATTTTTGTTCCCAGAAAGACTGTGCAGGTATTGCAGGACAATTTCAGACAGGGATGACATCTACAACTGTGTCACAAGACACAGCTCATGATCTCTGTCTGACCACTTTAGTCTGCTTGGTTTGGAATTATAAACCTCCCTGGTGTTTCAGGCTCTGATGCTGTTGTGGGCTGCTGGCATGTTTGTGGCTGCTGTTCATGTGTGTGAGCTTGGCTGTGCTTGCAGGTGCTGCTCTGCATGCAGGAATTTATGGGCCTGGCTTTTCTTCTGCAGTACAGAAGAGTTTTCCTTCACCTTTCCAGACTGTAACAGCAAGCATCAGCAAAACGGATGTTTAGTTCTTTTCTATCCACTGTTCCCTTTCTGAACCTTTCCAGAATTATGAAAGGAGCATGTTTCCTTCTGAGAGCTGCATATGTTTTAGGTGGTTGGTCATGTGTATGTAGTGACTACCCTGTGAAGTAATTAATTCCTGTAATTTTTAGATTGACCTCCAGGGGGACAAAATGGAGATGACAAGAGAGAGATATCAATCTACCCAGGAGGAGAAAAAGCAACTCACCTTGAAGGTGGAGGAGCTAGAAAGGTTAGAAATGCTAGGCTCTCTTGCCTTTTTAACCTTCCATTTCCGTTATTTTTACAGGGGATTGAAACAGCTTCAGTCTTGTTCCTGTTCCCCACATGCCTCCAGGATTCTGTGCATTTGCTTATCTCACAAGGATCTCTAATCAGTAGCTGTCCACTGAGAGTTGCATGCTTTTGCAGCAGCCCGTGTTGTGAACGTTGTTAGACAGGATGATGGCTTAGACAGCAGAGAAAGCAGCTTCTTGTCCAATCTAGCCTGGCAATTTTGAGGTTACTTGTTATTACAGTATTTTCACCCATGTTTATAAATTTCTTTTAGTGACAATGTCTCAGAAAATGCAGGTATGTGGGTACTCTGTAGGCCCTTCAGTCTTTGAAATTTTGATTTGAGGGCTGGAGAACTGTTTCTCGGGGCTCTCTCCTTTCAAGGGGGAATAGAATCTTATCAGCAGAGGAGTCAGGACCTGACAAAAAGGCAAAGTGAAACACAATCCATTTAAAATGAATAGGTTTCCTTCCCTTATTGTCTTAAACTAGAAAACTAGAGTCCACGAATGCCCAGAACATAGAATTCCTTCAGGTCATAGCAAAACGTGAGGACTCGATCCACCAGTGTCAGCTGCGGTTGGAGGAGAAGAGCCGTGAGTGCAGCTCCCTGGCACGTCAGCTGGAGGTGGCCATTGAGGATACCAAAAGACAAGTGAGTAATTTCTCATGTTTGTGAATTCACCCAAAGCTACCCAGGCTGTGCAACTGGAACAGCAAGAATGCTGAAAATACCTCCTCAGCTTATGACCAAACCCATTAAAATCATCGTGTTCAGTGAAATACAAGTAATGTGCTGGTGCCGTTTGCTAGCACCGTTTAAGAGCTGAACTCAGTTTGCAACAGAAGATAGAAAAGCACAAGACTGAGCTGCTGCTTATGGATGAGAATGTGTCAGTTAAACTTTAAAGGGCTTTTGTGGGCAATACGTGGGGAAAAAACATTTTTTCATAGATATCCCTTTAACAAAGTGGTTGTTGTGTGTAGGTGGAACAAGCTCGAGACCGAGCAGTCTCCAGAGAGAGGGCAGCCCAGTCCAGGATGTTGGATTTGGAGACCCAGCTGAGCAGGAATAAAGCAGATCTGAACCAGCTGCGTCGGAACAAAGAGGATGTGAGTGACCTGTGGGGGATACTCTTGCTGTGCTGGTGGTGTGGTGGCAACAACTGGAGTCCATAAACCATCCTGTTTCACCAGCATGCGCTGCTGAAGTCATGCAGAAATGTGCCTGAATGTGATGTGCTCTGTGTGTCCATGTATGTGTGACAGGCCATGTCTGCTGTGTCACTGATTCAGGAGTGTGCAGTAGTTGACAGGCAACTGAGAGTACAATGATCTGAATGAGCTTGGTGTAAAGTTCTGTGTGTGTAAGAAAAGAATCAAGCCTTCCTTGTGTTCAAAGGAGATTTGCACCAGGTATCATGGACAGATTTCAACTTCATTGTGGTTATATCAGTGAAGTGCAATTTCTCTGCTGGAGGAAAGGATTTCTTCTAGAGGAAAGACTGGGGATCTTTTGTGATGTCCTATTTACTTGCTTCCTTGCTTTAGTTTTACTTGGAATTGTATTGGCTGATGGATCAGGTCAAGTTGCTTTTCAGAAAAGAGTGTGTTTAATTCCCCATAACTACAGCTAATGAGTTTTAAAAGCCCAACTGATTAGCCACGTTGTCTCCTGCTTTTATCAGCGGGTTGCTGAATGGAGTTGGGAATGAGCAGAACAAATTATAAATATCACAGCACCATCTATGGTAATGTCATCTCCTGCTGTGCTAATTCTGGCTCTCCTCTGCACTTTGGGGGAAGAGTTTTAACATGTACAGGATGAATGTTGCTGCCTTTCAGCCTGTTTTGTGCTCCCCTGTGCAGGCAGAGCGCCGATACGAAAGCCGCCTCCAGGACCTGCTGGATCGGCTGGAGCAGTCAGAGAGCACCAACCGCAGCATGCAGAACTATGTCCAGTTCCTCAAATCTTCCTACGACAACGTTTTTAGGGAAAGTGCTTTTCTGGGCTCTCCCAGCCACTCTCGCTCACTTATCTGAGGGCAGTGCTCTCCTCTCACCTTGTTTAAGCACGCAGAAGGAGCTTTGTTTCAAAGCCATATTGATACAGAAAACAGGATGGCATTTCAGGGTCATTGCTGGTAGCCTTTTTTCTTGCAGAATGAGAAAATAAAGTTACGTTGACATCTGATTAAAATGTGGGGTATCAGCAATACTGGTTTGGTGTTGGAGGTTGGTGTTATGCCATAAACTGAGCTCCAAAATCAGGTGGTTTTGTGTATGATGGAAAAGGTCCTTTTCATCCTGTAAGGTCGTGATGGTTTCAGCTCTTAAAACCTGTCAGAGGTTTGTTGACTGGGTTAATTTTTTTAAGAGCTGGCTTCGTGCTTCACTTCTCATCCGGTTTTTCTGTTGGGGAGATCATGTGGGGGTTTTTTGCTTGTGGGATTTTTTAAATAACTTTTTTATACTATTGGTGTGAAGCTGAAAATAACTGAGGTGCCTGGGTTCTACCATCAGAAGAGATTATCTCCTGCACAACCACAGCATTTGTAACAATTTTATACCAGAAATTATGAGTTTGGTTTGTATGTTTGTACTTTGTTATATACTCCCCGATCCTTACCTTTATTTGTGACTGTGATGCTAATATTGCCTTACTCCTCTTACCCTAATGTTCTGATCCTGAACATACCCAGGACTGAGCCAAAACAATCTAAATTTGAAGGAAATATTGTGGTTTAACCTCAGTGTCACTTCAGTTGGGGAGTTCAGGGTGTGTGTGAAATCCTGACTTGGTCTTAAACCAACTAAGAAGCAGCTGCAGATATTCAACTTCCTCATCAAATTCACCTGGACCTTCTCCTGGAAAATCAGGTCTTGTGTCAAGTCTCTAAAATCCATGTGCTCTCTAATGTCCTGTTGTTTCTACTAAATGGTTCTTAAGGGGTCAAGAATAAACCTTGGCTTTGTTTTTCTCTCTTTTGTGTCCTTTTTATGTGCAGTGAGTGTGATGTGGTCATTGGCTGTATTTGTCTTAAAAGTTTTCTAAATCAGTTTCCAAAAGATCTGTAATTGCGTGTGTTTAACACTTACAAAAATCTCAAAGGTGCTGGGGAAGACCCAATAAACTACATTTTAATTGTTTATGGTGGGGATTTCCTCTTCAGGTGCTGTGTGTGTCTGAGTTAGGAAAAGCAAACACATCCTAGGGCTGTTGGTGTAGGCAACTGAATTCCAGACTCTCTCTGTGGGTGGAGCCCTCCCTCTGCTCCTGCGAGCGGGGCTAAACAGTGCAAGGTGACTCCAGCCCTCCCTGGGCAAGAATACGCAGAATAAGTGGGAAATCGGTGAATCTGCGGGTGTTTCCCGGCCCGCGTCCTTGGCTCGTCCGTGCTGGGGGAGGGATTCGAACCCGTGGCCCCAGGAACGGGCAGGGCCCCGCCTATCCGCCAGGGGGCGGCACCGCCCCTCCCGCCCGAGCGAGGCGGACGCGGCCATTGCGGCCCGGAAGGGGCGGGACAGGCCCGGCCCGGCCGTGAGGGAGCCCGGGAGTCGTGAGGGAGCTGCGGGGTCGGGAGGGACCTCCGGCACCGGGCAGGGTCGCCATGGAGTCGTGGCAGCTCCGCTTCGAGACTCTGGAGGCTCTGCGCCTCTCCAGCAAGGGCCGGCTGAGCTACTGCAGCCGCTGGCAGGAGGATGAGGTGAGGGCTCGCCCCGGGAGTCGTCCCTGCCCCGCTGGGAAACACCGCCCGCTCGGATCGGTGACACTCCGGGCTTGAAATAGCCCCAGGCCGGGTCTCGGCCCGGGAGCGTGGGGTCGGGGAGCCGGGCTGGCCCGCGGGGATTCAAATGTCCTGCAGAAGTAGGGGAAGAGCGGGAAAAGTGCTGGAAAGACATCATCAGAAGAAATGGTTGCATAGGGCACTGAGCTGCGGTGATAAAGCACCTACGGACTGTGCAAATGTGCTTATGATGTGTTAAAGTTTTATTGCTGTGTTGGATGTTAATGCTGTGTCGCGTTTACGGAGAATGTTTTGTCTCAAGGCTGCCTTGGAAGGATGCGTGGCTCCCGTGGAGCTCTCCCCTTACTGCGGCTGGGTGCTGGACAGCCTTAGTGGGCAATTAACCCAAGAAATCACACCCTCCGGGACTTCGACGCCCAAGCAATCCACACCCCTCCCAAAAAGGGCATCTTCGGAGAAGATCCCGCCTGGCAGCCACCATAGCTCTTCACCCCCTTCATCTACAGAGCCCAGTGAGACCAAGGTAGCTCTCTGATTATAATCTATGTGTTTATGGAGCAGCTGTGAGAAAAAAAAAGCATCCTAACTTGCTGCCATAAATTGTCTGATTGAGGCTGATTTGTGGTCTGTTAATTTATAGGGAAAATATGCTTAGTTTTAACTTTTTGTAGCAGGTGATGATAAAATTGGTATTAACAAGATTTTCATAGAAAAATGCTTTATAGGCAGTAAAATCAAATCCTCTTTGTCTGTTTCTTCACAAATAATAGTTTAGGAGACTTGCTTTATCTGTTTCCCTCTGTGAGTTGCTGATCCTGTGCTCAGTCACTGATTTTGCTTTTATGCTGACCACGCAGGAAAATGATCATCTTAGTCCCCTGGAAATAAATCAAGAAGTCTTTCCAGCAGGTCTGTCATCTAAAGTTGCAAAAGTCGAGGGCTGCATTCGGATGTATGAAGAGATGCACAGGCTGAAAGCAAAGGTAAGAAAAAAAGTTTGAGGGAGTGTTTGTGAATCCCAGGAGAGCTCCACAGCCAGATGTAACAATGGCAAGGACAGCAAGTTGTCCTAAATGCTGGGCAGTTTAGCTTGTGGGTTTTTCTGTCCAAATTGTTCAATGACTACCTTTGGTACCCTTCTGTAATGCAGGAGAGGCTGAGACAGCGGCAGGAGGAGCAGGAGCAGATGGTGAGGGCAGCCTATGCCCAGGCCAGTGAGCAGCTGAAGCGCTTTGATGAACTCAGGGAGCTAAAGCGGCATCAGGAATTCCAAGAGTTGCAAGAAGTAATGGAGAAGAGGTGAGGTTAGCTCTGGTATCCTTAAATTTTATAGCATTTAATCAAAGTGGCAATTAATTCCTGTGCCTGGCAATTCTGTGCTAGTCACTTGTGGTTGGAAATCTCTCCTTACGCTTTTCTTACATTACCTGTCTTGTAAGAATTTGTCTGTCAGAGTAGATCTCTGGCTACTTTTGAGATTTCAGTGGTTAGAAAAAGACAATATTTGTGATAGTTAAAGTTCCTTTAGGTTATTTTAAAAGTAACTTGCTGTGTGTTTGTTTGCGTTTTGTCTCCTGAATGTCTTGAATACAGTTTTTTGTCTTTATGTGTATTGTAGCTCAAAGGAGGCTCAGGGGCAGCAAGAGAAGTTGAAGGAAGAACACCGACATAGAGCAAAGGTCTGAGACTCTTAAGAATTGTCTTTCCTAAAAGACCGTGACTATTGGGTGGGAACTGGAAAGACCAATTGATTTACTTGTATTTCCATGACACCCTGGAATGAGGATGGATTTTCTGGTGCTATCCTGGGCACCTGCTGCAGTGAGGAAAGGCACTTGTGTCACAGGAACAGGAAGGCCCTGTAAAGCCAGACTCATCAGACCAGGAAGGAGCTGTATAACTGGAGTTTTTGAAGTATTTTATGACTCTTGTGTCTTTGTCTCCCCAGATATTAAACCTAAAATTGCGTGAGGCAGAGCAGCAGAGGCAGCGCCAGGAAGAGCTGGAACGTTTGCGCAAGGAAGAGGGCCAGGAGAGACTGCGTCGCCTTTATTCCATCCAGGAGGAACTGCTGCAGCTGAACCAGCAGATTGATCCCAACTACAGGCACAAAGACTTGCCCAGAATCGATCTGTCTGCCTACAGCAATCGTGGCAATCAGATCTGTGGACTGGTGTCAGGGCTCATCCGCACCACAAGCGAGGTACAGGCTCTGGAGCTGTTCTTAACTTTAGCTCTCATTCCTTCATAAAGCTCCCTGTAGTTAGGCAGCTTGTCATGAGGCCTTTAAATAAGATGGCATAGCAATGTTTTTAGATATTCATTCTATAAAGCACCTAATTTCAAAGAGGAATTCTTTCCTCTGGCACTTCAGCTGTTCTCTTGAAGATGGCTTATAAAAATGCATGAAAACTTCTACAGGAGGAAAATTCAAATTAAATTGCCGTCAACTCTTGGTGCTGTAAATTTTCTTTCTGAGACAATGGACTGGTTCATGAATTGTTAAATACTGAACATCTTATGATTCTCCTATGCTCATAAGCCTTTTTGCAGTTGCTGGGTTTCCTTGACATTTTGTTTCTCTAGGGTGGGATAAAAATCTTGAAAAATAAAAAACTAATAAGGCTACTCCTGTGCTCCAGCTTATCACAGCTGTCTTTCTGCAGAGGGAGCTGTCGAAGCTTTGCACTGGAGTTCACTTGTACTTGCCCAAATGTGTTCTTAATTTTTCTTGTCCAAGATATTATGAGATTTAGTAGGAATTTACATTATTTACAAGTATTATGACCAATGTTATGTACACATAAAGGAGATGGGGATAAAATATTTAGTTAGTTCCCAGATTATCTGAAGGCTAATGCTTCAAAGGCTCCTTGCTCTTGCTGTTGGCCCTGTGACACTGAAACAGAAGGTTAATGCTGTGTTGCTTCCCCTGTTTCTTGACAGAGAGGGTTCCCTACTCAAGCAGATGTGGCCAGCACTGAACGAGCCCTGCAGGAGATGCGAGGGGTGATATCCACCATGCAGCAGGAAATCTCTGCAGCTCTGGAAGAAAAAAGGAGGAAAGATGAAGAAGAAGAGAAACAAAAGCAGAAAGAGTTAGAAAAAAAAGAGCAGATGAAGAGTCAGACTCCTGCCCCTGCACAGCAATCAGGAGGAAAGCAGCAGAAGGAAGGTTGGTTGGGCTTTTCTTTTTAATTTTTTTTGTTTCTTTTCCTTGCAGCTTTTAAAAATTATTTTCATACTAGAGGTTTTGGTCTTTCTTAGTCATCATCTTTTTTTGTTTTTTAATAACAGGACTTCAAGTTAAAACCGAAGAAAGTATCATGCAGTGGTACCAACAGCTTCAGGATGCTGCTGAGCAGTGTGTTGCTGCTTTCAGTGAAATTGGAAACTGCAAAGGCAACACTGAGGTATAAACAAATTATTAATACTGTTGAAGAGAGATTATCCTAGTGTCTAGGGTAAATGGAACAGCTTTCATTTTTAAAAAGTTAAAAATTCTGTTGTAGCAGCCTCTGTTACCAGTCTGCTCATCCAAACTATCATAGATATATACTTGTTTGGAAAGGATTTTAAAGTTATTTGTTTGTTTGTTTGTTTGTTTGTTTGTTCTTCAGGTGAAGAAGATAAAAACAAACTTGCAGAAAGCAGCTACAATCCCTGTGAGCCAGATCTCTAGCATATCAGGTCAGGAAATCTCCAAGAGCTCAATCCCACTGAAATTCCTTTTGCTTTAAAGATTTTAGCAGGGCACAACATATTAAGTATTCCTGTAATTATCCCTACAGCAGAAAGCTGACCTGCACACAGCCCAAGTCTGTGCAGCAGTGTTTGCTTGTGTTTGGAAGGCCTATTGCTTCCTTCAGAAGCACCTTTCTTCATCAGGATTAAGTTTGGTTAATCAGATGGAGCAAAGGTGCCCTTTGGGATTTGGGTCTGGTGTTTGTAAACTTGATGTGGTCTGGTAAGATTTGTCTGCTGTTCCCCTATCTTCTGTCTCCATACATTCCTTACTATTTGCAGGCTCTAAGCTGAGAGAGGTGTTTGACAAGATCAATAACCTGCTGTCTGGGAAGCCTGTTCAGACTGAAGGGCAAGCGGTGTCGGTGACTCAGCATCCACAGGGGCTGGAGTTTGTTTGTTACAAACTTGCAGAGAAATTTGTGGTGAGGAAATCTCTTCTTTGGGGTGGCACAGGTAGCCAGTGCTCTAGGAAATGCTTTTGGACACTGAACTGTGTCTTCAGCTGTGAAGAACAAAATCACTGGGTGTTAAGTTTATGCATATTAATGAAGTGAAAGAACTTAGTTTCCCTTTCCCTCCCACCCCTGATTTTATTTCTTCTAGGAGGAAAAGCTCTCTTATATTTCAGGCTTATATCCTATATATTTTGAACTAGGTGGGTGCAGTGTTAGTGGAAAATAGTTTGATATTTAATTTCAAAAGCAAATTATCACAAAATTGTATATAGGCTCAAACCCTTATATCTTGGCAGAATTTGAGGGACAAAAACCCCTACACTTAGGCTCAAGAGGCAAACTCCAGTCCCTGCTTTGTTGTTAGCACTTCCCAATAAATGAAGTGTCATAGTTTTAAGTTGTTTTTTGAAGTTGGCAGTATTTTTCTCTAATCTTTATTTGCAAAATTTGGGCTGTTTGAAGCTTTTATCACTGCAGGAGCAAATGCATGCAAAAATCAGCCCATGGAGTAAAACTGTGACAGATTTATAATAACTTGAAAATTATTGTTTGGGTTGAGAATGTCTTTGCAGCCTGCACTTTGGGCCTGTGTTTGCCAATCCCATTTTCTATCCTAAGCCAGAGTTTATTGTCATCCTCTGTGGGAGCTGAGGACTTGCAGCTTCATCAGCTTTTTTATCCTTGGCTTCATAGCCATGGAAATGTTAGGATCCTTTAGTAAAGACTAATTACAAAAATGAGGATTTTTTTGCCTGAGAAATGACTGGAAGGGGTGGTGGCTGACTTTCCTTTTCTACCCTCCAGAAACATGGGGAAGGAGAAGTATCTTTTCACCACGATTCAGCTTTCCCAATTGCTGTGGTTCTCTCAGGAATTTGGGAATTACACCCTCGAGTAGGAGACATCTTTTTAGCTCATCTGCACAAAAAGTGCCCATATTCTGTGCCATTTTACCCTGCTCGGAAAGAAGGAACTTCTCTGGAAGAGTATCAGAGGTAAATTTATTATAAATAAATAAATTTATTTATTTTTCAGCATGAACCCTGCAAGGCTGAAAATTGTTCTTTCCCTTCATCCCTGAGCACATAGGCATTGACTCTGGAGGTTCACTCACAAGTGTGTAAAAATCATCTTGTTCCAGTGCTCTGCCATGGCAGGGACACCTTCCACTAGACCAGATTGCTCAGAGCCCCATCCAACTTGTCCTTGAACACTTTCTTGGATGGGGCAGTCACAGCTTCACTGTGTGATCTGTTCCAGTGCCTCACCAAATGGTGGAACATATGATCCAGAGGGTAATGATCAGCCTCTGGAATAATTCTTGTCTGTTTTTGGAGAATCCCTATTCTTAGTACAGTTGGCTTTATGTAAGCTGAGAGCTGCAGGGACCAGAGTGAATGTATTTTGCTGTACTAATACAGAATTGTTTTCTCATACTTAGGATCCTTGGATATGAAGTTCATGACTCTAAGGTGGAAGAACAGGATCACTTTCTTAAAAGGATGTCAGGAATGATTCGTCTCTATGCTGCCATCATTCAACTCCGGTGGCCTTATGGAAACAAGCAAGGGGTATGTGTGTGGCATTAGAATTAGAACCTTATTACTATCTCTAGAGTCTATTAAATGGAATTATTGGAAGCTCCTTTTGTAGTGGAGGTGTGCTGAATTTAAACAACTTAGGACATATTTGAAAGGAAATGGCCATAGCCATAAGGAACAAAGCAATGCCAAGTAATTAATGGTGTGGACTTTTAATTCCTTTATGTTTTCACAATGATCAAGTTTTATGTCAAATTTTTTTAAGAAGTAAATGAAAAAACTGCCTGTTTTGATAATTGTGTTTTACAAGTCATAAAGCAAGTGTTGAGTAGCTTCTCTTTGCTTTGTAGGCACATCCTCATGGTCTGAGCTATGGATGGCGCTGGCTTGCTCAGATGTTGAATCTGGAGCCTCTGGCAGATGTGACAGCTATGCTGCTTTTAGATTTCCTGGAGGTAAGTGGTGTGGATAACTGTTAGTAGTTAAATATCACCAGTTTAGATCTCTTTTGGGTTCTGAAGGAATTGCTGAGATGAGATTTTTTTTAACTTGTTCTTATTCCTTCAGAAAGTAACGTGAATATGTCCATGTTCTTGCAAATATAGCTTTGGAGCTGAATGATTTCAAAATGGAAGTTTTTATACACACAGAACTTCTGTTGTATTTGATTCTGTTTAAAGTTCCTGGTGTTTTAAAAATAGTTGTATGGTCTTATATAAGTTCTGTTCTAAGCACTTGGCAGTTTGTACAGTGCAAGGAGGTCCTATGGCTGTTCTAGCTAAATTAGTTCATTAAAAAGGATAGGTTTTTCAGGCTGAAAAGGTCAGAGCCTGATGGATGTTAATCCTATATTTTAGTATATAGGCATATGCTACATAAGAGCCAAAGTTAAAGGCTGTAATCAGGGGGCACAAACACTATTGAACATAAGCAGCTTCTGTGCTCTTCAAATGCTTCCAAACAACTGTAAAAGTGCAGATGAGAAAATGGGAAGTGAAGTACCCATGGTGGATTCTGTTAGGGGTGGTGAACTCAGAGGAACATTTGTCCTGTAAACTGGCTGTGTGAAGAAACCTGATGAATCACTACACACAGCAGTAATCACAGTGGGGAAATGTCCACAATGTGCCCCAGTAAATGCTGTTAGGGAAGAGAGCTATTTTTGGAGGGAGACAGGGGTGAAAGAAAGGATAGCGAGATTCTTATCAGTGGCCACCACAGTCAACAGGAAAAAAGGTGGTTGTGGTAATGCAGTAACAGCATTTAGAGGATTTGCTTGTTTTAGTGTAGGTGTATTTCTTTAAATGTCTGAATAAAACATTAAGTGGTTGATATGAAGCAGGTTCACTGCAGTTGTCAAGCAAGTCTGAAACCCAATTCTGTAACCTGCTCTTCATGCTTTTCTGTATCACAGGTGTGTGGCAATGCTCTGATGAAGCAGTATGGGATTCAGTTCTGGAAAACAATGTTCTTTATCCAGAAATCCTATATCCCAAGGTATGATATCTGGAGTTAGGAATGTTGGTGTTCACTCTTAAATGACTCATCCATGTTTTCCAATCTCTGTCATCCACCCTCACAACCACTTGTGAATCAAACCCAACTTTCTAAATAGATTTTGAAACGTGCTGTTGTTTTTGCAGAATTGAAGCTGTGACCAGCGCTGGCCAGATGGGCTGTTTGTCACGCTTGAAGAGTTTCGTGCAGGTAAAGCAGCTTTGTGGGCTTTTTTTTTTTTTTGTTCATTTGGTTTTCAAGTGTTTTGGTTTAAGTTTTGTTTTCCCATCATTGAATATATGCATCATTTGGATAATGAGGCTGGCACTGCTTGCAGCACACCTGATTATCCAGACTCTATCATCTAACCCATCTTTTGTAATTTTTCAATTACTGAATTACCTTAATGATAGTTATGATGTCAAACATTTTGCTGCTTTCTTACCTCAGATCTAATTTTTATCAGTGAAAATGTGTTTTGATAATAAAGGAAGATCAGTGAGAGGAGATGTACAGGTTGAGGAGGGCTCTATTGAGTCATTTCTGTCACAGCTATTTCTTATCAGTAGTTGCTTGTTTTTAGCACTTGCCCTGATTATATTTATGAGCTGCTCTCTGTAGTGTTTGTTTAGCATTGCATTCTGCATATTTTTAATAAAGCTTGCAAAACTGTAAAATGCTTGATTGTTTAAATTGTTCTGTGAATGTTGACTTAGATTATGATATTAAAATACAACAGCTTTGGAGTTCTACTTTATAATACATTTTATTTGCAATGCTTTGAATGTGCAATAAGAGCCATCAGAATTCCTGAGAAGATATGTTAAATTAAAATACACTTTTATTTATCTTTATTATTTGTCATTTTCTCCATTAGAAATGTCTACAGGAGCAGGAAATTCCATTACCAAAGGGCATTCTGACACCTACCTTTTGGAGAACATAAATCGGTCTGTATTTCCTTTCCCAGATGTCTGTGCTTTCAGACCTGGCTTTCTGTTTACACATAAAGGCACAATATATTTTGTGCTTTGAATCACAGAATGGCTTGGGTTGGAAGGGGCCTTAAAGGTCATCTCATTCCTGCCATGGGCAGGAGCACTTTCCAATAGACCAGGCCCAGTCTGGCCTTGGACACTTCCAGGGATGGGGCAGCCACAGCTTCTCTGAGCAACCTGTGCCAGGGCCTCACCTCCCTCGTGGGGAAGAACTCCTTCCTGATATCCCTCCTAACCCTGCCCTCTGGCAGTGGGAAGCCATTCCCCTTGTTCTGTCCTGTCATGCCCTTGTCCGAAGTCCCTCTCCAGTTCTCCTGGAGCCCCTTTAGGCACTGGAGGGGTCTCTTAAGGTCTGCCTGGAGCCTTCCCTTCTCCAGGTGAACACCCCCAGCTCTCCCAGCCTGGCTCCAGAGCAGAGACACTCCAGCCCTGTGATTAACTTAGTGTCTGTCTTCTGGATTTGTTCCAACAGGTCAGCGTTTCTTGGATGGGGGAGCGCCTGGACACAGTTTAGAAGAATGAGAATAAAATATTCTATCAACCTTAACATTTAATTCAAGAAGATTTATTTCTTAAGACTTGGAAGTTAATCTTTGCATAAGTTCTTGTATAATAAATTACTGAAAATTCAAGACTTTTCCTTCATATGTTTAAACATGTGGAAGATGCTTTAAATCCAGTGTCCTGGTGGCTCCAGAGGTTAAGGACTCTTGGACTGAAAAATTGCATGGTGCTGTTCTGCTCACTGAAGTGAAAATACCTCACAGCTTTATGAACTCTTAACAGAATAGTCAATCTCAAACCTGCTAGAACTTTATTTTTGTATTTTTTAACGTCAGTCTTTTATGGTTCAACTGTAATTATGCTGATGGACTTGTTTGTCTCAACAACATCTAAAAACTACGGTAAAGGCTGAGCAATGCTGACACTTTTCTCCCTTGGATGTAACTTCACTCTAAAAAGCAGGACTCTGGGTCATAGGGAGGTAGACTCACTGCTGCAAAAGGTTTATGGGGGAAAGAAGAGTTCCTGAAACAATAGAAATTCTATGGGTTTTTTCTGTTGGAGAGGGACTGTCGAGAAAATCCACAGCTGAATACAGATGAATACAGGAGATGGGAAATCTATTTGATTTATGGTCAGGTGTCTTTGAACTGTTTTGGTGGCCTCTAAGATGAGAAAATTTACTTGAGTTATACAGGGTAGTTTATTGTTCCGGGAGTATACCGTTGCAAGTTGAAAATGTTATTTTTACCAGACTGGGGTTTGTTTTTCCTAGAGGCACCACCTTTTGAAGCTGTGGAGCATGGAGTTGAGGCCATATGAAAATATGAATTTGATTTTCTATATAGTTCTTGAAATTTCTGAGAAAAGGTTGTAATGTGCTTTAGAATTCAGGCCTGTGAAAGCCTTAACCTTGGCTTTAAAATGGACTAGTACATACATTTGTATTTGGTTTCTGTATTTTGTAAACTGACTCTGGAATTCTTTAGACTACACTTAGTAGTCTAAAGAAGTTACCTTGTGATTGTTCTGGGAAATTGGAAATACCTTTCTGGTGTCCTTTTTGCCAGATAACTCTGAAGCAATGCAACTTTTATTAGTATACTTGAAAATGTACAAGGTTTTTTAATACTGAGTGGAGATGTTTTAATTATATATTGCATATCCATAATTACGGTGCAGATTCACTTTGCCAAAGCAGTAATTGGTCCTGTCTGTTAGAAACAATTGTCTTCCTGTGCCAAACCCAAGAAGGAATTTGATTATGTACTTGTGAAATACTTCTTTTTTTGCTAACATCTACTGGGAGTTTCTAACACTTGTGGGGTGAATAAAAGTATATATTTTTATAAATAACAAACAAGGTATCCTTTTCTGCCTCAGTAAAGAGCATCCACACACCTACTATTTTAAAAATACTAATAAGATTTTCTAAATGAATAATATGTGTGCTTCATAAGAATCAATACGTATTTTTAGAAGTAGCTTGAGGTTGTATGTGCTGCTTGAGCTGAATGTTTGACTTGTTTTTGTCATTTTAGCAGGGTTGGATGGTAGCCAGTTGGTGGTGTGAAGATGCAGTGCAAATAAGGTCATATGCATCTATTCATGGTATTTTTACATTTATATTTATATTAAATATGATCATGGAGAGCATCTCAGATGTGGAAATACTGTGCCTTCAGGACAAGGTGCAGCAAAGTTGGTGTGAGTCAGACTCTTCTTGGAGACAGGAGTTCCAGGCAGTCCCAGGGATGCAATGTCACCATAAGTGGCTGTGCTTCAATTAAGTACTTCACTCAAAGTGTTATTAACTCATATAGCCATCAAACCCACTCACCACTTTGAGCCAATAACGTTCTAGCTGCCTTTCAGCCCTCTACTCTCTAATTATTTAATTTTTTTAGAGTAGAATGTGTCTATTTTAAGCATAGATTTAATGCTAAAGGCTCATTTTCCTTTGAATTTATGCATCAGCATTTCAGAAATAGCTTTCCCTTGACAGGCCCTCGCAGACTTTTGATGCTGTGTCCTTGCCAGGCTTCTGGGTGACACTGCACGGTGCTTCAAGCAGCCACTCTTACCTACACATCTATATATCTGTATATAAATTATATATATATATATATATATATATATGTATATGTATATATACAAATACATATCTATATAATGTAAACCTAACGAACCTGCTGTTTTGAACGTGGCTGGATGCTGCAGAACCTCGATTCTCTGAGACCCAAACTGTCCCTGGCTGCTGAGCAGGGGGCGGAGACCTCTCTGCCGTCCCCCTGCGCGGACATTTGAACCGATTTTAACTCTAATCGTGTATTTTTGGGGTGCCCGAGACCGATCCCTGCAGGGCACAAACGCTCTCTGCACCTTGCTGCTCCGCTCGGCTCTTTCCGGAACAGCTCGGTTCTTTCCGAAGCTGCTCGTTTCTTTCCGGACACTCGTCCCTCGGTTCCTTCCGAACACCTCCTCCTTTCCGTAACTGCTCGTCTCTTTCCGGAATCACTCGGCTCTCTCCGGCTCCCCGCTGTTCTCCGGCAGAGCTCGGGTGGGCGTGGCCTCCGCACCCTTTTTCCGACTCTTTCCGAAGCCCTTCGGCTCTTTGCCGGCCGGGCAGGGCCGCTCTGCGGCGCTGACGTCACCTCCGGCCGCGCTATAAAAGGGCAGGCGCGGGCGGCGTGCGCGGTCCGTGGCGGAGGGCGCGGAGCCGGCGGGAGGTCCCTGCGCACCACAGACCCGGTGAGGGGATGGGGCGGGCGGGGGGCGCCGCGCGGCCTTCACCGCGCCCCGCTCGGGCTCACCCAGCCCCGCAAGCACAGCCGGGCACAGGTGTGCCGGTGCGCCGGGGGAGCCTGAGGCCGGCCCTGCCTCCGCGGGCGTCCCGGCCGCCGCTCACTCTCGCTCTCCGCGGCAGCCGCGTCTCCGCCGGGCGGTTCTTCATCGCGGGGAGCCGCTGAGGCGAGCCCGGGGTCTCCCCGCGGCCCTCGGGCGAGCGGAGCGAAGGGCGGGGGCGCGGCGCGGGTGAAGGGCGGGCGGGCGGGCAGGGAGCGGCCGCAGCCGCCCTGGGCAGCGCGACCCGCGGCTGGAATGCCATTCAGCGCCCCGGGGAGGGACAGATAGGCGGAAAGCGACATCCCCGGCGGATCACAGCCCCCGCCGTGCCTGCCCGTCCCCTCGGGGTGCCACCCAGCATTTCCCGGGGACAGTTCCCGGGGGATGGAGCCCGGCGCTCCGCGGCGCCGGGAATCCTTGCACAGCAATGGCTCCCGCGGTGCCCAGCCCTGTCCAAGGTCAGGAGATGCGGCGAGGAGGAGGAAGGAGCGAGGAAGGGCTCGAGGCAGCGGGGAGAGCTGCTCGGCAGGGCCCGAGGGGCTCCGGGCAGGGACGGGCTCGGGGCTGGCTCCGCAGAGGCAGGCAGGGAGACATTTCAAAGGGATCGCCAGACCTCTGTGCCTTTCATATATGTGTTACTTTGTATGTAGGGCAAGGTCTACTGCTTCCCTTGTAAAAGAATCAAGATTTGTCCCTGCCCTGATTAATTTTTTTTTTTTTTTTAAATTTCAAATAAATCCAAGCCAAGTGTTTCTTAATTGGTTACCCGCATACATCTTACGTGGCTATAAGGATATAAATCTGCATTGCTGGATCATAAGTATGTGCCAATAGGGCAACCATTTGCCCTGATGTTGAAGGAAAACCAAGCAAGTATCACTGTATATTTTTTCAGCACGTTCATATTGGCTGTTCAGGATTTTTTTGTAGCTGTTTTATGATAAACCATTTTCATGTTGCAGTCGAAAATGTACGTGACTCTTGAGCAGTCTTTCATACATATTTAAATAGGTTTTGAAGAGCAGTTGTCTGGAGATGGCGAATGAACACATCAGGGAAAAAAAAAGAAAAACCAACCCAAAAAAAGCCAACTCAGCCTGAAATGGTTCTGTATCTTTCTGGAAAACAAATAATCCATTTTCTTTTGGCATTTTGTTTTCAGCAAAATGCCAGAAGATTCCAATGACTGTGTTCACTGAAAGGCCTTGGTCAGGGATTCAGATTTGTTCAAAACAAATTTTAAATTCCCTTGTGGGATTTTCATGCATTTAAATACAACTAGCAGTGAGTTCTTCTATGAAATCTTCATTTGTCCTAATTTATAGATTGTGCAGAGAAAATAATGGAAAAATGGTTGAAAATGGGATGCTTTGTGCTGCATTGTGTGCAGGATCCATAACTGCTATAATGGAATTGTTAAGCTATGGAAAATACTTGATCCAAGATAACAGGTTACGTTGTTCACAGGAAGTCATTTATTTCCATTCTTGTTGATATAAAAAGTCACAATATCCATATTGGTCAGACTGAAATAGGAATTTTATTTAAAAAAACAGATTTGAATGTAATGCTTATATGAGATTTGTAGTTCAGGGAGTTAAACATATTTCTGGTTGATTTTTTAATAGCAAAGGTAGCCACAATAACAAAAATGGTGCATATCAAAGCCTGTTGGTTACATTTACACATTTTAAGCATTTTTTCGACATTTTTCTCTTGCACAGCAGCGCAGCACTAAGATAAGAGAGGCCTTAATTCTTTTGACGGAGGGTGGTACCTCTTGGTGAGAAATTTGTATTTCTCAACTATGACATTTACAACTAACCTTAGTGATTTAACACGAATAACTTGGTATCTTTGCTGCCTTTTTTTGGTCCATTTAAAGCTTTTATGGGGTTGTAACTGTTTTAATCGTAAATACATTGTTTTTTGGGTGCAATTAATCACTTTCCCTGTATCAGAGGAAATAATACCAATTCCTCCCTTTTCTCCTCTGCTTGTTAGTGTAGTGTGGGAGTTTGTTTTTTCCATTTGTCCCCAGAGTGAGTGTAGGCAGCAGAAGAATGGGGTGGAGCAGACTGCAGATGCCGTGGATGGAGGCTGTGGCCTGGGCTGTGCTCCCGGGGCTGCCTATGGATCCAGCAGAGGGGGAATGTGCTGACTCCCTGCTGCAGCTGACACAGGTGAAGCTGTGCAAATGCCAGAGGAACGGTGCACAGCTCCAGCAGGCACAAAGGCACACACTGCTGCAGTTTGCCGTGGAGGTGTTGCAGTGTGTCCATGGGGATAATGTAGGGTTGGGGAAGGCAAGGAAATTTTCAGCTGAAACGTCAGTGGATTGGACACTCTTTAACAGCTGCATCTCAAAAAATGTCATGTCAAAAAATACCTTCTGTCACAACTGCTACTTGTCCCTTTTTTTGTTGTGGCAATTGAGAGTAAACATTGTTGTAGACATTTACATTCCAAACCTTCTGATTGAATTTGTATCTTCAAATTAAGCTGTCACACTTGATTATGCTGTAACAAGAACCATCATTTGCCAAGTCCAGATAACTTGCTTTACTTTCTGTTTTGACCTTCAGATTATGTAGTTTTTTGTTTTGTTTTTAACTAACTGGAAAGGTTCATACATACCAAATTAACTAAGTTTTCCCGTTGATAATGTAACCTTTTTTTTGCATGAGGAGATCTATCATTCTCAATAGCTTGGGTAATACTAACATCAAATTGTTTTATGTGACAAGGAAGCAAAAGAAAACTAATTTACAGGTATTGTGACAGAAAAAAATTCAGCCATATCCTTATGGTGGTCATTAGTTGAATGTTATCTCGATTTCCCCCTCCCTTTTAGACTCTACATTCTTCCATCATGTTGTCATCGTTTCGTAAAGTCAAAGTCCAGGTATTTTTCCATAATGCATGAAGTGCCCTTGCCACACTTGCCTGCCTTTATTGCAGTGACCTGTTTGTGACAAAAGCCACTGGTTTGAGTTTATTCTATACAGCAGGTGCTTTATTTGCACTTAGTGTGAGTCTGATCTGCCTTTCCTTTAATACTTTGAGTTGCCTAATTTGTCTGTGATGCATGATGTGTGAACATTTTATAGGAGTTATAATTTAATATAATCAGATTTTGATACAGATTAATTTTCCAAGAGGTTTTTGTTTTAAAATGTACTTGAGCAGAATCTCTTTCTTTATAGCATCTGCAAATCAACTGTGAGGAGATTTACAATGTAGAACATTGTGCATTCAAAGTTGGCTTTGGTTCCTGTTCATCCACTTGCACAAATTTATAATCCTTGAGTTGTTGTGGTGTAACTGTTTCTACACAGTGATTTTCCCTTTCAGTGGTGATAAAATACATAGGATGCATTGATCAGACTTCAGCTGGGGAACACAGGCAACTAGATTTTATTTGGAAATGGTAGTGATGTAAATGTTTATACTGCAATTAAAATGACAATGAAAAGATAACAAATGGAGATGGAAAACGCTGGGGTTAATTATATAATCTTGCATTACCTGTAAACGCTGCATTTCTGCAATGCAGTCAAGGTAATTTGCTTTCTCAGGAGTCTCAGCAGAGTGCAGTCCTTGCCAGACCTGCATAGTTTTATCAAAGGTCTGTGATGTTAAAGCAAAACAAAGCCAATTAAAAAACCCTTGTGCATAAAGATGCCAAATTAAAATGGGCAATCCAACTGCTCTTATTTAAATGGTGGAATTAAGATTTTAAAATTAAATGGCTAAAAATGAACAGGTCTTTAATTGTTTTCATATTTTAAAAGTACATAGTTGAGGCTGTGCTCAAACCCTCTTGTCAGCCTAAATCACCAGCTTTACAGTCACTTTGGTTTAAACAGCTTACAGTTGTTTTTTCTTTCAATGCGACAGTGTCTGTATCCTTGCAATACCTGCTTAAATTTTGGGGCTTGTTTGAATTTTGCCTGCACTGTGGTTAGTCTGTAGGAGTCTACATTAAGCAGCAACTTCAGCACATCTTGATTTTTTTCGTACTGCAGTGCTTGACTGATTTTTGTGGCTTGAAGTTTGTGGAGGTTTGGGGCTGTTAATGACCTCCCTCAATAGTGTGTTTGGACACATGGTTCTGCTGCACATAGTCTACCTTTAAATCATCTTTATTTTGTAAATTTAAATTCAGCAAACCAAAAAGCTAGTAATTAATTTTGTCTCAATAATGTTTTAAATCTCCAGGATATGATATGACATCCTTTAGCTCCTTCTCTTTAACACAACATGCTCAGGCTCCCTTTGCAGGAGCCAGCGCTGTGCATGTTTTCAGACGGATTCTCTTTGATTTTCCAGCAGTACAAGTACTTATGGACTTCCCTAAACTAGGTAGTCATGGTAGTTTGTTTCTTCCCTAGTGTTTCGAGGGAGCTGTGAATCAGAGAAATGAAAGCTGGGAAAAATGTGTGGGTTTTTCTTTCCCCCGCCTCTGTCCTTTTGAAGGTTATTTTCACATCCATTTCACATTCATTTTTTCTTTAAAGAAGAAAGATCAGCAATCTGTTCCTGTTTCCCAGGAGGGAGTAGCTGATATCAGTTAAATCGTCTTTAGACAAGATTGACAATGTGTGGTGTTGATGAACATTAAAAAAAAAATGCATTGAGCTGTTCATGTGTGCATACTTGGGAAGCAGGAATGTTTTGATAGGGAAAATATTTCTGCTACAGGGTACTGCTGAGGTCATGTATGCTGAATATATGTAACACATCAGGACTTGTCTTAAGAGAAAGTAATTATTTTACTACTTAAGATCTTAATGCACTGATATGTAGTTGTTTTTCAGGCAAAAGAGTTTAATATTTTTAACCTTCATGTTATTGCTTTTAAACATACTCTAAAATCTTCCGCCTAGCACTGAGTGTATTTCACATTTGTGCTTTTAAATCCCTGAAAACTTGTTTTGGTAAGGGAAATGCTGACAGCTCTGCTGCATGGCACCACTAATTCCTGTTGAACCCACCTCGGTTCCGCTGTTGCTGAACTTGAATGGTGTTGCTGACATCATCGTTGTTGCACTGCGGTGTCTGTAAATACCTGCAGTTGTGTATTTTAGAGTGCCATTATGTATAATTTGTGTTGAATGGGGAAGGCATAGATGGAAGCATGAAAGTAATAAGTTTGTTTTGCTGTTTTGTTTCTTTTTCTTAAATTTCCTACTTTTTTTTTTTTGCTATTTCTTTTTCTTTTTAAACTACACCACCGCAACAGTGCAGTGTGAAGAAGCATTTCTGATTTTTTGAGTTAGACATAAGCTGACTTAATGTCAGTCTTACAGCATGAAAGGAGGAATGAAATGCCATCAGGACAGTCCAGATCCACTGTCTGGGGCCTGGAAAGTTCTTTCAGCCCTTCCTTATCGCTCGGTACCGGCTGTGCCGGGCGGGGCCGGAGGGATGACGCTGGTTATCTGGGGACAGCCTGGCACGGTGACATCCCAGTGCTTTCCACCTTAAAAACAGAAACCACAACTTTTAGTTGATGGGATTCATGCAAGAAGCGCAGAGGTGTATCCTAGGTGTCTTCAAACAATGTAGTTGAACCAAGAAATTTTGGGAACATCTTGGGGGGGTACTTGGTATTCCAGGGGATGCTACAGTTGGAGGTGATGCCATGGGAGGGAGGGAGACTGCATTGTTCTGCAGCATCCATGACTTTTGAGTTCTGAGCTCCCTGGTGGCTCTGGCAGCACAGACACTGCTGACGTCGACTGGGGCTGCAGGAAGAACAGTCCATTATTGCTACACCAAAGCACTTCTTTTACAATTGACTCGCTCCACTGTAGTTACAAAAGGAGCCTTTCTTTTAACCAGTTTCAGCAAAAAGAGGAGCCAGATTGCCTGGCTTGTGTGGTGAGAGGCAAACCAGCTCCCAGGGTAAATTACAGGAGGTCTCCCATTTGGTTTTCAAAATTGTAACAATATTTGAAATTGTAATTTAAATAATTTAAATCTTTTCCTAGATTAATAATGTAAATAATATAATAATTTAAAATGTTTTCAAATCACTTTTCAGAGGTTGTTTTTGATATTGCAATACAAGCTGAATTGTATTTTACAGTGAATGAATGTACAGTATTCCAGAGACTAACCAGGATTTAATTTTATCCCAGTACTGCCCAAAACCAGACCCAGCAGAGAGGGGCTCCAGCCATGCAGTACATTAGACCAGCTGCCACTGTGTTATTCCTGAGCACAATGCAGTTTAAAAGAAGTATTGTTGGGATTCAAACACAGCATGACAGGGCAGGAAAGGAAGTTTTTAGCAGTAACTTCCTTTCCTGAAGGAAAAAGGCTGTTTGAAAGAATGCTGGAGAAAACCAGCTGCTTTCTCAGGGAGCCAGATCTGTGCTTGAGCTCGAGTTATGCTCAGGGGTTTGAGCTTTTAATACTCAGATACACTAATCAAGTGGAGATTTTGGTACCACTGCCAGACGAAACCTGGGCTTCGTTTATGTAACACAGTCTGCACACAGTGGGGTGGTTTTTTTTCCTTGCCCTCTTTTGTCAGTAATGAGGGGAAGAAAAAGCAAAGCTGAATTTTCTTTCCTTCCTGCAAGTGCCGCAGTGCAGTTGGGGCTCAGAGTTCATGGGAGCAAGGAGTGCTGCTGGCACGGCTGTCCTCTGGAGGGTGGGGACCTTGGAAGGGAGCTCAGGAATGTGTGGATTCGTCCCCATGTGTTCCTTTCTATCAGATTGTCCTTTTACAAGTGCTTGGAAGCCAAATGGGAAAACATGGCCCTGTAGATCACTTTCCAACCTGTGGAGTTTTCCGTACAATTATGCAAGATACGTGTCTAATTAAAGCATGCAGCTAACTAATGACTAAAGAACAATTTAATATTTAATGATGTATTTTAACTGATTGCCCATGTCTTTTA
This sequence comes from Entomyzon cyanotis, assembly GCA_024500445.1. NCBI lineage: Eukaryota > Metazoa > Chordata > Aves > Passeriformes > Meliphagidae > Entomyzon > Entomyzon cyanotis. The sequence continues at coordinate 5,522,764 of JAKEPQ010000670.1, forward strand.
GTCTGCAGTTCTGGTCTGGGTTTCTTCCCTGGCTGATAGAATCGATGAGAAGTACCTTTAGCTTGGAGTGTGCAGAACTGATGGTAGAAAAGCATTAAGTGAATGGCATGTGTAAACACTTGTACAAAAAGACATTAATTGCAAAATTGCTCAAGGACAGAGTATTTGTTGCAGCAACCTCTTGATATGCAGAGTTAGTTGTTAAATAAGTGGTTAAATATCCAAACTTCAATGATGATAGTAGCTCTACTTCTTAAATTTATGTTACAGTTCTAGTGCCAGATCTCTATTAAAAATCAAGCTTTTTCAAAGTTTAGGAACTGAAAACTAAAGGTTGTCCCAATATTAATAAAAAAGAGAAAAAGCAGATCAGTAGTCAAGTCTTTGCTGCCTGTGGTAACAATATTAGGTTTTAGTGTAAGTAGAAGGATTTAGTATATGTAGAAGGATGTAGAAGAATTTTCAGTTGGAGCAAGATCATTGTTTTAACAAAATGCTCCTTGACTTACTTGTCTAAGGCCAGATCCATGAAGCTTCTTACTGGCTTTTGAAAGGTTATGTAGAGAGTGGCAGGATACGTTTGTAACTTATTTTAATTGAGAGAATAAAGAAGATGTACATCGGATGGAGATGTGTGTCTATATATGTATGTGAAATATAAAGAGATGTATGTGGGCCAGTTAACTTGTTCAAAGAACAGTAATACTGTTTCTTTAGTTTATCTGTATTTCGTTTTTTAAATAAAATGTTTCTAGATATTGTATGTTTTGTACAAGAAACGTTTTATGTCTGTGTCTACACATATTTGTGCACAAACCCACATTTTTAGCACTTGTATTGGACACTTGCATGCTACAATCTGAGATGACACAGATTTTATATGACTGCAGCCATATTTGTGCAAACCAAATAGGTGTTAAATGTCTTCGTAAATATTCCTTTACCACTATTTTCTGCTAGAAGTGTGTTTTTATTTTTATGTAAGATATTTGTATTTTACACACGTACCTGCAGACACAGAGTAAGACTGTAAGTAAACCACATGTGTTTTTAAAGAAACAGCATTTTTTTGCATGGATCTCTTCCTGCCCTACCAATGTTTTATAAGACAAACATAATGGGGTTTTATTTGCACTTTCAGAAAATGGATCCAAGTGGTGTAAAAGTGTTGGAAACGGCAGAAGATATCCAAGAAAGGCGTCAGCAAGTTTTGGACCGTTACCACAGGTTCAAGGAACTCTCTTCTCTAAGGCGCCAAAAACTTGAAGATTCCTATCGATTCCAGTTTTTCCAGCGTGATGCAGATGAGCTTGAAAAATGGATCCAGGAGAAACTGCAGATTGCATCTGATGAAAATTACAAAGACCCAAGCAATTTGCAGGCAAGTCCTTCTGCCATTTTATATTTCCTGTGATATTAATTTTAGGGTGTTACAGGTCAGCTGGGATAGAACAAACACAGAAATGAAACTTGATCTGAGAGTGAAGAAAGATGAATGCAAATACCCATGACCTTGCGAAGGGCTTTTCAAAAGCCTGGCTTTTTTGCTGATGTAATTGGAATATTTCTAATAATGGATTAGATGCTACTTCATCATAGAAAAAGTTGCTCAATGTAATGTAGTGTAAAACCAACTTTGAATGTGTTGGATGCCTTAATTTTGTGAATAAATATGAATTATCGCTTAATATTTCTACAAGAAAAAAGATATTTATAGAAAACAAGCTTGTGTGGGTAAAAGTAGCTGACAGGTTCTCAGGGGTTTGAACACCATCATGTGCAAGAGCAAACACAAGAAAGAAATAACTAAAATTGGAATGTTTGAATCCACCTATGAAACACATGATACAATTGATTTCAACTGTGCAGTTTTATTATTTGTTTGTCAGTTCTGAATGTGCATAAAATAAACTAAAAATCTTGATGCTGAGGAATGTGGAGGAGTCCCTGCACTGAATCTCAGTCACAGTCTTTGATGTTTTCCTTTCAGGGGAAGCTGCAGAAGCACCAAGCCTTTGAAGCTGAGGTGCAGGCCAATTCAGGAGCCATAATTAAACTAGATGAGACTGGAAATCAGATGATAAATGAAGGACACTTTGCATCTGAAACCATCAGGGTGAGTTTTAAAACTTTTTTCCCTCCCCCCTTTTACAGGGCTTTCCTTAAGCACTTTGTTCAGATTGCACAAATAACTCTGTATTCTAAATCACTCTTCAAAAACTCTGCAGGCATTTGATTAGTAAAGTGATGAGAGAATTTGTATTTGTAAAGCTCAGAGATGTTTTTCTCTTTCATGAGCCCCCACCTTATAGCTTTTTTTGGACCCAGTTCTGAGGAGTACTGTTCAAATATGAGATATTTTTGTAGTGATTATCAAACTGAATTGATAAGTTCAGCATTTCATTCTAACCTGCCTTTACTGGTTCAGTCCTTCACGCCATACCGGACTGCCCAGCGCCCGATAGTCACGGCCACCCAAGTGGGGTTCCACATCCGAGTAGGTGAAGCTTGTGGCTCTGCAGTGCAACTTGTTTTTGCGATGTCTACTTCCTTCCTTGGTTGACAGTTTGCAACATCCTTCTGGGCAGTGCTCAGAGCTCTTTTCTCCCTTGAAACCTCTTTAATTGAACATTCTGAGTGGATTAAGTGGGTATCCACCCATGATGTTCAAAAGCTTCTCTTGAATGACTTTCAAGTTTCAGGTCTCGATGAGCAAAGTGTTACAATGGGTGGAGCAGTTACTTTCCTGTTTTGCCAGTTGTGTGCATGTGTGGGAGTGTGGTTTTACTTTTCATTGTCTATAAAATTTATAGTGGCTCCCAACAATTTTGAAAGGCCAAATACAGCCAGAGAGACTCAGTATTAAAACTGGTAATTGCTCCTAGTATGTCCATATTATGTCACTTCACAGTGTTTGCTAAATGTATTAACTGATTAGTATTAAGAGAAATGGTTGAAGTATGGTAAAATGGCATAAGTTTGACTTGAAACAAATGTATTATCTTAAATAAAAATAAATTCCCAAAGGAAGATAAAATTCACTTACTGGGATTTGACTTTTGTATAAAACACTGAACATTTGAAGGGGAGAGCAGCAAATTTTTGGTCTGACTTCATATTAACATGGAATTTAAATCAAATTTTATCTCAAGATGTTAAGTAAGGATAACTATTTGATAGCTTCATTAATTAATAACTGTGTGAATAGTCAGTTCAGTAATTTCTAATTTTGTGTTGTTACAACAATTTACATAATTTGAAAACTATTTACTGGAGATGAATCATGAGGTTTGTCCCTCACCCTTTGTTTAAAGTAAGGTTTAGGGTATACAACTTCAGAAAAATAAATAAATCTACTGTCAAGGACAGGAAGGGAATAAATCTCATCTCTGGCAGAGGATTTTAATAACATCCTTTTGTTTCAGACTCGACTGCAGGAGCTGCACCGACTATGGGAATTATTGATGGAAAAGATGAGAGAGAAGGGAGTCAAGTTGTTGCAAGCACAGAAATTGGTGCAATATTTACGGGAGTGTGAAGATGTCTTGGACTGGATCAATGATAAGGTGTATAATTATCTCCCTTTACTGTGTCCTTGATGAGAAATTCAATGTGTTAGTGTGGAAAATTTCTGTCAGCATAGAATTGCTGGAGGTCAGGTAGTCACAGAAAGCTTGTAAAGGCAACTGTGCATTTTATTTGGATATTCACATTGCATCAGCAGTAGATTTGCAAACTGCTGTTGTTCTTCTGCAGACACGAGAGAGAAGTTATTAGACTAAAAGGAAGCCTGTGTGTTGGAGAGCTCTTTCAGCGTAATCAATTCTTCCTTTGCTTTGAGGAGACAAATAAAATTCAAGTTTCCTCTAAGGGAAATCTTCAACGTGTAAAAGCTAATGTTTTTTTAATAAATATTCTAAATTATTTGTTCTAGAAAGGAGCCAGCCCAAGCAGCAAGCTGTATGTACATACTTACTTAATGATCAGAATATCTTTAGATATACATTGTAAGGACATGAGCTGCAGGAGAATTGTTGGCTCTTGATTGTTTGAACTGTAAGGAAACAAACCACAAACCACACTATCAAAAGGAAAAAAAGCCACAAAATAATCACACTGGTTTCCTTAAATGATGGTTTGCTATTTTGTGTCGCTGTGGGTTCAAACTGTGTAACAGTTACTGAATATGACAATGCACTTTTTATGCGCAAATCTTGCATCAGAAGCCTACAGCAAATGCCCATAAACAGTCTAAAATGCAATAAATTCTAGTCACTCTGTGTGCTTAGAATTTGTACTTGAAAAATTAATATGCCCGAGGAAGATGAAAAAATTATTCTCTTAGCAGTCTTACATATTTTCTGCAATAATGGGTAGATGCTGTGGCAGGGCATGGAGTTTAGTGGATAAAACTTTCTGACCTTAAACGCTTTGATTGTCTTTGACCTATTGAAATATAGGACAGTTTGCTTCCTAATTTTTAGTAGTGATTTCCCATAGGATATACTGAAATTAACTTTCTTTTTTTTTCCAATGTCCTAGGAAGCAATAGTGACCTCAGAAGAGCTTGGACAGGACTTAGAGCATGTTGAAGTTTTGCAAAAGAAGTTTGAGGAGTTCCAGACAGATCTTGCAGCTCATGAAGAAAGAGTAAATGAAGTGAACCAATTTGCTGGCAAACTTATCCAGGTAAGAATTTATGTGTTGAAAATCTCTCTTGGCAAGTCAGTTATCACAGCAAACATTTGTCTGTAACTTCCCCTTTTTCCCCCTGGTCTGGGGCAGATCTTTCAGTTTTGCTCCACATGGATACTTGTCTGTCTTCACCTTAAATGGTCACCATTTGATGCACTTGTTCTTCTGCTGAATGGCCTGAGTAACTGACCCAGCTGAGAATGTTCCTGAAAATGTGGAGAGTAGTGATTAGTAAGAGAAACTGTTGTATTTGGGGTTAAATGTATTTCCCTTGGACAAGCAGGTTTAAGATCTCTTCTGGTTTGATATCTGAGACCCGATCAAGGATGGAGACAGGGCTGGAAGTGAAAAAGATGATAATGTTTACAGCCCTCTTCCCATGGACTAATTAGTATATAGGGAAACCACTACAAGAGTATTGAATGTTTGCACAGTGAAATTTCAGGGAAACTATTGAATTGACAGTAATTGTAAATTGATCTCTGGAAGACCAGCAGCGTTTTGTCAATGGACATAAAACCAATGAACATATGAAAATAGCATTTTTCCTTTGCTTGCCAGGAACAACACCCTGAAGAGGAACTGATAAAGTCCAAACAGGATGAAGTAAATGCAAGCTGGCAGCGTCTTAAGGGACTTGCCCTTCAGAGGCAGGGAAAACTCTTTGGGGCAGCTGAAGTTCAGCGTTTCAACAGGTATGAGCTTGGCTGGATCTGCTGAATGATGTAACCCTTGTGTGGGTGTTTAATGATGCATTCAGCTGCACACAGTAGTATGAGAAGAGCTACTGTCTTCTATGGCTTTGCTTTGCTCTTCCGCATGACTTGTTGAATGAAGACCTTGTTGTTCTACAATTACTTTAGAATGGTCATTCTGATAGAGCTTTTCAGCCCTTGGCAGTTTTGTTCATTCCTGCTAATGGCATTTTTGCTCTCCTTTCCTCTGAGGGCTTTTTCCCCCAGTTCTGTCCTAGATGAGCCTTAAATGGGGTGTGCTTTTTTGACTGGATGTCAGCCCAGTTGTTCTGGAGGCTTTGAGCAATGTCTTTCCAGTCTCATCTCCATCTACAGCATTTTGAGATTTGCTGTAATGAAGTTGGAGAAGGGTCCAGAGTGGGAAATGGACCCATTCAGTGATGGTGCTCAGTGGTGCTGTAATTCCTTGTTTGCATCTGATGACAGTGGCCTAGTAATATGCGTCAAAGTTTCTTGAGATGTAAAGAAGTTTATTTGTTTGTTTTCTAAAAGATGTTTGTAGTTGGCTGCAGTGTTTATATATGTGGGTTTGTATGCCAGTACGTCTGGCACACGTATGGGAACACATCCTGCTTTCTTCCTTTTTCCATACAAGACAGGCTGCTTTCAATTTGTGCTTTGTTTTGAAGGGATGTGGATGAAACAATCAGCTGGATTAAGGAGAAGGGGCAGTTGATGGCCTCAGATGATTTTGGCAGAGACTTAGCTAGTGTGCAGGCATTACTGCGCAAGCACGAAGGCCTGGAAAGAGACCTGGCAGCCTTGGAAGATAAGGTACCCCTGCAAGATGCATTTTAGCTACAGTTTTAACAAGGTAACCTGCTTGTAAAAGGCTGGAAACTCACTCACAGTTTGTGCCTGGGTTTAGGTGAAGGCCCTGTGTGCGGAAGCTGACCGTTTGCAGCAGTCTCACCCAATAAATGCTTCCCAAATTCAAGTGAAACGGGAGGAGCTCATTGCCAACTGGGAACAGATCCGGACACTGGCAGCAGAGAGGCACGCTCGCCTCAACGACTCCTACAGGTGTGTCACTGCAGTAGGACAGTGCTGCTTCCTTCCTCGTGCACATTTGACAGAGGGCTCTTGGGAGGAGAAGAAAGAGATGGCATTTCCAAAATTTTGGGATGATTCTGGTGTTTTCGGAGCAGTCTTGTTCACCAAATTCTATTTTACATTAGCTTCTTGTAGTAAAAGAAATATTTATATAATTGAAAAACTATTGCAGCTTTGGATCAATTATGAAAATAGACACAGTGATGTTTTAGGACATTTGCTGTTTTCTCTGTCTGAGCTGATATGTGCATTTGAAAGTACAGTATCTTAAAATGTTTCAGTTTTGCTGGGAAAAAAAAAGCTTTTTTAGTACTTTTATTACAAATTTGTTCACTATGGAGTCTTTAAGAGTCTCTGTGAAGACTGAGTATGATGTATTGTTTGATATATTGTCTGACCAAATGAATTCCCTGTTTTTGTGGTAGTTCTTTGTTGCTGCAGGATTTGTCTTCATCCAGTCTTGTTTCTATACTAACCTGGTCTCTGAAACACAACCTGTTAGATCCTTGTTGAGAAGCCATACTAAAAACAGACTAATCCTAATATGGTGGTTAGTTTACATCCTTTCTGGTTTTGTTTTTCTGCCCTTTGTTCCCTCCCACGATGTGGGATTTTTGGCAGTGGAGACCCACACAAATAATCTTTTTCTTTACCTTCCCTGCCATAGTCTCTTCAGGGCAATTAACAACAAATGTAAAAGGGAAACAGAAACTGATTATTGTTGCTGATAAGCGTTAACTACGTGCCAAGGGCAATAACTAAAGGCATTCTGGAAGGAATTTGAGGATTTGTTTGCTTGTTTTAAGGCTGAGGCATGTGCAGTTGAATTTTTCTGTCAGTTCCCTCCTCCCCCACACTGTAATGGTTGTGACAGAAGCAGCCCTGTGGATTATCTTGAGGACTGTATTTTGATTTCTGTTGTTCTCATCAGTGTGTAGTTAGGATTATTAATTTTACTTACAATATAAGTTATATGCAAAACGTGTCTTTGAGACATTGATTTAGAACCCAGCATTTTCATAACTTCAAAAGACTTCTTTCTTGATTGAAAGCATATTTAGTTATTTAATATTCTGAGCGCATTTTTCTGTTGTTTTATTTCTGTCTGAGGAACAGCTTTTGTGTTTGTAACCCTTTCTCTGGGGAAAGGGGAGAGAAACTGTGCAATCTAATTATTCCCAACCGTTTATCCCTTTGCTTCCCTAAGGCTGCAGCGCTTTCTCGCAGACTTCCGAGACCTCACCAGCTGGGTGACTGAGATGAAGGCTCTGATAAATGCTGATGAACTTGCCAATGATGTGGCTGGGGCAGAAGCCCTTCTAGACAGACATCAGGAACATAAGGTAGAGTGGTTATACAGCCAAATGCAGTCAGCAGCCCTCTGATTTGTATGTCTAACACAGTCTCTGAGTCAGTGTTGTAGCACTGGAATGCTTTGATCACGCAACTAACACAGTACTAGATTGCCGTCCTGACTTAATATTTTTAATTTGTTTCTAGATAGTAGATATGCACTAATTACTAAGTATTTAGGAATGCTTATGATAATATTTTATAAAAAATAAGCCTGATAGCAGCCAGTTGGACTGAGCATGAGGATTTCCTACAATTAATCAGAAAGAGTACAGCTCAAATCGACTTTTAGGTTAATTTTAATGTAGGAATTTATACCTACCTTGTGTGCATTGTAAGGTAATTTTGACACCCTATTTTAAGATAAATTTTGGTAATGGCTTATTCACATATGCTTTCATAGGGAGAAATTGATGCCCATGAAGACAGCTTCAAATCTGCTGATGAGTCAGGCCAGGCTCTGCTTGCTGCTGGGCATTATGCTTCTGATGAAGTTAAGGAAAAGGTAAGTTGAGAGCAAGAGCTCCTAGAAGAATTTTCTCTTTCTTCTGTGTCCCTTAATTTAAAAGGATGATCACATCAGGAACAGGAGATTTCATTCTTTACACAGGAGGTAGTTTTCAATTCAGTGCTAATCACTTTTTTTAGAGTCATAATTTGATTTTATATTGAGATAGAAGTGAACTAGGGTGTTAAATAAAATTATTATCTATTCCTCTTCCCAATCCATTAGCTGACCATCCTCTCAGATGAAAGGTCTGCCTTGCTGGAACTGTGGGAGCTCCGCAGGCAGCAGTATGAGCAGTGCATGGACCTGCAGCTTTTCTACAGAGATACTGAACAAGTTGACAACTGGATGAGCAAACAAGAAGTGAGTGCCTGTCTTTGAACTTTCCAGATATGGTGGATTTTAATTTCTGGGTAGTCTTCTGTAGGCTTAAGCAATCGGTATTGCCTAGTGGCAGTGCCATAAACACCCACTAGTGAGTGGGTGCTGTGCAGAGTAATTTGTCTGACTGCCTGAAATGCTGCAATGGCTGTTTCCATCTAATGCTGAAACGATGAGCTATGACAAGTGGGCTTGATGTGTCTTTTGTGTGTGTTAACTCTTGTAAAATGCTGGTTGAATAAGAAGCTAAGAAGAATTGTTAGCTCTCTTAGAAGCGTAAAGCAAACACCATTCTAGTATGTCATCTTTTACCTTTCAGTAATAACAAATGGCAGGAAATATCCCTGGCTGTACTTGAGCTCACTTAGAGCATCTGAGTATGGAAACAAAAATGTGTGTGTCCTTACTTCAGGCATTTCTGCTGAATGAAGACCTTGGTGATTCTCTGGACAGTGTGGAGGCTCTTCTAAAGAAGCATGAGGACTTTGAGAAATCCCTAAGTGCCCAAGAGGAGAAAATCACAGTAAGACATTTACATTAGATCATCACTAAATGGGCAAGAAGTGAAACCACAAGGGCATTTATTGACATTGCTAGGGGATGGTAAAGGATGGGGTTTGCTTAGCAGAATGATCCACTGTTACGTGGGATTTATTAGCTCTAAATAATGGGTATTGTCTCTAAAATGGAAAGTAGTGGAAAAGGTGTGGGATAGGGCTCAATTTCTGTCTCCGAGCTGGGTAACCTGATGCTTCCCTGTCATACCAGCACAGAGGTGGATGAAGATTTGTAAAAAACCTGCACTCTTCCACGTGGAGAGGATGATGGTACAGAGAGAAAAGGGTATAAGGATAGGTCTGCTAATGGCTTTCTGCCAGTGTTACTCTGATGAACTTGGGGAATTGATATACTAAGCAAATTTGCACAAAGAATTTCTGTTACACTAAATAAATGGAAACTTGTTTTCCCTCTAGGCATTAGATGAGTTTGCTACTAAGTTGATTCAGAATAACCACTATGCCATGGATGATGTTGCTACACGCAGAGATGCTGTAAGTATCCAAAATACACTTGGACTGTAGACTTTAAATCTTGTTCTGCTTTATTATTTTACATGGTATGACTTCAATATAGGATAAGTCAACAGAGCTGTCCCAAGAGGAATACAGAGGTGGTTCTTACAAGCTTGAAGAATTTAAAAACCTTTTACTTTCTTTCATTTTTTCAGCTGCTGAGCCGCCGAAATGCCCTTCATGAAAGAGCCATGTACCGTCGCGCTCAGCTGGCAGATTCTTTCCATCTGCAGCAGTTTTTCCGAGACTCTGATGAGCTCAAGAGTTGGGTTAATGAAAAGATGAAAACTGCAACTGATGAGGCCTACAAGGTAAGCACAAAGATGAATGGTAGAATGCTTTTAAGACAGTACTGGACTTAATGCAATCGGTCTAATGTTATGAAGCCGTGTCAGCCAAAATGTTGCTGATAGTCGGCAGTATTAATGGCAACAGGAGGAATTATAATTTCTTCCTGACCCCAAGGGGCATTTTTCCCTCATGCTGTAATCATGCCTATCCAATAGCTTAAGTGTTCTGATTTAAGGTGTATTTTTGGCACCAGATCCTCTGGTGACACCATGGCATATCTATGAATGCAGTCCAATTTAAAAAATTCTTCAGAGACCTTTGGGTACTGATTTTGTATTGAAATGTTCCATTTCTTTCTTCATCTGTAGGATCCATCGAACTTGCAAGGTAAAGTTCAGAAACACCAGGCTTTTGAAGCAGAGCTGTCTGCTAACCAGAGTCGTATTGATGCCCTGGAGAAAGCTGGCCAGAAGCTGATTGATGTCAAGCACTATGCATCCGATGAGGTGGCAGCTCGCATGAACGAAGTCATCAGCTTGTGGAAGAAACTTCTGGAGGCCACTGAGCTCAAAGGTACAACTTGCTCAGGAGAATATGGGCAGATTTCTAGAGTGTTTAGCTGGGAGGAAGTGAGTTAACTTCAGTTTCTCGCTTTGCTTATCTTGCCCTGTTCTTTTCTTGCCCCTGTCTTGCTCAGGTATAAAACTGCGAGAAGCCAATCAGCAGCAGCAGTTTAATCGCAATGTGGAGGACATTGAGCTCTGGCTGTATGAAGTAGAAGGACACTTGGCTTCTGATGATTATGGAAAAGATCTTACTAATGTTCAGAATCTTCAGAAGAAACATGCCCTGTTGGAGGCAGATGTTGCTGCCCATCAGGTAAGGGAAATAATTTTTATTCCTACCCTTTCAGGTCTGCTCACTCAAAAGATCTTATTTTCCGATGTGCTCAAGGAGAGACCTTAGCAGGTCTGTTTTTTTATAATTTTTTAGCTTTGGGTTTTACAGTTCGCTAATAAAAAGTAATTTTGAACTGAAACATAACTTTTATGTCTTGAAGAATAATATCTTGTGGACTTTAATAGAAATTAACTTCTCAGTCACTGCAACCACCTCACAGAAATTCTGACCTAATGCTGTTGCTGGATCGATTTTAGGATCGGATAGATGGCATTACCATCCAGGCACGCCAGTTCCAAGAGGCTGGGCACTTTGATGCTGACAATATCAAGAAGAAACAAGAAGCTTTAGTGGCTCGTTATGAAGCTCTGAAAGACCCCATGGTAGCTCGTAAGCAGAAACTTGCAGATTCTCTTCGCCTGCAGCAGCTTTTCCGTGACATTGAGGATGAAGAGACCTGGATTAGGGAAAAAGAACCTATTGCAGCTTCAACAAACCGAGGTTGGTCCATCCTGGTATCTCTGGGATTTAGATATCAGAATTGCACTGTTATAAACTGTATCTTTATAGAACATTCCCTGAAAATTTCAGAACTGTTTGTGGTGATTAACGTTGCCCAGAGTTAAATATTTGCCATCGCCCCTGGGTCTCTGGGATGTTACTTACATAATTCAAATTATAACTTAGTTTCCATAAGTGCTCTGTCTTCATTGTTCAAGTTCTTGCTCTGCAAGTTTGTGTAGCACTGGCTGCAGCTGCCTTGAAATTCTTGTTTTATCTAGTGACTCTGATTTATCTGATTAATTATTTTGTATCTTTCAGGCAAGGACTTAATTGGTGTCCAGAATCTGCTAAAGAAGCACCAGGCTTTGCAGGCAGAAATTGCAGGCCATGAGCCCCGCATTAAAGCTGTCACCCAGAAGGGAAATGCTATGGTGGAAGAGGGTATGTCTCAGTATTTCGTTCTCTGGTCTAGCACAGTTAAGAATTACTGCCTATTTCTATCCTGACAAATAGACAGGTACCTGCTATCAGGATGAACTCCTGGTAATCCTTTCACCTGAAAATAAAAATAGGTTCCTTGGTGGGAACCTGTCATAATTTTCACAGATCTCCATCTGCTCTTGATGAACACTTACTCAGCAAGTTTGTGCCTATTGTATTTAGTCTCTGTAATTAAATTTGTTAAAGGGTTTTATCAGAGGTACATAATCATGATATGAGAGAGAATTCTCCACAAAGATGGTAAGAGTAATTCTTGCTTTTAAATAAATAGGCATCTTTATTTCTGACTGGGTGTTTTTAACAGCAAAATAGAAAAAAAAAAATCTTGGAAGTCTGAAATAATATTTGCCTGCTGCCAGAACTCTGCTGCTGGAAAGAGATGACCTTTACTGTTTCATCATTGACAAATGTTATGATGTGTCTTGTTTTATTCCTAATGATTGAGATATTCTATAACAGCTTGATTGACAGGGTCAGTGTTTACCATTGTGAGGCAAAAGGACCAGCTGAGTTACGTTTTTATTGTTCTAGTCGGAATAGGTTTTAAATTGGTCTAATTTCTGTGACTTTGAAGAAGTGCAAGTAATCATTTAATGTGTATTGATTTTTGTCTGCTGAAATCCTTCAGTTCCCTCTGCTTCTGTTCCATAGGACACTTTGCAGCTGAGGATGTGAAAATCAAACTGAACGAGCTAAACCAGAAGTGGGACTCTCTGAAAGCCAAAGCATCTCAGCGTCGACAGGACCTGGAGGATTCCCTACAGGCTCAGCAGTACTTTGCTGATGCTAATGAGGCTGAATCCTGGATGAGGGAAAAGGAGCCCATTGTAGGCAGTACAGATTATGGGAAAGATGAAGACTCTGCTGAGGTATTTGAGATTCTTGTTTAAATCAGTTTTTCATAAGTATGGTGAGGATTTGTCCAGTGGTAAAAAAATGAGCTCTGAAAATTTCAGTATTCTTACCAAAGAGGATGAAAGATTCTTGCATCAAGCAAGATTTTGGCTCTGAGTCCAAAGGTGACAATATTTTCCATGTCTTAGTTGTTACTGCACATGAAATTCTGCTGCTCAGTATATTAAGCCAACTGTGAGGAGGCTTTACTTCTGTATTCACTCTTATACAGGGTTTTGTTTTTTCAAGTATAATGAAAATAATATCCGCAAATGCCTCATGGGATGAGCATTTCAGTATGAGTCTGATTTTCAGTAGTTCATTAGTCTGGAAGTAATTTTTTTTGTCTGGAGTTGTTTTATTGGTATCATTCTGCAGTCAAACACTACATCCCAGGCAGTGCTGACTGACATTTTATCAACATGAAGTGCAGTTAAAAGGCACCCTTTAAACTTACCCCATGTCACTCTGGAAATAGAGTTATTTCTGGTCAGAACAAAAGAATGTTGCAGAGATAAGGCAGAGGCAAAGCACTAGAAGCATTAGGACCACTATCTAGCCTGTGAATAAATAGAAGTGATTATTTCCATGAGAGTCACAAGGCTGGCAGCTCTGAAAAACCCACATTCCCTGTGTATGGAGTCAAAGTATATATTTTAAGCAGAGGAATATTTGTAAAATGGCAAGGTGTGCATGTTGTTTTTATCATCTACTTTCAGGCTCTTCTGAAGAAACATGAAGCTCTGATGTCTGATCTTTCTGCTTATGGCAGCAGCATCCAGGCATTGAGGGAACAGGCCCAGTCGTGCAGGGTAAGGAAAAATGCTAATTGCGTACCTAAAATTCAAGGTCAGCAAAAGGTAAAAACAAAGCTCAAAAACAGTTGTTGGTTTTGAGAGGTTATTGCAGAATGTGCTTGTTTGCTAAAAAAAATTAGCAGTCTGTTTTTATAATTATAGAGCAGCTGTGTTGCTTTGAAATAAATTAGTTTAATGTTGTGGTTTTCAGGGTTTGAGCCCAGACAGCACCCGAACTGATCCTACAGTAGCTTTGACTGAGGCTGAAGTCTATTATAGGACAACTACATTGATTATAATAAGCACAGAACAGCTCATTTTCTCTTGTGCTCCTTTTTTTTTTTTTTTAGCAACAAGTTGCTCCCACAGATGATGAAACTGGAAAAGAGCTTGTTCTGGCACTCTATGATTACCAGGAGAAGAGTCCTCGGGAGGTGACAATGAAGAAGGGAGATATCCTCACCTTACTCAACAGCACCAACAAGGTGGGCTCTGACCTCCTGGTTTGCTGCCCTGCTTGGCTCCCTCAGTGGTTTGTTTGGTTTTGGCACAGTTAGCCCATGTCCCCATTCAGCACTTCAGCTGAACCTCTCCAGTTCATTTCCATGATTCCTCTACAGCTGCCAACCTTTCCAAGACGGGACACATGTTTGTGAGAAAACTTTAATTACCAGCTGTGGAGGAATTTTTGGCCAAATACAAGGGGAGACATGGGAGTAAGACCTCTGTGTCCTCAAGAAATATGTCAATGTTTGTTTGAAATGATCTCCATAATGAGAGCAACAGCTGGGAGCATCACTGGTTTCCTTGTGTTAATAGAAGTCTCTGATGTGCAGCATTCAGTTGCTCAGCATTCTTTATGCTTGATGACAACCTCACAGTGGTTCCTTTGGGTTTTTTTCCTTCCAGGACTGGTGGAAGGTGGAAGTCAATGACCGTCAGGGATTTGTACCAGCTGCCTATGTGAAAAAACTGGATCCTGCCCAGTCTGCATCCCGAGAGAATCTCCTGGAGGAGCAAGGCAGCATAGCCCTGCGACAGGAGCAAATCGACAACCAGTAAGATCTAACTGATGAGATATGACACCACCAGCATTAGCTGGCTTGGCCTTTGCCTCACAGATGCCACCAGCTTAGGTTAATGCTTCTTACACTAGGGAATAATCAATTGGAGCAAAACAAGGGGCTCCTTTACCAGAGGCATCAGATTCAGTTGTTTTATTCTTACTCTAGATTTTCTTGTTGCTTTTTCCATTTTTAGCTGTTAAACTCATGACACTAGAGCTCAACTTACTGTCTGACTTGAGTATTTATGTGTTCCTTTTGTTGTTGTACCTAACTCCTTAAACTTGTTTGTGAGTTATATATGTCCTAAGCAGCTCTTGTATATGTAGTTGTCACTTCTTAACGTGTGATCTGTTTTGAAAAGCTTTCTTAAATTTGATTCCATAAAGTACAGTGCTCTCCCTATACAGGGCTGCCTCTGGAAGTGCCCTCCTTTTGAGCTGGGACTACTTTGCTGCTAGCTCATCACTTTTTTTTCCTGAAATGTAGTGCCAATATTTGTTGCCGTTATTGGAGCTAAAATGTGTCCCCCTGTTCTTCCCCCCCCCCCCCCCCCACCCAATTTTTATCTTCTCTTTTAAAAGAGCAGCATATCATTACAAACAGAGAAAACTGCAAGGTTGCTTGGTAATGACCTTCTTAAAGCACATGGTGGCTAGAGATTAATTCAAGCAAGGGCTGTGGGTGATAGCTGTGAGTGCTGGCTCATCTTACCAAGCCACTTGGAAGCCAAAGCTGAAAGGTTTCTGTGTACTCCCATCTGTTTGCGCAGCTATGCTGTCGTTCTACGTGAGAATTTCCTCCCACTCGGTTGTATTGAGTCATTAGTTATTACAGTGCCATGCAATAATTACCATCCTTAACTCTAGAATTAAAAAATTAAAATAAAATCACACCAAAAAACCCCACCAACCCGCAACAAAAACCCCTTTTACCAGCACGAAGAAAAGATGCTGGAAAATTGTGGCTCTTTGGTGAGGATTTTAGTAATTCCCTCCATGGGTTTGCACAGTGCTTTTAGTAACTAGAACAGGGTGCCTTATTTTAGAGCCAAGGAGAGGGGACCTTTTAGTTTCCAATCCTGTGGCACAATAATCAGGAAATGAGGAGACCTTATAGAGAGAGCTCAACTGTACTGCTGAGGTTTCCTTATGTAAATTGTACTCCTGGTCTGATTTGCTTTGTTTGCTTCTGAATGACACCTAATTTTCTCCATTTAAATGTGAACTCTTACCCATCTACCACAGACCAGCCATGGATGGAGCTGCTGCTTTCGTTATTTTTGTTAATCTGACTAATTTTTCGCATGCATTTGCTGTGCTCCCTGTCTGTGCAGGACTCTCATAACTAAGGAGGTCGGCAGTGTATCTCTGCGTATGAAACAGGTCGAAGAACTGTGAGTAGGATTAGCCATTTCTAAACCATGCTGTCTCCACACTGTCACTGTTCATCCTCACTTTGTTTCTTTCTTTGGTAAAGCTGCTCCAAAGAGACATGAAAGAGGCGATTTCTGCAATGAGGATTAGTTTAGATGAGTCTGGTGGTCTGTGTTTCCTCTGTCCCTCACAGCCAGCTGCTTATATTGCTGGGCACCTCTGTGCTGCTAAATTAGTTCATGTTTATTCCATCATGCTAGTTTTGCATACCAAAGAGGCTTTAGGTGTATCTGGACTGTTTTCCTTAAAAAGCATCTCTTGCATTTTCTGAGATGCAGATGGAAATATTAGTTTGTTTATATAAATGTGTATTAAATACATCTACCAAGTATTGCATCACATCTGAATGTCTTAAGAGAAGGGTGGGGCTGTCATAGATTATCATATGAGGTAACATTCATGCTGGGTAGTCAAAAAATATTATTTATATAGGATGATTATTTATTAATTTTAACATGAAGTAAATTTTGAAATTTGTGTTCATGTCTCCTGGAAAAGATACCAAGTTTGCATTATGCCTGTGGAAGTTGCTGGGAAATCCAAAGCCATAGTGTTCATTGGCTGTACCTGACTGTCTTTTCATAGAGAAAGTATTTCTTGAGAGTTAAAAGTGAAACTTTTATGTAAATCTCTCAAGTGTTGCAAAGCAACTCTGAGGTAAAGTCTACTTCTAAAGGAGTTTTGCCCAAATCCTCTGAGCTTTACAAGTATTTAATACCTAAAGCTGTTTGCTGAGTCAAACAGCTGCAGTTAGGGCAGGCTTCAAAACAGTGTTTTCCTCAGGTCAGGGGAGAAAGTTTCTATTCAAACCTAATATGAAAGATTCTTAGTTCCTTTCTATCCAGTCTTGAACCATAATAAACAGGAAGGCACAAGCTCTCTGCCTTGATGGAAAGAGAGCTGATTTATCAGTTTGACGTATAGACATTACAGCCCAGGATACTGAGGATTTTTTTCAGGATGCTTTGTCATCTCTAAGCTATTGGTTAGGGAAATGCTCCAGCATTGAACTCCTCAAGCTGGGAGGTTGTGACTGCTCAGTGTGTGCCCATGTGCTTCAGGTGGGAAATGAAAGCATCCCCATCTGAGGCCCCTAGAGGAGCCTCAGCAGTGTCTGGTATTAGTTGATTTAGTAACATCAGAAGGAGTATGGCTTAATAATGAGAATTAATTGCTGCTGTTGATCAGTGTGGTAGAGCAACATCCAAACTGATTCAGGACACCAAAAATCCCTTCCAGATGCAGTTAAAAAGATCTCATCTTCTGGAAGACTTAAAATAAAGTAACAGTAAAAATGAGTCTTAAGAGTGTGGCTTTTCTGAATGCAGGTTTTTGAAAAACAGGCATTATGCATTGCTAGAGAGATTTGTAACTCAGTATCAGTGACTGCAAAACTGCTGCTGGCTTTTTTCAGCAATGGCTTGGGAAAGGTCTTATAGGATCATCTGTGTCTAGTTCATTACAAGGAGCCAAATAGCAGACATCAGTTTTCGTGTAGTTTTAAATAACTGACTGATCTTTAGAGGTTTATTTGCCTGTGCAGACCATTTTAAACATTTTGAAGGTTTCACTTTGTGTCTGTTCTCATGTAAATGAGGAGCAATATGATTGATGTTGGCAATTTCACAGATATAAAAAGTGTACACGAAATGAATTTCATGGATTTCCCAGTTGAATATAGGTGTGTTATCAGATACATACCTTGCTTAAACATTCAGCAGATTTTGCACTGGAAAAGGCCAGTGAAGATGTTTATGTCCTGAAGCTGGGAGGATGGTAGATTTTAATAATCTGATAGCAAACTTGTTGTACTCCAGGAAAATACCTCCTGGCAAGTAAGAGCCTATGGAGTCATTCCTGCCCTGCAGTGACACTGTAGTTTAAGAGTCTACCCTAACCTAGGCTGAGATTTGAGTTTGCATTTGCCCAGGTGTTGCATGTGGGAGTTCCTGTTTTGGTGTGCAATCCATGTGGAGGAGAGACATGGACAGTCTTCATTCACAACTCCACTGAGTAGCTCATCCTGTAGCAGAAAAGCATAACTTCAGGGATTCTCCATCTCTGAGGACCCCTGTAGTTAAGAAATTCCTGTGGTTGGACTCAGGCAGCAGTCAGATGGAACTGATTTCCTTTCCTGCTTTACCAGGTATCACTCTCTCCTGGAACTGGGAGAGAAACGCAAAGGCATGTTGGAAAAAAGCTGCAAGAAGTTCATGCTTTTCCGTGAAGCCAACGAGCTCCAGCAGTGGATCAATGAGAAGGAAGCAGCACTCACCAGTGAGGAAGTGGGTGCTGATCTGGAGCAGGTGGAGGTGCTGCAGAAGAAATTTGATGATTTTCAGAAGGTATGTTGTGATGCTGCATAATGTGTGTTTTAATTTTGGCCTCTCCCTTCAGGCTTTCTGATCATGTGTCCCTGACAATTCTTCATAGCTGAGTAGGAAACATGGCTTTGATTGGATATAAAAGGTCCATAAAAGGTATATATGAATTTTTTTATTTCATTTTGTGAGGATAGAGAGAATCCCACATTCAATTGTCTTCAGTTTGATTACATTCCCCAGGTTGCTCCATGCTTCCCAGCTCCCAGAGAACTGAAACTCTCTTTCACTGCTTTGCAGTACAGAATCTGCCAAGCTTTGGAGGAATTTCAATTTGTGTAGAGCATAACCTTCAGTTAAGCTATTCCTGTTGAAAGGAAAGATGCATTATGGTTTCCAGTCTGGCAACTGGGATTACCTGGCATGGGCTGTCTGGGAACTCTGGTTCTCTGTGCTTAACTCCTGCTGTTCACTCCTGGTGAGCCACTTTGTTCCACATGTTTTGGTGGGGTGAGTGTTAATGCTGGGATTGTTCCCTGTTCCGTGCAGGATCTGAAAGCCAATGAGTCACGCCTGAAGGACATAAACAAGGTTGCAAAGGACCTGGAGTCGGAAGGACTGATGGCAGATGAAGTACAAGCAGTACAACAACAGGTCCTCTTTTTCTCTGCCTTAATCTAATCTAAGAAGCAAAAGATTTTCCTCCTTTCTTTTGCCTGGCATTGCAAGATTCAGGCTGTTCTCTGGTGTGGTCACCACAAGGAGACCCTTAGAATTATATTTTTTTAATAATGCTAGAGCAAATTGTAGCATATAGAGTTTTCCTCTTTTTTTTTTAGGAATGGAAAGTCTTTACAATAATATTAAAAGTCATGGAGAATCCATGCATTAATTCTGCGTCATATAAATTTGAAATTTAGCCTTTATTTATTTGTAGGCAAATGGGTGAGGAATACTAGGGAAAAAGAGAAATAAAATAGACCTTAATTCAGAATAGAGGGGCTTTGTGGGTTTTTCTGGTTTGGTTTGGGTTGGGTTTTTTGCCAGCTTTTTTTGTACTTGTGCTATTTCTGTAAATAATTTTATACTGTGCCATCAAAGTATGAAGCATGTTGGGAAAAATGTTCTTTCTATTGGAAAATAACAAGTTGTTTGGCCTTTCTCCTTTGCAGGAAGTCTATGGGATGATGCCCAGGGTAAGTGTTAATTTCTGAGGTGGATGGAGTGGCAATTGTAGCAGGTTTGGGATGTACAAGGAGAAGTTCAGCTGTAATTGTAGTTCATTTCCATGGTGGAACTCACTGATGACTTTGAATGGACATTCAAAGATTATTTTATCTTTAATCCCTTTATTTCCTGAGTGTCTTGCAACACATCACAAACCTAAGCAAGCAGCATAACCCAAACTGATAAAAATACTTGCATGAAAAAAAAGTACTTACTCTGTTAAGGATCAAACATGGAGATCTTCTCAAGATTTTTTTACGGTATTCTGATAGTTTTAGATTCTGCTTCGTATTTTAAAGCTATTTCTTCACGTTTTCAAACAGGATGAAACTGATTCTAAGACAGCCTCTCCTTGGAAGGTAGGTGTCATTGCTTAGTAGCACACAGCAAGAAAATAAAACAACTACAGCACATCATCTTTTTTTAGACCATTTTCTTCTGTGCCATAGAAATTGCCAACAGCCTGGTTTTTACCTCTGTGCTACAAAACTCTGTTTAGTTTTGAGCTTGTACCATGAGGTGATTCCAGTTTCTGGCCAGTAGATGTTGAATAATCCCTTGTTCACTTTGCATGAGTTCTTTGCCTTCTGCTTGCTACAACAAAAAATGTTTTTATTCCTCGAAGTCAAAGCCATTTATGTCAATATTCCTTTGTCATCCTATGTCAATAGTAAGGAATATGCTGTATTCCATTAGTCATCTCCAGCTCATTTTCTACAGTAGTTAGAAGCCTTTCTCCACTCATTAGAGGCTCACAATGGAAGAGCTGTCACCTGCTAAAGCACAAAAATACCTTAAATATTTTTTAAATTATCCAACACTGTGTTTTCCCTAGTATTTCATTCCCATGTTTTATGTCTTGCATCCACCCTGTTAGACTTTAAGCTGCTTGTACATCTTTTAAGCTGTGTGAATGTGAGAAAACCAGGTCAGTATGCAATATTTTAACAGAAAATGCAGCCATGTCACCAGGAATTGGTGACTTTTAATTTTTTTTTTCAGATTATAAACATGTACATTGAGTTCTAAGAGTCTCATAGTAACTTAGCAAGCTATGACTAAGAATTTGGGGATTTTTAGTTCACGTACTGAATGTTGCCTTTGAATTTTCATCTTTTTTTCCTCATTAAGACTTGTTTGCTTCAGCTTACACTAACAAGACAGTGCTCACTTGTGAATTCTGGCTATTCTTACTCTGCTCTATAATACCTTAGGTATTGCAACCAATTATTCTTAATTGCTTTTGTAATTTACTTACATTGCCATTCTTAGTGGTTTCTACTTGACTTTTTAAGGAGTTTTCTTGCAGCTTGGTTTTGCTTTTGGTTAGAGTTGAATTCAATGCTGTATTTTTTATTTCTGCCTTTCTGCACAGTCTGCACGTTTGATGGTACACACTGTGGCAACCTTCAACTCAATCAAGGTAATTACACAACTTTCTCTGTGCTGATTTAGAAATTGAGAACATTTTTTTTTACCTTCCTTTTCCATAGTCTTTGTCTTTCATTAAGCTTTATAAACTCTTTGGAATCAATTTTTGGAAAGAAGCATTAGTATATACAGCATTTGCTTCTCCAGTTACATCACTGTCATATTATATACATAAAATCATTTGGTTTTACAACTCAGGAGAAACCCTTAAAATTATTTTATTTAACTAAACTACCTTAATTTCTGCATACTTCCGGAATTAAGCAGAATTTAGTAACCTTCACCAGTAGTGAAAGACCAATCTTGATTTTGCACTTCCCTCATCCAGGAGCTGAATGAGCGCTGGAGATCCCTGCAACAGCTGGCAGAGGAGAGGAGCCAGTTGTTGGGCAGTGCCCATGAGGTCCAGAGATTCCACAGGTGAGGGGTTTGTTTGGTCTTGACTCAGTCAAATGCTTTCTCTATTAAGAATTCTAAAATATAGTGGGACCTGTTCTAAAGATTTAAAAGATTTCTAAAGATATTTAACCCCCAGCTTGTTCAGTGGAGGGTGGTCTTGGTTTTAATTCTGTTTTTTGCCTTTTCTTCCTTCAAATCAGAGATGCTGATGAAACCAAAGAATGGATAGAGGAGAAGAATCAAGCATTAAATACAGACAACTATGGGCATGACCTGGCCAGTGTTCAGGCTCTGCAGCGCAAGCATGAAGGCTTTGAGAGAGACTTGGCAGCCCTGGGAGATAAGGTGAGACTGTGAGATAGAGAACCCAAAAGCTTTCTTTTTATCTTCAGAAGTGATTGAACCACAGCAGTTTTTCTCTCTGTCTTCATTGTGTTTATTTCCCCTTCTCTAATTCTAGGTGAATTCTCTTGGTGAAACTGCCCAGCGTCTGATCCAGTCACATCCAGAATCTGCTGAAGATCTCCAAGAAAAATGCACGGAGTTGAATCAGGCCTGGAATAGTCTGGGGAAACGTGCTGACCAGCGCAAAGAGAAGCTTGGAGATTCTCATGACCTGCAGCGTTTCCTCAGTGACTTCAGGTAGTGATGTTATTCCCCCTCTCAATTTATTATTAGTGAAGTGTGTATGGCTTATTGTTCCACAGGAATATTTCCGGCAAGGGTTCAGAAAAGGACTGTTTTCCCTGTTTTGACTTATGCCAATGAAGAGGAGGGGAAAAATTCCTTATTACTGTGTGTTCACAGGGACCTCATGTCTTGGATCAATGGAATCCGGGGCTTGGTCTCCTCAGATGAACTCGCAAAGGATGTGACTGGAGCTGAAGCTTTATTGGAAAGGCACCAGGTGTGTGAAAGATAAGTGTATCATAAACATCAACAAATGCTTCTTTTTTCTGACACTTTCCAATTAGAATTCCAAAAATACATCAGTTCCAGCTCTGGTTATTGAGCAGCACATCTCTGCCCCTTGCAGGAACACCGCACAGAAATAGATGCTAGGGCTGGCACTTTCCAGGCATTTGAACAGTTTGGACAACAACTTCTGGCCCATGGACACTATGCCAGCCCAGAGATCAAGGAGAAGCTGGATATTCTGGACCAAGAACGGACAGACCTGGAGAAGGCCTGGGTCCAGCGCAGAATGATGCTGGACCAGTGCCTGGAGCTACAGGTACTCTGCTGCAGTTTGGATACAAAAATAATTCCTCTTTTCATTAAAAAGTTTATTATTTTATGATGATGACAGTTCTCTTGGTCTGTCCTGCTCATGCTTTGGAGTTTTTTCTCCCCAGCTGTTTCATCGGGACTGTGAACAAGCTGAAAACTGGATGGCTGCCCGGGAGGCTTTCCTAAATACAGAGGATAAAGGAGACTCTTTAGACAGTGTGGAGGCACTCATCAAGAAACATGAAGATTTTGATAAAGCAATCAATGTCCAGGTGAGGAGGGTAGCTGAAGTAAGGGGAAAATAGTTTCCTTTTTCTCATACAGATTATTAGCAGAAGGAGTTCCTCCCATGTATGGCTTCTAAAGTTCAGTTGCAAATATTCAGCCCTGTGGAATTTGCTGCAGAAGTTTAGAAGCAGTTTATGCAGATCAGGATGTATTCTGTTGCGTATGGACAGTGTAGAAATAGTGGCAAGTATTTGTATAAATTTACTGATTTGAAGTTTTTTTCTTTATTTATGACAGAAAAGGGTATATTTCCAAGTTTTGTGTAGCAGAAAGCTGCCTAGATTTATTGGGAGATCATACTGCTGTAGCTTTAAGGCCAAAAGATCCCTTTTTCCTAAATGCCACAGGTGAAAGGTGTTGTAAGTTAGACTTTGCAGTCCTGTAGAAGAGAAACTTCCTTCACAGGTTCACAGTAATGTAAATTTAAAGAAGAAAAAAAGATTTGTTCTGTTCCAGACACTGCTCATTATTTGAGTTTAGGGAGCCACAGTTCTAATTGATGGTTTCTGGTTTGGTTAGGAAGAGAAAATTGCTGTCCTGCAGTCCTTTGCTGACCAGCTGATTGCTGCAGATCACTACGCCAAGGGAGTCATCGCCAACAGGCGCAACGAGGTCCTGGACAGGTCAGTGCTCTCCAGGGAGGAGAATGCAGATGGCTGGAAATCCTCTTTGGGAGTGTTCTGTAGCTGTTGAAGGGAGTGCCTCGTGTGGCTCTAGTGTTTCATTCATTGTATGTGTGAAATTACTACAGGTGGCTTCGTCTGAAAGCCCAAATGATTGAGAAGAGATCAAAGCTGGGAGAGTCTCAGACCCTCCAGCAGTTCAGTCGTGATGTGGATGAAATAGAAGCCTGGATCAGTGAAAAGCTCCAGACTGCGAGTGATGAGTCCTATAAGGATCCCACAAATATCCAGGTGAATGTGGTTCTTGGCTCAAAAATCAAAATATCATAGTTAACTTTGCAAGGCCTCCTCTGGTTTGAAAAATCCATGCTCAGGAATTCTCGTTCAGAGATGACAGAATGATACATCATGTTGGACATGGTCTCCTTTTAACAAGGAGAAAATGGAAGTTACATTATGCATGAAAGGAGACCCAAAATAGAACTTGATTAGTAATTATTCATGCATGTGATTAATTATTCATGCATGTAATTAATAAGAAATGTGGTATGTGCAGTGGAAAGTTTCCTAAAGAAACCCAAGTGGCCATTCTAGCTCTCTCCCAGCATCTAGACAATAAAATAAGGAAATGGAGTTTTGGGTCTCAACTCTTTTATGTTATAAAATGTGAAATCTCATTTATTTTTCAGTACTAAGGAAAAAAGTTACCTCTTATGTTTTAATTCTGGTTTATGAAGTAGTATAAATGCACTGAACTACTTCTCTCAATCTGTTTTATAGCTTTCCAAACTGCTGGTAAGTAGTTTGGACTAGCCCTGGTATGTGAATTTATTTTCTCTGTATAAGCTTCTGTGTAAGCCCAGGCTCTGGTTGCTGCTCCATCCATCAGTTCATGTAATCTCTTTGTTTTCTGTTAGTTCTTGACCTCCATCCAGGTACAGCTGTTGATCCTCGTCCTATGGGTGTGGCTTTTTTTGTTAATGCCTATTCAGTATCATTTATTTATGTATTTGTTTTGCAGGTGTTCTGCATGATCTGTTTAATTTGTGCTGAATAAGTGATGTAGTTTGGGCTTTTTTGGGAGTTAGTTCATAGGAAAGTGGGGTTCTATCCTCCTTTTTCAGAAATTTGGCTGTTTGATCATCACTGGTGATGATTTAACACAGGACATAATGCCAGTTCCATGAGCTTGTGTTTGTAGATTCAAATGCAGAAGATGGAGAATTCAATAAATGATAGGTCTTGATTGGCTTAGTTCTTGCAATAGCATAGAAGGGAATAATACAGAAAGAACATTCCAGAAAAAGAGATGTACCAGATGGAAAGCTGACAGCACTTGTAAGAATCAGAGAAGTGGAGTAAAATGAGGATATGTGGAGGGAGAAGACAGAACCAAGAAAGGGGAAGTTAACAAGAGTGAGAAAGGAAAGAATCATTTGTCGCTTTCGGCTGTGGTACATTAAATTACTATTTTTAGTTGAAAAAAAAATTAGAATTTTATATTAAACTAGAAAGGCTTGTCTACAATTTGTTGTCATGGTAATTATATGGAGATATGCAACTGGCAGCTTTTAAATTGAGTTTTCCAAGTTGGTAGATTTAGCTTTGAAGAATATGTTTTTATAATCTCAGGATTTGGAATTTATGGTTCCCAAAACAAAGCAGTTCATGCAGAATTTCTCATACCAGCACTATAGTATTTTTCCTCTTTTATTTTCAATCTAACATTTCCTTTCATTCCATTCTCTAGGACACTCTCTACCCATGTCCCATGTCACTAGCATTTCCAGTTTATACTTGCAAGTCTTGTCACTTTTGTGCTATTGTCATATTTCCTGGTGGGTGGATGGATCATGGATACAGGAGAGCTGCACACTCCTTCCCACACCAAGGCTCCTGTTGTTCTCATGGTGCTTGCAACTTGGCAGAGAAAAATTCTTACCAAATAATTCAGTTATGTTTTTATAGGGGTTTTGATAATGTGGCTGTGTATGACTAATATCACAACTGTGCAGAAAGCAGATAAGCTGGACCAGTGATTTCTGTTAAATACCCATAGATTATGAAGGGAAATAGGAATTTGTGCAATTAATATAGGAGTACAAAGGATGATCTCTACTCAGGGTATGTGTAATTTTTGCTTTTTAAAGGGGTGCATTGAGAATGAGGAATCTTTAGTGTAGTAACAGCTCAGCTCAGTGCAGGGAATGATGCACTGGCACCTGTGAAATGCAGAAGGTACTTCTAGAGCTCACCCACAGTTTTGCCAGGTCAAAACTTGATGGTTACTCAGGTAATGAATGTAACCATTGGGGCGAGCAATAAATACCCTACCCAGAGAGAACTTCTTCAGCTCAGCCTGTGCCCAAAGCCTATGAACGCCCAGCCCATGAGAACAACGGAGGAGCCTATTGAGCAGTGTCTGATGATGCTGGGTTTGTCCCTGCAGAGCAAACACCAGAAGCACCAGGCCTTTGAAGCTGAGCTCCACGCCAACGCTGACCGCATCCGCGGTGTCATCGACATGGGCAACTCCCTCATCGAGAGGGGGGCATGTGCTGGCAGCGAGGACGCCGTCAAGGTGGGCACCTTCAAGTCTTGCTTGGCTTTCACTTTGAGCAGTGTTTGGGTAATCGAGGCAGAACAGTGTCCCTCGAGAAAATAATCTTGTTTTATAGAAGCGTCTGTATGTATAGAAGCTTCTGTATGTATAGTCAACTATACAGTGTAAATCGGGTGAATCATTCTGCTTCAGTCTCGAGGAGGATAAATTTTCTGATCCCTTGACTGAGATGTAAATTATAGCTGGGCAGCACGAAATAGTGACTAATTTGCATATCTCTAATCAGCAGCCAAACTTCCACCATGTTCTGGTTTTGCATTTACCAGGACATTTTTCATTTTTCGTTTGTGGCATTTACTTATCTTTCCCACTTTCTGACAGGCACGCCTGGCTGCCCTGGCTGACCAGTGGCAATTCCTGGTACAGAAATCAGCAGAGAAGAGTCAGAAACTGAAAGAAGCTAATAAGCAACAGAATTTCAATACTGGAATCAAGGACTTTGACTTCTGGCTTTCAGAGGTAATTAGATGGGAATTAATGACTTGCAATACTGCTTTTTTTAAGTTTGTGTTACCTTTGCTGATGTTAGATTTTGTGGAGCAATGTTTACCTTTGAGCAAGTCTAAGTGTATTATAGAAAAAATGTTATTACTAATAAAATTCTTGTGGATGTGTTCATGTTATTAGTTATAAACAATAAGGTGAGAAGCAGCATGGAGCCTTTTAGGTATTAAACAGCTAACAAGGCAAAAGTTTAGCAGAAAATTGAGAAGTAATTTGCATGGGTTTAAAGAATTATAGTTTCAAGGAGTTTGTGAAACACAATTTGTTCTTCATTCCTTTTTGCCTTCTTCATCCTCAGGTGGAGGCTTTATTGGCATCTGAAGACTATGGAAAGGACTTGGCATCTGTTAACAACCTTCTGAAAAAACACCAGTTACTGGAAGCTGATATATCTGCTCATGAGGTATTGCTTTCTCTTCTAGTTTTGTAAGATAAATCATAGTCATGAGCAAATTCTATAGGGACAACTCCTGATACCTGCTGCAGTCACAGACTTGTTGAAATGTGGTTTTTAACAAAACCTGTGACTGCGAGTCAGATTCTGATTTTTATCCTGACAATAATGAGCACAGAAACGAGCTCTGAGCAATTCCCCTCTCTCTCCTTGACGTGTCCAGGACCGCCTGAAGGACCTGAACAGCCAGGCTGACAGTCTGATGACCAGCAGTGCCTTTGACACTTCCCAAGTGAAGGACAAACGTGAGACCATCAATGGGCGCTTCCAGCGCATCAAGGGCATGGCCAGCGCCCGCCGCGCCAAGCTCAACGAGAGCCACCGCCTGCACCAGTTCTTCCGTGACATGGATGATGAGGAGTCCTGGATCAAGTGGGTGTTTGGGAAGTTCTGGGCTTGCCAATGACACTCATAGTCTGTGGAGTGGCTTTACAGCTGCCTTCCCACAACTGTAATTTCTATAGGAAATCACCTTTGCTGCCATTCCAGGAAAACTCTGGTTTGGGTCTGGTTCCTTTGGTCAAATCCCAATAAGCAGAAAAAGTATCACAGCTTAGACTTGGACCAAATAACTGAAATTTCATTCTGGGCTTTTTGGGAAAACTCCTACCAAAAATTCAAACTTTTTTCAGTTTGAAGGACTTTTTTGACTCTAGTCAGTTGTTGTAATTAATCAAATGCTTTGGACATTGGTGTTAGTACCTCAGGAGGAGGGAAAGAAGTCAGGCTGATAGAAATCATACCAATTAGAGCACTTCTCTTGTCATGCTTTTAAAACAAACAAGAACTAGACAACTTTACAAAAGGCATCTATTTTTAAAAAGAAAACAGTACACAGAAATTCTGTCCTTCAAAGGTAAATGATGAGCCCTCTGTCACCTTCTTTCCCCCACACAGTATCCCTGCATGTGCTGCCAAGAGCCACTTGCTGTTTGCTAATAACTCTTATACACAAATTTTTACATTCAAGATCTTTGTGCAATGCAGAGCAGTTGTGTATCTGAAGGGTTTTTGTTTTCTTAGTGAGGTTGGACCTTTACAAGTAATTTTCGTATTTTATCTTTCTCTCTTCTCTGTTGAATTTAGAGAGAAGAAACTGTTGGTTAGCTCAGAGGACTATGGCAGAGACCTGACTGGTGTGCAGAACCTGAGGAAGAAACACAAGCGCTTAGAAGCAGAATTAGCTGCCCATGAACCTGCTATCCAGGTAAATGCCTCTCCCCATGACAGAGATAAAAGCCAGCAGGAGTTTTGCTGGCCCCCAAACAATGCACATGAGGAGGGCAGGTGATGTTCCAATAATTGTGTTTCCCTGCAGGGTGTTCTGGACACAGGTAAGAAGCTTTCAGATGACAACACAATTGGAAAGGAGGAGATACAGCAAAGACTGGCTCAGTTTGTGGATCACTGGAAAGAGTTAAAACAGTTGGCAGCTGCTAGGTATGAATTTCTGTAAAATTCAGTATTAAAAGTTACATGCACTCATAACGATCAGATTTACAGAATTTCAGAATATGGTTTATTAGTAATATGTAATAGCACCTATCACTGATCACAGATTCTACAAGATTATTGAAAATGTTCTTCAATAGAAACATGAGCCTCGAGGTGTATGTTGTGTTTAGTCTTTTCTTGCACCAATTGGAAACCACAGACTTGAAATCAGCTGGCTTTAATCTGCTGCCAGGAGGTTTTTCCTGAACAGAAACTGTTGGGAGAGAGTTTGCTTCAGTCTTTTGGCAGCTGCAGGCTTTGTAGTCCAAGGAATTCCTAGATCTGCAGCCATGGCTGCTGCTGGAGAAGTGAAGTGTGAATGATAGGGTTCAGGCTCTGCACGTTGTTTTTATATCTTACATCTAAATGCCATAAAGCAACATGGACTAATTTTGCCTTCCCTACACAGGGGTCAGCGTCTGGAGGAGTCTCTGGAGTACCAGCAGTTTGTAGCAAATGTTGAGGAAGAAGAAGCCTGGATCAATGAGAAAATGACACTGGTAGCCAGCGAGGATTATGGGGACACACTTGCTGCTATCCAGGTCTGCATAGTTGTCACCACTTTATTTTTGCATTGCTGTTGGTTGGAGCATAATGAGCCTTTTCTTTAACTATCTTTACAATTTATTGTTGGTTCCTTTTGAAGGCCTACATTGTAAAAACCATAAATTCACTTTATAAAAGCATCCCAAGTATGTTATTTCCTGTAGAAATTACTAGCAGTTTGGTGTGGCTTTGCATCTCTTGACCTCTGATGGACCGTTCTGGTTACATCTAATGGCTAGACTAGTCAGTCTCAGTCTCCTTTTGTCCACAGAAAACCAGCAAGTTGTGCTAACCAGCTAAGATCAATAACTTTTGTCTGAAAAAGCTTATTCTAACTGATTTAGAACAATTAATTATTGTTTAACAAATGTTGGGAACTGATTTTTAGAAGTGCCTATGTCTTGTCTTTGCAGGGCTTGCTGAAGAAGCATGAGGCATTTGAGACTGATTTTACTGTCCACAAGGACAGAGTGAACGATGTCTGTGCTAATGGAGAGGATCTCATTAAAAAGGTGAGCATGAACTAGTAAAGAGAAACCTTCAAAGGCTCCCCAGGACATCTTCATGTCACAGTAGACTTGCTCTTCTTTGTTATCTCTTTGAAAAGAGCTCTTACTCATTTTTGTGGCTGAATAAGCTGTTGCTGTTTTGCTTTCAAAGCTGTTTCTGAGACAGTATCTTTCAGCTGAAGTCCTTGCTCTGTCACAAACGTGCCTATATTTTCTTTTCCTCCCTGTCACATAGAACAATCATCACGAGGCAAACATCACTGCCAAGATGAAGGGGCTCAGAGGCAAGGTGTCAGATCTGGAGAAAGCAGCAGCTCAGAGGAAAGCCAAATTGGATGAGAACTCAGCCTTCCTCCAGTTTAACTGGAAAGCAGATGTGGTGGAGTCATGGATAGGTATGTTCTATGCTGGAGTACAATATTTGGTCACAAACAAACCTTAAACTCCTACATTTCCAAAGGTCTCCAGTAGCTCATCATGTGCTGTGTAACAAGCAGACCTAAACCCAGAGTAATCGGCAGTGCTGTCCCTGCTTTATGCTTTTATGGTAACCTGATTTGGAACAGAGGGAATGTTTGAGATGGAGAAATGACATTTTTGCAAAATTTGTTTTATTTTCCAGGTGAGAAGGAAAACAGTCTGAAGACAGATGATTATGGACGTGACCTCTCTTCAGTGCAAACCCTGCTCACCAAACAGGTCAGTGCTGATACTGCTGCCACCCTGTGAGAGAGGGAACAGCAGATCTCTTCTACAACACCCAAACATCCAGTACTTAGATTTGAACTATATGCAGCGTATTGGAAAGAAAAATAAAAACTAAAATATGTTTTGTTGGTTTAATGCTTCAGGAAACTTTTGACGCTGGACTTCAGGCTTTCCAGCAGGAGGGAATTGCAAACATCACTGCTCTGAAAGACCAGCTGCTTGCAGCCAAGCACATCCAGTCCAAGGCCATCGAGGCCCGGCATGCTTCCTTGATGAAACGCTGGAATCAGCTACTGGCTAATTCTGCTACCAGGAAAAAGAAACTCTTGGAGGCTCAGGAGCACTTCAGAAAGGTTAGTGGCCAACCATGGGGCTACAAAAATCTAATTGTGCACTTTATAAAAAATACACTCTTGCTACTTCTGTAGCTTGTTCATGCTTTTGCAGTTAACGATTATGGAGATCCTGGAGACTTAACATAAAAATTTCTGAGATGCTTGAAGGAGACCCTTGCTGATGCATATTAATTCCAGATGAGCTCATACATAGTATTGGCATTATTGCACAACTGAACAACTGGATTTCTTCTCTTTTCAAGGTTGAGGATCTGTTCCTCACTTTTGCAAAGAAGGCCTCTGCCTTCAACAGTTGGTTTGAGAATGCTGAGGAGGACCTGACAGATCCTGTGCGCTGCAACTCACTGGAGGAAATCAAAGCCCTGAGAGAAGCTCATGACGCTTTCCGTTCCTCCCTAAGTTCTGCCCAAGCTGATTTCAACCAGCTGGCAGAGCTCGATCGCCAGATCAAGAGCTTCCGTGTGGCCTCCAACCCCTACACTTGGTTCACTATGGAGGCCCTTGAAGAAACCTGGAGGAATCTGCAGAAAATTATCAAGGCAAGTCAGTGAGGGAAAGACTATCTTCATAGTTTACAACCTTTCAGTTGTCCCTGCAAGTTGTTCTCTGAGATAATGGGTACAAGAGTTTGTCACTGTAATACAGATCAAAATATCTCAAAATTCGTGAGCAAAGAAAAATTGCCATTAACTGTAAACTTGCACTATTGTGAGTTGTTATTGTGGTTTTGCATTTGTGGCCCTTCCAAGAGCAAAGTACGTGTCTCTCTTCCTGGCTGTAAAATAAGTTTAACTTCTCTGTTGTGCAGTGAAGCGAGTGCTGGTTCAATTCCAGTTCTCAGGACTTAAGTTCTGAATTGTTACCTGAAATGCTTTTCTCTGGATATGTAGGACACCGAGCATTCAATCTTGTTTTGAGGCTCAGAATTGTGCTGGGATACAGCTTTTAGTTTTTACTTTCCGTTACAGGATGAGACCAATCCCTTTATTTCTCTGAAATTACTGTTGTTCATTTCTCAGGAACGTGAATTGGAGCTGCAGAAGGAACAGCGAAGGCAGGAAGAAAATGACAAACTCCGTCAGGAATTTGCTCAGCACGCCAATGCCTTTCATCAGTGGATTCAGGAGACCAGGTATAGTTTGTCTTTCCAGGACCTGCCCTTAGAGAATTCCTTAGGTTGTATTTGTATGCATTCTCCATCTCTTTGGACTGTCAAAGTTGTAAATGTCTCCTGCTGAAAAACAGTTCATCAGGACTTGTCCATTCCCTGCAGTTGAGATTTGAGGGAGACTTCAAATTAGCTCAGGAGGAGGAAAGCCCTGAAACACCAGATTTTAAAAATGTTCCTATTTCTGAATTTGTTTTCCTGCAGTAATTCCAGTTATCCAGGACTTCATTTTTCTCCAGTTACTCCTGAACTAGGCTGCAGCACAGATGGGGAGGTGGAGCACAAACAGCTCCAAGCAGACTCTGAAGTGCCAGTGGCGTTTCTGTTAATGTCCCTTTGGTATTGAGTAGTGTATTGGGAATCTTACTGGAGTTCAAATAGAGAAAGAAGCTATGAAAAAAGCTTAAAACTTTGTAATCATTTCCCTTAGCTGCTGTCTCATAATAACCTTCTCTAAGGAGAGGGAGTAAAGATTTAACAACTGTTTTAGAAATAAAAAGTCTCAAGGTTGAGCATTGCAGGTGCCCATGCTCAGTAAGTGCTGCTGTCAGCAGCTCTGACAGGCACTGGTTGAGGGTCAGAGGAGGTGAGTTCTGTTCCATGTAACTCTGTGATTCTCTGTCTCTGTGTGTTTACAGATAGTTCTATATGTGTCTTCATGAAATAATGAAATATGATTTTTAACTTTTTGATGTTTGCTTCCCACCCAAATCTCTGTCCCTCTCTTACTGTCTTGTCTCTGTCCTGCTGCCTGATGTTTGGATCTTCACATTCTACAGGACTTACCTGCTAGATGGGTTAGTATTGAATTTTATATCTTTAAAATTTTGGTGACATGTTCTGCTCTCTCTGTGTGTCTTCTGTCCTTACATCGCTTGTGAAAGCTGCACTGAAACCCCTTTTATTTGAAAAGAGCAATCTGCTGCTGAGATGCACAGACACAGGAAACAAGAGTAGTTAAGTATAAACCACTAGAAACAAGACAATTTCCTAGTCAAAAGCAGAATTACAATGGGAAGCCACTGACACACCATGGAAGTCCTGAGTTTTGCTCTTGCTTTCTCTGAGGGTTTGCACAGGAAAATGCCCTTAATTTGGTAATATTAGTAAGAATGTAGCTGCTTTCCCAAGGCAGACTATTCTGACATTTCTAATTTTTCAGCTTAAGAGATTTGATTAGTGAAATAAAATATTTGACCATAACTGTTCTCAGAACAATTAGATCTCCAAAGTATTGACTGGTTTTGATAAGGAGAAGGGAAGATTCTTATGATGAAGTTTTGATGAAATTACATATCTTAAAACCCCATAGTTTGCAAATATGAACTGCCCATTTTTAATCTGCTGCAGAACCATGCCCCATATAGATTTTAGCCTTGACAGGAGAAAACAGACTTTCCAACATGAACCCACAGAGCTGTTGGAGTCTGTCTGCAGTTTTAAGCCCACTCTGTGTCCACAGGAATAGTTCCTGATGAGGATGTGTGCTGGCCATTTGTCTGGAAATGAAAAGGAAATAAGATCTTTAAATGTTTTCAGACTGCCAAAGCCTCTGCAAATGTGTCTGTCCAGTTGAATTTCTTCAGCAGGACAAGCCTCAGCACAGTGGAAGCTTTGTGATAAGCTGTGATGTCAAATGCCAACAGTGTCTGGGCCAGGGCAGAGGCTGTGTGTGAGCCTCTGCACAGGGCTGGAGGAGGCCAGGGCCTTGCTCCTAAAGAGAAAGCTTTTCCTAATAAAAGGGTGGAATCTTGCAGATAACTCTGCTGCTTATTTGCTCTGTAATGATCACAGTCTCTTGTGTTCTGCCAGATAAAAATAGTTTGCCCCGTTTTTGTTGTACCATTTAATGGAACTGAGCAGATTTTCCTGGAATGGATGCTGAATTTCCTGCTCCTTTGTCAAGTAGTGCTGTAGATTAGTTCTGGTATCCAAGAAAAGTGAACAGAAAGGAGCCATTCACTGAAAGACGCAGGGTCAGAGTTAGAGATCCTCATGCCAGGCGCTTTTGTTGAACAAATTACCAGAGGGCTGCTGATATGACAGGCAGAATTTGTCCCTAATTCTGTGTGAATAGATTAAAAACGTGGATTTAGTTCCAAGAGGCATTGGCTGTGCTTAGCCTGGCTTGGCAAGAGGGGAAGGCAAAGCTTCAGAGAAGTGTCAGGAGAAGAGCTGCCATGCACACTCCTTGCTTTGCAGCCTGTGTGTGCCCAGCACTGCCTGGGAGGGGTTTTCTTTGGGGAAGAGAGGAAGAAGAATTTGGAGTTTAGGAAGAAAAATGCCTTTAAACAATTTGTGGATGAGTTAACTGCAAAACTTCAGTTTGTCTCTTAGTGAGACTCACTTTTCGGTGACTTACATGAAAATAATAACAGTTTATTTTTGTGTATGTGCAACCAGCATTTAAATAATTTTCTCTCATTAAGTACTTGCTTGTGTTTGCTGCAAGGCAGTGCTGGCTTGGATTGTGGCTCCACTGCAGTGGCCGTGTTTTGGTGTGTTCTTTCCTCTGTTCTTTCTTTCTTCCTTTTTGGAATTCACTTGGTTTCTTTCCTTTGACTAGCATAGCATATCGTCGTGTCATTCGTGTCTATCAGTATGAAGTTGGGGATGATCTATCTGGAAGGTTTTTTCCTCTTATTTTCTTACCTCACTTTGGTTTTCAAACGCACTTTTTAATTCCAAGGCTCGCTTTCCTTCCAACTAACTTTCACGGCTTAGAGATGCTTGGAGGTTTGTTTCCCTGTTGGTTCTTTCCACGGTTGGTTCCCAGCTTCCTGCTCAAGGCTCTGGGCGTGCGCTTCATCTCTAGGCGGACGTTGAGTCTGAGCCTTAACCCTGTGGTGAGAAACACCCAGATGTTTGGTGCATTTTCATTGCTGCAGAGTGATTCAGCACTTGAAATCCCCAATCTCAAGAAGCTCAAAAGCATGCGGGAGGACAGAGTCCCCAGTGGGGATGAAAACCTGGTTTTAGTGACTGAAATACCAGAGATTCAGGTTTTAGGCACTTAAATACCCCGGAGTCAGAGGACACCCCACCTGCACAGCACCCAGACTCACTGTCCATGTGTGGGTCATGCAGTGCGAGCTCTCACCGTACGTGTTGGAAGGACAGAGATTCCCAAACACGGCTGCTTAGAGATTGCTTGGGATTTTGGGGTTGGGGGGGAAGCAGCATCTAGAGACTGTCCATAGTTAGTCTGTGTGAAGGAGATCTTGGAGCCCCTGGCCACAGTGGGGACCTGCATGTAAAGTTCAGGGTGGAAATCACTGGGCAGAGCGGCTGAGCCTCAGCTGCTCTGGGTGCAGCATGGAGAGGTGGGGTGGGAAAGGCACCTTTCCACCAGGCACTGCTGAGCAGCAGAGGTCTGTAGCTCTCTGCAGGGATTATGCCACATTCAGATTACTTTTCAACCAAACCAGTAGTTCTCACCATCTTTTTTTACCCTCATTTTCCCCTTTGTAACACACCTGTGTAGAGCTCCTGTACCTGACTGCAAATACAGCCCATCCCCAGTGACTCACCTGCAGTTGGTGTGTGTGGTGTGTGCTGGGCACGGGGCAGGGGGTGGGACTGCACTAAATTCTAATTCCATGAGGTCCAGTAAAGCGGGTGCTTTGAGTCTGGCATGAAGTGTGGCTGCTGTTCACGTTGCCTTTCAAATGGGGCTAGAAATTAACTATATACAGAAATAAGAATCAGACAAAAATGAACAGTGTCACTCTGAAATAGGATGAGTCAGCATAAACAAAACACAAAACCAGTGTTTAAATACCTGAAAGGATTTTTCATTTCAAGGAAGGACTGTTAATTTCAAGCCCCACATGCCATTTTTTTATGAGATAAGTGCCTTCTCTCATTGTTGTTCTGTGTTTAGGTCGTGTATGGTGGAGGAATCGGGAACACTGGAGTCACAGCTGGAAGCTACTAAAGTAAGTGATGTGCACCCGTGGCTAAAACAGTATTTCCAGCTGGCTTGGGAACACAAGGTGGAAAGGGAAATGCATGCAATTATATGGGAAAATCTTAATTGATTTTAGACATTTGGAGTACTGAAGAGACCTCTGGGATTATCTATTTACATATCTGATGTCTACTTACATCACAGGCCATTAAACAACACTTGATGTAGTTTTCCTTTTTCTTTTTTCCTTTTTCCTAAAGGATGGGGGTTAGGGCAGAGACAGTACAGTATTTTCAGCACATTACCTAATAAGAGGTTTTTTAGTCTCCAGAACTGGTTTGCAAGCCCAGATTTCCAATAGCGAGCATGAAGATGAACATTGCTCTGAATCTTATTTCACAAATCCCAGTATATGTACATAAAGTCCTAGGAAAAAAAGAAGAGTATAACCCTTCCTCCCCGGCCAGCCTCTGTTCTAATTTTTTATGGTAGTTTTTTTTGGTGCTCCATGATTTCTCTCCTCTTTGCTCCCTTCTCACAGCGCAAGCATCAGGAGATCCGAGCTATGAGGAGCCAGCTGAAGAAGATTGAGGACCTTGGAGCAGCCATGGAAGAGGCACTTATCTTGGACAACAAATACACAGAACACAGCACTGTGGGGTTGGCACAGCAGTGGGACCAGCTGGACCAGCTGGGCATGAGGATGCAGCACAACCTGGAACAGCAGATCCAAGCTCGGTACTGCCCGGCCCGTGTGTGGTTTGAAGTGTCTGACTTGGGGTAGAGGGAAAGACAGGTGCCACAGCTGCCCATGCCAGCAGCCAGCCTTGCATGGTCTGTGCTAAGGGGTCTCCTGTGCTCAGACCAATGGATGCAATGAGCTTGTACATCCCCACCACTTCCCGGCTCCCTTCAGAGGCATGAAGGGAGCAGTTTCGGAATAGTTCCTCTTGGCCGTGAGCAATGGTGGGATCTTAGTGGAACTGATTTATTCTGTGGAATAAGTGTGTACAAGTGTTCCCACAAGGAATGGTTGTTTGCTTCTTTGTCCTCACCGTGTGGTGCAGCCACTGGCTGGGGGCTGATGGAGTTCTGCAGTTCAGGAACTGTCCACCCAGCTTTGCTGCTTCTTTTACAGGAACACCACTGGAGTCACTGAGGAGGCCCTGAAGGAGTTCAGCATGATGTTCAAGTGAGTTGCAAGGGAACACATGCCAGAGGAATGCTTGGGAGATATTTCTGGCACATGGATGACTCCTGTTTGCAGGATCCATTTGTGGCTCCTTTGTTGTCTGCCCCATTTTGTGCTGACCTGCTCCATTCTCTGCTAGAGGGGAACACCTCCAGCCCCTAATGCTGGCAGTCCCAATGCATTCCAGCTGGGAATACAGCTGGTTTTGCAGGGGGAATGCTTTTTAAGCAAAGCAAAGAATTTGTGCCTACTTTTAATGTATGCTAGATAGAACTATTTATTGTTACAAACTCATCTGTCCAGAATAGGGGCTGGTTATAACCTTGATCTAGTTTTCAGCCCACTTTACAGCTCTCAGGACTCAAAAACTGACACATGTGGGTTCTGTTTTTATGTTTTTAGGCACTTTGACAAGGACAAATCTGGACGACTTAATCACCAGGAGTTTAAGTCCTGCTTGCGCTCTCTCGGCTATGATCTGCCCATGGTTGAGGAAGGAGAGCCAGACCCTGAGTTTGAGTCTATTCTTGACACTGTAGATCCCAACAGGTACGTGAGTTGGACCTTTCTGTACAGCAAAATAGACAGAGGTATTGGATGGGGAGTTGGCTGGGAGATCCCTCACAGCCTGAGAGCTGTAGTTGCATTCACAATGGCTCATGTGAAAGCCTTTAGAAGGCAAGACTGACATTTGTAAAGAAGAAATTCACTTTCAAAAAACTATCTGGTGTTGAGTCTCCTGCGTTAAGACTTCCAGTCCTTCCAGAACAGCTCCAGCCCCTCCCTGGAAGGCCTGGCAGTGCTGTGCTTTGGGTGCTCACACTGTGTTTTGCTGGCAGGGATGGACATGTCTCGCTGCAGGAGTACATGGCCTTCATGATCAGCCGGGAAACGGAGAACGTGAAATCCAGCGAGGAGATCGAGAGCGCTTTCCGTGCCCTCAGCTCTGAGGGGAAGCCCTACGTGACCAAGGAGGAGCTCTACCAGGTAAGTGCTGGTTGTGGCCCCCAGGAAGGAACACACAAGACTTTTGTTCACAGATAAAGCCCAGCACTAATGGCTTGGAGGCTCATGTCACTGGGGCTGAGTTAATTCTGACCCTGCCAGGGGATCCCCTGCAGCAAACACAGAAATTGCTGCAGTAACCCAACTCAGTTGCTTTCTTGGCTCTACAGAGGAAGAGGAAAAGCTTTATGTACCAAAGAACTGCACAGGTTGAGTAAAACAAGAGCTACTCAAAGGCCTGAAAGGGAATGCACTGTCCTCAGAACTTGGAGCTTACCTTTCGTTATTTGGGAAACTAGAGGGGGATGTTTCTCCAGACAGAGATTCAAAGGAAAAGCTTGAGCCTAAGCTTAGACAGTATGAACATCTCCCTCCCACTGCCCTGCCAAGACAGCAAGTTTTTCCTGTCTGAATCCCACCAGCTGGCAGGGAAATAAAAGAATTTCCAGAGCTTCCTTGTGCCAAGTTACCTGTTCTGTCTCCTCTTTGGGGAGAAGACTCTGGTCAGGCCTTCCAACCCTTAAACAAATGGTGCCAACAGACAGAGCATTTTCATGCTGGGTGTAGTTGTGCTGCTCTGGTTTCTGCCCTAGGGAATGGGAAGGCTGCTTATCAATGTCTCTTGGCAGCCCCAGAGCCCTCTCACCCCCACGCTGTCTCTCTTTCAGAACCTGACCCGGGAACAGGCCGATTATTGCATCTCTCACATGAAGCCCTACATGGATGGCAAGGGCAGGGAACTGCCTTCTGCCTACGACTACATAGAATTTACACGTTCACTCTTTGTGAATTGATCTGAAACACTAGTACCAAAAGATGCAAAGGACATGCTCACGTTTGCTGACTGTAGCTCTGCATGTGTCTCTCTCTCTTCGTGCTCTACAATAATCAATGTTACTTTATGATGTAACCTTAAAGTGCTTAGCTTAAAACTCTTAGGGAAAAGAAACATGTTGCAGTGTGCTTCAATAAAAGTTACTGGTCGAACCACATCATGTTGTGTTTAATGCTTAAATGCAAATTTAGCTGTTACATGGAGGCAACTCCAGATGTTAGTTACCTGTGTTTCCCAGGCCAGTGCTGGAACAGGTGAGTGGGGAGCTGTTCCTGGAGTCAGGGCAGTTACCAGCTTCACACAGCTGTTGTGCTGCTGCCTTAGTCCATGATCTCACTTGCCAGCTGCTCCAGGTGATTCATTTCCTTTGGTCCCTGCTCGGTGAAGTCAGAGCTCAGCTGCCAGACTTTGACTGTCCCAGCAGCATCCCCGGCTGCCAGGAGCCGCGTGTGCTTGGTGTTAAATTCCAAACAATACACAGGGCAGTCACTCATGGACTGCTTCAGGGATGCAGTGGGCTTCTGCATGCTCCTTGCCAGGTCAAACAGGTGCACCTCTCCTGCAGACACAGACATTCATTGCAGCTTCATGGCAACAGACATCATATCTAACAGCAGGTGAGTATCTGCTTAGTCTGGGACTGAGAGTTATTTTTAACCTGTTTCTCCTGCCTGATGGGTGTCTAGGCTGTGACAGACAGCTGACATCACTGCAGGCAGCATGAATTTGTTCTGCTGTCAGAAACCTGAAACCAGCTTGCCAAATTCTGTGAAATCTCCATTCTTTAACTCAAAAATCTTTGGGCAATTTTCTAAGGAAAAGGTTCTCATTTTAAACCATTAGTTCTGGAGCTAGATGTCAAAAACAAGCTGGAAATAGATTTAGCCACAGTGATCATCTTGTGCTGAATCCCTGTAAGTGACTGTGGCAACAGATTTAAAAGTACCGTCAAAAGTGAAAGATAACTGCTGGGTCGCCTTGCTAAAGTTAGAAATTACTCCATTGTACTAATTACACAGTGCAAACAATGGCCATTGCTCCATGCTTGTGGGATCTGCTAATCAGTACAATCGACTTGTACTAATTATACCCAGCACACAGCACACTCCTAATTTTATACCCACGATGAGGCACCTGCAGTTACTTGCCTTCCCCAGACGCAGCTGCAAAAACCAGTGGTCGAACTGGAGACCAGCGTACACAGAACAGGTATTTCTTTGATAACTGCAGAGCAAAGAGGGGCTGTGTCTGCAACATGGAGTGTAAGTGAACTTGTCCATCTGTCCCACAGCTCAGAAAGAGGTTCCTGGGGGAGGGAGGAAGCAAGAAACAACTCTTTGTTATATTGCTAAAGAACAAAAATCAGTCAAGGAGCATGACCTCGGACAATATTCCTGCTTTGAAAGGTCTGAGTGTGTTTCCTAAAGCAGCAATTGCCAGGCTGTGGGCCGTAGAGATGCAGCTTTGTTACTGCCCTCAATTAAGCTTAATGAGGGCTTGTGTTGACCACTGATGGGTTGTGGCCCAGGGCTGCCTGAGAACTGCTGATCTAGAGCCGGGCATTGTTCGAGCTGGGCTTGTCTCATGCAAATTAAATGCAAACCTGGGCTGTCAGCGTGTTTCACAGAAACAGGGC
The DNA here is from genome assembly GCA_024500445.1 of Entomyzon cyanotis. Taxonomy (NCBI): domain Eukaryota; kingdom Metazoa; phylum Chordata; class Aves; order Passeriformes; family Meliphagidae; genus Entomyzon; species Entomyzon cyanotis. The sequence goes on from JAKEPQ010000670.1 coordinate 5,563,428, forward strand.
TTGGGGCCTCCACGGATGGTGGGTGAATTGCTGGCAGAGATGGGAGCTTCTCATTTAAATTCTGGCAGCTACTGGTGAGTTTTCTGATGTCAGAAAAATCTTACTGATTTAGTAAGATATGTAATGATTTGCCCAAGTGAAGGACTTTTTCAGCTCTTTGTCTTTAAACTGAGTTTCAGTTGGAACATCTAGGATGATCTAAGGAAGGTGCTAACATGGCTCATGTGCCCACATGCCTCTGGTGCTGCAGAGGGCAGCTTCACCAGTGCCAGTGGATGATGTTTCCCCTACAAAGGGAAGTTCCCAATGCCAGGTGACCCTTTTTTTGGAACTTGTTCACACACCCCCAGGGGCTACTTGAAAAACGTATGTTTAGATCCAGGCAATGATAGTGTCCCACATGCAGCACTTGCCTGTGGAAGGGCGAGCAGCTCACGGAGTATACAGGCCCAGCGTGAGGGGAGAAGGCGAGTTCTGCCGGCGCCCTGAGGGCAATGGAGCCGCCCTGCCGCAGAGCCAGAGTCTGGGCGGCAGAGGAGCACCTCAGGGAATACCCACCTTCCACCCCCACAACGAACACACTGGGATCGAAGTGTGAGAAGGACAGCGAGGTCACTCCCACGGCTGCCTCTCCCCAGGCCATCTGGGGAAAGAGAGACAGAGCTGGTGTAAGCTGGGGCTCCAGACAGAGGTAGATGCAGGCAGAGCCTGCGGGAGACCCAGCAGGCTGTTCATGGCACAGCTTGTGACAGCTCTGTGCTTGTAGCAGCAGTGCTCAGCCTTTAACCTCTGAATCCCTCCTACATAGGGGTTCACGTGAATTAACATTACAAGCAAGTTCTCCATCTCAGCAACTTCTTTTTGGAGCATGGCACAACCTCAGCTGTTGCCAATCTTCCAAGAATGATTTCCATATGAAAAAGGAGATGTGGATCAAGGGTTAGTGTGTATATTCAGAAGGGGCTTTTCTTGGACTTTCTCAGAGATGGGCAAGCTCTGACATTTGGGATCCAGGGTTCAGGGTGTTTTTGTGGAATGAGCTCTCTGAGTTGCTGAACTCACCTTCTTCAGCCGAGTGCTACGAGGGACCTGTTGAGCCACGATGGCGAATCCTTCGGCCAAGGCCAGCCGCCCATCCCGCTCCTCCCTCCACACCAGGATCTTCCCGTCTGTCCCCACGCTCAACAGCCGGGAGTGGCTTCTGTGCTTGGTGTCAGGTAACCAATTAACCTGTTCCAAATGCCATGACCTCAGGACAACGGGTACTGTCACAACTGCCCAGCCCATGCAGCCTGCTGTGCCTGGACCTAACCGGACCCAGGAGCAGAGCCAGGCACCAGCCTGGTACCCAAATGGCTTCTGCTGGGAGCTGGCACAGACACAGAGGCAAGGAGAGAAATATATCCAGGTCCTTAGGGCTGAATTCTCCATTGCAGTTTCTGTGGTTTACCTGCCCTCAGTTTTGGGATGGGTATTTATGGCACTTTCACCCAGCTACAAAGAACAGCATTTTCCTATTGGATGAGAAAAATACAGACTGTCCGGAGTCACGGGACCCCAGAAGGGAAAAATCCTTAGGAAGCCAGACTGCATGACATGTTTGTAAATCCCCTTAAAGCGTGTGGCTTTTAGCTTCCAACCAAGGGTCAGTGACACTTTGCTACTTGTGTTTTTAAACCACTCCAAGTATCATTGGCTGCATCTCCATTAATAAATGGTTACAGTGTGGAAATAGGTCTGCTCTCCATTTATCCTGGACACTGAGAAGTTATGTTTTACAGGCTAAGTGTCTGTTCAGGAGCTAAATTTGAGGGAAAATAGCCAACCAAAATATAATATAACTGCTGAAATGTCTGTGAACTGCCTGACTGTATATGGAATCCAAAGGGATGACATAGAGCAGTGGCAATTCTCACCTGCCCCAGTCCTGTCTGCTGTTAATGTTCTCCATTACCTGATAGACTGGATCAGTGTGGGTGTCATCTGTCATCCCTGTCCTCCAGATCACAGGGTCTTCTGTCCTGCTGGTGTCCCACACCACCAACTCCCCACTGAAGAGGCCACCTAAAAGGACAAAGGTAAAATATCTAAGGTCTGACACAAATGCACAAATGGAGTGATGGTGGAAACAGACCCACCAGCTTCAAAAGCTGGGCAGATCTGTGCAGAGCACAGCCAGTTCTGGTGTAAGAGAATATTGCTCTGCTGAAATAAGCATGTTATTCCCTTACAGCCAGGGCTGGATTTCCTTCTGTCACCTCTCTCTGAGGAGATCATGTAAAGGCAGATGTCACAGAAGAGGCACCAAGTCCCAGCTCAGATGCAACAGTGCACTTATCTGTGTTGGTGAGCATTACTTCCTCAGTGTGAGGAGCTGCAACACTGTTCCTTTTACAGGAAATCTGAGGCTGGACTCAGAGAGAAACGAAAGGATCCAGGCTGCAGGAAAAAAGGATATGTTTCAAGCATGGTCTGAGGGCAGAACAACCCACCAGCTATCAGTGATGGCTGGGAGGGATGGAAAGCCAGGCACATGACAGAGCTGGGAACATCCACCACCAGGTCAGGGTGCTGTGGATTCAACCCTCTTCTGTCCAGATTCCAGGTACAAATATAGGATTTTTCTGTGCTCCAGTTCCCATCATCCAACCTGAAAAACAAAAAGCTGTATCTTGCCTTGTGTGTTCCGGAGGATCTCAGTCCAGCAGAGCTCTGAGATACCCCACTGGTCATCTCAATGTGCTGCTTTGTGTCCCCTCATGAAGGAATCATGAGGGGATGGAACTTCTCTGTGGGCTGGTTTATACAGGACATGCCAGGGCAGATGTCTGTGCTTACAGAACAAAGTGCCAGCCAGTAAATCTCAGATGCAATTTCCCTATTCCAAGACCTACTCATCATTCAAATAATGGGAACAATCACAAGGGCGCATATGGAAAGTTCATGGAAAGAATTCTGCTGAGAGTACCCACAGACAGAAACCACATTCTCATCTGCAAACAGCTGTAGACTAGGAGAGCAGAAGGAGCAACTAACATACAGGTTTGCCCTGTTTTACTCTTCCCTAAGTAAGTGTTCCCTCATGGATACCCTTTGTGGTGGGGCTTTTAATCTAAGGAAAGGGGAGCATTGAAAACAAAAAGAGTAAGGGTACCAGTGGGACCAAGAAAGGAGGGGACATTAATGGATTAGATAAATGATCTGTGCAACACTTATTTCAGAAATCCTTAACTGTGTGTTATTACATGCCCATGGCACCAGGCACATGCATGAACAGGTGCCTGGTTCATTCAGGGTGCTCAGAGACCACATTAAACATAATGATCTCAGTGAAGATAAAGCACATTCTCCCAAACCTCACCTACAGGTATTTGCAAGTGCATCTGCTCTTTACATTTTTCAAACAGAATCTACCTAGAAACAAATCAGTAAGATCGTGTATCCATTTTCAGGGCAGGGGGAAGGTAAAAGAAAAAAACAGATGTAATTTAGGACTTGACTGAGATTTTGTTACTTTGAAGATGAATGATTTAACTTGAATAAGGAGTATATATACGACAGTTTATTACTACAGAGAAAGCAAACATCTCTAGACCTCAGGTCAGCCTGAGACATCACATCAGCCCCAGCTGCACTGCCCAATCCATCTGGATACTCACCGGCCATAAGAACATGCAATGACAGATCCTGTGACGTTCCATGAGACACTGGTGACCTGCAGGTTTTGATCCTGAGCCTCTGGGTATGACAACGTGTGCAAACATAACACCTGAGAGAGATCAAATCCAAGCACTGAGGCAACAATCTCCAAACAGAGAGAAATTAGATCTGTGCCACCCCTGTTGTGATTGTGTTACAGTGTGGGCTTTCCTCAGTCTAAAGATTTATGTAAAAAGGTTGTTGAATTCCTATTGGGAAACAAACCCATAACACAGCTGTCACTCAATCACTACCTTTCAGAGAGTGCACAGCTCTGGAAGGCTATGCCAAGAGTTTACAGCAGCCACCAGGTGTGAGTCTCGCACTCACTAAGCTCCACAAGAAACAGTTTGAAAATGCTAGTTCCAATGTGTACTGTCTGATACAAATTGCTTCCATTCCTGAGCACCATGCACTAAACAAGCATAACCTAACTAGGAAGAGCTGCCAACTCACTGACTGCAAATGTTCATAGATCCCTGCTATGCTGGAGTGCTCTGAAGGGACTGAAGAAAAGCCAACTGCAGGCTTCCTCCTCTCACTGCGGCTACAACTCAGTCACCGTCAGAAAGAACCGTTTTACCAAGCAAGGAGAAAGCTGAAAAAAAACCCAAAGCCAACCCACCTAGTAATGTTTCATTATTAGAACCTGGCAAGAACAATCACAGCAGTAAGGAATAGAACTAACAACTTAGAGTACCTGCAACCAACTCTGCTTGGACAATGACCTTCATTCTGTCACTTACTGTTTCATCCTGATCTGTCCAGTTTACTTCAAAGCCATCAAAGGCATGGCTTCTCCAGTTTTTATTTAGCTCTTTGATAACAGTATCCTCCACTCTCCGAAGGAATGACAGAAGGCCAGTGTAATCTACTTGGACTTTTTGCTGTAAGTCTTGGACAGCATCTTTGCTCTGTTCCGTCTGCACCGCAGCGTCTCGGGCTGTATGAGACTGTGATGGAGCTTCTGATGTTAAAATTTCCTTAGTCTGGCAAGCTTGCTAGTAAAAGAAAACAGTCAGTCTATAACCCAAACAGAAAAACAAGCGTTGTACAAAGCATTCAAAGCACCTTCCCCTTCCTGGTGTTTCACAGAGACATTCCAGCCCCTTTGCACAGTTTTGGTTCCTGGTTAAACACAGGGTGCCTCCCTACCTGTCCAGCTGTCCGTGAGGTATTTGTGACCTTCCCATGACCTGATCTGAGGCAGAGACACCCGAATGCCAGTCAGATTCAGGCAGTGCTCTACAGCATGGAATGGGAAGGATGGGAGAAGGCAAGACGGGAGCGAGCTCCAGTAAGGAGCGAGCAGCGCTCACGGTGACAGCGCAGCATTATCAACTTTCAAACTGCGGGGCGGCAGCCGCTCGGGCGGTTCTTTGCCAATTCGCACGCAGGGGCTAAATCAGCAAAACGCTGAAGAGGCAGAGCCGGCGGGCAGACAGCGACCCCGCTGCCCCGGGCCCCGCGCGCTGCCACAACTCCCTGCGTGGGAGATTTCGGTCCCGGGCCGCACTGGAGACGCGGGATCTGCGGCGGGTCACGGACGAACGCGGAGGGGGCAAGTCGGGGCAAGATCCCAGAAGGTCCGGGGAAGGGGCAGCCCTGACAGCCGCCCCCCTGCGCGGCCCGGCCCCTCCCGGCGGTACAAGAGCGCGGAGCGGGGCCGCCCTGGGGGTCTCTCACCGCCTCGCAGCGCGCGCTCCGGGCGCTCCTCCACAGCGACTGCACGTCGGCACCGGGAGCCGTCCTGTCCGCGAACATGCCGGGACCGGCGAGGCCCCGGCGGTCCCGGGCGGATCGGGGGTCGCTTCCGAGGGTCGCGGCCCGCCGCACTCCCACCGCCCGCGCCTCCGGTTCCCATGGAAACGGGCGCCTCGCGATGACGTCACCGAGAGACGAGTTCGCCGGCTGCGAGCGGTAAACTGATGCGGGTGGGGCCATGTTGGAGAAGGGCATGGAGGGGCTTTGCGGGGCGGGCGGTGGCTCCATACGGGAGAGGGTCCCGGCATCTTTGTAAGAGCCGTGGGGCTGGCGGAGGCTTCTTCTTCCCCTTCGGTCGCTCCCGCCGTACCCGCGCCGGGGCCCGCCTCGTCCCGCGGCGCTGCCGGGGCACGAGTGGGAGCACAGGCGGGAGGGCGCGGGGGCTGCCAGCAGCCAAGATGGCGGCGGGGCGGGGGCGACAAAGCCGAGCGCGGTGGCGATGGGGGTCGGGCCGCCTCTGAGGGAAGCGGCGTTTGAGGAGAAATCCGAGATTCGGGGGCTGGCGGCGCAGGAACCCCACTGCCGTGCCTGTGGCTGCCCTGGAGCCGCGGGCGGCCGTGGTTGGGAGCCGCGGACCCGCCGTAGTGCGGCTCGGGACCGCCGTGGGAGGAGTTCTCCCCAGCGCTGGACACAGCGGTGAAGTTCCCGCTCTGGTTGGCTATCGCCGTGTATTTGCCCAAGGAACAGGGCCGGGGGCCAGCTCAGTGCACATTTAGAGCCCAAGGTGTGCTCTGGCTCGTTGCTTTGCTGGCAGCCCTCGTTGGTTTTGATGGGAGAATTATGGTAATTGGTGCCGAGGGTGAATTACCGTGTGACCGAGCTCGCTGCACGCCCGCGGGGCAGCTCGCCGCGAGTCACCCTGGTACCTGGGCAACAGCCGCTCTACCTGGATAACCTGTGCTGTTCCTCTCCGCAGGAACACTGACTGGTGTTGCAGCTTCTTTAAGTGATTATTCCTAACAGGTATGACTCTGCTTGGAGGTTTTTTCTAACTAACTCATTGGAACAACTTGATGATGAATGCAGAGGCTAAATTTAGTGCTGGCATAAGCAGGCACAGATGCACCAACTTCAGTGGAGTTATTCCGGCTGTTGCTGGGAAGGAGTCTGGCCTGTGTGTAGGAATCAAGATTGCAGGATACAGAGTAGGAGCTCAGCAGAACGACTGTAGTGCTTTCACCTCTTGAGCACATATGTGTCCATTTATATCAGAGCTGAGTGCAGTGGTTGTTCTGAAGAATTTAAAGTATTTCACAATTATTAGTGAAATAAGAGTCCCTAAAACTCCTGGTAAAGAACTATTATAGCCATTTTACAGACAATGAAGCTGGAACAGAAGGAGGTTCAGTGGCACCTCCTTCAAAAACAAGAAGTCTCAGTGGAACTCAATCCTCCAGAATTTCAAATCCTGGCTGGGTATCTGCTGTGATTCTTCCCCTGGCTGGTGTGGACCATCACGATATCCCAAAGAAGGGCCAAGAACATAAAAGCATAAACACTCTTGGGCTGGACTGATGGCCCTTTTAGCCCTGTCATCTCTCCCTGATTAGCGCAGGAGTTAATCTCAATTTCCAAAGTCCAAGTTTGGCATCTCCAGCAGCAGCTGGTTCATGTGGAAGTGCAAGCAGTGGCAATCGGAGACTCTGTGGATGTAACTCTGAACACTTCTCCCACAGAAAGGCTTCTTGCTTTGGGTCACTGCATGAGGCAATTCTTAATGTGTTGAAAAACTGATACTAAATACTGAACCCAATAGCAGAGTGGTTTTCTTAAGAGGGTCTTAATATTTAAGATTTATCCTCTATAAATAGATCATCTTCAGTCATCATTAAATTATCTTTAATTGGTATGATTACAACTGCTAAGGCATATTACTCTTTTGTAGATGAGTAAATATTACAAGTGTGAATTAATATACAGGCTGCATCATCATGAAAATGCTAAGCACAAACTGCAATTTAAAAACTTTAAATAACTTGTCTGGGGGAAAAGGAGAAAAGTTTGCGGGTTTTTTGAGACGGCGAAGAGGTAGGAAAACTGGAATTTAAGTACGTGAAACAGACCAAAATAAATCCATTTTTTAGCGAGTAATATGCAAAGTTACTGCTAATATAGAACATGTTCCCTATGTGATGGTGCATGTCTGGGCTTTTTCTTCCCTGGGGATGAGAAAGGAGCAAACAGCTTCAGACAAAGACTGTTCTAAGTAACTGCACTTTGATCCTTTATTCCAACTTCTCCGATTTGCTGGGGTTTCAATATATCAAAGGTATTTTGAGAAATCTTACATTGCTTGTTTTCTGGCCTGGCAGTACCAGATATATGGATGTTTTTGTTTGCACATCATAACACATCAGAAATAAGGCAAAATCGGGGATAAATGGGGGAGGGCTGTTACTTGCCTAAGGCTACCCTGTCTCTCTAAAGTGGCTGCTTTTACAGTGCTGATCTGTGCTTTATCCTCTCTGTTTCATGAGACTAAGTGTAGGAAGTTTTCACTTTCACATAATAGAGCAAATCAGCATCAGAAAACAAGAGAAGGCTGAGGTAAAGAGAAAACAAAAACACAAGCGAGGGGGAAAGCATCAGAAAAAAGACTGAGCTGTAACAAGAAGCTGCACGCTGGGGTGTGATCACTATAACCCGAGAAAAAGAAATACTCTGAGCTGCATTTCAGTAAAAATTCCCCCACTAGTGGGTGCAGTCGCTGCCCTCGATTTGTGATAAATGCAACTATTCAGTTCTGCCGAGGCTCCAGACAGGCAAAACAGCAGATTGTACCCGAAAATGGAGAGACATAACTGAGCCTTCCCCTTTTACACCTTCCCCTCCATTCCCTCCACCCCAAACAGGTGAACATAAAGATGAATAAAACAACATGCACAGACCAATCTGGCCATGAGAAAGAGTTCCTGGGCTTCATTCTGGCAGGGAGTGGCTTGACAAGGGATCGAAGGTATGCCTTTGGTGATTGATGACTCTGTTCAGAGGAACAGAATTTCTTACGTATTCTCATTAATTCAAAGCAAACCACAGCCAACCAACAAAACTCTTTAACCACCAGCAAGGGTTTGTTTCAAAGAATTGTCACTCCAGAACCTACTTGTCTCTCCAGCTTGTATAACCAGCAAGACCTCAACTGTTCCCTGATTGTTCCCTTCCCACCTGTGCACTGCTGAACAGCCCAAGCTGACAGGTGTGGTCTGCTGAGGTCTGGGTACTGAACTATTGCCTTTGCATTAACCAAAGGATGTAATATGGAGTTTGAACTGGCTTTATGCTGACATTTTTTGCTTGTTATTTGGGTATGGACAATATCTGATCAGTTTCTTTTTTGTTAGAAATTTGTTTCTTTTTTGTTAGAAATTCCTAATTTTAAAATTCACCAAACCTTGAGAGAAGTGAGGTCCCCACAACTGTTAGTGTTGAAGCAATGTCTGTGTACCCTACCAGGTGCTCAGTAGCTTGATGAGGATTCAGGTCCTTGTGTGGACTCTGTGTTACCTCAAGCTGTGTGAATCCCCCAGCTATTTCTTTTCCATTGCCGTCTGTAATGGGCGCGTGCATTTTCTCTAATTTGTGACCTCCTTTTCCATGTTCCCCCTCCCAACTTTCCCTGCAAATGCTGTGCCCTTTTTGCTTTGAAAACCTATTTTTCCATCTCAGCAGAAAACATCGGCTCACTTCTGAAGTTCTGTTACACCAAAAGACACAATACATTATCAAAAGAATTCATCTCCATTAAAATAATGGCTCTACCATGCTTTACAGAATTAGTTGGGGGCTCCTTATAAATATGGGTGTGATTTCTTGCCCTGTACAGGTATTGTTTATACCATATTCATTCCTTCATGATTAATAATAAGACAAAGATATTAGTCAAGTGTAACCAGACCAGGAAGGAGCAGGGGGAAGCTCTGTGGCAGGTGGCAGCAAGTTACCGCCACAGGGGCACAAAGGCACTGCCGGCGGGGTTGGAATGGCAAGCAGAGCTGGCACGGGGCCGAGTGCCATGGATTGTCCAAACAGGCATCTGTGAAAGGCTCAGCATCCTGAATCCTGGCTGCCATGGTGCTCTGAACTCGGTGGCAGCTGGGAGTCTCTGCTTTGGGCAGGGGATTGCTGCTGTCAACAAGGTGATTGGCAGTGTCTCTCTCCTTTTGGTCTCGGCAGCCTCTAGCTCCTGCTGAGTTCGTAGCAGCATGTCCAGCATCTCATCTCAGGAATAAAGGTACAATCTGCTGTGCCACTCCTCAAAGGTACCTGACTCTTTGCAGTGCTGACAGCATGAAAGAAAACAGAGATCCCTTAAATTAATCCCATATTCAGTAACCATGCATGACTAAAAATTAGTTATCTGTTCTGTACATCACTTCATCAACTCATACTGTGTCTGTAGTATCTCAAACAGTTGTTGGTATTTTAACTGCTATGTCTAAAGCTGGTGGCTATCTCAGAAAGCAATGTGGACAGATATTACTTTTCTAAAGAGAACTGGCTCTCCTTTGCGTAACTGTTGTTTCAAAAGAGGACATGGAGAAATAAGTACTTACATTCCACTCTGTACTATCAGATTTGTGCTTATGTAAAGCAAGCAGAATTTGCATGATAGTTCTGGATTGCTCTACAGAAATCTATGTATGTAGTTAATTTCAAGCATGTCACTTTCATTTCTTAGACATTATTTCTATGAACACTGAATGTTCAATAAATACATTGTAGCTTTACTGGGGTATGGATATGTAATTTAAGAGTGGAGAATAAAATAATGTTCCTACCATGTTAGCTAAAGCAGCAGGAAAGATTGATTTGCAAGGACTCATTTTACTGATATAAATTTTACGTCCATTTAGAGTTTGCATATTGCCAGGTTAGCTAGACCAGCAAAAGCACTTAGTGTGAAAGCCACTTCTTAAACAGCAAATAAGAACATCTCACTTTGATTGTTTGGTTTTGTTTTTTTTTTAATCCCAAGTATAACAGGGATTACAAAGGATCCTGGAACATACTCTACAAGCACACAGAGATAACTTTACAAAATTATGCACTGCAGAAAGATTATCACCTTCTCAAAAGCACATGGAAGATGAAGGGAAGCAGAGTATCTTGTATAGACAAATTGGATATGTCAGTGTGAGTGTTTTAACTGCTCACAGAAAATGCCAAGTGATTTGTAATGATCACTTTCTTTTTATCGCCTCCCTTTATCTTGTAGCAGAGTGACAGTCTGGTACTGAGAAATAACAGAATGAACCAGCAATACAGCCCATTTCTGTAACTTCTTTCTTCAGTATATATGTAGGGTTCCCAACACAAGTACTGATCCCAGTCCAACTTGAAAAAAAGAAGAGGGAAAACATGACAAAACAGAGCTTAACCAGCATGAATGTGGCTCTCTGTGGAGAAATGTAAAAGACAATTGCACCAATTACATGCTGGTTTTGGAACTCCATGTAGCCTAAGCCTATTGAACTATATATTTGTGAGCGGGAGTGGAGGGGAAGGAGGATGCTCTGGAATGAGGCCTGGAGCTGGAATGCTGTCATAAAGGCAGCAGTAGGAGGGAGAGCTATAAACTGGCTGCAATCCTCAAATTTAAAAAAAGGTCCGGAAACATTTTAATGCCAAATTATGTGACACCTTTCATTCCTGTTTTTCCTTTTGTCCTTAGTTTTCCATTTAATTGACTGAAACTTCTCCTATTTATGCCACTAACTGTGCAAGCTGGGCTGACTAAAGGCATTTTTATTTTTCTCTACTCTAGCCTGACAAACTGCTTATGCAACAGCTTACACCTTTAATAACAACAATAAAACTGCATCAGAACTAAAAAAACCCCAGATTTCTTAGCATCAAGGCCTGAGAGAACTTGCTGCGGTGCTGGGATGTGACAGGAGGCAATTGATAAGGAATTGACTCTGACAGTCACTTTATACAGCTGATTTTCAAAGATCTAGGCACTAAAGATGTGTTAATGAGGGTACTGAGGCTTCATCATTAATTATATTAGCATCTCTTTGTTACTCTCTATAACAGTAGTGCCTGGCTGACATTTCAATGGGAGTCTGGTGGTATTCTTTGTGATTCTTATCCAGGAGTACAGTTATACCTTAGCTCCCAGAGGGAAATGTTGCTTGTAAATGCAGCTGTGAATTGCAGGGGCCTTTGGAGCTCAGTAAAAGCCCTTGAAGGAGACCCCGCTGGAAACTGAATGGATGTCAGTAAAATTTCTCTAGTCTGGAGTCTCTCTTCAGATATGGACTCTCCTCCCCCTTCCTTTCCCTCCCCCCTTTCTTCCACTGAGCTGGTGCTTCTCACAAGCCTTAAGAACAGCAACATCCAGCCCTTGCTGAATGTTGAGTTCCAGACCCCCAACGGAAGGAATACTGACCTGAACAAAGTAGTGAACAAAGTAACCTGAAAATAGGGACTATTTTCACAGGCTTGAATTTTCAGTGCAATAAAACCAGAGCTGCCAGAAGGAGTCCCAGAAGTGGTGAGTCAGATAATAGATGTACGGCTGTGGTGGGAGGGAAATGGTCTCTACTTTGTTTTATACCACCCCACCCCCCCCTTTACAAAGGCAGATGAAATTATTTTCCAGTCATACCACTGCAAAAACAAACACGGAGTTTAAAGGTTATTTCCTTTGTGTGTTTCTGAGAGACATTTGTTTTGACTCCAAAAGGGAAAGGAAGATGTTTTGTCAATGATCTCAAATTGTATTTCTGAAAGTTTTATCACCTAAGGTGGCAGGGCTGCTCTTTTGTTTACTGATATATTCCACTTGTTTGTGTTAATTTAAAAAAAAAAAACCTTACAAAAACAAATTGATGTTTTTTTCACACCAGTTGCAATTAGAACCTTGTCATGATTGGGCTCAGTTAAAGGCACAGTTTGACAAACACCTCTGCTAAGTGAGATTTTCGCAATGTCTTCCTCACTCTTTCATTCCTGCCTTCATGGGACTCCCTCTCTTGTAACATTGTTCCTGCATTTGCACCAGAGAACCAGACCAGAGTACTAGTGTCTGAGTTAAAAAAAAAAAAAAAAAAGAGTTATAGAAACTATTTCTAATTGAAATCAGATTCAGATTCAATTTAACATGGGGCTACACACAAAAAAAAAAAAGTCACTGGCACAATGCAGGAACAGTGTAAAGGGGAAGAGGGGAGGAATGTGTGGTGGGAAATGCATAAGTAGGAACTTTTACCAAAAAATAGTTTGTCGTACTATGTCCTGAAAGACTTTACATTCTTCCAAACTAGACCCACTCTTTGCTGTGTGTGCAGGTAGAACCTTGCACACAGGGATTACAGTTGCAGGACTCTCAGAGCTATTGTAAGAGCTATTGTAATACCAAAAAATAATTGTTCCTACAGACTGACACAATTAACCAAATTCCACTCACAGATCATTGTTGGCAACTTGTGCAGCATTTTATGTAGCTGAAGTTGGAGACCAGTTCTATTCCTGAGTTCCATCTCTGGCTCTAATGAGCAATAACTCTGGCATTCAGTTCACCTACCAGTAAAAGAATTACTTTCTCCCAGAGCTTTTTCTATTTAACCAGATTTTTTAAGTGAGCTTTGACATTCTCAGATGAAAAGAATAATGTGCACAATGTATTATTATAGCAAAAACTTTATATGACAGACTGCTGCATGTTTTCCTGTCTTTTGTCTCACCTTTCCTGTCACCATACTCCTACACAGGACTCAAGACATGCCGTAAATGTTTGAGTAATGCCAACTTCAAACTAATGAATTGAAATTAATGTGCGCGTTCTTTGCTGAGCAATGTTGTGTGTGTTTATTTTAATCTGATACTTTTTTGATAGAGGCAGAGGTTACTCCCCCTGAGAGTTCAAATATCAATAGTGCTCTGCATAACAAGGGAAGTTTTTAATGATTCCCACAAAAACCGCTGCCACTTGGTAACAAGACAATGGATGAAATACACAGAGTGTAAAATTTTTGCCTCTAGTGCTATTCCTAAGGGACCAAATCTAGAAGTGATACTCAGCTTTGCCTAGGATTCAGGCAGAGTTTTCTTGTTGTAGGACTGAGGAGATGATAAATAAGGGTTTTAAGAATTGGTCAGAGTTAAAATCCTGGAAAGCAAATGTTTATAAATTGACCCTGTAGAAATGTTGTCTCCCTTTTAATTTTCCTGTGAGTGGAGAAGATGCAGAGGTTCTTCTGTATATCTTCTTGCAGAAGCACAAAGTATAGTTTTATCTAGTCCTTGACATGTCTGAAAAGCTTATGCCTCTAAGACACTCACTTAGACAGAAGTGTCTAAGGTTTCATTGACTTTCAATTTAATATTTTAAAGAGTACTTTGATTGCCTCTTTGCCTCCAGTATCTGGGAACGAGCACAGGTTTTATGTGACCATACATCTCTTCATGGATTACAAGCAGGTGCTCTGGTAAGTTACAGATGTTGGTGTAGGAAAAAATAAAGTCATGTTTAGCAACAATGTCTAATGGAAATGTCATAAAAAATAGAAATAAAAACTAATACTAATATGATCACTGGATTTATTCAGTGACATACTGTTAGTCACTGCCTGTTGTCTGTGTTACTGAACTGCTGTTCTGCTTCAAGGCAATTATCAGCCCCGAAATATTTTCATCCAAGGGTTTAAACTACAACAACTATGAGGACATGTGGAAGATTCTTCTGTCATTATCTCACCCTTCAGTTCTAACATGAGTGCTCGACTGGGAAGGTCTGTGACTAGTGGAGATGAATAAACAGTTGGAGTTGGTATTTGACTGGTTAATGAATGTGCAAAACTGTGTGTGTAGTGTCGGGGAGGCTCAGCAGTTCCTGGGGGCTGTCAGACTGATAACACACAGCAAACCAGCCCCGTGTCTCTGCCTGTGGCTCCCAGCAAGCCCTGATGTGCCAGTCAGGTTTGCTATCAAGTACAAGCTTGTGTTCTTGAAATGTGCCTTCAACCCAGTGGTGTACTCAGTAATTTGAAAGCTTTCATATACTCTAAAAATTTGTCTTGCACTCTGAGGGGGAATCTTTTTCTTAATACAGAGCCCAAGCCTGCAAGTTCTCTGTGGAAAGCCAGGCTCCCAGCATAGATGTACAATTGTTAAGCAGTTGTTTGCATTTCAGCGATGGTAAAATGATCCTTGTTTGGGATTTCTCTACAGTAATTTCCAATTCTGTGGGATGGAAGGCTGTGAAACCATGAGTTGCTTTTAATTACATTGACTTGCATTTATATATATATATATCTCCATTTATGCATATATATCCATTTTGCCTTGCAGAAATGTTTAAGGGGAAATGCACTCTTTTCACACATCACTGCATTGTATTGGAGAGGATTTAGCATATTTTCTGATTTCACTTGCCAAATTGGGGGTTCAAGTTTAAAATTTACAGCTGACTTGACATTCCAGAAAGTAAGCATGATTGCCAATTATGTCTCTGTCTTGTAGAGACACACCTAACCAGGGAAAGAAATACTGGAGATCTGAACTTAAACTTCAAGGAGCAAATATGAGATTTCCTTTACAAAGAATCTCTGTTTAGTAAATTCTTGAGGAAAACGTGCAGTTATAACTGTGTATTTAACCCCTCAACAGTTATTCAAGGACTAAAACTGCCTTAGAGGTTAGTTACAGGTCATGAAAACATTAGAAAGATGTGAAGGGAAGTAACTGAATATTTATCAATGAAACCTCCAAGTTTTTTGGGGTTCTTATGTTACTCAAACAAAATTAGGATATTAAACTCATATTCTTAAATATTTAAATGTATTTTTATTATTTTTAATATTTATATAAAATAAATATACCTTTTTTGTTGATAATAGCTAGTTTTAGGGTAATGGAAAACAGATCATGGAAATGTTTTTTTGAGAGTACAGCAGTTAAAATTAATGATTACTTGGTTTTAGATACATCAGTGTATCACCATAATTGTGTACTTCAGGAACATCTGGTAATTCATAGACTAAACAAGGGGTTCAGGGAGCTGACAGATGCCACTTGCTCCTGCTTGGAACTAGCTTTCAAACTTGCCACCTGTATTTCAAATTACAGACCTTCAAAGACTAATCTAAAGAAAGACAATATAATAAATTACAGGTGAGAAAAGAGGGAAAAAACCCAAGCAGATACAAATGCATAGTCAAGAGACCCGAATGAAATAGAAGGAAGAAAACCAAGCCACACACATTAGCTTACCTTGTCTGAACGGGAAGATAGCCATATTAATCGATCTTGGGAGATGCAGACAGAATATGAGAGGAGTTATCTCGCTGTGATGGGCTTCAGGAAGGCCTTAAGACATCGCCCCCCTTGGGAAGGATTTAATAATCTTGGATTTATAAAGTTGTGATGCTTTGCTTACCTTTTATGCCCAGCAGTTCCAATTGCTGTATGTGAAACCGGAGAACTGAGGGGTGGCAGTTCCTCTCTCCTCCTGTTTGCACAGGGAAGCACAACACAAGCCCTGCACATGCAGCAGCCCTGGTGGGTGGCAGTGGAAGCGAGGACATAGCTGGTGGGAAGTGACAGCTGGGAATACAAAAGAAAAACAATTGGGATTTGGAAGCAACAGGTGGAAGCAGGATTCAGAAGAGTCTAGTCAAGGCTTTTGAGGAGGCAGGAACTAATCCAGGCCTCACTGAGTAGGTCCATTGGAAGAGCAACTTTGCCTTGAAGAGGCAAAACAGGAAACAACCAGCAAGAATATTCTAATGTTGTATGACTGGGAAGCAAATAGAGACAGCAAATTCCTACTTCAGCAAAGCTCTACTTGTTTCTTAGCTTGATCTGTATTCTAACACTTATCTGGGAATGATGTCCTGCTGCTTTTGATAGAAAAGAGTGGCTTGGCTGTTCCTTTAAGAGCAAATGCAGGCGAGCTGTAGCTGTGGAGCTGCACTGAGCTCTTCCATGACAGGTGGACAGGAAGGGGACAAAAAGGGTTATTTAAAATCTGCCTGCAGTGGCAAGTGTGCTGGCAGGCAGCTCTGTGACCTTCTGCAGTTGAGCTCCTCAGTGACCGAGCTGGATGTGACTGACAGGGCTCTGTGCCTTCAACACAGAATGTCCCAAGTTATTTATATGGGTTTGTTTAGTCTCGAGGAGGCTCAGGGAGCAACTCATTGCTGGTCACAGCCACCTGAAAGGAAGTTGGAGTGACGTGGGGGCCTGCAGTCAGAGAACGAGAGGAAATGGCCTTCAGCTGAGATGGGAGAGTCTAATAAGATATTTAAAAGAGATTTTTCCCTGCTAAGGTGGCCAGGCATTGGAATGGGTGGAGTCACCATCACTGGAGGTGTTCAAGAGTCATCCTGATCTGGCACCGGGTGATGTGCTTCAATGGTTTGGGGGTTACAGTAGCAGTACTGGGTGGATATTGGACATTAGGTTCTTAAAGGTCTCTTCCAATCCTGATGATTCCATGATTGCTTTGGGCCATGTCCCAAGCTAAAGGAGGTGGCGTAGGCAGACGTGGATGCTAAAACCCCAGAGCACGGCAGGCTGGAAATGCGACATCACCCATGGCACGGGAAACGCTCGGGCTGGACCTGGGGGAACGCCTCAGGTAGCAGGACTGCAGCCTGCAGAGGACCGTTTGGGATCGGTGGTCCCGAAAGGCATTCCTGCCCGTGGGTCCGGAGCGGGGTCGGGCGCTCTCCCCGCCCGCACCGAGAGCTCGGTGCCTCCGCGGGCCGTGAGGGGACGGGGCGGGGGGTGTGGGGGTGCGGAACTCATGGGGCCTCGCGCGCGGCGCCACAGCCAGGGCGCGCGGGCACGTGCGGCGCGCGCATGCGCGGCCCCCCTCCCCTACACACACCCCGCGCGAGCCCCCACCCTCCCGCGCGCGCCGTCCTCTGTGTCTCCACACTGCGGCCACGCCCCATGGCGCTCTCTGACCAATGAAAGTCCAGTTTGGGGCGGTGGTGGGCGTGGTCTCTCTGCGGCTGCGCACGCTGGCGCTCCCCGGCGTGTGTGTGTGTGTGAAATGCAATGCGCCTGCGCATCGTGCCGCCCGCGGCACAGCGCGCCCGGGGCGGGGTCTCGGTGCGCACGCGCGGTGCGGCCGCCGTGGCCCGGCCGGGGGGGGGTCGCGCATGCGCGCCGCGTGCCCGCCCCTCGCCAGCAGCAGAGGAGGAGGCGGCGGTGGCGGCTCTGGGCGAGGGAGTGTGAGTGCGAGGGGAGCGAGAGGCGCCGCTGCCGCCCCGGTATCCGGCAGGACCGCGCGGAGGAGGCGGGAGCGCCCCGGCGGCGGAGGGACCTGAGCGGCGGCGGCAGCAGCAGCAGCAGCAGGAGGAGTCAGCACCCGACCCCCCCCCCCCCGCGCAGCCCCGTTGCAGCCCCCCTCCCTCCCGCCCTCCGCGCTCCGCAGCCACCAACATGTCGGCGCCGGCGGCCAAAGTCAGTAAGAAGGAGCTGAACTCCAACCACGATGGGGCCGACGAGACCTCAGGTAAGGCCGCGCCGGGGGCGGGACGGGAATGGCGGCAGCCGGCGCGGCCTCCGCCTCGCGCCGACCGCCATTTTCCCCCGCCGCACGGGCCGCGGCCGCGCCGGGGGCGGGCGGAGCACGGGCCCGGCCGGGCGGATGTGCAGGCCCAGCGGCGGCGGGAGGAGGCCATGTTAGCGCCCTTTTGTCTGCGCTGCCGGCTCGGCCTCCCTCCCCGCGGGGCCGGGCGGGGGGCGCTGCGGCTCGGCGGAGCAGCGGGACCCCCCCGCCGCCCCTCCCGGAGCAGCATCCGCGGAGCCTCATTGTGCTCCGCCGCCGCCGCCATGATGCGCCGCCGCCTCCCGCGCCGGCCGCGGCCGCGTGGTGCTGCCGGGCCGCGCGGGGATGGAGCGGCGGAGACACGCGGTGCTGGGGCCGCCCGCGCCGGCCCCACGTGCAGTCGCGGGTTTTAAAGGTCGGGGTTGCCCCCGGCCGCAGCGCCCTCCCCACGTGCGTTCCCCGCGCCCGCGAGGGGAGAGGCAGAGCTGTCCCCGAGCGCGGGCCGGGCCGTGCGGGACGCGCACCGGGCGCTGCTCTGCTCCAGCCGCTTCCCGCTGCCGCTCATTCATCTCCCGCGCGGTGGGTAAACAGCGCTCCGTAACCCAGGCCTCGGCCAAACTTGGTCCGGGGGAAGTGCCCTTTAGAAAATACCTGCCAAACGGCGGCTTTCGTGTCTCTTCAATTTGTAACGGTCCTTTTGAATGCTCTTTTCGGTTTTTGGAAGATGGTATGTGCCCAGATAGGTTATTTCTATTGCTGTTCTAATGTTCTTAAATGCCTTTACGTTCCTTTAAACGTGCTGGTCGTAGCAAATGTGGCTTAAAACTTTTAAATAAATTATTACTGGCTTATGATTTAAGTTGGCGTGTAAAACTGCAGAGGGATGTGAGCTGTGGTTTGTAGTGGTGAACTCACTTTAAGGGCTGTTTTGTCAAACTCTGCTGCACTTCAGCTGCAGCACACCCTTGTGAAGCTAGAGCTTTGAGGTCTTGTAACACTTGTGACATTTAATAGAAATACCTGTGAAGTTCTGCAGTAGATCACTGGAAAAGGTCTCAAAGAGAAATCCCAGGTGATTTGTCAGGCTTGTGAATGAAGGGATATTGACACGTTTTCATTTGTTTTTCAGAAAAAGAGCAACAGGAAGCAATTGAACACATTGATGAAGTACAGAATGAAATAGACAGGTAAACATTATCTAACTTTTAAAATGTTTTAGCAGAAATTGAAATGTGACTGATAAAAGCGTTTAGTAAAGTAAGCTTTCAGTAGTACTTGCTGTCTTTGAACTCTGACGAGATATACCTGTGTTCTGACTTGATTAGAGGTATTAAAATAACAAAGAAGTTCCCTGGTTTCTTGGTTAATTGTGTCTAATTAAAGAGGTAGAACTTGAGTTAAAATTTTTAATTAATTGTTGTATTTTTGATAATAAAAATGTATTTCGCACTGGCTTCTCAAGTTAATGTGTAAGCTGTTTGGCTAAAGTATTTCCCTGTTAGCAAGCAGAACCAAAACCTTGGTTGAAAAGTCAGTTTTGATTATACATTTTTATTATAATATTCATGTGCTTGTGGAATAAGACACAAAAAATGTCTCTGCGGTGTTAATTCTAAATGCCAAAGCTCTTGGGGCTGTGGGATCTGAATCAGTCTTTGCCTGGATCTTCTCTCCATGCTTGCTGTCCTACAAGGAGTGCAGGTGACTGTTGGGGCTGTGACCATGTGAAGCTGCTGCAGTATCAGGGCTTTGACTTTCTACAGTTGCAATTAAATTTTAAGTCTTCAGATTATACTTGCGCAGGGTACAAATCTGCTTTACTGTAGCTTCCTTGCCTGACCAAAAGTTTTAGGGAGCAGGTGACGTGTTACCCATCTGCAGGTCTTATGCAAACAAAATGTTCAAGAGGTAAAACACTGCTTTCCTTTGCATAAATAAGGGTCCATCCCTGCAAAGCGTTCAAGTTGTTTAGAAGGTTCCATTCAGACCAGTGAGATTGCTTCTGGCAGAATGTTTCTTAACAGTTGTTACAGCTTTGAGCTTCTGGGTTTTTGGGATGCTTCATTTGCTGGATATGGCAGACTAGTCTTACCAAGCCCTTTCAACTTTTAGTCAACTGCTCTGATGTGTCCTTAAATCCCAGTTCTCTCCCTGTGGTTAACATAGCTCTTCCTATTACAGACTGAATGAACAAGCCAGTGAGGAAATTTTGAAAGTAGAACAGAAATACAATAAACTCCGCCAACCATTCTTCCAGAAGAGGTCAGAATTGATCGCCAAAATCCCGAATTTCTGGGTAACAACATTTGTCAACCACCCACAAGGTATATTCTTACTAGCCCTCTTTTTTGCCCTGTAAATTCAGTGTTTGCTTGCTTGTTATGTGTCTTAAAGCTCTAAGGGTCTTGTAGAGGTGTCACTGACCACACAAAACACTTCCTTTCTGTCCTAAATTGCATTTTTTAAGCTTTTTCTATCTTACACTTGTTGACCAAAGGAACGTCTTGTTTACTAAAATACTTTAATCCTAAAATTCTGTGCTTCATTTTAAATTGCATATCCAGTTCATTTGGAACTTTAGGCAAACAACAAAACAAAACAAACAAAATTATTCTAGTTTGTTAGGGTGTTTTTTAATTGGAAGTGAGCGCCTTGGGAGTCTTGACAATAAACTTTTTACAAAGCAAGTAGAATCTAAGCAATTTGTAGACTGCTTAGATTGGGCAAGCTACATGCATGAAAATCTGTTTCAGAGGGAAGGGTAGGTATGTATGGGTAGGTTGTTGGCTGGTAACTTGAAAAGAAAGAGGCATGAGAAATTGGCTGGGGCAGGTGTGTTGCTTTTTATATTCCTGGCTATCAGTTTCCTGTATTTTGCCTGCGTGTCACACATTTCATGGATTTGCTAATGTGGGATTTCTCCTTCTCTCTCAGTATCTGCACTGCTGGGAGAAGAAGATGAGGAAGCACTGCATTACTTGACCAGAGTGGAGGTGACAGAATTTGAAGACATCAAATCAGGTTACAGAATAGATTTTGTAAGTCCTTTAAATGATTCCTTCACTTGCGATTTTACTATGGGTTTTTAAATGTAATTGAATTTGTTGGGTTGTTTGTAACTCTGCATTTAACCATTTGGTGCCAGGTTTTACTTGGCACATGTGTTTCCATTCTGTGGGTTCTAATTCTTTGTTTTCCACTCTGCAGTATTTTGATGAGAATCCCTACTTTGAAAATAAAGTTCTCTCCAAAGAGTTTCACCTCAATGAAAGTGGAGACCCATCTTCAAAATCAACCGAGATCAAATGGAAATCTGGAAAGGTATGTATAGCATCTGGGAGAGCACAAGTGTGACCAAGTGAAGACATTACCAAGTGCATTAGCTTGTTTCTTCCTTGGCAAGGATCTAGACTGTGTTTTTTTATTGTTTTCTTAAAATAACTATTTAATGAGGAATTCCAAGGACAACAGGTTTTGGGGGATCAGATAGCAGTGTGTGGTCAGGTTTTATTTTTTACTCTATTTCTTCAACCTAACTTCCAGACACCACATCTTTTGTAGAAGTTGCAGCCACACGATAATGTGGGTATTCCTGTCAACCAGGCAGTATTCAAGAATCATTAATGTGCTGCAGTTCACTTTATTACACTTCTGGGGTAAGGTGATAGGTACACACCGTACATATGCTCTTGTGACCATGTGTTCTAGCGGTTTGTGTGTGGTTTTTTTTTTTCCCCACTTACTACAGAGAATGGCCTGAAGACTTCAAAGCAGGAAATCTTAGGCTAAGAAGGCCTAGGCAGGTCTTTATCTCAGAATGAATACAGAGCTTAGAGGCGTGGAGACTTTCTTAAATTGGGTGTGTGTAGTAGTTTGCTGCAATTACAACTACTCTGAGTGGTATTTAGGCATTGTGAGACCTTGAAAGTTGAGTGTGTCATTAAACACTTGTCATACTTGTGTTTCCCTGGGATAGGGAAACATAAGATCCTGTGACTTTGCAGTGTTCCTGTGGAGGCCATTGAAAGAATCAGGCAGGTTTACTGTTCTCTCATGTTCATGAGAAATGCAGTATCTTCTGTCAGTTGTTTGGGTTTCAGATGGTTTTTACAGACTTATTCTCAAAAAGGGGGTGGAAAATAACGGTTGTTTAAACAATCAAATTTTTAAATGGTGCTTTAAAAAAAAAAAAAAGAAAAGCCATGGAAAGATGACTTCAGGGAACTTTTTAACTTTTTCAGGATCTGACAAAACGTTCAAGCCAGACACAGAACAAAGCCAGTAGGAAGAGGCAGCATGAAGAACCAGAAAGCTTCTTCACCTGGTTCACTGACCACTCTGATGCAGGGGCTGATGAACTAGGAGAAGTCATCAAGGATGACATCTGGCCAAATCCCCTACAGTACTACTTGGTAGGTACAGCCCTGAGCAGGGCATCTGCACTCACAGCAGCACTGTGCAGGTGAAAGTGAAATTGATCACTGTAGTTCATGTTGCAAATGTGTCTTTTAAGGTTCCTGATATGGATGATGAAGAAGGGGAGGGAGAGGAGGATGACGATGATGATGAAGAGGAGGAAGGATTAGAGGATATTGATGAAGAAGGAGATGAAGATGAGGGGGAGGAAGATGAAGATGATGATGAGGGAGAGGAAGGAGAGGTGAGTAATCTTGCCCTTCATGCCATTTATCTGGTGTTTGAGAGGGATCTTGTAAGAATACCAGGTCATTATGACAAAGGTGAACAGGTTCTTTTCTGTACCCCAAGGTGTTTTGGAGGGGAGAAACAGACAGAACTGTCACTACGTTAACTTGTGGAGTGGTTTCAGGATAGTAATAAGTATATTTGTGTTTATGAGAGACAGTGGAAATATATTGTTTCAGTAAATTTGTAAGGGAAGTGCTCTAGAAGAACTGTGATATTAGTGTGACAAAATTTTTACTTCATTACGCAGTGTTCTAGCCATGCTTTACATATAAATGGCTTTTGTTGATGCATCCAGTCATCCTCCCACCTGTTGTCTTATTTCTGCTTATGGCCTGCCTAGCTAAGACTTTCTTTTGGGTTCAGGAATTAGAAATTTCCTTTAGCAGCAAGTGGGATTCCAGGGTAAGCATCCAGGATGTTAGGAACATGGTTTAGAATATTTTTGTTTCTCGAAACTGGGCGTGGTGTGTCTGACTTCCAAGAGCACAAACTACTTGCGGTGAGAGGAGGGCTCTATTTTGTAACCTAGAATTTGGCACGTGAAAGTTGAAGCTGAAGCATTTTGTTTTTCAGAGGTTAAAATGAGGGGGGAAAAAGATGACCCCTTTGTTGACATGTCAAATTCATGTCAGTGCTTGCAGTGATTCTAAGTCACAGTTTCTCAAACCTCTGGTTTTGTTTTCCTTGGGACACCCAATATTGAGTGATTTCAGTGTAGTCAGTAGCTGGGCACCCAAGGCAAGTGTTACCATCCTTTAGTGAAAGAGATGATGATACTGCACCATGAGTAATACTGTAAAAAGTTCTGGTCACTGCATTTGCTCTCTGAAGTTTAGTGATTAGATTTGTTTAATTGTTGCTTATCTTTCAACAGGAGGATGAAGGAGAAGATGACTAATTGAACACTGATGGATTCCAAACCCCCTTTTTACCTTTTTAATTTTTCTCCAGTCCCTGGGAGCAAGTTGCTGTCTTTTTTTTCTTGTGCTCAGTCGCCTTGTTCTCTTGAGGTCTCTTTTTCTCTCCTCTACACCATGGTTCACGATTTATTTTGGGGAAATACCTTGAGCAGAATACAGTGGAAAAGAATCTACCAGTTTCTGTTTCAAGTTCATTTTATCCCTTTCTGTCTCAAAACAAAAACTGTTTCTGAATTCAACACACCATGTTCTGTGGGAAAAAAGAAAACCTTCTGCTCCCTTCACTCTGCTGGAAGCTGAAGAGTGCTAGGCCCCTGTGTAGTAGTGCATAGAATCTAGCTTTTTTCCTTCTTTCTCTGTATATTGGGCTCAGAGATTACACTGTGTCTCTATGTGAATATGGACAGTTAGCATTTACCAACATGTATCTGTCTACTTTCTCTTGTTTAAAAAAAAAGAAAAAAACTAAAAAAAAAAAAAATAAAAATGGGGTTATAGAAGGTCAGCCGGGGTGGGTTTCAGATGTTTGGGTGGGTTAAGTGGGCATTTTGACAACATGGCTTCTTCTCCTTTGGCATGTTTAATTGTGATGTTTAACAAACATCCTTGCAGTTTAAGATGACACTTTTAAAATAAAATCTTCTCCTAATGATGACTTTGAGCCCTGCCACTTGATGGAGAATCAGCAGAACCTGTAGGATCTTATTTGGAATTGACATTCTCTATTGTAATTTTGTTCTTGTTTATTTTTAAATTCTTCTTTTTTTTTTGGGTTTTTTGGTTTTGGTTTTTTTTGGGGTTTTTTTTTTGTTTCACTGGAAAGGAAAGAAAGATGCTCAGTTTTAAACGTTAAAGTGTACAAGTTGCTTTGTTACAATAAAACTAAATGTGTACACAAAGGGACTGGTTGGTCTTCACTGAAAGAAACAGTTTTAATATCCTGTTTAGAACTTCCTTGTAGTTCCTTGGCATTTTTGGGGGCATTTGGTCAGTATTTCTGTAGTGCAATGCAGCCTTTGTGGTTGCATGGACTGAACCAGTTCATGTAGTTTCCACTGTTTCAGTACCTGTAAAGTGTTTCCTTTGGTAGTTCCTGCTGCACACTGACTCTTAAGTTCCCTGACTGTAAGGCAGGGCTGTAGGGGCATGTGCTGTGTGTGAAGACATAGGTGTATATTCATGTTTTGCAAAAAGAAAAGTCACTTGATTTGCAGAATTCTTAGTAACTTGCAGTACTGTATCTCCAGTACATCAGTTTGCATGAAAATACCATGCAAGCTCAGAATACAAAGACCAAGGGGTGGTCTTAAAATATTTGGGTGGTTTTGTAAGTCTTTTCAGTTGAAAACAAATCTTATTTGCCAGCTAATTTGGGGGCTATTTCAAAGGGCAAGCTTCTTAGTAAAGTTCATGTATAAAAAGTTGCTACTTCACTGCTTTTTTCCTTGGTAGCATGTATATGTGCTTTAGATACACTGTACTCTCATTTTAAGAGACTGCATTTGAGAAACTTGTAACAATTTCACTTAAGAGGTTGTTGGAACTGGTATTCCACAAAATGTAATGGAAGTTGTTTTAACATGCTTTGCTTTTGAAATATTTAAAAAAATGTTGTATCAGCTCATCTGAAATTCAAACAGCTCTTTGGATGTGTAGAAAAGACTGTCTTCTGGGAAGACTTGTTATATTCTCTGATTCCTTTTCCTCACAGAATTTGCTATAGTCAAATTCAGCTTTTTTTGATGCTTAAGAATACACTTGGCAGAACAAGATCAATGTCTGGTTGAGACGTGCACAAATAACGTGTGAGGGAAAACATTCTGTAAGTGTGTGGTCTGGCTTGGATTCAATCCAGTTATCAGAGACAATGCAACGTCCAGTCTCATGTGATCGATGCAAAAATAAGACAACCATGTACTTTATTCCATCTCAACAAAAGCTTCTGCCCTCATCCTGCTTTGCAGAGCCAAGTACAACGTTGATCAGTACTGGTTTTTTACCATCTAGAGAGAGAAGGAACAAAACCTATGAAGTCCTATAAATTTTAGTGTCTTTTTAATTTGATTCCTTTTTGTTGTAAGATTGGAAATAGCTTCCTGTTGTGGTAGAGGGTCGATGTGCTGTTTCTTGCCATGATGCCTCATTACTTAATTTTTTGTAGGCCTAATTGTAGTTCCTCAAGGAAAATAATCTTTTGCTAGTCTTGAATGCTTTAGGAAAAATATTGTGCCATTGTTGTTCCATCCCTGTTGGTTACTAGCAGAAAACCTATAAAAACTGTTTTGAAAGTAATCAAAGCTTCAGGCTCTGTAAAGTCAAATACCAGGAACAAAAAATGAGAAGTCTGGATAATTAAATGCTACTTAAGAGATTTTTCTTGTGCATTCTTTAGGATTTTACAGGGTGCCAAAATACTCTTGCTACTGTACTGATAATACTGAATTTGCTGTGAAACTTGAGAGTTTACTCCTGGCAATGGCTAAAGAGTAAACTGACATGGTAAAAGAATAAACCATATTAGCTAAATGTTATTTTAATTTTTTTTTTCTAGCATGCAAATTAGTAGGGATTAACACATTTCTCTGCAATGCTGAAGAAATACTACAGCTGGCCATCATGTGCTCTGTTCACTTAATGTCTAATTTGGCTGCATAAATGTAATGGGTGTCCATTTTTTTACTGGATTTATTTTATATGTGTACAAAGAGCTTTTAAAGAGACATCCACCTTGGATAATAATGGGAGATTCATTCTTACTCAGTATCTGTCTGTCATTATGTCCCCACTGCTTGAGCTCCTCACATCCAGTTAATTCCCACCATGTGAAATTTGTCACAGGTGGAAGCTGACTTCAGGTTTTGTGGCCTGAATTTCCAGGGTTAGAACATAGAGTTGGCAGCAGTTTAATAAAGGTGAAACTGCTGTGCTGGGGCTGTATGACCTAACTGTCTCGAAGGTTATTTTTAAATTTAAAGTTTAATTGCTATAACATGGAATCTTTTGTCTGTAATTTCTAGTGCCAAAGGAAACAAATACATCTGTGTGTGTCAATACAGTTAGTAAGGTTTGGGTTTTTAAGAGATTATCTGTGTACTTATTCATACTTGTCAACATAGTTTCTGTCCCTGTAAACAACCATTATCTGAATTGATTTCTCAGTCATTTATGACATTCATTTGAATCTGTAAGCTCTTTGTACCACACTAAACCAGGTGCATAAGGATAGTACTTTGTTTATTGGATACTGTTCCTGAATTTTGAAGCCATGTTGATTTTGGGTTTTTTAAAAAGAGAAGGAAATCAATGAAATAATTTCTCTGCTGTACCTTCAAGCTATCCTTCTGTTTGAAGGAATTAAAGTACATTTAACTGTTATTTGACATTACCATTTCTAAGAGTCTTTTTCAAAAACATCAGTTCTTTAGTCCCCAAACTCGGCACAGTCTTTCAGGGGTGAGGTGGACAGAGTTTTCTTCTCCTTTATGGAGGAGTGAGGGGAGGTCACAAGTGACTGGTACATGAAGCAGATTTATGCTTAATCTCATGTCCTCTCCTGGATTAAAAATTGAAATTTTTTAAGACTTGATCATCACCTTCTCGTGAATGTGCTTCAGGGCCGTGCCCTCTCGGGTTTAGTGGTTAGGGAATGCCGGTTCAAGGACGAAATATACCTTAAACCCCCCCGCCCTACTCCGGGAACCTCCAAAGAGTCTGCACAGCTCCCCTGCCGATGCCGCTGCCCTTTCCCGGCTCCAAGGCAGGACCGGCACCGGGCAGCATCTCCGGCGGCAGGGGATGGTGTCTTGCGGGATCCTGGAAGGGCTGGAGAGGGTGACACATTTTCCCGTGGGACAGGGGTTTTCGAATGGGCAGGAACCACGTACCAGTCCCCTCTCTCCGCAGGATTTGTGGGACACAGCTGAACCACAGCCGGGGAATGGACTGGGATGCCGGGTAGCCAGGGACACGGGCTCTGGGATCACCTGGGTGCTGAGAGCCACCCCTTTCCCTCCAGGCTGGGGAGCTCTAGCTCCCTGGCATCCCTGAACTGTCCCCTGCCCTCCCTCTGCCTCCCCTGGTGGATCTGAGACCTGCAGCAAAGAGGAGGAAGCGGCTGTGTGAACTCCGAGTGCACCGTGGGCAAAGAACCCCTGGGAGCCAGTATCCCAGCCAGAGCCCCCCAAACACCCCCCAGTGAACAGCCAAACACAGCCCTGATCCCGTCTGCTGGGATGGATCTGCTGAAGGTATGGAAGTGTCCCTGCTCCTCTGGAACTCAGACTACTCCTACTAGTCTGTTTTTCCTCTTTCCAGTATTTCCACCGAATGAATAGTCAATTTAAAATAATTGCTTAAATACTAAACAGAGCCTGGACCATGTTCTAAATAGCATCAGGTTTCTGAAGGGTTTATATTAATCAAATGCACTTGCTTTATTAACAACAGGGGCATATTCAAAGGTTTTATATTAGTTTAAGGCTTTATTAATTCAACTCAGTTAAGCTAGGTCCAAATTTTTAATTTTCTGATGAGTTCCTTTTATTAATTATTCAGTTGCAAATCCCTTACAAAATGCTTAGTCTAGAAAAACTGTTCAAATTCAGTAAAAGGAACACACTTCCGTTTATTAGTATATTTCTAAATTTGTATGTGGGAATACTATCACCTCCAAATGCCTTCTGACTCACAGCTGTGAACTGCTCTATGACTGAAAAGCATATTAGTAGGGTAATAATATAACGTAGTCCTGCTGAGGAAGGTCTTTAAACACCTGAAAGCAATAAGTAACTTTTTAAGTTGTTTGAAGCACTGGGCCTGTGACACACTGTCTGTTCTCCGCGAGGCAGTGGCAGTACAGCAGCACGGTGGTTTTTCACTACGATAGCTGGGGGATTGCTGCCAGCCTCGCCAATGCATTTGGGATGTTTTTTCACTCAAATATTCAGCAGAAACCCCAGGTTCTGCATGTGGAGGGGCAGTTCTGCAGGGAAAAAGTTCCCCAAAGCCCAGCACTATGACAGGCATCGCCCCGTCAGGGATGGGATCCAGGGATCCCAAGGAGAACTGCACTTTCCTGGTTCCCCTGCGAACAAACGGCGGTCAGAAGCCAACCTGGAGAACTGAAACTGGGAACCACCCGACAGCCGCGGCACAAAGGGCCCGGCTGGGGCCACCCGCGGGGGTTTCTCCTCAGGAGTAGTGCCACCACGCCTCTCGTCCCCTCCCTTCGGCACGGACCCGCAGGCTCTGTGCCACGGCGGGCACCGACCCCTCAGCCTCTCTCCAGACTCTCCTTCCCCGGCGGGCGATGTTCGGTACCTCCGCGTCCGCAGCCTGCTCGCTCCTTCCCGCCAGCTCGCGGCACCTCAGCCGCGCGTCTCCCCCTCAGGACAGGCGGACGCGGCGGCACCACCTCAGGCGGGGGCGGGAACGGCGGCTGCCCCGGGCCGTGTGGGGAAGGGCGGCTCCCGCCTCTTGTCCCGCTCCCGCTCCCGAGGGCCGCCCGCCGGCGACTCCTCCGGGCCGCCCCCGCGAGAGGGCGCTGGCGGCGGCCCCGGGACCGCCGAGTTTGAAAAGTGCCGGTCCGGGCGGAGCAATGGCGGCAATGGCGACCCCACAGGTGAGCGCTGAGGGCTCGGGGCTGGCAGCGGGGCGAGCCGCGCCTTGGAGGAGAGCGGTCCCTGTGCCCTTTGGGGTTCCCTGGGCCCTTTGGGGGCTCCTCCATCCATCCCCCGCCGGGGAAGCACTGCACCCCGCTCCGCCCTTCGGGGGTCCCTCACCGGGAAAGCACCGCTGCGCCCTTCGGAGATCCCTCCATCCATCCCCCCGCCGGGAAAGCAGGAGGCCCTGCGCCCTTTGGGGGTCCCTCCCTCCCTCCATCCATCCATCTATCCCCCGCCGGGAAAGTCCTGTGCCCCGCTCCGCCGGAGCCCCGCAGAGGCAGCTGCTCTGAGGGGCTTCCCGCCGCTCCCCCTCCACCTGCATGGCTGCGCCCCGAGGAGCTGGGAGCGAGAGTGGGAAGCAGAGGGGATCCCCTAAAAAGGTCCTTCTTCGCCCCAGGGAGATGGGGTTCGGGCCAAGTTGGTGCCCGCTGAGGAAATCTCTCAGCGTCGAGTAGGTGTGGGAGGCGAGGCGGCTGCCGGGGCTGGCGCCGGGCCGGGAGGGCAGCCAGGCTCCGTGCTGGGAAAACATTCGTGTCTGGAACAAGCTCCCCAGAGAGGGGGAGATGTCCTGCTCTCTTCCCTTGAGACGAAAGTTTCGAGCCTAATCAGGGAAAGAAGGGACAGAGCTCTAGGCCGACACAAAGAGCGCTGGCCACCGCCCGAGCGGGTGCTTCCCATCCCGGTGCTTCCCGGGCTCGCTGCTTCCCACCCTCAGCCTGGGAGCTGGGAAGGCTCCAGGCACGGCCACAAGTGCCTTTCGCCTGAGTTAGCGGTGCCTTTGTCTTGTAAGGCATGAATGTAGCTGGCAAGAGGCTCCCCGACGTGGGCCTCATCCCTACAGCACAAAATTGCTGTGAAAGATGGGATTTGAGATGTCCTGGGAATGTGTGGGCTGCATGGAGGATGACATCCTCATCACTGGCTTATTAAATCATGTAATAAGTCAATTTCTGTGTTAGTGGTGAAAGTGTGAAAGGCAGAGTGCTCTGGGCTTTGTGCAGGTGGAACTCATTTCCAAGCTGGGCATAATTGATGGGATGGGATCTTCCTGGCTGCAATCCAGAGGATTAAGTGTAACTCTGATACTGCTGAAATTTTTGCTAGTTAGAAAGTAGTCTGGACACTTGGGTATGACACGAGCCTGGCAGAAACCCTGTGTGAGCTCTGGCAGCCCCACTACAAGAGCCAAAAGCAAGCCAATTTAAGCTAATTTGGATATTTCTCTGCAAGCTATAAATGCATTTCAGGATTGTGTTGGAGACTGACCTTCCCAGGGAACCCAAGAACAGCTGCAGCACAGGCTGTGGCAGTGTCCTGACATCCTACCGAAATTCCTGAGCCAGAATGCAAAATGGATCAACCCAAATGTAAATTCAGCTTTCCCGTGCTTCTCAAAAATGGAGTATTTTGTCTTCCTGGTGCAAACAACTTCGATGTTACAACACTCTCTGATCCGCAGAGGGGAAGAAGGGGAAGTGAAACATAGTTACATTCTACATATATTTAGAAATTTAGCATGGTGCATTAACTGATATTCAGATTGGGCAGAGACTGATGTGGAGGAAAATTGACCTGAGAACTGCTCAGATTATACCTGTTCTCTGTATCAGTACCCATATCTTCATATTCAGCACCTTTTATTGGTAGTACTGTTGTACCACTGCTCATTCCTTCGTTCTGAGTGGATCCAGGGGGGGGAATTGCTTATGCCCATTTGCATAGTTTGGATAGAAGATGAATCTATGTGCTTTTATTAGGTATTTAAGTAAGAACTCCTTTTAGTAACTGACTACAGACTGGATAAAGAGCTTTTTGATTTTCCAACTTGGGCTGGTAAAGGTTGCCTGTGAGTCAGGAACTCCATGATTCAAGTTCTTCCTTACAAAACTTTGGATGTTTTTCAAAGCTCTGGCTTAGTTCCTGGCTTTACTAATTGGGCGAGAACTTCCTGGAATCAGGATGTTAATCTGAACCTTTTTGTTTTGTTACCAATCTGAACAACTCCTATTTTGGCTATTGTGGCCAAAACTTGGATTTAGGCCAACTTTCAAAATAGATTTTTTTCCCTTTTTCTTTGTGCTATTGGACAGAAATTGTAGCAAAAACTGATCAAGGATGTTTGGTTGGGTCTTTGATTAAATAATTGTTTCTGGAGGAGGCTTTGGATGCACAGCACACTCTGGAAGTGTATAAATATACACGGGTAACATAAAGCCAGAGTGGTTTGTATTTTGGAAATGTGGTCAACCAGTGACAGAGTGTGAAAGCAAGTCGGGATTCCTGAGCCCTGTCTTTAGTCACTGATGTGCTCTCTGATGTTAAGCCAGTTACTGTAGCTGTGCTTGACCATTTCTTTTGCATTTAAGCAAAGGGTGTGAGTCAATGTGTTACGCATGCACTCATTGCTTTGGATGCCTTAAAGCTCCTCTTCTCTTGAAGAGAGCTCTTGCTTGGATCTGTTCTGATGTTGGGTACCACCCTGAGGGATGCTTTGCAGCTCCTGTCTGAGTTGTGTTTGTTTGGGCAGTGAGATAAACCTCTGCCCTGACCAAGCTGGCACTGTCTGTGACAGAGCAGCTCTGCACAGAGCTGTTGCTGAGCCATATATCACTAGGACAAGTAGTATTGGAAATGATGTCAAACAAAGCCCAGGACAAGTGTGGATGCTACTAAAGCAACTCAAAATAATCAGTGTTTCAAGTGGCCTTTAGAGATTGAGACACCAGTCTGCTCACCTTTTTAGACATAGCAGACAGTCGAACTTACTCTTTTGCTTATTCATTTGTAGAAACAGCTGTAGGGTTTGCGTTTTTCTTCTTCAGGGACAACAGCTGAGAGTTAACACATGCTTGTGGCATTCCTAAAAGCTCTAACAGATTAACTGAGATGTGTCTTTGAGCAGTCAGCATCAAGGCATAATCAGACAAAAATCTGTATCTACAACATCATACTGGTAAAAGTTAATGTTGATCAGAACAAGAGCAAATATTGGCTGGGATTTGATACTTGAAGAACAAAGACATGTGTTGACATTAAATAACAAGTAGACATTTAAGATGAAGGTTTTTCTCCATTGTGGTTTAAAACCAAATTAAGGCGTGTTAAGATCAATGTTGTGTTCTGTCCTCTGCAGTTGAAGGGTAAGTTTGTCTTCTTGAAAAATTGGTGAAAAGATTGACTTCAGAATGTCTGAATGAAATGAAATTAAATGAAGGAGTGGAATCTTGTGAGGATATTGCTGTGTCATAAAAATGGTTGGACTGTGTTCTCTCTGAAGTCCTTTTGCCTGATGCTCTTGGTCTGCAGGGCAGCTCTCTCTTGCAGCTGGGCAATGGTGCGAACTTAATGGATCCAAGCTTCCAGCAGAAACTGGAGGGTGAGAAGGAGCTGCTTCGCCGGGCTATACAGAAAGAACTGAAGATTAAAGAGGGAGCAGAAAACCTGCGCAAAGCGACAACAGACAGAAAGAATCTTGTTCACATCGAGCACGTGCTGAAATCTTCCAACCGAAAACTGGAGCAGCTGCATTGGGAACTTCAGGAGCTCAATGCAAGAATTGTGATAACAGACAAAGAGGAGAGTATGACAGGTATCATGATTGACTGGAAAATTCTGTTAGAGTGTTTCAACCTTTATAATTTTTGAAATTTTATAATCTTCTATTGAGGGTTCTTGAGTAGGGGGAACTTCTTGGTATATAGCTGATGAAATTATCTGTGGTGTAAAAAGTTGAGAATGGGGCAATAAAGGTGAAAGAAAATGTAGGGAGAAAACCAGCTGAGAGTGGTGGATGTGAGCAATATTCAGTAGTAGGTTGTAGGTGGGATTGAAGTGATTTGAATAGAGTTTCTGGGCAGTTGAAGATCCAAATATTTTACAAGATGAATGAGTATAAATTTGGAAGAGTGCTTGTTAGGACAGGTTCACTAATAAATTAAGAAATATTTACAGATATGAGCTTGAGCTTTGTTTGAAAGTGTTTTCCAGTCAGTTTTGTAGACAGTACCTTTTTGTGCTTTATTTTATAGCCTAACTTTCCTTTATAAAGTCACCCTTCTATAACCCAGTGAAATGAAACGAGACTAGATGACTAATGGTATTGATTGTGTTGTTTATGCAGATGGATCTGTGTCTCCAGATCCTTGTCTCTGGGAAAGAAACACAGACCCCATGGCAAGGAAGGTCGAAGCTTTGAAAAAGCAGCTGCATGTTGAAATGAAAGTGAAACAAGGAGCTGAGAACATGATCCAAATGTATTCAACATCCAAGGTAAGCAGGAATAAAGAGCTGCTTGGGAACATGGATTACTGGATCAAAATTTGTATTTAAGGTCTGTACACAAATCTTTCTCTGATAATTGGTGTGGGAGAGAAATAAATTTGCAAAGCTTGCTTGCCTGAATCCTACCTCTGTACTTTGGGTCTCAACATAGTGACAACACATAGGGGTGGTATAAGAGGTGCATTCAGTCACTGATGAGGAAAGAAAGCTAAGAAGGCATTGGTGTTGTAACTGAGTTGGTATGATGTTTTGATATCACTGAGTTGTTTAGCATAAAGCACAGCATGTGGTATCTCTTTTTGTGAGAAAATTTTTCAGAGGTTTACTGGATTCATATTCATCTCATTTTTTGAGTTTGGCATAATTGTATTTAAAAGTCAAAAGAAAATTTAAAACATTTCAAATCCAAGCTTAATATGAAGTTTAATTCAGTAAGACCAGCAGTGTAGAGAACTGTGATGTTTTTATTGGTTCAAAACCTCTGGTCACAGAACACCGTAAGCACGGTTAACCTGGGAACAACAAGTCTCAGTGACTACAGGCTTTGGTATTAACTGGGCATGTCCTTGACCTGTCCTTTCCCTCTGCCAATGGAGATCGTGATCTCAGAGTCCCTGATCCTCAGTGGTGCCTCCTTTACATAACCACTTGTGTATTCCATTTCAGAGTCAGTTATGACGCTTCATGCAAGTACCATCTCACCCTCATGTGAGCACATCATCATCACCCATTTTTAATGATCATGGCTCTCTCTCTGCATGTGATTGCTTTTGGCAGGAGCGGAAGCTGCTGGCTACAGCTCAGCAGATGCTCCAGGACAGCAAGACAAAGATTGAAATAATCCGCATGCACATTGTGAAAGTATCTCAGTCAGCAGGAGGGATGGAAGATACAGTGGATTCAGCAGGTAGCATGCTTTAAGTAACTGATACAGCCCACAGCAGATGAAGACAGTTGATTTTGGTTGATTTTCATCCTTGCCATGTTTTACCTCCCAAATGGCCAGTGAGGATGGGAGCCACCATCAGCACTTCGGAGCTGCGGATTGAGGAGCTGAGGCATCACCTGCGCATTGAAGCTGCTGTAGCTGAGGGGGCAAAAAATGTGCTGAAGATCTTGGGGGGCAGTCGCGTACAGGATCGCAAGTTTTTGGCTGAGGTAAGCAGATATTGCTCAGGCCTTCTTGAGAGGGTGGCTTCATGCCCCCACATAAATGATTTAGCATGAATGAGCAGAGTTAAACAAGTTACTAATTTAGGAATTTCCTGTTTCTCTGTGAAGACTGATTGGGATCACTTTCCCTTCCAGGGATAGCATTCCTTGCTATAGTGAAATTTCTCAGGAACATCAGAAGTGACACTGATGGGGGTTCAAGCTCTGTGGGAAAATATTTCATCTTGTTCCTTTATTAGCAAGATGTTGTCTTGTTGGGCTTCTTCTAAGCTTACTCTAGTTCATAAAGGATTAGTAGTACCTGGTCTGAGGCTCTACATGGAAAATTTCTGCTTGCTTTCTATTCTCCTTCACATTGGTAGGCTCAGGGTCGTTTGCAAGAGTCCTCTCAGAAGATTGATCTGTTGCGCTTGTCCCTGGAACGTCAGCTCAGTGAGCTTTCTCCTGATCACCCAAAAAGAGCACTCATCAAACAGGAACTAGTAAACACTTCCTCCCTGGGAGCCCGGCATGGCAGTATCCAACCCACTTCAGTCATCAAACCTACAGCCCTTACAGGTACAGGGATCCTGCATGACATGTTGTTGTGAGGAGGACAGAGGGAAAAATTAATTCTATTTTTTTTCATCGTTGTTATATAGACATTGGATTTTCTGGGAGCTGGGCTTCTGTCTTCCAGACCAGGCAGAGCTTTATGAGCATATGGACTTGCAGTCTATTAGTCTGGAGTGAATTTGAACTATTAACCAAGAAATCATGAATCTGAGAAATTTTTGGACCTCTTTGAGAGCAGGCTGAATGGGACCACTTTGTCTTTACATAATGATATTCCTTACTCTCCTAAAATTCCTCAGGAACACTGGAAGTGAGACTGATGGGGTGTCAGGATCTATTGGAGAATGTTCCAGGACGTTCCCGAATGACTAGTTCTTCTCCCATCTGTGGCAGCCCAAGTGATTTGAGGTCCCTTTCCCGGACACGAGTTGGCCTGGGCATCCATGGCCGTGGTGTTGCAGGAAAATACCGGAATGAAGAGCCATGTAGTGAGTACAGGGTTTCCTGCTGACCTATCTGTGGCATATCTGGAGCAAGGGGGCTTTTGGGTCAGCCAGGTATCAGTGTCGTTATAAGAAACCTGATGTCTGCAAAACTAAGAGAGAGAATGAATTGCATTATGCCTGGTCCTCCTAGGACTCTCTTGGAAATTGGTTTGCATGTTCACTTTCAGCGTGAGAGATTTTCTTTGGTAAAACATTATAATCCATGTTTCCTCTCGTCCAGATGAGGTCCTTGCTGTGCTCAAAGTGGACAATAAAGTGGTTGGCCAAACAAACTGGGGACCAGTTAATAACCAAGCATGGGACCAGAATTTTGTCATTGAGTTGGATCGGGTAAGTCTGCCCCAGATTCCTGTGCTGTTTGTTTTTCCATTTTGCCTTACCTGATTTGCTTGTTTAGCTGCCATTCCACTTGGCTCAACCCTGTATTGCTGCTGTTCCCATGTCCTATGATGTGCCAGTTATCTTGACCTTCCCCTGAAGGCAGAGTATCTCTGCCAGAGATTCAGCTTGAGCAGCATCTGTTGTCCTTCTCTCCTTATCTGAGCAGTTTTATTTCATCTTATCAGCAAAATGGCTCTCGGGGATTTCTAAATGGGGAGACAAGACAGCAACCTCCAAGAGGGTCTGTAGCTGAGAAGATCTAAAAACATCAAAAGCAGAGAACAGAAGGACTAAAGAAGTTTTTTATGCATACTCTTTAGATTACTGATTTATTTTTTACAGCAGCATGTGTGTGCCATTTCCCGAGCGTGGAGCAATATGTAACTATTCTGCCTTTGTTTTCTCCCCCACCACTTACCCATGCCACCAGTCACGTGAGCTAGAAATTGCAATTTATTGGAGAGATTGGAGAGAACTCTGTGCAGTGAAGTTTTTACGTTTGGATGATTTTCTTGATAATGAACGTCATGGGATGTGCCTCTCGCTGGAGCCCCAAGGAATGCTTTTTGCAGAGGTATAAATATATGCTTTGTTTCTATTTCAGAGAATTCTGTCTGTTTAGGGTGCCTGACCTGAAAGCAGTTGTTCAACCCAGAATACAAGGAATGGAAGGAGCAATTTTCTAGAAGAGTAGAACGACACCTGAAACCCTCTTGCATCAATAGTCCATATAAGAATAGGGGACAACATGATATAATAGGTGTGCACGTGCCGTAGCCTGGAGTGACTCTTCAGCTGGTCCACTGTAATTATGTGTGTGTGCACTGTGAAATCTGTTCATTTTTATTTGCTTTCATTATGAGTCATCAGTGGCACTTTAATTAAACATACGGCTTAATGGTCAGGATTGAATCACAGAGACTGTAGAATCAGAGATCCAAACTCCCTCTGGCTATGCTTATTTTATCATCTTTCTGAGGTTAATAATGGTTTGAAGTACCATCAATGTAGAGATCATCTCGATAATTCCTTAAAAGCCACAGTATTTTCTCCATTGTGTTGTGATGAAAGTTCCTGTGGTTATCATTCCAAAGTAGAATTTGTACCAAAATTTGCCTCCTTTCCCTGCCTTCTTGTTTTTTGTGGTTGGTTTGTAGCAGTTGGTTTTGGGGTTTTTTTTTTGGTTTTTACTTCTGTGCCACGAACTACTGTGTCTATTGTTCCATAAATGGGTGTGTTCTTTATGTATGGCTTTCCAAATTAGATTAATTTTTTTTGGGATACAAATTGGTCTGAATTCTAGGGGGTTTCTGAATTTTAGGTAGCAGATAATTCTAGCCTCTAAACCCACAACTGAAGTAGCAGCTGATTAGAGGGTGAAACTGGAATAAGAGTCTGGAGTCTATGTGAGTGACTCCAAACTTACCAAACAGATAGTAATGGAGAATTTGATGAGAGAACAGACATGTGAAAATTTGGGTTTTCAATTTCAGTGAAGAATCCTGACAGATCCCTTTTGCTTCTTTGACAGGTGATGTTCTGTAATCCTGTCATTGAGAGGAAGCCAAAACTGCAGCGACAGAAGCGTATTTTCCCCAAACAGAAAGGTGAGGTGCTGCTGAAGTGACTGTCCAGGGTGAGGGTGGTGGTTTGCACAAGCAGGTTCTCCTGTCCCACTCAATCTGAGAGATGTTAAAACTCTTGCTAATTACTGTCTAAGTGAAAGTTTGTTCAGTCACACGAAGTGCAGGCAGTCTGGCTGCAGCACCATCTGTAATGTGGTCTTGTCATGGTGTTGTTACTCAGAATTAACATTGCTAGGAGGATTTAATTGGTAGTTATTTAACAGACTTCTTAGCTCTGGGGCCTCCAGCCTAAGAAGGGCATGTACCTCTTGGAGCAAGGAGGGCCACCAAGATGCTCAGAGGGCTGGAGCCCCTCAGCTCTGGAGACAGGCTGAGAGAATTGGGGCTATTCAGCTCAGAGAAGGCTCTGGGAAAACCTTGGAGCTCCTCCTAGTGCCTTAAAGAGGCTCCAAGAAAGCTGGAGAGGGCCTTTGGACAAGGGTCTGGAGTGACTGGACACAGGGGGAATGACTTCCTACCGACAGGGCAGGGTTAGGTGGAATATTGCTAAGAAATTTTTCCCTGTGAGGGTGGTGAGGCCCTGGCACAGGTTGCCCAGAGAATCTGTGGCTGCCCCATCCCTGGAAGTGTACAAGGTCAGGTTGGACAGGGCTTGGAACAACCTGGGATAATTATATGTGTGTCCCTGCCAATGGCGGGGGATTGGAATTAGATAGTTTTTAAGGTCCCTTCCAACCCAAACCATTCTGTGATTCTATTATAAGATCCAAACTGTACAAATTTAACCAGCAATGCTGTTACTGATAAACTGATATTGGAAGGTTTTTTTGAAAACTCTGAATTGCAAAGCACAGTAGCATGAATAGGCTACTGACTATCTATCAAGTCTCTAGGGCTGGCATCTCTGATTTATGGACTGGAATAGCTTGCATACTTTCTTATTTCTCTGAAAATTCTTTCTGGTGAAACTGAATAAGGTAAAACTTTACATACCGAGGTTTTTATATTTATACTCTTCAGGAAGTAGTAAAAATAATGAAAATATCCCAAATGTTTTACTATTTCTAACACATTTTCAGAAATTTCTTGTTAACAGGCTGCATAATTAAAATGTAGTGTTGAAACAGAAGAAAACCTGACTAGAAATAAAGTAAATTTTTAATGTTCTATTCAATTTCAACTTGAGGATTGTTATGATATTATATGGAGCTGAACCTAGGTGAAATAGTAGATCTGTTTCATCATCATTATTAATCTTTATTCCCTGAAGAAAAGCCCGTTCTGCCAAGGGTGAGCTACCCATTTGGGGTAACCCATGGGTGTTTGGGTGAAAACTATAGTTTAATACGATATGAGACTGTAATGTGTGTGTTATAATCTCACTGGTGTTTTGACTCTGACTCCTCCAGGGAAGGAATTTCTTCGAGCTCCTCAAATGAACATGAATGTTGCTGCTTGGGGTCGCCTGATGATGAGTTTCCTCCCTCCCTGTAGTTCCATCAGCACCCTGAGTCCCCCACTTCATGATCCCAATCACACAGACTTTCCTCCAGTTTCCCCACAAAGTCATGGTGATTCAGTGTCCAAATTGAGTGGGTAAGTGGTGTCCTGAGTGTTGCTGGAAGGGGTGTAGGGGAGATCTTAAAATTCCATTGCACCTTACAGAGGTGGAGGAAGACACTGGTGAGAAAAATGTATCTGTCTAAAAAAAAGATGCACAGTTTCTGTGCTCTAAAGGAAAGAAAATTCCATTCATTAAATGTCTTCACCAGTACAGTAACTGATCTATGCAAGGTCACCATGTGATTGTTGTGATAAAAACGTACTCTGCTTGTCGCTGTTGAGCCGCTAGCTGAGGAATGACCCAGGTTCTCAGACAAGGAAAGAGAGAAGAGAACTTTATTGTTTTGATTTCCATATATATAGAGTTTACAGAGGTCACCCAGATTGGTCAGCCCAAGACCTCCCCCTAGGCCCAATTGGCCAAGCCCGAACTGACCTAATCCGGAGGCGTTGTTTGCAAAACATCCAAACTTTATCTTTCTTTATGAAATGCAGCAAAATGTTCCCACGGGAAGGACCTGTGCTAGCCACATCTGCTTTCATGAGTAATGTAGCACTCAGAAGGGACATAGCTGAGATTTTCAATGTGCTATAGAAAAAAATTCCCCCCAAAGTAAGTTCTTTAAAATGAATTAGTTGTTCTCTAAAGAGATTATTGTCACTGATGCACAAGAGCTAGGAAAGAAAAACAAATTGACGTAGGTATTATGTTGCTATTAAAATCAAGATTTCATTTAAATTCTTGGTCATAGTGACTTATTTCTACCCACCTGTGTTTCAGTAATTTATAGCATCAGAGAGCCAGTGTTGGAATGTGAGTCTAACCAACTTTTAGTTCATTGAGGAGAGAATATATCTTGTTGGTATTTCACAGACTTTTGGTGTGAATCAGGGAGTCCTGTTGTCCGGTGATTTGGACTGAGCTAATACAACAGAGGTGATGCAAAGGTGTCTGTGTACAATTCTGTGTCCTAAGGCAAAGTCTCCTTCAATTCTCTCTTAAAAATGCAGTGACTTCCCTGTGGCTAAGCTTACATTTGCTGATGAAGCACCGCCCAAACCTCCACGCCTTTTTCTAATGGCCAACTCCAAGGAATCAATGCCATCTCCTGCAGATTCTCCGGTAACCATCTGGGCTGATGGGGAAAGTTGTCTTTGTTGGTTGGTGTTCTTTCAAGGCTCTGTTCTTATTTGTTTATTATTGAAGAAATTCAGTATACTTTAGACAGGTGCCTCATTAGCTGGCTGATCTCCAGGGCTTCAGAATCCAGTGAGCCATTTCGTCATGGAGTCTTCACAAAGAGTTGCACCTCGATTTCTTATTTCTTTTTTTTTTTTCCCCCTCTTTTTCTTTACATTATAACTGGCTTTTCTTGGAGAAGCAAAATGAGAGGTGGGTCAGCACTGG
Source organism: Entomyzon cyanotis (assembly GCA_024500445.1). Lineage (NCBI taxonomy): Eukaryota > Metazoa > Chordata > Aves > Passeriformes > Meliphagidae > Entomyzon > Entomyzon cyanotis. The sequence continues at coordinate 5,604,139 of JAKEPQ010000670.1, forward strand.
GAGTTCAGGACAAGAGTACAGCACAGACTGCACAGAGAAAGCAGGAAAGGAGGGGTCAGCAGGATTTTAGGAGCAGATGAAATTATTTGTCATTAAAGAAATAGGGTAAAACCAAGAGCAGCTCTACTCTTCTGACAGGAAGGAGCAGGAAAACTGCTTTAAGTAGTAAAATTACCTGTTCTACCACATCTTACTCTTTCTCAGTTGGCTTTTGTGATAGAGGAAACTGCGTTCTTTGATCATTGTGACTCTTTTGACATGAGATGCCATTTTCTAGGAAGGAAATGTTCTATCCTAGACTTTTAAAGTGTTTATTTTAAAAGGTTTCACCCCATAAAAATTATTGTGCACAGGCATAGTTTTGTGTGCCCATAGATAATTTGTTTTCATGCTACTTCCCTCCAAGCAGAGGCAATGACCAACTGCAAGAACTTATCTGTGGTTGTGCTGGCTCCTGACAGAGGAGAAAAGTTGGATGTGGGTGTTCAGGTTAGACTTGGTGATTCTGAGGATGACTCACTGTATTTTTCTTTCTCTTCCTAGTGCCTGAAGAGGCTGCATGTTGAGGAGAAGTCTTGCAGCTCTCCTGTAACAGGATTTCCAATCCCAGCATCTCCAAGGTAACTATGGACAGCATGGGGTTGTCTCAGGTCACAAGATTAAAGAGTCACTGGGCTGAAATTTTTGAGCATGAAGTCTAAAATTCTGCTCAAGGTGTGCTTTGGTTTCTCAGCAGCAAGTTCTTAATGCTGAGTGGACAATACCATGAAAAATCTGCTCTGAACTTCACTTGTCTACATGTCTGCCATGCTTTATCTGCTCATTAACCCCAATACTGAGCCTATTGATAGACTGTGCACTGCAGTGTAAGAGGTGATCTAGTAGAATGTAAAGTCACTTCACTGTCTTCAAGTGCTTCCTTGTGTTTGAAGTGTTATAGTGTAGTATATTTAGATGTGTCTGTGTTCCAAGTAATACATTCCAGAACTACTTTTGGCATCCCTCACACTCTTCTGTTTCTATTGATTTGCAATACATTGTCTTTCATTACGATGGGAGGCATAAAACGGGAGCTTGATTATAGTCTATGGCACTTATACAGACACATTTTGTATGTAACAGGGATACGCAGCAGTACATATACCCAAGGCAAGTAAAAAACCAGTTTACTATTGTTGAACAAAGATTAACTGAAAAACCAGAAATAGCAAAATCTTCATGGACAGATACTCAGCTCCTCATTTCACTTACTGGAGTAGTATGGAGTGTCTGTTGCCTTTTAAAAATGATCCTTAGGCTGTAAGCATTTAGGGTGTAGGTTGTTGTGTTTTTTAAAAAAAAAAAATTACGAGCAATTCTGTAGCCTGAGTTTCCTTGATAACAGCTTATAGCTGACATTACATTTTATAGCATCTTTTTATTAAACTGTTTTTTTCCAACAACATATTGTCTGTTGTCTCAGTGTGTTTTATTTCCAGTTTCGGCTTGAGAACTTCTATTCTTCTTACGCCCTTGTCCTCCTAGCACTGTGGACATGTTCATGTCTGATTACCACAATTGCTGCTGAGCCTGCTGAAAGGAGAGTAGGTGAAATTGAATTTTACCACCCCAAGGATGGGGGTAGAGAGGAACTAATCCTGTTACGTAAAGTAACAGAGAGAACAAGCCTGGAAGAGTCAGAATTGTTGCTCCTGTTGCCAGTACAGATGGAAGTCAGACTGCTGTCACTGGGAACACTTTCCTTACATTAGGGTTGCTTTCTTTCTGTGGCATAACAGCAGCACAAGCTTTAGTTGTCAGGATTAGGTGCGGAGTGGTTGGCACAGCTGTTTGCTCTCCTTTTTGCTATGCAGTGCTTCTTGCCTTGACACAAACACACACTCCTTTATTATCTGCTCTTGCATCTCTTGGATATTGTCTCTTCTCTGTTTTTCTGCAGGAAAAGGACAGTTCAGCTTGAGGATTTTCACTGCATAGCTATGTTGGGCCGTGGCCACTTTGGGAAGGTAGGTAGGGAAGTACACAGTGGAGGAGGGCAGTGGTTGTGAAGATGGGGCTCTGCCTGGGGGTCTGAATAGAAACACTGCAGTACAGGAGAGATCTGTTGCAGTGCAGACACAGAACAAACCCAGCTGATAACTGTTGTTAACAGTCAAAACTCCTAAAGATTTGTGTCAATGGGAGTTAAAGTAATCTGATAAGGAAATACGATATTTGTTTGAAGTACAGCTTTTCTGCTGTTTTTCAGGTACTGCTGGCCCAATACAAGGCAACTGGGAAGCTGTATGCTATCAAAGCCTTGAAGAAAAAAGACATTATTAGGAGAGATGAAATTGATAGGTGAGCTTTCTTTAGAGATGGTGCCTCTGCCAGAGGCTACATTAACACAACTGTAATCAAATGTTAGTAGGTATGATGTGTACTGACCATGGTACTCTTAAGGTTAAATGTGACCTTAAGACTTGGATAACTAAAATCAGGAATAAGGAAAATTAAAATTGTGTCTAACTTTTGTAAGAATGATGCCTAAAGAATGCTCTAAAACTCAAGGTTTGGAAGTATGTAAGATAAATATTACATTAGCCCTCACTTTTTATTTCTCTGACTTAGGATGTAAGGATTTTCTTCTTCATCCTCTCTTTCTCAAAACAGGCTTTTCTGCCAAGTCTGTTTAACGCTGATGTTTTCGTTCTTTGAATCCTGGCAGCTTGAACTGTGAGAAGAGAATATTTGAGGTGGTCAATTCTTCTGATCATCCATTCCTTGTGAACATGTTTGCGTGTTTCCAGACCCCTCATCATGCCTGTTTTGTGATGGAATACACTCCAGGTGGGGATCTCATGATGCGCATACATGAAGATGTCTTTCCGGAGCATATGGCACAGTGAGTTAGAATTAGTCTTGTCTCCAGGTACTATAAATTTTTAACTTGAATCTCACGTATTTCCTGATAACTATTTCTGTCTTTTAGGTTTTATACAGCCTGTGTAGTCTTGGGGCTCCAGTTCTTGCATGAGAAGAAAATTGTTTATAGGTAATGCAGCAGAGATTCAAGTATAAGACAGTTCAGCAACTTGAAAGTTGATTTTTCCTGGAGTTGTGTCTGGAGCTCACTCTCTTGCTGGTGTTTCTAATCTTTCTGCCTGTCTTTATTTTCCCTGTCACTATCAGCATGTTCATCGTGCTCACAGTAGAGAAAGTCACCTAGAAGCTATTCATCTGGCATGTTGCAGGTGATTAATCCTCTGTGACATGTCAATACATTTTGGGGGCCACCTGTAAGTCACTGCTTTCTTTTTCACAGGGATAGTCAGGTAATTTGTCATGCTGTTGTGGGAGCTCTTTTCCAGATGAATAAGCCCCACCCAGCTCAAAGCTGCTTTGTGAGCCTTTTGTTTAAGGGAAAATATCAATAAATTAAGGGGAATTTTCTAAATAATGCATGATTTAAACCAAATGTAGACTTTATTTATATTTTATTCTCTTTATTAACATCTGCCTTCTGCCTCTTGCAAAAAAACATGTTGGATGGCAATCCTCAATCTTCATCCACTGTTTTCTTTCATCTCCTTTGCCTGCAGGGACCTGAAATTGGATAATCTCCTTTTAGATGCTGAAGGATTTGTGAAGATAGCGGATTTTGGATTGTGTAAAGAAGGTGAGTGACTGGAGAAGCTGAAGTTGAGCCATCAGGATCAGTTTAGGATATGGGCTTTAGTAGGTGTTCGTGTGTAACATGTACTAATCCCCATTTTAAAAATTAAAAAAAGCCAAACAATAAAAAATTACTCACGTATCTGGCCATGATGAATTTGGGAACAGTACCTTGTCCTTTACTTTTCAGGAGACTTATGAAGGCATTTAAAATGTGCTTGCTTGTTCAAAGGAACCAGAATATAAGATACTATAAAACATGTCCATGAGTAAATGAGCAATAGAACCTGCAGGAAGTTCCCTTGGTTTTGCCGTTTATTTAAGCATTATCTGTTATTTGGAGTTGTTGGGGGCCTCAGGTTTCACGCTTCTCGCTGGCATTTACAAGCATTGATGCCAAGCCTCACCCAGGTAACAACACCAGGTGACAAACTACAGCTTTCAGGAGGTGAGGCTGCATGAGATCCATTCAGTAACGTTTGCCAGATTTTACCAAAGTGTCCTTTTCCTACAGGAATAGGTTTTGGAGACCGGACAAACACCTTCTGTGGCACCCCTGAGTTTTTGGCCCCAGAAGTGCTGACGGACATCTCGTACACGCGGGCCGTGGACTGGTGGGGCCTGGGTGTGCTCATTTATGAGATGCTTGTTGGTGAGGTAAGACCACCTTCCCTCAGGGGATCTCACTAACCAGGCTTCGGGACGAGACCACCTGAGGTAAAATTTTGCTAAATGTAGTGAACTATTTATTAGTACTTCAGTTACATTTTTCTCATGCATAGTACTTGCCAAACAGTAATTAGTCCATACAACTCCCTGCTATTCTCATGCTTATTCAGTAATGAAGAATGGATGCTATGTGGATTAAATAATAGAATGTCCCAATTGCAGTCACCATTCCCTGGAGATGACGAGGAAGAAGTCTTTGACAGCATTGTCAATGATGAAGTCCGGTATCCACGATTCCTTTCAACTGAAGCACTTTCCATAATCCGTAAGGTAAAGGGCTTGATGGGTCTCTGAGAGCTTGAGGAATTTGCATTTACTGTATGAGTGGATCCAGAGGGACTTGATTAGGACTGGATAGCATTTGTGTTTATAATCTGAAGCTGCCTACACAGGCTAAGGAAATGTTTAAAATTTGCACATATTTTCCCCTCCTTCTCTTTACATAAATGCAATTCTTCTGTGTAAGGATGACTAAGCAGGCTGCTTACTGTTCTGCAGAGTCTGGCATGGAGAAGTGTTGATTCAAGGGCAGGGATGTCAGAGCCATTCAGTGGAGATGGCTGGATTCAGTTTTTGAATGTGACCCCATAGTCATAGGTGCACAATTAAGCTGAGATGCTCTATGCAGTTTATGGCAGGTATCTTACTGCTGCTGGCAAGTTGTTTACAAGGAATTAGGTCTGAGCTATTCCTGGCAGATGATGACCTTGGTGCAAAGTGAGAATGAGAAAACATCGAGGGATCAGTCCACCTCCTTTCTTTTGTTTTTCTCTCTGGAACATTATTTCTGTCTATCCTTGTTCCCATTGTTTAATTTTGAACTGATATTTCTGCAGCTGCTTCGGAAATGTCCAGAGCGTAGACTGGGAGCAGGGGAAAAAGATGCAGAAGAGATTAAAATTCAGCCCTTTTTTAAGGTAGGAACTTGCTTTATCCCTCTCCCCTATTTCTTGTATTTGAGCTGAGAGTGATTTGCTCTCTGTTGGTATTGAGACATATTTCCCTTTGTTATCAGGGAGATACTAGTGATAGTTTCTGCTGCACCTCATTGCTCCATTCAGGAATATGTGTTTAAAGTCTTGCTTGAAATGACATCCCCCAAGTCTGTTTTCTGGGGTCTTTATGCTTCCAGAGCCAGTTTGTTCTATGTACCAATATACCTAACTTCAGAGACATGAGCAAATAGTCCTTTTAAAATCAAACTGCAGCATCAAAGATGTTGTCTAGTGATGCCAGCGATTGTCAGTCAGTCTATTTGATCACCTGCATTTGCAGGATACACATGAATCTTAAGAGAAATGGAGGTTAAATTGCTTTGTGTCAGGGGTATGTGTCTGTTCCAGGCAAAGGTGTTGCAATTCCTCCTTATCATTGCTCATCTGCCAAAAGTTTTTAGCCTTATAATCCTTGTCTGGCTTTGCACTGGAGCAAGAAAAGAACTTGGATGTCAGGAGAAATTGCTGGGATCCACAGACCCACGTGGCCACAGCTGAGCTATAGTTTTTTCCCTTGTAAATACAGTTGTAGCTGTAAAATACACTGTGTGGAATCTCTGCACTACCTCCTGTGCTGTTTGTTTTGGGCCTTTTGTCAGTTCTCTCTCTTTTTTTTTTTTTTTTTTTTAATTGGTAAAAATAAGACATGTTGCAAATGATCTGGAAGGGAGGCTGCAATTCTCCCTCCAACTTTCACATTTCATAAATAATCTTTGTGTCAATCCAGCCTGTTCCCTTCCTTCTCTTACAGGGAATTGATTGGGATGCCTTGTTTGCCAGGAGGCTGAAGCCCCCCTTTGTGCCCACGTTAAGAGACCCGACTGACATCAGCAACTTTGATGAAGAGTTCACTTCTCAGAAGCCAATCCTTACTCCTCCTGAGGAGGTTGCTCTCCTAACCCGTAAGGAGCAGACTGTCTTCAAGGACTTTGACTTTGTTTCCAGACACCTTTTAGATGTGTGATTCTTGTGCTACAAAAACATGAAGAGATTGTTACCATCTTGAGAGGGCATAGAGAAGACTTTGCAGGGCCAATGGAAAAGCCAAGAGGATTCATAGTACAGGTAGTGCTGATGGCCCCAGGCTGAAGTGCCCTGCAAGCTGAGTTAGCCTGCTGTGAGTTTTCCAGCCTCATTTTTAGGAGGGATACTGGATGTCAGTTATCTTTAAGGAAATTATCTTCAAGTGTTTGACTGGATGTATCTTCTACTGTCATTGAATATAGATGAAATTCGGAATTTAAGCTGGACTTGATGAAATCAAATCATCTCTGCAATCCAAGTTGCTCTTTGCAAAAAGCCTAAGTAAGTAGTATGACTTTTTAAAGTTGTAGCATAGCAAGGGAATGGCCACTTCTCACTGATTTTCTAGAGATGCAGCATTCCCTCCTTGTAATGATTTTATGCCGTTTCCCACTCATAAAAATGTGTATGCCAGACAAGGAATGGATTTTAACACTAGAAACACAATGATGTTTAATAATGATCCAAGTGATTTATCAGAAGGAAAATGAGTCTTTCTATTTAAGGAGCAAATCTTAGCTATTGTTTTTAAGGATATCAAACCTCACAGCTTTGCACATGTTTTTTCTTTTTTGAAAATAAAGATACCATTCCATATAATAAATATTCAGCTTTCCATCTCCTTTGTGTCAGCTGAATGTTTCAGATCAGGGCTAACCCAAATCTGCTCAACAGGCAGGATTTTAGTTTTCTCAGTAAATGCCAATAGTAATGTTTTCTCTTTCCTCCTTCTCACTCAGGTTGTCTGTGTACATACTGCATGGTGTCATCAGCTGTCAGATACCAATGACTGCAGTCAGGTTATCTCTCCACAGATTTTATCAGTTATGTATGTCCTGTATAATTTTTTTTGGGACAGCTAAGTAATGACAGGGTTAATATTGGAAAATCAGTGAATTAAAGGTGATTTCATTGCCTTGTAATCTATCTTGCAATTATACTTGATAGGATACTTTTTCATCTCTTAAATTAATAATGTTAGCTTGTTGGGCAAAAAGGGAAGGGTTTTTAGAGATAAGGCATCTGATGCAAAAAGGGACACAATCGTTGCTCTTTCAGTTTGTCTTCACTAGACGAAGACAGGAGTGTGACTAAGGCAGCTGTGCTGTAGCTGGAGACAAGGATCTCGGGAATTGTTAACCAAGGCTGGTGCCAGTACTTCAGGATTCAGCGAGGTAAGAGCCCTGGCAGTGCAAATCAGGGATATTTCACACTCAGCCTAGATTTCCTGTTTTCAGAACCAAGTATAGCTGCTTCTGAAAAACCCCATGTACAAAGATCCTTTCAACCTTCCACTCACCCCAGCAGTGCTCTGGCCCATACAGAGCAGGATACACATTTTGCTCACTCTTGTTTGACTGGTAGCAGTTGTTGTTGGCCCCTGTGGTGTTTCTGTGGCATTAGTTCAAGGCCACTGTGAAGTGGGAAGTAGCACAGTGGGTTGTTAGCACAGGTGAAACCTAGAACTTGGGTTCAAAGAAAGAGGCATAAAGAATTTTTAAAAATGCATACTTAATCTTTTATTTTATAATTTATGGTTGAGTAAATAAAATGGTAAATTAACATCCAAGTGCATTTTAAAGAAATACCAAACAGAGCAAAACTGCTTTGAGCTGTTGCACCTGCTGACAAACTTTCACTTAACTGATACCTAAAGAACCAGGAATTGCAATGTGACAAATGATCTACACTTTAGCAGGTACCACAGCAACACAAGCAAACTGCAGAATCCGTTCTGAATGGTATAGCAGTGTTACAAAAATAATTCTTAGCATTCTGATATCCCTCTGGTAGAGCTTATACCCTGAACAAACCAGACTGGGCACAGGTTACAAACTCTGGAGCTGGTCAAAAAAGGGATCTTTTGCTGTTTTTAAACTGCTTTTGGACTGCTGTTCTGTGTTAATGACTGCACTCTTTTCATGAGTGTTCATTAACTTTAAGCCCTGAGTGCTTCTGAGCTGGTGTTAATTCCTGAGCCAAGACAATTAAGGCACAAAATAATTTTAACTAACATTTTGTGTGGTGGTTTTTCTTGTTTTGTTTTTGTTTTAACAGAAAAGCGTTGGGATTAAAATTTACACCATGGCCTTTTTTTGTTTTAAAGCTGAGATCGGCAATCCCAAACTTCCTTTTAGTTTCCCCTGGAAGTCTGAAGTATGACATTTTATTTCAATGGAAAACAATGGAAATTGTTTCAATGGAAATTGCTGTTGTTCTGAAAGCTGTCAGCAGCTCTCATCTCAGTGAATCAACCAGGACCTGGCAGCTTTCCTCTTGCATTGAAATTGTATTCTTTTATAAAACATCACTAGTAAGTTGAGGTAGTAGTACTTTTACCAACAGCGTTACTTGAGTTAGGCTTGAGGTACTCACCTCTGCTACTGCTCCTCTCCCAAGCTATGGCAAAGGCCTGAGCATGTTATCTGCAGAAATAACTCAGTAGCCAAGGATTACTTTTCTGTCCAAAGAAAAGTAATGGTATCATTCTTCACTTATTTGATTCAAAATAGTGAGTTATTAGCAGCATCATCAACTTAAAAAGCTGTGAGGAAGCTGCTCTGGGCATCACAAAGTACAGGCTAATTATCTCATAAGATTAATTGGGTGTTTTACAGCTCTTTTTCACGCACAATTACAGTATTAAGCCTCTAGTATTTGTGGAAGGCATTAAGTTGAGGCATGTGGACAAAGTGAAATTGTTTTTGACTCTAAATATTTACTTAAATATTTCTCTTATGTGACTGATGCTACTGACAAAAGGCACTGCAGTTCTCACAGTTAGAACATACACTATGCTGAAAAAAGGCCACAGGAATAACACTGATCCTGGCTGGTTTTATTTGTAATTGCTGCTGTTCCCTAGCAGCAAAAGGAGAGGGAGACCTTGGAAAAAAGAACATGAATGTTCACACTAATCGTGCATTTCTTCTGGAGAGATCTGGATGCACTTAACAAAAGGAAATAAATTTAGAGGGATTCTTTGCTCAGTCTAGAAATCAGCTCTGCTGGCTTTGGCCTTCCCAGGCAAGAACTGGATTCTTGCCTTTAACAGTGTTATTTATATATAAAAATATCCCTGACTATCCCTCAAATGTAATTTGCAGATGAACAGGTTGTGGAGCAGGTTGCATAGTCCGTGATGTATTAAAGTTCAGTGCAAGGAAACAGCAGCCATCACATTAGCAAAGCTTTACCCAGCAGCCTGCAGGTGTGTTGGCACACTGGGACTATACAGGCTCACTGTTCCTGTGAAAATAGATTTTCTCCCATGCAGTGAGGTGGCGTGAACAGAAGAATCTCCAGAGGTTGAGAATTATTCCTTGATCAAAGGGGTTTTCCAGCTCAGAGTGCCGCAGGTAGGAGATGCGATGGTGTGACATGAACTCCCAGGTCGTGGTGTTGCATGAGATCAGGTACAGTTGGGAAACAAGCAGCAGCAGGACAACAATGGTGAATATGAGTATCAGGAGAAAGGACACAAGGAGGAAAATGTTGTGCTGCAGCCACTCCCAGGATTGTTCAAAGTAGAGGCCTGACCTTTCAATTCAAACAGAAATGAATCTGTACTTAAAAAGCAGAACTAGTTTCATAAACTAAGCAAACCTGATGACACATTGAAGATTTAATCATTACTAATGAGCTGCTGATAATCCTCTACTATAGAGAGTTAATATATTATGAAGTCCTGGGAGACTGCACCATAGGGTTTGGAATCCAAGAAGTTTAGAACATGCTGGTTCTCCTGACAGCTGAGAGACACAATCGCCACGGGTTAACTCCTAGAATTCTAGATCTCCCCATCTTCTTGTCTGCCTCTCTTTTTCTTCCTAATTCTCTTTTCCTGGAAATTCTGGGTACCATAGCATTTCACGAGTTAAAAGTTTTTTCTCGGTTGGGCTAAGTTTATGCTAGGAAAATGCTATATTAACCCTAAGTCATGCTATGAGAAGTGGTTTTATGTTGCATTATATGTTGAATTTCATTCTTTACCAAAGATGGTTGATTTTTGAGCATTTCCTTTTGGTATTTTTGCGAGTGAGCTTTAGTGTGATTTTCACCTCTTGACTGTATCTGGTGGGGATTTAACCTTTGCGCTAAGAGAGAGAGAGAGAGCAATAGAACCTTGAGTTAAACCCCTGGTTCCGAGTGTCCAGGGTTTAACAGGTGCTTCCATTTCCAACTGCACATGTTTTAAGCTGTGGCACCTATGGTGATGAGCCGCTGTGGCCCAGTGCCCAGCTGCCATCAGGGGCCTGGGTCAGGCTGGAAAGATCTAAAGAGCCTGGAGCTCCAGGCACAGTGGGGCTGGAAAGGGCCTGCAAGGGCAAACGTGGCAAGGCCCCAACCTCGCTGCTCCCACACCTTTCTGATCTGGACCCACCACAGGGGTGAGTACCTTGGCCCCAGCCACAAGGTGCTGTGTGGGCTGGTTTTGGGTTTCAGAGAGCTGTCAAGCCTACTGGTGCAGTGATACTGGCACTGGAAAGGGCTTTTCACGGGAATGCTTTCAATGCATTCTAAATGCATTGAGAAGTTGTAGCCATGTTGGAGTTTTCAGCAATTAAATATATAAACAGAGATTGTGTTACAGTGATTTAAAGTAACTGAATAGTGAAGCCTAAATTAGATTGGGGGAGACCTTGATATGAAAGAGGGTGAAAATCGAAAGTCAGTCCAGCCACTGCTATTCTTCTAAGCTAGGCCAAGGAGCATCTCATGTTTCGGGAATCGCAGAGGTCCAAATGCCACCTCCCAGCCTTACCAAGCAACGTGGCCTCCCCACAGCAGAACCACAAGCTGCACACTCAAGTAGACTATGAAGAGGGGGTGATTCCTTTCTCCGACACAGTTTGTAAGCCAGGGGCAGTGATGGTCATAACGCCGCACGCAGTGCTGGCACAGCTGGCAGTGCTTGGCTCTCATGGGTTGCTGCAAAACACGATCAGAAAAAGAAAAAACTTACTGGATATAGTTCATGGCTTTCCCAGTCCTGTTTAGTAGAAGAGAACATCATGCAAATCTTGTCTCCACAATAAAACACTCCCTTGTGAGTCATGCACATGAACATTGCTAAGACAAATCAAAGGGATTGTGATTCTCCTGGTCAAGAACCATATGGATGGGATTCAAAGTAAGTGACTCTCCCACACTCCTCCTATCTACAGATTTTCTTTAATATCTACCTATTGTAAGGAAGTCCAGTGTGCCATGGAGGGAGACAGCCAATCAGTGTAGTCAGGAAAGCATGAGCAGAGTATTGAGGTGAAAAACTAGGACCACTGCTATCAGATAGAGAGGGCAAGGATGGGATGTTTTTGCATATGCAGAGAAGTACCTCTATGTAAGTACAAGACACTTGCACAGAAAACAGCTCAATTACCAGGCACAGAGAAGGTGAAAGACCTGGCTGAGAAAAGTAGTGCTTCCTAGGATTTGTCCCCTGCAGCGTATAAATGCTTTGCCAGCTTTTCATCTTGCACTAAGCTCATTCCTTCTGGTAGATACTCTTCAGGAATTCATGGAAGCTGGTGTAATGCTTAATTTCATTAAACTGATAAGGATCACTCTGAAAACAAGGCTTTCTAGGCTTTAGGCAAACTGTTTTAAGAGCTAATTGAATTGCTTTAATTTCTCCTTCGTGCTGTCTTTTACCATTATGGCCAATGTTTTCTTGTTTTAAGGCTTCCAAACAAGTTCACAAAAGTGAACAGTTCCCACATGTCAGACTCAGCTGCCTTTCTGACTATTAAGGTATTTTCAAAATAACTTCTTTGACAGTACTGCAAGGTCTAGCTGACATGGCAGTAAGAATGTAGAACGTAATTTTCTCATGGCAAAAAAAGATTGTTTCTACAAGCCAGCAGGGACTTTTTTCAACCTTGAAAAACTGGCCTATGTGCCAGTGTCCATCACTACCACATGTGTAGCTACACAATCTGCCCAGCCTCCTATGAGCAGCAAAGACAGACCAGAAGAACACCAACAACAGTAGCTGAAGAACAATATAAGCTTTCAAATCACTCATCCCATCCTCTTCCAGTGTGTTCTAGATGCCCACCTTCACCAAGCAGTAACCACAGCGCCGCAGCTTAATGGCACCTGGAATCTGAGGGATAACCACACCTTGTCCTTTATCCTCACCTTCCTACAGAAAAAGAGAAAGGGAGGGACTGAGAAGAGTTCCTGGGCTGCTGTCTTGGCATGACAGCTGCCTTGCTGCACCCTTTGACTTAACAGTTACACAGTGCTTGTTATCTCTGTCATTAGGAAGGTTAAACAAAATAATCCTTTAGAATTCCTACAGAAGCTGCAGACAGTTATGGTACAGTGAGACACAACGGGCTGCTGTAACCATCCAAAGAATGTTTGCACTGAGGCAGAAATAACTGTTGACAAGATACACTCTGGCAGAAAAACAATGTTGGACTTCACTTCTAAACACAGTAACAATGTCTTTTTAGTATGAGCGGTGCTACTTAGTCATGCACAGGCAACACTGACATTACTGATGGATGACTAAGATTGATAATGCTTTTGTCCTGCACAGTCTGTAAGGCAGTTAACCTCGAGCAGACTATCAGTTACTGAAACTTTGCATCTCCATTTACTTCATTGTAACTTGTTTGTGGACAAGTCCTCTGAGAGGGCAACAAATCCATAAACAGTTCAATAAAAAGAGCTACAGAGAGCACTTGTCTGCCAAGCCTGCCCTCCAGTTTGGGTTTTTTTGGGTTTTTTTTGCAATTGTACCACTTAGCAGTGGTTAACATAAAATAGGTCATGTATACATTCCACAGGGCACCACAGCCTCTGATTTAGGAGAGGACTTGGGCTCAAATGGCACAGTTACAAACAAGGGCAGTTTGAAAGGGTGTGAAAGGCACATTTAAAGCCTGTTACAAGATACAAATGTGACACAGTCTCTCCTCGTCTCAAACGGTCTATTCACGTGTCCTCCATGCCAGCACAACAGAAACTGTTTCAGGTTGTTCTTATCTACCATAATGGAAAAACTAGAAAAGCCTATACACTTTATAGCCTCACCACTTTGTTCCATTAATGAAGGGATTTACCTTCACTTCTTCTTCAGGCTTAACAAAACCCGGATCCATGAGAGACACCTTGAAGTACAGCAGGACCGAGCACAAAACCAGCAACACGAAGATCAGCGGCTGAAGCAGCTCCCCGCGCTCCTCTTGCTTTTGCAAATCTGAAAGGTATCCAAAAAAGACAGAGAGCAGCAGCTCCTTGTAAAACTTCCGAGGTTTTTCTCTCTGGCCTTAGCAAAGAGGTCCCGAATCTACGAGGAGAAAACGGGGAGAGACCAGGCGGAGAGAGGGCGCGGGACGAGAGGGGAGAGGCGGAGAAGGGACTCCCCAAACCTGCCCTGCCCTCGGGACACCCCCGGGCTGCGGCCGGGCGCAGATCGCCCTGTCCCGCGGAAGCCGCACGGCCAGGCCGCGATCCTATCCTCGGCCTGCCATCTCCCTTCTCGGCCCGCCGTACCCGTTCCCGGCCCGCCATCCCCGTTCTCGGCCTGCCCCCGGGGGCGGAGCGGCCCGGCCGGTCCCGCCTCACCCGTGCGGTGCAGGAGAAGCCCGAGCGTCACGGCCGCACTGAGGGCTGGCTGTGCCGCCCGCACCCAGCGCCCGCCGGAGCCCATGGCCCGCCGGCTTCACCGGCCCCCGGCGCTCCACCGGCTCCGGGGCTCCGCCGGCCCGGAAGGGCTCCGGGCAGCGCCCCGAGGCGGGGCCAGGGCGGCCCGGCCCTGCGGGGGAGGCTCCGCTGGGACGTGGGACTTGCTCTCCTCCCCATCCCGGGTTCCGCCGCCTCGGGCTCCGCACCCATCGTCAGCCGGGGTCACCTGCCGCCTTCGTCCCCCACACCGCCCCGGCTGTGTTGAGCCCTATGTCGAGCCCTGTGTCGAGCTGGCGCCTTTCCCCGAGGAAGGTGTTTTCCCTGAGCCCTTCCCTTGTATCTTGCCTGCCCTGATCCCGGGCTCTGGCTGGGGCTGCCGGGCTGGGCAAACTGTTCCGAACCTCCGTTACACCGGGGCAGACACTGCTGGGTGTACAGAGCCGTGGAAGGGGCTGGCAGTGATAGGTCGGGCAGCAGGTGCCATTCAAAGGCTCCTCGAGTTGGTTCCTGAGGTGTTGCACTGCGTTAGCTGCTCTCGCCATCGTGGTTCTTCCACGGTTTGCAACCCCCGGGAAGAAACGCAGAGGCTGTGCCTGGCTGGAAACAGCTAAACAGCCCTATAAACCAAACAGAGCCTGGAGGATGTCTGACATGAGGAGGGATTTGATCTGGTTGGGATGTCTGCAGTGAAGAGCCTCCTGGCTGAGCCGTGATCATTGAACTCTCCCGAGGTCTGCGGAGGGAAGCAGATGTGTATAGACTCTTAGCTGGAACAGACACCTAAAAGCAGTTGAATTGCACCTGAGATGCGTTTTTGTCTCTTGCTAACAATAAAAAAAAAACCCCAAGGTGACTATACTATGTATATATTTACACTTTGAGTATCTGTCTAAGGGAGATGAATCTCATCACAGGTCTGTAAAAGTTCCAAAATCAGCGCTTTCTCTTTAAACTCGTTTCAGTTTTAACATAGATGTACCTTGCTGGTTTTGTTACCTTATTTCCCAAAAAAATTTGGAAAGAAATACCATATTTTTTATAAATTTGCCCTCCAGCACCTGACAAGTGAACGATTCCTTGGAATTGTTTGTGCACAAATTGATTATTTTAGTCTCTTCACATGAGCTGGTAGCCACCTGCTGATGCCACGAAAGGACCTGGTTGTGTGGGTCACTTAAATGGTTTACATGAGACAGCTGGGTTGAAATGTTAATAAAAATTGCAGACTAAATTTCCAGCAATCATTCAAACCCTTTTGTTTAAATTCTAGGTAAATGCACAATCTACAGCTCTCTTCCTTCAGATGCCTCAAGCTGTTCTGGTGCTCAGAAAAAGGTGGGTAGTTATCTTTCCTTCTTCAGAGAGAGGTATAAATTTTAAAGTTTAATGAAAGCAATTTGAGTAGTAATAATATTATCCATTTGAAAGTAGAAACATTTTTATGTTCTAGATGATCTGTCCTAAGGAATGTATTCTTAGTCTCTCTGTGAATAAAATAATTTGGTGCATGTTACTCTTTTTATCTTCTCCTTCAGCTTTGAAACCTGTCTTCCAGAGATCAGAGCTGCTCTCTGTCTCAAGGGTTTCAGCCTCAGTGACTGGTTGAAATTAGGCTCACTTCCAGAAGGTCTCCAAGTTTCTGAGAGGAGAACCTTGGTTCCCATGGTATTCCAGCTAGGAACCTCATGCTGCAGGAAGGCTAAGGTATCTCTCTGTATGCTTACAACATGGCATGTTTTCAGAGGCAGTTTTGCACTCCTCCCATCCTGTCCACCTCGAGTCTGATCCTTCACAGACTCCACAGTGACCACTGAATTAACTGGCACTGAACCCTTCCAGGACCAGTGATTTAAGAATGAAGTCCCACTGGCCTTAAAGCAGATTGAGTGCTTTAAGCCAGAGGCTTTTTCTGAAGCGCTCAGCTCCTGCCCCCTTATAAAGCCCAGGCTCTGGAGTGTGAGCTGCAGATACATTACAGATTTCAAAGCAATCTGGACACTCAAATATTGTCCTGATTTTTTTTCTCCTCTCACACAATTTCCTAACAACACTCTCTTCCTCTACGTCTCTCTTCTGTTGACAAGCAGTATTGCATCTTCTGGAGTGATGAAAGGCATCATCAACACACAGCAGTTCCTTTAGTTTTTAATTAAATATATATGACAGCCAATGGACCAGTAAAGTACCTAAATAAAACACACGGACAGACCAAGGAAAGAAGACACTGCTGAGCACTAGGTTTAATCACAGCGGGTATCCAGCGGATACAACAGAAAAGTTAATTCATTCAGAATTGTAAGGAAGCAACAGTTGTGTATTTTGATTTTTTTTTGCTTGGTTTCACCAGGTACAAACATTTGAACCAGACCTCAGCATCAGGCAGGTCCATGGACAGAGTAAAAGGAGACGCTTTCTCATTATAACTGAGGGTATTTTCATTGCAAAACAAGGAAATACATATTTAGTTAGCTTAAAAACTTTTTTAAAACAGTTACAGAGAATCGGTGACAATTATGTGAAATGAAAACATAGTCTGCTAAAGCAGAAGTCTCAATTCAGCAATCTCCCTCATTCTTTAAGTGCTCTCTTCTCCAGCTCTCATGTTGCTTTTCATCCATTCCTGATGACTTTTGCCCTCTGTGCTTCATACACATGGTTGTCATGGAGACCAGCTGTTTCCCTACTTTTAATTCTCTTTTTCCAGCACAAGCTGTCCTCTAACACCTGAGCTGTGACAGACTCCTCTCTAGACAGTCTCAAGAAAAAGTATTTTCTATGGATAGTGCCTGACTGCAATGCCCTCTAGCTCTTGCCCTACTGGTAATTAATTTCCTTCTTCAGGTAATGAGAGGGAATTGACTCACAGCTCCAAGACTTTTCTTCCCACTTATCTTTTGCAGAGACCAGAGTGACAGGAGCAGAAGCCTAGCCAAGGTGAGAAGCTGGTTAGGATTCAGTGCTGAAGAGAATAATTTCAGTAGGAAGGTGCAGGGAAACAGCAGCCGTGGTGCAGATGAATTATCTGCAGTGTTCTGATTGCCACAAATATCAGTGCTTTCTTGGCTTGGTCTAGATGAGAAAGTCTGGTGCTGCTAGGTCTTAAACATCACCCAAGTAGATGCCAATCCTTATGAGCAATTCCTTCCACAGATCTTGTAAAATGGAAGCACTGGTGGGAAGTTGCTCACCAATTTTCTCTTATCTGTTCCAGAGAACATGGACACCTGGCACTGCTGGGTCACTGACAGGGCCACTGAAGGACAGGGCAGCCTCCAGCCAGGAAGGAAGCCACACACAGTCCAGGGAGAGGACTCCTTTGTTGGCACAGTCTCTGCAGGGAGCTACTGAGTTGTGTTTGTGCTCTGCTTGCCAAGCTTTGGAATATTAAAGGAAATGTAGTAGTGAAAACATGAAGTGTCTGAGTGGGCCAACAGCTACTGAGCACAAGGAGCCCTTCTGCCATATCCTTACACACTATGAACTTCTCTCCAGTTGGATTTTCGTTGGAAAAATAGAACCCCATTCTTGTTTTCTGAGCAGGGTTGGTCACTGGCTGTGTAATTTGTGTAGAGTTGAAGTTTCCTGGCTTGTTCCTTTGATCCAGCAAAGCTGGAAGGCCTGGGAGGCATCCCTGGAGCAGTCAAGCATTTTAGGGTATTCAATTTCCCCTTTTACATTAAACCATCATAAAAAATCTGCCACCTTGCCTTCCCCTACTTTGAGAACATTGATATGATGTCTTCAGGCAACTCTCCTGTTCTGTCCTCAGCTCTGGATCTATGGCACCAGTTAAATCCTTGCCTCCAAAAAGTGCTTTCAGGCCATGCATTATGCCTGTTTCAGTTAGGGAAACTGAGGTCCAAACTAGTTTCAAACTTCCAGTTACAGGAATTCTTGGATTGTGCTCAGGTGCTCAGAGGATACTCTTCCCTCACTGAAGGGAAATTTATTTTTTGGCTCACAAAATCTTGAAGACACTGATGATTGTAGGCAAACCTCATGGCACTCCTAACGGGGATATTACTCCTTTTAATATGCTGCCTCAGGAATTTACTTTGCTGGTGGCCTGACTCAAAATCTTATGTGAGGCTTTCTGCAACAGCCCAGTTACAGTTCCCTCTTTCCCCTGGGATTGGTGACAGATTTCAGCAAGCTGAGCTTTTCTGACAGCCTGGCCTGGTTCCATTAATCTCCTTATTGCTGGGAAATTGAAATATTTTTATCTTGATTCAGGCTGAAGTATGGCTTACTGAGGGTCTGTGAGCAGTGAGGACAGAGGTTACCTTTACAGTGTGAAATAGCTTTGATGCAGTGTGGATCTTGTTCATTTGGGATGCAGCAGGTGAGACTCCAGTAAAAGCTGAAATTGTGGGAGCACTGGTTTGGAAAACCCAAGCCTTTGGGGTCTCAAGGCAGATGGAATTAAGCCATTGGTTGTTCATTAGCTTTAATGTAGTTGTGCCAAGATCTCAGAGTAGAGCTCGACTGCTTGGCTCAGATTGCAATGAGAGGCTGGGATCTGCTCCAGTGGAGATGGGAGTTCCTTAGCTCCACTGTCTCCCCAGTGTGGCAGCTGCTTTCTGGTGACAAAGGTTTCTGGTACTTCACATCTGTGATGTGCCCTTCTGCTCCACTCCCACCTTGCCAACACGGTGAGAATTTTGAGTGCTTTTTGTCAGGTGGTTCAAGATTTTAGTGGCAGGAGCTTTTACTACATGGACCTTGGAAAGGAAGCAAGCCTAGTGGGTGGCACTGCCACATGAAACAACTTCCCAAGGACAGCAGCACTAACTGGGGAATTAAGGAGCAAAGCCTGACTCCCCTAATAACCAAGGCTGTATTTGCAGCCCCTTTTAGTTTTGCATCTAGAAGGAAGATTAGCAAATGTTACAGAGAAAACAAATCTTGAAATAAGCTTCCCCATTTCAAAGCTTATAGGGATACAAATTCTTGGGAAACAGGAATAAGAGAGAGGAAAATACATTTCAAACGACTGCAAAAAAGTATAATTTGTCAAGTTTTGCAAATCTTATGAAAACAATTCCAAAGTGACACAAAAATATATATAAGTTTGAAAAATACTTAAAAGAAAAAGTACAGATCTCACAATACCAAAACAAATGACGTATGGTTAAAAAGCAAAAAAAAAAAAAAAAGAAGACATTGAATAACACCGTATTGGCAGTAAAAGTAAACCTCTCCAGGCAGCTGTGTTCTGTCAGTTAAAGTGTCAGTTTGTGGATCGAGGATCCATCTCTAACATGCTCACAAGGACAACATGAACTCTGAGCATTAGCAGAACCTTATAGCAGCGACTCAAATCCAAGAGCAAAGTGTACAAGGGAAGAGAGCAGTGAGTTACTGTGCTCAGAGGCCTGAAATGTCCCAGCCTGCATGGCCATGGGCTCATCTTCCTTCTACCAGGCACAAAACCTTTTCTGAATCACTTCTAAGGGAGGATTTGTGAATTGTCAAAGAACTGTGGTGAGCAGTGGGCTATGATTTGGACAACTGTGCTGTTGAGTGCCTGGCTGTGAGGCAAACCTTGGCCTTCAGCTTCTTGAACCGTTACAGGTGTGGAGTGTTTCAGGTGAAGACCATCTCAGTGGGACTCTCCTCTCACCTGCATCACACAAACCGGCATAATGCTGCTGATGGGAGTGGGACTGCACTGGTAAGTGCTTCTGGGAATCAGATAGGAATAGGGCTTTCTGCTTCTGAGAAGAGGGGGAAGATGCTGGGGTGGGACAAGGGGTGCTGTTTCCTGTAATTGCCCTTCAGAAGGTGCCTGGAGACTCCCCACCTCCAATTCCAGCAGCTGTACTGCAGTGAGCTTCCTGTGGAGGGAGATTATGGTGCCACTGAGCACAGCTTGTGATGAGACAGACTGAGGGAGAGCAGAACAGCTTCAGCCCGTTCCTGGGACTTGCACAAGGGCTACAGCTGCTCTGGACTAGGGCCTAGGAGAGTTTATTATGCAGAGGGAAATATTCTGTCTGGCTTTGTAGCCCTTCCCCACAAAACAGAAAACAACTAAAAAAGGTGGTGAAGGACTGGAATGAAGATGTGTAGCCCTTTCTGAACAAACCTTGTGCCATGTTGCACAGGCTCCCTTTGAGAGAAAAGTTCTGTGTAGCCAAGAACACGTAACTGGTTTTACTGGTCATCCCTGACCTTATGAGGCTGGGGGCTGACAGATCCTACTGTTCTGCCAATGGGGACAAAACAGACCTCTTGACTTTATTGGGAATGTCTTGCTTCCAGAGGACCCACACAGAATTAGCAATGGTTCCATTAATGTGAGTCTTCTATTAAAAAGCCCTTAAGGGACTGAATTAGCTTGAAAGGTCTTCTCTAGTTTCTCCATTTATAAATATCACTAAAAGGCCAGTTCATTTGGTCTGTCTCTCTCGTATTGTGTCCCCCAAACTCTCTAACCAAATAAATAACTCGTCACTGCCTGTAGCCCCACTGAGCAACCAATGCTGATTCAGGACTGGTGTTCTTGCAGACATGACGGGACCTCATGCAGTACAGCAAAAGGGGATTTTCTAAAAAGTGGGAAATAAACATGTCACACTAGTGATCACACAACTAGGTCTTCAAGCTCATGGTCATTTGAGGCTCTCTGTGTGGTCTAAAATAAAAAGGTTAAAAGATACATAATGTAGTTGTCTTTGTTTTTTGTTTTCTTTTTATACAGAAATCATACACACGGAACTTCAACCTGAAACTTCATAACAAAAAAGTCCACTAAGTTAAGGAAAGCATTTTGTTGTGCAAAAAGTCCCTCCCCCCTCCCCTGTTCACCTTCATCTACTGAGGGTCTCACACACACACATAAAGTTTCCTTCCAACGGGCGAGTTGGTAAGAAAGAGTCCTCCCTATGTACAGTGAGTTAGAGAGAAGCTGGATACAGTGCTGGCAAGAGGCATTGGGTAACTGCCTCTATCTGGAAGTGTCCATGTTCTCCTCCTTAAAGTTACTGCAGTGCTCTATAACTTTCCTATGGATAAAACAAGGACAAGGAGAGAGGGTTTAGTTTAAAGCTTATTGCACCCCAGCTGTGGGACAGTAAGGTAAGAACTGTCCCAGAGTTGAATTCTGTGTAACTGTGTCCTGTTTGTATCCAAGACACAAATTTTGTCAAAATCAGTAAACTCCACAAAAGCAGCTCCCAGTTTGGAATGTCAAGTTATGGTAGTGCACATCCAGATCTAGTTGTGACCACTCATTCATCACCCCCATATCCAAATCCTCAGATGCCTTTAAATCCCACCAGGAAACACATGAATACAAATGTTTGTCCTTCACTATGTTGTCACCTGTCCCATCCCACACACTATGTGTAACTGTGATTGTCTTCTGCAGGCTCCAGTCCTCTCCAGTATTTAGCAACCCTTCAGGTGTGGGAACACCTGCTGCCCACTCCCAGGTATGTATTCCCAGATCTCTACCTCTTCTATTCATCCTGCAAGTTTGAAATTACAGCTCTCACTTTGCCAATGATCAGAAACCGCAGCTGGCTTTTAAAACTCTGAAAGGATGACTCCAAAGGTGTCACTGCAAGGGTGACCGACTCTACTATCTGAAAAATGCTCTCATTTTAACTGTGCAGTCAGCACTTTAGTGACAGGCCAGTATGGTTCTGAAGACAGGGAGCCCACCCAAGTATGGGGAATAGTGATAACTGGAGACTATTGGCCTAAGACCTGCAATTAGCCATATGGCTCCCTCGGTCAACAAGCCAATTCTACAACCCAGTTGCCTGGCAATTATCTGTATGTATTGCCCACCTATAAACACCTCTAGTCTTCTGTTTTTATTCTCTTTTTCCTCCTTTTCTCCTGTGTTCACTTCATACATCTCATACGCATCACTACAGGCCTTGCTTTGGTAGCCTCCCTTGATGTGGAAGAATAAAAATTAAATTAAGGCTAAACAGAGAGTTTGTGATAGTGCACTGGTGTCCTACCGGGCCATTTCCTTGGTCTCTTGTCGTGCTGAAGCCATTTTAATCATGTCCTTCAGGAGGGGAATCCCACCTTCTTTGATCAGCAGTGGGCAGTACTTGTCAGCTGCAGAGGAAAGAATAAGGCAGGTCCTTATGAGCCCTCACAACAAGGGTACAAAGGGTGGCAGGAGGGGAAGGAGAAGGATCAAAACAGTGAAGGAATTTCCTACGCACCAAGTCTAATTAGCTTTGTTTGCCTGTGCTGCCTGGACATTCCTGCATCATTCAGAGAAGGTTTTCTCTACCTACATAGTTTTTCTGGGAAGGCTTTTTTTGCTGACAGCCTCAGGTCCACCCACTCAACTTCTACAGTGCAGGGAATATGATTTCAAGAAGAGAACTTACGGTAGACAGAGACCAGGTTATAGAGTGCCCAGGTGGCCCAGTGCTGGCTGACTGGGGAGATTCCTTGTGGAAGAAGTCGAAGGATTGGTTCAAATGACCTGCACAGAAATATTACAGAAGTTATTAAAAATCCAAGAGCTGCTTCTTTCACCACCTTTGCCACTCACAGTAATACAAACTCTCTGCTCATAGATCCCACAGCAGTAAATCCATTGGCATGTCAAAGATTGTGGCACCAAGGCTGTGTCCCAGGGTAGTGCTGGCAGGATTACAGGCCCCACCACTTCAGCACAAACTCACTCCCCAGAGAAATAGTTGCAAGGAAGGCAACTGAGCCCAGGAACTGATTTCCATTCTCCATTAGGCATTTTCTCACAACAGCTGAAACCCAGCAGCACTGATCAGTCTGTGGAGACGATGAAGTCAAACTATGCACAGGCAAAGCTGGCTGCACATGTGAAAGGGTTGCTGTATTTCTTGTGACAACAATACTGTGTCTATAATGTAAACAGGCACTGGAATGCCAGTTCTGGATCCCTGCCAAGCACTAAGGGAATTCTGAATACCTGATACCCTCTTACAGGAAGGGGTTTAGAGAATTCCAGCAGTTGTATTAACCTTTGAAAGGATTTCTGGTAATTGTGTCTAAATATGCCCCAGAGAAGAGTGAAAGCATGTGTCTTTGGGAAGCAAACAGACTTTAAAGGACAGACTGCAAAAGACAGCAGTATCAGAGGAAGATGCCTAGGCAGTCCCAGACAGATCATGGTTTTCCTGAACTACTCAATTTCAGCAGAAACATGCTGGAGAAATTCTGCTGGGCTGCCAAACTTAGCCCATGGGAATTGTCAGGCAAGGTGTCTAATTTCAGCATCTTATGTAACATGTTTCAAACAAAAACCCTCACTGAAGAATATGTTCACGAAGATGTTTGTCCTTCACTCTGAACAGAGCTGCCATGCTGGGCTACATCTCTTCCTTTGTGTCTGTTGGTGCTCCCTTCCTGTGACAATCCTGGCTCCTGGGTGAGTGGGCCAATCTTTTCCATTCCTCACCTGTAATTGATATTTCTCCTGGAGTTGATATCCCAGCTCTGGATGGCTGCCCACATCCTCTTCACAACTTCCTCTCTGTGAGGCTCACAGATCCCCCAGGCCTCTGGACCATCAAACATGATATGGGAGAGCACTCCACAGGCATTATAGGACACCTCAATCCCATCAGCTTTGCTTTCCAGCAGATTGCTGCCAAGAGAGAAGAGATCACTTAGAGCTGCTGATGCAGCAAAGATTCACAAGTCTCCAGGTGGCTCAGGAGAAGAGCTCAGAGCCCAGCTGGTCACCAGCCAGGCACTCACCTGAACACACTGATGAACTGGGAGGTCATGAGCTGCGGGCGGAGCTCCTTCACCTCTGCCACATTGCCCAGGAGGCCAAGCATGTTGCGGTGCAGCTCCTGTTTCTCTGGGAACTCCTAGTCAGGCAAGGAACAGGATTATACACAGGTAGGACTCTGGTGATGCTGAGAACAAGCAACCTGGGAAAAGGCTGTACAGCACATCTAGAAAGGCTGAGTATTTTTGGGTAGTCAGTAATGGCTCCTTGGCAGGTGCCAAATGGGATCTGTAGTGCTAAGATCTGTATGAAAAGAGAGGATCAAGACCAGGCCAACTGTTCACTGCTGCGCTGCTTGAGGGGGCTGAGCAAAGATGGGGAAAGGGTGTGTTCGCTCTGAGTTTCTCTGTTCTAGTGGCAGGGTGGAATGATGTGATAAAGACACAAGCTCTTCCTTTCCTGTTTGTGCAATGTAGGAAGCAACGCTTGGAGAGAAGTAGAGCCAGGGATTCTGCCCAGGCACCTGCATCTCCACTGCTCCTGTAAACATCTCTCAGAGACAATCAGACACTTACTTTCAAGCACTCCAAGAACAGTTTCATGCCACTGTAGTTAAGGAACATCTCACAGTTATCTGGGGTCTCATCAGTGATGTTCCAGAGGGCACTCCAGGAGAACTCCATCACCTGATCACACTATAGGGAAAGGGAGAGAATGAGAGCTTTACTAATGCAGGAGCTAGCTGCAAACCAATCACCTGTTTCCCCTGTGGCATAACTGTTCAGAGGCTAGATAACTTCAGAGGTAAGAAAACCTTATTCACTTTCAACTTGTTAGCAAGTGGGTTTTTTTGTTCAGTATTTTTGCCTCCCTGTGACATTCCCCTGCCTTCACCCTGGGACAGGAAATTCTGCAGTGTCAGCTGAGATGTCTTGTGTTAGAGCTGGCACTCTGGGCTGATCTTCATGACTAAGTCAGACTGAAGAGAAAATACTCCTCTCTCTATATGCTTTTTTGAGGAAACACTCACCGTTTTATCAGCCAGCTTCTTCTGAATCAACTTTAGCATTGTCTGTGGGCAAAGGAATAGGAAGAGTGAGAAACAGTTAAAAATCTTAACAGCTGAAACTTAACTGCTGTGGTACTGCAGAGCCGGTTATAGCCGATTTTGATCTTTTGCAGAGAACCTACTTGGTTCTTTTTCTCTAAACAGTGGGTTATGTTCAAAGTTGCAAGTATTCACAGAGCTGAACTATGCCACAGCCCCTGCGCTGTTACGTTTGTAGTTGAGTCAGTTTTGATCTGTATGACAAGGTCTGGGATGTAGCGTAACTGCACCAAAGCAATGGCCTCTGCAGCTCTTGGAAAAGGTGAGGCCATGTGTTGAGTTGGGAAGCTGATACAAACTTGGGGAGCAGCAGAAGGAGCCTGTTACAGGGTGGTACCAGATCTGCAAATAACCCTGTGTGGTGAGGTTAGTCTAAGGTTATAATGCTCTCCTGCTCTCACATCAGCCTGTCTCTGGGATCATAAGATGTTATACTAGTGTTAGTAAGCAAGTAAAGGGGTAGGTTCCAGGAAAGGTCAGCATTGCTGGGACACTGGCTCCCTCCTGTGATGCTGCGAGGTTGGATCACAGCTGGATGCATTTGGTGGACAGCTGCAAGGAAATTGTGCTAGCCTGGGTTACAGATAAGTAGACACCTTGGGACCATACCAACCATGACAAACCCCATCTTGCCCACAGCTTCTTTGTGGTCGTTGTCCACCTGGCAGACCAGGGCATTGCAGAGGTGCACAGCAATGCGCTGGATGGACTCATCCTGCCGGCTCTGGTTGAGAATGTTCAGCAGCAGCTCGTTCACTCGGCGGTACTGGAATTCCAGCTCCTCGGGAATGCTGAAGTTGCACAGTGTGAGGCAGCAGTTCCGCTGTACCTGGGTCAAAAGGAAGCAAACACTGGGCCAAGTGGCTACAAAAATCACAGACCCCACCACCTCATATTTCCTTGCTTCTTAGTAGTGAAACCATCTTCATGCCTGACTACAGCTACTGAGATTACTGTTACCCTCTGATCTAGTGCTGTGCTTTAGCCATGCTCCATGACTGTCACTTCAGTCTCACAGGGCCACTAATTATCCAAGGCCCATTGGTTTCCAAGCCAGCTCCTCACCGCCTGTGGGCTCTCTACACAGCTGGCTTCTAGTAGAGAGATTTGAGATCTTTCTTTCCATTGACTCAACACCCCCTATACCCACAGCCATTTCACCCCACAGTCAGTGCTGGGTATGTGTGTCACACGCATCCTTTGACCGCTGTCCATGGATAAAAAGGAGCTTTGCTACCATCACCTTTTTTCCCTTTTTCTGGAGAGTAATACATGGATAAGGAGCACCCTGCATGTAATTCCCATTGCTGAGTGGAGGCCAAGGGCAGTAACTTCTCTGCTTTGACTCACTCCCTGCAGGCTGTGGAGACCCAAATGCTGACAGCAGGCTAAAGACTTGATACAGGGAAGGAGGATTATGGGAGCCAAAGGAGTCTGAGCTGCTCTTACTGTGACCTCCTGGTAGGACTCCATGCCGTTCAGCACCACCTGGATGACCTGGCGCCGCAGCTTCACACTCTGCTCCATGCGGTACTCGGAGTTGGTCAAGTAGAACAGCGCCGCACTGCCTGTCACCTGGATGTTTTTGTCATCCTTGTGGCACTTGAGGGCCGTGATCACCAGCTGCAGAGAAGCAACATGGACCTTCAGTGCCACGGATTTCCTGCTGCATCTTGGAGTGACTGTTAGAAGCAAACAATGTGTGGCCGCGGCATTGCAGAAACGTGCTTAGGAAATGAAGGTACCCAGTTCCACTGCACTACTGCAACTTTCTCCGGAATGGCCTGATACAGTGTCCCAGGGTGGAAAAAAAAGACTGGGAGTGCAAAATGCCCCTTGTCAGGGTGAGGCCAAGGCTTACCTGGAGGGCTCTCAGCAGCTGGCTGCAGCGCTCGATGCGGGCAATGTCGAAAAGCAGGTTGATGGCTCGGGAAGTGATTTCTGGCCGGTGCTCTGTGTAAGCCTCAATTGCATTCAGGACTTGCTCTTCGTTCTTGTCTCCACTCACCTGGCATGGAGGAGCAAAAACAGTCAAAGGAGAGATTATGAAGGAGGAAAACCAGCATGAGAAGGGAACTCTGAAAGGTCGAAGGGTACCACTTCCCTCTGCCCTGCCAGTAGATTCAGCTCAGGATGAGATAGAGGTTGAGTCACTTCTCAGCCCAGAGGGATGAGAAAGGACACCTCTGGGGCAGGAGGATGCTATTCGAAAGTAGGACTCCTACTGTCTTAAACCCTCTTCTGTAGTCACAGACATCCTTCAGGCAGGATGATTTCTCCATGCTTTTCTCCAAGAGACATGTTTTTCCACCCTTATAAAAACTATGTGGGGTACAGGTCTTGCATTCTGGCAGTTTTCTTGCATTATCAAGTAGTTATTGAAAGGTCAGAGCCCAGTTCTCCCACCCAAGACCCAAAGAACTCCACTCTACTGGCAGCCAGTATTTTCAGGTTCTTTTAATTTCTAAGAAGTTTCTACTGCCAATATTCCTGCAGCCTTCTTACCTTGTAGGCTGGAATATGTGTCAGGCGGCAGAGAGATGTTTCAAAAAGACCCAAGAACTGGAGTGGTCGTTTCAGACCCCGGAAGGGAGCAATGCTGCTCTTTGCTGGCTCAATGCTGGGATGAAAAAATGAGATTATTCATGTTGGTACTATGTTTCTTCGGGTGTCTCCTGCCACAGAGAGGGCTGTCAGCCCTCCATTCACTCTGACTTACTGCTTCATACCCAGAGTTGAAATAGCTACACCTCATTTTATACCAGCCACCTGCTTCTGAACATAACTCTAAATATTTATCACAGGCGATCCTGCGTGAAGGGTGAATGTGTTGAATGGAATCAGCAGTAAGAATTACTGCAGACAGGATGCAGCTTTCCCAGGTAAAATTTGTCCTGGAAATTCACTAGCTGAGGTGAAAATTTCCACTTAAAGGGCTGTGGATTTTACTGATCCAATATATTTGCAATGTGATAGACATGTTAAGTCTGCTTCTGTGAGCGCGAAGGAACACTGTTTTTGCTGCCATGGCCCTTACTGACCAAGAGCCAGTGCATTTACACCAGCTCTGGTGAAAAGGAGCCAGTACTGTCACTTATTTGCTTCTGTTCAGTAAGTGCTTAATAGGAAGGCAGAGTGCTCGGCTGATCTGGAAAACCAGACCTCTAAGTAGGCCTCTACTGAGGGGCACCAGGATTTCCAAGCGTTGATCTGCCCAGAATCCAGGTCAACTCTGAAAACAGGCCTTTAGATTCTAAGTTCCTAAAACACTCAGCCCTCCTATGAATGCTGATGTATTGACTAAGTGTATAAATGTTCCATCCGAAGAGCCTGGATTTCAGCAAGGGTAAGAGCATTTTGTGTAGGAAATGTGTAAAGGGCTTTGGAGTCTTTTCAGATAAAAAATCCTGTAGGAGATTCCTGGGAGAATGTGTGTGGAAAAGAACTGAAATACTTCAGATATGCATGGCAGGCAGATGGGATGAATTCTTTATTACTCTTACAAGTCCTTACATGTGTTGCATACAGCAATCACAGCTGATTCTCACACCAGTCCTTACTGTTAGGGGAAGCTGGCAAGAGTCGTATCCTGCCTTTTAGTACTAATTAGACCTACAGAATTTGGGACTTTAGAAGAGGGAACTGTTCTTAACTCATCTTTAATTGATCTATCCATCCAAGCAGACTTCAGTAATTGCTGTTCTCTTACCTTGTCTGGCCCATCTTCTCCTCCATGCTGGGGATTGTGCAGTTCTCCAGCATGGTGTGCCCTGAGATGTCGAGCGAAGTGAGGTTCACCAGGTTTTCCACAAACAAGTTTAGAACCCGCCTGGTCAGCTTGAACTTGTAATAACTGGACAGATGGTCTCGGGAGATATCCAAGTGCCTGCAAGTGATAGAGAGCATCTCAGAGCTTGGAAAGCATTAGCTGGGGCTTCTGCCTCTCTACCAGAGCCAAGTGTGATTGTTGTTTATCATTATTTCCTTCCCAAGATACAGGAATGTGGTTCTGTAGGCTCTGGCACCAGCAGCTGGCCCTGTGTGTAACCAATGCACACAGGTAGATGGCTACTTGGAATGGACCACAATGAATCATCTGGCCACACATCACAAAGGAAATTGCTCCAGGCTCAGAAACTGCCTTTTCCAAACTCCATCAAAGCAGCCAGCTGAGCATTTCTACCTGGAGATTAAGATGCACCAGAGAATCTTTGCATCCCCAGAAACGTATCTTGCCTCATCCCACAAATTAAGTTACACAAGTTTTGTCTGCTTCCCCAATCTTATTATTTTTACACCCCAGGCTATTACATTATTCTGATTTCTTTCAGGTATTTAAATGTTTAAGCTTTGGGAAAATCTTGCTGCTGAGGGAGTGGTGGGACAAACTGAGCAGCCATCATGTGCAGGTGGGGTCCCTTACAGGGCAGAGACTTTGTTGGCTCCTGCCTAAGACTGGAGCCAACATCCCACTCACAAAAGTGTCTTCTACCTGTTGCAGACCAAGTGGGGGTGATGGGGTCATGTGTGTATTTGTTTTGGTTTATCCAATGGGAAGTTTCTGCTAAGTGGTGTCTTCTTACAAGCAAAATTCAGGCTGGCTTTAGACATGTCAGATATGTACAATGAGTCAATTGAGTGAGCCTGCTCACAGGAAGGTTTAGAGGCTGAACCCAGCAATGGGTGCCTCTCTGATAGCAGGAGAGTAGACCATTCCTGAAAGACCTTTCCCTATCAGCGGGAGAAGGATAAACAAGGAAGAACAGACGTGCTGACCTGAGCTTGCGAAGCTGTGCGATCACTTGGATGTGCTCCTCTGAAAGGTCCATGTTATAAAGCACTAAGGAAACCAGACTGTCCTTCCACTGGGTCAGGAATCCCACATCGTTCAGCTGGATCCCAGAGAGGTCGAGAGCTGCAAGGGAGGCCAGTGGCCGCAGCAGCATCTCCACGTTTACCCCCTCGATCAGGCGGCCCAGGTTCAGGAAGCGCAGACGGCTGAAACCTTCAAAAGTAAAGTCCTTGACCAAGACCTGGCGTGTGGGGTTCACCAGGCAGTCGTCCTCACAGCCCCCGGGATTCTCCTCCTCGTAGAAGATATTGCAGCAGCCAAAGAGGCTCAGGGAGATCAGCGTGTGGCTGAAGCTCACCAAGGTTTGCAGGCTCTTGGCTGTCAGCTTCTCACAGTTAGTCAGGTAGAGCTCAACAAGATCCTGGAAAAAGGGAAATCAAGGTTAGAGGTATTTCACAGGTAAAGTGCCCACCATGTTTGCTCCACACCTCCCACTGGGACAGCCTGAGACCATGTATCACCCAACATGACCAGTGTCCCATGCCATTCCCAACAGTGTCTCTGAAAACTGAGAACAGAGAAGCTGAGGTTATCCCAAAAGAAGTCTGGACAGTGAAAGATGGAACTTGGGAATCTCTGGGTGTCTGGGATTCTAGCTGCTGCCCATGCAGCATTGCTGGTATATGACCAGGCAGCTGTCAGTGCAATACCACCTGCTTCCTGATGGCTTCCAGGTCCTGGTCCTGCACAATGTGTTCCCGCAGGTGGATCCGAGCTAGCCT
Organism: Entomyzon cyanotis; assembly: GCA_024500445.1. Lineage (NCBI taxonomy): Eukaryota > Metazoa > Chordata > Aves > Passeriformes > Meliphagidae > Entomyzon > Entomyzon cyanotis. Next base: position 5,634,557 of record JAKEPQ010000670.1, read on the forward strand.
GGTGCTCCGTGGGTCTGAGAACAGGGTGAAGAAACTCTCATGGGGTTCAAAGATGCTGTCTGTCTTCACCAGCTCCACGTACCTGTGTGCGGCAATGGTGTTAGCACAGCACAGGCTCAGCCAGAGCTCTGACACCTGCACTGGTGACAAGGAAATATGCCTGAGGAGTGGGTACACGCTGACACGCCCCTGCCAATCACCCAAACCAGTCTCTGGGGCAATGGAGCTCACCCACCACCTCTTCTGGCACAGAACTACTGATTGCTAGGAATATCTTGGGCAAGGATTTGTGCAAGGCTCTGTGCTTGTGAGCAAACTGGATTCTGGCAAGCACAGACTCCAGGAATTTTTTCTCTAGCTGTTTAAGTTTAGTAATTTGTGGGGTTTGGTGGTTTTTTGGGTTTTTTTGGTTTTTTTTAAATTTTTTCAGAAAATTAGCTGGCCAAAGTTCTCTGCCAGATTTTGTGGGCACAAGTTCAGCCAAAAGAGACTGACAGCCAAATTACATAAATCCCTGGAAATAGGTTGCTTTGTAAATCTATGAGAGCAGCAGCCTTAAAATTTAACATCTGTTAGCACTTTGCACTCTTATTTCTCTGCTTGCAAAGAGTATTGTAATACTTCAGTGGTGGGAAATGGGAAGGCTTCTTGGTTGCTCACTGACATTCTAGGAAGAAACAGTGTTTCACTCTGAGTTTACTCTTTTCAGTTCCCTTTTTACAGGATCTTGTTGAGCTACGACTAACTTGGAAAGGATGATTTCCAGAGAAATTAGAATGATAGCAATACAAAAGGAAACACTTCCTTCTGAAGTTAATGCAAACCCTTTTTTGTCTATACATGATCAATTGGAAAAACACAGCCCTGTGAATTCTTTCCCAACATTCTTTTTGAAGAACTGTACTCGCCCTTCTCTGAGCTCCCAGCTCCTTCCTAAACCAGACAGCAGCTTCTCCCCAGGCCTGAAACGTACTCATTGACAAGTTTGTCACAGATCTCGCTTGGCAGGAAGATGTCGGGATGGAGCCGAAGCGTTTCATTGTCCAGGAGGTAGCAGAGAGTCCCCTCCAGGTTGCGAAGGCAGTAATCGGTGCACAAGGTCATCAGTGACTCGGGGCTGTCAGATGCCATCTTGAGGGAAGTTATGGGAAGGGGAAGAGCAGAAGGAAGCTTTTGATGCAGGAGATCTTTCCCTCGGGTGAAGTTCCGGGATGAATTTATGGGGCCATCAGGACAGCTATAAGCAGAGAGGGGGAAAAAAGATGCATTGAGAAAGGTACAACTGCAAGTGTCCCACAAAGCTGTCACACCAGCAGGATGTTTGTTGTATTTACAGCCCATCATTTGCTGACCTCAAAAGGACCTGCAGCAGTTTGGCCTCTCTGGCAGTGTGCCCTTAATTCCTTGATATTCCCACTCCCAGGGGATACTGTGGGAATGAGTTAGTGGGATGTGTTTGGAAATGAGGCTACGCAGCAAAATGTTTCCTCACTGCAGGGTTATCTGGCTGACAAAGGCCCTCGGAAAGGGAAGTGGCAGAAGCCACATTGCTTGGTTTCCTTCAGAATGGGTTAGATAAACCAGCAGAACATTCACTGTCAGGGTAATTCCTTGTATGGCCCTGGTGGCCCTGTATCTCCTGCCTGTAATGCTTTTTGCCACCACTCCAAGTCAAGTTTCATTTTCAAGCTCAATGTTTCTCAGTAGTGCCAAGCCAGAAGCTTCTTGCAAGTCCTTGAACTGGAGTGTGAAATGGATCAGAAGCCAGAAGGAAACACAGGGACTGGTCTGGGATCTCTTTGAGTGCAGTGTGAATTTGGATGGCATGGATTGTGATTGTGCTGGACATCTCTACATCCAGCTAACCCTCACCATCCCTAATCTGTCACAAAGAAATACGAATGACTAAACTGGAAAAAGGCAAGGTGCTTTTGCCCTTCATTTTTGGAACAGGATGAAAGATGGGTGAGGCAGACAAGTGGGGGAAGCTATCCCTGTCTGTTTTCTGATTTGAAACAATCTGACTGCTCTGGTATCAAGACTTGCTCACTGGAGCCATGAGGGGTTTAACAGAAAAGTTAGCTTGAAGACCATCAGTGACATTTCACTTTCAAAGGGTCAAATCACATTATAAGCAAGCTTAACATGAACTTTTCTAAATATTTCCACAGACACAAAAAATTGTGTTGAAATGTTTATTTTTTGTATAAAACCTATGTCTTATCGATAAGTCTGTCCCTGCTGGCCCCAAGAATGCTGGTGCTGTTGAGGCAGTTGTTATTCTCTGCACCACAGCTGAGCAGCCACTGCTGGAGAAGTTGTTGCAAAATGTCCTTAACCATATTCTGTTTCTGATCTTTATCCTGCAGCTGCAAATAGCAGGACACTTGTGTGTCACCAGCTCTCTGCTTCTCTGAAGCCTCTGCTGCTCTCCCTTTCCTTCATTCCTATGGTATCAGTACAAGACAGAAGAGTTTAACTCCCATTCCTCAGCCTAATCACTCTAATAACTCTAAAAGCTAATGCTGAAGCAAAGAAACTAAATCCAAAACCTCTGTAATAATAAAAATTATGCTTTAAACTCTCTCCAGTCATGGTGTTAAGGGTGTAACCAGCTCCTCTGGTCACTGAGTGCTGAGCTGGGGGTCACAAGAACGTAAAACTGTGACTTCTCAACGGTGCCACAACAGCTCCTTTGAGGTGCATGTGGTCCTATCGATGAAAATGGAAGGTTTTCAAGTTTGAAAAAGGAGGAGCTCCACAAACAATAGTTCTCTCCTTTGGAGTTAAGTAAGGAGAGAAGTCAAGGCTGAAATGGGCTACTGAGTATTGTCTCACTGGCTGGGAGGTCCTGGTAAAGGGAATGCAGGTGGGAGGAAGCTGTCCTGTGTCTGCTTTGGAGATGAATCGGCCTCACCTCCAGAACAAGTCCCTCTCGCAGATTTTGCCTGAAGCTTGCTGGAGAGAATCTTTCCAGAAAGGCAAGATCGGCAGGAAGATCTGAACCAGCTGGGAAGCGTGTTCTGCTGTCCCTACCAGTTCCCTTGTGCCATCAGGCAGGAGGTCCCCGCAGCCAGTGTTCTTCCACTGTTTACTGCCAATGGCCAGAGAACTCGAAAACAAATTCCCATTGACAATCTATTGTCACGTGCAGCTGGAAACAGCCAGTGCTTGGGACTTGTCCAAGCAGCTTAGAGTACCAGAGGGCAAGGACTGCCTTCCTGTGGCTCTGACAAGCCTCTGTTCCCTCTCTGCTGAGACCAGCACAATGCAGCTGGTTGATCCCAGCCCTGGAGAAATCAGCTGCCCTTTAACTTCTGAGCTCCCCGTGATCCACCAACACAGTCCCATGCAGAAGTTTAATATCAAGAACAGTTAAACTGTCCCGGTGAAATAAGAACAAAGAAAAGCTTTCATCCTCCTGATTTATTACGGATATCTGAGCAGCTGCTGTGACCTTTTCTCCAGGACATGACACAAGCTGGCCTCTCCCTCCTTAGTTAGACTGAAGATGTGACATGTCAGCAGGGGGAGAGGGAAGTAAGAATGTCAACAGCTACCCTGATCAATACTGTTATGTGACAAAAAGAAATGAACTGGAGATGCTGATAAATCATTAACATTTGTCTAGTTGTTCTCCTCAGGAAGCTTCACACAGTATCAAGCTGCCTAGTGACTGCCACCAGTGCTTTTCCAGCAGTGAGCTACCTGCTGCCATGTGGGTTTTGGTAGAGTTAAAGACAGATGCATGAAAGATGATGAAAATTCAAGAGCCAGAATTGAAAAGTGACCAGAACTACAGCTGCCAGTATTTTTTCCAATTTATTTCTCTGCCAGATTAGCTTCCATCTTGGTGCATGAAGGAATTGAGTCCTTCAGAGCCTCAGGAACAGACATACAAGACCCTGTTCTGTAGGCATACAGTCCTCTCTGTACAGTAACAGCACCCTCCTGCCATCCATCCAAAACCAGATGTACCCCAAAACAGGCAGCTCCACTCACTCCATCCCCAGCATCCAGGACCCACCAGCTTCTTTGCAAGTATTGCTTATTTCCAGGCTGCATCTGCATTGTTACAGCATTCCAGGCTACACTGGCACGTGAGTCTCAGGACCTCTCCTGGCACTCCTGGGGCTGCCACTGCCAATATCCTCTCCCTTGGACTTCAGGCAGATCATCTCTCCCAGCCTCCCTCCAGGCAGTGCCCAGAGCCAAGCCTGACTCACTGTGGCTCTACGCCAACCACATAACGTTTACGCTGTTGCTACAAAAATGATTGGCAAAGCTGACTTTTCCAGCATCAGGGACTCATCCAAGGAAAGGGCAAACAATGTGCACTGACATGAGCTGATTACAGTGACTTCAGAATGACAAATGGAATGTAAATGCAGAGTTTGGCACAGGTTGCACTCTGAAGGGAAACTGCACTGTCACTTTAGCTAGCGTCTTGCAGCTGCAAATCACTGTGATTTTATTAATTGATGGGTCATCACTGCCTGTGTGGGAAAACACCACCCCTTACACCAGGGAAAGTGAAGTGGGAGGAGATCGAACTATCCTCCATCCCAGCAAAGGCTGCAACTCCCAGACTTGTCAGGCAGCCAGGACTGACATCGTAAATGAGACAGCTCGGGCTCGCCGGGGAATGTGTTGATCTCTGTAGCTGCCTGCAGTAAAGATGCTACTTCAGCTCACCGAATTACATCATGGATTTTCATTCCATAGGTCACCTGCCCGAGAAGACACCCGGGAGCCCCTGGTCACGGCTCCCGGGGCGCTGGGGCTCTATCAGCCCGCGATGGTCTCTGACAACCCCGCGGGCAGCGCTGGTCCCGAAACCGAGCCCTCCCTCGTCCCCCAGGCTCTCAGAGGTCACCCCGCCGGGCAGCGCCGGATCTGCTGCCGCGGCCCGGGGCCCGGCCCGGCCCGGCTGCTCTCGGCAGTCCCGGGGAGGGGGTGACGGCTGTGCCGGGGGCACCGTGTGGTACTGCCGGGGGCGGCGGTTCCTCCCCCTGCCCGGGCGGTCAGGCCCGGTGCTCCCGGGTCGGGCTGGGGACAGAGACACCGGCACTCACCTGGCGCCATGGAGGACTGGTCCCGGCTGGTCCCGGCTCCCCGGGGCGGGCCGGGGTCCGCGTCCTGCTCGGGCCCGCTCCCCCCGCCGCGGCCTCCGCTGTCAACAAACCCGCCGTCACTTCCTCCGCCCGCGCCGGAAGCGCCGCCGAGTCCTTCCCCGGAAACACCGGCCCGGCCGGAACGCTCGCTCTGCGGGGACCCGGCGGCGACGGGGACGTTCCGTGACGTCACGCGGCCGTGACGCCACGCGGCGGAGGCACTGACGTCACCGCGCGGGGCAGAGCTTGGCCGCTGCGTCCCGGCAGGGCCTCCCCGGGATGGGTCCGCGCAGCCCCGCCTGTGCCTCGCTGAGGGGCCGCAGCTGCCGCCACCGCAGAGCGCGGGTGCCACCGCGTCCCCTCACTGAGGGGCGACATTCCCGCGGGCCCCGCTCACGGCTGCCATTGGCACGGGCTGTAGCGTGCCCGGGACAGCGCAACCACCCCGGCGGTCTCCTTAGTGCTTGGGGGACCGGCTAATGCTGCCCGCGGGGTCTCTGCTGGCGCTTGGTGCGTGGGGAGGGCCCCACGCCGTGTCCCGCAGCCCGGGTCGCGGGGAGCAGGGACCAGGCAGGGAGCAGGCCTGCGGGGCTCCGGGAGGGCCTGGGGCCGTCGGGGGGCGGGGCTTACACGGCAGGGGCGGGGCTTAGTGAACGGTGAATTCAGGGGCGGGGTTTAGTGGGCGGGGCGTGGCCTGATGCTGTGGGCGGGACGGAGCGGGGGCGGGGCTTAGCCCTCAGGAAAGGCGCGCTGAGGGGCGGGGCCGGGCTTAGCCAGGGGAAGGGCTCGTGTGGGAGCGGCGGTGTCGCCGCTCCCTCGTAGGGCGGGCCGGGGCGGGCCCCGCCTGGCATCCCCCTTTCCCGGGCAGCGTTTCCAGCCGGAGCGTTTATGCGGCGCGCGGGGAAGGGGCGCCGGGGCCGCCATGTCGCGGCTGCACCAGAGCAGGTTGGTGTTGGGGTCTGTGTAGCGACTGGGGTCTTTGCCCTCCCCTCCCTGCCGGGGCTGCGCCGGGCGGGGCCGGGGCTCTGGAGAATCGGGGGCTCTGAAGGGTCGGGGGCTCTGATGGCTCTGGGGTTGCCCGTAACAACCCTGCTGACGCCCGCGCTTGCGCTCCCCTCAGGATCGCGGACTTCCAGGAGGTGCTTGGCGAACCCACGGTGGCTCTGACCAAGCTCCGCGAGCTCTGCTTCAGCGGTGAGTGCCGCTGGGAGCGGCCCTGGGCTGGGGAGGGGGCACCGGGCCAGGCGCTGCCCCGGGCTGGTGCCGCCTGGCACGGCATGCCCTGTGGGGGACACTGTGGATAACCCCGGCGGCGGCCCTGGGGAAACTTCGTGGCCTTCGGGGAGGAAAAATGCTGCCAGGCCTGTTGGTGAGGTGACATCAGCAACCCGCGGTGAGAGATGGGCTAACGTGGTTATTTCTCTGCCTGGTGTTCCACAGGAATTCCCTTTGATGGTGGGCTGCGGTGCCTGTGCTGGAAGGTGGGTTTTGCTTGGGGTGCTTTTCTTTCTTGCGAGTGATGCTTTGCATTGGTTAAGTACATGTAGCATTTTTATTGGCACTGAAAGTTGTAAACAAACAAACAATAAATCCAGATCTTAAAAGCCACTAGAAGTCAGCAGTAATTTGTGGAGCTCAGCACTTTGCATGTGAACAGCCTCAGTTTTAAGCTAGCAGTGCATTTTGGTCAGGTTAGCTATTGATCAGTCCTACAAATAGCTCTGTGTTGAAAGCCAGTCCCTGAAATATTCCTGACTGTTGCTTGGCAAAGTACTTGGCTTTCTGGAGAAAACTCCCAGTATTTTCCAAGAGATAGTTCGAGCCACTGTGTTTGCTTTGTTCATCTTGCAGGTGTAACAGCTCATTAAATACTAATTCCTGTTCATCTGTTTCCTCTGCAGATACTGCTAAACTACCTCCCTTTAGAGAAAGCCTTATGGAGCTCTTTGCTGAAGAAACAGAGGTGAGGACATTGGTACTTGTCCTTTTATTTCTAAAGATATCTGCAGGGAAGGAGAATAGTCATTAAATAATTCAGTACTTTCATAAAACAAATTGTTCTAGTGTGTAATGTGCTGTTCTCCTAGCCTGATGGATTGACCCTTTCAGCTACACTGAAGGAAAAATTAGATACCTTCTGGCTGAGCAGGAGAGATCTGTTTGAACCCTGTGTGTTCACCTTGACCTTATCTTCCTCATTGCAAATTCCTCTTTTCTTCCTTAAGGGATCTATATTCCCAGTTCCTAAAAGAAATGATTATCCAGCCTGGGATTGCCAAGGCCAACCTGGGTGTTTCAAGGGAAGATGTGACCCTAGAAGATCACGTAAGTGTTGTGTTAAACCTTTGTGCTGCAGAAAATTCCTCAGAGCTATAAACTGTTGTTCTGGAGTCTGGACCCCTGGGCTGCTCCTGGCTCTGTTACCAACTGTTCTGCCCTGCCAGAGGGAGGGATGGTTCCCAGCTGCCAGCCTGGCACTGATGTGTTGGTAGCCTTGAGTGTGAATAGCACAAATAGCTCTGTAGAGAGCTGTTTCCAGCTGTGCACATCCCTCCTCCTGCCCTTTGGGGCTACCTGCCCAGGCTGTGGGACTCCTGGGGAAAAGACAGAAGCTCACAAGAGGTACCTAGAGCTGTGAGATGCTCCCCTCAGAAGTTGGGTCTGTGAGTGGATTCAGAGCAGGCTAATCTGAGCAGAGGGTAGAAAAGAGGCAGGAGAGTCAGGGTGGACTGTGGTGTGGAAGGCAGGAGTTGATTATTTCCAGTAATGGTGCTGGGTTGTTATCTTTTTAATGGACTATTGCCTGCATGCCTTGGCTTTCTCCTTCCCTGAAAGTGCTATTAGGAGTGTGTGTGTGGGAGGAGTGAGTGAAGTAACTGATAGAAGAGACTGTAAAATGATACAGCTGCTCCCGTGACCATCCTGAGCATTTACTCCCCTGCAGTCACCTGCCTCACTGTGATCTCTGGAGCCTTGGTGGTGTAAAACTGGCGTGTCTGTAAAACCACACAGGCAGGTCACAGTGATCTTTGAATCCCTTGGAATGTAGCTTGTTTTTTTCGTGGTTAGTTGTTAACTTTGTGTGGATCTTGGTGTGGAGAGAAGAATGTGTGTGTGTAGGGGGGAGTTAAGTTTATCATATTGGAAAACTAGTCAGATGCAGAATACGTTGTTGTTCATGGAATATATATTTCCTTTTTCCTGGACGCAACAGTGGTGCTCAATCATCCATGTCAGAGCTGAAAAAGAGGGGGTACTTATAAATCATAACCACAACATCAAAGTACCAGGTGGGTGGGTAACTCTTACCCCAAGTCCAAAGACCATCTCCACTGTACAGGTTTGGAGCTGCAATCAGGAATCTTGTTGACATGTGACAGAATACCTGATTTGGGAACAAACTCTTAAAGAAACACATGAAAAGGGATTGAAAATGTGAGAGAAAAAGTGACCCTGATATGCTCAGACTGTGCTGGTGGCAGAGGGACAGCAGAAATGTTAAATCACTTTGTTGACTGAGGATTTTGATACATGTGAAAAACACACTTTTGTTGTTTCTGTTATTCTTCAGCCTCTCAATCCAAATCCAGACAGTCGATGGAACACTTACTTCAAGGATAACGAAGTGCTCCTCCAGATAGACAAAGATGTCAGGTGTGTGAGGCACAACTCAGGCTCTGAACCCAAGAGGTTTGGGTAACAAATTGTACTTTGAAAAGGAAGTTTAATATTAAACCAAAGCTCCCACTCAACATGGGGCAGGTACTTCCTTCTTGTCCCTGATTTCCTTCTGTGCCCATCCTAGGAGGCTGTACCCTGACATGGCGTTTTTCCAGCGCCCCACGGATTATCCCTGCCTGTTAATCCTGGACCCCCAGAATGAGTTTGAGACGCTGCGCAGGCGGGTGGAGCAGACCACGCTCAAGTCGCAGACAGTGGCACGAAACCGCAGTGGGGTGACAAATGTGAGCTCTGGGTTGGGGCTGTCCTTGTCACAGGGCAAGGCCTCAGAATTGGGAAGGGGAAGGGTGGTTCTTGGGCTGTTTTATGTTTCTCTTTCTGCTTGTGCAGAGAAATAAAGGAAAAACCCCAGCAGATACTGAGCATTCTAGGGTATGGACACTGTAGAACTAGTTGAAGTGCCTGACAGACTTCAGGGAATCATAGGTGTATTTAATTTTAAGGATTGTTTTTTACCTGACTTCTGGTGGAATTTGGAGTCACAAGTTATTTTATGCTTGACATATGCCTTCTGTATGGGAACAAAACACTGAAGGGTTAATTTACTATGAATTTATTATGAAGTTCCATAGTCCTCTAGAACTGGATCTCAAATCTGCAGTTAGAAGAGCTGAGTATCTGTTGAAATGTGTGTTGTCCCTTTCCTCTTTCACAAGTGTCACAGCACACGTGCTCTTGGGGAAGGTGGCTTCTCCCACAACCATTGATACCTTCCCTCATACTACTAACAAAGAAGTGGAGCTGCTGTGGTTTTTACTGTGTGAGATCATGTGGTGCAATGATTCAGAGGGAACTGTTTGTTGCTCCACAGACTTTGTTTTTCAGGGACAGCCAGCACCAGGACTTCCCTGCTTGTGTACTTGCAGAGTCACTTGTCTTGGTTTACCTGGTGTAAACTGCCCAAATCTTTTGGTGGGGCCTTTGTGTGTTAAAAGCCAAGCTTGGCACATGTGCTAAATGATCTGTGCCAGTTGGTTATCCTGATTCAGCCTTGTTTTCCAGGTGAGCTCCCCTCTTAAAACCACCCCCAGCTCTCTGAGCGAGTATGAAGTTCTGCCCAACGGCTGTGAAGCTCACTGGGAAGTGGTGGAGCGGATCCTGTTCATCTATGCCAAGTTGAACCCTGGGATAGCCTATGTCCAGGGCATGAATGAAATCGTGGGGCCTCTTTACTACACCTTTGCTACAGACCCTAACAGTGAATGGAAAGGTGAGGGGCCCTTTTGGCTGCTCAGCAGTGGCTGTGGTATCTGCAAGTTCTCTGCATGGCATGAGGAGTTTTGGGGAATTGGAGCTGAATGGGCTGGGAGTAGTGAGGACATAGGAAGTGAGGATTTTTGAGCAGTTTTTGTTTATTTGTTAAACTTAAAATCTCTTTAGAAGCTCTTGTCTTCTTGTATTGTATTTGGATGGAAGGAAAAGAAAGAATGGAAAGGGAGGACTTTGCCTGTTGCTTCTGCTTCACAGGAGCTCTGAGGGTGTGTGCTGGTGGCAGATTATGTTCTTGGGCATAGATAACTGTTTTGTGACCTGATGTCATGAAGACCTTGTGTTGCACAGAGGGTCAGTATGTGCAGTGGCTTTGTAGATGTTTCTAGATTAAAAAAAAACCAACGAATAAAATAAAAGGTTGTCTAGCCTTGACCCAGACCAAGCAAGCCAAGATCTGGTGGGATCTACTCCTTAAATCCAATACAACAACCAGATTATGGAGCAAGAACAATTTTACAGCTCTGTACCTCTGTCAGTGATGCTTTCTCTATTCCCCCATGTTCTTACCTTCTTTCCTCAGAACATGCTGAAGCAGACACATTCTTCTGCTTTACCAATCTAATGGCTGAAATTCGGGACAACTTCATCAAGAGCCTGGATGATTCTCAGTGTGGTATTACCTACAAAATGGAGAAGGTGTACTCCACCCTGAAGGAGAAAGATGTGGAGCTGTATTTGAAACTGGTGAGGAGCCAGGTGTTTCTCTGGGTCTTGGGTGGGATGCGAGGAATGGAGCTTAACAGTGCATGTGAATGTCAGACAGTTTTGTTAAACTGCTTGAGTAGAACACAGAGTGTATGAAGGGCTTTGTGTATGGGGCAGAGAGACTCTTATCTGTGAGCTGAAACAGCCTCTCCTTGGAGTGAGCCCAGAGCGAGCTGACACAGCAAGGCTTCCTCCCCTGCCTGGCTCTGATAGCAAACAATGGTTGTTGCACAGCTGCCAGCTGGGAGTCTTGAAGGAACTTGGCCATGATCCTTGGTCATCTGCATTAGTTGGAGCTGGAGTCTTTACTCTCTTGTAGTGATCAGGCAAAACACAGGTTTTGCTGTAGAGCTTTTCAGCATTTCAGGTTACAGAAATTGTTTCTGCCTTTAAGAGCAAAACAAAAAACATCCCTCATGCTGCACACACACACTTCCATTGCCGCTGGCTGCCCTGAGAGCACTGACTTAAACTGCATGGAGCTCATTCCAAAGGAAAAGTGAAATCCAGTGAGCTGGATGATCCCACCCACCAAATTCTACTGTTCCTCTTCATCCAAAGGTTTTTGAGTGCTTTGGGTTTGTGTGAGTTTTGTAGAACATATAGAAGGCAGTTTTCATTACAAACACTTTCAGTCTTATAGTCCATTCAGTGTGAAAGTACAAGACTTTGTAAGCAAAAGCTATTCTTGTTACTTCAACCGTGACCAAATCACACTGGGATAAATTTCCATCTAGAAAAGTCAGGATATGTTTCTTTTATAATCCAAAAGATGGTTTGTCAGCACAGTGACACAGCCCACAGTGTTGGCTGGTAGCTGATTCAGTGGGGAGAAAAACTGCCTAATGTTTGGCTGGCAGGAAATCATCTTGGCCATGCAGCAGTTGGTCTTAAGAATATCAGCAGAATCCTGAACTTGTTTGACCTTGATAAAATTTATGGTACCTTGCATTTAACAGCAGAAAACAGGAAAGCTTCAGGCTAAAGGTGCTTACAGCATGTTTTACTGACCATCAGTGTGAACTCTGTTCATCTTTGTTTCTCTTTGTGAATAGTAAACCTTTTGATAAATACAGGGGTTCTGGAAAGGAGAGGAAATCCTGACAAACAGTGCCTGTGCTAGCGGGGGAGGGCTGCAGTTTTGCAGATAAAATGCTGTTCAAATGGGAGCTTTAAAATTACTTGTCAGGTTTAACGGAACACAAATAGTGCCTTTAGGGAGAAAAGCTTCCTTTACTCCGTGTTGTGGACAGAGGAGCATTTTCTAGTTTGGCTGTAGGTGTGGCATGCGGCTGCACTGAAAATCTCTTGATCAAGGTTGAATGGGAGAGTCTCAAGGATGCAGTGGTTTTCCTGCTGCTGCAGGATGAACTGGGAGCTTAGAGCAGTGTTGGGGAGGAGACGGGGATGGAAACATGGGGTGCATTTCTTGCCTGTAGGGAACTGGCCGGGAGCACGTTTTCATTGTTTGCATGGTGCCTGTCTGACAGCAAGAACAGAACATCAAACCCCAGTTCTTTGCCTTCCGCTGGCTGACGTTGCTCTTGTCCCAAGAGTTCCTGCTGCCAGATGTCATCCGTATCTGGGACTCCCTCTTTGCTGATGACAAGCGCTTCGATTTCCTCCTGCTCGTCTGCTGTGCCATGTTGACGTAAGTACACTCATAACCTTCCTGTTCTTCTCTTCCATGGATCCAGGAGTCTTTGGTAGGCATGTGTTTGGGCATCTGGTGAACAAGTTATAGGTTTTAAAGTTCCTTTGTAAGGAGTCAAAAGTAGCTGGAATAATTTCCATCTTTCAGACTCATCCGGGATCAGTTGCTGGAAGGAGACTTCACTCTGAACATGAGGCTGCTACAGGTAAGAATTAAATAGAGTGGGTGCAGGGAAAAATTGGAAAAGTCTTAAAATAGTACTGTGAGAGAGATGACAGTATGCGAGAGGGTGGGAGGGTATGCCTGGTTCAAGACAAGTACCACATTTGTGATGTTTTCATGCAGGAAAATCTGCAGGGATCTTACAGCACTCTGATTACTGGAAGTGGGAGTCTTATGCATGTGCACCCTTTCTAGCCTACAGAGAAATTATCATAGATTGGAGGTTTCTAATGTTCCTTTGGTTTGCAAAAAAATGGAATAATTTCAAGCGAAGATGGGAAACCTTATGTAACACTGTTAAATTTTTTTGGCCAGAAGGTTCTGTTTAGTTCTGAGATCTGTGAGAGCCTGAGGTTGGAAATGCCTGCACTGCACAGTTGGATATCTCAGGTTCTGCCAGTTCCTGCTTTGGGCTGTGCAAGATACTGGCTTTGATAAGGCTCTCTGGCATGAGGAGAGCCCTGTGGCAGGCCAGTTTACTGTTCCCTTGGAGGACAAAGTGAAAAAAACCAACAAACCTTCTTGAAGGGTATTGAGCTTTGATCAGTTACAAAACAGGAAACAGTAGCTGTTAAAGGAGTAACTGAACATTGGCAGTATGTTATAATAGGCCAAGAATGTTCTCAAGGTTTGCCTTGCTTAAGCAAAAAAATCTGTATCAAGAATACTGGGAAGTCACTGAAATCCCTTGGTTTCTTTGCCATAGGATTATCCTATCTCTGATGTTCATCTGATTTTGAAGAAGGCAAAGGAACTTCAAGATTCCAAATAGTCTGTGGAACCAACAAAAGGTGTCAGAGAACTGTGTGGCAGTGGATCCCAGGAGATGCCCCCATGCATTGTGGTGCACTAAAGCTCCTACTGCAGGACTTGAGGTTTTGTTTGGGCTACTGGCCACCTTGAAGACTTCCTTCTACTCTATTTATTAGGTCAAGGACTGGTTATTCCCCATCTACTTGGGTCCTGCACTCCAGATTTTTCCACATCTCAAATGCCTCTTTGCTGCCAAAAGCAGTTCTTTGTATCTTTTTTTTATGACTTTGAGTCTGGGGAGAAAGAAACCTTCTGTCTGCATATCCCTGAAGGGACGGACTCCTGTATCATGGAAGTAACACATGGAGTAACTTCTGATAGGGAAAGGACAGACTTAAGTCCAGTGAATTTTCGTGGGTGAGGATAGAAGGATCTTCCTCCTGTGAACAGAATGTATTCCAGTGAAGTCACACATTCTGCCATTCAAGTAGTTTCTGGATTCTCCTCCCTCATGTCTGCACTTGGCCATCCCTGAGGCATGTGAAAAAGAAGATTGCATCAATTTCTGGTGAAGGTCACCTGGCAGTTTGTACTTGTTTGATTGGGAAAGAGACTTGGGAAGCTGAGATGAAAGGGCGCGGTGACAGCTGGTGGCTTTGTGCACTCAAACTGCCTGAATTCAGAACTGCCTTATCAACGAGGTCTCCTTGAAAGCAAGACTGTGGTGGTTTTAATCCCCCAGTGAAGTGTAGTTCCAAGTCAAGCCTTACTACACACAGCCTTAGAGCAGGATTGTTGCTGCAGGGTGGCCTCATGCTGCTTTCCTGGCTCTGAAGTGGAGCATATCCAGCTACAATCATGATTCTGAAACACAAGAAATGTGCAATGAAGACAGTATTTAGGGCCTTATACAGGCACAGAATTGGAGTTTTCTGCCTTACTGGCTTAACTAATACTACCCTGCATTAAGGTCTGGTCACAGTAACCTTACTATTGTCTCACAGTACTTCCTGCCAGGAAGAGACAGTTCTGATCTGCAATGAGAGTCCTTCTCTAGCACAATCCAGCAGGCATACAAGTATCTGTCAAGAGCTGGCTGCTGGGGCTGATCCACTGTTCTGTCCTGGTCCTGTTGGATTCACAGTCCTGAGCTGGACACTTGTTCTTCCTGAGAGGAAAACTGCTGCACTTCAGATACGGTCGAGTGGACTCAGGTGAACAGGGACTGAGACAAACCACAGGGAGAACTGCTGACCTGCCACAGTGTTGAGCTGAGCAGAAACCCTAATCCTCAGAGGGAGGAACTGCCAGCACCCAGGTGCTTGTGTGGTGCAGAAGCTCTTGAGTGAACACTAATCCAACGTGCTTTTCCCTTTCTTTCTGTTCTGCGCTGGCTCACCTGCTGTTGGACACTGCAGTTTTTGGTATTCATGGGTGTTGATTTGTTAAAGGTCAGTCAGTCTTTGTAACAAATGCTTAAGCTGCTGCTGGTCTAGACTTGCCCTAGCAGGAGGGATGCTGGCAGCCTTCAGCTTTTTTTTACTGGTGTTATTTCCTTCACTGAAGGCCTTCACAGGCTGCAGTAACTCTCACCAAGGTGCGTGGGGTGAGGATGGCAGGACAGGTTGGTGCATGTACCCATGTTCTTACTGGCAATCCCAAGCAATCTCTGCCTCTTGAGAAGATGCTCAAGTACCACTTGTGCAGCCACGTGTTGCTGCTGTGTTGCAAGAGCAATTGAAGGTTTAAAGCAATCTGTAATTAATACCTGTGGCAACAGTATCCCTCTCTGCTGCAGTCTTTTCTTGAGGGTATAGTTTTCCTCCAAGAAAAATTGAACAGATAGAGCAGGACAGCTGTGTAATGAAGCATCCTGGCTGCTCTGATGGATATTCTTTCTGAGCTGTTCCAGGTATTGTTATGGTCTCAGCTCTTGGCTACCTGCACTAGGGAGGCTGTTGGCCAGACCTTGTGTGGTCAAACAGCCACCTGGGAGGTTCTCTACAAATGTAGAACCAGAGGGTCACGCTCTTAGGCAGAATTGTACCTGCTCCAAACACTTCTGCCTCAGAACTGCTATAAATACTGCTGTAGCTTTCCCATTCCATGCACAAACTCTGCTCTCATCTCCCTGAATACCTGTGCTGGGCTGTTCATTCCGGGTTCCCCTGGCAAGTGCAGGGTTTCCTTATGCTGGAATGTCTCACTGGTAATGGGAACATCCATAGGTGTTCTTGCTCTGAGCAGCTGGAAGTCTCCTTAAAGTAACCTGAGGAGGCAGCAGGCAAATCAGGATAAAAGCATTGCTTGGAGATGAACTTCTGCATGTTTTCAGCATAGCTTTGGGCCCTGATGGTGACCTCCCACTTGGGGAAGGCACGGGGAGGTGGCAGTACAGATGCCATGCTGTCTTCTCCCTTCCTAGGTGTCCAAGGGCTCATGTTATGTCACCTTGCCTCAGGGGGTGACAGTGAATGCTTTTGAAAGGAGTTTGCAGAGGTTTAAAGGGATACGATGAGAGATTTGGCTGCTGGAAAGGATCTCTGGGATAAATTCTGTAGCCTTATCCAAACTATGGCTGCCAAACCTATTGAATTTTCTTCTTTGGGGAGAACTTGCAACAACTTTGAAACATCCAGACAGGCTGTCTCACACATAAAAAGCTGTTTTATATTCCTGCTTATTTCCTTCCTGTGTGGTAGAACTTCTGTCCTGCTGTTGAAAGGAGTGGTACTTTTCATTGTCTTGGGACATCCATTTCTTTATTCCAAGACTTTCTCCTTTCTTTAAGAGCAAAACCAGATTTTCTGGGGGGACAAAAGAAAGTCTTAATCTTTTATCAGCTTTTGAATCTCCTCATGTTTCCCTTGGCTTCATTCCTCAAAGGCTTTTGGTGATTTATTTTTGTTGTTGAAGTGAGATACTTAACTGGTGTTTCCTTGCTTGTGTGGCCAAGTAACACCTGCTCCAGCCTTGAGACGTTTCCACTTCTGGTTTTTCATAATCCTGACGTGCTGCAAGAGCAGAGACATTGGCTGAAAGAACTGATCTTTGGGGAGGTGTTAGTCTGGGGTGCCTTGGGGACCCATTATCTCACAGGAACCTGAACAGAGGATGTTTAAATAGCTCTTACTGTGTGTTCCTCGCAGGCAGGACTACTGCCAGGCAGGGAAAAGGGAAATCACCTTCAGCTGGGAGGGAAAACAGGACACTCCTGGATGTGGGAAGAGACGAGCCTTCCCTGGGAAGGAGAGGTCTGCTCTACCTGCACCTTGCTGGAGCTCAAGCTTTGGGGAACTTTGTGGCTTTGTCAATGAGGCAGATCAAGCTATTGGTGGTGGTCACTCAGGCAACTGATCTTGAGTTTCTATTCCGTGACCTAACCTAGAATTATTCACATTTTGGCATTGAGTAGAATGAAGGCCAGAAATTGATATGGGGGAGTCTGGGGTGTTTGGGATTTAGAGGCTATTTTTCCTTAAGGAATATCAGTGACTTTGTTTTAGCTGTTTGGAGCACTCTTCTAAAATGCCCTTTCCCCAAAGAAAGGAACAGGTAACACTTTTCCCCCCCACTTTGTTTGGGAAGAATTGCCAGAACAGGGTGTAGTGAACACTTCATCATTCTAAAATGATGCTTTTATGCTTCTTTAACACTATTTTTATAACCTTAACTAAACGGGTGACTGTGCAAACCTCTCCTGTTGGTGTGACTCGCAGTTAGGGCTGCTCCAGGTTCCAGCTGCTTTGTCCATTGGTGTAAGAGCAGCACAGCGAGCTGCCGAGAGCCCTGGAGAACCAGCCTGTTCCTCCACCGCCATCTCCTTCCCGCGATGGTTTTGCTTTGCCTTCCCCAGGCGCGGGAGCGGTGCCTTTTCTCTGGGAACACCTCGCACAGGTGCCGCCGCACCTGCGGGCGCTCTCGGTGGCGGTGGGAGCGCGGGTGCCCCCGTCTCGCTGACCGCTCTGTCCTTCTGCCCCGTCTCCCGAGCCGCTCTCTCGGCCGCGGGGCCGCTCCCTTCCCACCGTTCCCCAGGAAAGCGGTTCCGGTTCTCGTCCCCCTTCCCGCTCCCGGCGCGTCCCGGATCGCGCTGTCCCCGCCGCTCACCCTGTGCGCGCTCTGCCTTAAAGCGGCGATGCTGCCGGGGCAGCGCGGCCGCGGGGGGCGCAGCCGCGGCCCGTTTAAGGCCGTGCCGGGTGCCACGGTCGCACGGCCATGCTGCGGGCCCGGTGGGCGCTGCCGCTGGCGGTGGGCGCGGGGCTGGGGGCGGCCCTGGCCCCCCGGGACCGCCGGGAACACCGGGGCGATGCGGTCGAAGGACTGCTGGCCCGCCTGCCCGTGCTGCCCGCCGTGGCAGCGGCCAACCTACCCGCGCCGCCGGGCTCGGGGCGCACCGAGCTGAGCAAGTACGGGCTGCCCGGGCTGGCGCAGCTGCGGAGCCGCGAGTCCTACGTGCTGTGCTATGACCCGCGGAGCCGCAGCGCGCTCTGGGTCATCGAGCAGCTCAACCGGGACACGCTCAGCGGCGCCTCGGACCGCGCCGCCTGCGACTTTCAGGAGGACGACTCGGTGCACGAGTATCACCGCGCCACCAACGCTGACTACCGCGGCAGCGGCTTCGACCGCGGGCACCTGGCCGCCGCCGCCAACCACAAGTGGAGCCAGAAGGCCATGCGGGACACCTTCTACCTGAGCAACATCGCCCCGCAGGTACGGCCCGGGGCCTGCAGGGATGGCCGGAGCTGCCCGCGTTCAAGGGCAGAGGGTGCTCCCTGCGGGAAATCACCCGGGAGTGTCGCTGTGTTTGTGCCTGCAGCAGCTCAGGCAGAGAGGGGCCAAAGTCACTCGGAGGTGCCGTATTTCCTGCTAAATTTAACGACAGGGATCCTGCAAATGCACCTGCCTGCATGTGCCTCTCAAGCCATGAAAGAGAAACCCCGTTCAGTGCAGCTCCTGGCAGGAGCAAAATTAAACAGGCAAAAAAGTCGTGGGCTTAGGCAATGGGTTCTGTCCTGGGTGTGCAAACCAGGATGTCACAACTCCTAAAGCAGCGGTGATAGTGGAGATCTCATATGGAAAGTGCTTGGGGCACTGCGAGATGTGTTACAGAAAAGGCAGGTGGTGTTACTTTCAGCAGGGAGGAAATACCACAGTGACTGACTACTGGTTGTGTTTCTAGAATCCTCATTTAAACCAGAATGCCTGGAATAACCTTGAGAAGTACTGCAGAAGCTTGGCAAAACACAACAGGAATGTCTATGTCTGCACAGGACCCCTCTTCCTACCCAGGTAAACATGAGGGCTGAGCTGAGGTGGTACCCAAAAGATGCATTGTGCTGACAAACAAAAGCAGGCTGAGGTGCTCCCAGACAGGAGGGATCTGCTAAGGCCCCTCTCAGTAGATGAGACAAGCTGTGCACTGAGGTTCTGTGGAAAGGTACTTTTTTAGGATTAGGAGTAGTCTATGTATTTCCCATTCAGATGATTTTTTCAAGAGTAAAGGTGGGTTTCTTAACCTATAGTATAACCAAGTTGCTTTTGTTTGGAGCCCCTGACACATCAGTAGATTACTAGATTAGACTGCAGACCCCATCCCTGCAGAATGAAACTTTCAGGTTCTATTTTTCAGGGATTACTTCTCCGATTAAGGACACAACTTTATTTTCAAAGATCTCCACATAGCACTATGAGCAGCTGTCTCATGTTGAGATCTCTTCAACAGCAGGAAATAGCCTGGAAAGTCTGTTAGAGACAGCAGGGAGGGGATTTGGGAGCAGCCCTAATGCACAGCTCACCCTCACCATGTCACATAGCCTCTGCTGCAGCAATGTTCACAGCCCTGCTGCAGGAGAAGAGCTGCTGCCTGCTGTGGGTGGGGGCTCTCTGAGGGGCTGTTGGAGGACTGAGGGGGTGGATGTGGCACCAAACTAGAAGATAACCTGGGATGTTGCTGTTGGTGCAGGATGGAGGCTGATGGGAAGATGTATGTCAAGTACCAGGTGATTGGGAAGAACAACGTGGCCGTCCCCACCCATTTCTTCAAGGTGCTCATCTTGGAAAAGGAGAATGGGGAGATTGAGTTGCGCTCCTATGTGATGCCCAACTGTCCTGTGGATGATAAAATCCCCCTGGAACGGTTCCTGGTTCCCATTGAGAGCATCGAACGAGCCTCGGGGCTCCTCTTTGTCCCCAATATCCTCAAGAGAACGAGTAACTTGAAAGCCATCACAGCTGGAAAGCACTGAACCCTGTCTAGACAAATCCAGGTAACCCCTGGCAAGGGACTGGCAGTCACCCTCAGAATCATCGTTCCTTATGCACTTGTAAATGTGGGAATTAAGAATCAAACCTGTGCTTCTCTCTACCCTTCCCCTTGTCTTGTCCAACTGAAACACACACAACAGGTCTCCTGGGGGGTCCTGCAGGAGACTCATGGACACCTGACACTAGCAACTCTAGGGTTTGCCCCTCATCCTCGGCTGCCTTTGAGTTGTGTGAGGCTTATTAAGGCACAAAGGGAAGTTGCTAATTGTTGCTGGGAACAATTGTAGCAGGGAAGGAGAGGAGCAAGATGGGTGCCAAGGGAGGAGAGGAGAAGTTCCTGCCTTCCTGTGGCCAAAGAACTTAGTGTTTGTTTTCTTTCAGAAGATGGTTTTAGCAGTAAAGCTTTGAACGCACATGGTATTGGTTGTTTCTTATCTGCTCTCACCAAAGCTCTGAATATCTCAGCAGGAGAAGGGGAAGATAGAGCCAACTTCTCCAGCTGCTTTCCTGTCTGACCTCACTGCAGGCAGAGCTTAAGGCATTACAGATGGAGCCAAACTGTAATGAAATGATGTGTTTTAGTGCTGAGGCCCAACTGAAGCTCCAGCCCTTCCTGCTGTTGGGAAGGATGAAGCCTTGAAGGGAGGCTGGGGGAAGTCAGTCTGAGGCAGGAACAGCTTTTTACCACAAGGATTAAGTTCTGGCTTCATTCAGTCTGAAGGCCACATCGCTCCAGATGCAATGAGTTTGCCTACACCAAGACACACCTGGATTTCACAGCAACTGAGGTTCCATACTGCTTTATTCCCACCCCAGATGTCTGAGTTGCTGAGACTCAGTCTGCTGCCAGGCTCATCCCAGCTGCTGGGAAGCAGCAACCAGCCCTTGGCTGGGCCATGCCAGCAGGAGGGCAGACTTGCCGCTCCCAGCAGCAGTGAATGCCTCATTGGGCAGCACTGCCAGCTTCAGTCACACTGTGCCTTGGTCCTGCCTGGCTCCTGGAGTGACTTGCCCAGCACTCCACGTTTGAAGAGCCGCCTCCCTGAGGGCAAGGTCAGTGGTCTCCCTTCCCTCAGCTGTCTCTGGGCGTCTTCACAGCCTTGTCAATGTGGGGTCTCAGTGCAGACAGAGAGATGAGCAGCGCCTCCTGCAGCAGAGCCAGGCCAGTCAGAGCCACTGCTCCCAGATGGGGGTCCCCGTGGGTGACTCCACATGGCATGTGTGTCACTGCCCCAGGGCAGACACGCAGCACTGCCCTGTGCACACCCAGCACCATCTGCCACCACCTACCTCTGTCCGGATGGTTCTGCTGCCTTGGCTGGGACACGTGTTCAGGTAGAAGTCAAACAGGACGCTTGGATCGGTGACGTCCAGGTTAGGGTCCACATCAACCCCAGCTTCCAAGCCCTCGAGGCCTCCAAACACGACAAGGGCATGCCTGGGAGAGCACAAGGGTGAGAGGGCAGACTGTCTAGGTCTGTGTCCAAGCTCCTGCGTGCTGCTGAAGCAGAGAGCTGTGTCTGTTGCTGATGGTGCCCACTGCAGCTGCCTCCCCCACCAAAGCCCCACAAGCATGTGGCCAATGTGAAAACCCTTGCTACCAACTCTACAGAAACAGGAAAAGAATTGGTCTTGTCCTGGGGTATTTCCCCCGCTCTGCTGTCTGCACCAGCCTCACTGGGAGCTCTGAGTGGGGCCAAGAAAGAAGAACACAAACCTGAAGGAGGGCAGAGTGGCCTGGTCCACAGAGCTGCCCCGCTCTGAGGTCCCAATTGAGAGATCATAGCCTTCCTTGAACGGGCACTCAGAAAAGACAGCACCTGGAAAAGAGTTTGGAGTTACTGCTGTCATGTCCTCACCTATGTGCCTTCTGGACAGGCTAAAACACTCCATGGTTTGGTGGTGGTGGCAGCAGAAGGAGTTGCTTTCAGTGCCACCAATGCATCCAGAGACAGAATGATTCCTCTTTCCCACATAATTCCCTTGCTGCAGGAGTCTCCTACACCTTCTTCCTCAAAGCTCGAGACAGGTGCCAGGAACCACCCCCAACATCTTACAGTCTTCCTATGAGGTCCAATCAACCAGAAGACAGGAAAATAATTTTCCAGGGCTCTTAAACTCAAATGCCATTGCTGGCTCTGATGTGAATGTGTGGGATATAGTTATCATGGAAATGGAGAAGAGCGCCAACTCATCTCTTGCTGTTGTGCAGCTATTTGGAGCAATGGTGAGTGGAAGTACAGGGCAGAGTCCTGGAGGGTGATTGGGGTGATTCATGCCTCGCTTCAGCCCTAAAATTTGACTGCCACATGGCTGCTGGCTACATGTGTAGGCTGCCCTTCAGACAAGGAGATTTCTAGGAATGAGATGTGTGCAGCCAGTATGCCTGAAACTGGTGTGGAAGCCCAGGCAGAGAATCCCTGCAGATACTCACTCAAGCAGGAGGCCAGGCGCACAGTGTAACCCCAGTACAAGCCTGAGACTGTCCGGGGGTGGTGCGAGGACACCACAGTGCCTTTCCGCACTTTGGCTTCTGAAAGAAAGCAAAGAGGTTTAACAGCACCTGTGATCTGGTGAGATTTGACCAGCCACATACAGCAGTTACTCCTGGGACAGGGCAGTGACTTGGTGGACAACACAACCCTCCCTTTTTCCAGAATGTGAAAAAGTATTCTGGAAATTCAGTGAGTTCTGGAAAGCATGTGAGTGCATTTGGGCTGTTTATTGCTGGTCAAAGAGCTGACAGTTCTTTGCAGTTACCAAGGGAGGAATGGTAAGGGTGCTATTAAATTTGTGTGAAGGGAACGTGCAGAACTGGTGGGTACCTGTCATATGTAAGGACCAGCTCCTGCAGGGCTGAAGTTTACAGATGCTACTGGAGCCATGGATTACCTGGATTCTGGGGCTCCTCCAGGCGCACGGTGACTCGCAGACCGGGGTTCAGCTGTCTGTCAATCTGCACCTCCTGCAGTGACAGTCATCATCAGCACCATATATTCTGGAAGGACTGGGGAAGGTGGGGAAGGAAGGGAATCTTTTGAGGAAGTGGGGGTCTGTTCTGGCCTGGAGCTGAAATGAGGAGCTCTGTGTGGTTCAGGGGCTTGGTCATCAGTCTGAAGCTTATTTTGCTACTCAAAGGTTCAGCTGCAGCAGTAAAGCAATGATGTGCTGGAATGGACACAGCCTGCCAGGGACTTGGGAAACCAAAAACACTGCCAAGCCAGAAGGGACAAGACAGTAACAGCCTTAAACCCTCTGCCAGCCCACTGTGGCCTTCAGAAACCCAGCAATGCCCACTGTGCCTGCTTCAAATCTGCCAGAGACAAGGGAAATTGTTTTGGGATCTGTGGGTAACAGACACACCTTCCTCATCCCACAGTTAACAAAGGAGCCTCTGCCTGGCTTGGTTGGCCGGTCCAGCACGATGCCCTCTCGGTACTCTGAGTCTTCATCCACCCGCATGTGGTGGGGGCTGTCCAGGGGGTTGAGCAGCCCTAGAACAGCACAGAGCAAAGAGCTGCTGAGGGGAGAACACATATGTAAGAGCAGCTTCTCCCCTCTCACATCCAGCACACCACACCAGCATGCTGAAATGCGGAAAAATTATTCAGTTCTGTGTGTCCCACACAAAACAAGCCAGAGCTCAGAAAGGACAGAGACAAATGGATCATCACCTGCAAACTGCAGATCCTCATGTTTTGGGAAAAAGGATTTTCTCAAGTACCTGTCACCAGAGAAAGGTGAAATGTGGAAAGGTGTTTTTATGGAATCTGTATCTCAATTCTACCACTGTTCTGACTCAAAGGAGCTGAGTATAGAAAAAAGCAAACTTACTGAGGGCATTCCAAGTACTGCAGGATCCGAGCCAGCTGCACACAAGCCTTGCCTTTCCTCCCAATTCCTTCAAAATCCCCCTCCACACTCCTGAAAGTGAAAGCAAGCAGCTTGTGAACTTGGTATGAGATTGGTCAGTCTCCAGAAGACCAAGCCTTGCTTCTTCTTCTGGCAACAGCAGCACACCCCTTCCCTCTAACCCTTGTAAAAGGGCTGCTCCTGAGGTGGTCTGTTAACAGATCATCCTTGGAACTCTCTCCATAAGCCAAGCATTTCTTTCAGTTTTGTTTTTTTATCTCAATGTATTAATGTGACCTGGCAGTTAGATGCTACTGAGCTGGATGCTCCAGGATTGCATGGCTTGGCCAGTTAACTCAGGTAGAGGTCCAAGTGAAAAACTGAAGGATACAAAAACATCTTCTATAAGAATACAAGCATGTCCACTCCCTCCTCAGCAAGGCTTAAGGGTACAGGAGAACTGCTTCACCACCCTCATGGGGAGGAATTCTTTCCTAACATGTAATCTAAGCATGCTCTCCGTTAGTCTTCTCCTTACTTGACATCCTCTCCGTGCTCATCAAACACCACGATCTCATCCACGCAGAAGATGGCACAGGCGCGGGCGATCTGTCCCGCCAGGTACGTGCGCAGCTCCAGCGACTGCGCGTTGTTCAGGATGGAGCCGGGCAGGGCCACGCTCAGCGTGTGGTGACGGCCTGGGGAGCACGGAGACATGAGAGAGACCCTGGCCTGATGATGTGCAGCATCACGTTTACTGCTTCAAGCTGCACTTGTGGTGGGGGAAAAGCAACTTCTGATTCTTAGAGTTAATGCCAGGTTTTCTCTAAAGAAAGGTCTCTCGTGCAGTGGTTGCTGCACCATGTTCGTGCCTGTTTGGTCATGTGGACTGATCCATATCGGATCTATAAAGTAACACTTTTCCTATCAATAGGTAACACTGACTGCCTTTTAACAGCCAGGTTTTCTAGCACTTTCCACCCAGGTCTCCCCACCGAGTCACAGCGGCATCACCTCTGTCTTCCTTCTGCTCCTCCTGCTTCTGGGCTTGTTGTTCTTCCAGCTCCCGCATCCGCTGTTTCTCCAGTTTCTTCAGCAGCTTCATTTCCTTCCATTTCTTCTTCTCGGCTTTCCCTGGGACGGAGAACAGCGTCTGGCGTTAAATACCGCGCCGTGACCACTCCGAGCGGCCCCAGCCCCCTCGTGTGCGCAGTCTTGCTTACTCTCCTGCTTCCAGCGCCGCCAGTCCACCTTCCTGTCCTCAACCTGCGGGGGACAGCGCTCGTTACCGCCGGGCTCCCCTCAGAGCCACGGGCCGGACCCAGACTCCCCCCACCCACCCACCCACCTGGGCTCCCTTGGGCTTCTTCCTCACGCCGCTCTCCGTGTCCGCCATCTTCCCCGCGCTCCCGGCCACGCCCCCGCAGTGCTGATTGGCCGGAGGGCGCAGGCACCGCCCACTTTGGGGAGGAGCCCGAGATCACATGGTGGGCGTTTGAGCGGCCCGCGCGGGCAGCGGAGCTCAGCAGGGTCTGCCGTGTTCTGCAGGCGGATGGGTGACCTGGGCGGGACAGCACCGGGCAGTGCTCGGTGTAGCCCGGCAGCTCCAAGGAAGATTCACAATTCCATCGTGAGGAGGGCTGCGTATAAAATCTGGGCGCGTCTTTGCACAAGCTCTGCGTGCCTTCTGGATAATGGGTACATGCACCCTGCCCCTTGCAGGATGTGTCATGGCCTAGGTAAGAGCCCATGCATGTGGGGGTGTTGCAATTAATCTTCGTGTTAACCATCTAATTGCACGGTTCTTGCTCTGTTTCAGCAATTGTGACTCTCCCCATATTCGGTACCTACATGGGTGCAAAAGGGCTTTCAGCAGCACTCTCACCCACCCACGCTGTGCAAGCAGGTGAGATGGGACACCAGGGAAGACAGGTGGGTGTTTGCCTCCTTCCGTCCCTCTCTCCCTCCTGCTGGCCCTTGCAGCTCGGCTTCCAAGGGGATTGGTACCCAAGCAGGTACAAGCTTGCAGGCCAATATGGAAAACCCATGGAGCTGCTCCTCCCAGCCTGACTGGAACAACCAGCCACCACTACAGGACCCAGCACAGGTGAGGCAGCTCTCAAGGAGAGCTCCATCAGTCCTGCAGTCATTACAGCGACATTTGCTCTTCCATGAGTGCAGTAATTCCACTTTAATAATTTAATTGCTACACACACTCATCGCACAGTCTGTTGCACGTAACTCCTGCATGGTTGATGATGATGTTTCACACTCTTATCCAGGCTGAAATCGGGACTGATGCAGCCCAGTGGGTGGGAGGCTGGGGGCCACCAGCAGCAGGAGCAGCCCAAGGCCACAGTGCCTACCCTCGACTGCCACTGTGTGCACTTGTCAAAAAGCCTGAAGGTTTTGCTCTGCAGCCTGGACAATGCTGCCACAAGCCCTGACAAAGTGCCAGGAGTAATTTGGAAGGTTTGACAGTAGCAAGGCTATTGGTGAAAGCCTGTTTCCTGGGGGGAAACCAATCTTCCCCAGAGATGCACAGAAAAAAATAGTGGGAAAATTGTTAGTGATGGGAAATGTAATTTCACTGGGTTTCCAATCGTCAGGATCATAGGAGTCACCCTGCTGATGGCTGGTGATACTGTCCAGTCCTGTGGGAACATGACTGCTGGTGGAAATATTGCCCCGTATCCTGAGTGGGGATGTGGAGCAAGACAAGCCACACTAACCTTCCAGCACAGTCTTAAAGGTAGGTCCTGAAACACCTTTTCAGAATTTGGTGGTGAGACAGACCCCAGGAGCCATCCTTACCTTGTGTGTTGCTGGCTGCATCCCAGAACTGATTAGCAAAGTCTTTAAGTGTAAGAAATGTCAAATACTGTCAATGCACACAAAGTCCCACTTCTTGCAATCATTTCACAGTGACTGAAAGTGTCCCTCAGGGCCTGGGGCTGGAAAACCTCTTATTGTTTGCCTGACAGAAAATGTTGTTGGAAGCACAGAAGTAAAAATGTATCAAAGTTTGCAGACAAGTGAAGAAGAGGAAGAGCAGTCAGGGCAGACAAGGACCAAGGAGAGCCTGGTTCTCTCTCTGGTGCACTCAGGAGCTGGTTTTCTCCTGTTTCCATTTTTGCAGTATGTCATTTGCTGCCTTCAGTGTAGCATCCTCCTAAACAAATACCACAGGTTTGGTCAGTGGCTCCCAGCCAAATCCCATTTCCCCTCACTGCATTCATACAAAAATCCTGTTCTGTATGAACAGATTCAGGAGCATTGCAGGTTCTGTATGAACAGATTCTGGAGCATTGCAGGTTCAGTATGAGATAGGGACAGCCATCTCTGGGGCAGATACAGCCACTGGGTAGCTAGAGGGTCACCCAGAGAGTCCCTGCCTTGGCCAAGAAATGTAGGACAAAGTTTAGCATGGCCCTGGCACATCTGTTGCCCCCAGCTCAGCTCGCATGTCTGCAGGAGGGATTGCTCCAGCTGGGATGCCATGCTTGGGCCCCAAAGCCCAAGGCATCCTGCATTTCTTCTTGGCATTTATCTCATTAAACCAGCCCTGATTATTATTCCCAGCCTTGCCTGCCTTTGTGCTGCCATGTATCTCACCTTTGCAAAGCAAAACCGGATGAAATTGGTGTAGTTGTTCTTGTGGGCCTCGCTGTAGAAAGCAGAGAGTGGGATGGCAGCAAGTCCCTGTGAAGAGGAAGCACATGGAGCTGAGGCTCCTGCTCTGGGGCTGGCCTGCAGCCTCCTGTGCCCCAGCGTGGGAAGAGCCCTCCACTCCAGGCCCCCTGGCCATGAGCTGCTGGCTCCAGTGGGCACAGCCAGCATGGTGGGCATAAACCCATCTGGGGCAAAAGCAGCAGAAAGGGCCAGACCCATTTACCTTGCTCTTGACCATCCACTTTATAAATCTGTAGTCGTAGGGCTCATCTGAGCTGGGGACATCGGGGACATCAGATTCTACAGGAGAAGTGCAGCAGGACAGAGGCTGGAGCAGCTGCTGGGTGCCTCAGCCAAGCTCCAAACCCACATCCTTAAGAGTTTGGATGGGGAACATGCTGTCTATCCCTACTTTGATGGCAGGTTCCTGACCCTGCCAGTGGTACCACCTGGGCAGGACTGCAGGTGACTCACTGAACGGGGAGATGTCTGCCACCAGGAAGTAGGTGCCCTCAGGGACGATGGGTTTCATCCCCACAGCAGTCAGGCTCTGGATCAGCCAGTCTCTCTTCCGCTGCAGCTCCTTGGGCAGCTGGACAAAGTAGCTCTCTGGTTTTCCATAGAGTGTGAGCTCCCTCTGGAAACCCTGAGCCATGGCCTCCTGCAAAGAGAGAGAAGCCAGTGCCCAGTGGGAAGATGGTCAGGGCTTTCTTGGGAACTGGAGTTCCTGCAATTCAGAGGTGATTAGGGACCTCTCTGCCTCCAGCCCCTCCAAACAGCCCCTTAGATTTGTCAATGCAAAATAAGGAATATACCCCAGGCAGGCTGGGCTCTCCCCTTTCTCCCAGACACTGTAGGGAGCAACTGTAGGGAGAGACAAAGGAGTCTCTTCAGGGCACTTGTGTGTGCCTTTCAGGTCAGCTGTGGGCAAGAGGACTATCTCTTGCCCCTGCTCTGGGGGTTTGGGAATTGCAGGGCCAGGTGCAGGGAGCTGCCTTACCTGGGCAATTGTGGCACAGTGGTACACTGAGTTCTGGTGCACAGTACGGAGGTGCTGCAGCAGCCTGTCAGGTCCCACAACCCAGCCCACCTGCAGCCAGCAGAGGAGGAAGGTGGTGAGTCTCTGGGTACCTGCTCAGGCTCCCCTTTCTTTGCCTATGCTGGTTTAATTGTATTTTCCAGACAGAACTTTCATAAAGAACCTTGGGTATTTTCAGACCCTAAGGCTCAAAACTCATTGTGGCCACAAGTCCCCAGTGCCATGCTATGGCAAAGGGACAGGGATGGGGATACAAGGAGGTGCCACATGGGGTATTCACCTTCCATCCAGTGACACTGAAGGTCTTCCCAGCACTCCCAATGATCACTGTGCGGTCCCACATCCCTTGCAAGCTGGCTGGCAATGAAAGGAGAGAAACCCCAATGGCAGAGCACAGCACGCTCCTTTCTTTATGCATTAATGGCATGGTATGAGCTCTCTGCCCACCATAACCCACTGTGATCTTTTATGCTCACAGCACATCTTTCACCTGGATGAGCCTCAAAGCACATCCTGAACAGGCAGCCAGGTTTCTCAAGAGCATCTCTTTTTAATTAAACATTTTTACAGGCATGTACCCAGCCCCAGGGTCTCCTGGAGATGCCAAGTACCATCATCCTGCATCAAAGTGATTGCATGTTACTGCAACTGGAAGAACAGGCTGAAATCATGTTGAAATGGATTTCCTGAAACTAGAGACACGCAAAAAACTGTGGCTTTACAAAGCATGGGAAAAAAGTCAGTTTCACTGGAGCCAAGGGGCATTTTGCTCTAGATCTCTCCTCTGACTTGCTCTGAAGTCAGAACTTCTGTTTAAGACTTTCTTTGGAGGCTGAGATTGAAGTGCAGCAAAATACCTCCAGTGGGGATTTGTGCCTAGTACAGCTGTGCATGCAGGCAGCCCATGGGATTTCCAGGGGACCCCAGTGAAATCTCCATTCCCTTCCCTGAGCAGCTCCCCAGCCCAGCCCAGCCCTGCCCCATACCAATGCGGATGTGCTGCTTCCCGTCGTAGACCAGCCACTCGTACACCTCGTCGCTGATGCACAGCACGTCGTGCTTCACACACAGCTCTGCAATCAGCCCCAGCTCCTCACGGCTGAACACCTGCAGCAGGCATGGAGTGGGGCAGAGATACAGCAGGAGCATTTCTGAGCCCCTGCCTGTCCCTGCTTGTCCCTGAAGGTTGTCTACCCTCCTGGCACTATCTCCCATGCCAGGGTGGGCAGGAGCAAGCTGCAGTGCTCTAACAGGGCAAAAGTACTGCTGACACTGAAAACAAGGCTTAAAAACACCAGAAGAGTGAGCACAGCATGTGGTGCCTCCACAACACCCACTTCCCTTGTGTGCAAGGAAGGTCGAGTCACTGCTGCACTGCAAATGTGGCTGCAGCACCCTGGCAGCTTGCAGAGCCCAGCATGGCCAGAGGCATTACCTTGCCCAGAGGGTTGTTGGGTGTGTTCAGGACGATAGCTTTTGTCCGTTCACTGAATTTAGAAGCCAGTTCAGCTGGGTCCAGCTGCCAGTCTGCACTAGACATCAATTTTCCATCTTTTGGAGGATTCTAGAGAGAGCACAGGGGAATCATGGTTTGCTTTGCAACCTCTGCCCTTTGCTTACCACTCCATCTCTTTGCTGACTTTGCTGTGACTCTTCCCTCCTCCACCCACTCACCGGTCTCAGAGGAACAAACACTGGTGTCCCACCAGCCATCTTCACCATTGGCTCATAGCAGTCAAAAAAGGGCTCAATGATTATCACCTGGAAGAAAGGGACATGTCAGCACTGTCCTGTTCAGACCTTCTTTGAGGAATGGAGGGAGCAATGGGAGGGACAGGACATTTTAATCCCTGAATTACTGTAATGGAGAACCTGCATTGCCTGTGGACATTATCAGAGAAGGACATTGCCACTTGGGACCAAAAGGGTTATTTTGCTTTATGCAGAAATGAGGCAGTGCCCTGCAGCAGGTAATTTCTTCTCAAGTACTGCAGAATGGGGATAAAACAAAAACCAGCCTGCAGGTCCCCTGGGGGAAGGCTGCCACAGCAACAAGCCCAAATCTTGGTTACCTCATCACCTTCATCCACTAAAGCCTGGAAGCAGCAAAAGAGGGCCTGGTATGCCCCCACAGTCACCATCACATTGGTCATAGGATCCAGGTCTCGTCCAAGTACCTTCTCAAAAAGCTGGGCTAGGACCTTTACCAGAGGTGGGTGGCCCTGTGAGATGAGAGGAGGGTGAGAATTGGGTTGCAGAAGACTCCTAAACCAAGGATGAACCCTTGGAAGAGGCCTAGAAAACCAAGAACCCTGTGAGGCATCTTCCAGCCCGGCTGCTTCAAACACCCCAGTAAGGCAGGGAGTTACAGCCCTGGGAACAGTGGGCAGGGGTCCAGGCTGGATGTGTGTTTTGCCTCGTGTTTTTTTCCAGTTTACTGCTGCCTGATGAGCCCTGAAGCAGCCAGGGCTGCTGGGGAGTGAGGGGGAATGCTGGGGAGGGAGCTCTGTCCACGCACAAAGGCACGGGTGTACTGGTGCAGCATGTGGTTCCCCCCGCTGAGGGCTTTCGTCAACGCCTCCGTCAGAAAGTCTGGTGCAGGGAAGTCGGGGAAGCCCTGGCCCAGGTTCACCTTGGAGTAGGTAGCAGCTAGTTTTACAAACTCCACCCTGGAGAGAAGGGAAAGAAAAGCACTTTCAGAGGGTCTGGGCAGTGTGCTGGCAAAGCTCTGCTTGTAGCATCCCTTTGGAAGGGAATGGGGTTGGTGTCCCTCCTGCAGAGCCACCCCACTGCTCACAGGCAGGCAAGACCAAGAACAGGTCATTTCAGACCTGTTGCAATTAAACCAAGGATGATGAATTATTGCACTGGGGGAATGGTTTTAATTTATTCTCCCAGGAAACAGCTCCTGTGGTCAGTGTGTGGTCACAGCTGAAGCCCCACGGTGCTTCTGATCACACAGAATTGAGCAGGAGAGGACTTTGAGGTTTTCAAGCTCATACCAGCTCTGCAAAATTTAGCAACTAGACACTGTGAAGGCCTCCACAGAGGGCAAGGCAGACTGAACTCACTGCTCATCTCAAAGCAAACAAGAGCCAGCTCATTGCCCTGATGTGCTCCCTGAACACCTGTAAAGCAGCCAAGGGAGACTACTCCTCTGTGCTGTGGCTGTTGTGATTTCTATCTGGTTTTAGGCTGCCTAAAACCACATCTACCATCTGGGTTAACCAAACATCCTCTTAACTTACCAGACATTTTTATCTATTCCCTCCAGCCTCCGAGCTTGCACTGGCCTTGACATTTTTGCCTGCAGAGAGAGAGAGAGAGTTGGTCTGAAGCTTTTACTCATGTCAATGGGGCCACACACAAAGGGGCTGTGGCCTCCTCAGGGAAGTTTTTCCCAACAGAAGGTGTGCCCTTTAGTATTGCTTCATGGGCTGCTCCTGACTTACCATAGAGCAGTAATGCTGTTGCAGTGGTTTCTGCTTTCACATACAAGTTTCAACAAGAATTGGGAAAATAGATGAACGAAAGAAGGGTTTGTACACTCACTGGGGAGATGGGAATACCTTAAACCTCATTACCTGTTGGGATTACCATGGGGTCAAGCTTGGCCAGGCTGTAACAGCAGGCCAAGGACCCCAGACCTTGGGCTTTTACCTTCCATAATTTCTCCTTGTCCTTCATGGGAAGGACCTCCTTACTCTATAAGCCATGAAATCCCCCTTGTTCCTAGAAGAACAAACTATTTTATTCCATGCTGCTCTATAAAGTACCAGAAGTAGTTACTCTTCTGTCCTGATGAGGTGCTTGGTGAGGGGGCTTGCTCTAGATCCTATAAAATGTGCTGTGTTTTGTATTTAAAGTTCCTGTCAAAACCAAGCAGTAACTGGGTACAGGCAACAGAGAGTACAGCACAGAGGTCAGTGAGATGTGCAGAGATACTGAGGTACCATGCCGTGACTGGTTTGTAATTTCCATGTACATCATGGCTCAGGGGAGTGGCAAGAAAGACAGTAGGAAACACTGAATGCAAACCCCTCCTTCCAGCTGAATAAGCACAGTGACAGAAAGTTAGATGTGCTTGATGGGGAACTCATCACGAGGATGATGAAAAGTGGCAGAGGCAGAATTTAACTCAGCAGTGCAGGGGAAAGGTACCCAGACAGGAAAGGGGCTGGAAAATGGAGACAAATAATGCTCAATGCACCATGAAGAGACACTGTGGGGGCATGAGGAGGGCAGCCCTGAAGCAATGAGTCAAGAAAACCATTGTCACCACAGCAAATAAATTTGAACTGGAACAAGGAAAGCATGTGAAAGCAGCTGAGGTGAGATGCAGAGCTGGGATGTGAAGAGCTCTGTGCTCTGCTGTGCCAGGATGGTAGGAGGGATACCAGATCAGCCCCTCCTCAGGTTCAGCTGCAATAGGAATTCCACACTTACCTGCTCCCCTCTGCCGTTCCCACAGGACTGCACCAGAATCTGGGTAGTGCCCCAAGGATATTTTGTGCTGAGGTCCTCAGATTTTCATACAGCTTCAGCCCTTACCAAGGATCTTTGCAAACACCCTGCTGAGGAGCCCTTTGTTTCAGAGGGCACCGGGTGGACTCTGCTCCACCGTGGTGCCAGGCAGGCAGCCAAGGGTGAGCAGAAGTCGCTGGGTCCAGGGCAGCCTCTTTCCCTCAGCCCAGCTTTGCTCTTTCTGCACAAGCTCAGGGCTGTTCTGGTCACATGACCTGGTGCCTGAGCTGATTTGGGTGGGAGCAGGATTTGAGGCTTGGGAAGTAAAAGATAGCTGGAGGTGAAATATTAATAGCTCCAGCGCTGTTCTTGTGAGGTGGGGCTGCTGCAGGCCACAGGTCAGAAGATTTAACAGATGACCAAGTGTGAGGGGGATTGGTGGGAAGAAGGTGCCTTAAGCCTTGAAATTCCCAATTCTGAGGAAAGGCCTTGTCTACTTCAGGAACTGAAATAACAAATACTTTCTTTTTGCGATGTCCCCTGCATCTGATCCTATCCCCAGCCTGTGTGATGCTGCCGTGGAAAGCAACACAGGCTCAGGATCATGCAGCCCTCAAATCTGTTTCAGCCTGGTCTGCTCCCCAGACAGAAGGATGTGTTTCTCCAGGTGCAGTTTGCCTGGCAACCTCACAGGAGAGCTGGGTGCCAATGCCAAAGACTTGGCATCCACAGCCTTCCACCACTGACTCCTTGCCGTATGAGACTGCCTTGTTCTGCACATTGGGATCTCTGAGTGGGATGCTGCTATCTCCCAAGTACTTTGCAAGCCAAGAGGCTCTAGTAGAGACCATCAGATGAAGCAACCCCACAAACAAGGAGCTTTCTCCTCTATGAACGATATCCCCTTGCTTATGAGTATCCTTTAAACAGGCTTCCCGGAAATAAGCAACAGAGGAAGTTGCACCAAAGTGGCTTTTCCTGACTCTGCCAAGGTAAGCTGCCCTGGGCAGGCTGCCAGCCAGGAACAGTCCCACTGAGCATTCCATACCTCTCTGGAACACGAGCTATGTCCAGCGCTGCCGTTCCTCTCCAGTAAGAAGTGACGCAGGGACGGTCCCACTCTCCTGAGCATGCCACGGCTCCTGCTGTCTCACTCCTACAGGCACAGACCTGCAATTCCCCGGAAAAAAAGGAGAGGGCTGAGACAATTGCTCCACAGCTACAGGGTTAAAGCAAACGCTCCGTGGGATGGGGCAGGTCCAGCCCAAAGCTGTGGTTGTTCTGCCACAGAAAGGAAAAGGCAAAACGAGCTGCTTTGTACATTATCGCTGCAACACAAAACAGTGCTGGGGCTGTACTTTGTGCCTGTGACACACACAAGTAGGATCACAAGGGAAACCATGACTTCTGCTTCCTCTCTCCCAATCCAGGCTTCCTCCACTTTGCTCTGCACTGAGGGGACCAGTATGGACACGAATGAGAGGACATCCTCTGGGAATTTGGTACTCAGCATCCACTCCCCATCCCGTGTCATTGATCCCAGGTAACTCTGTCCTTCCTCCTCTGCAGCACCTTCACCTTTCTGGCCCTCATGGAAAATCTCTGGCATCTCAGCTGCTGCAACTCTGGTTTAGACACAAGTTTTATTCCAATTAACAAGATGTTACCTTCTATCTCTGAAGTTATTTTGGTGATTATCTTTCCTTCAAGACCCCAAACAAATTAATGCGTGCTGTGTCTAATGCAGCCTGTTCCTCCATCTCAGGTTCCTTCAACTGTTCAACAGCACTACTTAAACTTGCAGTATTTAAGCTAAAAGAAGTTAATGTTTTATTAGGTACTTGAGATAAAAGCAGTGAGGCTGGAGGATGCATGCACCTTTATTTTGACCAGCCATGGATTAATTTACCTGGCTGCCAAAAAATTAATTAAAAGAAGCTTGAAGCTGACCAGTCCAGAGGTAAGTTCTTAGTACTCGTGAGTCCTCAGTGTCTGCATTTTTTGTCATTTCTAGCAAAAGCGCAAAGCTGCTGCCAGCTGAGACCAGTAGGGTTTTACATGTTTGCCAGGTGGGATAAAACAGCACAATTTATGGAAAAATGGGAAGCCAGAGCATCATATCTACTGTGTGTGGCACAGCTGCACAGTAAGGACAGGCATTGAGATGTGGGCGGAAACTGCTTTGGGGTGCAAAGCAAAGGAGTCCTGCAATGAGGGGACCTACCCTACAGGGGACAGAATCAAAGTGTGGCAGTACAAAAAGCTTTATCAGATTGTGGCAAACTACAGAACCGTGTAAGAACTGTGCGCAGTGCTGGGGGCAGCACCAGGGAGCAGCCGACTGGGACACTGCTCGCTCTGGAAGGGTGCACTGGAGCAGAGGATTTCAGAGGTGACAACTGAAAGGTCACCTCGGGGACTGGTCACTCACCACCTCCTGCCCTCCAGCCCGCGAGTCGCAGCCGTCTCCTCCATCCCGGTGCTCCCCCAGCATCCCCTCGGCAGCCCGGGGGTGCACCCGGGAGGCTCTGGGGACACGGGTGTCCCTGGGTGTGCCCCAGGGCCGTGCAGGACGGGGCGGGAGCACGGCGAGAGCCAGCACCAGCTGACACAGGGACAAAGCGGCTGCCAGAGGGACAGCGGGGACAAAACCAACTTACATCGGGCTGGGCCGCGCTGCTTTACTCTGCAGAGCCGGGCACAGCCGCCCAGGCTGCCCGGGCAAACGTTCTGCCTCCTCTGCCCGAAAGGCTTCATCTGCGGCGGGGACTTCCTGGGAGGAGCCGCGGAGCCAGGAAGGCAGCAGGGGAACCACAGTCCTAGAGGGGACAGCGGGCCGGGAAAAGGGTCCGTGGGTCACAGGGGTTTGGCTGCCTGGGGAAATATCCCAGCGTGGTGTTCAGGTGGAGGTCATGCTAGTGATGCCAGCAATAACTATAGCGGGCTAGGCTTTGTGGTCTGGCTGTAAATAGTTTCTCTCGGCAATGGCAGGGAATTTCTCTTTGAGTGAAGCCTGCGGTCATTTTGAAAAATTAATTTTTGCGTTAAAACCCTCTCGAAGATTTTATCCCACAGACTTAATATTATCAGAGAAAGGAAGGAATAAGTGTAAGGTCCATCAGAGAGTAAAGACCTCCTGTCACTGCAGAAGCTAAAGCAGATCCTGCAGCGTTGCCCGAGCCCTGGGCTGTGGATGGGCAGGAGTATCATCCTCACAGGGGGATTTGCCTGCAGGGATGAACTGAAGCTGGGCTGAACTCTCCATCAGTGACTGAGAGCTGACAGCTGCTGCAACGAGGTGTGGAGAGATAACTGCCCTCTCTTCCTTCTTCCCTTTGTGACAGGGCTTCACCGATGAGTCAGGTCGTGCAGGTCTGAGTGAGTAATTTCAGACTCTTTTACAGCAGGAAAAAGTGAGGCATGGGGAAAGGAAGCATTGCATCACTGTGCCAAAGTTCCCAACCCAACCTGACATCCCTCAGCCACCCCTGGGGTGACTAAGCAGGAGGAAATGTCCGTGCAGGGAGAGGAAAACTCTCTGTTTTCTAAACTTCTGTTTAACTCAAACATCGAAACAAACAGATGGAAGGAAAACTTGAGTTTGGTTCTGTAAGAATGTTCACGTCACATCCTGAGCCCTCGAATGGCTCAGTGGCATTTTTTTCCTGTGCTTTCTTTGCCTCCTTCTGTGACCTTAGGACATTCCTAGAAAGCCGCAGACATACTTATTTTACCGCTACAGGTATACAAGTTAAAATTGGCTGCACTTAACCACTCAGAACCGCCTCTTGTACACTTGTACACTATTACAACTACAACAAACGCCGTTGAACCATCCTTTATGAGCTTAAAAAAAGTTATGCTTCCCAGTGTCCTCCATTGCGTCAGACAAATAAAAACAACCACCAGTGAATCCCTTTTCAGGCACCACCAAATTCACCGCGGCTGAAGGCGCTCAGCTCCGGTCCCTTTAAGTCCGCCGCCATTTTGCGCGCTGCCCGGCACCAAGATGGCGCTGCCGCCCTCACTGCCCCGCCTCTTCCCGCCGCCCCTCGATTTAGCGCGCCCTGCACAAAGATGGCGCCGCGTCCGTGTCACCCTGCCCGCCCCCAAGATGGCGGCAGGACGGGGCGACGGTGCCGGTGCCAGCCAGGTGAGGTCAGATCCGGGGCGGGGCCGCTGCGGACAGGGCGGACAAAAGGCGCCGGAGCGGCGTGAGGGAGGGTGGGGGCCGCGGGTAGGTGGGCGCGGCGGGTTCCCCTCACGGCCGCGGCGGGCAGGTGGGTGTGCGGCGCGCCCGTCGTGGCACCGGCGGGCTGTGGGGAGGTGTCCCCCGGTGGGGCGACGTCCCGGAGGGGATGGGGTGGGACGGCAGGTCGTGGGGGGGCGACTGAGTGGGCTCGGGGGCGGCAGGCGGGGAGGATTTGCTGAGTAATTGGGCAGCGATCCTCTTCCTACGTGTCCCGCCGTCCGTACCCGCACACCGCCCGGGCAGGGGGGTCTCCGCCCCGTCTGTGGGGCGAGGCAGGGCCGGGGTGCTCGCCGTGTTCCCTCGCTGACGGGAGGACGCCGCTGCTGCTTACCTGCGGACGGAAGCGCGGTGGGGTTTATTTATACCTCGCAGAGGATGTTTGTGTGTCCGGGAAGCCGCGGTGGAGTGGCGGGGCTGGTGCCGAGGTGCGCTGGGTTGGGTCTGGTGCCCATTGCCTGGAGCGGGGAGAAGGTCAGACAGTCCTCTCCTCCTAGTGCTGCCTTTGCGGCGCTGTGGCACGGCTAAAATGCAATAGCTTTGCTTTCCAGGGTGTTGCTTCAAAATCTGTGAGCAGATTTGGTAACTTGGGGATCAAGAGTAGTGTCCCCTCGGACATCCTCACCATTATGGGGTTGGACTTTAGTGATGTCTGTTCTTTTTCATTTTTCCCTGTTGTTGACACAATGCTCTTGGATGTTCCGCCGTCCTCTCCTACGTGGCTGGGAGACTGGATGCTTGAGAGATCCCTCCAAGGATCTGTTCCTTTGCCTGTTTTCCCATGCCCTGTGCTGACATGCAGGAAGCAAGGAAAAAAAAACCAAATCAACCCTGTTGTAATTTTTGTTGATGGTGCTAAACTGCTGCCACTTCAACAAGATACATGTTGTGAGAGAAGGGGACAGTTGCTTGAATCTGGAGTGGTTAGGAGTGTGACCTACACTTTCTGATACTCCTGATGATAACATTTAAAGTGAACCAGGCTTTTCAGACTAGAAAATAGGCAGTCAAATCATCCCTTTCCTCATCTGACAATGGTTTGTTATTCTGTCTCTACCTGTTTAGGCTTAGTTATGATATCAGTATTCAGCATCTCTTTTGGCTGGGTCTGCAACACCTTCTTTTTGGTAACTTCTGTTGGAATAACAGATGCTGGAAATACATTCCAAGAGTTTTATCAGCATGTCCCTTGTTATGTCAGGGGGTTCCCAGTGACCCTCTGAGTTGTTTCTTGCTTCTTAAATACTGTTTACTGCGCTTTTCTATGCCCCTCTGTAAACTTGGTCCCCTCTTTTTTGCTGATAATCTGTTTCATTTCAGGGAAGCTGTTCCCATGGCTTGTGGGGAGTGCAGCGCTTCAGCACACGCTCGGGATCCAGCACGTAGGAATATCAGCCACTTCCATCACAGAGGACTGACGTGCAGATAGCAGAACCCTGCTGCAAGGTGAGGGCTCTGGGCCAGCTCTGAGTGGTCAAGCCAAAAAAAGAAATGACCAGGTCCTATTTAAACTAGATGCAAAGCACAGGGTGTGGATCAGATAGCTGATATGGAGGGAAGGTGGTTTGTCAGAGGGCGGCATGGGGAGAGTGATGGTATTTAATTGTGGTGGCGTTAATTAAATTTGGTGAACCCTTAGTCAGCTTGGAGAAGAAAAAGGAGCTGAGCTATATCCAAAGTAGACTATAACTGTATGTAGTCACCCATAAAACTAACCCCTGGCCACATAAACCCTGACTTCTCACTTCACTTAACAGTAAATACTTAGACTAAGGCTGTCTGGTAAATGTTTTGCTGACTGCTGACTAAAAGGAATGCAGCTGAGAAATAGCAAGAGCTGTTTGATTTGGTGGGTTCCCTTCCATTTCCCGTGGGGTTATGTTTGTCCTGCTGGATAGGCATCTCCAGGCAGCTTTTCCCAGTGCATTCACCAGTCACCTGTGTGGGTGTCAGTTAGGCAATGACAGACGCTAGTGGCAGGAATCTCCCAGCTTCCTTGCTTCTGCATTGGGATAGTGATTAAAGGGATTCCATAATTCTGTGCCTATCTTCAAGACGGGAAATTCTGTCTAGTTTGGCCATGTTCTGAGCAGGGATGTGCAGCATGTTGATTCCAGAATAGAAGAACCGTTGAGGCTTTTCTGGTGTTCTGGCAGTACACTGACTTTTTTTTTTTTTTTTTTTTTTGTACTGAACCTTTCATGGTATTTGGAAACGCTTTTAATTCATGTAGGTCAAAGACAACGTGCATAAATATTTCCTTAATGGGGCAGAAGGGGGGAGGAGGGGTGGAACCAGGCCTCTGCGTTTACCGAAAGTGTCTCTAAGGCTATTGAGAGATCACTCCAGCCAGCACTGCCTGGTGCTGTACAGAACGACCCTTCTCACACCCGTGCCGGTGTATGGCACATATGCTCACTCACCCACAGAGTTGGATAGCTCGTGCGTCACCAGAGACAAAGAACTCAGAGCGCTCAGTCAGCTGGATATTCCAGAAGTTTATTCCGAAGGGGTCCAGGATGAAAGAGGGAGAGAGACCCTCGTTGTCTATATTTATAGGGATAGCTGAAGGGTCAGGGAAGAGGAGGCGGGGGGAACATCACAACCAATGGGGAGAAGGAAGGGATGGGATCAGGGGTTAGGTTACAGCTGGGGGGATTTACATAATTTGGGGAGGGACCATCGTGTTCTCCAGGGGGGGGACTAGGATGTCTCCCACCAGTGAAGCCCTGCTGTACTGGAACCACTCGGCTCCCCAGCAGTTCCTGAGGTGGTATTATCCACCACAACACCTTAAAGCATGCCAGAAGCCATGTGTTAAAAGCTAATGTTGCCATGCTTGAGATGTGAGTGCCTGAAGCCTTCCAGTGATGACTTTCTGAAGCTAGTTACATTGTAGTAAGTGCTGTAGGCAGTCAGAGAGATGGTCTGTGGTGTGGGGGTCCCTGATGCTATTTTTAAAAACTTTAAATAAGCAGTGGAGATCACATGGATCAAATTATTGCTGTGTGATTAGAGCAAGCTTTTTAGAAGCCTTTATGTAATTCTCCCACATTGTAAAGAAGCTAAAGAAAGATTTTGTTTATTAGAGTACTTCAGAAGTGAATTTCACTTCCTTTTTTGAATTGAGCATAACTGGTATCTCAGAAGATAGAGGTGCAATGTCTGGTGAATGATGCTGTGGATGGTGTTTTAGCATATATGTGTGGGGATCATTAAAATGAGGGGGGCGGTGTGCACAGCCATTGTTTTGTAATGGTTAAAATTGGAAGTCTTCAGCTGCAGTGTGGTGAGTCTCCTTTATGCTTTTTTACAATTGTTTTCAAACTCAGCCTCAGGTTAGGATATGCACACTAATACTGAACAGGCATTCAGCAGTCTGCATGCTTTGAAGAGTGTGTCTTGAATGTATCCAAGCATCTTTTTCCATAAACAGCTGATGTGGTGCATGGGTCTTGTACTGCAACTGGAAATCCAGTTCCTGTAGCTGGGTTATATCTACCCCTCATGCTGCTGTAAAACCACTTTTGAAACTAAAGGCTATTCAGTCCTAACCCCCCTGCTGAAGAAACCGTGCTGTCTTCACCTTGTGTACCAAACATTGTTAACATCTGCTATAATATTACCTTGGCAATTCACAAAGCTCCTCTGGGGACAAATTTTCAGCTGCTCCTGGAGCTTCAACCTACTTCTGTGCACAGGTTTTCCTTTAGAGTTGTGGTTTTATCAGGCCTTGATGATGAAGAGTGAGGTGGTCTGTTCTTTATTAATTAATACAGTCAGAAAATGTTCTGAGCTGAAAGTCATAGTCACAGTTTTGGAGCTGGTGGTCCTGCGGGCAAGGCCTATAGGGTATGGGGAATAAATGAAGAGGTACTTGCTCTTTGCTCAGACTGAGGGAAGATACTACTGCGCTGATAGTTGATGTCTTAATTGTCTTGCATTGCTCTCATCTTTGTTGTCTTTCATTCCAGCTGGCTCATCTCTTGGAGCTTGAAAACATCTGTGGCAACACCCATGGATTTGTGTATGTTGTGACAGTCTGTTAACAATGAATTAAGTTATCCTTGCTTAAAAGCTTTTACTCACTTTGAATCTAGTGTTGATTTCTTATCTGTTGTTAGTTGTGTCAAAGCTCTGCTCTGTCCACCGTTCCTACTGAGAACAGCTGGTTCCTCCAGCTCTCGGTGCTGGGGTTAACTGCTGAAGATCCCTCTCCTGCATCTGGTGAGGTGCTTGGAGCTGTCCTGTTTTTCTTGAGTAGTTACTAACAGAATTAATTCAATCATTTGTATTAGGCAGCGCAAAGGAGTGCTTCATTGTGTCCTGTTGGAAGAAGCCAGTCATACTTTTCTAAGACAGCTCCAATGCCCTGTCCTTGAAATATCTTTGTTATGGCAAAGAGAAAATTAATTTTGGATAGGAAGCCTGTGGCCATGTACATTCATAATTTATAAGCTGATGCAGCCATTTTGCTCTGGTTTACATCAGTGTTGCAAGTCATCTGATGGCACTTAAATTTACAACACCAGCACACAGTCCCTGCCCAAAGTGTCAGTGATGCTGGTAGCTGCAGATTGTACTCAGTTCTGTGCAGCTGGGGCGAAACAGTGTCAGGAGGCAGAAAATGTGGCAGGCCAAGCCAAGTCCAGCATGGGTTGTTCTGAAGATGCAGGTGTTCTTCCCTGTACTTGTCAGGACATGCGTGGTTGTGTGATGGTAAACAGGGGCTGTTGCATGAGACTGTTAAGAATGTCAGTCTTGCATCTGACAGGAGGAGTCAACTAATGGGTAGCTGTAAAGATGATAAAATACTCTACAATACCCATATTGTAGGTGGATTATTCTTTTTAATGAACTTCAGTAAAGACCATGTGATGCAGTGGGTTCACTTCGTCGTGCTGTGTCTTGTGGCTTGGGTGGAGCTGAGCATTGTGAAAACCACCTTACCCTGCTGTCAGTGTTGGGTTCACTGCCTGTTCCACTGAGAGAGGAGTGTAAGTTCAGGCAGCTGCTGTTCCACCTCTCTGCTTGTGTAAATCATAAATGACCCTTTTAACTTGACATAGAATCATAGAGTGGTTTGGGTTGTAAAGGACTTTAAAGATCACCTAGTGATCATGTTCACTCCCTGCTTCAGAAGATGTTTTGTTCCACAGGAGGGATTTATCTTTTTAATGCAGAAGGGGCTTGATAGAGGAATAATGGTTATTTAGGGCTTTGGCATCTGGCTTCACTGCTGTTTTGTTCTAAACAGCAAAGGACAAAACAACTTGAGTTGTTCCATCTCATGTCTTGGGCTTTTCCAGTTGATCACATGGCTGTCCTTGAGCTTGGAAGGTTTTCTGAGGGGCGCCTGAAAGCAGCTCTGTTTTCAACCTCCTGTTTCCCCCCCCTCCCTCCTTAATTCTGGATCTAATAAACATGGGGGAGGAGACAGCTAAATTCCCAGTCCCATTTCTGCCCAGTAAGCTCGTGCATTTCCTGATTTTTGAACAAAGAGCTCTGTGTCATACCCTTCTTTAGGATTTCAGGTGGCAGCATGCAGAGGAGAGAAGCTCTGCTCTGTTGAAAACCTACTGTAACATGTTGTAGCTCGTCGATAATCAGGCGTGTAGTCTTGAAAGCATCAAGGCTTTTATTTCCTTTATCCACCTCTGATGCTGTCAGCACCTGAACAACTACCTCTTTCTCTGGGCTTCTGAGAGGTAAGAAATTCTATCGGCAGGGTTTGACTTGAGCTTTGCAGTCCACAGTCTTTGAACAAAATCAACTGGCAATTAAGAATATGTGTAGTGGGAACTAAAGAGTTACAAGATTCACCATAAAAATCATCCTTGTCTACTTACCCAGAACTGTTTTGTGAGACTGCCTCACTTGAAAGCTTCATGCCACTGAAGGTGAGGATTTTCTTCAAATCAGGGAGGTTTGTGCATTCTTGTGCATGTCCTGAGGTTGTACATGTAGTGCTCTTTGGCCAGTAGCTTTGTTAGTAACAGAATGGCCAACAGAAAGGAGGAGGAAAGAGGAGGCTGGATAAAGTATTCAGCAGTGATGAGTCAAGCTGACAGACTGGCCAGTGAAACAGAACAGTCATTGTTTCTTTTCACTCTGTCCCAAGCTGGATGTGCTGGCCAGCAGCTGCAGGCAGGAATTTGAAGCACTGTTCAGCCAGGTGTCTGTTGACAATAGTGTTGGTCTTCAATAAAAGTTTGTGTTTTAGATTAAATGGTTTTGAGTAGAGGAATTGTCCAAATCAGAGAATAGTTACTCTGTTAATACCTGTGGTTTGTGGGAAGCATTCATCCTCTCAGCTCTGTCAGGTACTTGCTGCTTTTATGATGTCTGTCAGCCAGATACGTTTAATCTTGTTTCTGACTGGTTTTACTGTGTAGGTGTGGTTTGCTCAGAATGTCCCTGTTATTCCAACCTGAGTGATTATCATTCTCCTCCAGGTGTGTCTGGTAAAACATAGGAGTAGTACTTGGTGATGCTTATGGTTGGCTGAAGGCTGGGTAGGTTTGGCAGGCTAGTTATATAAGTCTGAAAATGCTGTTCCTTCTCTTGGATCAGCCTGTTCAGCATTAGTGGGGAGGCTGTAGGTTTGTGCCCAGCAGGCTGAGGCAGGGATGGTCCCTGGTGGGATCCCTGGATCCAGGTGAATTTTCAGGCTCTGAAGAGGTATGTACATAGCCACACATGGAATGTGTAAATATTTCAGGAGCATATTTATCTAGGCTGGATTGATCTTGCTGTATGATAATGAGGCTTTAGCATACAGATCTTTTACTGAACAATCTCAGATGTTGCTGCAATAAACTGTCCTGGGGTGGTCCTATATTTGATATAGAAAACTCAAAGTAGTGCTGCTTGAAGCCCTCCAACATAAAGTTATTTCTGAGGGGGCAGAGGATGACGGACTGCTCAGGGACTGTGTGGTAGCAAGGAAAGCTCCATGGAAAGCAAAACTTGAAGCATCTTTGAGACTGACACCTGTGAGTTTCCCTCCCCCTCAAAGCCTGTCTATTTAATTATACCCTTGGAAAACTTACTTTCTTATGTGTCTGATAAGTTGACAGGAATTTAGACAGAGACGTTTTGACTTCTGAGCTTACGCGAGTTTAGTGAAGTCAACCTGTCCTTAAACTTAAGCACTTTTTCAAAATGTTGATATTGATGCTTTCCATGTGGCCAAGGTAACTACACTGCAAGTAAATTGCCTGTTCCTGAGCTCCAGCTAGAAGGTTCTGCAATTTGAAGTATATATGAAGGAGCTTGGATCCTTCTTCACCAACACTGCTCTGACACTGAAGTTCTTTTTCCATGGCTGTTCCTGTCCATAAACTCAGTCACTGAGTTCAGGTGTTCTGTGCTCAGCCCTTGGTGAGGCTGCATAACAGAAGTGACTTGGCAAATAGGGTTTCTTCACCATGAATACTTTGCTGCTGACAAAGCATTGGAGTATGCTTCGTATCCTGGAGTCCAACTGCTAAAAAGCCCAGAAACTTGAACTCTGCTGTCTGCTATTCCTGTGGAGCTTGGTCTGCTCTTGTTCACAAGGCCAGCTCTCTTTATGCAAGGATTGTTCCAAGTCC
The DNA here is from genome assembly GCA_024500445.1 of Entomyzon cyanotis. Taxonomy (NCBI): domain Eukaryota; kingdom Metazoa; phylum Chordata; class Aves; order Passeriformes; family Meliphagidae; genus Entomyzon; species Entomyzon cyanotis. The sequence continues at coordinate 5,679,153 of JAKEPQ010000670.1, forward strand.
TATGACAGAATAATACTCTCCATGTAGATCCCTCTGTTCTACTGCCCATGTTGGGAGAGTCAGTGTTCCTGCTACCTGTGTGGTTTTTTTCTATAGAGTGGTTGAAATCCCAGTCCTTGTGGGAAGAATCCTTCTGTGCATGGGAGAGTCAAGTGACAGAGCTGATCCCTGAGAATTTGACTTTTAGTCTGCTGTTGTTATCAATCCCAGCAGTAAAACCGCTCTAATCCAGCATGGAGAATGTTGCAACAAAAACTATGGTTCTAAAATGATTCCAAGATGGAGTTCATAAAATAAAGATGACATTTGATGACAAGATATATCTCCTGATGTAGAATCATCAGGAATTAGAACTGGATTGCATGCATATGGAATCTGGGCGAGGAGGGATGTGACTTTCCCATCTACTTTCTCAAGTTTTTGCTGGGTACCTTTCACTTTTACTGCTGACGCTGGGAGTAAGGTTAGGTAAGACAGCAAATTCCAGCTCCTGCAAAGGTGGCCCCGAGGTTTATTGTTCCTCTTTGGGACTTGAATGGGGTCTCCACTGCTGCCAGAAGTGGGAAGGTGCTGTGAATGTCCTTTTCTTCCTCCAGTGCCCCTGTCATTGTTCCTGGAAGGCAGATTTCCTGCTCCACCCTGCTGAGGTTTAATTGCTGACACTGAACTGTAATAGATTCTCATGGGATGCTCATGTTTTTTGGTTTTTTTTTTTTTTTTAAGCTATCTTGTAAGTGCACAGTGTAAAGGGGGATTTCCTAACCCATGTAACTGGTAAGCAGAATCAGGGAGCCAGTTGTGCTAATTTCATTTTAGTTTCCTTCCTACATATCCTGAGATACAAATTGAAGTGAGTACAAGGTTCATTTCTTGTGAGAAAAAACTAGGCATTTTCTGTATTGGGCAAAACTAATAAACCCAGCACTACAGCTCAAGTCTGCAAATGCCATGAAACCCCAGTTCCTCAAAAGAGATCATCCCAGTTTCGTAAGCCTACTATGAAGGGCCTGACATTTCCTACAAGATTGCCTACCAAGAGGAATGAAGGAGTGAGCAGGAAGGATCTTTGAGAAAAAGTGGTATCTAGGCAATAAGAAAGAAATATATATATATTTTCCCCTTGATATGGAGTCGAAGAAGTAAGTTCTTTCATGAGCAGCTGTTAAACTGCTGGATTAATTTCAGGTGTTTTGGTGTGTAGAGAACCAGAGAGAACTTTTGTACCCTACTGGAATTATTATTTCTGTAGTATGCACAGACATCTCTTCTCAAATATGTCTGGCACATGGGCTCTCTCTTCACTGAAGCAGAGGTATTCTGAAGAGGAAGCTGAAATGCCCTACCTAGGGCATGCAGCAAGGTAGCCACAGGGCTGGGAGGGAGGCTCTGAACGCCTTGTCACTCTTCTCCAGCTGCTCAGGTGCTGTGCAGAAAAGGTTCTGCTTTGCCTGCTTCCTCCCCTGTGGATGTGCAATCCTCCTGCCCTGCTCAGTGCAGTCCCTCCTGCACAGGTGTGTCAGCCACTTCTCAGGGGCTCTGCAGTCCTACAGGACATTTTTTTCCTCTGACAGTCCTCTATATGGCTGTTTTCATCCCTCGTTTGTGACTTTACTGGTTGATCATTAATAGATTTGCTGTTCCTTGTTTTACTGAATTTCTAGGACTGGCAAGGTCACTTTGTCTCAAAATCACCCACTCAAAAAAAAAAAAAAAAAAGCATTTCTCCAATTTGTCTTTTGTGATGGACTGATGTAGAAGGATGCTGTGGTATTACTGCTTTTTCACCATCATTAGAATGAGTTACAGTGACTTCATGTTCTTTGGTGTTACCTGTCAAATAGGGGAATTTTGTGAGCTCCATTATCCGTGGATCAGTCAGGCTTTGGGTTTTTCTGTGGCTTGTTGAAGAGCATGCTCGAAGTTTCCTCTGGGAGTTTGAAGCACTGCCATCAGGCCTGTGCTTCCCAGAACCTTTTGGTTTCCTTTATGACACTTAAATCCCAGCTGAGATGAACTCTAGGTGGGAGTGGTTGGTCAGAGAAGCAAATTCTTCAAAGTATGTTTCCCCTTTCCTCTGTTTCTGAAGTAAATAAAGCAAAAAAACCAGCTGCTACACCGTTTCAGTGCTGAATTTATCAGAAGGCAAGTAGCTAAATCTTCCTTGGAGAATTAACACAGAGGAAGGAAGCCAAAACTACTTACTTGGAAAAGTAATGATATTGAGCAATGTTTGTTCTCTTTTCCAGCTTGCTTTATGAATGTCATAATGAGTTGCACCAATGAAGTGGTTATGGGAAATATAACTGTATTGTATGTAGATCTTTTTTCTTGCCCCTTCAGTATGAGAACCACCCATATGCAGAATTTTTACGTGGAAACAGTAACAAACGAATGATAAATATGATCTGTGTGTAGATTTTATCACTTCTAACTGCTGGCAAGCTCCTTCATCCCTGAAATAAAATCCTTAGATAAAACAGTAAATTTCCACATACTGGTCTGGTCAAGGGGGTTAAGTCTGCCCTGTAAGCTTTCTTTTAATGTGTCTTTTCCCATAGACTGCTACCAATAAGTACCAGTTCTGAGGTTTTGTGACAATTCATCTGTCAGGGAAGACTGAACAAACTTCACCACCTGAGCTGTAGCAAATGACTCACAGGCAGCCTCATTCATTTGTCTCGCAGTTACTTGAAATTGTGTCTCGGCTAATTCCAGTCTTGCTATGCCAACACTTACCATGTGTTTTCTCATGCCCTCTTGAAGAGCAGAACAAAACCCTTTAAGCTGTTTCTGGTTTGCTTCCAGGTGAATCATGATTCCAGTCACCGAGCTGCGCTACTTTGCTGATACTCAGCCAGCCTATCGCATCCTGAAGCCATGGTGGGACGTCTTCACAGACTACATTTCCATAGTGATGCTGATGATCGCTGTGTTCGGAGGGACGCTTCAGGTCACCCAGGACAAAATGATTTGTTTGCCCTGTAAATGGGTTACCAAAGACTCTTGCAATGACACTGTCAGGGGATGGACAGCAGCAGCCCCGGAGCGTACCTTTTACAACACTAGTCTTGTTCCCTCTGCTGATTCAGGGCCTACAGGGATCCGGTATGATCTGGACCGGCACCAGTACAACTATGTGGATGCGGTGTGTTATGAGAACCGTCTTCACTGGTTTGCCAAGTATTTCCCTTATCTAGTGCTGCTACATACCCTCATCTTTCTGGCTTGTAGCAACTTCTGGTTCAAGTTCCCAAGGACCAGCTCCAAGCTGGAGCATTTTGTGTCTATTTTGCTTAAGTGTTTTGACTCTCCATGGACAACGAGAGCATTGTCTGAGACAGTGGTGGAAGAGAGTGATACCAAACCAGCATTTGGGAAAATGAATGGCTCCATGGACAAGAAATCCTCCACAGTCAGTGAGGATGTGGAAGCCACTGTTCCCATGTTGCAGAGAACAAAGTCTCGAATTGAGCAAGGGATTGTGGACCGGTCTGAGACCGGTGTCTTGGACAAAAAGGAAGGTGAGCAGGCCAAAGCACTCTTTGAGAAAGTGAAAAAGTTCCGTACTCATGTGGAAGAGGGAGACATAGTTTATCGCCTATACATGAGACAGACCATAATCAAAGTAATCAAGTTCATTCTGATAATTTGCTATACTGTGTACTATGTCAACAACATAACGTTTGATGTGGACTGTAAAGTGGACATTGAGAGCTTGACTGGCTACAGGATGTACCGCTGTGCTCATCCTTTGGCCACTCTCTTCAAAATCTTGGCTTCTTTCTACATCAGTCTGGTGATTTTCTATGGTTTGATCTGCATGTACACGCTGTGGTGGATGTTGAGGAGGTCACTCAAGAAATACTCCTTTGAGTCCATCCGTGAGGAGAGCAGTTACAGTGACATTCCTGATGTGAAAAATGACTTTGCTTTTATGCTCCATCTGATTGATCAGTATGACCCCCTCTACTCCAAGCGCTTTGCTGTCTTTCTGTCAGAGGTGAGTGAGAACAAATTGCGGCAGCTGAACCTCAACAATGAGTGGACATTGGAGAAACTACGCCAGAGAATCACCAAAAACTCTCAGGATAAGCTGGAATTGCATCTTTTCATGTTGAGTGGCATTCCTGACACAGTCTTTGACCTCATTGAATTGGAGGTCTTGAAGCTGGAGCTTATCCCTGATGTCACTATTCCCCCCAGCATTGCTCAGCTCACCAGCCTTAAGGAATTGTGGCTCTACCACACAGCTGCCAAAATTGAGGCCCCAGCCCTTGCCTTCTTGAGGGAGAATTTGAAATCTCTCCACATCAAGTTCACAGACATTAAGGAGATTCCTCTTTGGATTTATAGCCTGAAGACATTAGAGGAGCTTCACTTGACAGGGAACTTGAGTGCTGAAAACAACCGGTACATTGTGATAGATGGATTGAGGGAGCTGAAGAGGCTGAAGGTGTTGAGGATGAAGAGTAATCTCACCAAACTGCCACAGGTGGTGACAGATGTTGGTGTGCATCTTCAGAAGCTTTCCATCAACAATGAGGGCACCAAGCTCATTGTCCTCAACAGCCTTAAGAAGATGGTCAACCTGACAGAGCTTGAGCTGATCCGGTGTGACCTGGAGCGCATTCCTCACTCTATTTTTAGCCTCCACAATCTGCAGGAAATAGACCTGAAGGACAATAACCTAAAGACCATTGAGGAAATCATCAGCTTCCAGCACTTACATCGTCTCACTTGCCTTAAATTGTGGTACAACCACATTGCCTACATCCCCATGCAGATAGGCAACCTAACCAACTTAGAACGCCTTTACCTGAACCGTAACAAGATAGAAAAGATCCCCACCCAGCTCTTCTATTGCCGAAAACTTCGGTACTTGGATCTCAGCCACAACAACTTAACTTTCATACCACCAGATGTTGGACTACTTCAAAACCTGCAGAATCTGGCTGTGACAGCCAATAGGGTAAGTGAGCAAGGAGCTGAGTTGCTGTGTGCAGAAAGAGTGCTGGCACTTCTGTTATCTGTGTGGTTAAACATGCTACAATGGTCTGTGGATACAGCTGGCACTGTTTTTATATCTCTTTGAGGGGTTTATCTAAGGCAAAACATTGCAGATAGCTCTGGGGCAAGCCTGTCTTCCAAGAGTCCTTGTTCCTGTAGCATTTCCTCTCTTGACAGTGAGACTGCTTCCAAGTGCCAGTTGGAGGCTGTTTAGAAATCCTGCAAGTCAGTTGTTTTTCTGCAGTTGGAAGCGTGTAGTATCTAGATTGACATCAATTTTGTGCTTAAAATGGAGAGCTGAGGAACTGTAGTCATAATCTAAAATTATGTGCTTAAACATGTGTGCTTCAGACATATACATACACTATGGGAGCAGCCATGTAGGGAATGCATGTCTGTGGATTACAGCTTTCCTTAGAGTACTTCCCATTTCCATAGTTTGGTCTTGTAAACATGTGCCTTTTGTTTCAGTCTGAGTGCAGTGCAAATTACAGAGGATGGCCAAAGTGTGCTCTGCTGCCTGATTACCATAAGTTGTTTCTTGGCTTGTGTTGGAGGGTGTTTATTTGCTTTAAGCAAATTATATCCACATACAGTTTTTTGTTCCTTTGGGACTCAGGAGACTTCATTTACCATGTCTGACAAAGTTGAAGCTTTCATTCATCCTATCTGCAAGTTCCTGGGAGACTTTTTCCCTTTGAGTTTATTATCACCTAAAGTTGAAAGAGCTTCTAACTACAAATTGCAGAAGATATAATTAGTTGCTTCTGGTTTCTTCTGGGACAAAGCAGAATTGCCCTGGAGCAGTGCTAGTTTTCACTGTCATACATCAAGGTTCTTCCTGCTATTGGTAAGATCTGTTCCTGACTGAATACTGCTGGATCGCTTGTGCGAGACACAGAGCAGCTTGAGTGCGGTTTGGCTTTTCACAGAAGTGCTCTCAAATCAAGTATTTAATTGCTAATGCATTTCAGTATTAGACAGGGTTTCTAAAACTCCAGCCACATTTTGAGGTTATTGTCTGAAAGCTTGTCATGTCTCTGCAGTGTAGAGGCAGCAATTCCAGCTGAACACGTGCTCACTGGGATTTCCTGGCACTGGATGCTTGTGCATCTGTTTGTGTGGGTGGCTGAAGCTCTGGTAAACTTTGTGGTGTGTTACTGTCCAGATAATTCTGTACTGTTTGCCTTCTGGCAGCCTTCCTAGCACAGCTTCCCAAGGGTTAATCTGCAGTGTATTCTCTGCAGTTTTGGGGTGGAGCATTTCATGGATGAGAAGAGTTAGAGGCAGCTCCATTTTCTGCAGCACAGTGTGTGGCACCACCCATTTCTCTCTGGAAAAAAACCCCCATGCAACAGGAAGGCTGGAGCAGCCTTTGTTCCAGTGTGTTTGAAAAAAAATGGTGGTGAGGACCCAGTGGAACAGCCAAACAGTGTTTGTGTCCTCTGCAGGTACGTGGGCAAGCCAGAATTTCACTGGGGCTCTAACAGCCTGGTTACTCCCATTAAATGGTGACAGCAAGAAACACAAGGACTGGTAGACTGGCACTTCCAAAGCCAGGAATCATCTAAAATATTCTTTCCTTGCTCAGCAGTTGTAGTAAATAGAGACTTCTGGAGTTGGCTGGCACTGCTGCCCCATTCTGGAAAGCAGGCTGTTATAACACATTGCTTCCTTCCTAAACCAATACTTGCCCCTCAAATAACTCTATTATTTTCAAGAGTCTGTGATCATTTGATTGCATGTTGCTGTTTGCCAAACACTCCAGTATCAGTAACAATGACTGCATTGAATTGTCTCTAATTGGTCTGGTTTCATCTTGGCTTTTCCTTAGACTCCTCCTTGTTCAGAATGGATTACAGGCTAATTTAGCCACAAATGATATCATATATAATTTGAGTTTTAGAAAGGTCATGTTTGTATATAAAGGCAAATTACAGCCTCCAAGCTGAGACTTTGTATTAGGGGGAAAGTCCTGAATTGCTGCATTTAATTCCTAGACTAGTGTTTGCTAAACCTTAGCCATAGAAAGAAATTCTTTGGGAGGACTGGAGTGTAACAAGGATTTGCTAGAAATAAGCCTTATTAAATTTATGATTCATGATTACCTGAAGGTCATGCTGGGAAAGATAACAGCTGGTGGCATTGTTGTTGTTGCATTTTGGCACTGTCAAAAACCACTGTGACTTTGAGCCTAGAAAGTCTTTGTGACATTTCATAGCCCTACAGAAATGATGGAAGAGGAGTCCCAGTTCTCAGAGCCTGGAGGTTGTACCCACGTAGCCTCTGCTTTTCTTACAGCCAAACTAGAAGTCCTGACTAAATCCAGTATTTGTTCAGTATAATATCAACTGTACAATGGCTGCTTAAAGCAAAGGAGCTATGATCCAGTGACAGAATAAAGGATTTGGGATGGAAAGAAACCAATACAGATGGAAACATGTGACAGTATAGGCCAGCTCTGAGCAGGTTTCTGGTCCTCTAATCCTGACCTTGGAGACAATATCTGCTTTAGCCACCATTGTTGGTGATCTCTTGTAACTAGTGCAGTGTCTGAAAGAGGAATCTGTACAATCATGGTGCTGGAAGCTCAGAAAGCAGGAAGCTCAGAAAGCAGGAACTCACTCATGAGAGAAGTGGATGACTGAAAACAGTGACTCTGTAAACCTTGGAGCGTCATGTTGACTTGTTGGTCACTTACGAGCATGTATCCATGTTTGCTGGTGACTTTGCCTATGATTGATTTCTTTTTTCCAGATTGAAAGTCTCCCACCAGAACTGTTCCAGTGCAGGAAGCTGAGAACGTTGAACCTGGGAAACAATGTGCTGCAGTCACTGCCCTCCCGGGTGGGAGAGCTGATGAATCTGTCGCAGATAGAGCTGCGAGGGAACCGCCTGGAGTGCCTGCCTGTGGAGCTGGGAGAGTGCCCGCTGCTGAAACGCAGTGGGCTCGTGGTGGAGGAGGACCTGTTCAACACCTTGCCCTTGGAAGTGAAAGAGCGCCTGTGGAGGGCAGATAAAGAGCAAGCTTGAACCCCTGAAAAAAGGGAAAAACCTCTGATCAACTAGAAGGAAGCAAAAGGCCATTCCAGTCCCCTTTCACCCAGATGCTCCCCTTTCTCCACTCCGATCACTATCAGACTGGCCAAGGAGTCCTTGACAAACATGACTCTGAATGAGTCAGCTTCTTGCCTCAGATGCAGGATGGGGGAGGCTTGGGATCAGGATGAGGATCAAGACAGATTAATTGGCCTCTGAGCAAGGGCTGGTGGGAATTAGAGGTGTTGCTGTTCTTCTGCACAGGAATTGGGGTGAGGTGGATGGTGCTGATGAGAAGAAATAACTTTGAATGGAAGAGAAAAGGAATGTGGGGATTGCTGCATTGCTGCAGTTCCTTATACGTGTCAGGGATTGAGGGAGTCCAGTGTCCTGCAAGCAAGATCAAGAGACAAAGAAACCTCTTGGAAGAAACATCTTGAACCTTCATCTCTGTGACACCTGGTACTGCTCCCCTCTGACTCAGATTCAGTCAGTGAGGCCCCAGACTGGGGGGGGATAGGACACAGACAGCTGATTTTATCTAGATGCTGGCATTAGGATTTGGGAGATAAACATCTCGCAGCTGCTTGAAGGCAGATTTTTTTTTTTTTTTTTAAACCAATTTTCTTTCCCCTTTGCACACTCCCCACCTTCTCCTCTGCTCCTGGAGAAGGAATCAAACTATCTGCTCCTTTAAGGTTGCACTACTGTAACGGTTTCAAGTCACTTGTGAGGGTGAGTAGATCACAGCATCCTTCTCCAGCTGATGTCCTGGAGACACTAACTGACACAATTCCAGAGCTTTAGCCTGTTCTGAAACAGTTGGTTATAGCGCAAGTAGGAGATCTGGAAAAAAGCAGTTGGACTGCCTGATCTACTCTCAGAAGCATTGAGTTGCTTCAGGATCTGGCTTTTAGTTCCCAGCTACTTTTTAATTGCTTGTATTTTGTTGCATATCAAGTAGGAATGTACAACTGGCCAGTGTGTCAGGGGCACTCCTGGGGTGGGAGAGGAAATTTCCTCTGCACCTCTTGTCCCCCATCCTGCCTTCCCCCACAATTAAGTTGTTAATTTAAGTTGTCCGATGCTTTGCCAGTGTTTTTCTTGGATGCAGTCTAGAGAGATGCTTGATTGTTCTCTTCTGTTGTTCCCCTCACTTTAACAGCTGTCAGTTCCTGTTACACCTCTTGACCTAAGTAAGAGGCTAATGCTGATTGAACCTGGTGCTGGAAAAGAAACCTGTACTCCTGTTTCTTCCCTTTTTCATTCCCTTGGTGTTAAGGAGGAGAATGAGAATCCTCTGTGGACTGAGCTCTTCCAGCTTCCTGGAACAGAGCAGTCTTTATTGAAACAAGTCTGACCTGTTTGGTGGTATTTTACAAAAACCCCTCGACCTTCTGTGCTGGCAGAGGTAGATAATGTGTAACCGTAACTGATAATCATGTCCTTTAGGTGGGGTGGTTAAGGTGCCTCCAGGACACAGAGATCTGCACTTTTCCATCAAAAGGAAGAGGAGGCGCCTGGACATACAGGTCCTGGCTGTAACATTCTGCATCAGACCAGCAGGCTGACTCCACGGTGCAGTGCTGCAAGCTGGGGCATGAGAAGTCTGGAGGCTTCCCGTGGGTACAAAGCGGGAAGCTACATCCACCTCCAGAGTGATTCCTGACAAGCTGCCAGTGAGAGCCCTGGCTTAGCAGATCGTGGTGATCCCGTGGATGTTGGGGCAATAAGGCACACTGTGGCTTTCTTCATCAGGTGTAAGATATGAAATATATATATATACTAAATATGCTGAAACCATGAACAATGTTAACTCCACTCTGGATTTATTGATGTTCAGATGCTTAAATAAAGCTACATTAAAATCAGGAGATCTGTTTATAAAACTGCTTTTAAGAAAAATGTAAATCTTGCTTCCCTTAGTCCATTCATTATGAAAAGTCTAAACAGTCCAGGGGATAATATAATTAAATCTCCATCTGGAAGGCAAGGTATTGTAAAAGCTTTTCTGGCTTCTAACAGGGTTAGTGTCTTGAAATTGTGTTAGAGTTGGGGCCACAGCTGAAAGGATGGGGGAGGACTGCTGCTGATTGGATTTTATTTGTATTTGCACAAGCATTTTGAATCACAGAAAGGACAGAAATTGCTAGGCAGGCTTTGCTTCTTGAGTAAAGCAGGAATGGCTTCAGGCTTAGCTACAGAAATGCTGGTCTCCAGTCAGTTCCCGGTGGCAGATAGGGGAATGGACTGGGTGGTGAAGGAAACTTTTTTCCTTGGTCTGTCCTAAAAGATAGCACTGGAGAGTAATGGCCACTGAATGGAGATTTGGACTCTGTTTGCTATTCAAGGCCACTGGGTGACTGTTTTATTACACATGTATTGTAGACTAGGCAGGGCTGAAAGGGCAAAGCACCTCCCAGGAGTTTCACCTGGCTCACAGGAGCAGTGAGTTTTCTCCTGGATGTCCACATTGGTGTTGAGTGTTTTGACTCTTGATTCCAGATGTGGTCTTAGTTACACAAAACTAGGCTTTGCACAGCTGGTTAGAGTTTCTATAGGCAGCTCCTGAAAGTGTGCTGCAGTGCTTCTAGAAGCTTGCAAGCCTCCTGAACAGCTCTGTGTCCCAGCAGGATAGGTGATCAACAGGCTGTTCTGCTAGAAGGGAGGGACTGCCTCCAACTCCTGATCAAGTCACAGTGCTGTGCTCCTGCTGCTTCCTAAGTAGAGACTGCCCTGGGCCTGAGGTGTGCAAAGCAATCGTAAGACAGGCTGGTATTGATCATGCATGAAAACACCAGCTTTGTGCTGCTCTTGCTATAGTCCAGGCTTAACTCTTTTGGTTTTGGCTGCCAGGACTGGAGAACTTCCTGTGTGGCAAATTGGGATGAGTGTTCTGGTAACATTTTGTGCCAGAAACACAGTTGACACAAATATATTGTCTCTCTGAAAGACAGCAATACGTATTATTCTGCTATGCGCTGCTTGGTCTCCCTTTTGATTCCAGAGTATCAGTCTTGTATGATGAGATGGAAAAAGCTTTAAAACTTCCAAGGATAGGATCTAGACCATGAGTCCTGAACGTGTTTATGACTGAGGACTGCTGCAACACACAAACCCACAGCAGAGCAAATCACTCACTTCCCAAACTTGTCTGGATTGCCCAGTCTGTGAGGGATGACCTTGCATCAACAGTCCTTCCTCACTTGCAAGTATTCAGTCAGTGAATATTCTGTGTTTTGCTTTAAGTTTCCATCAGACTAAAACTTAGGAAGTTTATTTCTGACACTGATCTGTGTGTTCATAAAAAGCATTCAGCTTAAGCAGACAGTCACTGCTCTGGTCAGTGTCTTGTTTTCCTGCCACGCTTTTCAAAACAGTAGCAAACCAGATTATTTATTAGCTGCTAAACCATAGAGCAACTTGAATTAAACCCACCTGTTTCCTTAATAGCACTTCTGAGCTGAACAAGTTCTTGGAGATCACAAGGATGCTCATCCCATGTTAGGATTGAAGGTTAGTAACGTGCACTTTACCTTTCCTGCTAAATACCCCAAAAAGTGATAAGTTGCAATTAATTATTTTGAATGAGCTGAAAAGCAAGGAATACCAAACCATTAAATGTGTTAAATTGTGCTGTACGCTGACACTATGCACTGGAATGTTAGCTGAAGTTGTTCTATGTTTCAGATTGTTTTCTGATTTTATTATTTGAGCCCCAGTTAATTCAGCAGCTGGAAGTAATTAACTCTGAGTGGTTAAATAGCTGTTACAAGTATCTTTCATGGTGTGCTGTTCTTTTGTATTAATTATCACTTCTTTTTAATATCCTACCTCATTTTTTATTTTTTCTTATTACCATTTATATACTCCAATTAGCTCACTCCATTTTAATTAAAGTTCTTGGTGTTCATTACCATAAATAGTATTAAGTGGCTTTCTGTTACTGAACCACATGAAGTCCTCTTCTTTTTTTCTTTTTTCTTTTTTTTTTTTTCCCGCTTTAACAATTGATTCTAGGAATTTTGAGAACAATGACACATCCTTTACAGAGGATGATTAGTTGTCTGGGAAAAAGTTTCAAATTGTATTGATTCCTAGGCTGTGACATAGTTTCCTTTCCTTACCTTTTTTCCTGCTTTAGAATGAGACTCAGATGAGTTGAGTTCTTTGAATTTTTAACATTTTTTAGTCCTCCTTCAGGGGAGGAGTAACTTTTCCCCTCCTTAGTAGCTGTGCCTTCTCTAGAGATCTGTAATGGTATAACATCTCCCCAGAGGCACTTGCTCCCTGGAGTGCATTTGCAGCAGTGCCTGCCTGAAGCCAACTCCTCCCTTGGATTCTTTTTCTTTCAACCATGGAGAGATTTCTCAACTTCTGGTGTGGCTTCTCACTGCCAGATAATATTGTCATACCATAAACAGAGTCACCTTCTCTGAAGGTTACCTAAGGTAAGGCTGTGAGGTTGCTGACTAGTTAAGTTATGCTTAAACTTCACTTTTAAAATTTTTCTTCCATTTTAACTCCACTGTTGGGCCACAATGGGTCCTGTACCTTTCCCATACGTGTGCCAAAACCGAGTGAGTTTTCTGTCCTACCTCATTCTAACAGTGCATGAAGCACGGCTGGAATGGGGCAGGAGTATTAAAGTTTGATTCAGACTTTTCTTCCTCCAGCTGTGGCAGTGAGTTAATATTCAGCTGCTTTGGGAGTATGAAATCCTCGAGAAACCTCATCTCCAAAATCCCGTTTCAAAAGTAGTTGCACTTAAATTGCTGGACTCCAATGGCAAAGGTGAACTTCATGTGAGATCACACAAAGGCTTCACTTAGGCTTCCTGGAATTTTCCATCCCTTCCTCCCTTTGTTTCCTTTAAAGGAATTTTATTGGACAATGGAAGAATTTTTCTGGAGGAGACTTAATGAGAAGGGGGCTACTGAGCCTGAGTCATCTATACAGCTGACAAATACATCCATTTCAGTAAGTCACTACTCATGGCTTAAACATGGTTCACTCCCATTGTGTAAATGTGCAAGCAGGGCTGTGGTTTGGCATCTGGGACCTGCAACTTGGTGTAACATTTCAGAATCGTGACATTCACTTTGTACGTGGTATTGTTTGGGCAGCTGAGCAACAGCACCTTCCCCGTGAGCACTGAAGGCTGCTTGTGTTTGCTCTGAAAGGCTTGTATGACTGGACACTTCACCAGAATAAAAGTTTTAATTTGCATTTTCCTTCTATGTCTGCTGTCTTTGCTGTTTCCTGTGTACAAAGGCACTTGGCCTTCCATGATCTTGCTTTTCAGAAGACAGATGTTAATAATTCCATCTGTTGTGTAGGATTATTTGGTTGTTTTACTCATCACAAGAGTCGTTGGGGGATTATGGCAATCCTTTATTAATTCACAAGAGTCGTTGGGGGATTATGGCAATCCTTTATTAATTAAGTAGATGTACAGAGAAAGAGGTGCTGCTCTGTGACAAGCTGGGGCTGTGTCATGGATTTCACTAGCACTTCCAACAAGTGTCTGCAACAGTTTCTGTTGCTGAATTTAAGGCTGTTGGAGTTTGTTTGCACAGTCATGTAGAAGTCCAGTTGGGTTTTCAAACTGTGAACATGAGTCTCCTTCCATAGGGAAGTGGTCAGGAGGGAAGGCAATGGAGACAACTGCCTGTTGCCATAGGAATTGTCTTCAGACAAATACTGGTAAATTATTTCTGTGTCTGCCTTCCCCATGGGCTCCTTAACTGGAAATGTTGGCTGATAGTGTCTTTACCAATTCATGATGTGTTACAGAGAATCAGCCTGTGACTTGCAAAGAAAATCTGAGTTTCTGTGCAGCTCTTTTATTGTGCAGAAAGGTATTTCTCTTGTGTTTTGCCTTCCCTCGCTTCCTTTGTCCATGACTACTTGACCACAGTGACATTGGCCCCACGTCAGACAGAAAATGTGAGCAGTCTCTGAAACAGGTGAGTGGGAGTATGATTTATCTGCTCTTTGAGGAGCTGAGGGAATCATGCTTCCTTTGCCCCTTGTTTCTCATTAAATATTCTGTCACTTGTTGCTGATCATGTAAAAGACTTCAGGACAAGTGAGGCAGTCCAGTGGAAATTTTTCCTCCGTGATAACCCTGGCAGCTCCAAAGCAGCAGTTTTGGTGAGAATGCTAAGCTGCTTGAGCTGGCTTGGCTCCAAATGGTTTCAATAAGAACTTTTATTGAGGAGGAAATTGGTATAATCGTGCCAGTCCAAAAGGCATTTGAAACACTTGAGCTGTACCTTTCCTACAGACATGGGATGGGCTTTGGCAGCTCCCAATGGAGTTTGCCAGAAGTTTTCTTGCTGAGCTAGCAGGAGAAAATGCTAACAGTCTGCAAAAAGAGCTCTAGGAGGGGGAGGAAGGGAAGGAAAAGGGACCATTTCCCAGTTTTGTCTAAGTACTTTCAACCTTTCTATTTAAACCTACTGGGAGAGAAGGATTTATGATGGTGGCATCCTTCTCTTTGACATTTTTTTGGGCATTATGTGGCCAGAGTGGTTTTCCTCTTGCTGGAAAGGTCTTTCTGAGCCTCAAAATAGGGGCAAGGCTGGAATGGCAAAGAACTGGGAGACTCCTAAGGACAGACATACAAAGCTCCTGGAACCAGGATGGCTTTTATCTCCTGGTAGTTGCTGCATTGTTTGCTGTGATATGCTGTTTATATTGCTCAAAACATTGCATGGAACAGGAAAACTGTGGTTTGCTGTTGTGGCATGAACCAAAACAGCCTCTGGAGTCATCGTGTGTACGTAAGGTGGGGAGTGGAGAAGGTGACGTGATAAATTGCTGGAAAAAACCACTGTGTCTGGGAATGAGAAGGACATGACACAACCGTGACGGAGAGGGGCTGAGGAGTGGCGTGGGAGTGTTTTCCAGGAGTGTTTCTCCAGGATTGCTGCCTCCCAGGGTGGGGTGAGGTGGGTCACACGATCAACTTGCAGGTAATAGCTACAGCAGGGTTTTTTCCCCACTGGTCATGCCTCTTAAAAACATTTCCACTCCATGAGTTGGTGAGAGACTGTTATGAGGAATGAGGATCTACTCTAATAGTTTTTTGAGCTTTGCAACATTAGAAACTGATTCCCGCCCCCCCCCCACCCCCCCCAGGTATGTAGTCCAGTAATTAAAGTCTCTGGCAAAATTTAGCTTTTTAAACTACTGAATTCATATCCTTCTGTGTACAGGGAAAAGCCTGAAAACAAGTTAAAACCCTAATTTCCTCTTTATTACATAAAAAAGGAAAACCAGTAAGATGTGGAGAGATTTTATCCACAATCAATTTCCTTACAGAATAGAAAGCTTAATTTTTTCAAACAACCCCTCTTTAAATGGATTTTCAGTTGCTCAAATGTAAACACCTTTCTGTGAGCATTTTGCATTCCTTGCTTTTGTTGGGTTTTCCTTTCACTGGTTGAATGATGCAAGAACCCTCCCCCGTGGTGTTATTTTTGTGGAGTGCTGCTGCAAGGGTGTTTTCAGTGTTTCCTGTAGGAGCAAACACGTTTTCTTCTAGAGAGAAAAACCTTCCCCAGGGATTCCTGATGGGAGGGATGTGTTGGTTGGGAGCGCCACCGCTGGGCGGGCAACTGTTCCTCCCTCTGCTGCCTTTTAGACCCACTTTCTGCATTTTCTCTCTTTGGTTTGAACTTTGGGTGGATTTGGCTTTACTTATTTGTAAATATTACATGGACTTCTGGAGCTGCAGGTGAGTGAACTGAGTAAGTGAAGATGTAAATTACCAAAAAGCAGCTGTGAATGAAAACAACAGAAATATTCTCTATGGGTTTTACCAAACCCTCAGTGAAAGCTTTTTAACAGCTTTTAGTCTGTTTGTCACTTCCTGGGTTGTGGAGCCCTTTCAGGGGATGTGCTGAAGTGCTGGCTGGATTCACTGACTGAGCAAAAAGGGCTCTGTAAGACCCTGAATCAGTACTTAAAATTTGTTCTAAGGCATCTAGATCTCTTCATCCCATTTGAATCTTATTTTACTCCCCCTTATATTTATCCCTGTGATTACCAGTTTAACTGCCCTGCTTTTAAATCTGGGTTGTTAATTAAAAGTGATTCCTCCTTGGAGCTGAAATGTTCATCAAGTTTGTGATTGCACTTGAATAGAAAATTCTTGTGAGCTTTGTTACCACCAAGAGCCAAAGCAAAACTGTGCAGCCATGAATGTCCGTGCCAGGAACAAAGAGCCAGCAACGGGGACAAAAATCTCTGGAGCTGTGCAAGAGTCCAACGGCACTGGCTTTTATCACATGCTGGGACAAGGATCACGTGGAGAGGCGGGGAGTCAGCCCTGCAGAGCCCTGGTGGCATCGTGGTGGTGGGATCTGGGGAGTTTCTGCCCTGATGGCATCTGTAACCCAGCATCAGATCCAGCAGGTAAGGAGCTGCTCTCCGGGCAGGGAGTGTGTCCTAGTGCAGGCAGGTGACACTGTGTGTAAGATAGTCACTGCTAGTTAACCTGTCAGCAGCTCTGGCAAAGATCTGCTTTACCAACAGTTTATATTCTCTTCAGCTTCTTGTATTACATTTATTTTGGTGTGTGAATGTTGTGGCTACAAACTCTTCCAGGGGCAGCTTCTCTTGCAGAGCTCTTGGAGGGATTTCTCCTGCGCCCCTTCTGTCTGTACTGCTCAGCTCTCATCCCTGAACTCGAAATCTTCCTGGCAAAGGATAATCTCCAGGGTATTCTATATAAAGAAACTGAGTTCACTGCCAACAGAGTTCACTTCATTTTGTAAGGAATTGTGCAGTCAACTGTGAGAAACCACCCAGGGATTTTTTCCTTAGAGAAAACAAAGCTTTCCGGCTTGTAAATGAATCTCATTCTGATTTGGCACACAGGTATGACTGCCCTGTTTGCGTTAGTGGGCTTGGTAATTTAATAGCTGCTGGTTACAGGTCTTAGATAAGATATCCTTGAACCACAAAAGGCTCTAGTGATGAGATGATCTCTGCTTTGTGTAGACTGAGGGATTGAGACAGATTGTTCTTTACTGTCTGGAATCTCAGCCTGTTAATGAATCTTTTTTACAATACAATAGAAGCCCTTCCAGAAATTAAAAATTAAGAACATGCTGCCTGGCTGCAGAACTGGAGCTGGGATGATTTTCACCCTGCAAAGGGCCAGAACTGTCTTCTCTTGCTTTGTGCTGCTTCCCCGAGGACTCTGGGGAAGAGCAGTCACCCTGTCTCTTCCAGTTTCACAAGGATGGGTTCCTTGTCCTGGAGCAGTTTTTCAGCGCAGAGGAGTGTGACAGCATGAGGAGCCAGATCCAGAGAATCGTGGCGGAGATGGAAGTGCCGCCGCACTGCCGCACTGCCTTCTCCACCAGGGAGGAGGAGCAGCTCCAGGCGCAGGTACCCAGAAGGGCAGGGCTACCCCTGTTGGAGCACTGGAAGGAGGAAGGGAAAACGGTGATCAGTGTTCACTCTGGGGGAGCAGGACTCTTTCTTCTAACGGAACGTAACACCGGGAAAGGAATTTACTCTCCAGCTTTCTGCAAATGTTTGCTGGGGTCTTATCAAGAGTCTTATCAGTGTGTGGCTCTGCTGTGCTTTCAACCCCTGGTAGCCACAAGCAGAGCAGCTCTCACAGATCACTTTGTACATGTCCTGCAGACAGAAAACTGGTTATTGTCCTGGCAGCCAGCAAAAGAAAAGCGAGGGTGACATCTATTTGAGAGGTTCTTGTAAAACCCTGATCAGCACCAAGACATGTAGTGTTGTGGAAAGCTTTTTTATGAGTGATTTTTCACTGTGTTTTGTTTATGCTGCGGCTTGGTGGGGAAAAAGATGCAGGTGAGTGTTGCTGCTTTGATTGAAGGTTTATTTATGTTTTACAAGGATGCTATCTTTATTGGGCTCTTATCCCTGGCAGGGTAGCTCGGATTATTTCCTAACCAGTGGAGACAAGATTAGATTCTTCTTTGAGAAAGGTGTTTTGGATGAGAAAGGTAAGCCCTGGCCCAAGTTAGCCATAGGGAGGGGATGGGAGAAGGCTGAGTGAGGGATTTGGGGCCAGTTTCCAGCTCAAGGAATGATTCCTGCTTTACAGACAATGTTAAATTCTCGTTTTGTTTTGTAGGTAACTTTCTAGTTCCAAAGGAGAAGTCCGTCAGCAAGATTGGTCATGGTATGTTTAAAGGATGGGATTTGGAGAGGGATGGACAAGAAAACTCACTGTACATAACTGTCTGCAATTCTCTCTGTGCTGCCCCTCACTCTCTGCTCTCAAAGGACTTAATCTTCTGTTCCAATCCTTTTCAAAAACCCTTCTCAGAGATTTTTCAGTGATGAATAGCTCAGAGTCACTGACATGTGAAAGTTTGGACTTCAGCCCTTGGCTCTTTTATGTAAGAGATTTGCTCTAACAATTTACCACCTGAGACTGGTGACACTCAGTACAGACCAAACTCTCACCTGTGTCCTGTGCTATGCTGGGCTGCTGATGCCAAAGCTGCCTTCCCTCCTGTGGTGTCACCAACCCCTTTTCTTTACCCTTACTTAGTAAATAGGTCTCAGTTTGACCTATTTCCTCTCTCCGAGCTCTTGGACTTGCATTTTGATCCCTTTTGTTTTCAAACAATACATGGAAAATAAGAGCAGGATTCCCTGTGCCTGCAAACACATGAACTTTGTTCAGATTAAACATCACTACTGTTGGAAATTCAGTACTAAGAGTTCTTGTTCTTTTGCTTTTCTCGGAAAAACACTCTTCCCTTCCCAGGCCCTCTGCCATTCTGTCACACTTCAGCTTTTCCTCAGGGGAAATGAAAACAACTGTAGATTCCTGCTGACCCAGCAACTTAACAATTCAAAAACCTTCTCTAGACTGTAATTACTCCTTTTGGTCAAGTCTCATCCCTTGCTCAAGAGCAGCTCCTGCTGGACCTGGGCATGTGTCCTCATTGCAAATCTGTTCAGGATGAGCTGGAGGCACAGGTCTGAGTCTTTGCTTTGTGGATTTGTCAGAGATGGGTTGTAGCAAGTGTCTGCACAACTCTGACCTGCTGGCTGGGGCTCTCTGAAGGGCACCAAAGACGAGCTCTAGCTCCTTTTTTTGCAGTACTTCACTTTCCAGGTAGGTCTTCAGAGGTGTGTTTTTAAATGATGAATTCACCCATATGCCTCAGGGTCACGTGTATTGGTTGTCACTTGTGTAATATAATACTGAAGCACATAATACTCCATTTTGTTCACTCTGTATACACTGGCTTTTATATGTGTGCAGTTTGTGGCCAGGGAGTGATTATATTTATGGTCTCTACTGATGATTGTACAACTTCTAAGTGTCCTATCACCTTAGGTGTGATAAGCCACGTTTATCCATCTTGGGAGGGATGAAAGTTTCTGGCTGCAATTTATACTGCTTGGCTGTGGTGTCTGCAGCTCATCACTGAGAGCTGCCACGTTCCCTTCACCTCCTGAAATCTTCAGTCTGAGCCTTTTCTTTCCCCTTAGCTCTACATGCTTATGATCCTGTCTTCAAGCAAATCACCCACTCCCCCAAGGTGCAGGTGAGCTGTAACTACTTTGACATTCCTGGGGAAAAAAATCGTGGAGTAGTTAATTTTAATTTTCTAGACTCCCAAGTGTAGTTATTCTGTCAGTGAAAGGAAACTTAAATATCTTCAAAAAATGATGTTATATAGTGTGCAGAAAACTGCAAACATAAATCTTGGAAAGTTTTCTTGCAGGAATTGGGAAGAAAACTAGGCCTGGAGAGACCAGTAGTTGTGCAGAGCATGTATATTTTCAAGGTACAGTAATTCAAGTTGTCTTGTCACTCAAGAAATAAGACCCTGTTAGGTGGGAAGCTGTGAAATTCTTCACACATCAATTTTTTTTCTTTGCAGCAACCTGGCATTGGTGGTGAAGGTGAGATTTGTGTTATCTCTGTATCACACTGCAGATAATGCTCCTTTAGGAAAGGAATATAACCAGGGAAAAGGCTCAGAATCAGACTTAAACCCCTGAGTTTGGTGGTCCAAACCTTCTTAAAGTTATTTTTAAAATCTATTTTTTTTCAGAAAAGTTTCTACATCATATGCAGCTTGAACAAAGAGCTGTTTTTACATTTGCAGCAGGCTGAAAGGTGGTATTGTTATGTAAAATTTCATGTGTGTAATAGATGGGTGGGCAGGGGAGGGCTCTGAGTGAAGGAGATGCAACCCCAAAGTCCTTCTAGTGGAACTGAATTCCATTGAAGACCCCAATGACTGTCTCTCCTTGCAGTGACACCACACCAGGATGCCACCTTCCTACACACAGAGCCTCTGGGCAGGGTTGTGGGGTTCTGGATCGCCCTGGAAGATGCCACACAGGAGAATGGCTGCTTGTGGTTCATCCCTGGCTCTCACACCAGTAAGAGCATGTGTGTGACCACTGCTGGTCACCAGCACAGTTCTGCTTTTCCCCACCTCTAGTGCACACAGGGCAGCTTTAAACTACTGCTCACCTCATACATTCACTCAATGAGTGTAATTATAGTGCTTTTCAGACTTTAAGGCACTCATTCCTCAAACTCTGGAGCCAGCTGTACTCACATCATGGTTTATGCTCCTATAGAAAGCACAAATGGACCAAAGGTTGGCTTTGCATAAGTGTGACTTTTTGTGTTCATAGGGGTCTGTTGCAATGCACAGAAGAGGCCAGAAAGGCAAACAAAAGGCAGCTGTTTATCTGTTTCTGCCACAGCTGGAAAACCCTAAATCTCTGCTTAATGAAAAAGACCTCACCCAAATTACTAAGGAAAGTGTGAATATAGTAATAACAAAGTTCCTATCACTGCCAAGAGAAATCACTGATATTGTTCCTTTGCTGTGCAGAATGTAGCCAGGTGTTTAATTTTTGTGTTTGCTTATTCTGTGGATTTGCAGACGGGATTAGCCGGAGGATGGTCCGTGCAGCTTCAGGTGCCTCAACATGTGTGGAGTTTGTAGGATCAGAGCCAGCCTATGATGACAAGCAGTTCATACCTCTGCCTATAAGTAAAGGTACAAACAACCCCAAATGTGGCACTTCACAGCTCAAGAAAACACAAGGGAGCTAAAATCAAATTTTAACTCTTACACCTTCCCTTCCGCTGGAAAGCCAGAGCTCATCTTTTGGAAAACAGCAGTCCAGGTGATTCTTTCCCACAGGTGGACTCGTCCTCATCCATGGCGAGGTTGTCCATAAGAGTGAACTCAACAACTCAGAGTCTTCTCGCCATGCATTCACCTTCCATGTGATGGAAGCCAAAGACACCACCTGGAGCAAAGAGAACTGGTAAGGTCATGATCCTCACAAGTGGCTGAGGAAAATGGAGCCTTTCCAATGCAATAGTCAGGATCACTATTGAGGGTCTTGCCTGTCACAGTTTGTTGGCAGTACCTCAGCTGGTGTTGATTTCGTACCTGCAGAACTGGAATAGCCTCTGAAATTTTGCTTTTATCTCTTCCTTACTCCCTAGGCTCCAGCCAACTCCTGAGCTGCCTTTTCCATTGCTCTACACTTGAAGTTAGTGACTGGGTTGTGGAGTCAATAGCTGATCGATGTTCCTTTCTGATTGTTCATTCATGGTCTCTTTAAACGCAACATTCACTACATCAGCTCTCAATGTTCATTTATCCTCCACCTCAGAACAAGGATCATTATCACAGCCCAAAACCTGCAGAAGCTTCTACTGCAGCAGGAGCCCTGCCAGTGTGAGAATAGTCACCCAGTCCTTTTGGTAAGGAAACACCTTCAGTCTTGAAAACAGACTGGTTGTCTGGGACCAGTTAGCAAGTATTTCTCCCTGCAGATAGTATTTTCTGTTTAAGAGCTTAAGTGCATTTCTTAGCTGGTTGATCCCAGCAATGCAGATCGTGGGGAGAAGGCTGATTTTCTCCCTTAGGTCTCTGTCATATTGTTGGAATAACAGTGATTTAAAACGGTCTTCTTGTGGGCAATATGAAGCAGGAAGTCTGCTTTTTAGAGTCAATCTTCTAAGTATTCCTGGCAAACTGTAGCTGAGTGTTTCATCTCTTGATGTGTTGATTAAAAATATGACACTTCTTAAAGATTCACGTTGAAATGATGGAAACAAAGAACTTCAATCAAACTCTTTACACTTAAATAAAAAAAATAGAAATTCTCCTTTTCATCTCCATCATCCTTTCTTTGAAGAAGACACAGTGTGACCTTCTCCTAACAGATGGGGACAGTGCTAACTGGTGAGCAGTTGGAACTCTCAATATACACAAGAACAATTTCTATCCCCAAAACCTCACCAAACTCAAACCAACTTATAGCAAGGAATGTTTGGAAACGCAAGCTACATGTGAGGCAAGCTCCAGCCTGTGTCCTGAACTGAACAGAAACTGTGTAGGTGTGATTTCACCAGCACTGGCACAGTGGCAACCCTGAGATTGGAGCCCAGTGTCACCCATGCAGGAATTACATCAGAGCAACCCTAAGGCTGCTCAGGGCTGTGGTGGAATGAACCCAGTTCTTAGACTCATCCCTTTCAAAAGTAAATTGGGGAGCTGGATAATGGCAGCAGGAGGGTTGAAGGCAAAGCCTCTGTATTCAAAAACTACCTTTTCTAGTTTGTTCAAAGGTTGTGAGCAGGGTGGAAGGAAAGCAAATTTCTCTACCTCTGGTGCTATTTATGGCATCAGTGGTGAAGGCTGTGGCTTGTGACAGGAGCAGCTCAAGCTTTGTTTGTGTCTTTCCATGAGAGGAGTTAATAATTTAGAATTCTGCTGAGGAGGGATAGTTTGTCCTGATTTGCACCACTGCGTGCCGTGTGCAAAACCATCTACTTCAAGTGCATAAATAAAATCAAAAAGCTGGATTGATTGGCAGGATTTCCTGTTAAATGTGAAGGAAACAGCTCAGCAGTTACTGAGTTGGGTTTCATACAGAGTATCTGGCAACTTACTGTGTTAGTAACCAGCTCTGGCCAACTTTGGCATCCTCAGGAAAAGCAGCACCAAATCCCAGGAGCCCTTCCCAGGCAGGGGGATGAATTGGGCAATGCTGCCTCTCAGCTATTCCAGTCCTGGCTTGTTGCAGGGACACACAATACTGGATTCTGGAGCCAATCCTGCTGACCCAGAGACTGGTTTCACTTCACCCCTGGTCTTACTCTCACTCCCAAGACATGGTCTCAGAGCTGCAGGGCTGCAGGACAGTGTTGTGTAAGATATGTTGGATTTCCCCCAAACTGTTCCCAAAAGTGAATTAAAAAAGAGTCAGAAGTTAACTTCATGATGCAAACTGGAGTCCTGGAATGACCATCTCCTGCTTGGACACATCCCTGGAGACAGGAAGAGGCAGGGAGAACACTTGTGTTTTGTTCTAATGGACACCTGGCAAACCTGTGAGAAGAGACTGTTGATACAGAAGGGTTTCATACTTAAAAATGAAGTGAGTTTTTGGCCACAAAATGGTAGATGCAATTTTAATTAAATGGACAGAATTCAGTGGCTTTAGTTAATTTGTTAATAAAAGCATTTTTATAAATTATTTCAACAGCTGGCTGAAAAAATGTAACAACTAGAAAAGTGCAATAGTAGAAAATTTTATTGACTTCAACAGATTTTCTGCTTTCAGGATTAATGTGTAATTAGTTTTAGCTGTGACTTTGCTTAACTTTCCCCCATATTCACTCCAAACAAATTTAGAGATTAAAATCTTGAGAAAGATAAAACATTTTTCTTGCTGAATCAAACTTCAGAGCCAAAGATTCACCATTCTTTTAGTAGGGTTTGGAATGAGCAGTGTCTGACATTCCCAAACCTACCCCACCTGCACCACTCAGCTGTGGCAGCTACTGAGTTTGGAGTTTTGTTTGTGCATCCTGGTGTGGTTTTGGGTCTTGCTGAGGGGACTGGACACAGCTGGACACTTGTACCTGCTTCCTGTGCCCACCCTTGTTATCAAACATGCTTTACATCGTGCTTATACAGAAATGAGAGTTCACACATCAAACACAAGACACAGGACTCGGTACAGAAACAAGGTACAGTGCAGAGGTGGAAACATCTGAGAGATTTGCTTGTTTATTTTTTCCTCTCTAATTGACTTACCTCTTCTTCCTCTGCTTCTCTTGAGCACCCAGAAGAAACTTAAATTGGATTATTAAACACAACTGCTGTTTTTATCAGTCATGTTTGTTGCTCTGAGAACATAATTCCATCTGTTTTTGATGAGAAGAAACAAGACCAAATCAAACCCGTTATTTTAAATAAGTATTTTTCATTTCTGTTTTTAACATTTTTCTCTGCTGTACCAAAAGATCAGCTCTGAGCTTTCACTGCAGTGTATTTTCTAGTACCACTTTTCTCTAGGAAGGGAGAGACCTCTGTTCCTAGAAGTGCTTCTATGCCATGAGCATGATCTGGAGGTAGAGAGGCAACAGCAGATTATCAATTTGGGTAGTGTAAGCTTCCAAAAGAGAAACCAAACTCACAGATGCCAGAATCCAGGCGTAGCTGGAGTTCAGATTCACATTGCTGTCAAAGATCAGAATGAGAGCCACAGCAATGATCTGAGCAAAAATAGCTGTCATTGTCCCTTCAAAGGTCTTCTTTGTTCCTGGCCATTTGATTTCCCCCATTGTACTGCCAAAAACAGAGGCAATGGTGTCTCCTACCCCTACTGCCAACACCCCAGAGTAGGGGACCAGTGCTCCTGCCCCGGGCAAGGTGCCTTTAGGAGCACAAGATCTGGGAAACAACCACACTGGGAGGGACATGCCAAGGAGGAGATAAATATGAGTCAAGATTAGAGGTCCACTGTCTCTTTCATCCAAGAAAAGGGAGAGCAAATGCCTCAGGGTTTGTCCGAAGGGTTTGATCCTGAAGTACCGAATGTACTCCAAGAAGATAAAGACTGCCAGACACAGCACTGCAGCAACGTAGAGGAGCTGGCGGTCATAAATTAGTCCAGGAACATAAGTAGCTACAACAATGAAATGGAAATATTTCCTGGTTATAGTCGAGGCCTGGTGTTTTTTAGATTCAGATGATCTCTTGGCGTTCTGGTAGAAAACCACACCACATGCTGAAGCAGCCAAGAGAGTCCAGTACATGAGAAGGTAAAGTCTTGTCTGTGTCTGAAACAGAAACTGGAGCAGCCAGAACAAAGGGTTCCTCTGGATCAGGCGGTACAGCCAAGGCATGATGACCCCTAAGCCTAACACTGCTGTCATCATGTGGAAAAACATGGAGGAGATCCATGTGCCCGAATCCATGAAAATGAAGAGCACAGTGAAAAAAAGACCAAGAAGAACAACTCCAACAACTGCTACCAGAAGGAAGAAGTCAATGGGATCCCCTCTGCCCTCGATTACATTCAGTGAGCGCTTAATGAGCTGATTGAGAACAAAACTTACACCTCCAAGAACCAGCAGCGCTTCTCCAGGAGTAAAACATCGAGGCAACAAGTACAGCAAGATCATACTGAGGTAGACAAAAATGAGCAGCACTTCTAGAACCTCAATCACTTCTGAGACAGTCAAGGAATGTTTCATGGTGTAGATAATCACGCTGCCAGCAATACCAGTCAGGATGCAGGTGTTGGTTGGCACAGGTTTGGTGATGCCAACGGCTAGGACAGACAGGAAGAGAGCGAGCAGCATTCCCGTGGAAGCCACGACGATGCCGAAACGCTCGAAGTACACGATGCCTGCAGCCCTGCACCTCTCCTTCATCACCACCCCCAGCAAGGGGATGACCATGCTGGCGGGCAGCAGGCCGCTGTTGGCTGCCCCCCGGAACTGGAACACGGCTCCCCCCAGCTGCAGCAGCCTGTCCCATTTGAACTGGACGTAGAAGGCCTGGATGGCCAAAGCGACCGTGCACCAGGAGAATCGGTCCCACACCGCCGCGTGCACCGACAGCACGATGGTGAACACCAGCAGGGACTCCACCAGCACCGGCTTGTTTAACATGGTTCCAGCCCAGTGTGCCTCAGGCTTGCAGAATCTCAGGAGTCCTGATGTGCTCAGGTGTCCATTAGGAAGAATTCCCTTCCATGCTACTGCAACTCCTATTAAGAAAAAAAAAAAAAGCAGGCAATTCAAGCAACTACTAGGAGAGCTAAAGTATTTGCACAGCTGTTTTGTTCTTAAGTTCAATTTAAACTGATAGTTATGTGCCAATTGCTAATGTCAACACACAGATGACTAAAAAAACAATAAAACCAGTGAGGTGAGCCAATCGCACACTTCACCTTCACTGAGTGAAGGCTCACAGCCCACTGACAGCTGCCCTGCAAACCAAACTTTCTTCTAAACTTTTGGACTGGAAGATAAGCAGTTGAGATAATCAGCAATGGGCATAAAAACTCTGTTAGGTTAAATCTCATCTTATCTTCTTCAAAGAATTGTGGGCATTGACAACATTGTGCGATTCTCACCAGCATTTATTGCTTTCCGTCAACCTTGATTTCTCAGTGGATACATAATTTGATAATCAGCCACATGTAAACCTCTGCCATTACACTAGCACCTCTTCTGGGCTCTTTGAAGGTCTCAGGTTCTTAATTTCTGTTGGAAATATTATAGCTGATCCAGTTGTGTGTATTCCAACCAAAACGGGATTCCTTTATCCTTTCTGGCCCACCCTTAAGCTGATTAGCAGCAAACTCTTATTAAACTCTGCTCCCCAAGGCTCATGGCCAATATCCTCCATGCCAATATTCTCACCAGCTCCCTCCTGGAAGACCAGAAGGCCAGAAGTTTACTTAAGGTTCTCTTTTTGATTTTCAGCCAGTGTTGAATTAGATTACCAGATTACAAAGCTGACAAAGTAATAGCAATATTACTGAGGAACTATTACAGTTTGTACAGTTAAACTTCCTTAGACTCTGTGTCTACAGTGTTTAGATATTCATGACTTTTTACTGAAAACTTAATTATTAATAGATTGCTTTTTGGCATCCTTATTTGTACAGCCTGAAATACTTGATTGCCAAACAGTTTCATTACATGCACTGTTGCTACACAGCTCCATCAGGCCAAGTGCAATCTTTTGTCATTACAATTAATTTTTAAACAGGAGAAGAATTAATCATACAGTCAATAAAACAGAACTGCTCTGGGCAATATCTACCTCCAAGCAATAATGGGTTTGGGATCCCACTCGTTACTGTTTCGGAGCACTGGGGAGGGAGAAGCTTAAGGCTTATTTGAGAAGAGGCAGAGGCAATGTCACCTGCCAACAAGAGTCCTCCCACTCAGTCTGGCAACGTCAAGGTTGCACTCCAGCTCTTGTGTCAGTGGCACTGACAGCGTCCTCCCCAGGCTGCCTGGCTGCAAGACAAGGCAGAATTTCGCCCTGGGTAAGGTCTCTAAGGCAGCAGCTTTGAATGTTCAG
This sequence comes from Entomyzon cyanotis, assembly GCA_024500445.1. Classification (NCBI taxonomy): domain Eukaryota; kingdom Metazoa; phylum Chordata; class Aves; order Passeriformes; family Meliphagidae; genus Entomyzon; species Entomyzon cyanotis. The sequence continues at coordinate 5,706,596 of JAKEPQ010000670.1, forward strand.
ACCTGACAGTCTGCAACACGATGTATTTCACTGCTGAATTATTTCGTTTTCTGGTGCCTGCCGCAAGCCCCTCCTCCTCAGCTTCTCTCAGGTAATGTGCAGCTTCTCAGCACAGCCGTTCTCTCACCATCGATCGGAACCCCTCACCCCCGGATCAAGCCACACCGAGCGTTTTCTGCCCTTTCGCGATCCGCATGCCGGCTGCTCTGGGCAGGGGAGCTTCCCCCTGCTGTGCTGCCAAACACCCAGCAGCGCTCCGCTCGCCGCAGCCCCTGCCCGCTCCCTTTCTTCCCCGCAGCGCGGACTCCCCTCAGCCCGCGGGCTGCCCGCCCCCTGCCCTTCCACGCTGCTCGCCGCCGCCTCTCCCGCTCAGCCGCGGCACCCACAACCCATTCTCTGCTGCTGGGAAGAGCAGCCGCCCGCGGGAGGTGTCGGCAGCGCTCCCGGGCGATCCGCGGCTCCAGCGCCGAGCTCCCGCCCCGCCCCGCCCGGCCCGCCGGCCCACCTCGCAGGACGCCGCCATCTTGGCGCGCCGCTGTCACATGACCCACTCATGGGGAGGGGGCGTGGCCCAGGAGCACCACGTGACACCGGCGTGGGGAGGGAGGCGGGGCTTGTGGTCACGTGAGAGCGGAGCGAAGATGGCGGCGGGCGGGCTGAGCGCGAGGTGCGGGGCTGCGGCCGCTCCGGCGGAGGGAACGCGGGGGCGACGCGGAGGCGGCCCCGGCTCTCGCTGCGGGCGGCTCCCGCTCTGCGGGACCGGGGGCCGAGGGGGGCCGTCGAGGAGCGGGCGCAGCGCGGGGCCGGGAGGGTTTAACTGCGGCGGGGCGCGCGCCGGTCTGGCCCCGCCCCTGCCTCGCGCGCGCGGTGAGGCTCCGCCCCCCCGCTGAGGGACCCTCAGGGATCCCGGAGGCTGCAGTGAGGAGCGACTGGCGGCGATTTCGCGGTTATTTCATTCTGCCGCGCGACATGAGAGGCTGGGCAGGACTCCGTAGGAGCCATTGCTGTGGCGGGGTCGGGGGCTCGATCTGCGCTGCCGTCGCGGTGGTGCCCGACAGGCGCTCGGTTCTTTCCTGAGGGCGAGGAGCGCGCCAGGGCCGGCTGCACCTCCCGCGCGGCTCCTGACAACGTACGAGTCAAATACACACGTGGAGATGTGTAACGGATGCGATTCAGTGAATCCTGTCTTCAGTGATCGCCTTAGTTCGGTGGTTTCGTTTCTCCAGAGCACGTTTTCTGTCATTTATTATAACGCTTTTACGCTCTGGAGTTTCCCTAGTGTCTAATTTTTATTAAATGAATGACACTACTGTTACTTGTGGTTGCATACAGAGAGCTTTCCTCCCTTAGCTGTCTTGGAGCCTTATTAATGAAGGGACAACAAACCACGGTCTGTTTTATTCACAGAAGAGGTTCTGAGGGAGTGAAAAGTAGATGGGTTGGCTTTGCTAGGCTGGGGCTCAGATTTGACAATAAATGACAGAAACTGTGCTCAAGACAAACGAGTGCACCGATCTAACATCATCACTGAATCTGAGATTCATTGAATTGCTTCTTTGACATTGCTGTTCAGTGCTTGGTGAAATTCTGGGCCTGGGGGTGCTCTGTGTAGGCTGGAGAGGTTCGTGTCAGGGAAGTGCACTCAACTATCGAGGAAAGAATAGGGAGAAATTGTGTTGATGGGTGTGCTGGAAATAACAGGTGTTGTCATTCATTAAGTGTCACCACCTGTCAGAAGTGGCAGATGACTTTCGCTGTCACAGTGAGTTATTTTAATAATGTTACTCTAAAAATAAGGCAGTGAGTGTTCTTGTGTAGACAGTCTTTGCGTGGGGAGTTACGGTGTTTAAGTCCTCATTTGTAATACATTGCTAACAAATCATCATTTGTCTAAATGAAATACTCTTTTTGGCAAATATCTTTTCTCTGGGCTGTTGTAGGGAGACTTTTTTTTTTTTTTGAATGCAGGGTAAGGATGTGATCTATAATTCCTTGTAGTGCAGGTTGGCTTTTCTACAGAGTCCTCAGGAAGAAATGAGAAGCTGGTTGTAAATGTTCTGGTATCTGTATAAATATGGTGCAGTTTTTCACTTCACACAGTTTTATGCTTTGTTTAGGGTGGAAGATGAGACTGATGGAAGAATTTGTTGGAAGGAAAGCATCAAATGTAACAATGAAATGTTGCTCTATGCCTCCATTGACTTTCTTCTTAGGAACCTTAAGTGTCTTGAGTAGCAAAATCAAATTGAGCTGGTAACCTGATACCAATGTGAAGCTTTGATAGGAGTTCACAGGTCTTGCTGTGTCAATTGTCACCCTCTCTGGATTTTTCCTTGGTTTTTCCAGGACATCTGAAACATGTCAGATAAAAGCTAATGTTCCTTAAATATTTTTTCTTGTATTGCAGTGTAATTTGCTGTGAGTTAATTGCAGGCTTGAAAAGTGTAGCTAAATGGAAGCCTGGAATAATATTCATCATTAAAACACTCTCTCCCTTTTCCTTGTGTTTACAGGAGCAGCAGAGAATTATGGACAATTCTTTTGGGCAGATCAGCTTTAAGAGAACCAGTAAGTCCATGTCCTGCTGAGCAGGTTTGGCCATCAATGAATGGGCTCCATGGCCAAATACATAATTTGTATGTCCCTTTGAATATTAGTGAAAATAGTTTTTGCTGCTTTTTCTTCTTTCTCAGTGTGATTTTTGTTCCCCTATCTCTGCTACTGGCTTATTCTTCCACTGCTTGTTTACAGCTGCTTCATGAACTGCCTGGAAGGGTGTATGGAAAAGGTGGTTCCTTTTCTGGAGTGGGCACAAGTGCTGCTTCCTGGGGTGCCCTGGGGTGTTCATGTGTGGTACAAGTGCTGCCTTGTTTTCAGGGATGGAGCCTGTGCTTTTGAGAATTTGCCCAGCGGTTGGGAATCCAAAAGTTTCTAAACTCAGTCTATTGCCTCCTGTTTCCTCATCCTTCCTGGGATTAGGCAGTGCAGCTCACTGCCCTGTTCAGTACTGCATCTGGAATCACTCTGAGTCGCAGACACCTGTCTTGTGTTGTTCCTGCCTCTTTGTGGTGGTGGAATTTCTTTGCTTAAATTTAACAAATCTGATACTCAGTAATGCACTTTGGGGAGTCTGTTCAGTGGTGTTTGGTTCTGTTTTAGGCCCAGATTGCTGCAGAGTTGAACAAGCACTGGCAGAGGCTGTTAGAGGGACTGTCATACTACAAACCACCAAGGTACAGTCACTGCCTGATTTTAGACATTAATGTATAATGTGGTGTTTCCTGGTAAATAAAGGGTACAGAATATTGTTGTGTGAAGTATTGAAAGGTCACTGAAGAAAAAGCAAATGTTCAGTTTAAACTGATAGAACTGAAGACTTTTAAATTATGTCTCTTTAGTTCCTTCCTTGGGATTACTGCATTTTTAATGACGAAAATTTCTTTTCTCTTTAGTACAACTTCAGCGGAAAAAATTAAAGCTGATAAAGATGTAGCTGCTCCACTAAAAGAGCTAGGTCTGAGGGTCAGCAAGTTTTTGGTGAGTGAAGCTGCTCTTTGATTATTTTTTATCCCTGGAATGAATTGTTATTGGGATTCTGATATTGAAGTAACTGTCTTGATTTTGAGTAGAGAGAAATTTAAGATCCTTTCATTCAAAATAACTTAAAGGATTTTTAAGTACATGTTGGGGCTCTAGGTCAAACTTCCAAAGTGATGAGTGACTTCGAGATGCTGTGGTTCTCCTGGTCCTTTTCAGCAGCAGCCACCTGCTATTGGTCTGTGTTGGGTTTGTCCAGGACAGCTGCTCAGCTAAAATAGTGATGTCCCTTTAAATCAGTTGCCGTGTTTGACAATCCTCTCAGTTCACCTGCAACGTTCTGTTTCTCTAAGCTAGAAGTTTAGAGTTCAGTGACTGGTGGTATCTTTATTTAAATGACTGACGCTCCTTTATCTGAAGTTAAACTGCAGCTCAGTGACATCAAAGCTTGTGTATTTGGCTTTAAAAGGAGTACTTATTAAAGCATCTTCCTGGTGCAAAAATATTCTTTTGGCATGTTACTTGTTTTGAGGATAAGAGCTGCCTGAGTATTTGGAGAGAATCTTAATTGTTAATGAATTCAGTTGCCTTTTATTAGTTTCAGAGCATTTCTCTTTCTTTTGTTCAGGGTCTGGATGAAGAGCAGAGTGTGCAGTTGTTACAGTCTTATCTTCAAGAGGATTATAGAGGAACAAGGGATTCCCTGAAGGTCCATAGCTCCCATTTATGTTCTGTTTACTCCACATCTTTCCTTAATAACAATACTATTTTGATGCAAATGATCACATGTGAGTCTGAGTTCTGATTGGGAAATGGCTCTGTAGCTTTTCTTTTCTGGAGCTAAAAAGCTCCAGTGCTGCTTTAAGGAAATGTGACAGCAAATATCCAGGCTTATCTCTTCCTGCTTGGATCTCTGCAGGAGCTCAACTCCTCTCTCTATCACAGGAATACAGGAAAGCTACAGATTTGTGAATGAGAGTGGAGATAAAAAATAAATATGTGGTTAAAAATGAGTGTTTTGACTTCGTGCTTTTGGAATCTGTCTTTCCAAAAGAACTGGGAAGAAAAATTGTTTCAGTCATTTTATGAACATATGTTTTGTCAGTAGGTATTTCTCCAGTAGCTATTTATTTTGTTGTGTTTTTTTTACAGACAGTTCTTCAGGATGAAAGGCAGAGTCAGGCTCTGATGCTGAAGGTTAGTAATTTCCATTTGTATTTTCTGTGGAAAAGATCTGTTGGCAGCAAACCTACTTCTATGGAAAATCTTGAAATAGTTGAAGTATTCCTTCATATAAAAGATGGCTTTTAGAAGGTGCTTCTGAAATTGAGTGATGTGCATGTAGGTTTGAACAGTGTTAGTAATTGATACAGAAATGAAATTTTTTGCTTAATGTCAGGGAATTTAACTGGATAGATGTACATTGCTTATTTTCCAAAGCTTGTAGGTTTTTTTGATACTGTCTGATGTGACAAGATTGATGATAATTTCTGACAGAGATGTCTTTGCCTTTCTTTTCCAAGTTTTCACACTTAACAGTGTAATTATTGACCTGATCTTATGGCAATCTCTTGAGTTCTGTAACGTTAATTAAGTGTTGTTTTTTTCCCCACTAACTTAAAAATTGCTCAGTTGAAACTCCATCTGTAGTAACTCTGTAGTCCTGTGGTGAAGGCCTTGGCAGTGGATGGGAGAGGGAAGTGGATGGGAGTTGGACACTGTGCCAGGTTGGTATTGATGGCACTTAACATTCACAGCTCGCTGACTACTACTATGAGGAGAGGATCTGCATCCTACGCTGCGTCCTGCACCTCCTCACCTATTTCCAGGATGAGAGACACCCTTACACAGTGAGTCCTGGATGTGATGTCATTGAAATAGGCTAAATATGGAAGCTATGTGGTAGTTCCCTACTTGTGTGAACAGCTCATGAGTGTGCATGTGAGAAGTTCATGGATTTGTTTGTTTGTTTGTTTAAGGCACAGTACTTCCAGTGCATTGAAAAGTTGGACAAGGAACTCGTTCCGAATTACCGCAAACAGTTCGAAGCGTTGTACAAAGCAGAAGCTCCTACATGGGAAACACATGGAAATCTCATGGTATTTCATTTCTAACTATTATTTATCAAGCTTATAAAGTCTTTCCTTGTATGTAGTGTATTGGAAAATACATCTGTGCAGATGCAGTTAAACAAGACATTTCTCCTGATCCAAGAAACATAAAATTTGTTTTCTCTCTAACAGAACACACTTTTGCTCAGAGAGTTTCATGAAACTTACTGTTCCTTACAATAAATCTGTGGAGAGCACTAGGCCAACAGAGCCATATATGTGTAGTTGTTCATGATCTCTCTGTACTTACAGTAGCTTTCCTTGCCATTGACACAATTGCTGGCTACACAAGCTGTTGAGATGCCTCCACATTTCTCAGTTTTTGACTGCTTTGTCTGCCCTGTGAGCTTTGACATGTGATGGTGGAACTTTCCTTTGTGCAGACAGAACGTCAGGTTTCCCGTTGGTTTGTGCAATGCCTCCGGGAACAGTCCATGCTCCTGGAAGTCATCTTCCTCTACTATGCATACTTTGAAATGGCACCTGAGGAGCTCCTGGCGTTTGCAAAAATGTTTAAAGAGCAGGGATTTGGCACAAGACAAACCAACAGACATTTAGTAGATGAGAGCATGGATCACCTTGTGGATCGTATTGGGTAAGTGTCATGTGTATTTGTGAAGTGGGTACAGAGCAAAACAATTGTTTTTCTCAGGAAAAAATGCATTTAATAATTATGTCTTTGTTATTCTGCGTGGGCCATGATTTGAGGGGGAATGAGAATCCTGCTGGGTGGCAGAGTTATAAAGGTAGAAAAGCTGTCTTCAAATTTCAATGACCTTTTTTGTCTGTTCAACCAGAAAAGGTAATTGTGAAGGTTGTAATTTGTCCTATCAAAATTTGAATTACTTGCTGTTAATTCCTTGTCATTTCTTATTGTTCCAAAGAAAGCTGAACAAAGCAAACTAGAGGTTGCTTTTTGACCACTCAGAGTTTAAATAAACTCACCTTAATTGTCAAATAAAGGTTCTGACCTACTTGTTTTTATTCTTCTACTGCTTGTAGCTACTTTAGTGCTCTTATTCTGGTGGAAGGCATGGAAATTGACTCCCTCCATGAGCGTGCTTTGGATGACAGGACGGAGGAGCACAAGCTGGCCAACAATCAGCACATCCACCAGGTAAAACACTGGCAGAGGAAGCAACCCCTCCTCAGGCCTAACAATACAGAACTTACTGTGATTACCCAGGCACTGCTGTGTCTGTAAACTTCTGATCCTTGGGCTTGTTGGCCGAGTTTAGGAACTGGCATCCACGTAACCTGAGGAGGATGTAATGTGCTTGTTGAGTATGGATTACTTTCAGATCTCAGTTATTTTGTTTCTGTGCAGGAGATGGACAATCAGCTGCTGCAGTTAGGGGATGTCTCACATCATGCTCCGGTGCTTTTGGCCTGGGCTCTGCTCCGTCACACCATAAACCCAGAGGAGTCCACAAACATCATCAGGAGAATGGGCAGCACTGCTATCCAGCTGAATGTTTTCCAGTATCTGACAAAGCTGCTGCGATCCCTCAGCAGTGGGGGCAAGAATGTGAGTTTCTTATGATTGTGTATATAAGCTTTTGAAGGTCTTTAACTGCACTTAATCTAAAGCTGTGATGGGAAGCAGATGACTGAACCAATATTCTTTTCAAACATGAAGTAAAGCATGTTCTATCGTTTTACCTTCTGTCAGTGAGGATCAGAAATCAAGTTGGAGTGGAACAGATTTTTATGCCCAAAGAATAAAAAAAACTTTGCAAAATCCTTTTGACTCCTACAAACACTGAGTGCTGCTTTTTTAATTTTGATGTCTGGAAGGTATTTCTAGTGATAATGGTAGTGGCAAGACTTCTCATTTCAGTGAAATATTTCATGTTAATGGGGAGCTTAACTAATGACTGGTGCCTGTTTTGCTGCCCCTTTGCAGCAAGAATGTATGAGAAAGGCAGTTACTCGGTGTGTAAAGGAGACTGAATAGAGTTACAGTGCTTTTGTAATTCATAGTCTTTCCCATAACAGCCTTGTGTACTCTTTCTTTGCAGTGCACTGCAAGCACAGCTTGTATGTGTATTTATGGACTTCTTTCCTTTGTCCTGACATCGCTGGAATTACATACATTGGGCAATCAGCAGGTAAGCATCCAAGGCCCTTTGTATCTGTTACATAATTTAAAATAGCCTGTTATAACTGATGCTAATTGCCTATTAAATTATAATCCTTCATTTCTGACTGCAAACCTTATGTGGCTTAGATAGGCCCAAATGAGTGATTTGCTGGTTTTCCTACTTCATTTACACCTTGCAAACCTGGTAAACACCTCTGCAGGCTGGCTGATTAGTAATGAAAGAACACATCATGCATTTGAAGTCCTATGGAAATGAAACTAATTGTTGATCTGTTATTTCCAAAACAATGGAAATAATACAAACTCCATTTCTGAGTTGGACTGGACATCTTAGAGCCCTTTGCAGGTATCATGGATGTGTTTGTTGTGGCTAGTTCATTCATTACGAGGAGCATGGCTTTAGGCTGTGGTCTGGGGGTGGGTGTGTTGGGTATGTTTTGGCTTCAGGAGGCAGTTACATCTTGTTGGGTAAACACGGAAACTTAAATTCCAAAGATGTGGCAGAACTTGGTTTGGATGAAATCCCTGTGTGTAAAATAGCTTTGATTTTTTTCTATCCTCTCTTCCTTTGTAGGATATAATTGATGCTGCATGTGAAGTTCTGGCAGCTTCCAGCATTCCTCAGCTCTTCTGGAAGACGGTGAGTGTGTTTGCAAGTTGTTTGACCTACCTTGTTTATAACTAAGACCTGACAATAGACTCCATTTTAGGAAAGGAGCAGGCTGGTTGTATTTAGTGAGTTGGTTTCTAGGAGGGCCTGAGGAGCAGACGTTTATTTGCATCTATCTTTGATTTACTTTTGCCCTTTCCTGCCTTTTAGGTACAGCCTTGACTTTACTCTTGAAAAGGATACTGGAACAAGTTTTAATATAGGTGATAGTTGATAGCAGGGCTGGGGCTGCAAGGATTGAACTAACTGCTGGCAAAAGCATTGTGCTTATTTTTTGTTGTCACAGAATTAGGATGACATGTAATGCCTTACAGTCTTACTTCTTGCCTCATACGTGCAGACTGCCTCATGCTTTAGTCTGTGCAAGAACTGGAGTGATACTTTTGTGCATGATTAATATTAAATGTACAGCTTAAAAAGGAACTGTAACCTTCTGCTGTACTGAGACAATTCTAGCTTTTCTTTTAACTAATAAGACACTTGTTTTCTATTTCCACTCCCAGGAACCTACTGCAGGTCTGGGTATTATCCTCGACAGTGTTTGTGGGATGTTCCCCCATCTTCTCACTCCTCTCCTTCAGCTGCTCCAAGCCCTTGTGTCTGATAAATCTACTGCAAAAAAGGTACAGAATCTCTCTTGGTGTTTGGGAGATTGTTTATTCCAAGACAGGAATGACATGCTCTGTGATTCTTTCTTTCCATTACATGTGTTTATCTCAATTGTAGTCTTAGGTAACAGACATTAAGCTTTTGTTTAAGAACAGTGGATGGGGCTCCTTCAGAATCCTGTGCTGTAGCAGGACACTGCTTTCTGGCTTTTAGAAAACTTTTCAACTTTAATGTCTGAAGGTTAAGATGTTGACTAATTTTTAGGTGGTACTTTCTTGATTCATCAGATGAAACTTGTCTGAACATGTGGCCTGTGTAATAATGTTTTGGTAGGGTTGAGGTATTAGAAAGTTATTTACACTTTAAGAAAACTTGAAGAAACACTAAGAAAACTTGCCTATTCCTGGAAGTGACCTGGTTGATAAATTTTTAAAAGCTCTGGCTCTTTGGCTGTGTTGGTGAAGCTCTCTCTGATGCAGGTTTACAGTTTCCTGGATAAAATGTCCTTCTATATTGAGCTGTACAAGCACAAACCTCCAGATGTGATCTCCCACGAAGATGGCACACTATGGCGAAGACAGGCTCCAAAGCTCCTCTATCCTCTTGGTAAGGAAACTGCACTTCACCTTTTTGTATTGAAATGCTTTGGGGAATTTAGCTTTTTCTTTACCTGGTTTCTAACTCATGGGTAAATTTGTGACTTTATTTCATCTGCTTCTTCAATCTTTAGGACTAGGTCAAACGAATCTACGGATACCTCAGGGAACAGTGGGCCAAGTGATGCTGGATGATCGAGCTTATTTGGTACGGTGGGAGTATTCCTACAGCAGCTGGACTCTGTTCACCTGTGAGATTGAGATGCTGCTCCATGTTGTGTCAACAGCAGGTGAGACATGCTGGGCGTATAAAAGAGAATAAATAATTATTAATTGGTATCAATTTTAGGTTAGTAGTAGGACTGAACAACTCTGAGTACTTTTGAAAGAGCGTGGAACACTTTCTCAGAAACCTAATGATGATTATTATTATTATTATTCTGTAAAATTCGCTGCAAAAGGCCACGAGCATGTAGTTAAATGAGATACATTTTAGATGAGAGAAAAATTTAGATAGATTAATAGATGGTTTTTGATATGGGAGATGGATGGTTTTGAATCATGAAGATATGTGGTAAGATAAATGTGCATTGTTCCAGGTTTGATTACTGCTGAAGTACAGTTTTGCATTCTAATGTTTGGTTTTCTTTGCCCAGATGTGATTCAGCATTGCCAGAGGGTCAAGCCCATAATTGATCTGGTTCATAAAGTCATCAGCACTGATGTATCAATAGCAGATTGTCTTCTGCCAATCACATCACGAATCTACATGCTCCTTCAGAGGTGAGTCACTGACAGCAGAGGTACCTGAGCAGGTAGAATGACCTGACAGAATGGCTGATGGCTTATTTTGCCAAGAGCTTTACAAGATGTGTGGCAGTGCTTGAACTCTCCAATATTGGTGTTCAGCTCTCACAACTGTTCTGGTTACACACAGTTTAATATTTTGATGCAGCAGAATGGCCCCTCTTCTACTTTCTTCCTGAAAGGCATGCAATTTTATCCCTCTAAAGGCAGTTTTTATTAGTAGCTATATATAAATGGAAGGGGGATAAAACATAGCATTAGAGCAGTAACTCCTAGGTTTTAAAACAGTTGTACTTATTAACTCCTCCCAGAGTTAACTGCCTGGGAATTGATGTTCATCTGTATAATTATTGTTTGCTGTGACAACCTGCTGTCTTGCCAGCCTTGCCTATGGCAGTAAATTGATCTGACTCAGGTGTGAGGGGGAGGCAAGTCTAGACTGAAAGTGCAGACTCTGGTGTCTGTATTTACTTGCTTAAGTTTTATGCATGTGTACTTGAGTGAGAGAGATGGAAGCTTTTTTGATTAAAAAAACAATATAAAGGCTAGACCGCAGGTGGCAGTGCTTTTCATGCATGCTGTTTCTCTTTTGTAGGCTAACAACTGTAATCTCTCCTCCTGTGGATGTTATTGCTTCTTGTGTCAATTGCTTGACAGTCCTGGCTGCTCGGATGCCAGCCAAGGTGAGGAAAGGACCTGCTGGTGAGAACTAGTACATTTATATGTAAATGAGAATGAGTATCTGTACCTCTTCTCTTGCAGGTTTGGACTGACCTTCACCACACAGGCTTCTTGCCATTTGTTGCCAATCCACTGTCCAGTATGAATCACATGATTAGGTATTCATGTTCCCCACCCCATTTTATTTTTGCCTAACCTATTCATAACATGCTATAAGAACCTTTTGCCAGTGTGCAATCTTTGCACCTGATGTCTCTCACTCATGTCAGAATCCTGCTGTTCATGTGATGAACCCTATTGTTGATTTCACAGTGCAGAGGGAATGAATGCTGGGGGCTATGGAAACCTATTGATGAGCATGGAGCAGCCCCAAGGCGAGTACAGTGTTACCATCTCCTTCCTGAACCTGGTAACAACTCTTGTCCGGGTGAGTGCTTCTGGAATGCTCTGATGTGACACCAGCCCTGAGCTGTTATGATTGGAAAGTGAAATACAGCCCTGTCTGAGATCAATCTCTGTGCAGCAGGGATCTCTCAGTAATCTCTGCTTGACACTCCCTTCTGCACTGCTGTTTGTGCTTTCTCTGATCTAATTCTTACAAAAAACCCTTTTGAGTCCTCTCAAATGACTAGAAGTTGCTTGTAAATCTATGTTCCCATGTTCCATGGTTTTCTCACACTTCAAAGACAATAAGGAGTATCTTCCTCCAAAAGTTTTCTTGTCCACCTCCTGGTTAAATAACATTTCTGTTTCTCCTAGGGACAGCTTGGTAGCACCCAGAGCCAAGGCCTGGTGCCCTGCATTGTGTTTGTCCTGAGGGAAATGTTACCAAATTACCACAAATGGAGATACAACTCTCATGGAGTGAGAGAGAAAATCGGTAAGGATGTTAAAAGGGGAAGTAGGAGGAGAAGGGAATAAAAGGTTTCACCTGCCTTCTCTTTTCTAGCAGCCATTTGGGATTTGCACTGTACATATTCTGATATTGTTAGGTGCTGTGATTTGTTTGAAAATACTAGGAACTAGGCAAAAGTTCTCAAAAACTGAATAGTCCATTTTATCTCTGTTTTAGGGTGCCTAATTCTGCAGCTGATCCATGCTATACTGAATTTATGCCCTGAAATGGATCCTCGCAGCAGGTAAGACAGATGACGTGTCTCACACCTGCACTAGCCCGGTTTGCAGTGCAGGAATCACTGTCATTTTGCTTCAGTTTTTGAACTCAAATGACCAGGAGGGAGCTGGCATAGCTGTGTAGGGCTGGTTTCAGCTCTTTGCTGCATTACTGAGTACAGGAAGAGTAGAAAAGGATTAGGGACAGAGCAAACCACATTGGTTTCTGGAATTCCTGGGGAAAAAAAGAAAAAAGAAAAGTGTACATAGATTTCCTGGGTCAGACTGTCATCCACTTTACTGTTTGGTGTATTCACTCTGCTGTAGGCAGAAGGGAGAGTAAAGGAAGGATCATTGCGGGTGTAAAAGTGAAGAGATTACTTTGTGGTAGTTTTCTAAGTGCAATGTGGCAAAATGCCAGTAGTGCTCGTGGTGACACTGTCCTGTCTTTGTGTCACAGCAATGCCCCCAGCCTGCAGTCCTTGTGCATCTTCAGCCTGGCCAACACGGAGGCAGGGCAAGCTGTCATTAACATCATGGGAATTGGGGTGGACACCATTGACATGGTGATGGCCTCCCAGTCCAGCAGGTGAGTGGGGTGCAGCTGTTTGGGCAGCTTCTGTGTGCTGCCTGGGTGAAAATGTCTTGTAACCCTGATGGAGTTACCTCTTTGAATGTTGTGCAAACAATAAATGCTGGTTGTGAACACAGTTGCTTACTTTGGTTTTTCTTTGGAAACAGTGATGAGTCCCAAGGCCAAGGCCAGCTGCTGATCCAGACAGTTAAGCTGGCGTTCTCAGTTACCAACAACGTCATCCGGCTGAAGCCCCCGTCCAGTGTGGTGTCTCCCTTAGAGCAGGCGCTCACTCAGCATGGTGGGTACTGCTCCCTGGGGCAGCTGTGCTTTTGGGTGGTCTGCAAATGGCAGTGTGTGTCTCATTACAAACAGTTGTTAAGATTTCCAGGTTACAAAAAGTGGTTGCTACTTATGGGAGAAGGCCTCTTCTCCCTCATCTAAGGCATTCTTTCCCTCTGGGACAGCTTTTAAGGGATTAATCAAACATGGCTTATTGTTTGCTGCTTTGTAATGAGATAAGTGTAATTACAGAACATACTAAATCAGCTGCTGTTAGTGCCTCTGACTGGACCCAGACCTTGTTCTTTTGGGAGACCAACCTAGTTCTCATCTTCTGCTGTGGAAATCATTATCTGGTAAATAGTTACATCTTGTTGCTGTTTCTTCTCTTTGATTATATTTGTATTCTCTCCAGGTGCTCATGGAAACAACCTTATTGCTGTCTTGGCCAAATACATCTACCACAAGCACGACCCTGCACTTCCACGCCTGGCCATCCAGCTGCTCAAACGGCTGGCTACAGTAAGATAAGACACACCAGTGCTCCTTTGCTTCTCCCCATGTGATTAAATCCACCACTGAATTTTTTCAAAATAATTTCTTCAGGATTTTTTTGTGTCAGGGGGCTTAGTGCAAGTCAGTTGAAGCAGGGTGAACTGACAGCTGTAAGTTAGGGCACATCAAAAATCATCTAAAGGGCCATTTAGTTTTTTAATGTGATCTTCTGCTGTTTCAGAAGTCACTCAGCACTTACTGAGAGGCATCCCTTGAGTGAGGTGTTTTCTGCAAGCTATTTGCAATTTTTGAGCAGCTTTTTCAAGTCACACTCCTAAATACCTAGACCTTTCTAGCTGGAATTTTAACAGCTTATTGAGAAGAGGATCCTATTTCAGTTTTTATCAGGACTTTTCAACTTTTAGACTTAAAAAGCCTTTTAGACTTACTCTTTTTGTCTGCTAAACTTCTGAATATTTGTAGTTTTCTTAAAGGATATAAATCTAGATCCAGGCTTATTTATTTCAAGAAATGTAATCTCAGAACTGTTTTTGTCTTTGCCCTTCCTATTTCTTTTTATAACCTGTGAGAAATAGGTGAGGATAGAGCAGAATTGCCAAAGAGGAAAATCAGGATCTCTTGTCATGTTTCTTCCCATTTCTTCCCATTTAATGACAACTTACTTTGATATGTTCATAGATTGAATATTAAATATTTCAGAGTTTCAATGCAATACAAATCACCTCTTATATAGACATTAAGCATTCTCTACAGCATGGTTATTGTTCCCTCTGATGTTTGTTTCCGTGGGCAGGTTGCTCCCATGTCTGTGTACGCCTGCCTGGGCAGTGATGCTGCTGCCATCCGCGACGCCTTCCTCACCCACCTGCAGAGCAAGATCGAGGACATGCGCATCAAGGTCATGATCCTGGAGTTCCTCACAGTTGCAGTGGAGACACAACCTGGGCTCATTGAGCTGTTCCTGAACTTGGAAGTGAAGGATGGCAGTGATGGGTCAAAGGTATGACAGCAGATACTTGCCCAAAGACTCACTAGCCTTTTGTTGCAGTATTGTGGCACTGAATGCTAAAATCTGATAGTTTGTTCTTGTAACCTGTTGTGCTTAATGTAAAGATTGCAAAAATGCATGCAGGTTGTACTTGCATTTAATGGATGCGGTGCCATCCCAGTTTCTCTTTCCCTGTAACCATAGAGGAACCTTCCCCAATATTTCAAGGCAGATACTGAGTTAGCAAAAGAACATTCACTAAGACCAAGGTTGGCTGTAACCTGCTCTCTTGACTCTGTGTGCTGTTCTTTAAGCAACCTTAAAACACTCATGATACTCTGGCAGTGAGAAAGCTAAAGATTTGGGTACAATGGAAAATATAATTCTTCAGCATTGTAACCTCTTGTCTCCTTTTGCATTAGGAATTCAGTTTGGGGGAGTGGAGTTGCCTCCAAGTGGTGCTAGAGCTGATTGACTCCAAGCAGCAGGAGAGGTACTGGTGCCCTCCCCTCCTGCACCGTGCTGCCATCGCCTTCCTGCATGCACTGTGGCAGGACCGTCGTGACAGCGCCATGCTCGTGCTGAGGACAAAGTGAGTTGGTGTTTCTCTACAAGGCATTTGCCTTCCACTTTTGCAAAACATTTCCTTTGGTTTGCCAGACTTTTCAGGGATATTTGCATCTTAGTCAGTGTGTGCCCTGGTGAGAGTATGCAGTGTGTGGGCTTTGAATGTGGAAGGTGAGAAGCCCCAGTGTGTCAGAAGCAAATATATTTCTGTTCCTTTTATACAAAGCTAAATAAACTTGTATTTACCAAAGTGTATTTTCTACAAAAGTTTGGAACACTCAAAGTGTTGCTAGACATGTGGCATGGGGGAGATAATTGATATTACTTTTGTTTTTGTCTTTTAGGCCAAAGTTTTGGGAAAATTTAACTAATCCCCTCTTTGGGACCCTTCCTCCACCTTCTGAATCATCAGAGGTGAGTTACATCCAAACAAAATGAAGGGAATTACGTAGTTCTCAGAAAAGATTTCTAAGAGATGTGTGTGGCTGTTCCCTCTGATTGCAGCTTCCTAAAAGGAGCTGTGACCAAGTGGGTTAAACACAGGCAGGAGATGAATCAAATGCTGTCTGGCTTTTCAGAGACTGGGCAGCAATGAACTTTCTTTTGAAATTCTCTGCTCTTTATTCAATGATGAAAAAAAATAGATTACTGACATCTGTGGTAACACTCACTGGAAAGTGTTGTCTGAAGTGTATCCATATTGTGGCCTTAAGCTGACTGGTATCAATGGATGAATCAAGTAGGTTCTTGTTCTTCCTTTCTGTAGGAGTTTTTCCCTTCATTCTGAAAGCCCTGTTCTCTCACTCAAGAGTTTGAATTCTGCCTTGAGCACAGCACTCTGAGCTTATTGCCACCAGTCCATGGTCAAAATGACATAACTATTGCTGTTGTGGGAGAAACAAGTCTCCTGCAGAACTGCAGTATCAGCCATCCCAATGGATGGGTAGGGATAAATCAGAATTCCACTTGCTCTGCAGAGCTCAGATTTTGATTCTTCTTTTGTCTTCATAGCTCAGTGTCTTGGATACCTGTGCCTTAATAATGAAAATCATCTGCTTGGAGATCTACTATGTTGTCAAGTGAGTCTTTGGTAGTCTCTCCTTCATCCCTGTCCTTTTTAGATATCTAAACTGTGTGTGTTTACTCTTGATACACCATGTGGGCTTTGAGGGACAAAGCACATGTAATCCTATGAAAATCTGGGAGTGATTTGTGAACACGTTACAAAGATTCATTTGAGATTCTTGCAATCACCAATTGCAGAAGGATACTACAATGCTTCTGCAGCCTTTAGGTGAGAATGTATTAGTATTTTCCTTGTATTCTGGAATAAGAGTATACAGTTTTTATAAAAACTAATTGTCAACTAAGCTGAGTAAACCTTCTGTAGTGACTGAATCACATTTAGTAGTTTTCTCCCACTTGATTTGTTTTCCTGAACATAACAGCTATTTCATGTGTTGAAAAGTCACAATTAACTAAAATGCTTAAAAAAGAAAAATCATAGATTTTTCTTCAGGGATCATGTTTTTCCTTCATATTTGATGCAAAAAGTGGGATTCCCTGCACGGGTCTTATATATGGAATAACCTTCACTTGCAAGCTGTGTCCTTGGCTTTCCTCCCTAACTCTCAGAAGAAGTACATTTTCTGACCCAAGAATAAATGAAGACAACTTCTCCTCTTGATTTGGTCAGGGGCTCACTGGATCAGTCCCTGAAAGACACGCTGAAGAATTTCTCCACCAAGAAGCGCTTTGCCTACTGGTCAGAGTACGTGAAGTCCCTGGCACAGCACGTGGCAGAGACCGAGGGCACCAGCTGTACCTCCATCACTGAGTACCAAATGCTCATCTCAGCATGGCGGATGCTGCTCATCATCTCCACAAGCCATGTAAGGGCTGCCTCGTATCTTGCATGAGAGTCTGAAATCACCATTTTGAATAATACAGTGTCCACAGCTTCCTAGGGCCAGCTGAGCAGAATTCACTGTGTTTTTCTTTCAGTTTTGTTGTGTGTGTGAACACAGCACAGGTTGGCACGAGCATGGTGCAAGAGGTTAGAGTGGGTGGTGTTTTGCTGTTTGATCAAAATGAGCATATTGTCCTCTCAGCAGAGGAAGGAGGTAGCAAATAATTTGTAGAGGGGTTCTAAGTAATTCTCTAATCCTGATGAGCTTTTTGTGTGTCAAATGAGGCAAGGATACACCATTAGGGAATTAGTCATTGCCGACTTCTTGTCAGTGGTTAATGTAGGACTAAAGTGATTTCTGTAGAGCTCAGCAGCTATAAAATTTAATGAATTCTTAAAGTAACAAATTAAAACAGTAAACTGATTTTAGGCAGTTTAGAAGATGCATCTTTTGTTGTGCTGATTGATCTTTATCTTGGTGGATTTAGGCAGATATCATGCATCTGACTGATTCTGCAGTTCATCAGCAGTTGTTCCTCGATGTCCTAAATGGCACCAAGCTTTTGGTAGGTGCAGCTTCCAATCAGTTTTTTCATTTCCTGATTGCTTATATTCTTTGTACTATGAGGGGTTCTATTTCTGCAGATGCTTGTAATCATAGGGGTTTTTAGATCCTGCGAAATTGGGCTGAAACAGTCTCCCTGAACTGATGAGCTGCTTACATCTTTATTTTGTATGTGTCATTTTTTGTCACTACTGAGTGACCCTGCAAGGTTACTGTCTCTGGCCCCTTCAGTTCTGCTGAAGAACAAACCTGGTCATTTGGTGATGGTGCTTGGGCTGAGCATTTCTGAAGTATTTTCACATGTGACTGTTCCAGCTGTAACTCTTGCAGTATTTCTTTTTAGCTCCAAGTTCCCATGTCAGTGTCCTGTCTGCAGCTGGGGTCTATGCTGTGTACCCTTCTTCTAATCCTGCTTAAGCAGTGGAAAAGGTAGGTACTTTGTTTGGATAATTATTAGTCGTTGCTAGAAATAAAAATTTGGGAGGTTATGTTTAAGTGTTTTGCTCTAATGAGAATCCCGTAGTGATCTGGGGAGAAAACTGAAAGCTTATTGTATTCTCTTTTGGGATGTCAAATGTCTCTTGGTTGTTGCTGAAATTCTAAGAAATCTCTAGTAGCAATACAGTTTATTTGGTTTCCTGCTTGCTGGTGAAAAGTACCAAAAGAACTTTTGTGGTAGTTAGTCCTGCTTTCTCACTCTCATTCTCACAGAAAAGGGAAAATGCATTCCCTCGTTCTGTGGAATGTCTTTAGTGAGATCTAGGTGGTGACTTAAACTTTACTTGGAAGAACTGCTTTTATTTGTGGGAGTCATATAACTTATGATCCACACAGCTCAGTCAAGCCAATATATTTATTGAGGGATCTTGTCTAATCTGAAGAGCTCTCCCTTTTTGTTGTCAGCGAGTTGGGTTCTGTGGATAAAATCATAAACTCCTTGACGCAGATTCTGGAGGGAGTACTACAGGCAGATCAGCAGATGATGGAGAAAACCAAAGCCAAAGTGTTCTCAGCTCTTATCACTGTTCTGCAAATGAAGGAGATGAAAGGTGAGGTGGTGCATGTGCAGGTGTCGAGGTGCCAGGGCTGAACACACTTTACACCCAGCAAGTGCGAGATAAACACACATACGGTGCTGGTAACAGTGCGGGGTGCTGGATGTAGTTACCAGCCTGTGGCACTTCTCTCCTTTTTTCTTCCTTTCTTTAGCTAGTTTTGGAAAGAGGTGAGGTTTATCATTTTTATCATTCATTCACTCTATGTCCATGTCTTCCCTTCTCTTGTATTTTTCTGACAATAATCTCTGATCAGTTTGGTTCCTGTGTGTTTTTGGAAACAGCTCAGCGGTTCTGTGGGGGGACACCCTAATTAGACTGTCTCACAGAGTGACTGTAGAGCTTAGATTCTGACATTGATTTCTAGTTAAAGATAACAAAAGACTCAAAGACAAGAAAGGGTACATTTTTTTACAAACCAGAGAAACCAGTCTGGTCATTACTCCTGTCCCTTGTGGAGCATCTGGCATTGCAGTAGCACTTGAAGACCCTCAGAGGAATCTGGGCCGTATTTCTCTATGCAACACATACAGAGGCACCTGTGATGAAAAGTGTGTAAGGTTGTCTGTGTGTTCCTCATCCCACTGCTTTGGCTCTGCAAGCTTGTATGTTTTGGAAAATAAATAGAAAGGGGAGGATTGTTTTGGTTCTAATCGTTTTCTTTGCTGTTGAATTTGAGTTTCTAGTCATGCTGGTAAAAGGTGGTGCAATTTATTATAATGGTTTTCATAAGAATGTAGTATTTATATGGACTCACAGACCATAGACTGCACCCAATCTGCGTGGGTTGGTACCAGCAGTCTGGAGCAATGGGTGGGAATTGCTGTGGTGGAATAATCTGTTCGTAGTAGTACTTGATTAGTGTTTTGACATGTCATGAGTTTATATGACTTCTCGGTAAAACCACATGTTTTTGTTGTCCAGATGACTATAATCTGTTATTATATCCTCGTAGACTTAAACATCTGACTTAGTCACAGTTCCTCACATTGTTCTGTAGGTTTTGAAATGAGAACAGAATAAATGCTAATTCCAAGAAACGTGGCTCAGTGATGTTACCAGTTAAACTGGAAACCTGAGTCCAAGGACTGTGTGTTAACTGGTGTCTGTTGTGTGTCACAGTGAATGACATCCCCCAGTACCCCCAGCTGGTGCTGAGCGTGTGTGAGACTCTCCAGGATGAGGTCATTGCGCTTTTGGACCAGACGAGGCACAGCCTGACCTTGGGAGATGCTGCAGATGACAAGGACAGCATGGAGACAGATGATGCCTCCCGAGTTAAGCACAAAGACCAGCGAGATGGGGTAAAGGACCTGTTCATCTGCTCTGCAGCCTTGTTTCTTCTCACTAGACAAAAGTGTCATGATGCTTGGAACAACTTTCCCTTGCAGCTTGCTGGTCTTCAAAGGAAATTTCAGCAGTTTCTATTTCAGAATTACTCCATGTTTTTTTTTTTTTTCTCACATCAGTCTGGGAAATTGATTTTTGCTGCCTCTCCTTCAGATCTGTCCTAAAAAACATTGTCACAAGTGCTAATACTTGTGACAAGCCAAGAGGTATGCAGAGTATAATGTGACGGATACCAGGAGCCTTCATTTATGCTTCTGAGAATGATTGAACTTCAGGTTGTGTTAGTAAATGCTTTTAAGATTTTTCTTGGTATAGCACTGTACTTACCTACCTTTTCTTGTCACTGCAGGTATGTGTTCTGGGTCTGCACCTGGCTAAGGAGCTCTGTGAGGTGGATGAAGATGGAGACTACTGGCTGCAGATTACTAGGAAAGTCCCTGTGCTTCCTACCATCTTTGCTGCACTGGAGATCAGCCTGAGAGTTAAACAAAACCTTCACTTTACAGAGGCCTCGTTACATTTGCTGCTGACCTTAGCAAGGACTCAGCAGGTGAGTGATGCAGAGAAGTGAGAGCACATAGCTGTACACTTTGAATAAGAAAAGTCTGTCTCATTTTTTATCTCATTATCCTGTCTGCGATGCAGCTGTAGATAAAGGTTTTTTTTTGGAGGCTGTCAAGCAGTAGGTCCTGTATTTACACCTGTTTAGTGTGCCTTGTTCTCCATGGTGGGATGTCTTGGAAAAGCTGTGCCAGCCAGGCAGACGTGTCATTTAGAACAGGCACTTTCGCTGAATGGATTCTGCAATGCAAATACCCTCTTGTTAAACCAGCACTGAGTGTTGGAACCTGCTTCCTCATTAGTTCTAGTAAAGTGTTATTTATCTATTACAAATTTAACTTGCGTGGGGCTTTAGGTGAAAGCAAGGTTGTTCCAAAGCCCTTTGCAAAGCTTATGTACATAGCAAAGCAGGTGATAAATGGGATTCTGAGTGGTTATGCAGGTTAGATTTTACTTTTCTTGATATTTAACTTCTAACGATATAGAAATATGTGTAGATGAAAGTTCTGTAAGAGGCTGGTGACAGTGCAAAGCACAGAAGTATTTACTGCAACACAAGTTTCTTCCGTCTCAGAGAGCAGAGACACAGATTCCATCTATACTCTGTTCTTGTAGGGAGCAGCAGCAATGGCTGGAGCTGGTGTCACGCAGAGTGTCTGCCTGCCCCTCCTGAGCGTCTACCAGCTCAGCACAAACGGAGCCATTCAGGTGAGTGCTGCTTCCTTCATTCCAGGTGGGAATGTGCCTGGAGATCTTCCCATCTCCTTGCAGGCTGTGGCTGGAGCAGTGCCCTCCCAGGGTGGGAGGACAGCAGCCACCCCTAAAGACTGGAGACTGCCAGAATGGTGTGGAGGGAAAAAAAAAAAATAGCTTATTTATGTCTCTGATTTATTCAGACATCTGCTTCATCCCGGAAGTCCCTGGATGCCCCCTCCTGGCCTGGGGTCTATCGCCTCTCCATGTCCCTGATGGAACGTCTTCTCAAAACACTGAGATACAACTTCCTGACAGAAGCACTGGACTTTGTGGGTGTCCATCAAGAGAGGATCCTTCAGGTGTGCCACAAACTTTCTCTGTGCTGGGTAGCCTGGCTCCTCTGTTCCAACAGCAGTGGAAATTAGTCAGAAAAGGCAGAAGCATTGAAAAGTCACTCCTGCCTTGGGAAGGGTTACAGTGGAAATAACTGTGAGAGGAGGATGGGATGTTATCCCATCTGTCCCTATCTGTCACATCCCTGATTTACTTCTCTCTCCTTCCCAGTGCCTGAATGCAGTACGGACTGTGCAGAGCTTGGCCTGTCTGGAAGAGGCCGATCACACTGTTGGCTTCATTCTTCAGCTCTCAAATTTCACAAAGGAGTGGCATTTCCACCTGCCACAGCTTATGAGGGACATGCAGGTAGGAATCAGGGTATTGCTGTGGATAATACATTGCCTTAGACTGCAGGGATTTGGATGTCTTAAGAGAAAATGGCACTATATCACATTTTTCTTACCATTCCTTTAATGGGAATTACAGCTGAGGTTATTTAACTGCCCATTCTGTCAGTACCTTTTCTTGACTGAGGAAATGTAGCTGTTGGAGAGAGAGAAATGATAGCTTGGAAAAGTAACTTGCAGAATTCAGTGGCTTACTTTCAGTTCTTAGTGCCAGGTGATTTCAAGAAAATACTGGGAAATTAAAAGACTATGTGCATCCTTTATAATTACAGTACTCTGCTTGGGTTTTCTAGCTTCCAGTCATAGTAGTGAATAGATGGGGTTTGAGCTTTTATGAGATTTCTCCCTGACTTTATTTCTTTCAGGTGAATCTGTGTTACCTGTGCCAGGCCTGTACCTCCCTCCTGCACAGCCGCAAAATGCTCCAGCATTACCTGCAGGTGAGAATCCTGCCCCAAACTTTACAGTGTTGCATGCCCATGCTCCCATGCATTATTGAGTATCAAGGGTCTTGGATGTTGAACGGATTGTTGATAAACCTCGTGGTGATTATTGACAGCCATCAACAGTTAGGATTTGTGTTTCTTCACAGCAAAAAAAAAAAAAAAAAAAAAAGTGCAAAGAGGTGTCTGGACTCTGAAAACCTCTGGACTGAGTAAAGCCAGTCCTAAATAATCAGCAGCCTGTGCTGAATGGTGTTCTTGTCATAATACAATGCAGCAAGGAGGCTGCACTGCCGTAGGAGTCTGGAGTGCCATTCATTAGCCACTGTTGACCTGGTGTCCTTGATTTGATTTAATTTGTTAAAGGGAGATAGTTCTTGTTCTTGGGACATCTTTAGATGCACGAGGTGGAGATGATGCATTGCTGCTGCTGTGGTCCATGAGCATGGCTCAGGCTTGGTGTCTTGATCATTCTTTTTCCGGAGTGTGGAATCTAAACAGCCTCTGCAGCTGCCTCCCTGCAATGCAGTGTCTCTCCAGCCCACACCAAGTGTAAATTCTCAGCAGGTGACAGACTTTGGGTGCCTTATTTCCTCATTCTCTTTGTTCACAGCATTTTTTTTCCCTCAAAACATTTGTCTTAGTGCAAAATAATATCTGTATTCAAGACTTTCTCTTTTTGTTCTCCACAGACAAAAAATGGCGATTCCCTTCCATCCAGCGTCACTCCCAGAGTGCAGCGTAATCCACAGGCCTCCTCCAAACACCCCAGCCCCGAGTCAGAGGCAGCAGAGCAGAAGGCCCTGCTCACAGTGCAGTACAGCCTCCTCAAAATCCTCAGCAAGTGTCTCGCTGCCCTGCGCCATTTCACTCCTGATGTCTGCCACATCCTCCTTGACCAGGTGGGGAGAAGAGGTGCTGCTCTCTACAGAGAGCATTTACACCATTTCCAGGGTTGTTTTGGGTCTCTGTGTCCTGCTTGATTTAGTGACCCCACTGTATACCTGTCTGCTGTTCTGCACGGAGCAGGAAGGCAGGACACAAGGAGTTTCTGTTGGGAGTCAGACACTAGTCAGTGTGAAGAGAAGACTTGGCTGAGCTTTTGTGTGACCTACACAAGGCTGTGTACGCGTGACCTTAGTGGAGCAAACCATAACCCAGTTGGTTTGTACCTTCAGTACACCATTCTTCAAGAAAAATCCTCTTGTCATCCTCCCGTGGTGGTGTGACCCAATGCCTGGTTTCCCAGTTCAGAAAAAGAAGGTTTAATTCTTCATTCTGGCAGTGTCCTGCTGCTGTTAAATAGGGAACGTCCTTCTGTGCCTCTGGGAGCAGCCAGTACCTTGATGTGCCAGTGATGGCAGCTGTGTGAGGGGAGCCATGGAGTCTAGTTGTGCAGTGCTATACAGGACACTTTACTGCTCCAGCTGTACACCTGAGAATTGGGAAATTATCACAGTGCTTCTATTTCTTCATATAAAAAGCATGATAAGGGACTGGGTATTCCTGTTCCTATGGCAACACCATACTCATGGCCTCAGGGGTCTCCTCTTTCTGTTCCTCCACAGTCGCTGGACCTTGCTGAATACAATGTGCTCTTTGTCTTGAGTTTCACCACACCAGCCTTTGATTCGGACGTTGCACCTTCCTTTGGGACCCTCCTTGCCACAGTCAATGTGGCCCTGAACATGCTGGGAGAGGTACTGGCCCCTTACCCTGTCTGGCAGCATGGCAGTTGCAATGATCCCAGAGCATGAGTAGTTATTTTGTATCTCCGTCTCTAATGCCTGTCTTTTTTTCCCTCCCAGATGGATAAGAAGAAGGAGCCTTTCCCTCAGGCTGCAGGGCTGAATATGCAAGAGGGAACCAAAACCCTCAAGTAAGTTTCTAGTTACTTGATGCAGTTACAGCCAAGCAGCAGAACTCAGAGCTCCTCAGATCAGAACCGAAGTTTAGAGGCATTTATGTAGCTTTGTACATCGCTTGTGTGTAAAGTCTTTCAACAACTGACCTGGCAACCAGAATGTGCTGACCTTTCTGGCTCCTGCTGATTTGTATTTCTTTGCACAGGTCTCTGCTCATGTTTACAATGGAAAACTGTTTCTACCTGCTCATCTCCCAGGCTGTTCGGTACCTGCGGGACCCAGCTGTGCACCCCCGGGACAAGCAGCGGATGAAGCAGGAGCTCAGCTCAGAGCTGGTGAGCACCGTGTGCTGTCCTCTCTCACTGTTCAGTGTGTCTTGTCTGTGGCTGCCCATTTCCCAGCATGAGTGAACAGCCTTGGGCTGCAGATACTGGCATATTCCTGTGCCATGGCATGTCGCTGTTGAGCGGCTAGCTGAGGAATGACCCAAGTTCTCAGACAAGGAAAGAGAGGAGAAGAGAACTTTATTGTTTTGAATTCCATATATATAGAGTTTACAGAGGTGCCCCAGATTGGTCAGCCCGAGACCTCCCCCTAGGCCCAATTGGCCAAGCTCGAACTGACTCAATCCGGAGAAATTGTTTGCAAAACATCCAAACTTTATCTTGTTTATGAAATATAGCAAAATGTTCCCACGGGAAGAACCTGTGCTAGCCACAATGGCACCCTGTTTGGGGAGGGAGAGGGCATGTGGTGGAAAGAAGCTGACTTGTTACACGCTCTAATTTCAGAGTACGCTGCTCTCCAGCCTGTCCCGTTACTTCCGCCGGGGTGGTCCCTCTTCACCTGCTGGCGGGGTCCTTCCCTCTCCCCAAGGAAAGTCTGCCTCCAAGCTGGGTCCAGAGGGGCAGGAGCCCTTGTTTCAGCTCGTGCAGGCCTTTGTCCGGCATGTGCAGAGATAGATCCTGTCCTGGCTGTGCCTCCCTTGTCAGGACTTGCAGCAGAACAATTCACGTCCACCACAGAAGGCATCACCTTTGACAGAGCTGTAACAAGGGCTGCAAAGGGAGGGAGGCCAGGTGTGGGCAGTGGTGTCACCTGAGCAGTGAGATCCCATGGAACTCTTGCCACCCAGGAGCAGAGTGAATGTAAGGAGAGCCCAGCTGGCTCTCTGGTGACCAGCCTACGTGCACAGCCTGCTCACTCTTGTCTGCCAGAGTATCCTGGCTGGGTACAAGCACTGAACAGTCAAAACCTTTATTTTTATAGCTTGTACCTCACTTGGGGAAGCTGTGGCTGGATGGAGAGAGGAGACAATTTCTGTTGGGCATTAACTCTGCTCCTAACACAAGGTGCAATCTGCCTCTCCCACGTGGAGTCCAGCTAAGGCACACCCAAGGGATCAGCCAGCAATTCAGAGACCATCTTTCTACTGCTATTTTTGTACTGAATGGTTCAAGGCACGAGGATGTATGTGTGCTCACGCCTTCCCTTCACCCTGCAGTCTGTGTGTTGTGTGTGTTTCTGAAGAGCAAGGCCTCACTTAAGGTTTTTATGTCAAAATTCCATTGCTCCAGTCTTGCAGTTTTTTGTAACTGTGCCCTATTTATACTGATATTAAAACCTTTATAGACAGCAGCTGTGTTTATGGGTTTGTGTTGGACACAGCAGCACCATTTCTGCAGTGTCTGGATGGTGGTTCTGCTGAGCCGAAGTCCCAGCTAAGACTTGGCTTCTGAGTGACAATCCAGAGACTGTCTGAAATGCCTGTAATTAAAGGCTGATTCCCTGGGTTCCCCACACCCACTCCCTTTCTCTTACTCCCATACTGGGGAACCCGTAGGAGGTTTGAAATGAGCAGCACTATAAAATACTCCTCAGGGATGATTCTCCTGCACATGGTGATGGGGGCCCTGCACAGGAACCACTGTCTGCAGTGAAGGTGCATTGTGTGCTGAAGGTCTGGAACAACAAACTCTTAAGGTTCTGCGGATCAGTGTGTAGTAAGGACAGTAAGAGAAGGTTAGTGATTCTTGCTTAAAGTACAGCCTGAAATCTAGACAGACTTCTCTATGGAAAGAAATCAAATTTCAATGTAGCTGTGAGGTATTAACCTACCAGTTCTTTCCTAAAGAGACACTTGATTGCTTTATGAGCCAGAACCTTTTTAATTTCAATGGTTTTAAGAGACTAGAGCTAGAAAATGAGATTATCTTGCCTTGAGGTTGTTTGGGCTTTTTTACCTTGTAAGCTTAAGTGCTGGCAATATCCTGGCACATTTGTTTGATCTAGTGTCATGTGCTCTGAAGGCTTTGGAGAGATTTGAACTGGCTGGAGTAAAGTCTTAAAGTAGAAAGGAGAGTGGCTTGTGGGGTGGTGAAACAGTCCTAAGCCCAATGGTGTTTCAATGGGGCAGCCTGTAACCAGAAACACTTTGTGCCATAGGGGAATTAACTGAGTGTGACCATGGAGAGTTGAAGGTGAACAACTGTGCAGATGCAGCAAATGGATGAGGGCAGCCCTGGTGACAGAAAGCAAAGCTGGAATCTGGTCCATCTAAGCAGGTTCAGTTACAGCAGGGGCTGTTACTTGACAGCTCTGGTAGGGATTTTCCTTTTGTTGCGGCTTTGGAAGTTACAGTGTGCTTATCACTGTACTGGCGTTCAACAAGAATAGATTCTTCTAGATGTTTATTCAAGCACCACAGTGAGTTGGTGGTGCTTGGCAGGAGCCCTAGGTGCCAGACAGCAAAGAGCAGTGGATGCTGTTGGTGCTACAGCAGCATTTCAGTCCCTAGTCATACTTGTCCCTGTCCCTCAGGCACAGAGGGGATGGATCCAGGCAAAGGGGGATCTCCCCTGACATCTGCAAAGAAGCAGCACAAGAGTCACCTTCCTGTACCAAGTCAGGAGTAGCAATAGATTTTTCCATGTGCTTCTCTCCTACTGCAGAGGGAATAGAGTGCTGGTGCCAGGAAGAGAATTCCTTGTGGCTGCTCTGAGGGAAGAGACACCATTTTCTGCTTCATTAAGCTGCTGATGTTTTTCCTAAAGCTGTTCTTCTTCTTTAATGTACCAAGGAGAGGAATAACAGGGGAACAGGGATATCACTGACCTGAGGGAAAATATACATGCTGGAAGGGAAATTGGCAGGGGTAGATCTCTCATAGATTAGGACTATGGGAGTGGTAGTCCTGGCAATTGTAAAACTAACTAGAACAGGAACATAATTTGATTTCCCTGTTTAACTAGAACAGCCAAGCATTATTGCTGCACTACAGAGCATTTCAACAGCTGCTTTTCCCAGGAGTTCCTTCCAAGCTGGCTGTTAGGGACAAGACTTTAGGATTTTAGATTAGCAGCAGATCTAGTTTCCATAACAACTAAAAAGTCTGTTAGATCTAGAATAGCACTTGGGTCTTTCAGCAGCTGAAGTCATGCTGCTGCTCTATTTTTGCTTCAGGTGCAGGAGGAGCTGTTGTTTCTCAGAGCCCTTGAAACTGTAGTACAACTGAGATGTGTCAGCTGGGAAAGGAACCACAAGGCTCTGCCAGTGTGTTGGGACTGTCAGGTAGGACAGGAAGGATGAGCAGCTTTGTTTTGCTTTTACCCCCAGCTTCCAAGCCTGGGGTAGCAGGAGGGCACTGCTTTCACCTGAGCTGCTCCCTTTGCCTCCCTGCTTGTCCCCAAAGTCCTGAGGCCAGAGAGCAAGGGACAGCCCTGAGCCCACAGAAGATGCTGAGGCAGGAGGTCAGGCAGTTTGTTTATTGGCAAATAAGTGCTGAAACCCATGAGCCCCACAAACACAGGTGCTCAGTGCCCTGTTACATTAGAATGGTCACGATACCTTTGGGGAAAGTGCAAAAGATCAATAAACAAGCAAAGTTAGTTGACATACCCGAGGGAAGGTGGTGAACAGAGAGCTTGGTGCAGGTGAGTTTCTCTTCCATCCAGCTTGAGTGGAAAACTTGTGACACATCAAGTGGAAGTCCTTCAGGTGAGCTCTAGCTAAGAGTTCATTCCAGGGTGAGCAGGCACACACACACCTGAGCTAAACCACCCCATCCTTCCAGGGCAGCCTGGGCTGTGGTGTATGTATGGCCAAGAACATGGCCTTGGGGGTCACAGCAGGTGGGACTGTCCCTTTCTGCACTAGGATGCACCAAGTCTGTTCACTGCTGACATGGGAGGGAAAACATCAGTGATTCAGGGTGGAAATAAAGTCAGGCTAAAACATGCCTGGACAGACACACTGAAAGAAAAGCCTGGACAATAACACAGGGAGCAAAGCTTGTAAAAAGGCTTGTAAACTTTGCAGTCCAAGAGCAGTTTCCCAGAGGAAATGCAAGCAAGATGCATGGTCCCTTGCATGGAGGTTTGGGGTTAGGCCCTACAGTAGCAAGTTGTTCTCCACAAAGAAATCTCCTTCCAGCCTCAGGGGACAGGGGTGGGTGGGAGCCTCCAGGCCCCAGGACAGCGAGTGTGGCTCGTGGCCAGCCTTGCATTGCTGGTGTCCCACGGGTGAGCAGGGTAGGTGGGTTTAACAGGCTCCTAAATCTTACCTGCAGCCGCCTTGCCTTACATGCCGAGACATGTCACAGGGGGTTTGTGGGACACTTCCCTACTGGAATGCTCAATGGCTGGACTTGGGCAATTCTACTGCTGGAGAAGAGAGGAGGGGATGGGCAGACAGGCACTAACCCATGCCAGACACAAGGGAAGTGTAACTGGTGAGCAGCTGCTGAGGGACACAGCTCGCTCGCCCTGCGAAAGCCACTGCGAGGAATAAGACTAGGGCAGGGAAGGGAAAAAGTAATCAAGGAATCTTGTGCCATCAGGACTAACCTCAAAGCAGGCTGCACTGGTAGGTAACGAATTCAGTCTTGGGTGCCATCAGCCCTTTCCCAAAACCTCACCATAACAGTTTTACCATGTCTTTCCCACAATTCTCATATTAGCAACGGAGTGTCGACCCTGAAGAGAGCAATGGTCTCGGATGAGGAAATCCGCATTAGAAGTGCCAGATGAGGGGTGCATTCTGCTTGTACATTCTTCTTCCTTAACATTTAACTTAACAGTTCCAAGTAAGTGACAGGAACTTTCCCTTTCTGGTTCCCTCTTTCCCCTATGAGCCAGTCTGGATCCATGCCTGGCAGGCTGTACACAGTGATCATCTGGGGAGAGAAGACAGCACATTAGACAGGGCCTTACTCTGCAGACAGAGCCAAGAAGTTCAGTCAGATGGGGACTGAAAGAACACTAATTCCTGAAGTTCATTTAACAGACATCTGTACCCTTTCCCTGGAGCTATCTGCAGCTTTAACACAAAATCCATGGAAAACTGCCCAGTGATGTCCCTGTTGCTTTTTCATTCTCCGAAGTGACTCACGGTACTTTTACATGTTGCTATGTTGTCCCTCCTGAATATAAAAGTTCAGTCTAGAAAGCAGAAAAGTTTCCAACTTGCTGATTTTTCTTTTTTTCTCAGCATGATTAGAGCAGGCCTCCAGCCAGCAGCTTATCCCACGGCTCTGGATAAGACAGCTGTATTTGAGGGTCACAATCAAGATACTGAGTACTGGGATATTTTATTTTGGGTACAGTTGGGCTCCAACAGGAATTGAGGAGTTATTGGGGTGATGTTAAATATTAAATGGCCATGAGCACAAGCTCACTGCAACTCAGCAGATACTGGTGTTCAGGTAAAGGCTATTAACTCCATAAAGCAGGTTTTAGGGACAGGGAAAGGAATCAAAGCCCTTGTTGGGCACAAAATGGGCTGCTGGGCCAAATCATATTCTTATTATAGCCAAATCCAACACTCAGGAAAGCCACCAACCTCATCTGCAAGAAGTGCCAGCTCGGTGCTGTCAGCTGCTTCGTAGTCGTAGAGGACTCTGGCCCTGCGTGTCCCACTGGCAGGAGGCTTGACTTCGTTGGGGTTCAGCACACCCTCTGCCACGCTGTTGGGCACCCCAACAATTGTGGGCACCACTGGAATTGTAGGCACAGCAGGGAGTGAGGCAGCAGCGACAGCTGGAGGAGAGGTAGCGGCCGCGGGAGATGCGGATTCTGCGTTGCCTACAAATGTGCCTGAAAATCTTACACGGGGAAAAAAGCAGAGTTCAGTGAGGCTCCAGCCTGAGGAACCATGGAGAGCTCTTTCTTTCAACAGCTGCACTGCAGAGATGATGCTCAAAAGGTTGCAGCCTACAGCTGTAACATACCCACACTGCCCTTCATGTGGGAAACACCCTCAGTTCTCAGGTGCTGAGACTGTGCAGCAGGTGACATGTCTACCTATTTTGGCTCCAGTGCCCTATTTCAGGACTGGCAGAGTACCAGACTGATGTGTGGCACTGCAGAGGGGGCTGGACAGGTGCTGACCTTGGTTCTGTTTGACTGGGTCCATTGTGCTGTGTCCTCCCGCTCTCACATGGTCTGTGTTACCTGCTAATCCTTATTACCTGCTAATAATTATTCTGCCTGCTAATCCTTCGGGAAAGGGATGGACATTGCTGGTGTTGAACTGGATGCCACAGCTGGAGGCTCCCAGGCTTTATGGGCTCTCCAGGGAGAGACAGGAATGGAGCTCAGGCTCAGTTATCTAAGGGGGTGCAGCTCTGGCCCTGGCAGTGAACACACTGAGACCCCAGAGTCACAGAGGGGAGGAGAGCCCTCAGAGCTCATCCTGGCCAATATCGTACTTACATTTCTCCTTTGGAGCTGCAGGCATGGAAAAGAATGGAACAGGAGTGTGAGTGATCACATAGAGGCAACAGCCCCTCCTGGGTCAGACCCCTGCACTGGTGTGATGGTACCAGACAGAACATCCCAGCCCACCCCACGGGATGTGCAGCCAGCAGCACGGAATATGGAATCTGGGATTCATTACTGCTGCAGCAGAGCATGCTCAGGCTTATTGCTTGGCAACAGGAATTTGAGTCCCGTGTGATTTAACTAATTTGCAGGAAGAATGTTCAAACTCCCATGGCCATCATGCTTTGAGAGGAATGTAAAAATCCAATGGCAAAGCCTACTCCGAATGAATCACCACCACCAGGACTGTAAATTCAGCAGCTCTGTCAGAGCTGAGAGGGCACCTTACAACTTCTGTCCAACATTATAATGGGGGAGGGGGAAGGAGTCCTGAGCTGGGAGTAGGGAGATGGATAACCCTCAAGTAAAAGCTTGTTTTACCTGCCCAGTTGCTTCTGCAGGTCCAGCATGAACTGGTAGCACTGAGCATAGTAGTGAGTCTGGGACTCCACAAACTCGTGGAGACAGCGAAGATGATTCACCTGGAGGGAAAAGGACCATCAGCTTGACTGAGTTTGGTTGCCAGGCACAGAAACTCTCTTGCTCCAGCTACTACCCACCCTGAGGTACCCCAAATTTACCACCTCTTCTACCTCTATTCTGCATGCAGGACTCCATGATTCTCTTGGCAGGAGCCAAGAGTCTCTGTAGTCCCTGTCACCCCCCAGGTGCCCAGGATGACTCACGTGTGTGCTGCTGATCCCCTCCAGCAGCAGACGGGTCACCTCTGCCTGGCGGTCGAACTCGGTCTGAGTGAGCCTCAGCTCGTGCTCCGCCTGCAAACAGGACAGGGGCTCAGGCAGCACAAGGCAGGAGTCCTGTTCTGCCTCTGCAGCCCCCCACCTTCACAATGCCCCCCACCTTTACAATGCCCCCCACCTTTGGCAGCAAGACACAGGTGCTGCAGGAGCCAGGTGCAGCTGTGACACTGAGCATGAAGCACAAGAGACCCTGGGTTGGGATCCCAGAGACCTCTGGCTGTTTTTCAGCTTGATTCCTGCTTAATCCGACATTGGATCACTGCAGGTGATAGAATGGCAGCTCAAAACTGATGCATCAAGCAGGGAAGCTCCTACTCCCACAAGACTAGAAAATGAAGATGGAGAGGCTTTGTTAATCCTGAGGTATGTGGAAAGCCAATCCCATGCCAGCTCTGGTCCCTTTAATCCTCTCTTTCAGCACCTGCAGGAATAAGAATGTCACAGCCTCCCTAAGCGTGCCTCTGGAAGTGCAGTGGTTTCCTTTTTATCACCACAGAACAAAGGCTGAGGCCAGGCAGCATTTACCAAACGGCTGCTGCTAATTAAATCTGCAATGGAGATGAACATCCCAATCCAACTTCTACCCAAGGCTCTCCTTTGGGGCTAGTTACTGATTTTGAGCTAAGAGGAATTAAACACCAGTGAACAGCAGGCAGCTCCACAGCAGGCTTTGGGAATTCAGAGACAAGCTCCCACCGGAGCCCCATCTCTCCCCCACCAGCAAACAGTGCATTTACACCGGGGCAGTTTTGCAGTACCACAATACCCAGGTGGATCCTGGTAAGCAGAAGATCTCCAGAAGTGCTGGAGCAGCCAAGTGCTCTGGTGCCAGCTCTCCCCTCCTGCTGAAAAGGGTGGCAAGCAGGCCCATGTGTTCTCTCCAGCATGCAGTATTCCTTAACACGAGTGCTGGTGTCCTCTTGGGATGCGCTGTGACTGGTCACAGAAGAGTGACACCCACTCAGCTCCAGCTCACTGGAAGGAG
This sequence comes from Entomyzon cyanotis, assembly GCA_024500445.1. Taxonomy (NCBI): domain Eukaryota; kingdom Metazoa; phylum Chordata; class Aves; order Passeriformes; family Meliphagidae; genus Entomyzon; species Entomyzon cyanotis. Next base: position 5,739,502 of record JAKEPQ010000670.1, read on the forward strand.
AACCCTTTCTCCTCCTCCAGGAGCATGCAGTCATCAGAGAGATGCCTGCCTTGGTGCAGGGGTTTGTTTTGTTGCTTTGGGAATTCCCTGATCATTCTGGCACAGGACTGACATGTCTGGAATTGAGCCCAGAGAGCTGATCCAGCCAGGCTGGCAGTCCTGGAGCAGAGGCCACGTCACTGGTGACCCCACAGGAGACTCAGTATTCCCAGCACAACAAGCTGGAGATGCTGCTGGGGCCAGCACAGCTCTCATCTAGTACCAGCATTACCAGTGCAGAGCCAGGCTACAACAAAGAAATGCTTTGACTGTCTTTTAATCAGATTTGTCTATTTTAAGCTGCAACTCAACTGATCTATTTTCTTCCATCCTCTGTATGAAGGGGATTATTTAAAGGCGAAGGGGGAATGTAACAGGAAATACCAGTGCAATGCCTTCAAAACACCAAGTGATTCTTGTCCCTGTGAGCTGAAACTTCAGTATTCAGAGTTACTTGAAACTTGTGCCAGGCAGACCCAGCTCCATTTGGCACTGCCTGGATTTTGCCTCTCCCTGCCAGCTCTGAGCAGCTGCAGGTTGTAGTTTCCTACAAAGCCACAGCTGGATGGTGACCTGGGAGGCTCCTTCCAGTCTTGTGCTTCTCTAAGACATGGAGAACTTTGGCCTTAACTTAAATACTTTGGACTATCCAAGCAGAATAGCCCAGAGTGAGAGGACAGAGGAACAGATCCTTGCATGCTCATAGCTAACTGCAGCCAGCTTGTTTGGTTGAGGGACTGAAGGATTTAAAGAACAGGGGGAGCTGGTTCAGGAACAGCCAGTCCATTCTGTGGATGCCTTTGGAGTAAGGCAGCAGCAGGCTGCTCTCATGCACAGCACACAGGAACTTCTGCCACCCTGCACTTCAGCTGCAGGCAAATGCCTGCTGGGGGTGTTCACGGTGAGAAAGGCAACAGGATCCCAGAAGGTGTCTCTGGAAGCTCTGTGCCATGCTGGAGCTCCACACAGAGCTCACCTTGGTGTCAGCCCTCCATCCATCATCATGGACAACTCACACTGCCCTTCCAGAGCCTCAGAAGGGTAAGTGCAGCTCACCCAGAGAGAATCAACTCCACAAAGCTTCAAACTTCCCCCCAACCATTTGTTCCCTGCAGCAGCTGGGGCTGTGCATGGGAAATGTCTGTCTTTCCTCCAGCTCTGTGTAGAGCCAGCTGGTTAGGCCAGGGGCTACCAGAGGCACATGGAGGATCAGAGCCTCGGCCACAGGAGCAGAGCTGAGTCACACCTGGAGCATCACCTCTGCTCCTATGACACAGTGCAGGGCTCTGAGCTGCCTTTTACCACACTCAAACACACACCTGGATGCCAGGGAGGTGTCTCCCACCAGGGACAGCCAACAGGCCCATGGCTTTTCCCAAGCTGCTGTCATTGCACTGAACCACACAGAGGGATCAGGGCTGGGCACACAACAGCAGCAGCCCCTGACCCTCCCTCCCTTGCCTGCCAGCAGGAAGGGTTCCACAGCACCCCCTTCCCCTGAACACCCCCAGAAGGTCTGAGCACAATTCCAGCTGGGTACTTACTTTTTCCACCTCGTCGCTCCAAAGCTGTAGGGGCCACAGAGCAACAGGAAAGGAGATCAGTGTTGGAGACATTGAGAAGCACTCAGCATTAACACCAATGGGCAAAGACACTCTGTGGACACAGCAGGCCAACTCCAGGGACAAGCTAGCCCTTCACCCAGCAGCAGCTGCCAGATCCATGTCCCTTCCCCTCATTCCTGCACCCTTGAGCTCAGTTTCACAATGGGAGAGCAACTCCATGGCACCAGAGCCATCAGCAGCATGCCAGCTCTGCTCCCTGCCAGGGCTGATACAGCCACTGAATTCCATGGGCTCCAGGAAAAAAAAGTATCGACAGCAGAGTCCTCTGCACAGCAAGGCTCACTTTGCTGAAGCTGCAGAGGTTGGTATTGAAGGACAGCCCTTCTTTTAGGATTGTGGAGAGGCAAGTGAGCTTTTTGAGCTCAGGCCACACAGAGGCCAGTATTCCTCACCCATGGTCCAGCACACTCAGGGCAGCACAACACTGGACACCTCCAGCTGCTTGTGGGATCTGGCTCCAGGACATGAAACAATGAACAGAAGTCACACAGAGCAAAGGCAAAGGGAGAGAGGGGGTAGAAAAACACATTGATCCTTCCCAGAGGTCCTTGGCTTGGCCTTTCCTCAGCAGCCAACTACTGCCTCAGCCCTGGCAATGCAAAATCCCCCTGGATCTGGGAGCACACCCACCTGCCTACAACACCCCACACCAGTAGGACATGGGGAATGACCCCTGTGGAGCTCAGCTTCACCCCCCAGTGTCACCTCTGCAGCCCAGGGAAGGTCACCAGACGCAGCTGAATTTGCACTGTGGGCACCTGTGCTGGACATTGGTGTTAGAGGGAGGACAGGCTCTGTTTGGACCAGGCTCTCCCAGCTGAGCTTTGCTCACCAATTGTCCTCAGGTGGGCTGTGGGAGCCCCAGGGGCAGAGAGACTGCAGCAGCCAATATAAGGAGCACCTGTAGGAGATGCCTGTACTGAGGAGGGGCTGAAGCAGGAAGGTGTTTTGCCAGGCTCCTGGGATTGTTTCCAGCTCCATGGTACGTAGCCTGACTACTAATATAATTGAGTAGAATTACTCTAATTGAGTAGAATTATTGTACTGATCTGGGTGCTGAGGTGGGTGTTTTCTTTGACTTTTGTGAGGGTGTTTTGCTACTGCAAATCAGGAACTGGTTTGAGTAAGGCCTGGGCAATTTCAGCAACGTGTGGGGACACAAGTCCCTTCCCCTTCTAACAGCTCTTACTCTGGAAGGAGGTGGTGGGAGCATCCTGTAGGAAGCTGAGAAACAGGTCCTGAACTGCACAAGGCCTTTGCCAGCACATCCCCATCTTTTTGGAGCAAGGTTTACTATGGGAGCAAGGAGAAGCTTTCTCTCTGATCCCAAGCCTTCCTACTCAGACACTGTGGACAGTACTTAAGCCATGTCAGGCCCATTTAATCAGTGCAGCACCCATTGAATTTGTAGCCAGATTTGCTTCTCTTCTGTCGCCTTGCTATGCCATCTCCAGCTCTGACCCTGTGGTGTTCTGGGACAGTCCAGCTTTGCCCAGATCTATCCCTGGGCTAAGACACTGTGTGGCTCCTTTTCGGACAGCACAGGGACCAGAAAAGGCCATGATCTGCTATTGTCTTCCTCCACCCCAGCTCAAGCCAGAGGAATCCTCTTTAAGGTACTCAGTATGTTTTTCTTGGAATCATTCCTAGGAATACAGCATGTGGCAGGGTCTGAGAGAAAGGGATATTTAGGCTTGCACAGCCCACATACACCTTCTTACACAAAAACAAAAGGTCAGTGTGGGAGAGAGGAGAAATGGCTCCTCAGCCTCCAACTTGTGCAAAACAAGGGAGGTGCTTTTTTTCTTGTATTTAATTCCATCTGAGCCCTCCTGTTGTGGAAGGGGAAAAAAATAAAAGCACCATGTTATCCACCTCTCCAAAACCCAACAACGTAAATTTAGAATCCAAATCAGAGCCCTGCTGAGGGCATGTGGTCCAGGAGAGTGCTGACCTCTTTGCTCACCTGTAAGACAAAGCTGTTACCTTGGGCATAACCAACCCCTCCCTCTAGAAAGGAGCGAGCTCAAGAGCGAGGTGAGCAGCAGCCACTGCTCGGCACTGTCAGTGCACACTGACAAGTAGCACAAGGACTCTGGCCTGGAAGAAAAGCAGAGCAACAGGATGAAGAGCTCCTACCTTGCTGCAGTGCCTGACCTCTTGGGATGAATGCTGGGACTAGAGAGCTTGCAGCAAAGCAGCCCTGCCTGCACAGAGCTGGGGAGCAGCCCAGGCTTAGCTTGTGTTTTGCTAATTAGAGATGCAAACTCTAATTCCAGGTCACCCCTGCCAGTGCAGCTGGACTTCAGGTGGCCCTTCACCCACCAAATCCAGCTCTGAAAGAGTTTTGGAAGCCACAAGGCCTGACATTGACCAGGCCAGCACATTTCTCATGGGCACTCCTGGTAGGAAGCCCTGCTGCGCAACCATCAAACCCGACTGGGGTCAGTGCTGGCTGCTCTCCCAGAGCCCTGCTCTCACTGTCCAGTGCCACCAGCACTAGCAGAGCCTGATGAGGCAGCACTGAATGAGGCACAGATGTCCCAAGGTAGACACTTGTTGGTGGAAAACCTCCCAAAATCTGTTCTCCTGTTATGTTCCTGTATGTGGCACCTGCTCCCCAGAGCAGCTTTGCAATGGAGCAGAAGCAGATCAAGGTACCTTTTGGTGAGGGCTGGAGGTGTCCAGCTGAGTGTCTGGGCACTCCATGAGATGCCAATGCACATTGTACAAATGCTTGTCTTCAGATGTGCTTTAGCCTTGGGGAATAGTCAGGACATCCTGGTCTATCCAGACGCAGAGAAAGCCCAGTTTCTCTCTTCTCATTCTCCTTAAGCTTAACTGCAGTCCCTCAGAACAGACCTTCCCAAGGGAAAAGCCAGAGCTCCACGCTGGCTCTGAGCTGTACTAGGAGAGAGGAGAACTGAGCAGTTGCTGCAGCATCACCAGTATCAGCTTCTTCTGCAGGACTCTCATCACTCAGCCTGTGACCAATGGAAATTCTTTTGTAGGTATTGTGTAAAGCTATTTCTGATCCCAGCATTGCTCTCCAAGAAGGTCAGGACAGATCTCCCTAGGAACTAACACTGATGCTGTCAGCTCAGACACACCTCTGTCTCCATATGGGATGGGTTTCCCATTAACCAAATCCAACTTGTTTCCATGGTGTTTTTGGTTTGTGAGAAGGCTGGGCTGTTGTTTTGCATATTTGCAGATTCCACTCCCAGATTATTCTATTAACAGGCATCAGTGTTGTTCTGAATGCTAGTTAGGAAGCAAGATGATCAGTTTTCAACATTTTAACGAGAAATGTGACATTGTGCAATGGGGAGCCATGAACACAGCAGGGAAGTCAATTGCTTGGCCACATCCACTCAGCGCAACAGAGCGGAGATGCAGCGGGCTGTTCACCCACCCTGGGCACATCTGGCTGTGCAACAGCTGCCAACAAGATGAAAGGGGGGCAAAATGATCTCTGTTTGCAGAACAGACAAGCCTGTTACTGACACTGGTGGCAGAGAGATTCCTCCACCTTTGCTTCTCTTCACCAGTTACAAAGCCTCTGACTGACACCACAGTACAGATCAGGCAGTGACACACGTGACCCTGCCACTGTACTGCTGGAACCATCCAGAAAGTCCACTCTTAGAGGTTTGTTCCTTTCAATTGCTCCACTAGCAATAAAAACCTGTCAGAAGATCCCCAATAGAAAAGTGGAAGAGGGCTGGAAGGGAAGCTGGTTTGGAAAACAACCCCAGCTGCAAGTGGCCAGACCCTGAGCAGGCCACCCCACAGGGGGGATGTGAATTGTCGAGGCCGACTCAGAGGAACCCTGGGCAGCCCATGTCACATTAAAATGTTGAAAACAGCAGAGCACCAGGTCCAAGTTTAAGTCAGGTAGAGAGAGGGGCAGGAAGAGGTTGGAGAGGCAATATCGAGGAGGAGGCAGTATCCAGGAGGAGGAGGTGATCTTACCGCTGATGCGCTGGCAGAGAGCACGTAATTACGAGGTCTGGTTTCCTGAAAGTCAGGCACAGCCTGGGGGGGAATAGAGTGTCATGTACAAGGCACCAGAGGAGTCAACAGGAGTCAGTGGGTGATGGGTGGAACAACAGACCAGTGGCTTTTTTCCTGCCTGTGCTGGGAGCTTTGCTTGGATTCTGAAGAGAGGCAGGAGGGAGGTCTCCCGATGTCTCAGCAGTGGCATGAGGAGGCCAGGTGTGTGCAGTGGGAGGTGAACTGGCTTGTGCAGTCACACTGGTACTTGGATAGCAGACACTCCTACTGTTAGAAACTCTGCCTCTACTTACAGCTATCAGCTCATACAGCTCGATCCCAAATGCATTCCCGTTCCTTTACAGCCAGCAGGTTGCTCCTATTGTATTGGCTCAGTCCTGTGGGCAGGACCTTCCTTCCCCTTGTCTCCTGCCCACAGTCACTGTACAGGGCCTTGTCCTTAAAGCAGGAATATTTACCAGCCCTGGAGCATCCCTTCCACAGTGCCTTTTAAAGAAACACATCCACTGCTCTCACTGTCTCCAAGTCACATTTTCTCCTAATAGAGCCAGATCTGCTGTTTTCAGGACCTTAGCCAAGCCAGGTCTACCAAAGATAGTGTAGAAGTTTTCATCCCAGAGGTCAGGAAACCTCCAAGCCACCTTCTCCATAGCTAAACTTCTGCCCTGGGGCAGGAAGACTTGAGCACTCTGGAGGTTTCCTCACTGGAAGTGCAATGGATCCAGTCTACCCTCACAGAGCTGTGGGCTCATTAACCACCTCAGAACGTGGTGCCTTCATTCAGTTAAGACCAGGCCTCCTCCTGGGATGGCCTTTGGCTGTAGCATCCCCTGAAGAGACAAACCAATGAGCTGCCCGATATCAGGAATCCTCCTGGCCAGCCCTTACTGCACAGTGCTGCTGTGCAGGGCTGGCACAGTCCTACTGCATGCCAGCTCTGGTGTTAATCCCCTCAGGCCCCTTGTTCCCTCTCCCAGGTTAATCTCTGCAGTCACCTAGATCTACTTATACACACTGACCCACTTTGCTGCACCCGAGCAGCTGGCTGGAATGAGTGACCAGTGTGTGGAAGAGCAGTCAGGCAGTCCCAACAATAATTTTTTTTTTCATACCATTTAGGAGTTTTAGGGATGGCTGGAGGAAGGAATAAGGAGGAGCAATTCCTATTACAAGTCAAACCTGAATACAGGGGAAAAAAAATGCACCAGTGAAGCCAGCATAGCAACTAGGCTGGACTCCTCCCTATGGGGAGAAGGGATGTTTCACAGAAATAGCTGCTTATGCTTTTTGTTTTTAAAGATCAAGAGTAACTGAAGAAACCTCTCCTCCCATTCCCTGTACTCCAGGGAGTCCTAAAACTAGTCACAGCACATGGGATGAAGGAGGCAAGCTTCTCTTGTATTTCTGTGGATGGAGAAGTTATATTTGCAAGCAGTGGTCAAAAGGGACCCATGTCCCTCCCCCCGCTTCCACTCTGGTAATGGGGGAAAAGGGGCAGAACAGCACCACAACCAGATCATCCTGCCTGTCATTGTCTCTGGGCTGCCCTTCCAGAGAGGGACTGGCCACCCAACCCCACCTCCTCCTGCCTGCAGCTGGAGGAGCCCGAGGGGGTCTTTGGGGGAGCCCCTGCCTCTCTTGAGCACTGCTTGCAGGTAGCGTGGATGGACCTGAGGGATGCTCCAGAGGGGCTGCAGGCAGCACCTCAAACACCGATCTCTGACACTCCCATCCTTCTGGAGCACCTTCCCCAGGCAGCCACAGCCCTGATCACACTCAGAACATGCTTCAGGGCCAGTCCCAAAGGGACAAAGGAGATATGGATTTTCTCTTTTAAAATGGGAAAGAGACAATGAGAGGTGTTAAAGAAAAAAAAAATCACAGCACTGTTAGCACAGTCAATACTCACATCTCCCTCACACTGAGCAAATTACAAAGAAACAAAACAAAAAGGTTAGTAAACAAAACAGCATCAACAGGAAGGACAAAGCACAGAGTCTGTGGGAAATGCACAAGCCCAGGTGCTCCACCAGCAGCTCATGGGTCTGGGCAGCAGTGCTTGGAGGGGCATAACGAGACAGAAGCTGTGGGAACACGAATTTGCACTACAGAGGGGAAGAGCAGCAAGAGAGGGGTGAGCTGGGAGAGCTGGGATACTTCAGCTTGGATGGGGAGGTGTGACACAGGACTCCAGGCCTGTTACAGGGAATGCTGTAATCTAGATGAGGTGTCTAGAGCAGAGGAAGCAGCTCTCCTCGGTGCTGGGAGCTTCCACCTTGTCCTCCAGCAGTTAGGGAGACACCCAGAGGCTAGGGACCCTGCCTTTATGCTAAGGTGGGTGAGGCATGGGTTCCCACAGCAGCAGCTGAGTTTGCTCTGCAGCTGTGGTCAGTGTTTCAGCCACTCTGCCACTTTGAGGCTTGGCTTGGGAAGAACACCCTGGAAAGCTTTGGCTGGCTCTGCACCTGCCTGGGGCACCCCAAAAGTTGCAGTGGTAAATGAAGTTTTTCTTTTTCAGCTACAGGGAAGTCCTTCAGCCAAGGGTGTATGTGCAGGTGAGAGGGCTTGGGCTCACCTCCTGTAGAAAGCAAGGTAAAGAGGGTGGAAAGGGAGGTATCTGAATGCCTGCTCTGATAGGAGCTTAAAGATAAAGCAATGGCCACCAGCTCCCCCTGAGACTGGGGGCACTGTCTCCTCCAGAAGGCGAACAGGGGAGCCCTGAAGTTACTTTCAGAGAGTCTGGGGGACCTGACTGATTAGAGGAGGCTTTTCTAAAAGGGCAGCTCCTACTTCTGTTCACAGCAGTCCTGTGCAGGTCTGAGCACTCTGTCAGACCTCCTGATGGAGGCTGCCAAGCTTAGCACAGCTTCCCCATCTGCTGTGGATGCAATTGGAGCTGGAGGAAAGGGAAAACACCTGGGAACTGGCTACCCAGGGAGAGACAAGGCCAGAGGCCCAGCTGGGCAGATGGCTAGAAACAGGCACATAGCAGGGCTGCTGGGCTGGTATCCCAGTGCATCCCAGAGACTGACTGACAAGGACAGTCTGATTCTGACTTGCACACATTTGCCAGTTGAGCTCCTGGCCCCAAGGCAGAAGCAGAACTTGGCAGGTCCTTGTGCCAACAGCCAAAGCTCTACAGGATGACAACCAGCTCCAACTAGACCCTCCAGGGAACCCATCAGTGCCCAGTGTGATGAATTCTCCAAAGTCAGAGGGCAAGACAAGCCTGTAACTAGAGCACCACGAATTGAGCGGGCAGAGAGGCTCAGGGACAGATCTTGGTAGCCAATCTGACCCTGACCACTCCTTACAGGCTCCCACAGCACTCCTGCCTGGGAACTGGCAGAATCCTAACTAGTCTGACAGGCTGGGAAAGCTGCAGAGCCCAGCAGCCTTTCCCTTGTGTACCTCCCAGCTCAGCTCTCTCTTGGCTTGGTTTGAGATCCTCCGGGAAAATTAGCGAGTCCTCAGAAGATGCAGACTTTTAGTTACGAGCACAACTCATCCAGCAACCCTGGTCAGTCAGGAGGCAGGAGCCTGGGTCAAGTGCAAGTTTCCAGACTCCAGAAGCTCAGACCTGTTTGCTTCAACAATTCCCCCAAAGCGGGACATCCCAGAAACAGGCCCATGGCTCCTGCTCCTAGTTCTCTTCCATCTTAGATGAGGAATTCCCCACTTGTGCCTGACAGAGGCAAGACACAGTGGGGTAACCTAATTTTTGACCATGTGAACCAAGCCCTGGGGCCAGAAGGACGGGGAGGGAAATGAGGGGAGGAGTTACCGCTGCTTTTGCTTCGGCAGCTTTGGCCTTCTTCAACCTGGCTTTGCAGGCATCCAGATCCAGGCGTCGGTTCTGCAGGATCCTCCGCTCTTTCTGGAAGGGACAGGAGATGGGTCAGAGCAGATTGCTTAGGACCAGGGTTGAGGAGGGGAGGGGAAATGGTATCACCTAGGAATCAAATCTATTTCTTTACCAAAACGTAACAGGGAGAAAGAACCAGTTGCTATGCTCATCCCCTTGGCAGGAGTTTTGGCGTTGGTTGCCAGGGATACAGAATAACCTCCTGGAAACAGGGCAGCCTGGGATGGGTGGTGCCCACAAGCTGCAGGAGTGGGGAAATGAGTTACTTTCCTCATACACATCAGACGGCAACCTTTCCCTAGCAGAGGGGGAACCTGAGCAGATCTACGGTTGGCATTTCCTCATCCTTGCATTTTAAGGGGACGGGTATGGAGTCATCCTTTTTCAGAGGGACAGAAAAGGGGTTCTCCCAGCACTGTTTCCCTTTCCCCCTGCCCTCCTTGTCTCCAGGGATAAGCTTCCCCTCCCCTGCTACCCCACTTACAGAGATGGTTCTCCAGTCCCCTTCCAGGAAGTTGCGCAGTGGGGTCAGGAAGTTGATGGAGGCAGAGTGGATGAATTCCCGTTCTGCTGCACCCAAGCGCCTCTGAGTCTCTCCAACTTTTATCAAAGTCTTTCCTGCAACAACAGGAACCTTCAGCTCCAGAAGAAACCAATTAACATGTGTTGGCTTCAGCCAATTCAGCCAGAGCTGCCAGACTCCGGTGCTGGGGGACACAGGCACAAGCTGTACCTGCTTGGGTGAGGTGACCCTGCCTGTCCCACACCAGCTCCAGCTCTACCCACTCTGCTGTTGGCCTGAGGCATCTTCTTGCTACTCCCAGGGCAGCTCTGATCTTATCTATCTGCTGAGGCACTTATGCCACTGATGTATTTTACTGCTCTACCTGCTTGCGCAGAATGATCCTTCTTTGCCTCATAAAACAGAGGCACAGGAACAGAGCAGCAAATTAAAAAGCATCAGAGCAGAAAACATGAGTTGATTAGGCAGTGTTGGCTATAGATGCAGTTATAGCTGCTCTGCCTGTAACAGGACTCACTATTGAACAACTATTGATCTGGAGAGCAGGAACAAAGCTCATGGCAGGAGCAAGGACAGCTGGGAATGAAAGCTGTGTCTCTGTGTAGGTCTGCTGCCTAAAGGAGCCCAAAATTCCCCCAGGAAGGGACAACTGTGAGGATTTAAGAGCAGAAGGATGCCCTGTGTGGTCAGGAAGGAGCCTGCTGCAGACATCTCAATGCAAAGCAGTTCTCTTGGGAAGGGATGGATTCCCAGGATTTCTTCATTAGCCAGGCTGACTTACCATAAGGTGTCCCTGGCCCAAAGTCATTGGCTGCCTCTGTCATGTACTGTGCCAGCAGCTCCCCGTTGGTGACCCGGGAAGGCACCTTCCGGTCAAGCTTCTCATACAGGAATTCTTCTACTCTGGCACCTGGAATGAGGAGACCAGGGAGGTTGAAAGAAAGTCCCTGAACTGGGATTGGGAATAGCCCACCCCATGCAGTCCTCAGTGATGTACTGGGCAGCAGGCACCAGTGCCAGGAGGAGGTGTCCCTGCCCCAGGGCACTGCCAGGCTGTGAGCTGCCCACAGCTGCATAGGGAAGGAGGACAGGCCCTGCAAAGACACATTTGTCCCAAGCCCCACAGATTCAACAGGGCTCTTTGCCAGAGGCTATGTCTTCTAGCCCTGAGCTGCAAATGACATTTGTCCTTCAAGCCTTAGGAGAAGCTGGACTTACTCGGGTTTGGCTGTAGCAGAACTTCAGTCTGACGCAAGATCTTCTCTGTCCAGTTCTTTGTGCAGTCTGCCCTGGCCAGAAGGTTTTCAAAGTGGGCATCGAGTTCAGTCTTCTCAGCCTGGCCCAGCTTTTCTTCAGTAAACTGCCGGAAGAAGGCAGTCATTAGATCTGTTCTTCCAAAGCAAATTTATAGTGTGTTACAGAGCTAATAAGGGACACTGAAGCTGCTTCTGTCTTGTGTATTTATCTTAGAATAGAGTTAAAACCCCATCAAGGTGTCATTTTTTGTTCCCAGGAATCATTCAGAGGAAGAGTGCAAATGTTCTCCCTGAGTGTAGAACAAGCATTGAGCTAAAAACAGAGTCCAGGTTTGAGAGGTGTTCCACAATAAGTAACTTTTAATAAGGTCTGGTATGAAAATTGTCCAGTTCTGAGGGATCTATTTAAATATGCACATGGCTTCCACTGCTTCATGCAGGAGAGCAAGAGACATCCTTCACATGAGGGAAGGTGCTAAATCCCTTCATCTCCTACTGACCAACTCTGTGTCCTGCAAATCCAAAGGGTCAGGAATGCCACTACCACCTGACAGAAACATCTTGCTGGATCATGCTAGAAGACCCTTTGGACAGATGTGCCATTTGGGATCCTACAGAGGCTCCAGTTGTCCTTTAGCCCTTGGTGGTGGTCTCTGCTGCCACTGCTGAGTTATCAGGACATGGTACTGTGCAATAGTGGCACAGCCAGATGCCAAGAGATCAAAGCCTGGCTAAAGCTCTTAGATGAAATGCAGGTCCTGTCTCATGTGCCATTTGTACCTTCTCCTCTCTGCTTCCCTACCCCAGAGCTCAGCTCTAGCTGGGCCAAGATGTCCCTTCCATGGGGTCTTGCTCTGCTGTCTGCTGCCCCTCCTGAAAGGCTTCCTGGCCAGCTCTGTTGTTTTCCCAACCAGCACAATGCTGGGAACAAAGTGAGATAAGGAGAGCCCAGAGCAGGAGCAAACAGCCCTTGGAGTCCTGTTACCAGATGTCTGAGATATACAAGCCCTCCAGGTATGTTTACACAGCGACCTGTTTGGCACGATTCGAGCTCCAGCTAGTGGAGTGCTTTGCCGGATGTGGGTGGTGACAGATCCTCAGCTGCAGGGTAAGGACAGTCACACTTTCCCCCGCAGCCCCTTGGGGACAGAGGACCAGGGATTGCTTCACTGGTCTCTCCTCTGCACCAGCAGCCCCTGGCACGCAATTTTAACCTGGCCATTGCTGGACATGGTAAAAGCAGGTTCAAGGTGAAAAGGGTGTTTGTGTTGTTTGGTCTGTGATTTCTCTGGGGGTCACACATGGCTCTCAGCAGCTGAGGCTGCTTTCCTCTGCCACTGCTGGGAGCCCAGGGCTGTTTTCAGACTCTGCCAGGCTGGGCTGAGTCACTGCCATGCAGCAAACTGGGACTTCCCAGGTATTTGGCACCAATTCTTGAGTCATCTGTTTAAGATCTTTCCTAAACAAGCCAGTGCTCTTTGATGCAAAGATAGCAGTCTCTCTCTCTCCCCCCTTTCCCAGACAGCATTTTGAGACCCCATCTCACTTTCAAGTCCAGCTCTCCTTCCTGCAGTTTAGGCTCATCCTGCACCAGCATCTGCCCTGGAGCTGTCAAATCTAAACCCAGTTTCTTATCTGGCTGAATTGAGTCAGCTTCTTACAGCATTGCTGCAGTGTCAGAGCACTGCTGAAGCCCTCCAGCATCTCCACAGTGCTGCTGCCACTGTCCTGAACCACTCCAGCTCTGGGGTCCTTTGTTTTTTTCACAAGTGGCATCTTTGGCATCACTGTCCTCCGTGGCTGTTTTGTGTAACCCAGTGCAGGGCTCACAGCTCAGCACTCGCCAGGACTCACAAACTCAATTCTTATCTCAAGTCAGGCACTAAAGCTGTTTGTCTTGCAACAAAGCTGTGGGCAGCACCAGGATCACAGCAAGCCTGGGAGCTACACCAGAAGGGGAGGATGGGCAGGAATCTCAGTCACAGCCTGTGGCTCCAAAGGGTCAGGCCAGAAAACAATCTCTTATTCAGACTTTCTTTCAGGGTTGGAAAGCAGGGCATGAATGTCAGGAAGCAGTGCAAGGCATGGGAGGCTGTGACTCCACTGACACTTAACTCCCTCAGCATCTCCCTGACCCCTGCCCAGGAGCTGGATGTGCTGAACACAGCCAAGGCTCAGCCTCGGGTGGTTGGTGCCTCACTGCACTGGGTGCTCTCCCTGCCCAGTGCTACCTCCTCCTCCCTGTGCACAGGGAGACACTGATCCTGCTCGATTTGACCTCTAATGTGACCTTTTAGACCCATCAGAGAACCCACCGACCTCACAGCAGTAGTGGGGATGTGCCATGAAGTGCAGGGAGAGCAGGACCACCTCCTGCAGAGCAGCCTGCCATGAGATCAGATGAAGCTTCTCCTGGAAGCACAGCCAGCACAGGAGCTTACAGGCAAGTTACACTGACCTATCCTATGAGCTGGTTCTTTTTCTTGTCTGGTGCAAGTGGAAATCTGAGATTTTAGGTGGCAACAGGTCTCAGCTGCTGGTCCCCTCTTACTTGGCTGCCCAGTGAAAAGCAGGGTAGAGGAATAGCAGTTTATGAAATTTGGCTACTCAATCGCTTCAGGCAGAACTCCCTATAAGGGAATTCTATTCCTGAGGACTTGTTTTCATAACACAGAAATTTCATTGAACAGACATAAGATTTCAGTGTGACACCAAGAGACAAAGAACAACAAATGAAGCGATCATATCCTCAATCCTCCTGACTGTAAAAACACAGATTTTTGAGTATTTTATATCTTGCTGCTCCTAGACTAGAAGTATTTCTATCTTTTGCAGCAGATTGCCACAAATGGGAGGGATATTTGCTTTTATCAAGTTGAGTTAGAGGCTTGGTGCAGATCCCCAGGGAGAGAGGCAGGGCTGGCAGAGCAAAGGCAATTGCAATGCTAAGAAGAGCCTCCAGCTCCTCCATCCTGCTGTGGCAGAACTAGTCCCATTTTTTTTCCAGAACCTGAGGACTGGGTGAACAGCACTGAACCAATTCTCAGATCTGCATCCAGGGATCATAAGCCAGGTTGCAGTGCTGAGATGCTGCCCCCCTGCAGGAAACATCCCTGCAGCTGACCCAGAGCAGGTGCTTAATAATGCAGGGCAGCCTTTTGTCAGTGCCACTCTCACTCTCCAGGAAGAGCAGAGTCGTGCTGCATTCCAGGACATCAATAATTCAGCCAAAGGTTGGGTTTCCTCTGTGAGGCTTGGCTGGCCAGCAGGAATGACAGATGCTTTATCAGGGCCCATGTAGGCAAAAAGGGTGACCCAGCAGGAGAGCAGCACTTGGGCCACAGGCCTAAAAGGAGCATCCATGTGCTGGACTGCAGTTAGGGCAGCTGCCCTAAGCATTCACAGCTTGGGGAAAAGCCCCTTTCCCCAGGAGAGTTGGCAGATTCACGTCTGGGATGTTAGGAGGATCAGCAAGTAGTGCTGAGCTGGGGGTCCCTCTGCACTTAGAGGTACAGATCAAAAGGGCTGGGCCTGTGACTAAGGGCCACCAGAGTTAGGCTTTAAAACAGCACGTTATTTCCTTTGCTGAAAACCCTTCCTCTCCTTAAAAGTGAGGGGAATAAAACTGCAGTATAATAAAAGCCCAAGCCTGTATGCTGTGATCTCTGACAGGGTAGCTGCAGCCCCCTTCCTGAGGATCTGGTGGCGGAGTTCAAGCCCTTGCACCACTTGCAGGGTCCCCATTTTATCCAACTGGATGTTACTTATGACTTTCCATTTTAAATTATGAAGATCAAAGCAGGGCCGGAAGTTTTGGTACAGGAATAGTCTCCTGTACCTGCCAGTAGATTTAGACTACCTGATTTTCAACAACCCTGGACCAGATACAGAGTCTGCTCCAAGTATTTGGCCATCAGGAGTCAGGAAAGCCAGGCTGGGAGCCAAGTGAAACTGTGCTAGAGGACAGAAGGAAGCCATTAACAGGGACAGCTTGGTTAACTCATGAGCAAGGCATTTAGAAGAGGAAAAAAACAATGTTGTGGTGGGTTGACCTTGGCTGGACAGGCGATGCCACGAAGTCTCTCTATCACTTCCCTCCTCAGCAAAACAGGGTGTTGAAAAGAAGATAGAAAAAACCTCCCATCATAAGTCAAGGTAAAGGCAGTTTAATGAAGAAGTTGTGTGTGGAAGCAAAGGAAACCAAAAGATTTTCTTCTCTCCATCCCATCAGCACGTGATGTGGGGCCACTTCCTGGGAAGCTGGGCCTCAGCACATGTAGTGGCTACTCCAAAAGACAAATGTGTTTTATAATAATGTCCCACCTCCTCCTCTCTCTTAGGTTTTATTGCTGAGCAATGTCCTACGGTATGGAATAGCCCTTTGGCAGCTTGGGTCAGCTGTCCTGACTCTGTCCCCTACCAAGACCTTGTCCTTTCCTTGTGTCACCTTCTGCTTTCTGAACTTCTAAAGAGTCAACCCCAGCAAGGTCATCAAACAGAGGGTTTATTTTATCTACTAATGATAAAAGCCTATTTTATCATCAGAGTTCAGGGAGCTGGGGGAGTCTGTCTGTCTGCAGGAGCTTCAAGATAGAGTAAGTCAGCCTCTAGCTGCCTCAGTAATGACATTAGCAGAGGGAATAAGCACCCAAAGGCTGTATTCACCCAGAGCCTGCTTCCATTAAATCTGACAAAAGTCAGACACCTACAATTGTTTCCAGAGCTCCCTGAAAGAGCCTAGCTAGAACAGAGACATCCAATGTGTGGCCACACAACTTCCACTGGCCAAGGTTTGGGATCAGACCCACTCACTGATACTGGAAGGTGCAGCTGATCAAAGAGAGAGGCCCTTCTTCAGTGAAGATGAAGAGTGACCTGTTTGAAGTCTGTCTGCAGGTGCTGCATCCCCTCAGAGGATACTGATCTGATGGCTGCAACTGGTGGTTCAAGTGTCAGTAGAGGCCATCCTCAGGTGAGATGCTGAATCCTACACAAGCTCCATACCCGTGCAGCTGCCCAAGCCTAGAGGCTTGTTCTCCACTCCCAGGCTAGCAGATCTGTCCACTACTTTCCTACCCCCAACTTTACTGTCTGCTCTTCTTTTCTGGAGGAGTCCTGTGACTCTTCTTTTCTGGAGGAGTCCTGAGCGAGGAAGAGCCATGTAAAGGCAGCAGTGGGTTTGAGTTGTTATGATTGGGGGTTTTTTTGTCATTAGGAGCCTAGCCCAAAATCCTTCAGCCAGCATCCATGCTGGGTTGTATCTGACAGATTTCAAAACAGCTCTGAGCCAGCCCAGAGGTGTTGTGCTGACCATGCCCTGTCTCCTTTCCCCCAGCTGAGCCATGATTCCAGTTCGAGTGAAGCTCCTGTGTGTTGGTCAGACAGCTCTGCCAGACAGCAGGAACTAATGCTGTCTGAGTGGAACAGCACATAATGGCCAGTCCATTTATCTCCCAGTTGCTGCAGTTCCAGTAAAACATCACTTTGTTAAATGCCTGGAGCTGGAGAAAGCATCTCCAATGCTACATAAAACAGCTTTTTCTAGACAGGACTTATTCCAGTCCTAGAAGATCTGCAGTGCTAAAGGGTGCTACAAACCCATCCCTCAACTGCCCACAGCAGACCTCAGCTCTCACTGGTGGCTCTTGGGGGAGACAGGGCAGGGCTCACCCACACCAGGACTCTGTGAGAACGCGAAAAGGCTGAATTCCCCCAGCAGTGACAACTCACAAGGTGGTTTTCAGCCTCAGAGATCTCTTTCCTTCCCATTCCCGCTCCTTACACACCTGCTTGCTGTCCAGTGCTCATTTGCTTTCAAGAAATTACTACTGTAATTAGGCATATGAATATTCATGTACGAGACAGTGGAGTAGGTGTAGCAGGCAGAAGCCACGATTTATAAACGCCTCCTTGCTCTGGAATCACTGCGTGCAGACACTGTTCCCAGGCCTGTCTCCTTCCTACGCCTTGGAGCTAAAAAACACTTATCAGAGACTTACAATAAGGCTTCTAAACACAAGATTTCTTTACAGCATGTCTTCTGCATCCAAGGTCATTTGCATGAGAGTGGCATCTCTAGGCTTTCCATCTGCTCCTTATTTTGCACCTGTAGTTAATATCTCTCTTTTTCATAACATATGACTCACTGGCACGGTTAGAGGAGGTGATATGTGCTTACAGGAGACCAGCTCCCAATAGAGCCAGAATTACTCCACTGCACAGAAGGTCTGGAACGAGGCAGCTCTGCTTTGTTTGTTTACCAACCCCCACACAATAGGTAGAGCAAGAAGCCCAGTCCTAGAGTCACCAGCTGGACTTCACTTTCCAGGCAGGATCCCAACCAGTTCTGACCTGCTGCTCTGCTCTCCTGGCCAAACAAGAGCAGTTTTGCAGTTATTATGCCCAAGAAATGAATACACTCAGCAGCCCCATCTTACCACCTGCTGCATGTCTGCTGCTCATGTGTACCCAAATTTAACCACAGCTCCAGGGGGTCACTTTATCCCCAAGAAGCTCCTGAACTCAAGTTTGGGAATATCAGAATATTCTGAGGTGGAAGGACCCAAAAGGATCATCGAAGTCCAACTCCTAGCCCTGCACAGAAACAGCCCCAAGAATTCCCCCCCTGTGCCTGAGAGTGTTGTCCAAATGTGCCTTGAGCTCTACAGGCCTTGGGACTGTGACTAGTGCCCTAGGGATCCTGTTCAGTGCCCAGCCATCCTCTGGTGGAAGAACATTTTCGTAATATCCAACCTCAACCTCCCCTGACTCAGCTCCAGCCCTTCCCTCGGCTGGTCCTGATGCTACAGCAGCCCCGTGAGACCCAACCTGCTCACTCCCAGCAGCTCCTTCCCATCCCTGAACATCGCAGCGTTTTGCCAGGGCCTGGCATCTCCTGCTCCTCCCGAGGGGCTGAAGTGCAGACCAGCCGCAGGGTGGTCCACCAGCCGCAGGGTGGTCCACCACCCCTCCCCAGCGACAGGGACCATTCCACAGAATCCCAGAATGGCTGGGGTTGGGAGGGACCTCTGGAGATCATCCTGTCCAACCCCGCTGCCAAGGCAGGTCACCTGGAGCAGGCGACACAGCACCCGTCCAGGTGGGTTTGGAATGTCTCCAGAGTGGGAGACTCCATGCCCTGCCCGGCAGCCTGTTCCACAGCTCTGCACCCCTTCCCGGCGGCTCTGGGCACGGACAAAGCAGCCGAGTGCCACATCGCACGGCTTTGTGTCTTTAAGGACAACAACCCCCGGCCTGAATGTCCCCCGCGCTCCCCTCCCCTCCCGAGCACCATCCCCCGGGCTCTTCCCTTGGGAAGCTCCCCGGCATCCCCGAGCCGCGCCGGGGGCGATGCTCCCGGGGTGATGCTCCGGGGGCTGCGGCTCACATAGACGCACCCACCCCGCTCCGAGCTCTCTCTGCAGCCTCCCCGGGGCCGGGCAAACCCCTCAGGCTCCGCCGGGGCCTGGACCAGCGGATCCCCGCGCCTCCCGCCCCGCGGCCTCCGGGCGGTGCCGCTGCCGTGGCGCCCCGCCCCGCCTCACCTGCATGGCACGGGAGAAGAAGACCCCCGCGTCCGACGCCAGCTTCTTCACGTTGAACTCCATGGCGGCCACGGAGCAGCCCCGGCCGCGCCGCGCCCCCGCTGTCACTGCGCCCGCCGCGCCGCCGCCTTTTATAGCGCCGGGAGACGCCCGATCCGCGCCTCTTAAAAGGGTTGAGACTCCTTACGTGATCCGCCCGCCCCCGAAAGCGCCTCTGGGGGCGGGGCCTCAGGCTGAGAGTGTGGCCCCTTTAAGAGCGGCGGCGGCGGCGGGGGGAGCTGTCAGTGCCCGCCAATAGGAGCTCGCGCCGCGCTCCCCGCCCCTTCCCCTCCCGCTCCGCCGCGCTCGCCGCCGCAGCCCCGAGCCGGGCGCGTTCCGATTGGCGCCGCGGTGGGCGGTTCTCCGCTATGATTGGCTGGAATGGAAGAGGAGGCGGAGTCTCGTTGTGGCCCCGCCCCCGGCGGGGTGGGCTGCGGCGCGGGGGAAGGAGACGCTGCCCTTCCGCGGCCATGGCGCGCGGCGCGGGGAGAGGGCGCCGAGCGGGGCCGCGCGCCCCCCCACCGCGGTGAGTGGTGCCGCCCGCGCCCGCTCGCGGGGGCTGGGCCCGCCGGGCCGCACCATCGTTAGGGAGGGGGGATGCAGGGGGGAGCGCGGAGCCGGGGACCCCCGGCTGAAGCCGGTCATGGGGGTGGAGAGCGCAGGGGTTGCGGGATCTCCGCGGGCAGGGGCGGCGGGGATGCCCCCGGGGTGAATGAGTGTAGGGGGCCGGAGATGCTGCAGGGGTGCGAGGCACCCGAGGGCGCAGGGGGGATGCTCGGGGGTGCGGGGGATGCCGGCGGTGCGGGAGCCCTCTCTGCAGGGCCCGGCGCGCTGCAGTGCAGGTGCGGGGGTCCCGTGGGGCGCTCCCCGCCGGACCGGTGGGTTCAACCCCCGGCGCTGGGTGCCCACGGCGGACAGGGCTGCAGGGAAATGCCCGCACAGAGGGGCTGCCTCGGTACCTCGGTGCCTGTACTCCCCATCCCGCTGTGGTAACCTCAGGCTGCTTTCTGTGCCCAAAATTTCTTGCACTTCACTCTTCTCGTCTCTGCTGTGGCCAGGACGTTGAGTTTAACCTTGCGGGGAGAGCCCATCGCCCGTGTCTGCTCTCTGCGGGCTCCCGCTGCCCGGAGAACATTCCGTAAGGTGCTCCCGGGGCGCTGGGGCCGGGTGGGTGTCAGGCTTTGTCACACGGCCCTGGGGCCACACATCGGTGCCTTCTGTCGCTGTCCTTGACGGGAGCACATCCCTCCTGCCCAGCCCTGCCGGCAGAGCTCTGAGGGAACTCGAGCAGCGTTGAAATCTCCTGGGCAAACCCCCTTTGATTCGTGGCTCTTGAGCAGGGCTGTCATGCACAGAAAACTGTGTGAAAGCAGAGTTTTGGCAGTGAAAACGTGCGTGTGGTTATTTGGGATAATTGGGGGTTTTTTTGTATGGCAACTGCAAACAAAATCCCTCCAATGTGCAGCCAGTTCTGGTACATGTAGAAATCTCTGGGAGCTGTCAAATCCGAGGGTGCTGCTGCTGTTGGTGAGATGATGTTTTAGATTTGCTGCTCCAAGTGACCTGGCGTGTATTTTGTGTAGTGCAAGGAGGAGCAGGGTATGTGCTCCCCTCACTCATCTGACTTTTCCCCTCTTCCCGCAGGAGGAGGATTGCTGGATGAAGGCCAACCCCAGGACTCTGAGCCAGATGTCTGAGAAAAGTTGGATTCCTTTTTGAGCAGCTCACACAGCATCCACAAGTGCTCTTCCCCATAGTGGCCCCTGAAGGTGCCGAGATCCTCGTGCAGACATGGCATTTAGAAGGACAGAGGGAATGTCCATCATGCAGGCCTTGGCAATGACCGTGGCAGAGATCCCCGTGTTCGTTTACACGACATTTGGGCAGGTACAAGGAGCAGGAAAGGTTTTCCTGTCACATTCCTTGGGATGGTTCTGTGGGGTTGTCTGTGTGAGATAGAGGCACAATGGGGTGGTGCTGGGGGACCTGGAAAGTTTGAGGGTTTGGAGGAATTGCTGGGAGAGTTTGGGGTGGTAAAAGAGAGTTGCTCAGAGTGGGCTTGGAGAGCAGAGAAAAGCGCTTCCCACATCCCTCCCTGGGAGAACACCCAGGTTCAATCTTTCTCTTCATCAAAGGCGCTAAAAAAAGACTTGTCTTTTAAAGAAGAGTAATATGTTCCCCACTTGTAGTGATGCAGCACTTGGAGCAGTAAAGCTCAGCTTCACATCAGGGTTTCAGAGCTGAATTTGGGTAACCTGGATTGCATCTGTCCCAGGCTGTGTGCAGATTTTGCCGTGTGTTTTGCTACTGAGGATTGAGACCAAGTTCTCCAGGTCCTGTCAAAATGATGCTCCACAGTCTCTCTGCTGCTATGTGTTAGTTGTGTAGCAGGGGCCGTGTTTTGTGGGTGGGAGGGTAAGGCCAAGGTGTTTCATGTTTAAGACTGGTTGTTTTTTTGTTTAAAATAAAAGGGCAGTGGAATTGGTTTTTCATTGTTGCTCTTCCATTTCTTTTGTGTTTAAAGTCTGTCTTCTCTCAGCTGCGGCTCTCTCCAGGCCTGCGCAAGGTGCTGTTTGCCACAGCTCTGGGGACAGTGGCCTTGGCTCTTGCAGCTCACCAGCTGAAGAGGCGGCGCCGCCGGAAGAAGCAAATTGCTCCGGACAAGTGCGGCTTTAAACCAGGAGGGATCACAGTGCCCATCCTGCCAACCAGGAGGGTCTCCTCTGTGAAGAAAGGTTGGCCTTGCAAAAGGGGAAAAATCCCCAAAGAGGTTGTACAGGGAGAGGTGGGAAGGTGTGGGGAGAGGAAGGCAAAGCCATTTGTGTAGTGTTTGGACGTGGAATGAAGTGGGAATTCTGAAGTACAGTGCTATGAACACAGGGTTTGGGGAGCAAAGGGAGAGACTGAGCTCACAGTGATTGGGGAAAAAAGGTGTCCTGAGGTTTTCAGTGAGGTTTGCAGCTCACATCCCCTTTCCTACAGGCAGCCTGTGGACCATTACGAGGCTGCCCCGCTAATAACGACCCAGGCATGCAGTGACCTGGTTCCACATTGATCTCGTGATGTCAGTGCAGGTCCTGTGCTCATCTCAGGGGAGGGGAGGGTGGCTGGGGCCAGGCTGGGGAGTTGGGAGTGTCCATCCAGCTCTGTGGTGACAGCCAGATAATGGGCAGCTGCCTCACCTGCTTGTGCTGATTTTAGGGATAAGACTGACCCAGGCCCTCAGCAAAACACTTTAGCAATTAAGCCTTTGTTTCGTGAAATGTGTGAAAATGGAGGGAGCAGTGTCCATGCTCTGCCTGTCCTGAGGGAAGGTACAAGAGTTTTTCCTTGTTTGCACTTGCCTTTTGCTATCCATAAACAGTGAATTCATTCTTCAGTCTCAGATCCCTACTGATACCAGCTTTCTTAGAGCAAAGCAGAGCAGACAGGAGATCTGTGGATTGTTTCTAGGTATTGTATGCTGCTTTGCCCATTCACAGTCACACTGGACAGGGTGATGTTCCCCTCCCTCTTCCCTGCTGCAGTCACCTGGGCCTAAAATACTGTTTTTGTGTGACCTTCCCAACTGCAGGATACTCCAGCAGGAGAGTCCAGAGCCCTGGCAGCAAGAGCAATGACACACTCAGCGGGATTTCCTCCATTGAGCCCAGCAAACATTCCAGTTCCTCCCACAGCCTCGCCTCGGTAAGGACCTTTTTGGCAGGGCTGAGAGTAGCAGGGCTGGGAGATGTGAGTGCACGTACCTGTCATGAGATCATCAAGTCCTTGGGTTGGTGCTGGCCCATGGAGAATGCCAAAGCCTCTGGAGCAGAGCAGGTTGCAGTGTAATTGTAGGGCAGGTTCTGATATTAACCTTGCACTGAATGTCTGGAGTTTCCTGTGTGAAATCAGAGCAGCAATTTTCAGAGGCCAAGAGCTTCAGGATACTTCACAGTTCTTTGGCCAAGGAGGAGCTGCAGGAGGGATTTCCCTGTGGGAAATGGCCATGATTCCTTGGAGCTCTCTGTGACCCCTACAGAGTGAGTCTGGGTTGTTGCTGGGTCTCACAGCAATGGGGAGCTTGTTTGCTTCCCTCCACAGTGGGGGTTTGAGTGGCCCAGCAGCCCCTCCCTTCTGTGCTGGGGCTGCTCACAGCTTGCTTTGTTCTTATAACCAAATTAACTACCAGAATCTGATAGCTCTGTTCAGGAAACAGCTTGAGAACATAGCTTAGTCGTTCTGCCTCCTCCAAAGCCAAAAGCAGTCTATGAGTACAGGTAATTCAGGCTTAACCAGGCAGGAGAAGCCATCAGTGCTTATATCCACCTTTTGTGAGACCAAAACCAGAAGCATTTGTGGCTTCAAGACCTGTTTCACATCCCCATTGCTCAGAGCCTCATGTTTTGTTGGAGCAGGGGTGGCACAGATGAACCTCTGTGAGTTGCTGCAGAGCCCTCCCTTGGCATCCCCCAGGCTCAGAGGCTGCTTGGCAATGCTGGGGCAAGGAGAGGGGAAAATCACCCCTTTGAAGGGAGCTGTCAGGTGCTAGCACCCCACAGGACATGCTGGCGTTGCTGTTTTTAGTACAGCTAAAGCACCAGCAGTTGCCAAAATCCGTGCTGGCCAAAGTGTGTCTCCAGCAGGCGGCAGTGCTGGCACGGCGCTGGGCACAGCACAGCGTTCCCTTGGGAACTGGGATCTAATGGAATCTGTCAGTGAGCACCAAGCTGTGTCCAGCTCTGGCCTCTTTCCCCTCTGGTAGGACTCACATCCATGTAATTCCCCCATGGCTTCTCAGTTCACACAGATGCTGTTCAGTTTGGTATCACTGAAGTTCGTTTTTCTTTAGATAGAAAGCAATCCACCAAGTCCTTTATCCACTGCTGATGCCTGGGTGGGGATTTCCCCATGGAGAGGGCTTTGTTTCTGTACAGATATGCTGACCCTGTGCTTACAGTTTTCATCTTACTTGATGGAAAAACAGCTCATCCTTTGCACAGCTGCAGGTTTTGTCTGTGCTCTCATTTGCTTCCTGGGCTCCTCTTTGCCATCCAGTAAGTAAATTGGCAGCAGTGAACTGATGATTTGCAGTTCTGGATCTCAAGGTGATCTATTAACATTCCACAGGGATTGATCAATAGAGGCAGGGCAAGAATTCATCCGTCAGCTGATTACTGTAGCTTTTTTTTTAGTACCAGGCTCACATTTGGACATCTTTCTCAAAGCCACAGGAAAGCACTGGTCACTGATAGTGTTGAATCCAGCACTTTATTAGGTCAGAGTTTAGAAGACATTGATGCCCTGGTGTGAAATTGGACAAAGCTGACACTGCTGCGTGGATTGTAGTTCTCAGGCCTCCCAGGAGAGGGTTTGGTTACAAAGAGTGAGGAATCCCCTTGCCCTTTGGGGATTCCTCAGCTGTATTTTTTCTGGGAAACTGTTCCTTTGTTTGGACTGTGGTTGCTTCCCTGCCACCCCCAGTGTTTTCCATACAGACAGCTGGGGCTGACGTGAGCTTTCCATGAAAATCCTGGTGCCTTTGTAGCAATTGCTTTGGAGCTTTCCTGGGCTGTTGCCACCATCAATGTTCTCCTTTTAGTGCTCATCAGTACAAGAGAGCACAAGGGCAGACATGGGGAAGGAAAATGCCTTTTTGTTGAAGTTTGTCTGGTGGTGGTGTTTGTGTGTTTGTGGTGATGGTGTTTGTACCATCTCTTACCTTGGAGAGAATTCAAAAGGCATTTGGTGCCCTCTGCTCCCTTCCTGCAGATGGTAGCAGTCAACTCCTCAAGTCCAATACCCCCAGGGATGTGGGAGGCCCAGGCAATGGGAGATGCTGGAGCCATTGGTGATTCCAGTGCAGAAAGCCTCTATGTTCAAGGTAAGCAGGCACATGGGTAACATCGCCCTGGGAAGGTTGTTTATCACTGTGAGAGCAAGAAGAGGGTGAGAATTGACACAGAGCATCAGCAGCTCAATGTAGAGCTCTAAAAGAAAGTTCCTTTCCATTCTCAGCTTAAATTCAGTCACTTCTTAGTTATAAACATCCCATGTTCTCTTTAAAAAAACCATTTTTGTCGGTGAATAATTAGCTTTCAAAATACTGTTTTAGAGCAACAGTCTCATCTTGTGCATTTCAGATTTTGGAAGTAACACATAAAACATTTTGACTAATTTAGGGATGTTCCCCTTAACTTCTAATCCAAAATAAACCATATTTAAAAGGGAAAGAAATAGAATATGTTTGTTGTATAAGTTGCAGAGAGATTTCCCTCTTTGCTGGATTGTCTGAGTGAGCAAAGACTCATCCTGTACCTCTTTGTTCCTGAGTGCCCTGGGACTCTCATAGCTGGTATTTGGTTGCATTTCCAGGCATGGAGCTGTTTGAGGAGGCCCTGCAGAAATGGGAACAGGCACTGAGCATCAGGCAGAGGGACAATACTTGCACCAGCACCCCTGTGCCCTGGGACAGCAGGAAACAGCAAGAGAGCATGTCTGAGAACATTTCAGAGGTAGGTCCCCACTTTCCCCTTGCATTTGCCAGCTGGGGAACATGCTGAAAGGCCAGCCTGGATGCTAGAAGCAGTAAACAGTGGGAGGTTAAAAGGAGAGCAAATTAAGGGCAGAGTCAGTCCAGACTCTGTTTAAGAGCTGTCTGTATCTGCAGCTTCCTTATGCAATGAGAGTGGGTGTTTTTAATTTCTTTCTCTTTTTAATACGTCTCGCCCCCTCATTCCCCAGCTTTCCTACCCACCTTCCAGCCTTGTGTCACTCACTGTCACACGTGTCCTCCTGTGGCACAGCCTGTGGTGAGAAAAGGCTATGATGAATGCAGCAATGCTTTGGCTGGCAGTGTTTTCTCTAATTGTTTAATGCATTTGAAAGTGGAGATCTCATTGGTCATTTCTGGGAGCTGGGTGGAGAGCAGAGCCCAGCTGTATGTGTGTGAATGAGGGAAGCAGTGGTAACTCAGTAGGGGCTGAGTATTGGCCCTGTTCCCTGCAGAGAGATGTGTCACTCACTCACCCTGCAGCTACAGAAACCACCGTTTTAGGACAGCCCCTTGCTGTCTGGGACTTGAGGAACTTGCAGAGGAGACCTGTGATATGAGGAGATCCAAACTAGAATGGCTCAGTGACAGCCACAAAGCTAAAAAAACCTGCTGGAACTCAGGACTGTGAAAGGAGCTGAACTTCCAGCTCTCCAGGAGTTCTCACTGGGAAAAAAGTGTTCCCAGCCTTTTGTAAACAGAGTCTGGTGTAGTAAGGATGTGGGACATTTGTCTTTTGTGCTGGATAATATTTATCCAAGTCAAATCTGGATTCTGTTGTTGTTGGCTCTCCTTGAAGAGCCCTGTAGTGTTTCTAAAACTGCCTTAAAACCAGTTGATTCATTATGAAAATAGATTTTGTGCTTGTTAATGCTTCTGTCTTCTGGGTGAGATACTCATGCAGACGTAGGGGCGTGAAGGCAAGATGCTGTTTAAGTCTTATTTTCCCCACACCTTTTTTTTTTCCATCCTCCTTTGTTGCTTACAGCAAACATTGCTTATGCCCAGCACCTTAATCTAAATACTCTGTTATCCAGTTCTGGATATCTTGTTACATACAACACAGGTTTCCTGATGTGATTTTTTCCTTGAAATTAGGCTAAAGTCACAAGGCAGGAGAATTAAGTGGTCTGTAACTCATTAAAATACCTGTTTTTCTGGATGGCATGCTAAAGTTCTTTAGTTCTTTCCTTTTTTAACAGGAAAACAAAATTGTGAAGCTGAAAAGCCAGAGGGTTTGAGTAGGCTGTGTAGGAGTTTCCCTCCCCGTGCATTATTAGCCGCATTGTAGGATTAATGACTCCTCTCTTTATTTTTAATCATTTAATCTGCAAACTGCAAATCCCATTTTTACTGAAAATTTCCTCCCATATTTGTGCCGTCCAATCTGTCTGTGCCCAGCTGGCTAACTAAAGGTGGCATTTATGTGTATTGCAGGAGGAGTCCCAGAAAAGGGAGTTTGCTGAGAAGTTGGAGTCCCTCTTGCACCGAGCCTACCACCTCCAGGAAGAGTTTGGCTCCTCACTCCCATCAGACAGTGTGCTGCTGGATCTGGGTAGGGCACCTGGCTGCAGTAAAATGCCAATTTCCTGTCTGGTTTTATGTCTTTTCTGTAATCCAGGCAATGGAGGAGTGACAAAGTGGGAGTGGGAGAGAGCACAGGAGCTAAGAGGAATGTTGGTCCATGAACTCCAACACATGTGGCTTCTCTCTCTCCTCCAGAGAAGACTTTAATGCTTCCGTTGGCGGATGGATCGTTGCGGCTGCGGACGGATGACGAAGACAGCTCAGCTTCAGAGGATTCCTTCTTCTCTGCAGCTGAGGTGACTGAAGTGTCAGCTGTGTGACACAGCCCAGCGGCTTGGAGGGAAGGCACAAAGGCAGCAGAGCCAAACACATCTGGAGAGAGGAAGATGATCAAACACAGAGCAACAACCCCAAGCTGGGGGGGTTCATGATGGATGTTGGGAAAAGCTTTTTAATTAGGGGGATGGTGGAGGCTCTTCCAACCAGCACTTCCATGTCATCTTCCTATCTACTGTACAAAACATGCCATAACAGCTAGGAAAGTGCTATTATCTAACGTAAGGTGGCTTGGTGGTGTAAATTTTAGGGGCTATTGAGCTGTGTCAGAGCTGAGACAGCTTTTTGTGGAAAAAGAAATATCTTTGCATGACATAATTGTCACTGACAAACTTTGCTCGCTGAAGATTCTCTGAAGAAGGCCCACCTTGCTTGTGTGCAGTCTCTTGTGTATTTGCAAATATTTAATGAGCTTGTTTTGTTCTTCCCATGTCTCTTCTTACCTCTTCAGCTCTTTGACTCTCTTCCCTTTGATGAAATGCCATTCCACCTGTCCAAGCCAGTGGCAGCATATGAAGAAGCTCTGCAGTTGGTGAAAGAGGGGAAGGTTGCGTGCCGGACGCTGAGGTGAGGAGCCAGCTGGAGCTGTGGGGCTTTGTGTCGAGGCTCCTTGGGGCACTGTGAACACATCATTTGCCTTTGAGCAGTCCCATAACCAGAATAACCCTTTGGGGTTGTAAAATCACAGCATCCTTCCTGCTAGTTTGGCCTTCCCAGGGAATTAACCCCAGATTTTAGGGACACACATGTTAAGAAACAGTAATGGTCGCAGAAAATTAGTGATAAGGAAGTATGACTGTTCTGGGAGGTTGGCATAGTCCTGCACCTGGCAGAGGTGATCTGTTCCCCCAGGGAGCTGGGTAAAGGGAAGGTGACTGTTCCTTTCTCCTATGCACAGACTGGGAATTTAGTTTTTTGTTTTTAGCGGACCATAGTTGGTAGGAACACCAACATCAGGAGAACTGGAATTTATGCAGTTCTTCCCTTTTCCCTCTAGGACAGAGCTCCTTGGCTGCTACAGTGACCAGGATTTCCTGGCAAAGCTACATTGTGTCAGGCAGGCGTTCCAGGTGAGAATGGCTCCAGGCTCCTGGGTTTCCATGGCAGGTTGCTGCCAGCAGCATGTCCTGGAGAGCGCAGTTTTGTTTCCTAGATTCCAGCTTATTAAAGGTTAACAACACTGCTGTGTACAGCATTGCACTGCTTCATGTCCTGTAATTTTTTCTCCCAGCTCAGAATCTGAAGATGTGTAGGTGCTCACAGGATGATATCTGTGTTCCCTTCGCAGGAGCTGCTGGAGGATGAAAGCAATCAGCTGTTTTTTGGGGAGGTTGGGAAGCAGATGGTGATAGGACTGATGACAAAAGCTGAAAAGGTAGGCAGTTTGTATAACAACTAAGCTGTGGCTTGAGCACAGGGATACTTGTTCCCCTATCCCACCCCAGAGTTTGTCCAGTGTATTGGAAGACGAAAACTTCACCTGCATGCTGGTGACTACTGTGATGTTGATGTCAGTTTAAATCTGAGTAGTCAGACTTCTGTTTTGTTTCTCTGCTCTCCCAGAATCCCAAAGCTTTCCTGGAAAGCTATGAGGAGATGCTGCGCTACGCCCTGAAGCAAGAGACCTGGCCGACCACTCAGCAGGAGCTGGAGGGAAGAGGGGTTGGTAAAGACATTCTCTTTACAGAGTTGTAGAGGAGTTGGAAGATAATTCTTGCCCAGAGAGGCTGTGGAATTCCCATCCCTGGAAGTGCTCAAGGCCAGGTTGGACAGGGCTTGAAGCAACCTGGTCTAGTGGAAGGTGTCCCTGCCCATTACAGGGGGTGGAACTGGATTGTTTTAAAGTCCCTTACAAGCCAAACCACTGTGATTGTATTATAATGCCTATGTAGGAATGGCCTAGGAGTGAAAGAGCTGCTGCTGAAGTATGATGACATTGACTTCAGCTTGTTACATTTTGTTGCTTCAAACCAAAAGAGACTGTCTCTCTTTTTAAAACCTGTTCCCTTTACAGACTGTTCTGCTCTCTGACAGGTGGTGTGCATGAGCTTCTTTGATATTGTGCTGGACTTCATCCTCATGGATGCTTTTGAGGACCTGGAGAACCCTCCCTCCTCCGTGCTGGCCGTGCTGCGCAACCGCTGGCTGTCCGACAGCTTCAAGGAGACGGTGCGTGAGACGGGGAGTGCTGGTGTGAGTGTGAGATCAGTGCCAAGGCCAGAAAAGAGCATAACCTCATCCTTCCCGGCTGGGCTGAATCCTCTCTTTATAAATGCCACGCTTTCCTGAAGCTCTAAACAACAGTCTTCTTGTGAATGGAAATTGTTTACAGGAAAGCTTTTCCTTATTTTGAAAGCATCTGGTTGGCAGCCAGACTTATGGCTGTAGGGGCTTTGATCAGTGATGCCATGGAGATGTTAAAAGATGACAGCACCTATTTTTGTGAATGAGAATAAGAGGGTCAAAATGCAGGGAAAAATATGTGTGGTGTTTAGCACGTGGCTATTCATTCTGGCAGTACCTCAGCAGACACTGAAGCTCACATTGCAAAGCTTTCCTTTAGTCCTGCCCCCCAGCTGTATTTTTAAGACTGATTAGTTTCACAGACTGAGAATAAAATGGCACTTTGTAACAGCTGTCTGCTTACAGGGGATCGTGGGCTGTTGGGCAACTATGTCAGATCATATTAACAATCTTCCAAAACCCTTTGGCATCTCTGGAATGGATCTGAAGTGGCTAAATCTGCTTCCAGTTCACTTCAATTTTGTCATTTTAGAGTTGTTGGCACAAAAGGGCCACTGCTTTGATGTTTTGATGACAATGTGTTGTAAACTTCGGGTTTTTTCAAGCAATCCCAGTAACTAATGGTCTCTTTCTGTTAATTGTAGGCTCTAGCAACTGCCTGCTGGTCAGTTCTGAAAGCAAAACGGAGGCTTCTGATGGTGAGCAAAATTAATCAAAAGGGAAAAAATCTAATGTATTTGAAGCTGAAAGGAGAACACATAGATCTTGACAAAGTGCAAAATCTTAGGTGGTAGAAGACTGAACAGAATCACATTCTTTGTGATGCTTTAGAGCCCTGAGGTCCTGCTGTCACTGCTCCAGTGCCATACCAGTATTTTACTGAATCAGTCTGAGTTTATTCTCCCTTTTTCTTACTGCGAATATTCAAAAGACAGCCTTGCCTGTCTGATGTTCCCTTTCCTTGCTCACAATACTGTAGGAATGGCCACAGACCCCAAGCAACAAGGGACTGCTCCTGAATTCTATTTTCCTTGCTGGCAGCAAAAGGAATGGCTCAGGCACTGCTCCACTCCCTGATGCTGATGCTAATTAGCCATCATTTGATGAGTTTCACTTAAATCTGTGACTTCCTAAAGAATCACAGCAGATGAGTTAATGGAGCTGGGGAACAGGGAGCCACAACTTCATAACCCTGGTTCTGCCATGGGGTCTGTGGCCTCTGGCAAGTTTTCAGCTCAATCCCTCAGCCAGCTGCTATGATGGGGTTTGGCTTCTGAGATGGCACAGAGAGAAATGAGAGCACTGGAAGCTGTACTGGTGCTGTCATGCAGTAGCTCTGCCTCGGATATTTGCATGTCCTTTCCTGGCTTGGTCAGCAAATTATAAATAGAGGCTATAAAGGCTGGCTGGTAATAGCTGTTCATTTTCTTCTGTTCATTTTCCTCTCCCAATAGCAGTTTAGAAACATGAAGATAGAAAGCTCTAGTCATCCTTCAAGGGGTCTGAAAGATAAATGTAGTTTCATAGAAAAACTATGAAACTCCAAATAGCTCTTAATTTCAGTTACTGAAGCTTGGTCCTCTCTGGCAGGGAAGTTGGTGGCTGATACGGAATAAGCTGCTAATTCTGTCTGAGAATGAAGACCAACTAATTCTGTCCTTCCCTGTGGCAGGTACCAGATGGCTTTATCTCTCATTTCTACTCCGTATCGGAGCATGTCAGTCCTGTTCTAGCCTTTGGTTTTCTGGGGCCCAAGCAGCAGCTGTCCGAAGTCTGCAGTTTCTTCAAGGTAAGGTGGCTTTTCTGTACCTCATCTATGTGGAATTCCTGTCTGCTGGCTTAAAGCTGCAGATGTGTGCCCTTGGTGGCTGTGGTACCATGAGGTGAAGGAGGTCTGACTGTAAACCTTCCATTTCTTGCAGCATCAGATAGTCCAGTATCTGAAGGACATGTTTGACTTCGACAACGTGAGGTACACGACAGTGCAGTTGCTGGCAGAGGACATTTTGCAGCTGTCGCGGCGGCGCAGTGAGATCCTCTTGGGATATCTGGGCACCGAGACCTCCCCAGAGATGAATGGCATGCTGCCTGGGGAAACTGAGCCACTGAAGGAGGAGCTCATCTGATGTCAGGGCAGGAAAACACTTTTGTACAAGGACCTTTTCCTCCCAGAGATGGATAAAACTACCTGCAAAGTGCAGCAGTGGCAGCAAGACTGTGTCAACACGCAGCAATCTGGTGGGACCTTCTGCTTGTTGTAGCCAGTAGTGTTTGCTGGGATGGATCCAGGACCACTTGCCAGCTTATGGTTTGAATTCCTTCTTTGTTCCACCTTCCTGTTCTTTTTTTATTATTATTACTTTCAGTGTTTCATATATACCTTGTGTCCTGAACTGCCTGGGCCCAGATTCTTGCCCAATTCTCTTGAATAGGGCAATGTATGTACCTGTTTTGCCTGTGTGTTTTCTGGGAGGTAAATCCCTGACGTTTACGGTTGTGTGTGGGAACAGGAATATCATTAGTAAATTCTTCACTTGACCACTAGCTTCTCAAGGAGGCTTTGCTTGCTTTGGGATTTTCATTACTGTTCCTCTCTTCTGTGTTCCTACAGACATTAATTACTGCTGATTTTTACCTTAAGTGTGTTAAACACATGCAATGTGACTAGCGAAGATTTCTTTCCCAGGGAGGAAGAAACAGTTCTGTAAAGCACTGAAGTAAAATGCAGACTTTTGTAAGCAGTCTGAAGCTCTAGGGAAATTGGTCTGTTCCCTTGGTGTTGCTGCTCTTTGCAGACCGGATGACAGGCTCTGTGTCCTGGTCATCCTTGCTTAGGAGGTTGCTGAGGTCTGTGTTTGCCCCTAAGGCAGGTTAGTGTGAGGAGGATTTGCATCCTGCCTTTGCTTGCACAAAGTCTTTGACATCCATCAAAGTGCCTTGCTGGATTTCAGAATGAGCCAGCAGCAGCTTTTGCTGGGTAGGAGGTGTGGGGTGTGTACAAGTAGAGGGAAAGGTTAAAAATGTGGTGCCTATTGCTGTTATGCACAAGGTAGTGAGAGGTGTAGATGTTGGATGTGAGGTTATGCGTGTGGATAGTTGGAGAGCTGGGATCAAGCTTCTAGAGAGGAAATTGCTCTTTACAGTCTGTCAGTCGTAAGAAATACAGCATAGTTTTGGGTAATGATTAGATGTATGTGTGTATGACCTGGTAGTGCTTCTCAAATGCTGCTATCCTGACTGGCCAGCCAGCACCTGGAATCTGGCTGCTTTGGGATGTGAGCTGAGTTCAATACTCACATAGGACAGCAGCAGTGGAGTGTGCTGGACTTACAGAATCATAAAAATCACAGAATCATAGAATATGCTGAGCTGGAAGGGACCCATCAGGACCATCGAGTCCAGCTCCTAGCTCTGCACAGCACACCCCAACAATCCCATGTTATGCTGAGAGCATTGTCCAAACCTTTTGGATTCAGACAGGCTTGGTGCTGTGACCACTTCCCTGCGGAGCCTGTTCTAGTGCCTGACGACCCTCTGTGTAGAAAACCTTTTCCTGACATCCAACTTAAACCTCCCCTGACTCAGCTTCATGCCATTGACTTGAGGCAGTCCTGGCTTTTGTGTGAGGTTTGCAGTGATTTGGTTGAGTCCTCTGTGAGTGCAATGCCACAGATAAAGGTTGAGATCCAGCCTGTGCCTTCTCCTGTTTCAGCCTACATATAGCTCCAAGTTCCACCCTGAGAATGAGGAGTTCTTCAGGACTTCCACAAAAACATGAGCTTCACTGTTTTTGTTCCAGACTGATTAGTTATCCCTTGGGTCTGTTCTGGGTGAAAGACGTAAGGCTTATCTGGACATATTTTTGCAAGGGGAAAAAAAAAGTAGAATCTGGAATTTCCATATGAGTGGAAAGTCAGTGCGTGGGCTTGGAGAATACAAATGCTTTCTTCCTCTTCAGATATCTAATGTGGATTCTGCTGGTAAAAGCAGGAAGGAAGTAAACAGAGAAAAAAAGTAAACAGGAGGACATAAAAGGAGCATAATGTGCTGTGCCATGTGGTCTAGGGTGACCCTCCCTGAGCAGGGAGGTGGGACCAGATGACCCACTGTGGTCTCTTCCAACCTGACCCATTCTGTGGTTCTGTGATTCCTTGAAATGCTCCTGAGATGTTTGCAGGGGGTGCATGTAGAGCACAGTAACATCTGGTGCTCTGTAAGCACATCAGACTGATGTGGCTTATCCTGGAAACCAGATTAATGCAATAAACAGGACAATGCTGAGGCAGAAATTAGGAGCAGCTGCCCCAAGTGAGGCTGCGTGGAATAAATTGTTATGAGAAGGATCTAAGAGATAGCAGTTGAAACTAGGAAAGGTCTCTGAGGTGTCTTGCTACTGGCAGTATGCAGGAAGAGAAGAAATGGAGGATGTTGTATTAGCATGACACACCTGCTACATGTAAACTGTGATTTGAAAGTGTGGTATATTCTGAAAGCAAGTTACTTTGCCAAAAAAAAAAAAAGTTGATAGTGCTTTGTGCTCTTGTATGGCTGGTTTAGAAGAAAGAGTCAGTTCAGCAGCTTTTGTATAGTGATTAAAAAGATGCTAAAATGTGAAGATAAATGTAATGAGATTGACTGTAATTCTAAACAATCAGTGCTGTTAAATTCTCATTTTTAGTGTTGTTTTATGTGTATTTATTTACTATTATGAGTGTCTTTTGGCCTCAGTGCTTGGGCAGTCTGCCTGTTTTGTGTACAGACAAGAACACTGGCTGCTGACTTTGGGCTTTTGCGTCCTTGCGGGAGAGGATACTGAAACAGGGTCCCCCTGAAGCAAACACTAACTTGCACTGTGGCTTTTTAAGCTGAGAAATTGTAAATTCCTAATCAATCAAATGTAG
Organism: Entomyzon cyanotis; assembly: GCA_024500445.1. Taxonomy (NCBI): domain Eukaryota; kingdom Metazoa; phylum Chordata; class Aves; order Passeriformes; family Meliphagidae; genus Entomyzon; species Entomyzon cyanotis. The sequence goes on from JAKEPQ010000670.1 coordinate 5,773,950, forward strand.
AAAGACTGTTTTACTACAGCTTGATGCTTTTCCTTAGCCCTTATTGCAAGTAGGTTACACAGCCCTCCCAGTTAAGGTAAAGAGGAATCTGCCTCGCGAACATCCATATCTTCTTGAAGGTTGAGTTCTCCTCCTTTGCCACCAGCAGTGACTTGGTCCTGCACCAGCCAAGGATGTTTGCCGAGACAAACTGGTTTTATCTTGACTGGGATGGATGTTAGACTTCTCTAAACCTCCCCCTCATTTCATTGCTGCTCTTTGTCCCTCCCCAGTCCCAGTGTAGCTCAAGAGGAAAGGCAGAAATGTTTTTGCAGCCTCTGAAGGGAACTGCAAGGATCAGCGGGTTCACAGGAGCTGTTCCCATGGAACAAGCTCTCCCTGGCTTGAAGAGTGCTGTCAGTGACTGGCTGTGTTCAGCTCCTTGGGACGCAGCCCTCAGGCTGCTTCTACTGATCCCACCCAGAGCAGAGCTCAGCCCAAAAGGTGACTCTCATATTCATCTGTATTGCAGGGTCGAGTGAGACGGTATGATGGAACACCTGTCAGCCCTCTGGCTTCCTGAGATCCCTAGAAAATCCCTTCCCCAGCATATTGTGTTTAGCAAAGGAAGTTCTTCAGTATTAGTAGCAGCTGAGATGTGTATTCAGGTAGAATCCCTGGAGATAAGACATTCGCCTTTTTTTATGATGAACTCTTATTCTCAAGGGGTTAAATCATCCTGGGCTGACACTTGCAAGATTTTAACATTGATGGGGATCTAAAGTGGCTTAGCAGCTATGAAATAAAATCCCTCAGTAGTGTCTGATCCTTAAACAGAATTTAAAATATGCATGACTTTCATTTTTTACGTGGCGGTTGTAACAAGCTTCACCAGAGGTTAAAGTACATCCTCAGTACTTCAGTGTGTAAGTAGAGACTATGCCAAATGGCTCTAGGAGGGTCTTTATGATCTTTAAAGCACATTAATAAAAAAATTATGAGGAAAATTCTGCCTTGTATCTACAAGATCAGTGTGGCTTTGAAGAGCATGACTTGCGTTGTCTCATACAGGGAGGTGGGAAAGCAGGATTTTATTTACCCCTCTTCAGTAGAACATTCCTCTGCCATATCTGAAACTAATGAATGTAAACTTGTGCCTATTTTTTTCTTGATTTCCTAAAGGTGTAAAAATCTGTTCTTGTTTTGCTTCTATCTTTTTCTTTGCAGCTAATTTTTAAAAAATATCTTTAATCTTAGGATGTGGGCATTACAAGTCAAATAAAACTTTCCTTCATGATTGTGGTTTTTGTTCCTAAATTTCCTGGCAAAATGTGCTAGAAACTCAGTCTTTGGTTTCTGATTTAGGTGATAGTTGTGGTAGCACCTCTGCTGCTAGTGATGGTATCAAACAGGGCTTGCTGTTCCTAGAGCTAAAATGATGAACTTGAAAGGTTTAAATGTAAAGTTAAAGGGTTTGATTGCATGGGGAGTCTTCCTGGGTCTCCTGACAAGTCCACAGATGAAGTGGGCTATAAAATAAACAAAACAACTCCTTGTACTTTAAGCAGTGGTTGGAAAGTCTGGGGTTTCATTTTTCAGATTTTTCTGTGGTGGTTTGGCTGTGTTGGGGTGTGGTGTGACTAGGCTGTGATGAAGTGATAGCAGAAATCCCAGTGAGGAGCAGAACCTCTTAAACATTGTCCAAGTTCTTGTAGCACTTATCACCTTCCCAAACTGGGTGAGAGAAACCCAGACTAAAGCCTGCGGGTTGGTATCAGAACTGCCTATCTGCTGAGCAAGGCAAGAAAATCATCTTCTTGCTCTTCTGAAACAACTACAGTGGATTTAAATACTTTCATTTTCAAACGATAGAGAAACCAGACTGAATCAGATAGGCTGTTTCTTCCACAGTGATTAAAATTTCATCCCTACGCTTAAAAATAAAAAAAGCAAAACCGAGCTTTTGTTAGCATTAATGCAAGCCTGTCATGAACTCTGATATATGCAAATAAAGTGTTCGTGGATAGGAAAATTTTTGTCTCACGCCACACCCTGATCATTAGTTGAGAGAGTTAAAAGGAGTTTATCTCAGTTTCCATGGAGTCAGACTCCACACTCATTACAGCTCCAGAGCAGCTTTGTGCTTTCTTGTGCTGAGGCACAGAGCAAAGGCTGCTCCGTGTATTGACACTTTTTTCTCCTGTTCAGGAAGGAGTGGGTGAATACAGCAATGAAGCCCACAATTTTCAGTACTTGTCATGGTACATAGATCAAATGTAATCCACTCTGCCAGCATAACTCTACATTCAATAGCTTGGAAAGGAGGAGATTTATTTAACTTGAATAATGAAAGCAGTAAATCACTCATGCTCCCTCATAGCAGTCTTCTGAGATGAGCTGAGCTCCTGCAGTAAATATTTTCTCTTTCTTTCCAAAGAATAAGACTTTAATGCTATTTTATTTCTTGAAATGCCAGGGAGAATGTCAGCTTTGAAGAGCTTGTTGAAAATAATGGGACATAATCATAATTGAAGAAGGTATATTACAACTGCAAAAAAAGGAGTTTTCTTCCCTTTTTGAAATCTTAATTTACAGGCTAGAAATCCTGGTCTGTGTGCTACCCTGACACAAATAAAAGGCAATCCTGTGCCTGTGTTGATCACTTCTTGCAGGGCTCTTGCATATTTATTTTTCTATATGTTTTATTTTTTTATATTGAATCAACATTGCTTGTTTGGTCTAAAGGTGGATTTGCCTTCTGAAAGCTTTTCTGTGCAATGCTGCTCTGTGTTCTGCTTTTCCTCAGGCTGCCCAGGTAAGTTTTATATCTGGGGCCACATATGGGAACATTCCTTTGGCTTGATTTTCAAAGTGGGTGATTTCAGCAGTTAAAGGTATTTAGGGGCAAAGAAAAGGTATCACCTGGACCAGGTGTTGCCTGGCTTTGCAGAACCTTTAAAGGATGTACTTGCATTTCTGCCAGGACTTAGGAAGAAATTCCTCCTAGTGAGGGGGTGAGGCCCTGGCACAGGTTGCCCAGAGAAGCTGTGGCTGCCCCATCCCTGGAAATGTCCATGGCTAGGCTGGATGAGGCTTGGAGCAATCTGGGATGGTGGAAGGTGGTGGAATGAGATGGGCTTTAAAGCCCCTTTTCACACAAACCATTCTGTGATTTGATGACTTCATTGCAGGCTTTTATTTTCTTGTATGCATGTCCACACACGGGAACTGCTTGTCCTTTACAGAGCTAGATGTGGTTATAAATATAAATCCTCCTCCTAAGCGTTGTTAAAAAAACCCTAAATATACATTTTCAAAGTAGCTTGGATCTTACCAGCCAATCACTCCTGTACAGGGCAAGTAAAAATGTGCTCGGGTAAGCGCAGTGATACTGTGATGTAGAGCTGAATGTAGTAATGCCCTTTTGAAATGAACAATTCTCATTTAAATCCACATATTTTTATGTATTTTTGTTGTTGGTTTTCTGTTGGTTTTTTTGTTTTTTTTTAAACAGCGACTGGAGCAGCTGCCGCGGGGTGTGAGGGGAACCCCGGCAGCAGCAGAGCGGGAACTCGCTGTCTGGAGCGGGTGGCGCCGGGGTGTAGAGCCGTGAGGGGAGCTCGGGCTGCTCCCGCCGGGCTGTGAGGGGAGCTCGGGCTGCTCCCGCCGGGGTGTAGAGCCGTGAGGGGAGCTCGGGTGCTCCCGCCGGGGGGGGGGGGCCGTGAGGGGAGCTCGGGCTGCTCCCGCCGGGCTGTGAGGGGAATCCAGCCCAGCCATGTTTCCCGCCAAGCCCCCGCCTCACAGCCCCGCACCCGCCGCGCCACCGCCGCCGCTGATTGGCTGAGAACTGGCGCCAGTGCGAGCTGCTGATTGGCCCATCCGCACGGCACTTCTGGCCAATGACGAAACGCTCTGCCGCCCGCCTTTCCTTCGACTGGCTGTGCCTCTCCCTGTTCCCGCCCCCTGCTGGGCAGCGGTGCCAGCAGCCGATTGGCTGGAGCGCTACCCGGGCTGGGTGTTTAATTGGGCGGCGCTGGGCTGGCCGGCGCCTCACCTGCCGCGCGTCGCCATTGGCCCGCCGCTCCCCGCGCCCCCGCCCATTGGCCGCACCGCCCCTCAAGAGCGTCGCGATTGGCCGTAGCGGCCCGGCCCGGTATCCGGGTAAGATGGCCTCAGTCGGCGAGTGCTCGCTGCCCGCGCCGTGGCGGCCGGTCTCCCTCACTCACGTCGAGTATCCCGCAGGTAACGCTCCGTTTCGCCGCCGCCGGGCCTCCCCACCGCGCCTCCGCGCGCGGCGGGGCCCTTCCCGCCTCCCTGCGGCACCGCCGAGGGCCGGGCTGGCGGCTGCCAAATAGTGAGCCATTGAGCAGCAGCGCTGTGGCGGCGGGGCGCGCGTGCGCGCTGCGGGCGGCGAGGCGTTCTGCCAGATTGTGAGCCACGGCGGGAGCGGCGCTGCGCATGCGCCCTGGGGGCTCCGGGCTGGGGGGCTGCGGGGGGGCGACGGGTGAGGGGAGCGGGCATGGGGAGGGAGACGGACGGCTCCGTCCCGGGGGTGCCGAGCCCGCCCGGCCCTCCGCTGCCGCCCTGCCCACTCCACACCACCGCCTCGCCGCCCCTGCAGCCTTCTGGCCATGTGTGGCTGCCCCCGGCCTCGAGGCGAGGGTCCCACCCACGGTGTACAGCGCCCCGCTGCCGCCCGAGCAGCGTGCTGGGGTCGGTGTCACCGCCCTGCTCCCTGTGCTGGGGACCTGGCGTGGCGTGTCACCGTGTCGGCGGACTCTGGGGGCCCTCATGACACCCCGGGGAGCGGGGATGTTGCAGGGTGGCCGTGTCCGCGGGGTGAGCGCGGCTGCCAGCGGGGTTTGGTGCCTGTGCTGGGAGTGTCCCTGTCCCAGGCGGATCTGGTGGCTTTTCTGGGAGCACTTTGGTCAGGCAGTGCTGAGGAAAATGCCCGGAGGAATCCAGGCACACGGTGTACCGTGGCTCAGCTCTGGGCAAGGTGGGTTTGAGAAGCAGTAGGTGCCTGAGGGCAGGATGGGCTGTTCCAGCTGGGATAGCTATGATCCACAAAGCTCCTGCACACCAGCACCGTGACCCAGGCGGAATGAATTCCTGATCTGCCAGCGTGCAAGAGCAAATGGGTCTGTGTTCAGCTGGCAGATGTTTAAATTGTGTCTTATCGGTGGTCCTTTGGAGCTCCTCTGGGTGCTTTGTGCTGTGCTGGGTTTGGGTGCTTGCTATAATCAGAGATAATAGAAAAATGAAGTTTCGCAGTGTTGGTATTAACCATTTGCTCAAAGTCCGAGTCTTGCCTAAAAACTATTCTCAATATTTCCAGTTCTCCGAGTGAGCCCCCAGCTTGCCATGAAGTGTTGCTTTATGTTCTGTTTCAATAGCTGGATTTTCGTTCCTGGTGAAAGCTCCTCTCAGTCGTGCGATTCCTAAAGCTTTTAAAGTGCTTAGGGATCTTCTGGCTTGAAAGTGCCCATTTAGCTAGGAGACTTGAAATGTGACAACACTCAAAAAAGATTTGGCACTGGAGATACATTATTTCTTGGCCCTCCCCCTTATGGCTGTTCCATGGTTTCTGTGATACTTTATGTGAAATACTGGCATTTCCTTTTCTGCCTTTGCATTTGCCTCCACGCTGTAAGCTCTTCTGCCATCCCCCTTCTCAAATATATTAATGTGACAGTATGGGAGAGGTGGGGAATAATCTTACCAGTAGTACCGATATATTCATCTTTGTATCTTATCTCCTTATCTGAACCTGGCAGTATACACAGAGTGTCCTGTGCTCCGTTTGTTGGATTGGTTTGGGAAATGAAGGTGGTGGAAATCGCTGCACAAGGGTTATCTGTCAGATCTTGAACAATGTGACATAACCCGATTATTTTCTCCCTGCATTGAGAGCCCTTAAACAGGCAAAGGGAGAAGATGATTGTGTGGAGGGGTAAATCATCACTCAGCTTAGGGTTGTGTATGAAGAGGATGGGCACTGTGTTTATCTTGGATAAAACATGTATTTATGAAAGCCTATAAAGACATGACGAAGGACTAAAACAGTAAAACAGCTGGAGGTACAAAAGTTTGTTAATTTATTCTCATAGAATCGTTTAGGTTGCAGAAGCCCCTGAGATCACTGAGTCCTGCTGTTCCCCCAGCACTGCCAAGGCCACCACTAAACCATGTCCTCAAGTGCCACATTTACACAGCTTTTAAATCCCTTCAGGCATGAGGAGTGCACCACTGCCCTGGCAAGCTGTGCCTGGGCTGTCCAACTCTTTCTGTGAAGAAGCTTTTCCTAATATCCAAGTTGGACCTTCCCTAGTGCAACTTGTGCCTTTTCCTCTCCTCTTGTCCCTTGTTCCCTGGGAGCAGAGCCCGACACCCCCCAGCTACCCCCTCCTGTCAGGGAGTTGTGCAGAGCCAGAAAATCCCCCCGAGCCTTCTCTTTTCTCCAGGCTGAGGCCCCCAGCTCCCATAGCCACTTTTGGTGCTCCAGACCCTTCCCTAGCTTCGTTCCTTTCTCTGGACATGCTCCAGCCTGTCAATGTCTCTCTTGTTGTGAGGGGCACAAAACTGACCCCCCAGGGTTTGAGATGGGGCCTTAGCAGTGTCCAGCACAGGGGGACTTGGTGTTTTTGGGGAACTGTCTGAGAGTGCACTCGTTCTCTTTGTTCTGATCATTAATAAAGATATGAAACAGAGCCTGCCCCAGAGCTGAGCCCTGGGGAACACCCCTGCTGCCCAGCCCCAGCTGGATTTAGCTCCGTTCCCCACCAGTATGGGCCTGGACAGGTTTTTTATCCAGAAAACTGCACCCGTCCAAGCCATGGATGTTATCCAGGAGAATGCTATGAGAAACATGGTCAAAGGCTTTACTAAAGTCTGGGTTGACAGCATTTTTGTCTAAAAAATGACTTGCATTAAGATGGTAGGTCTGATGCTTTTACCTGGATTTGGAGAAAGTGCCCTAACTTTATTTAGAAAGCTGTTTGCATTCAACCTGTGCACAGCTAAAGTCCAGGTCCATAAAGCTTCTAGATCATGTATATTTATAAAATAGTGATGTTGGCAGCATGCTCAGCACAGTGGAGTTAATGTAGCCTTGTGCTGCTGAGAGGGGTCGGAATGAGAAATAGATCCTGCTTTTACCAACATCAATTATTAAGCTGTCTTGGCATGTCATGCACTGCTCTGTGGCAAACAGCTTTGGCTCTTGGCTGATCCCAGAGGCTGCTGAGCCGCTGTGGCAACTGCCTCTGAAAATCTCACATCTTTAAAGATTTCCAGTGCAGAACTGCTGCCACCCCAGCTTTCATCTGCTATGGGTGACAGTCCCACTCCCTGGGGCTGGGTAAAAAGCTGTCACTGCTGATTTCGGCTTGGCGGACAAAGCCTGGTTTTGGGCTTCTGCTTGTAATTGTGAAGGAGAGAGGTGTCTCCAGAAGGGTACTCCCTGTCCTGATCTAATGTTTCCTTATCAATAGTGATACATCAAATCCATCCTTACTTGCTTGTGTGGCTGCACAGCTCTCCTGGGCTTTCTGTGATGTCCACTTTGAGCAAAATAAATGAGAAACAGCAGATGAATGCTGGGGTAATCAACTGCAGACTGGTCTGAGGAATGGAATCTTGGAGACCTGACTGAAATACTACCCATAGGAAATGTCAGGATTAAACATAGGGGAAAAAAATCAGCCATGGCAGTGTTGCCTGGGTGTGCTAAAGCACGTTGCTGCAGAGGATGGCCTGTAAAAATATCATTCTGATGCTGCTTTCAGAATTTTTTGATCCTGGAGCATTTCATATCAGCAGCTCTGCTTTGGTGAGACCAAGGAATGATCTGGCGTAGTGTCAGGCTGCTGGCAGGTAGGCAGAATAATCCTTCTTCCCTGTGTCCTTCCAGTAATGAGCTGGTGATTGCATCAGGACTGTTAAGTCCTTTGATGGATGTATAAAAGCTGTATGTCTAACTGCTCTTTGAATCCATTTCCGCTTTGGATCTCGCAGTATCTTTGGCACTGAGCTTTGTAGCTTAATGTGGTTGTTGTTTCTTTTCTAAGTCCACTGCTCAGTAATTTCATCAAACACTCTCTCATGTGCAGTGAGAGGCAGCAATTGTTTGCTGTCAATTTCTCTATATAATTCATGACATTACAGAACTGTTATATCATTTATTTTCCTTTTTCAGCTGAAAATCGGGTTTATTTGATGTTTTCTGAATGCCTGTTGTCGCATACTTGTCTTTGTCCCTATTCTATTTGCCTTTTCTGTGTGTATGCTCCCGTTTTAGCTGGTGACACCAGAATTGCATAATAAATTTTTGTAGTGCTGTAATAGTAACTTCTGTTATGTTCTTAAAAATGTTCTTCTAGCCGTTTTGACTGCTGCAGAGCACTGGATGCTCCTCTGAAGGTATTGGCACACACTGAGTCTGAGGGTTTTTGTTTGATAACAACTGAACTAAATCCTGTCATGTCATGGGTATAATTAGGGTTGTTTTTTCCCGTATGCTTTGCATGGGATGACTTTGTGCTGCAGACTTAAAACTCATCTTCAGGGACTTCCTGTCTGTAGGGTGAGTTTCAGTGGAGAAACATTGAGTTCCTGGTTTGTTTGGGTTTTTTATTATTATTTGGAGAAAAGAAAGAAAACTTCCTCTCTTCAGTGCAGCTGGGATTCCTAGAGCTCTGGGACTTTCTGGACCTCCTCACACTGGACAAATTCTTTAAGGAGAGAAACCTGGTGTGTCAAGCCTTTTTTCTGCAGAATGACAGTGAATATTCCCATTTTCCTAGTTTCTCCAGGATGTTTCCTACAGCCAGGCAGAGTTGGAGGGACAGGTGTGCAGAATCAACTTGTGGGTGAAGGGGTGCAAAGGTGCTGGTGCTGTGTCTGTGCTTTGGCTCAGCTGTTCTTGTTGCAGTTCAGTGTCAGCACATGCCACTCCTGCAGGAATGTTAGTTCTGATAAACCCTTCTGTGAGTCTCTGCAGGGTGGGAGCTCACAAGTCAGGGCTCATTCCGTAGCTAAGCAGTATCTCTTGGAAGAAGCAGATCCCACTCTTGTTTGACTGCTTTAATGCAGGGTTTATGTTTAATCTCCCTGCAGAAGTTATGTCTGATTCCTGCCTTTACGCCATAATTCAAAGCCTCCTGAAGATATTTTTGTTGTCCCACAGCTCATGTTATGGGTATATGCACAAGCAGAGGAAATGATTCTTTTCTATCATGAATATTTAGTGATGTAAATGCCCATGACACACATACACTGTGTGTTGTGTCCAACTTGCACACGTGCACTTAGCCAAGAACACACGACCAGCGGTAGTGCCACAAATAGATCCTTCAATAGGAAGTGGTAGTGGCAAAGCTCAATCTTGTGGTAGGATGTGGTTGGGGGCTGTTGATTCACATTTGTACATCCTATACAGGTTAAACTGATGTGGTGAAGCTCAGATATTTCCACTGACAGGATGCTGGGTAAAATGTTGAATTGGAGCAGAAGTAGATGCTGAATGAAGGCTGAAAAAAACAGCGTGTGTCAGAGCTATGTATAGTGCTGCACGTACTTATCTCTTGGCTGCCCAAAAATGAGGTAGTTGCATTCTTTATTTTTGCTTTTTGAGCTCCAAATGATCCCAAGTCCAGGGAAGGCTGGACTTGAAAGAGGAGAATTTAAAACTAAACACAACCCAAGGTATATATTAAGTAGATTCTCCTTTTGCATTTTTGCAGAGATTTTGTCTCTGTTCTTACTGGTTGGAGGAACCGCTTTAAAATTCCCAAGTTTAGTAAATTGAAGGAAAACTAATTTGTATAAGAAAAGGGGGGATGCTGCTTGCTGGATCTGACTGGACTTTACACTGTGGCTCTCCTGCACGTCTCCTTTCCCTGGGAATAAGTCTCTGAGCGCACTGGAGCGTGAGAGGAGACAGGAGTGACAGAAGTAATCACGCTCCGAGGCCCCTGGAGCACTGCGTGCTGAGCAGCGCTGGCCTTTCTCTCAGAGCTCACTTTGCCTCCTCCACTGGGGATTTCCAGTCCTTTCAGAGCTGCTTTAGTCACTGCAGCTCTGCCTTGAGCTGCTGATCCAGCAGGTCCATTTGTGATGGCATTAGTAGGTTCCTGGGGTAGCTCCAGTGCTGCCTTCAGTTAGTGCCCAGCTGTTTGCTTGCCTCCTCCCCTCAAAAAAGTGGGTTCAGAATGTGACTCTGTTTAATTGCCATTAGCCACAGGAACATGAAGTATTATTAGTGATATCTGCTCCGTTTTAAATGGACAGCTGAAATATTTGAGGAGCTTTTGTGTTAAGATTGAGTAAAGGACTTGGTGCCTGCAGGCACATCTGGGAGCAGTGGTGTCTGGTTCCCCAGTCAGGTGTGGGTTGCGTGCCTGTGAAGTCTGGGTGATTTGATTTATTGGCAGTGTTATCATGTAACATAACAGAGGATTTTGAGTTTGCTACTGCTGATCCTATTTAAATTAAAATACTACTTACTTAAGTACCTTTCCACCATCTGCACAAGAAATATAACCCCCTGAGAAGATAAATAATCTGGTTTGGTTTCTACTTGACAAAATTATGGCTTTTAGTCTGGAAGTGCTAAGCCTTTATGTTCTGTGGATTAACAGAGTAAACGATCTGAAACATGGTGATCTCTTGATGATGAGCTCTCTTCAGTTGGTAATGCTGGAATTGAGACTATTGGAAAGTATTCCTAATGTTTTCAGAGTAGGTTGATTGTCTCCTGACAAGGTGGCTTGTCTCATGAATTCCCTCATCATTGATGATAGAATTCATTTTGTTGAGAGTTTGTGGTTTATGTAAAACCATGAGGGGCTTAATTGTCTATTGCAGGTAACTGGTACAGCGACTTACATCCCCTTTGTGTTGCCATAATCCATTGCTTTGGGAGCATTTGGAATGCATCTGATGCAAGACAAACCTGCCATATGGAGCAAGAAAAGTTTTAAATTCAGTGTCTTCTAACCTTTTCAGGTTAAAACCGGAGTGGAACCTCACTTTAGTGGAAACCCAGTGTGCTTGGGGGTTTTGTCCTCCAAATCTTCCTAATTTCACCTAACTCCTGCTAGTAATTCTTGCTGATGATGCTGCTGGTTCCCAAATTTAACCCAGTTTGGAATTCCAGAGGCTTCCATGCACTGTACCTGTTGTAACCACAACTATGTAGCAATTACATCAGCATGAACTTTGTTGTAAAGGGACAATAACTTCTTTTTTATCAGTTCCAACACTCAGAGGCTGAGGTTAAAGTCCTTTTCGCCAAGTGCTGCTTTGAAATGTGGGTGTGTGGGCTGGGGAGACTCAGTATCTTGCAGTGGAATTGATCTAGGAATGAGTCCAGTGCTCACCTTTGCAGAGGCATCCTGTTTCCTTTTGAGAGGAGGGAAGAAGCACAAATTTATGCGGGGGCTGATCCTTTTGTGTTCAGTGATGGGATAGAGAGGATCTGGTCTCTGAGAACCAATACACACAGTACCGATCTCTTCTGTTGCTCGCTGGGTTCACACAGTGAGTTTGTGGTGACTTCTGTATTTAAAGATTCTCTGACTGACAGTTCTCACACTTCTGATATGAATTGCTGATCTTGGAGCAAAATTATTCTGATAATTTTTTGTTTCCTCGGAATTTGTGCTGACATCTTTTCTCCAAATACTTCTGTGTGTGTCCCTTTTCTGGGAAGAGAGGCAAGAGAAACTTGGATCAAAATGCACAGCTGCTCCTGACTGTTGCTGCCCACTTCTGTGTCTGTTGTAGTTCAGGATAAAGATTTTGAGTGACCTTATGACCTCTGTGAGGTCCCATTGCTGCTCCCTGATTCCCCCTGGGGGATAACTAGACTGTTAATTATTTGGGTTGGAGGCCCAAATCCCCTTCTTTGTGGTACAAGTGGGCTACTGGTTAAAAAAGCAGAGTCTCCTTTATTTCCCTGACATCTCCTGCTATGTTTAGCTATTTATTTCCTCCCCATTTTGCTAATGCTAGTGTTCATGCAGACACATGGTGAGACAGATTAGGAAGCTGATCCAGCTGAAAACTAACCCATTTTAGTGAGAGAGTGGGAAAGGATTTGTTTGGGGAGTGTTTGCTGGCACAGAGAGGAAATAGGAACGAGGGGAAGGGAAAGATGCTGCCTCTTTTGCAGCAGCCTGTGCTTATGTTGGATTAAAGTGACTCTGGGCCCACACTCATGGTTATTGTTGTAAATTGGGTGGCAGTAATCTGTGCTGAATGATGCCAGGCTCCTTTCATCCCTGATTTTGAGCCTGCATGGAAACACTGCTGTCTTCCTGCCTTGGTTCTTCTCTCATTCTGGAACACAGGGACTTGCTGCAGTGCTGAGTTTGCCCCTCTGTGCCCTGTGATCAACGGCTCCAACTGACCCATGCTGTGGTGGCAGGCAAGTACCTGTGAAATTCAAACTGATTTGTTTCTCTTGTTTGTTTCCCCAGGTGATTTCTCTGGCCAGCTTTTAGCTTATTTGAGTCTTGGTCCAATATTCATTATTGTTGGCTTTGTAACACTCATCATATTCAAGAGAGAACTTCACACGGTGAGTCCTTCTCTCCCTTCCCAGCCTCTCCTTTTCCAAAAGTCTTTTCCTTTGTCACCTGGGGCTCCTGTATTCACACTTCTTTTTCTCTCTCTAAGGAGCAAGCTTAGGATAAAGCAGCATCTTCCTGTCAGGGAACAGCAGGAGACACTTAGCACCCGTACCAGGTTAAAAGGCTGCTCAGCCTTTGCTGACTTCTCTGTTGCTCTGTGGTGTGTTTTGGACATTGTCTGTCCAGAGCCATCAAGGGAGATGTCTGAGGAAGTACAGAATGCTGTTGCAGAGTGGGAACACTCCCAAGATCCAGTAGGATCATAGCACTGGGCAGCATATGCAGGAAATGGTGTGTATAACTCAGGAGGATGCACTATCTTTGAACTACTGAGGCAGAAAAGGGGATAAAAATAAAACCTACAGCTTTCCAAGGGAGTGGATCTGTCTTTAGGGGCTGCTTTTCAAATACCAGGGGCAGAAGAGACTTGTTTCTGTCCAAATTCTTATAATACTTTCTGTCTTCTCTGCCAGGTAGTTGGGAATCAGTGTCATGGATAAACTCCCTACAGGATGTATAAACCTCTTGTAACATTTGCCCTCAGTAAACAGATAAAACAGGGGCCACTGAAAGGATTTTGACAGCACATTTTGAATGTAGGGCCACAGTGTGAAGGGAACCAGTGGCTCAAGGGATCTGGGAATGCAGCTTCTAACTAGGAAAGGCAGCTGTTCAGTTTTGGCAACTCAAAGGTTTCTTGTTGGCCCAAAAGAGAGAATGAGCCAGAGTAACTATTGCACAGATTTATAGGTTTCTGAATACAGGGACTTGTTCGGTGTTGGTAACGTGGCAGGTATTGATGTTGATTCCCAGTTCTTCATGTGGGAAGTCACCACTGGGCTGGAGAGAGACACTGGCTGATTTGCAGCAGCCTGACCCGTGGCTCAGGATGTGGAGTGAAAAATTGCTTCATCATGTGGAATGGGACTGAGTGTTAAGGAGGCAGAGTGTCATCACCAGCTGGGAATTTGATCATAGCAGCAGGACTAATTTAGGGGAGGTGTATGAACTGTGGAGCTGAAGAGTAAAAATAAATGCTACCAGTCTGGCTCAGCTCAAAATGTGAATTCATCTTAGACTGAAGACAGCAGCTCCAAGATGAAAATATCCATAGAGGGAAAAGCCAGAAAGCCTAAAAAGTCACCTTTGTTTTAAGCTATTTACCCAAATAACAGTGTCTGCACTCCCCCTGTTGGTCATCGGGAAAAGCCAATTCCTGAAAACCTGCCTTATTAAAAAAGTCACTTTCTGCACTTGCTGGTGCAAGGTGCTGACAGAAGTGCTCTACTCTGTCATTTTTGTCTCTTTCTATGTATCAGCTGCTGAAAAGCTGCATATACGCAATGTGTTGCCAAATAGAAAGTGAGCTGAAAATAAATGCTTTTCTTCCTCAGGTAGAGAAATTGGAAGCCGTTGGTTTTAACTCTAGTAGTCAGAAAAGAAAATTAGAAACATAATGTTTGGGGTTTTGTCAACAGAGAGAGCCTGGTAAGTAGAAGGATCTTTTAGAGGGGATGACACAGCTGTCTTGCCTTCACAGATCTCTTTCTTGGGAGGGCTGGTGTTCAACGAGGGAGTGAACTGGTTAATAAAAAATGTAATCCGGGAGCCTCGGCCGTGCGAAGGTAGGGTATGGACCATGGGGGTGGTGATGTCAGGGGAGTTTTGAGTGGAATGCTGACTATAAGGGGCTTAGAGGGTATTTCCCCCTTTGCCTCATGTTGGCTGTGGATGTTTGGTATAAAAGGGCTGGCAGAGCCACCTGAGCAGGGACATGTCCTGTGAACTCAGCATGCTCCAGCTCCGTGGTCTGGCTTCATATCTGGGGTGTTGCAGCTGCTGACCATACCTTGACCATATTCTTTCTTCTTCTCTTCCCAGAAGCCCATTCAACAGTGACCACAAAATATGGGATGCCTTCCAGCCACTCCCAATTCATGTGGTTTTTTTCTGTCTATTCCTTTCTGTTCCTTTATTTAAGGTAAAAATTCTGTGTCAGGTTTTGGTTGTTAATGTGTTGAAACACCTGAAATGGGTGGCTCCCTTGCCAGGTGCCACTTGAGTGGGATAATGGAAATAAATCTGGGGACCTGCACAGTTTATTGTGGCTTGAGGGAATGGAGCATGTCTGTCTCAATCTGAATGTAGGGCTGGAGTTATCATGGCTGAAAACTGGAGGGTGTGAGTGGGTTTCTTTTTACCTGTCAGGGTAAAGCTCTCCCAGTTTTCTTTTTCTAAGCTGTGATGGTGCCCCAGTGTGATGGAAGAGATGGGAATAGGGGGGAGAAATGAAGAGCTGCTTTCTCATTTTTTTTCTCAGTTTCAGTGGGGTTATCTGTAATCTTTTGGGTAATACCAGCTGTCTACTTGCATGACTTTTTAGTTTACCTCCCTTACCAAGGACTGGGTTTATATGCTGTGCTGTGCTTTAATGAAATTCTTGCTGGGGCACGGCTCTGTCTTGTGGCTCCACGTGGGGAGGAAGACAAAACTCAGTTCCTCCTGTCTCTGTGGGCAATGGAGACACTGATGTTTTGGCTCCCTGTTGCATATGCTAAGCACATGCCTCTCACATCAGTGTGAGCATCCTGCCTTCCGCCACAGCAGTCCCTGCTCACAGTTGGAGAGACACAGAGGCTGCTTTAACTGCTCTTTAACTACTGTCAGTGGGACAGATTGCTGCTGGGATGGGATTGAGCTGCCCATGACCCCACTGGAGTAGAGAGAGCTTTCCTAGGGTTTCAGAGGGAAGGGAGGTCAGGACTGTTCAGCTCCCTGCCCTGTGCTAATGGCTCTCCATCTCTTTCAGAATGCACCAAACAAACAATGCGAGGTTTCTGGATTTACTATGGCGACATGTACTGTCCATCTGCCTCGTCACAGTGGCTTTGCTAGTCTCATATAGTAGGTATGGAGCAACTGTTTGTCTTCTGCTCTCATACAGCCCCGTGGCTTGTCCCAGCCAGCAGCCTTGGCATTCCTCATCCTGCCTTTCCCAACTTACTCTCCACTGCCCTGTACTAGTCAGAGATTTGTAGAAGTGTTGCCATGAGACCCAATAAACAAAGGTGCTATGTGTGTGGCGCTTCACAGAAGCTTTTATAAAACCCCAAATCAGCTGAGCTTGTGCCAATTCCCCATGGGCTCCACTGCCATGCTCCAGCCTGGCTGCCTCGCCCTCTTTCCAGCACTAATCATGGAAGCATTGCCCCATGCCTTGGCACACCAGCATCTGCAACATTTGGATTGCTGCAGTTGATCAATCCCATTGTTTTGCTTGAGGATTAGCTAATCGAAACATTTATAGCGGTTTGGCTTGCAAGATTTAGTTGTATTAAGATGAATAAAGAAAACAGAACTTTGATCATGATTTTTTTTTCTCATTAGTAGATTAAATGTAAAGAGAGCTCCAGTGATTGGAAAAACAGACAAATTCAAGCTAGAAATAGGGTCACATTTTCCACAGGAAAGTAATTACCTGTTGGCACAGCTGACTGTACACTACAGCTGATTACTTATTACTAATTATTTTAAAATTCTGACAGGACAAATTTGTCAGAGGTATATGGTCTAATTAAAAGAAAATTAGAGGAAATCAAGTGACCTGTGTTAGGCAGGTCAGATAAGATGATCATAATGGCTTTATGATATTTGGGTGAAAAGAATTTTGAATGTAGCTTGTGCACAGATGTAATAGACCAACAGTACAGCTCTGAGTGGCTGCAGTCACAGTGAGCACACTGGTCATGCAGCCTCTGTGCCTGTCACATTGGAGAGCAGCAAAATCACCAAAAAAAAAATACTGTCCATCTTCTTAAAAGCTTTTAAGCCCTGGCTTTGGTGGCCTGGAAGGGACTTGTCCTGTTACTGGCTTTGGAAAAGTCTCTTGCGGGAACGAACGATATTAGTTCCTCAGCTGATGCAAAGATGGATGAAGGAGAATGTGGAGGGCTATTGAGTTAAGATCAGACTAGAAGTGCTCTAAGCTGAAACTGCTGTAGCAGGGAAGAATTTTTCCCAGTTTTTTCCCCCAGCTATTTTTGCCAGCTTTTTATTGAAAAAAGACACCCACTTTTAACATCTGGAGGGTTACTTGCTCACACCATCTGTGGGTCCAGTGACACCTCAACCCCTGAGTCTTGCCTCCTTTTGTTTTAAATCCTGTCTGGTGACTCTTCTCTTCCACTGCAGGGTTTATTTGCTTTACCACACCTGGAGCCAAGTCCTATATGGAGGTGTGGCAGGAAGCATCATGGCCATAGCCTGGTTTGCCTTCACACAAGAGATTCTAACTCCCCTCTTCCCGAGGATAGCTGCGTGGTAAGTCTCTTTATTCTGTGAAGGTTTGTTATGGATGTTAGAAATGACAGTTCCTGGGCTCTGTCCCAGTTTTGCATACTGGCTGTTGTGTAACCTACTTTGTTCCTCCATGTTTTCTTGTGCATGCATATACAAAGGATCATGTGTCCTTGATAAGCGTGGGGAAGAGGGAATTCAATCAACTGCTACATTTCATAAAGCCCTACTAAAGCTGTGAGGTGTGGCAGAGTGCTGGAGGAGCTTTGCAAGATGAGCAGCAGACCTTTCTTAGTGAATGTCTAATGACCTATTAAAATTGCAGAGCCATTTACATGTAATATAGTTGGGAAATATTGTGTAAGGAAAGAAAAAAAAAAAGGCTCTTGATTAAATGTAACAAAGAATCCTTTTCCCAGTCTGAAGTGACAGAATTACTGTTAACTAGATCAGGTTCTGTGCTTCTTTTTTTTAAAAATCAAAATTGTGTTGGAAAAAGTCTAATTATTTCTCCCTTTCCACCACACTGTCTGTTTTCAGGCCAATTTCAGAGTTCTTTTTAATCCGAGATACCAGCCTCATTCCTAACATCCTATGGTTTGAATACACAGTCACGAGAGCAGAAGCAAGGTAAGTTCTGTTGGGAGTAGAGGAGCTGCTGCTCCTCTAACCTTTCAGATGCAGTTATTAATTCATTTTCTGATGTGTAGCTGAGAATTTTTGGCTGCTGTGGGTAGAATCGCTCAGAGTAAAGAAATACCAAATTGTGGGTTAATGACTGCATCTGAAAGATGAGTCTGGAGAGGGTGTGAGATTTTTAATTTCATTTAAGTAGCATTTCAGCTCCCTGGCCCATGGCTTTTGCAAGCAGTTGTTTATAGTCTTGCATCCACATGAGAGCTTGTGTACTGAAGATGGGGGGTTGTTCTGAGCGTGTGGAGAGTGGGAAGGGCTGATCACCCTGGTGGGTACAACAGGGGCACTTCAGTTTTGTGTGGAGCTAAGCAGAGCCTTCCTTCAATCCTGTATTTGCCCCCTGGTTTGTTTTAGCCCCCCAGGATGGGGTTGGTGTCCCCTGTGTCACCTGTGCCCGTGTCACCTTGCAGGAACAGACAGCGCAAGCTGGGTACGAAGCTCCAGTGACCAGGAACGTGGGGAACCAGGTTCATTTCAACGGAGACAGACAAGAGCAGAGACCTGGGAGCAGCAAGGAGCCTTTTAACAGACGGACCAAAGGAACAGGCAGGGACCAAACCCAAAACCTGAAAGCCTTTGCTCTGCTTTAGCAGCTAAGCTGGATTGCTCCCTGATGCATGTGGGACCGTGCAGGAGTAGAAACTCATTTTGAACACAGATGCACATGGTTGGATGTACCATCGTGTCTACGTCAGGGGAGGGGGGAGAAAATGCCTGGTGTCGTGTTTGGGGGAGGGAAAACCAAAAATGAATCCTTTCTGTGACTTTTTTTTTTCAGCATGAAATATACACACTATTTATTTATTTTTTTAAATGGAACTATTGTTTATGGGGTGGGTGAGGCGTTGATTGTGTGTTTTGGTTTTTTACCCTTTTTTTTTTTTTTTTGATCGGGTTTTTCTTTTTTTGGAAGAAGATGACAAAACTAAAGTTGATCTTGTTTAATTAGGGCTTTTAAATTTTACAAACTTCTTAGGAGGGAGGGGAACTAGGATGGGGTGACCTAGACAGAAGGAAGAAGGAAGACTTTCCTTTCTGCAATCAGTTTGGGAGATCAAAAGCAATTCCAACTGTACTTTGTACAGACAGATAGATAGACTATAAAGATCTGATTTTTAACACTAGTGACAGTTCTGCAGGGAAGCCTGCACGGATACCAATTAAGGGGAGTGTGTGTGTAAAACAAAAGAAAAACACAAATATACTGACTCTTTATTTTTTTTTTCCACTGCTGCTCCTGTTGTGTAATTAGCAAGAGTGTCCTTCTCAAAATCTCTCCTAGGTGGCAAGATTATCATACATATCTCACATTTATTCCATCTCTTCCTTTATACTTTTATTACCTCAGGGTTGCTGTGATCTGTACAGCTTTTGTTGTACTGAGTGTGCCGAGGGCACTGGGAAGCCCATTGGTTATGAGCAGTGCTGTGCTCCAGTAAGAGTCAGCCCAAAGCCTTACAAAATTCAGTTGCTGGTCTCTGTCTTAAGCACTGGATTTTTTTTTCTTTTTCCTGTTAAAGGTTAAGGGAGGGATTTTTAAGAATGAACACAGTGACAACCACAAATGAACAACAAAGCATATGACTAAGAACTAGCTCAGCTGCTCTTTGAATTATTCCTTGAAGAGTCCTGTTAGACTCCATCCATGAACTCCAAGTAGGGAACTTGTCCTAGCAGAGGCTCCTGCCAGTTATCACAGTAGCTTGGTCGGGGTTCTGCAGCTGTAACCTTGAATGCTGAACTCCTACAAGCAAGTTTTGCTTTCCATCCTTCTTCCATTCCGATTCTCCGTCTGGCCAGTGGCGCTCTGGATGCTGTGTCTCTGTGGGAGTGTGCCTGCCATCTCTGTGTGCTGGTGATGCCTACGACCTCTGTGACCCATGAGTTGACCTGGCAAGGGCTATACTCGAAGTGCTTCAGGGCTGTGCATGGACACTTTCTGTATTTCTAGTATATAATGCAGCAGTTCAAGTGTAACTACAGAGAAGTATTTATTCAAAGCACAATTGACTTGAACTTTCACAGATAAAGGACAGCTTCTGAACTGGCTCAAAGGTCTTCGGTGTGCCTTCGATGCAGTCATGAGCAGAGGTAAAATGACTGTCACATCTCGGTCTTGCTGCCTGTTTTACTATCTCCACTTTAATCAGACTCCTGCATTATAAAGCTGCTTGAAGTGAGACTTTTTTTTTTCTGTTCATCTTGGTTATTTTTTATTTTATTTTTAAAGTTTTCATCTGTGCCTGTTGCTATAGGAGTTTGTGTGTTTGTGTGGAGTGGGAGCTGCTGTTGGAGTGTTAACACCCAGAGTGTTAACTGTACAAAGTGATCCTGATGCAGGAGATCAGGAATGCAAGCTGTTTAAATAGCTATGGGTAGTAAATTAACTGTTTTCAGTTGTTACAGCAAGTATGTATATATATAAAATTTTTTTAAGAACTGTTTAGTACTTGCATAACATGAGCAATCGTGTAACATCTGAAGGACCCGAGCACTGGATCTGCTTTGAAGGTGCATCATAATAAAGAGGCATCTTGCAGCTTTCACAAGGACATTTGATCTGACTTAGCCCAGCTCTTTTGGGAGGAGACAGGACATCAGATAGGTCCCATGATATGGTGGTACCATATGTTTCTATTTGAAAACTGGTACTGATGACTTATGTCTTGCAAAACCATTCATTTTCTCTTTATATCTCTTGTAAGTGAACTTACAAAGCCAGAACAGAGATCACAAGTCTCTTCCCCCAGGCCACTGAGGGAGTGGATTGTTTCAGGAATGGCTTAGCTCTTACCCAACCTCTCAAGCTGTTATGACAGACTGCTGGAAAAACTATATGGAAGCACCTATTGAGAACTAGAGCATAGGGAAGAGTGTTCATCTCCTCTTGGAGAGCAGTGCAGTGTAAAAAGCTGTTCCACTTCATGTTGCCATCAAGCCCAAGCTTCCTACAGTAATTCATAGGAGTGAGGGAGAAGAAGAGCAGCTCTTGTAAGACACTGTAATAAATTCTCCTCTGTTCTCTGTGAGTTGTTTGTAATCTGCATCTTCTGCCTACTTTTGCTGTACCTTTTCAGAAGTCTTTGCAATACTTGATATACAGTAGAAATTCCTAAGTGATTCCATGGATTTTCTTAACTAAATGGTGCTGTGCAGGAAAAAGATTTGAGCTCTGCCTTATTATCCTACACTTGTATGAACTCTCCTGCCACTAGTTTTCCGAAATGGAATATTTTCTTTGGAATATGTGGCTTGGCAAGCAGATGCTTTCTCTTCCTCTCCTGGACTCAAGGGGGGCTGGATGGAGATACGACAATAAAAGGAAGGTGACAGAATGCTGTCGTTCACTGTTCTTGCTATCTCCACACACACATCCTCCCAACAAGGGCAATTACGTAACTTCTGCAGTGTTTAAGGAGATTTAAGCCTTTTTGTAGCATTTATCTGTTTATTGTGTCTCAGTTTATTCAACGAACACTTCCAAACTTTGCATGACATGGATCCCAGTACCCAACAGTATTTAACACAGCTAACCAGCAAAACATGCAACACTACCAGGCTGTGTCAAAAATTGCACTCATACCCCAAGAGTTATCTGAAGATTTTCAGTCTATGAATTTCTGAAATAATTTGTTCCAAAAGAGTCATTTTTCTGGAGCTTTACTTTCTTCTACTTAATGTGCCTTTACAACAATGGACATCTCTTGATAAAACAATTAGAAACAGGGCAAATAGTATTCAGTAAGTCAACACTGAAAAAATCTAGAACATATGAACCAGAAGGACATCACATTTTAGAAGTTGTACCATATGAAAAGACTTTTTAAAGGAAAAACCTTGTAATGATTTTAGTGTCCTTTTCAAGCACTTTAAAAATCAGCCTCAATTCATCTGAATTTCAGCTCTCTGTATCAGTAAGGATGCATTAAGTGGTTTATGAATCTTGTATCTCTTTCAGTGTGACAGTCTGCTCCTTGCAGCTGTACTCAGCTGAAGCTAGTGGGATATCCAGATTTAGATGCAGAATAGATCAATTCCATCTTCTGAGGTACAGTCTTCAGCAGCACATGCTTAATCTTTAATAGGCACTTTAAGAGCCTTCCCCTTAGAGACAGAAGTGGAAAAGGGCCAGTCTCAAATACCTCAGTGGCACTACTTGTGCTTGAAGGCATTGCAGACATGGAAAAATAACTCATCCCCTGGCAACAGAGGCTGATTCAGTATGGGGGGAGAATTACTTTGGCAAAAGGAGTATTTTTTTCATGTAAAAGGCTGCATAAACCCATATGTTATTCCAGTAAGGTTTGTTCTTGTCTGTAGTATGTACACAATCACTTACAGTTTGATAATACTCAGTATCCTCTTGCAGTTTTCAGTCTAACTGATACAGAGGAGTCACCAGAGCAGGGGTTTCTGCTTGCAGGTTTGTAGTGCTCCTATTTGTGTTCTTAGGCTGTCTCACTCCATTCAGGATTCTTCTGAAAGATCAACTAAATCCATGTAGATGATGTGAAAGTGGCAGTTCATACAATCACTGGCTGTGCAGGTGAGTTTCAGTTAAACTTTCCTCTTTTAAGGTTTGTTTAGGCATGAGATAGAAGCTTTGAAATAACATCCTTTCAGGAAAAAATGCCAAAGCATCGGCATGTATCTTTTGAGAAGCAAATTACAGTGATTTTTTTTTTTTTTTTCTTTTTTCTTCTTTCACTTTAAACAGCTTTAGTGCAAATTTCTTTATATGTGTTCATCAAGGCACTTTGATCATGTCCCTTACAATTATTTCCCTGTTAACCAAACAGGCCATCACACTCCTAATGCTTCTTGTTTATGGTGATGTCCCACCATCTTGAAGGGTGTGCAATTTAAATACAAAATTCCTACTGCAGAAATAGCACTAGAATTCTTTATTACCATATGGTTTTACTAAATAAAAGTGTAGTCAGGAGCTTGGGTTCTGACAGATTGGTGGGAAGTAGTTCCTATGCTACCATTGTATGTTAATGTTTATATATAATCTTTTACTGTCTCACGTTTGTCAACTGAACATGAAAACAGTATCATGAGATCATTCTCTCACAGAATAAAGCTGGCACAAATTGGAGCAATATTTCAGTAAGAAATAACTGCCCGGAGTGGCAGAAAAGGTGCTGTGCTGTTACTGCAGGAACAGTGGCTGCCACAGTGCAGAAACACCTACAGGATCCATGTGTACCCAGCTTTTTTCCTGTTTTTCAAGACTTTCTGCCTTGTTAAAACAGAGTGATGTGAAAGAAGGGTGATTATGCAGCTCCTTTGGCCTTTACCAGATTTTAACTCTGTGGGCCAGGAATGGAAGTATGTTCTGGAGTTCCTGATGAGAAACATCCTTATTTGTCCACAGCTCAGGTGTAATACTGTGCACAGAAAGGCTGTTTCTGAAAGCAAGGTATAAAACCACATTGGGTTAACGTGTGTGTCCTGAAGGACATCAGGCACGTGGCATTCTGGTTAGTAAACAGAGTCAGCAGCATCTTCTTTTCCTCAGCTCCAAAGGTACAATGGAGCAAGTGTCCTTCTAAATACATAGGAAATCCCTTCTCATCTTTGCAGATGTGAAGGTACATAAAGCCAAAGCTGGCAAAACTTATGTGAAGAGAGTTTTGTAGAAGCTTTATGGGGAAAAAGCTTTAGGCTTAGCTGGAAGATTAATGGCAGGACAATGGCAGGAAACAAAAAGCCCAGTGCAAGAACAAGAACAAAAATAACCCGAAACAATAAAAATCACCTTAGTTTGTAGCAAGTCATGTTCTGTTGTTGAGACGGTCAGTGCAAGAGAAAGGAGATCCCAGCGTTCCAAACAAAGGGAAGGGAACATTCCTGTAAACCCTATACTGGTTGGAGTGCCTAGGATAAGTAGTGCAGTACACTCTAATGAGACTGGATCTGCTCTGGCGTAACTTCCTTCTCCCCTGGCTGAAGTTCAATGATGAAGTTTTGCTGGAGCAGCAGAAAAATCTTCAGTCAAGTTTGGAAGATGTTCTTCAGAAGACGCAACCAGCAAAAGGACTTGGGCTTATGGTATTTCTATCATACAATAAACATTCCTTGCTTTTCCTGGACAAGGACTACCTTCCATTACCAAATGGATTTCGATACTGGTAAGGACTGTGCTTTCTGTATTCCCTTACAGTAATTTTCATGAAAATCATATTTGAGTCCTCTTTGAGGACAGGAAGGTGCACTTTGCATTGATGGGAGAGGACCAGTCCTACTTTGGCTTGAGACAGTGTTTCCTTTCACTACAGTCTGATATCTGCGGGTGACTATTCTGTAACATCTTGCTGAAAACAAATGGTAGATATCCTCTTAGGTTCCAAGGCAAGCTGTTCTCTGAATCATTTTCTGAGGAACTGGGAGCTTCAGTGCATCAGGGATAGCCCCTTTAACTGGGGGGTTTGCCTCTTACAGTTTGGATTTGGGAGCAGCCTGGAGCAAGATCCTCATGTCTAGCAGTGCTTTCTCAAGATAATGTGCCATGCGGGCTGCATTTGTGTCAGCACAGCTATTGAAGGCTGAAATTGCAAAGTTGATGTGTTCCTCCATGGGGTTGTAACAGACTCCGTAGCCATCTGGAACCACGGGACCAAAACACATCACGCAGTCTGTCTTGGCTGGGACCTGTGGAGACAATGTGATTAAAACCTTCTGACCCGTCAGAGAGAAATGAAACCATCAAAAGCAAACAGCTCTGTTAACAGAGGAAACTCATCTCATTAAACTGCTCTAGAAGAGCCTTTGGTCAACCCACCTCCCATCACACACGTGCTGGATCCTACCATTTAGCAGCAATGTGTTTTCCTCTGCATTTGCAAAGGAGTGCTTCTCCCCAGGGTAAGCTTGTAGTAAGTCACAAGTAGAACTATTCAGTAAGAATAGCACAGCACTTAACACAAAGCTGTTCTGGGTGCTGACTTCATTGATCTCACTTAGATTTAGACACCAAACACTCCTGGTGATCCTGGCTTTGGTTATATTAGTTTTTTAACATGTCCGTGAGGGACTGTGGCAGCTCTAAAATCAGATCTGTAGCTTTATGGAATTGGCAGCAAGATTAGATATTTCTGACCCATATGAAAATGAGTTTCTAACAGAAAGGAACAAATGAGAAATGTGGAGAAGGAAGGCATGAAAAGAGAAAGAGAGAGCACTTCTGGTTCAGATGAGTCGTACCTGGCTGGTTGAGAGATTGAAGTGCATTGCAACGGCATAGGCTGTGTCCATGAAGAGCTCAGGTATGCTCACCAGGTCCTCGATTGCCTGCAGCTTCAGCCCCAAGAGGTGCCGATCTATTGCATTGCCCCGTATGGCCTGAAGAGAAGGAAGGATGCATAGATGAAAGCCAGTCTAGCAGCAAATGAGCAAAACTATTTCTTTGGGTAAAAGAAAAGAGCACTTCTAAAAAGTCTCTAAAGTTAGAAGGAAAATAGATCTTGCCTTTAGGACCAATCGTCTTGTTTGTAAGGACTTTGAAATTAAACACACCAGTGGAAACAACCTGACAGCTCCTGCCCATGGACTCCCTCTGGTTCAAGGGCCCCTCATGCAACTCTGTCATTTATCAGCAGCAATGATGAACTGAAGCTATTGTAATATTTGATTCTTCCCTTTAGGCTAGTCACAAGGGACACTTAACCCACCAGATAGGGAGAGAGGATTCAGTCTTGGTCTTAGAGCACTGTCAGATCAGATTCAGACCTTTGCAACACTAAAAGCCACACTGCTGTGTTAGGAACAAAAGGTGTTAAGGTCTTGTCTTTCCCCAGAACTCTTATTTGCTGGGTAAACTCCAAAGTCTGGCTGCACAGAGGACACTCACCATGTCTGTGTATGCCCTGTGGGCCTGTGTGGCTCTCCTCAGCAGATCTGCTTTCTCCTGGTCCTGAAAACACATGTATCCGTTTAGGTTTTTTGCACAATGGAGAACCTCATTTTGGCTGTTTTCTAGGATGGAGGGCATTTCTACCTTGTGTGCCTGTATGAAACTAAATTTTGTATTTACTAGATTTAATTTTAACATCATTTTGTTTGGCTGCATTACTTCATTCTGAATAGAGTTGATCCATCAGTAGCAGAACTTAGTTTGAGTAGCTAAACAGACTTACAAGGGACTTTTTGGAGGGATTAGAAACATCTACATGTTGTTTACCAGGCTTTCAGTACACATGAAGGAAAAGCCCAGATGAACCTCTGATGTGTAAAGATACTTCAGGCTATGGATTAACTCAATATGGGGTGCAGCCCTGCTGAAACCAGCTGATACAGAGCCAAATAAGCAGACAAATCCTCACCGATTTGTCAGGGCTGTCCATGGATTGCACAAACTTGAGGGAGTCCACAGAGGTGGAGCGGATGGTGTCGGTGCGGCCCAGGCGGAACATCCGCAGCGACGCGCTCTCGTATGTGGCACAGGCATGGCCATACATCCTGGGACAGGGAGGAGAAAGCCACGCAAGTGAGTCTGGCCTGGGAGAAGTGCCCTGGGAGAGCCTTGTCTGTGCCACCTTTATCAAGCTCATGTGTTTGAGTTTGTCAGTGAGGAGGCTGAGCAATGACCTATGGGTGGTCTTACCTGTAGTATGCCAGCTGTAAGGCCAGCTGGATAAAGGCATCAGGGCTTATCTTCTCTGACTTGGGGAAACCTTTCCCAAAGTGATGAAAGACCATGACTTTGATATCCAGATCTTCAACCATTCTACAAGGAAAGAAAGAGGAACTGTTCCTTTGCTTCTTGCATTCTTGTAACACAGAGGAATGGATTTGCTTTCACAAAGCTCAGAGGAAACAGGCCATCTGGATCTGACACCTTTGCAGGGACAGAGAGCTCCAGCACACATAGATCTCTTCAGGCAGCACCACAGAGGTAAGAATTTTTGGCCACTGCTGAAAATCTTCACAAGGTTAAATGGTCATGTGTGTGTTATGCTCCAGTATTCTTAGCTGGACCCACTCTAGCTCTTTCTCAGCTAATGGGATGGATCAATAATAACCCATTTCCAGCACCCCTGGCCTTATTCCTGGCAGTGCTTTTCAGCTCAGCACAGTGCTGTTGACCCCCGAAGTCACTGGGAATACTCCCTGGCTGCACTGGGGAAAGCCTCCTTTAAACCACTGACATGCTCCAGAGGGGAACATGAATTACTCCTTCAGTCACCCACCCACCTCTCCACTGCTTCATACTCACATGTTGAGGTTTTGCTTTGCCTTCTCTATGTCATTCTTGACTTCTGGGGTGATGTTAAACCGCAGTTTTTTGGGCATTGGCAGAGGAACTGTGGGCGATTTGGCCACCTCGGGTTTCTTCCTGCACAGAGAAATGGTTCTGTTTGACCAGACCTTTGTCATGAGGCTCAGCTAGGAATGCCAGAGCCTGGACAGAAATGCACAGGAGATCTTTCGTAACACCTTGTGACATTGGTCACAGCCTGAGAAACTCCTCACAGTGCCAATATAGGATTTCCAATGCTGAGGAAAAGCAGGGGCAGCAGGACTCACGTGAACTCCACGACGTGGTCCAGAAGAGCAACGATGGGTGGGCCTTCGGAGGGAGCATGCTCGTATACGAGACCACAGGAGCCATCTTCAGCAACAATGAACTGAGAGAGAAGCATGAGAGGACAGTGTTGAAGACAGACACAGTGTGTGAGTCAGGAGATACCCAGAGAGACCTTTGTCTCCCTGTCTGTATTGGATCCTGTCCTTCACACTGAAAAGGTCCCATTTAGCAGGACAGCAGTGGAAGCCTTTCAGCAGGTGCAGGAGATCTGAGAGCACTGTTACAGTTCTGCAAAATTCCCTGGATAAGGGTATGCCTGGTATATTGCTTTGCTCAATGCCCTGGCTGTACACAGAGGCTCAATGGTTCTGATTTACTGAGATGCACTCACAGTACAGGAATAACATCACCACATGCTGGCTTACCCTTACTTTTCGATCAGCTGGAACATCTAAACTTTATCCCATTGATGAAGAGTTCCAAATAGGAATAAAATAGCTGAAAACACCATGAAGAATTCAGCAGGTATGAGAATAATCCTCTAAAGCGCCATTGCTACAATCCACAAGCCAGGATATACCAACTAATGAAGGAAAAGCTCCAACAGCAGCTGCTGTTGAAGGTTCTTGACAAGACTGAATGGAGAAGAGATCAGAGGGATGCTGTGGGATGGCAGTGCATGTTTCAAAAAACAAAACAAAACGCCATTGGGCAGCTTCTGGCAGAACCAGGAAAAGTGACAAGGCTGGAGGAGATCCAAGGAACAGACCTCCCATCGTTTGGGCTGCCTCCGAGCAGACAAGGCATTGTTCACCGCAGGCAGAAAATTGATTTATAAGGAACACAAAGACCTGCTGTACTGAATAAACGTGGGCAGAAGCAGAAAAGAAACAAATCCCTGAGGCAGCAACGAGTGCTCATGACTGCAGGGGGAACCACAGGATCTCACACCGTCAGCCACCACTCCTTGTCTCCCTTGTTTTTCCACTCTCTTGACATGAGGATCTTGCCTGCAAAAGGTTCCTGGTATTTTTTTTTTTTACTTTTTTAGTCTCAAGAGACATCTCCAGAGCCACATCTTCAGCACCTTTAGAACATCAGCACTTACCTGCAGGGTTTTGTCAAACCATCGGTTGCCGCTGTTCAGGTGGCTGCCGCCGCCGTGCAGCATCTGCGCAGCCACGCGGCTCTTGTAGACGTCCTCAGACACCCGGGGCATGGGGGCATCCAGGCACACGGTGCAGATACTCTTCTCAATTGCACGCACGGATTCCTTGTTGGTCTTATCTGGGAGAGAAATGAACCGTAAGAGAGGGAGTTGTGTCACTGGAAGAAGATTGAAAATTGCAAGAGGGGGTTTGAAGGACACAGTGTTGAGTTCCCACTGTACCTCAGTGGGGGTGTACACAGCTACTAAAATTGCAGCCAGCTGAGTTGTTAGGTGTGAACAGGCTGCATTCACCCTTCCTTTTTTCACCTTTCTTACATCCTACCCATTTGCAAGGCAACAAACTCTGGGATTTCACTAAACTTCACACTTTGAATCTGTACCTTCCAACCCAAAAATTACAATACATTTCAATGATTGCTTCTTTGAGGTGGAAAGCTCATGTTATCTGTCCTGAAAAAGCTTACAAAGGAAAGAACTGAGCAGAGCATAGTGGTGAGGCTGGTAGTTCAAGGATCTGTAGTGTTTGTTAGCACTTGTGTGTTAGGGGCTTTACAGACCTTTCAGGAGGTTGTTGTAGGCTTTTGCCCAGCTGTTTCGATGGTTGGTGGTGAGGATCCCAATGGGTTCTTTGTTGGTTTGGAGGGAGGTGTTCCAAATCTTCTCCAGCTGAATGAAGAGCTGGTCAGTGGTAAGGGGAGATCCATCAGTGTTGTAAACATCCAGCTCAAAGAACTGAAGGTGAGAAGAGTGGACAAGAACAGAGATAGAACATGAGAGAAGATTGTTACTGTCCAGCCCCAGAAACTGGGAACAGCTACTTTGAGAAGATAAGACCTGGCCTAAGAACTCAGCTTCCAAGACCTTTGAAGGATGCTCAGAACTGGGAGACCTAAGTCCAGCTTTCCTTGCAGGGCATAAATACAGTCATGGTTTTATGAAGCCATGGTAACAAGGGCCAAAACACATGAGGAATTTCTGTTTCTGAGACTAAGCTGTGGCGGGAGGGTTTGTTATCCAATTTCCACTTTCAGTTTCCAATTGCAGACATGATTTCTGGACTTTGAGAGACAGGAATTGCAGGGACAAGAAACAGAGGAAGACAGCGTTTTTCTGCCTCTAGTCTGTTGCTTGTACATAGCAATTCCCTCGCTGGCCAAAGGGGATAAAGGGACCGGGAATCCCTGGTGAGGCAAACCTTGTGGGCACAGCCTTTCTGTTATACCCCTTCCTCTGCATCACAGCTAGCAAAAGGAACACCTGCATCTACACAAACCTTAAAAGCTCAACAACTGCCATACCTGGAAATTGTGAACCACTGTGATATGTCTGGACTGCTTTTTGCCTTTGGCGTAGTTGACAATGGAGTCCCGCTTGGGCCCAGGAATGCGGCAGGATGAGAGGATCTGGTAGTACTGGTTCATGCAGAGGGGCTTCCCACCCATGTACTCCACTGGAAGGGTCTCACTGGAGACACAGCAAGGTAAGAAGGGAGGAGGAGAGAAAAGAGATCAGTGTGAGCAGATCTGTGCTCCCCACACAGGGCACAGGCTCAGCCCTGCAGCTGCTGTCACTCACTCACTCACTCACTCCAGCAAGACCTAAAGGTGTTGGTGGGATAAAAAAGTGTCTGTCCTTCCCCGTTCTTACCAGCTTTCTTAGTATGGGCTACAAAAAAATGTGTTTGTTGGCCTTTCATTTGGGAAGGGGAAAAAAGACACTGTCCTTTCTGTGAGACCAGAGAATCAGATCTCTGGACCTACTCCATGGCTGTAGTTCTGAGTGAGGAGTGTCTGATGTGCTGCTATGAATAATGAACTTGGCAGGGGCTCAACCACTCTTACACTCATATTCCAACTACCCTGAGCCTTGTCTGACTGTTGGTGTTGGTAAACATATTTTTGACCTTAAATGAGGTATGTTCAGAAGAGATTTGCTGGTGACCAAAAGAAAGGGTAAGGGAGGAACAAATTTCACTAGAGCTCATCCCATCTAGCTGGGAGATGAGAAACACCAGGAACCTGAAACGAGAGACACAAATTCCCGCTGCCTGAACTGTAGCTTGTCCTGTGAGCAAACAGAAGTGCAAAGCTCCACGGGACTGCCAGTTGTGCTCGCTCCCTCCAAGCATGTTCAGATGCCAATGAAAGTGTTAAGGTAAACAAAGAACATGAAGGCAGAAGAGTAAGTTTGCTCTTTTCCAGTGGAGGTGACTGTGGCAGTGAGCAGTGCTGGGGATCACAATATCTCTTTCCAAATATGTGCTGTCATCTGTTGCCTTTTTATGTGGAAGGCAGATTTTTGGACAAGGCTCAGCCTCTGACAGTAAGGAAGGTGTGAGCTGTCAGGAGGGTCAGTAACTCACTTGTCAACCATGGTCTTGAAATCCAAGATACCTTCGATCAGCTTGGCAGCAAACCTGGAAAAACACCAAATGTTACAAGCTGAGATCAAGCACAGACCTGGGGCTAGAGGGACAAGCCGTGGAGGATTAGCAGAGCTGTTCTCTGGCAGAAAGGCTGAGCTTTCTGAGGAACAAGCCCGCATTGTGCCCATCTCTGGTGTGCTGATACAGCCACCATGGGCTGTGATTTGAGATTACTGGGTAGTCCTACCATGTGGCACTTTTCTTTTTTTTACGTATCTTATTATACAGCCAAGGAGCTCTGGACGGCTTTCAAGAAAGCAGCATTCAGTCATGCATTAATGACCCTTTAACAGCAGCGTTCGTTACAAAACTCATATCCAAGTTCTGATTCTCAGCATTAAAACAGCACCAAGAAAAGGGGATTTCTATCCTTCCCTGGCCAGGGGCCACTTTGCAGTGTCAAGCCAAGATGCAGCTGTTTCTCCCTGCATGCAAGACATCACTGCTGAACATCCTGCTGCTAATGCAACTCTAAAGAACCTTCCTCTGGCATCAAGAGCTTGGAAACATAGGCAGATGTGCTGCATGTGGACACTGAGGTGGTGTGTTTACCAAGATCAACGTAAACACTGCCAATGCCAGCTCCCAGCAGAGCAGTTGACAAGCCACATCAAACTGCTTAGCTGGGAGTGGCAGACTGTCCTTCTCTGACCTGGGAGCTCCCACCCGTCCATGGACGAAGGAGACAGGAGGTCACTGGGACAGGACGTTGTGGTTGGCTGAGTCAGGTGGTGCCAACATTTGACATTTGCAGGCAGTGTCCTTTAGATTGGCTCAGCCTACCCATCCCTAGGAAAAGTCAAAGGACACAACTCCAAGAACCTAAGGACTGTTAAATGAGACATTCTGCAAAGCAGTTTCCAATGAAAATGTCTCAGCCTTGTTGCAAAACCTGAGGGAAACACCAGTGAGAGAGCCTGTGTTCCCTTCCAGAGAGTGAACAGCCTGAGAGCAGAGTTCAGGCTTGAGGAGGAGACAGGAGAGGTTGGTTGACTTGTTTTCAGCCAGCAGTGTTGCCAGATTAAGGAGTAGAAAACCACCACTTTCTAAATTTGCCTGCTGCTTTTGGAAGTTTTAGTCTCAAGCTGCACTGTCAAACTTCTTTGTACAGCCACAAACTACACAAACACATATTTAGATTGTATTTTACACAGGAGCCCACATTCTTATGCAGCTGCTCACTTCCACTGGTTGGGCGCTGGCAGTTTTCCAGATTATCTGGAAAATTTAAGAGTGAATAATATGACAGAGAGTTTTGAAAGATATTTGTGTACTCTTACACTGTCGTAAGGCTTATCCTCTGCTCAGGTGTATTGGGGAGTGGGAGGGAGGATTTGTTCCCAGCCTCACTGATCCCCTGGCTGGTACTTTTGATCTGCCAAGGCAGTGCTGACTGGTAACTGTGGCAAAGGTAACTGTGTAAAGGTCAATGCTAAAGTTTTGCAGGTGGATTCAATACACTCTTAGTGGTGGTTAAAAATTAAAGGGAGCCCATGAGGAAAAAGAGCAGGGCAGGGTCTGATCTCAGAGAAAAGCTCGGAGTGGAGAGGTTGGTCACTCTGAAGTTTCCCAACCATAAATCACATTTAAATGACAAAAGGGGACAGTCCCTGTCAGGCTCCCCCATCCCTATAAACTAGCAAACTCCAGAGGCATTTCTGGGTGAACTCCTTTATAAGCCTGGGCTACTTTTTGTACCTCCTTTAACTGCACACACAATCATAGTTTCTCCAATACATCATCACAATGTCTCCAGACAGTGATGGGATCATTCTGCAGTGAAAATCTGTGCTTGAGCCCAGACCTATATGTAGCTTTTCAGTCCCTGTTTAATACCTGAACCACTGGACTCTTTGGTTTTCTCCCGTAATTAAATATTTAGTCTGGTGAAACCAGGAGTTTCCTTACAGCCTGGCAGCCTTGCCCTTACAGCACAGACAGCTCAGACTTAGGGACCACACCATAATTACTCTTTCCCAATCTGACTTAACACCCTCATCCCTGTTCAGCACAGAACACTCATCCTACCTATAACCTAAGGAAAGGTAGAAAAGGACTTTACCTGAGCTGACCTTGTCGATCCAGAAAATCCTGCTTAGGTAAAACCACACCTGGGCTGGAGTGGACCACAACTGGCAGGCGATATTCCAGGTAAGCTGTCTTCAGCCACCAGTCTGAGAGCTGAGATGGAGAAAGAAAACATGCAGGGAGCTGCTGCTGTCCAACCCAAGCCTGGTTGGTGGGTTTCAGCATCCTGCCCCCAGTTCTGTCCCACACTTTGCAAACAGTTTGGGGTTTGTGCTATGCAGTTGGGGGGTGGGGGTGTGAGTAAGGCAGGGGGTGCTTTTGGTGCAGGGCTTGAGCAGAGGATTTCCTTCAACTTCTCACAGCAGCTGTGTGATGCAGACAGGTTCAAGCCTTCAGCAGCCACAGGCAGGGCCAGCAACTCCCTGTTCTGCCATAATCTCTCTGCTCACCCAAGTCCTGGTGAGGAGTTTGCACAGCATGGGGAGATCAGGAGCAAACTGGTCATGAAGGTGATGCCATTAAAACACAAGTGCCAGTGGATGCAGCCAGGACAGAGGAGAGGTGCACATCAGCCCCTCCACACTCTCTAACCAGAGCTGGGGCCAGAGCCCTGACTTACCCAGTTCTCTGTTTTCCTGGCTCTTCTCTCCAGGCCTTTCTGCAGCCTCTCCCCGACGCCTCCTGGCTTGCGGAACTCAGCCACCAGCTCCTGCGTGTGGCTCAGCTCCTCGGGGCTGACGATGGGCTGCAGGGCCAGCAGGTATCGGTCCAGTGTCTGCTGGAGTGGTGGCACAGGCAGGTGGGGCAGCGCTTCCTGGTGCAGCTGGAATCTGCCTGGGATCTTTTCTAGAGCCGTCGGCTTCAGCAGGCCACAGGGCCTGGCCTGCAAAGCACAGAGCAAATGTCGAGACAAAACTTCCCTCTGTGGTAGCAAGGAACCTGGATCTGGGAGTCTCCATCCCAGCCTCTCTGTGGGCACACAGGTGTCCCAGCCTGGGAGCAGAGCATGGCTGTGTGCTGGAGAGGGTGCAGGACATCCAGGAAAGCTGCGAAAGAGAAACTCCATCTCCCAAGACACCAGTTCTCAGCTCCTCAGAGAAAATGCTGCTGGGATAATGACACATCTCCCACTCTCTGGACATCTTCCAGCTGAGAGTCTCCATGTGATGGACAAAGTCAAACCTTTCTATCCCATGGTAAGTGGGAAGAAAGTTGTGAAAGAAATAATCACCTTACGTACTATCAGAAACTTTCATTATTTCTTACAACAGCATACGGCTAAAAAGTTAAGCAGAACCCTTGTGCCAAACCAAACTACCCTTTTGGCTTTGAGGAGGCAGAATTTAGCTAAGTTTGGGGCAGGATTAAAATGCCTCTTCTCTGCCTATTCAGGAAATAGTGGATGATGGCTCCTGGGACCCAACTGGGTCATGTGGAAGCAGAAGCCTTAGAAAGCACCAACCACATCCCTGGCTGGAGAAATAAAATGGAGCAAACCCAAGTGCTCACCAGGAAATCAACTCACCAGTTTTCTCCAAAAAGAATAACAACATCCTTTTGGATAAACAAGGTTGGACATTCTTCAGCTTGAAGATGTTTCAGTAGTACTCTCAAGGTTTCCACTTCCCTCTGCACCTCCCTCTCCAGTTGATCTACTGAATCAGACACTCCTGCAGGACTCTGGACTTTGCATTGTCAGTGTACTGAGGATGCAAAGCCACTGAGAACATTCCCTTTGACTTCCAAAGCAGTGAGAAAATAGCTGTCCCCACATCTCCTCCCAGCAGTTAAGCACAGAGAAGAAGAAAGAGCTTAATCTACAAGGTGACAAAGCCCCCCACAGAAACGGCCCTGTGCTCTTTGTGGGACCTGGCAAGAGCTGTGAGATCAAGGTTTGGAGAAGAAATGAGAAAAACAACAGGAGGAGGAATTACTGAGGCATGAAAGAAGAGTGGGACTGGGAAGAAGAGAAGTGTTGATCACAGCAGCGTAGGCATACTGTACCTTCTCTGCTTGCTTCTGCTTGCTATCCATGGCTGGTAGGACAGAAAAGACCGTAAACCTCTCCCTCGGCCTGTCTGGGTCTCCTCTTCCACCTGACAATGTGCTGCCCCTGCAGGGCGTCACCTCATTAGCCAACTGCCACATGACTGCTCCGATCAGAGGGCTCAAAGGCTGGCACAGCCCCGGCAGGGGACGGGAATTATCAACCATTAGCAACCATTGGGTTGCGACAACTGCCCTGAAGATGCTTCTCTGGGCAGCCCTGACTGTCAGCGGCACTGACCGGTGGTGCTGATCAATACCTGGGCAGAGCCTCTCTACGATAACAGCTGTGGGCTTCAAGCAGGGCACAAGTGAAGGTGCTGGGGATGCTGTTGTTCCCTCAGCCTTTGCCTGGACCACGAAACTACTTGTGGCTGTTGGGAGAGATACCTCGACATAAGGCAGGAGAGGCCCCAGTTAATGTCCTGGAGGTGGCACTGTGGGCAGTATCTTAACTGCCCTCACTCCCCATGCATACGTGGTCATTATTGCAAGCTGAGACTTTGGGGAGTTCTGGGGTGTCAACTCTTAAAAAAAAAAAAAAAACCCAAACAAAAAACCAACCAAAAGTATCTCCACAGCAGGGCAATGAGAAGGCCATGCAGTCACAAGGAATATCAGCCCCTTGTTTGTGTCTACCTAATGAATTGAGGGGCACACAGGCACAGTCTGCACAGCTCGAATAGAGTGTGATGGTTCCAAACAAACAGCTGCAGGTTTTCCATAGGGTAACAATGAAAATCCCAAAACAAACTCATGGAAGCCACTGTATGTTAAAACAAGGAATGTATTTGTATCTTCCCTTTTTTCTGTCCCCTGCTTGTTTGGTTTGGGGTTAAACTCAAGGATTTGGTGGGAGGAGGAACAGCGATCAGAGCTGAGGAGGCAGCTGGCAGCAAACAGAGGGAACAGCCCCCCCCTTCTCACAAGCAGCAGGAAAACGAACACCAGTGGAGTAGGATGTGCAGATGGGGCCAGCCTGAGGGTTGGCATTGCTCCCAAGCCACGTTCCAACACAGCAAAGGACCTTTTCCAGAGCCTGCCAAGCTGGTGGGAAAGGAAATCCACCTGCTGGGGGGCAGGAGGAATTTCATAGCTGATTCTTAGCACAGCCACAGCACTGAGTGGGAGGATGTCAGAGGTTTGTCTTTTATTTTTAAATCAGAAGCTGGAATGCCCTTTAAGCCCAGAGACAAGTGGCCCTGCCTGGTCCTTCAGTAACTCTGGAAGTGGATCCACATTGTAGCTCCTGTCCTGCTGCTCTGCCTCCTCCTCTCACGACCTGTCAGGGACTGCAATGAGCAGCTCCCAAGCCTGGCAGGGGTCTGAGAGCTCCACTGCCTGTGCGGCAGGACAGGAACACTGAAAGCCAATACCATCTGCCTGGCCTTCCCTGGCCTCTCCCTGTCCAGCAGTGAACTTTCTGCTGTCCAGCTCCAACTGGACATCTCAGTACAAGAAAAACAAGGCACTGCTGCAGAGGGTCCTGCAGAGACCATAAAGATAATTAAGGGACTTGAGCATCTCTGGTATGAAAGTGAGAGACTGTGGGCGGTGGGCCTGTTTAATCTGAAGAAGAGCAGGCTGAGAGGGAATCTCATTAATGTATATAAATACCACCAAGGTGGGTGTCAAGAGGGTGGTGCCAGACGCTCTTCAGTGGTGCCCAGTGACGGGAGGGGGAGCAATGGCTATGAACTAAAACACAAGAAGTCTCTCCTCAACAGGAGGAATAACTTTTTTACACTGAGGATGGCAGAGCACTGGAACAGGTGCCCAGGGATGGCGTGGGGTCTCCCTCTCTGCAGACATTCCAAACCCAGCCGGGCACGTTCCTGTGTCACTGCTCCAGGTGACCCTGCCTTGGCAGGCGAGTTGGACTGGGTGATCTCCAGAGGTCCCTTCCAACCCTACAATTCTGGGATTCTGTAATCTCCATCCCGGACAGCTCCACCGCGCACGCTGCGGCCAGGCACGGGGAGAAACCAGCGGGTCAGGGGGACTGACCTCGGCAGCTTCCCCCACTCCCCACTCCAGCCCCGCGGCAGGTGGGACAGAGCCCACCCGAGCCCACCCACCGGCCCTGGCCGGGCACCCGCGCTTGTGCTCCGGGCTGGGGCGCGGGCCGGACCGACAGCGGCACCACCGGCAGCCACCGCTGGCCCTGTCGGCTGAAGGCAACGCACGGAGCCGGGCCCAGCCCACCCGCCCTGAGAACTGCCCGGCGCAGGGACCCTCGACCCGCCCGGCCACCACCTCGCGCCCCGTCCCCGGCCGATCCCGGCGGAGCCGCCCCTCCCAGTGTCGCCCTTACCACAGCCCTGGCCACTAAGGCGAGCATGGCCCCGAGCCCCGGGCCCCGGGCCCGCTGCAAGGACACCCCAGCCGCACCGGGCGCCGCCGCTCCACCGCCCCGGGGCGGGGCCACCCCGCCGCCATCTTGGAGCGGGGCGAATCCCGCGCTGCCATCTTTGAGAAGGGCAAAGTGATGCTATGAGGGGAGGGAGCCCTGCGGTCGGTGCCGGAGCCGGGTTGCGGGCTCTTTCTCCGCTGCCTTCTCCCGGCAGCGGTGAGGAGGATCTTCCAGCTCGCCCCTCCGCAGCTCTGCTCCCTTCCGTGCACACCTGTCCCTCCCGTGTGTGGGCAGGGAGGGCCGCGCCCTGCACAAACATGGCGGCGAGGGCACGACGGTGGCCGGCAGGGGCCGTTCCTCTCTGTGACAGCGCCGGGAACGACGGAGCCGGGCGGCGTGCCCTGCTCAAAGATGGCCGCCGGCGGCTTCGGCGTGCGCGGAGGTGGGAGGTGAGGGGCGGCCGGGCCGGGCTGCGGGAAGATGGCAGAGAGCGAGCGGCGGGCAGGTGAGAGGCGGCCGGGGGTGTTTGGGGGGTGTGGGAACCACCGGGCTGCGGGCTGTGCTTGGGGCCCCTCAGGAGCGTGCTCGGGGCCGGGGAGCGCCGGCACAGGCCCCCACGCCCCGGAGCGCTGGGCCGAGGTTGCCTGGCCCGGCTTGCGGGGGGCGGCGGCAGCAGCACCCGGCCCGGGGAGGGAGGGGAGATCTGCTGAGCGTGTGGAGGACTTGGGGTCCCCGAGTCTCGGCACCACCCCAGGGCGAGGTGGGCGGTTGGGATGAGCTCTGGATGCGGGGTCCCTGTGACCCCCAGCCCTGGTTCTCCTGCTGAGCCGGGTGGTCTTTAGCGCTGGAGAAGGTCGGGGCTTGACTCGCCCTCCCCACATCATGGCACAAGCTTGAAAGTGTCTCCTCTGTCCAAGTTCTCGTCATAAAGCTGACCCACTGCACTCCCGTCTCCATCACACCAGTAGGTTTGGACTCCTCGGTGTTCATCCCAGGATACTGTAACCCTTGCAGCCCTCACTGTTTCCTTCCTTGAGTATTCCTGGTATCACCAAGAGGAACTGCGCTAAGTGTGGGTTAGAAGCAGTGATAACTGGGAAAAAAACGCAGAGAGATGAAAAAGGGTTCTGTTAAGGGCAAACGCCCTGGGCTTTGTGTGTCACCTGTACTTATGGACACATACATGAGTGTTTGCCTTTTCCCATCACTGCTTGGGAGTTTTTCATTGTTTTCGTGTTACAAACTCTTAAAAGCAGAGCTCCGTTGTTATGGTGCCAGCTGCTGTGAGTTGTGTGCTGAATTTTCAGAAGAGAGGTACACGTGTCTTTCATTTAAATTCATCACATGTTGTTCCTCTCATCCTCGTACCTGGAAGTTTTGCTGTAACTTCTGCAGGAATAAACAGAACACTGCAACACCGAGGGCAGGAGCTGAGGCTGAATTTGTTCTGTGCATGGCGAATGTGAAAAGCAGAGAAGTCAAATGACTGTCAAAGGTTGTGTGACCAATCTATAGCAGACTCTGCGTGGTTCCTGGGACTTTGGAATCCTTTTAATCTGATCTGCCTGCTAGAGAGCACTGTGGAAAAGGCTGCTGATGCTTCTGGGTGGTGTTTTCTATGTAAATGCAGCTGATAATATATTAAAGGAGTTGGAATTTAGTTGTATTTGTTGGGGAGAGAGTGCCTGAACTGGCTGAGTTGTGGAGAGCAGTTGCTGGAGTGTGGCAGCACAGCTGGTGCTGGATAAGTGCCTGCAGATTTTCTGGGATTAAAAAGGTGAACTGTGTGACTCTGACAGAAGTCATAAATTGATATTACTGCCCAGGTTCCTTGACAGTGCTCTCTGCACTACATCTTGCTATTAAAGGATGCAGTTACAGGAGCATAATACAAATTACTTTAAACCTCCTGGAGCTTTTCTGGTTCTGCAGGTTGGGCCCTGGGTTCAGACACTGGGGAAAAGAGCCCTTCTAATGCATTAGTATCTCACATTTGCATTAAATATTTCATCCTGGGCTTTGAGAGGGCTTTCAAATTAAATGATCTTCACAGCTTCCACCTGAAAGAGGCTGTGCCCCATCATTCCCCAAGTCCTGGTGCTGCCTGGACCAGGACTGTGGCTCTGGGCTGCATTTATTGCACTGCTCCAGCTTGTCCATGCAGGAATTATCCTTTCTAGAGGAATGAAAATCAGGCTTAACACCTAAAAACAAGACACAGATAGTTTGTAGGAGAGCTCAGTGCTTCGGCATGACTTGAGGCTTGGCTGCACTAGACAGAAATAATTAAACTGGCTGGATGTTGCCTTTGTTATCTCCTGCACCAGTCTCTCTGTCTGAATGGGGAAGTGTAACTTTAACCATGAAAACAGACAAAGTGCCTCTTTCTGAAGATTTGCAGTGTCCTTAGGAGGATGTTATCCATAGATTGAGACGATTTTGGTGAGGAGGACTTGGTGAGATTACAGCCCAGTTGGGATGGATTTGTGTCCTTTGTATCTCCTGAGAAATAAATGCTCATTTCTAAGAAAAATAGAGGATTTCTCCTTCTCCAGTGCCTCTGTTTTACCTCTTTTTTGCATCTCCCAGGTGCCTCTGAGGAGGCGGCTCCTCCTGTCCAGCAATGCTTCATGGTCCCGAAAAAGGAGATAAACGTGGTTTCTGACATGGCCAAGTGGAAGCGCTCTCAGGTATGGCTCTGGGAAGACTGGGAAGTGCTGCTGATCTTTTGGTGGCAGCCAGGTCTCGTCTGGGAACAGCCAGGATGTGAAGCAGATTTGGGTAAAGAATGGGAAATACTTGAATTTGTGTTTTAAAGCAGAAGAGTTGGTGCTTGTTTGTAGGAAAATTACCTGGCAGTGGGGTGTGGAGTCTGGCAGCCAAACACTCTCTGGGAGAGCCCAGAGGTTGAGGGAGACCAGAGGTGCTTAGAAATGATTAGTGCTCCCTCCCAACAAGCTGGATGAGAAGCTGGTGACTGTTTCATCCTAGCTGGCCTGTACTTTATAACCCAGCTGGATTTACCCAGCCCTGTCTGAGCTCACCTTGAGCATGGTTCTGCTGCCTGGCCCTGGTAGCACTAGCCTGGGTTTGTTCCTTCCCACCATGCTGTTCTGGAAAGAGCTCTAGAGCTGAGCCCTTCAATTTCCTGGATAATTTTTGTTTACATCTTGTGTGGAGCTGGTGGAACAGGCAGGTTCTCCCCTCTCTGCCTTTGAGGGATTGGGGTGTTGGCCCAGACTTGTTCCACCTCTTAGGAGCAAATTCTTACTTGATGACTGATATGAGATATCTTGAGAGAAGCTGAGGTTATAGCCAGGTGTCAGGCAAACCTCTGGGTGCAGCTTCCAGTTTAAGTCTCCTGGGTTTAAGGACTTGCTCCTGGTCAGGATTTCAGTGCAGGGAGGGAGAGGGGGCAGTGTGCTGCTGTGGAGCTGCTCTGGAGATGATGCTTCCAAAGCAGCAAATTTAAAGAGAGGAGCAGTGAGGAGCCTAGGCTGTTTGCCACTTCCCTATCATGTGTGAGCACAGGGGAGAGTCCGAGGGGGAAAGGGGAGATAACAGCAAAGGTCTGGGAGGAGCAGTGCAGAGCAGGATGCTTGGGCACAGTGGAAACTGCAGAGCTGAGAAGTTTAAATTTGACCTGCTAGAAGCTGAGGGAATGATTTTGGGGTCAGTGTGAGCATTCTTAGGATTCTCTGTTCTGTAATTTTCACAGCAATGCAATCACCACCTGCCTTCTGCTGCCAAAAAGAGCAGTAACCTCACAGCAAGCCCTGCACTCCTGGGTGTCTCCAAGGAAGCAGTGTTGTGTGTTGGGAAAGGTTTCCTTGGGATGCAGGATGCCCTGTGCTGTGTTTTGTGCTCAGACAGACCCTGGGCTCTCATTAAAACTCTGTGCTCTTGGTGTGTTTGCAGGCATACGCAGACTACATGGGCTTCATCCTCACTCTGAACGAAGGCGTCAGGGGCAAGAAGCTGACCTGTGAATACAAAGTTTCAGAGGTAGGAGAACAGTTTGGATCCCCTCTTTTCCTGCCTTTTTTCACCTTTTTTCACAAATTTATTTTTTGGCTCTACAGTGAGTATTTTGTGGGTGAGCAATGAATAGGTAGCTTATCTGGGAGCCAAGGGAGAATGAATGTGGTTGGGTTATGGTTAGGGATGCAAATGTCAGGGTGCCATCCTCCCCCCAGGATGCAGAGGCTCTGGATGTGCTTGGTGGATGGGAAATTGAACAAGTGGGCAGAAGCTGGCGGGGAAAAGGAGGATGCAGAAAGGGCACATTTTGACCCTGTTTTCATAGTCTGTCTTTAACTAGTGATGCTTTGAAGATGTGATATTCCCTCCAGGGAAAAGACTGGGATATGTGTATTATTCCTGTTGCCCCGCTGGCTTTCCTGTAGGAAAGTCTGTGGGCAAACCACTTCTCTCCCTGTCCGTCCTTGTTGCTCAGACTGCATTAAGATCACCAATCTCCTCAGCCCAGGCTGAAGCTGAGCTGTGCAAGCTCTGGTCTGACAGCTGTGACCTCAAGGCATGTCACTGTCTGCACCTGCCTTGCCCAGGGTTGTGCTAAAGGCCCCGGGGCTGCAGAGCTCACAGGGATGCTGGGCTGGGCTGAGAGGTTTAACCTGTGGGGCAGGATCGCCCCTTCCAAGGTGTTAAGCAGATAGCACCTGTTTTTCCCCTTGCAGGAATGTGGCTGTCACTTATCCCTGCCTGCTGCCATAGCCAGTTTTAATGCCTGCTCACCTTCTCAGGGCATAGTGAGATCATTTGGAGGCAGAGGGAAAGGGCAGGCACCCTCAGTGGTGTCACTGCTGCCCAGGGGGCTCTCTGGGTGCTGCCAATCCACAGAGCACACATTGGCCACCAGCTTTTCTTCCTTTGTACACTAGATCCTCCTCCTTTGCTCTGTGCTGCAGTGAGGAGATTCTTGGGTATATTTTTACTGATCATGGCTGTGCAAGAAGGCTGAGAGTGATGTATAAAGATAAAGGCAAAATGGACAGCAGACTGGGCCCTGTGTGTTTATAGCTTCATTCTGGTGTGGGAAGGCAGCTGATGATGGTGTTTAATCCAGTCTTCGTGTTTGAAGTACTGTGTTGAGTCCAGCCTTCCCTTCTAGGAGACAGTGTG
This sequence comes from Entomyzon cyanotis, assembly GCA_024500445.1. Lineage (NCBI taxonomy): Eukaryota > Metazoa > Chordata > Aves > Passeriformes > Meliphagidae > Entomyzon > Entomyzon cyanotis. Next base: position 5,816,253 of record JAKEPQ010000670.1, read on the forward strand.
TGAATGAGAAACTCCCTTGTAGTTCATGAAGGGGATCAGGGATAATGAGTCTCTCTAACAGGCTTTGTGCCCCCCTTTTGTTCCTTCAATTCAGTAGAAGCTGCTGTCAAATGCTGCTCTTGCTTTCTGCTGTTTGCATTTCACCTTTGAGTTTTGTCTTTGTCATGATCTCGCTTGTTCCCAACCATTCACAGAGCACTTCTAGGGAAACAAAGCATTAAAAATGAACAAAACAAAGAGGGGGGAAAAACCCAACCCTCTTCGACAAGCCCTTTGAGCTGTCAGGAAAAGCTGTACCAGGGCTGTGTCTGCAGAAGAGCCCTCTTGCAATGAATGTTTTCCATCCACGGTCCCAGTCCAAGTGACAAACAAGAGACACAATCCCGACTGCTCGGGAAGTGCCAGGGAGCAAATCTCATTCCCCACACTGAGGAGAGCAGAAGCCTGTGACTTGAGGCACAGGTGGAGCATCCCCAGGGTTGTCTTGTTGATGAGGTTGCTTGTTCACACAGGCTCCTTTGTAGATCAAACTGCTTATCTGTGCTTTTAAAGGCTCAGCCCCTCGTGGCCTCTTCTTGCATCTCTGCTCATCTTTCTTCTCTTTTGCTGTACCTGCTGCTGATGTGCTTTTGTGCCATCCCATCTTCCTCCCTGATCAAATGCCAGGGACACCTTCCTTTGGCAAATGACCTCCTGGAATCCTTTCTGCTGAATTCGTATCCTCTCTGTGACTTACTGGTATTGCTTTGCCATGGAATAAAAAATGGAAGAATGGTCTGCTCTGCTTTGAAAGAGACAGCTTAGTGGTTTCCAGAGAGTACGTGTCAATACCAACCTTTCTGCTGGAGCAGGAGCTGGATCCTGTGGGAGCTGAGCCCCTTTAGAGACTTGCTGAGCTTGCTCTGCTCCTACTGACACCTTGCATGGAGCTGTCCAGGGTTTGCTGGAGGCATCTGACAGGCACTGATAGCAGACTTTGGCACAGACACTGTGTCTGGCACAAGGTTGTGTGAGTGATAGGCTGTGACCTGCCTTCCCCTCCTGGAGGGAGTGCTCTCCACATGGGGATCCATCAGCGACTGCTGGGGCTGCAGCCTGGAGCAGTGACTTGGATCAGAGGAGTAGTGCAGCGAGGAGGAGGAGGTTAATTTTGGCCATGCAAGGAGCAGACCTTCCCTTCAAACAGCCCAATGCACTGGGGGAAACTGGTTGGTCTTGTGGCTTGCTCTGCTTCCAGGAAGGAGGTGGGGGAGACAGCAAACGCTCTGATTTTAGCAGCTCCCTATTCTGACAGGGTCTGAGGAGCCCAGAGGGGGAGAGTTGGTCCCCACGGGCAGCTTTGGCTGCCGTGATGCCTCCTCAGCACCTCTGTCTGCCTGGCCCCTGCTCTTGAGAGCTGCTGACAGGTCTGTGCTCTGTAGGAAGCTCTGTGGTTTGCCTTTGGGACCGGTGGCAGACTCAGGGTCAAGGAGATGCAAAATCAGCACAACGAGAAGAGCAAGGAGAGCAGGGGGGAGGCTGCCCTTGCTTTGATCACTGGAAAGGTAAAGCAAAAATAGAGCTTAAAAACCCAGCCAGGCAAAACAGGCTGCAGTGGTGCTGATGGCTGTGTTCCCATAAGCTCCTTTCTCCCCCACAGGGGTCAGCCCTGGATGTACAAGCTTCCTCTGCTGGACAATGGAAAGCTGCTTCTTTTAGTTACCCCTTTTCAAAGGGCGTTGAGCCCAAAATGAGCCGCATCTCTTTAATTATTTATTGGTGTGGCTGAGCCGGCAGCTGGGTCCTGCTCTCCCGTGTTCAGTGGGGCTGGGCTTTTAATCCCTTTAAAGCCAGTGAGAGGGGAAGGGGAGGTTGGACTCTCTGCTCCCCAGGGAAGGAGCTGGTCCGTGCCAGTCATTTATCCCGGCAGCATCGAGTGCTCGTGGAGAGGGTTTGAAATACGGTGGCTGCTCATAATGAGCTGCTGGTGCCGGCGGATAAATCACCAGCACGATTTAATTATTTAATGCAATCCAGTGCTGGGGATGCTATTGCTTAATTGGAGGGGAATGCAATAGCCAGGAAGGAGTAGGGCTGAGTCCAAACCTGGCCAAATGCAACGGGGATGTGTTTGCAGTGTTTCAGGAGCAGGGAACTGGAGCAGAGGGGGCTGTGGTGCTTTAGTCCACATGTAATCTGGGGCACTGGCCTGTTAGTGCCTCCAGGGCCACCCAGAGGCCCTCTGGTCCCTTGGCTTTTTTGTGTTCTTGGTGTACTCAGGTCTTGTCTCAGACTCGTCTGGCTCAGTGGCCAAATGTTGAGGTCTTTGGGTGGGTGGATCCCTCTCCTGCCTGTTCCTGCTTCCCAGTGGCTGATCCCATTATGTCCTTGGGGTGGCACCTCAGGAGTCACTGTCTGTGGGAGGCTGTGTCTTCCATAAGACCCATCCTCCTGGCAGGGGACCCACAGCTGGTTCAGCAGCAGCACAGCTCTGCCATGCCCAGCTCTGCCCACCCCCCTCCAAGTGGCCCTTCAAGGGCTGGAAACTTGCTGGGCTCTGCTGTTTCCTCATCCTCCCGACAGCAGCGTGAAGAATTGAACCACAGCCCAGGAGACCAGCCGGCTTCACACGGTCGATGCCTCCAGCAAAGTCAAACCAGCCGCCGCTTCTGCTGTCCTCTTTGTCCCCTTGAAGGAGGAATCCCCTCTCGAGACAGAGGAGCCTACATTGCCCGGGGCCTGGGCAGCTGCTGTGGCGGCTGACAGCTCTCCAGCTGCTTGGAGTCAGGCAAGGAGAATCCCAGAGCCTCTGGCTGAGTGACCAGTTGTCAGCACAGCCTCCTGAAACTGTCTGGAGCTGCTAAAAGTGCTGCCTCTTGGTATGGGGGGTGTAGCTGTTCCCCAGCCATTTGGTGCAGGCAGGGAGAAGGTGTGCATTGTCCAGCTCTGGTCTGACAGCACAATTGGAGACATTAATCACCTGCTGCACCTCTTTTCCTTCATGGCCACTCTCATACACCTTGCATGGGTCCCTCATTTCCAGCACTGCGTGTGAAAAACATGGCTGTGGTCTTGCTGTTTTTGCTGTCTTCCTGTGAGCTTTGTGTTTGAATTGAGACATTTTTCTGAGAGCTGAGAGCTTCTCATTCCTGCTCTGATGACAGCATTGGTGGGCAAACCAGGGTGCCCCCTCCCCTGGATAGGTTGTGTTTTGCCACATGCAGTTGGTGTGCCTGGGCTGGAGTAGGAGTTAGAAGCAACAGGAATCATGCTGAGAAGGTTGACTTGCTGTACAAATGTGTCGTGGTTTAACAGCATCAACTACTAATCCTGGCTCCTAAGAGACACTTCAGGACAATTATTAGAGCCTTGAGAACGCCTTTAAATCACATCATCAGCCACTGGTGAGGATGCATGGCACTGTATACATGCTATGCTTTATCCCATGGGGAATGCATGACCCTTAGGATATAGAGCCTGAATTATGTGTTGGAGGTCCCTGAATTGTGTAGCGCTTCCTTGCCTCTCAGTCCTGTGAGGACTGTTCTACAGCTGGGAGCTTGCTGTAGCTCTTCTCCAAGAGATTTTGGAACACAGTGCTGTTACAGCTCATGAAAGACTGTGTGGGTGACTGGGGAGTCTGCCTCAGGCTGGGCTTTTTACTGGACTGATCTACTGCAGGGAAGAATGGTTTTTCTGTCCCCTCTGCATTTTGAGGAGGATTGGCACAGCCCATTTCCACCTGCCTCTCTTGGGAAGAATGGTGTGGGCTTTAATGACTCCCATCAAGGAGAGAGATGTCAGAGCCTGAGGGACTGCTCTGTTTTATGTCACTGTGACCCCTCATCCTCTTGCTCTCTGTAGGCCATTGAAAAGCTGGTGGCTCTGCTGAACACCCTCGACAGATGGATTGATGAAACCCCGCCAGTGGATCAACCTTCTCGCTTTGGGAACAAAGCCTTCAGGACCTGGTATGCCAAACTGGACCAGGTGAGCATGTCTGTGCTGTGTAGTGTTACCTGCAGCTCCCACAGAAGGGCAGTGTGCCCAGCAGGGTGGGAGAATGGCTCTGTCAAGAGCAGCCAAGCAGCTCACAGAGGAATTGCTCAGATAAGCCTTGAAGGATCCACCGCTTGATATGCATCACTTACCCCTGACCTGGTGCTGTTTTTTCCTCTTTTGAGAGCATATGGGCCATGTAAATGCTCTTGGCTGGGTCTCCAAGTTCTGGATGAGCCATGAGGGCTGTCCAAGCCCAAGAAATTCCTTTGCTTTACAGCTGCCCACTGTGTCACAAAATCAGAGAAAGGTTGGGAAAAACTGCTCTCATTCCTTCAGCTCAGAGGGTTTGCCCTGCATCAAGCTGTGGAGGTGGCACAGCCCCAGTTCCAGCAGCAGTGGCCTTGCAGCTGTTCTGCTGCTGTAGTGATGCTTTTGTCCTGGAGATGGCTTGATGGGTAACTGAGTCAATGTACTTGGGTGGTGAAACTTTTCTGTCCTGTAGGATGTGTGTGGGCTGGATAGGTGTCAGGACCAGTTCTCCCCGAGTTGTTCAGTTTCTGGAGATGACTTCTTCAACAGGAGAATTTGCTCCTCTCTTGTGCTGCCTCCAGGCATTGCAGGAGAGCACCATTGCAGCCCCCACACTGTGACAGCACCTGAACAGGAGATGCCTTATCCCTGGGGATTGTGACAGGTCTGTGCTCACTTAGGGAAGTCTTTTGTGTCTTTCAGGAGGCAGAAAAGTTGGTGTCAACAGTGATTCCCAAACATTTGGCTGATGCTGCCCCAGAAGTGGCTGTGTACCTGAAGGAATCTGTGGGGAACTCCACCCGCATTGACTATGGCACAGGTATCTGGGCTTGCACACTGGTTAAGGCTGGGTTTGTTGGGAAGGGGCCCTTTGGATTTGGGTGCTGCATTTATTTAAATATGTCATTACCACTATTTTTAGTGCCAGCTTGAAACAAACACCTTCCTTCTGGGGCCCCCTCACCACTCTGCCCTCTGTGGGCTGTGACTGAGAGCAGTGGCTGGGAGCTGTGCTGGAGCTGTGATACCCTTTCACATCTCGTCCAAGGAAATGGGAACCAAGCTGTTCTGGGATGAGCTGCATGCAGCAGTCCTCCAACAGGCAGTTTAGAGGGATAAAATATACTGGCTTGAATTGGAATTAGAGTGAGAACCAAGTTCATGTTCAGTGGGAGATGTCCCTAGAGGGACATCACAGAGGTCTGGTGGTCCCTAGGAGGGACATCACTGCTTACGGAGGGACTTTGAAATCTGGAGGTAGAAGAACCTGAGGAGATACTGAATTGCAGGTTGAAGTAACTGCACACACTTCAGTGAGATCTAAATACAGACTTGCCTACATGCTCTGCTCCTTGCTAGAGGACAAGTGTGTCCTCACCAAAAGGCAGGAGAGCAGGATGCTGTGAGTGCAAGGAAACATGACTTTGGCCATGGGCAGGGAGAGGAAGAGGAGGAGGCTGTGGGTAAAGGCTGAAGGGTTGTAAGGCTGTACAGTGCTGGCTGCAGCTCACTGGCACCAGGGGGAGATGTTGCCCTTGGAAAGGGACTTGCTGAATGGGGTTTGGTCAGCTCAGAGAAGGAAATTCAACCTCTCCTCCCACCCTGTGTGTCCCAATCCAGGGGCCTATGTCTCAGCTCACAGTGTCCAGACTATGGGTGCGTTTTGTTCCTACACTGGGAGCTGCACCTGTCCATAGCGTGGAGCTGATTGTCTTTTACTCTCCCTTCTTCTGTGGTCCTTCCCACTAGAACACATTTCTGGGTTTGCTGGTTGTTTCTTTTCCATGCTGTTAGCTGGAGGGCCAAGCTACAGAGACTCAGCCTGAGATCCCAGTACCTTCTGGGACAGTCTGTTCTGGCAGTGTCATGGGATCTGCATCCTTCCGACAGAGATATTTTTGAAGCAGGAGGAAATCTGTTTCCTTGCAGATGTGAGGTTCTCTTGCATCCTCCGAGCAGATGACTCTGCAGTGCTCCACTTACTGGCTGTGCCAAGCTCCTGGGAAAGTCCCTGTCGTGCTTCCAGCACGCCCAGTTTGAGCTGTTTCTCCTTAAGAACTTCTTATTTTCTCAAAGTTAATGATCACCTTATGATTGTCTAGAAGGTATAATTTGGGTGGGTGCTGCAGGGGGATGAAATACTGTCAGCTCATGGCATTAACAGTGACAACAGGGTTGAGAGGGGACTGTGACTGCTGTGATTTCTGAAGAGCTGTTGTGGTGTCCACAGAAAGGTTGTCCTGGGGGCCAGAGACACCTGTGTCATGTCTCTTCATGTCTTTTAACTCCAGGGCACGAAGCTGCATTTGCAGCCTTTCTCTGCTGCCTCTGCAAAATTGGTGTGCTCAGAGTGGATGACCAGATGGCCATTGTCTTCAAAGTGTTTAACAGGTGAGGTAATGGGAGGAGAAGGGCTGAAAGTGTTGGGCTGTTTAGGGTTGAAGGGTAGAATGGGAAAGCTGAAGACAATTTTAGACAAAATTAGGAGCAGATGTGTTTTTTAATGGACTGGACACTGACCCATTATAACTATCTTCAAAAGATGTGATGTCCCCTTGTCTGTCATAGGCAGTGTCCTTTTGGAAAGTTACTTCAGTGGAACACAAGTTATTGAGCTCTGTGGGTGAGGCTCTGTGCATTGTGATAGACAGGAATATCTGATCAGACGATCTAGCATCTCTTCAGGCATCAAAAATAAAAAATCTATGCAACTGGCAGGCCTCCACTGCTCTTCTAGATGTGTTTCCAGCCCAGGAGGTAGAGTTGATAGTGATGAAACTGGTGGAATGGGTGTTTGGAGTCCAGAGATCTAATCCCAGCCGTATCACTGTTTGGTGGCATGGAAACAATTTCCTTCAATAGTACTTCCAGCTTTAATTTTCCACCTGAAAAGTGGAAATAGTGATTGCTGTAAGGTAGAAAACGCTGTGCTCTTTTGGAAGTTGTTGAAGGAATGTGAAGTGCCGATGTTTTCAAATAACAGTGGAGATGAGGAAAGATCTGCACCAACATGACACTGCAGATAAAATAAGTCCCTGCCACTGGATTTCTCAGTGCATTTGGTGTTATGTACCATCAGGCTGCTTTCTATGGCAAAGGAGCTGAATTTATATTCTGTGAACTGTGCTGTATGTGGGGGTCCTGCTTACAAGTGATGAAGCTGTGTCCTTTCCCAGACTGGTTGTTCTTGTCCTCATGTAAGTCAAAGACAGGAGAAGGCCTTTCCTTAACCCTCTTCTCTTTGCTCTCAGGTACCTGGAAGTGATGCGAAAACTGCAGAAGACCTACAGGATGGAACCTGCTGGCAGCCAGGGCGTGTGGGGCTTGGATGACTTCCAATTCCTACCTTTCATATGGGGCAGTTCCCAGCTGATAGGTACTAATAAAAATCTTCTCCTTATGTCCCAGCCTGCCCTCTGCCCCATCTGTCTAGATTGTAAAGATATGGGACTTGGGGCTAACTTTTAAATTCAAATATGTCAGATTTGTGTATAATACAGCGGGAGAGTTTGGGGCTGGGATTTTTTTTTTTTTTAACCTCAGCTTTCCAAATAAAGCTGATTGGGAAATGGAAGGCTTCCTTGTATAGTACATCTGTCTTTATTGCAGTGACTACAATGAAGCTTTTTGAAAGGAGAGCCTTGGTTTTGGTGCTAAAAAATGCAATCTCCCCTCTGGGGAGTTTTGTCACTGCAGAGGCCCTGGAGTGGGATGTGAGATAGAAGGGAGCAACTCTTCTGCCTTTTAAAGAGCTCTGATTGGAGGGTTGCATTTCTGGGCAAGGGGCAGGACAGCACCTGATTGAGCTTGGTCTCAGGAGGGGGTTACCATGCTGGTTACTTCCTGTTGTCTCTTACTCCTTTTAGACCATCCAAGTCTGGAGCCTCGGCACTTCGTGGATGAGAAGGTGGTAAACGAAAACCATAAGGACTTCATGTTCCTGGAGTGCATCCTCTTCATTACGGAGGTGAGGAATGGAAGGTTTGTCCCACAGGGACATTCTCTTGACATTAGATACTTGGCTCTGGCTGTGGTTTTCTCTTCCTCCTTTGCCTGTTTGTTTGCTCTTGTGGAACTGTGCAGATGAACCATTGTTGCATGGCTGAGGTGTTCTCCTTGCATGAGTTGAGACAGGGATGTTGAGAGGAAAGTGTAATTAAGGTGGATGGGCTGTGGACTGTAGTTGAAGGGAGCTGTAACAAGCACAAACAAATAACCTTGGATCATCGCTTGGATCAGTCAGTGGGAACTTGGATGGAGAAGACTGGTTCCTGCAGATACACTTGGAAGTAGGAACTCCAGAACGACTGGGCTTGCCAAGGCAACCAACCTCCCTTCCCTGCAGCCACTGGGTGCTGCCTGGCAGCCCTGGGCCTCCCCTTGCTTAGGGCAGGCTCCCAACACCCTGTGTTCCTCCGTCTCCTCCGGGTTCTACCAAAAGCGTTGCTGATTAAATGTGCCTTATTTGCAGCTGACGCACAGCAGAGGTGGTGCTGAGATTCACCCAGCTGGCAGAGCTCTCAGGACTGTGTTCCTGCTCAGGCTCTGCAGGACCCTTGGGAGAGGAGCGGGTGATCCTCAGCTTGTTGGCAGCCATGGGCTGTTTCTCAGTCAGGGACCTCGTGCCTTACTGCCCTCAGCATCAGTGGAGGATCTGGCTGTGTTTCTCCCAGTTCCCTCACTGCACAGTTTGGACAAGGAGAGCAAGAACTACCCACTCTGTTGTGGTTAGGGATTTCTTGTCCCTGGCAAGAGGGAGTTGATCGGATTAATTTTGAAGGACAGAGTGCAGTTCTTCCCCTTTGTTCTGTTTGCATTCTCCCCCTCCTCGTCTCTCTAATTTAGTGATTAGATGAGAAGGGAGGTTACAGACTAGGAACTTAGCCTTTCATGTAGGAAATCTTCATAGGAGCCTTTGGCCCAAACCCCAGGAGGTGCTGTGTCAAGTCCAGCTGAATCTGGTAGGGTTTTGTTGGTACTCAGCACCTCACAGGGTTTAACCCTTAATACCAAGATAAATCATACCAAGGGTAGTAAAGAGGTGCTGGTGGAAAAGATCAAGATGAGGACAGGAAATCAGGAGCCAAGATGGTCAAAGATTTATTTTAGTTTAGGCCCCTGTAATATCCAGACAGTGCACTGACCTGTTAAAAACATACATCTCTTGAAATGTGTGTAGAAGATTCTGCAGCGCCCAGTTGACAGGTGAGGTTTAAAATACCCAGCACCATCCTGTTGCTTCAGGTCACTCTGCTTCTGCCTGCAGAAAGTCAGCTTTTTATCAGGCTTTTAAATAAGTGATTTGAGTTCCTTTTCTGCACATTTGTTGCGAATCATGAAATTCGGTGTTTCTGCCGAGTTCCCCAGTGCCACCTGGTGGCAAGGAGCCCTCTCGGCCCTCCTGCCGTGAGCTGAAAGGGGTGGCAGCAACCTGCATTACCAAATCCGTGGTGTATTCAATGCATCTCCATGCAGGTACTGCTTCCTTTTTGTAAAAATTTTCCTTTTAAAACTTGGGTTTTTTCCCTCCCAAGCACCCGGGAAAGCCGTGACTGCCACTAGGGGGGGCGAGGCAGCCTCAGTGCCCTCCAAATGCTTTCTCCCAAAATCAACAACAAAACAAAATAGGAGGAAAAAAAAGACAGAAGGGATTAAAGACTTCAATAAATGAGCGATATTATTTTCTTCTGAGCTTGTCATCTGGAAACAACTCTCCTTTTAAGGTGTTAAACATGTAACAAGCACCACAGCAGTTCCCACAGTGGGTCTGGTATGTCTTGCCGACATGAGAGCAGGTTTTGTTTCAGACTACAACTGAGGAAGATTGTTTTCTGTCAACTGAGAGAATATTCTCTTGAGCAGGTACTGTTCTCAGCCCCCAGGTGATGTTTCAGGAATATGGAGATACTCTGTTGTGGTGTTTGCCATGTGTTTAACCTCAGGCTCCTAAAGCAGCAGCAAGATGATGTCCAGGCTGAACCCACACTGGCATCCTCCTTAGAGCAGAGCCCAGGCACAGCAGTGAATTTTGCATGAGCTGACCTGATGTTGGGAAATCTGCAGGGTGGGTTTGGACCTGAACCCATGGTTCTGGAACACAGTGAGGTTTGCAGAGCTGGCTGGCACTCGAGCTGTTCCCCTGCTGCTGCCTTTGCCTGCCAAAGGGGTGTGTGTGGTACCCGAAGGTGTGAGGATGGGGAGGTTTTGGGAGGATCCCTGCAGTGCCTGCCACACAGGGGCTGTGCAGGGCAGCGAGGCAGGGCTGCCTGTGTGTGTGCAGAAGAGGGGTGCTGGGTACCCCAGCTGTTGTGTGGGATCAGTGCACTTGCCCAGATGCTCCTCTGAGAGCTCAGGGCGGGCAGCAGGAATTTCAGCTTCAATCTGGCTTCTAAATTTGGGAAGGGAGGGCTCGGGTTTCTGCTGGAAGGGAAGGAGCTGACAGGAAAGCACGGCCTCAGCCGTCCCCCTCCCCCCTGCACTGACAGAGGAACCATTTACAAAAGGCCGATTCTCTTGGGAACCGAGAGGCAGGAACGCCGCGTCTGTGAGTAATTTCCTGCTCAATATGGCTGCTCTGACTCACTCCGTTCCCCTGGGGTCACTGCGGGACTGCAGCGCGCTCACCGCCTCTCGCTCTCCCCCCCGACTCTCCCTCTTCGCCCTTTGTGGCTGGAAGGAGATGATTTTTTTTTGTTCCCCTTCTCATCCCTCTTATTTTTCCCTCCTCAGCTTGAAACCATAGCCAAGCCATCCCTCTCTGGGCATCCTGGGTGAGGAGGGCCATGGTGGTGGCCGTGCCAGGCGTGAGCACAGTACTGGCCAGCTGTGCCTGCCTCCTCCGCGCTCTCCGGCACAGCTACTTTGGCTTGGGAAAGGGAGAAGAGCATGGTGGCGATGGCTGATGCCAGCTGTGCCCCTGTGAAGGGCAGTGACACTGGGGAGGGTTTGGCATCAAAACTCAGGCAGCCAAACCTCCCGTGCAGGGAGGGGAGGCTTTGATGGAGCTGCCTGGCGCGGAGCTCCCTGACAGCCACTGCTTTGGGTGCCCACCAGTGCCAAATCCTGGCGCTGGGTGAAGTGCCGGCACTGCCGGGGAGCGCCGTGCTTTGTGTGTGTGCACATTTCATCTCATACCCGCGAGGGAAGCGCATGGTGGAGGGGACAGGGAGCGGCTCATCTGTCATCCCCCGGCTCACGGGAAGCACCAAAGGGAAGTGGAGATGCACTCGTGCTCTCCTGGCACCAGGCAGAGCTGCCAACCCACTTCTCCCGCTGCTCCAGCCCCAAGGCCAATGGGTTTGAAGCATATCACCCTCCATGCAGTGGGGTTTTTGGGTCCCCCCACCCTCTCCCTCTCTTTCTTTCTCTGCTGCAGGCTGGTGTCACACAGGCATTGCAGAAAGGCAGCAGCATTTTCCCAAAGCAGATTGATTGGCCTTGCTTGCTTTTATAGTGGGTAGAGAGGTTGTTTTGGAAGTGCTTTTCCCACCCTCTCTCTGGGCCTGTGCGTGCATGGAGGGAAGGGGTTAGTTGTTCGAGCCCCAAGTCAGGAATGAAAGTCCAAGAGATTCCTCTCTCCCCACGCTCTTCTTTAGCATCAGCCTCGGCCTTGTGGTTTCTGATGTCATGGGAACTTTGCTCAGTCAGAGTGGCTGTGTTGTATTTCTTTTTCTCCCTGAGGGTCTGTTTTTGTTCATGAAGGAGAAGGAGAGACAGCTACCCAGGGAATCTACATGCAACTGCCCCTGATTGCAGCTTCCCTCCTGCCCTCCTTCCTATAAACCCCTCGCCCTGGGAGGAGAAACAGTGGACTTAAAAAAAAAAAACCCCAAAATTATAAAGCATCTGCTGCAAGCCAGCAGCTCACAGCTCTGGAGCTAGTTTGGAGAGCGTGTCCCCTCTGGTCATGCTTCCCCTAGAGCCCTCCTCAGCAATAGGCAGGTGTGGAGTGGGCTGTGGACACAGAGCTGCTGCCAACCTGCACTGCCCTCTGTATTCAGGGAAGGCAGCGACGATTGTCGCTGCTGCTTGTTGTTGATCTGAATGGGGAATGAGTCATTTTCTTGGAAAGCCCAGCAGTGCTGCACTGGGAGGTTTCTGGGTAGAATAGGAGCAGCGTTGAGCCAAGCTCTACTGGGGGGGGAGAACGGGACTTATGTGGGGCTTTTTTAATGCAGTCATTAAAAGGGAGGTGTACAGAGGGAGGTCTGATTAGGAAAGCGTGGCAGGAAAAGGCTTAATTTTATCAGTGAAGGAGGGGAGCTGGATTGCCACGGCTTCATGTGATGTGGCCGCAGTGGGAGGGAGCGTGGAGGAAGGGAGGGAAGTCGCAGTGAGGTGGCTGGTGCGTGGGTCACTGGGCTTGGTGGGAATGTTTGCTTGGAGAGAGTGTGAGTGTGAGTCACTGCTGGTGCATGAGCTTCCTGGCTGGCCTAGCTCCCTCAGCCCTGTCCTTGGGTCTCTTTCAGATGAAGACAGGCCCCTTTGCCGAGCACTCCAACCAGCTCTGGAACATCAGCGCCGTGCCCTCCTGGTCCAAGGTCAACCAGGGCCTCATCCGCATGTACAAGGCAGAGGTGAGTGCTGTGGGCAGGGGGAGGCTGCTCGACCACACACCTCCTCTCTTCCACAGCATGTGGGTCAGCTCTCGTGCTGCTCCACGTGTGGGGACTCCATCACAGCTGTTTGTTACGCCTTGCTGACTGTGGCTTGGGAGCCCTTGGCCATTCAGGTACTGCTGGCTAGAAGGAAGCTCCTGCCTTGTGTTTGCCCCAAAACCAATCCCAAAGTGGCCATTCCTTGCAAACGTGACTTTTGCCTTGTCTTGTCTTACCATAGTGCAAGTGCAGATCTCCAAATTAGGGCCAATGTCTTGACCTGCTTGTTCTTCTGGTCCACCACTATTTTACCAGCTAGAGGAGACTTATTTTAAATTGCCATCCCACTTTTCAAGAGCCCCAGAGCAGGCTGAATGCTTCATAGTGATTTCCCCTTGCTACAGGTCCCCTCCATGCCATGTGCCAGCCCAGTGAGGCCACAGTCACCTCCCTGGTTTGGCAACCCTCCGCTTACCAGCTCTGCTGGCACTGCCCCAGGCTTTCCTGACAAACCCTGACCTGGACAACTGGGCAGTTTTGGCTCTCCCTTATCTTCCTTCCTGCTCAAGCTAACCCTGGGCTTGAGGAAGCAGGACAGGAACCGCCACATCTGGGCCTCCGGAGGGAATGGTGCTGGCTCTGCAGGACACACTGGCTGCGCTAAAGCGCTGGAGGAGCAGGGATGGTGCAACTCTGGTGGCACCGAGGGAGACTGGTACCTGAAGGAGTTAATCCCACACCCTGCAGTCCTGCTGCTGTCAGCCGTGCTCCTATTGGGAGCTGAGACATGCTCCTGTTGCTGGGACACACAGGCTCTGCGGGTGGCTCTGCTCAGGCCCGGCGCACAAAGGGGTTAACTGTGCCGAACGGCCGCTCCCTCCCCCAGCCCTTCCTCTGCACTGCACATCCTGTGTTTAGGTTCCAGGCCACATACCTCTCTAATCTGTGAGGTGTCACTCCCAGGCCTGCTGGCTCCTTCCGCCCCCAGCTCAGCTTTCCTCCCAGCCTCCAAAGAGGAGAAGTGGGGCTGGGGGCCGACCCCCTCGCCTGGCTGCTCCTGGGAGGAGTGCCCCGGGCTGCTCCTTGGAGGGAGGGGTGTCCCTGGGCTGCAGCTCCATCACAGGGGCTGGAGAGGCTGCCTGCTGGAAAACCCTGAGCTGGAGGCTGTAGTGTGAGAACTGAGGGGTCTGAAGGGAAGATTACAGCACTGTGAGTGCCTTTAAAGTGAAATTTGAGTCTCCTAAAACATAGAGCTTCAGCGTGGTCTCAACACTGCCTCAACAGCCCTGCTGTGGTCCTTCCTTTCCTTTGGATCAGTTCCTTCACAAGCTGGGTACTCCCCTGGCATCCCACATGCCCCAGGATGTTCAGGTACTCCTGCCTAGTGCCCCACATGTCCTGTGCCATGATTGCTTCCACTTTTATGTGGCTGGAGGAGCTTGGCAGGGATAAGCCCACAGTGCAGTGCACACGTTCACTGATGTCTTGGGGCCATTGTGTGCTGGCAGATCTACCTGTCCCATGTCCCCTGGCTGGAGATAGCACAGCTGAGGGATCCCGTAGAGACTGGGAGATTCTTTGGCTGTTCTATGTGCAGTCTTTTCTGAAGACTGGTCTTTTCTGAAGGCCTTAATCTGTTTTGAGTAGCAGATGACTTTCTGTGTGAAAATGCTGGATCCAGTACTGGTGCATTTCTACAAATATCAGAGATGTAGCTGTGTCAAAGGGAGAATGCAAAAACTGCTGTGAGGGGTAATGACATGAATTTAGGCTAAAGTGTAGAAAACATTGAGTCAACCAAAGCACTTTAAATTTAGTTTTTTCATCAAAGAATATTTGTAGTCCTAAAAACATTGTGCTCATGCAGTGTTGTCCTCTCCTGGCATGGCATGGAAGCTGTGTTCACCTCAGTGGGCAGAGGCGAGGAGGCACTCCTGCTCAGGGGTCCTCACTGTTTTTTTGTAGTAGATACATTATATCCTTAGATACAATCTGTTCTGGGGAGTTTTCTACCCTGCTGCTGGCTCAGCCAGTTTCTGCCTGGCTTGGGAGAAGACAGGGGTGTGGATGTGGATATGGCAGCATGGCTGGGCAGAGCTTTCAGTTATGGTGTGCCTGGCCCTGCAGGTTGCACCAACATTTGCAACTAGAGGGTCTCTTTGACTGATTCTCTAGGAATGACACAAGGTTAGGAGTCACTGAACCTCCCTCCTTTGCAAACTTAATCCTGGGTGTTTCAGGCCAGGCACAAAGTCACTGCTGGAGATCTTGTCTCTTTTCTGCTGGCTCCCAGTGTATTTCTGCTCTCTGTGTAGCCTTCACCAGTACAGTGTTTCTGCAATTAGCCACTGCCAGCATTAGCAGAAGAGAAGGAAGCAACACCCCTCAAGTGCTGACATGGGTCTTTGTCCAGCTCAAGGCGGGCAGCTTCAGGTTCTGGCAAAGAGAGGGAAGGTTTGGGATTGTGGAGTTGCTTTGTCTGACTGGCAAAGGTGAGAGCAAGATTTCAGTTTTATTTATTTTCCCCTCCATTCTCCCTGCCCCTCTGATCACCCATTGCAATTAGATCAGGTGAAATCAGACACTCAGCTGGAGGCTCCAGCTCTGTAACACGCCTGGGGTGGTTGAGAATCGCTGGGTGCCGGATGGTGCTGACCGGCACTGGGATTGAGAGGAGGCAGCAGCAGAGCATGGGGTCACTTGCTGGAAACACACCAGGAGAAATCTCACTTGGTGGGAGAGGAGCAGTCCCCAGCCCTAGTTCATTTAAAAAGCCCTCCAAAGGCTTTATCTCTTCTCTGTCTTCTCTATGAGGTGACTTTAAACAGCCAACAGAAAGCTCAGGATTGTCCGTGTGTCCAGGAGCTGTGGTCTGGATCCAGGCACTCCAGGGTGGATGAGCAGTGGGCTGAAGACAATGTGTCTTCAGCTCTGTGTGTTTATGAAATCCCAAATGTGTCTATTTATAATATAATGGGTGAAGACGTGTTCACTTGAAAGTCCAAGGGCTTTTCTTATTCTCTCCATCAAAGGCAAGTGAAGAAGTCGACAGAATAGAGTGTGGTTAAAGCAGCAGCCTTGATGTTTTTCCCCTGAGCCTGCTTTTGAGTCTCCTGACCTTTCCTTTTCTGCAGTCAGTCAGGAAATACTTTCCATTGTAACTAATCTAGTCCCAGTTCCATCTTTAAAGGTTGGACTTGGTGCATGAATCTACTCCCCAGTAGAGTCCCAAGCAGACGTTCGGTGTTATCAAGCTGGTGGCAAGAAGAAATAAGCCTGAAATGGAGCTAGTGTTGGATACAGTTTCATCCACAGCTGATGCAAGGAGGGCCCTGTCTCTTGGTACATCTGATAACCCAGTAAATTTGTGCTAGTCCTTCTGGATATAAGAGGAGAAGTTTCTCTGCTTGTCTCTTTTTGGGCTGACGTTATGTTAGGTGCAATGGATACCCATTCTTCCCACTGGTGGTAAAGTCTCTTCATCTAGAGCCCAAGCTGTCTTGTCTTCCATGGGATTCCTTGGAGCTAATTGGGTTGACATTTCTAGCTGTCAGCATCTCCAATGTTCATTTCTCTCTTCTCTCCCCTCATGTCCCTGTTATCCAGCCCTGCTTCCTCTGAGAGTTGTCTAAGTGGTTGTGTGGAAAGATGGCAGCAGCTCTGAGCATTAAGAACCTTTGAAGGTGATGTGCCCTGATGCTCCCAGGACTTACTTCTCCTTGGTGCCTTGCCGTAGAGATTTGTGGTTTTCTGCTTGGCTATTATTCCCCAGCCGTGCTGTACTTCGACCACCTCCAAACTTGTTTGGCTCCAGTGTGCTTGCACTTGGAACAAGTTGCCTGACCTCTGGCTCCAGAGGGATTACTGTAGGCCTGGGCTTCTGAGCACAAATCCTCCTGCTTGCCCATGACAGTAGCGTGAGGGCAGGGTGCCTGTGCCCGAGTCCTGCCTTGGGGTGAGAGCTGTCTGCAGCACACATCTTCCTCCCCAGCCCCAGAGTCTCCCCTGCTGCAGTGAGTCCAGTTTGGCCCCATGGAGAGCACAAGGCTCCTTCCTATGGAGAATTGTTACCACATCATGGCTGGTGAGCACACATTGCTGAGGTCTGCGTGATGGAGCTGAGCCTGCTCTGTTGCCCTCCATGAGGTTTGGGCAGTCTGCGTCTGCAGTGACTCAAAAACCAGAGCTCTGAGTGGCTCTGCCAGGCAAGTGCTGGCAAACTCTGACGTGGTTATTGACCACAGTCCATGACCTTCCTGCTGTGGGGCTGGTGAGTGGAAGGGGCTGTGCTCTCACAGCCCTGCTCACCCCACGCAGAGCCTAGATGTAGCTGCAGGAAGTAGCTCTGAGCTAATCTGCCTGGTAGTGGACCTATATGACTGATCTGTGATCCATTACTCTGCAGTGGGAGGTGGGAATTTCAGGGGTGAGGGTTGTCAGAAAGAGGGTCATATCTTAAACTATGGCAGCAAAATCACTGCTGCTGGTCCATCAAAGACTGGAGAGTCTGGAATGCAGTTTGGGCACTGCCTTGCAGCTGCAGGATGGTGCCTCAAACCTAGAGTGTGGGCACTGGCCTGGAGGGGAAGTGTCTCTCTGCCCCGGGGGGTTCTGCAGTTCTCAGTAGTTGTAGGGTGAAGCTCTTCAAAGAGATCAACTCGAGCAAGGAGAGTGGTGAGGGAGAAAGCTGCTGACATAGACATGCTGTTTCTGCTCATGCTCCAGGCCTGAATTTCAGTAAGAAAAAGACTGGCTGAAGGGAAGGGGATGGGGTTATGAAGTGTTACTGGCCTGAGGAGCCTGATTGGAATGTGGGGGTGAGACATGGGACTGATCCTCTGCCTTTGTCTGAGCTGAGTGGCTCCAACCTCACTGCCTCCTGACCTTGCGGGCAGGATGTGGCTCTGGCTGTGTGCATAAGGTGGAAATGTCTCCTGAATTCACCTTTCTTTATCTCCCCTCCTGCAGTGCCTGGAGAAGTTTCCTGTGATCCAGCACTTTAAGTTCGGCAGCCTGCTCCCCATCCAGCCTGTGACGTCCTAAGGAGGCTGCGGGAGGAGTTGAGGCAGCGGAGGCACAGCGCAGCGCTCTTCCTCCTCCCCTCACCCCCTCCTCACCACCCAGCCCATCCATTCCTGCACATCCTCATTGGCAACCACAGATCCAAAGCACTCGCCGGCCTGGCACGGGAGATGGTACCTGGAGCAGCTCCTCCTGCACGTCCTCACCCCGGGGACGTCTCACCAGTGGCCGAGCTGGGGCCATGCTGCTTTGCTGTGCCGCATCCGCGCGACTGCTGGGCGTGGGGATGCCTTTGAGCAGGGGCTGCCCTGCAGCAATGGCCCTCTGCTTCCCTTCCTGGATGAAAGGGGTGTGGAGGGGAGGAAGGCACGTGTGTATGTGTTGGGCAGTGGTAACTGCAATTTCCCTTTTGAATTTCATTGGAGTTTCCTGTTGCTGTTTGCTTTGGGAAACCAGTGCACGGGGTGAGGTGTGAGCCTGCGCATGTCTGTATCAGCCAGCTCTGCCTGCACAGGAGGTCTGAAATGGGAAAAGGGAGTTTTAGGGAATGTCTGTGGGTTATGGAAGCCCAGGGTACCGTCTCTCCCTTTTTCTGCATAAGAAAGCCCCCTCCCTCCACCTCTTCTGAAACTGTTCCTGGGTCTTCCTTTCCCACTAGCGCCTCTTCTCTTGGGTGAAGCTGGGAATCGTCTGGGCTGCGTGGGTCTGAGCTGGCTCTGGAGCTGGAGACAGGGTGCCTGGAGGGACCCAGCTCTGTGGGAACAGCTATGCAAAGACACTGCTCAGGCTTCCTCTTAACGGGCACAAACCCTGACATATTCACACACATCCACGGCTGGGTCCAACCTGCCCTCTGCACTCCCTGTGCTTTGCTGCCCCGGGGCTGGACTGGCCTCAGTGGCACAAGGTGACCATGGTTGTTCCTGCTTGGTCGTAAATTATAGTGACAGCCCCATAACAAAGGGATTTCCCCATGAAGCAGCATAATCCCCAGCTCTTTGAGGGGGGCATGCCTGGAGCACAGGCGGCATGAGGGGCAGCATGCGGCTTCTTGTGCATTTATATATTTACGCTGGAAACAAAAAGCATAAATAGCCCAGGACAGCAGGTTATACCTGGAGAAAGCTCTTTCCCTTTGTCATTCCCTGCTGGTGTTGCTGTGCTGGATCTCAGGCAGGGGGACCACACTTGCAGTGCCACCAGCAGCAGTGTGTTGAAGGCAGGTGGTCTGGATCACACCAGCAGCATCACTGGACAGTAGAAGGGGCTGGTGCTGGGTTTGAGATGAGCTGTCTGTCTGTAGGTCTTGAGCAAGGTGATGCACAGCTTTGCAGCTGCAGAGTGGGTGTTTCTTCTTGGGGTGCCCAGGGGGGTGGGGGAACAGGGCTCTGAACTGGGATTTGCTGGGCATCAGGAGCAGCAGGAATCCTTCCTCTGGCATTCTTGCAGACCATGGAGGGGCTACCCCCAGCCAGGCTGCTCAGCTTTTGCTGCTGGACTGCTTCATTGCTGGGGTGGGGGCAAGAAACCTGATTGTGATTTTTTAATTTTATTTTTGTTTTTTCATGATTTTTAACAGACCTAAGCGCTCCTTCTTGTAAAGGTTCTTGCAGGCACTCAGGGGAAGGACAGTAAGAAAAGATTTCTAGGTTAAGAGGTGGTGAAATGTCCACAGAGCGAAGCAGAGCTTTCTGGCACTGCTGCTGTCCTGTCTGCTCCTGCCTTGGCCCTGGGTGGGGGGTGGAGGACAAAGAGCTTTTGACCTGCCTGAAACAACTCTATAAACTTGTATTTTAAGTGAAAATGGGAGACTGGGGTTAAGTCTCATTTTACTCCTAAATGGGATGTGTTTTGTCTTGGCTTTCCAAACGGATCCACTCCTGGAATGTTGCTGGAGATCTGTGTGCATGGCTGGGACTTGATGAGTTCATCTTCAGTGGAGCAGCCCGTGCCTGGAGCAGAGACTCCTGCTTTCTCCACCTGTGTCCCTTCACGCTGCTGTGTCTTTTGGCAGGTGTCCCCATGCTTTAAATGGCTCTGCAGCATCTGGCCAGCAATAGCTGAGCAAAAGCCTCTGGTTTCCTTAATCTGCCTAAGGGTCAGGAAAATCTCTCCTGATCGTCTTGTGGAAATTGTGCTTCCATGCAAAAGGATGGGTGGAAATGATGGGAGGGACTCCAGGAATGTGGAATACAGCACCAAAAAAGGGCGGAGAGGTGCTTCCTTCCCCTGCAGCTGCAGCAGTGCTCCCTGGGGACAGTGTCCCTGGGCTTGGGACCTGCGGAGGCGGTGGGAGGAGGCTCACGCACCGCTCTGTGTTTGTTGCTTGCCCGCATCTGCACATCTGTCCTGCTGGGGATTTTGGGATGTCAAGCGGCTAATTCTTGTTTGAGTCTTACCAACCCGCTTGGGACGTGCCCCCACCATGTGGCAGCCGCTTGCTTTGCCTCCCTCCTGCTCCCACTGACATCCCCTGTGGGTTCTCGGGGCTCAGCTCCTCTGCCTGTGTGTGTGGCAGCACCCCAGGCTGTTCCATGTCCGAAGCAGCAATTCCCAGTTCCCCCTGTGTTGTAGGTTTAATTAAAGTTTCTGTGTTTTGCACTGGTGACTGTGTTGGTCTCTCTCAGACTGGGGTTTGCTCCCACTTTGGGAGCAGAGCCCGCAAAGCCAACGGCCGGAGCCTTTGGTGCAGGGAAGAGGCCTTGTGGAGGCACTTGGCACTTGTGGTTGCACCAAATTTGATTCATTATTCAATTGCATAATCCAGTAGATCCAGTCTGTCTTTGTGTCTTTCCAAGGTGTCTTTCTGTTGTATTGTATGGTTTATTTATTAACTTTTTTGCTATGTCCACCCTCCATCCCAGCTGGGATTTGGCAGGTAGGTGATGTGCAAAGCCCAATCCCAGGCCAGCAAACACCTTTTGAAGATCAGAAACTGTCATAACCAAAGGACGTTTGAGCTTTGTTTCTGAGGCATGGTGAGAACTCAAACCTTTTTCTTCAGATCTTTTTCCTGTCCTGCTGTAGGAGCTGACTCAGGACTTCCAGCATCAGTGTAGTTCAGCAGCTTTGTTGGACTTTATAATAGACCTGGATTAAATTAAACCTGGACCTTC
This sequence comes from Entomyzon cyanotis, assembly GCA_024500445.1. Classification (NCBI taxonomy): domain Eukaryota; kingdom Metazoa; phylum Chordata; class Aves; order Passeriformes; family Meliphagidae; genus Entomyzon; species Entomyzon cyanotis. The sequence continues at coordinate 5,836,999 of JAKEPQ010000670.1, forward strand.
TCATGAGTTGGAGGTAGTGTAGCTGTGCTTAGCAAGTGCTCCTTTTCTTGTCTCTGGGTTACATCTTCTCCATCAACACAGGCCAACTGTGTGAGCGCATGTTGCTAAAAGTGGCAGCAGAGTGGAGGGGTGGATGGTGAGCAGAAATGTCATCTTGGATCATAAATGTTTGCTTTGAAGGCACATGAATTCATCTTGAGTGTGTCCCTTGGCGAACATGACGCGCAGCGAAGGAGAAGCAGACATAGTGTGGGTTTCTGGCCATCTTCCCCTTCAGCCCACTGACCAAGCCATTTTTTTTAAAATACAGTTTTCAGAGCTGGATCATTGGGGTTGCCTTACATAGGCCAGTTTGTGTTGCTGTTTAACAGCTGTTGCCTTTGCACAGGGCACGTTTTGCAGAGTGCTGTCAGCCTTGCCCTCTCTTCCTTCGCAGTCCTCCTTTATAAGCGGTCGCTCATGGCAGCCAGTAATGAAGTAAGAGTTGAGAGAAGCAGCCTTGTGCAGAGATAGGAGTAACAGAATAAAAAATAGAACTACTTGATGTCATTGTTGCTGTATTAACTTGTCCCTGGTGTGTGGCTCAGTTCCATCATGCAGTGCTGGGATCCTGTGAGTGAATAAACAAAGCAGCCCCACGGCAGGACCTGCAAAATCTGAGTGGTCACTTGCCAAGATTAAGATGCACTTTGTACCCCAAGGGCCTGGTGCTGAACCACACAAGAGCCCTGGACTCTGCACTGTGTCCCTGCAACTGCACTGGCTTCCTGAGAGAGGGAAGGAGGCAGAAATGGGTCAGAGAAGGTGAAATTGGTTGTTAATGATAACTGCTAAAGTAACCTGAACTCTCCCACTGCCAACGTGCTGGTGGAAACCTTGTACGGTTGAGAAGCTCACAAGGATCTTCTTGCTGCTTCAACAAGGACTCTCCTGGCTCAGATGTAGAATTTAACAGGGCTTTTGGAGGTCATTTCATGCTCTAATAGCCAAGAGGCGATATCTTCATCCTTTAACTTTGCTTCCCCTTTGGTGGATGAGCACTCTTCTCATTGACATTGGAGAAACTCCTTGAACATCCTGGGGACACACAGGGTCTTGTAAAATTGTGCCAAACTTCAAACTAGGATGAGCCAAATTGAGAAAGGGCTGTCTCCACATCGGATTCAGTAAGGCCTGAACTGTGACAGGCATCTTCAGCTTGGAGATAGGCTGGTTCTGAGGAGCACGAGGCTGTGAGCAGGTTTTGGAGGTTAGAAAAGGCCTTTCAGGGGGTGGAGTGGTTGCTTCTGCTTGCTATAAAAAGCCTGGGCTTGGGAATGTCTACATGGGACGGCTCTACACAGGGCGTAAATGCAGTTGTCTAAAATTGGAACGAGTCCCTCCCCATGTTCCCAGTTGCAACTGTAACACGGACAATAAATAATGTTGAAATCTCGCATCAGAATTTGGGCTCCTTAATGCTCAGTGCAGTTACACCCATGGAAACAAAAAATCTCCCAGAGGGGGTCCTGCAGCAGCAGTGCTGCATGGTCCTGACCCAGTGGGCACCAAGGTGTGGGGTTAAGTCCTCCTGAACACATTTTCCTTCCTTTCTGAAAGTAGATTAAGGTTCTATAAATGGAGAAAGCAGAGAAAGCAGAGAATCAGTTCCTTATTGCTTCTCCTGTTTTTTAAGGCGCTTGGGAGAGATAAACACAAGCAGACTGCATTGCACAAGTCAAGGTACCCAAAGTTTCCATTTGGACATGATTTCCCCCCAGTTTTGTGTGTGGAAATGGTTGTTTTGGGTTTTTTTTGAGATGGTGAAGTATGTCATGCTGGACATCAGTACCACGCTCTGACAGCTGTTGGGTAGATGCAATACTTCTGACTTCAAGTGCTGATGCTGCTAAAGGAAATCTGTGTTCTACTGTGGCTAAAAGAGCAAAGCATGACAATATTTCTAAGAGTTTATTGTCCTATAATGATTAAAACTATAGAAAATTGACTAGTGTGGAGGTTAAAAATTCCAGCTAGATTGTAAGATACTGAAATGTATTATTTTATCGGGTACTTGCTGATCACTGGAAGTGACTGCTCTGCCAAGAGCCTTACTTTTCCATGTTCAGAGCATATACCTTTAAAAATATTAGTTTAGGTATTACATACCCCCTTTGAAAAAATTCCCTTGTAGGCAAGAATAAAACTTACAAAAAGGTTGTTACAGAGATCATCAACTCTCTATTAGATAGCTTGGAATATGCTCCACTAGCACCAGAGTTTAGTCTTCTCCAAATTACTGTAGAGGATTTGACTGTATCTTGCTGATCCATCCACATTTTAATTTCCTCTGCACGGATACATATTGCAGGATGCTGGAAATCCCCAAGCCCACTGGAGCTGCAAGACTGGATGTTTCATCCTGTAACACCAATAAAATGTTAATGCATACTAATAGCAACAGCAAAGGGGTTTATGGAGCGAGCTTGGAAGTATTTTATAATTGCCAGGGTATCTGTGTCGCAGAGAATTTGGGGTTAGAGTAATCAAGGTATTGCACTTTGTCAACACAGGAAAAGAAAACCCCTCAAATATACCTCAAACGTACTAATTTTTATAATTAAAGGGGAAAGATGGCAGATGAATCCCTGGGGAGAGAGTCAAACGTAAATTTCGTATACATGAGAGAGCTGCCACTGGTTGGGATGGATTTGGGATGTGTGGGTTCAGTTGCCTGCTCTCCGTGGAGCCCTGCTGTGACCTTACCTGGGGACACTGCCTCACTTTCCTGCTTGGAGACCAAGGATAAAAGCACCGTCCTGCTGTACAAACCCAGTGAATCTGGGCATGAGGTGACATAAATCCATCAGTAACATGAAATCCAGGGAGCTGGGCATGGGTTGGCTTCCAGCATCTTGTGTGTCCCCTCTGCCCAGCTTAGTGGCGTGGCCCTGTTTACTCCAGCCTAAGGTACCAAAATCAAGGAAAATTTGAAATTGGAGTTAGAGGGACCAGGTATAGGCCAGAGGCACTGCCTGACCCTGCAGGCACTGGAGGGCTGAGCTGAAGGAGCTCTGCATGTAAATGCTCCTGAAACAACCTAAGGCTGAGTTAATCCAGTGGTAACTCCAGGGGGAGAAACTGGAGGCTCAATCCTCCCCCTCATCACTTGTGTGACTGAGCCAAGGGCACAGCACCACAGAGCCTGGGGTGTCCATGTCCCCTGGCTTCTGGGGCTTTTCAGCCATGTCCTTGTTTTCTGGTTCAAATGGGAGTGGAAGAGCCAGGATGCTCATGGTGCTGCAGGGACCACAAGCTGGGGGAGAAGGGCGCTGGAGCAGGGCAGACATGGAGCCTGGGTGTGGGGATTGTCCTCTGGCCCTGAGGGTTCCTCAGACACCCTGGGTACTGCTTTACCCTTGGACAGTGTCATTCTGCATCCCAACCCGAGTCCTGCTGGAAGCTGTCTGCAGAGCTTCCCCTTGCTCACACCAGCATGGGGCTGGGGAGGGTGAAGCCTGTCCCTCTGCACATATTTTGGGCTGATGTTTGCTCTCCAGCACCAAAGGAAATGGAAGGGTGAGTTTTTGGAATGCCCTTCCCTGAGCTGAGCATCCGACCAGCCCTGGCTCTCTGCTAGGGGGGAGTTCATGGGAACATCCCTGAATCCTGAGCACTCTCTGCCAGGCGGGCAGCACCGGGCTGCGCTGGCAGCCGTGAGAGGAGGAGGAGAAGGAGGAGGAGGAGGAGGAGTGGGCATGGGCAATGGTTGGTGTTTTGTTCATCCTCACCAGGGAGAAGAGGAGAAACAAAAGCAGGAGCAGTGCGGGGCACCGGGCTGCCTGGGCGAGGAGGAGACAAAAATAATTGTGCAGAATTTCATTGGGGAGCTTGGAAAAGGGCAATTTTGTGAGCAAATAGTCACCTCCCAGAGCAGAACTTCCCCGTCTCCTATTTCAAAATTCCATTCACATCAACATCCACTTTCATGTTGCAAAACCTCGGGAAAAAGGGAGGGAAAAAAAGCAGCTTCACAGGTTTCAAGGCAAAAGTCTCATTTGGGTGAGGAAAAGAGGGAGAAAGTGCATGGCTTTGGGGGTCCTTTATTAAAAATCAAGCTCCCAGAATGGAAGTGTGGAAATAATCAGGGACCTGAGGCAGGTGGGGTTGCCCCAAAGCTGCTCCTGTCTGGTGGGGCTGAGCCCAGTGGGGCTACTGGAGCTTCTCACATGGGAAAGGTGTGAGCTGGGGCATGGTGCAGATGCTGTGGGATGTACAAGTCCTCATCAGTTTGGGACAACAGGTGTGGGGGGAAAACCCATGGATCCAGCCTGATGGGGGACCTGCCAGGCAATAAGAGTCAGCTTCAGAGGAGGATTGGATGTTCCACAGCAGCAACCTGGATGTGGGGGTTTCCTGGGAAAACCCTTTCCCCTCCTCTGGGCAGAAGCACAGATAGGGTTAATGCTCTGTCTCATTCCCTGCAGGTGTGGGGCAGGTGATTCTGCTCAGCTGGACCAGTCATGGGGTCAGGAGTGAGGATAAGAGCAGGCTTTGGTGGGGCTTCTCCCCTCTGTGCTCCACTCCTTTATCAATAGGGCCCAGAGTCAGTGTTTTCCCTGAGGAAAAGGAGCCAGGGCAGCTCTGCCTGTTCTTTGCCTCTGGGCTTGGCTGCCTCCTTCTCTCCATGCCAACCTCCATGTGCTCTTTGGCATTGGCCAAGAGCTTGGATGAAGCTCCTGCCTGCCTGGCACAGAAATCCCAGAGAGCGACTCTCCTGGAAATGTCTTTTGCCCTGAGGAGCAGCTGGAGAATCCCTCAGCCTCTGAGGGTCTTGGTCAGCAGCGCTGCAAAGCAGCCCCAGGTCCCTCTGCAGGTGACCAGGACTGTCACTGGCAGTGCAGCCCTCTCACCCAGGACCATCAGTGACAGCAGGGAAGCCAGTGCCCAGGAGAGCAGGTGAGTCCACAACTGGCTTATGGATTTTGCTTGACTGAGCTGTGTAAGTCCCAATATGGAGTGGTTAGCAGCTGGTTTTCCCCATTTCCCAGCTTGTGGGGGCAGCAGGTCCTTCTCTGGAGACCCCTCATTGTGTTTCTGTGATGGAGAGGTGGCTGAAGGGGTCTGTGCACCCCAACTTTGCTGCAGGGCTCTGTCCAGCTTGTGTCTCTGGGGTGCCAGTAAACCCCCAAATCACTTGGCATTGGTGTCTTCTGAATGCTGAGGGAGGTTTTTTGCTTCTCCTGCTGTACAACCGAGCTCCTCGTGCGTCGATGGTGGTGGCAGAGTGTTGCTGAGATGGCTGCTCTGTGCTTAGCGGCTGCTGCTTCTGTGCAAAGTGCTTTTTACTCTAATTTTTCTATTGTGCTGTTTTTGCTGTTCGATGTGAGGGACAGCAGCTTCTGCAACACAACAGCCTCCTCTCAACTTTCCCACCGTGCGCTGGTAAATCCAGGGCAGGCTTAACTCAAGGAGCAACATTAATCATCAAATCTATAAGCAGGATATAGAAAGGCCAAGTGTGAATAATTACTGCTCAGGTGCTAATTACCCAGGCCCAGACCAAACCCACCATATTAAACAGACCGCTAACAGCAGTGGCCTCTTGACCACATTGCTGGGTCCCCCATTGCTCTCCTACTGCTCTCTCTCTGCAGGGGACTCCTCCAAACATCTGCTAACATGTGCAGATCCCAAAATATTCTTCTGCTCATTCATGTTTAAGCTGGGGAGATGAGATGGGAGGGATCTGACTCAAAATCAACAGATGGAAGGAAGGACAGGCAGATCCTGCGCTGGGTTCTGCAGAGCATGAAGTTGCTCTTCTGAGGATGGGCTGCTGGGACTGGATAGGGGCTTGTTCTTGGCTCTTGTGGTTTAGGAGGACATGGAGCTGCTCCAGCTGTGGGTCAGCACCTGGGAATTGGTGCTCGGTTCATGGTGTGAGGGTGGGTTTTCTTCAGGTGGGGACACCAACCTCTCCGTGGGAGCTGGGGGTGAGCTGGGCTGTCAGCCTGGCAGGCTACTGCCAGGTCAGGGACATCAAGCGAGATCTGGACCCTCCTGGGTTCTACAGGAGCTGCCAGGCGCCTTGCGCCTCTCCTGCCCCCTCTGCTGAGGGCGGCTCTCGGGAAAAGAGGGATGGGCTCAGGCGCTGCTCCCGCCTCGGGTTGAATTTCTGCCTCTGTTACCTGAGGCACCGTCTCTGCCCGGGGCAGGCTGACTCTTCCCCCAGACCGAGGGGGTTCAGTGTGGTGACACTGAGGACACCACGAGCACCAGATCTGCTTGTGAAGAGCATTTTGCACCGGGAAAGGAAAGCCACAGCTGTCTCGCAGCTGGCAGAGGGAGCGGTGTGTGCACAGAGCCCGCTCCCTCTGCTTTGGCGCCGTGCAGGATTCCCGCGGCTCTCCTCTCTCTCCCCATCTCCCACCTCTCGGGGTTCTGTGCTGGCCACACTCCACCTGTCCCTTCCAGAGGACCCCTCTGTGCCTTGTTCCGGCTCCAGGGCTGCCGGGTGCACAATCCTGGCGATGCCCGTTCGCCCCCAGTCGGGAGAGCACTAAGGGGAGAGAGGATATGGAAAGATTTTTAGGGTCAAACTCTTTAGCATCAGCTAAAGGTCGGGCAATGCTGGGGCACGTTGGACCGCGCTGAGGGCAGAGCTGGCTCAGGGACAGGCGCTGACATGGGAGCAGAGCTCACGGCTGGGCTGGGGGGTGTGGCAGCTGAGCTCTCTGAGATTTTGGGTCCTCCACCCTGCTCCAGCCCATCTGTTCTGCATCCCTCACCGGAGCCAGGGACCGGAGGGGTGGGGGGCGAGGCGGTGGGTGCCTACCGGGGTGTCGGGGGGGCACAGCCCCTTGCCCCGCAGTACCAAGGGGGTTCAGTCCACTTGTGAAGGGATCAAAACATTTTGTGCCTGGAAGACGAGGAGCGTGTGCGAGAGTGAGGATGGGCTTGTGTTGGGGGGTGCAACCTTCCCCTGTCACCTCCCTTCTAGCCTGAATGCTTCTGCCATCATGATTAATTTATCAGGTACTTATGAATATGCAGATGAGACTCCGGTTTCCAGGCTCTGCTTTCAGGAGAGGCTGTGATGGGCTTTCTGCTGCTGCCGCCTTCGTAAGAAGAGAAATGTCATGTACCAGGGTTTAAAATAAATAAATAACTGCGCCACCGAGAGCGTGTGAGTCTTCGCGGCTCCGCGGAGCTGTGGGATCTCCTCGTTCCTCAGTGACAGGGATTTTTGAGTGTCCCTGTGGCATATGCACCCCGACTCCCCCTCCCCGTGTGTGTACCGGTGATGCGGAGGCGTCTTTGCCAATTCCAGCCTTTGAAACCTTGACTGAAGCCCCAGAAACTTCCACTGTGAAGGCAGGAAAGAGCTGGCTCCCCCCGGGAGAGGGGAGATTTGGAGGGATAGGTGCGCCTGGGGCGGTCGCGTCCTGCAGGAAGGGGGGTTTCTCCTGGTGATGATCCCTTTATCACTGGAAACCCCGAGGTGTGGGAGATGGGGAGCGGTTTGGGAGGTTGATGAACGTGTGCATGTGGCTGTTGGGCTAAAGCAAGCTCTGCCCCTGTCCGGCTGGGCTGCCTGGAGCAGGGGCTGTGGGAAAAGGACTTGTATTTAAGAATCAGAAGCCGGCTGTGCTGACCTGTTGGCGTCCGCAGAAGCACCTGGGTTTTAAAACTTCCCCCAAATACTGTGTGCAGCAGCCGGGGCTATGGATGCAGGAGCTGCTGCTTCTGCTAATCCCAGTGCCGGGGCCCCTCTCCAGCTGCCTCCGTGCCGGGGAGCCTCGACTCCCGGGGCAAGGGAGCGGGATGGGGCCGGGGGAGGCCCCGGGGGTCTCGGCCCAAGGGACCGGAGCAGGGAGGGGGCTTCTCGACGCCCCCATGGGTGAATCTCCCCCGGTCAAAGCATCCAGCTCTGCTTTCGCAGAGCGTTGGTGCGCTCAGCAGTGCTCCCGCAGTGCCTCTGCGCCTGGGCAGGGGGTTACAGGGCTTATATTTTCAGTTATAATTTTTTTTTGAGGGGAGGCGATTTGGAGGAGCAGCCGGGCAGGGGAGCGGCGCTCAGCCCTGCAGCATCCTGAGCGGGACGGAGCTGCCTGGGGACAGCAGCACCGGGGGTTGGGGACAGCGCGGCCACCCCTACCCCTTACGCAGGGGGTTCGGCGCTGCCCCCTCCCCTCCCTGCCCGCTCCCCCGGCCCCGCGCGGCGCTGCGGGTCCCGCGGCCGGCGCCAGGGGGCGCTGCGGGCGCGGAGGGGGCGCGGAGCGGGGCGCAGCCGGGCTGGGGGCTCCGCGCTTCGCTCCTCTGCCGCTGCGACCCCCGCCGCAACCCCTCCCGCGCCGCAAACCCACGGCTGCGGTCTCTCGCCCCGGCAGGAGGGAAGGTTGCGCTTCCGCGGTGATGCGCGGGGCTGGGAAGGGGGATTTTGTCCGTGTGTTGATTTGGGGGGGGTCCCGAGGATGCTGGGGTGCGGGGGCAGGGGGAAGGCTCTATCTGCGGCATTTGCGCTGCATGCTGGAAACTGCGCGTCATGCACAGGGTTCAAAGAAATAATAATTCTCCCCTCCTGAGGTGGCCGGGAGGTGTTGAAGGGGTGCGGAACGGCCCCGGCTCATTCCTGTGGGGTAAAGGAGGGGAGGGGAAAAATACACACACAAAAAGGGGGAAAAAAGGAAAACCCGCCCGCACCACCCAGCGGCCCCGAGCGGGGATAACAAACTCCAACTTAAAAAAAACTTCCCGAGCGCGTCGAGGGGCGCGGAGGCGGCGGCTCTGCCCAGGTGCGGGTCGAGGCAGGGCCGGGGGGTCCTGGCTGCTCCCCCGCCGCGGTGAGCGGGGAGGGGACCCGAACCCCAGCCCCTTCCCCCACCTGGGACTCGCTTTGCGCTGCACAGCCAGACCCAAGTGGGGGCTTTTGTTGCGTCCTGGCAGCCGGGGGGGCTGCGGGGGTGTGTGTGGGGAGAGGGTGAATCTGGATGGTGTTGGGGAGGAGACAAAGGGGTTTTTCCGGGGCCGGGGGGTACCCGGGGGTGGAGGTGGAGGCTCAGAGTTTCGGCAAAGGCTCCCTGGTGCAGAGGGGAAGCGGTGGCTCGGGAGAGGGGCTTCAGCGGGCTGCGGGGTGAAAGAAAACGAGGGCACAGCAACTTTATAATCGACTTTTTATTAAGATTATAAATTTAAACAAATCTGAACAGTTTTACCCGGTGATATACAATTCCATATGCACAAAAATACAGGCTTACAAACAAAGAAAAAGGAGCAGGGAAAAAAAAAAGACCCCAACAGACCGTTTGGCAAAGCATCCTCAGTTACACACAGTGCTGATACCGTGAAGTTGGGAGTGGGCAAAAAAAAAGAGGAGGGGACGACGACCAGAAAACCCACCTTTTTACAACAAAAGGTTTTTCTTTTAAAAAATAATGTAAAAAAAAGCAAGAGACTCTACAGGAGACAATCTCTTCACAAGACCAAACAATGCTGGTTTTATGGTTGCGAAGGCTGAAACCAGAACAGTTAAACTTAAGGGGGAAAAAAATTAGGGGCAGAAAAGAAAAAAAAGAGTCAGAGCCGACACACACACCGGAGACGTGAGTCGTGTTACACGGTTACCTGCGGCATCACAAGCACACACCGAGGCGGAGGCTCCGGGCTGCCGGGGGTGGCTCGCCCCCTCCCCGGCATGGCGGGGAGCAGCCCGGAGGGACCCCCGGCCCCTGTTTTTCCCCTTCCCACCCTCCCCGAATTCAGCTCTCAGAACCCTCCAGCGCTCCCCTGGCACAAGCGGTGGGAAGAAGTCACATCGCACACGTTTCTTCTGGGAGTAAAGTTGAAATGTTTTCATTTCTGCCCTTTTTTTTTTTTTTTTCCTTTTAAATATATAAAGAAACGCACAAAAGCGAAGGGGCAGCAGCGGCTTTCCCCTGCCCGCACCCTGAAACGCGCCGAGCCGGGGGCGGCGGGACCCGCGGGGCGGCCCGGGGCGGGGAGCGGGGCCGGGGGCGCTCCCGCCGCGGGGTCCCGGGGCCGGTCCCGGCTCTCACGTGGCGCTACCGGCCGCCAGCACCGGCCCCGGGAAACCCGCCGCGAAGAGAACCCGAGCGGACACAAAGAGGATTATTTAAATAGGTGCTTCGTTGTTTTGTTTTTTTTTTTTTGTTTTGTTTTCGTTTGTTTGCTTGTTTTTGTCGTTTTTTTTTTCTCTCATCTCTGCAAAAATAAAGTCCCAAGATCTTAGATTTTTTTTTCTTTATTGTACAATTTATAAAACACTAGCGCGGCTCTGCCCTCCCGCCTCCCCTGCGCACCCCTCGGCACCCCCCTCCCCTCGCCCCAACCCCCCTCCCTGCCTTTGTTTCAGGGTCCCCCCTCCGGAGCCGCCGTCCCTCGGATCGCACCCCCGTTTTATCAACACCCCCCCACACCCCCTCTGCTCCCCCACTTCTCTCTAAAACGCGACGATGGCCCGAGTCCAGGCTCCCAGGCTCGCCAGCGCCTGCTTGCTGCACAGCTGCCCGTTGAGGGGCTGCTCCGAGTCCGCCTGCTGCCGGCTCACCAGCCCCGTGAAACCGGAGCCGAAGATGGAGATCAAGTTGGAGATGTTGGAAGAGTCCTGGGGGTGCTCGGCGCTGTACTCCTCGAAGCGGGCGCGTTTGGTGCACGGGGCGAAGGGGGGGCCGCCCGCCACCCCGCCTCCCCCCGGCTCCCCTTCCTCCACCCCCTCCTCTTCCTCCTCCTGCCCCGGGTAATACTTGCGCTTGGTGCCGGGCGCGGGCGGCGGGGAGGCGAGCCCCGGTGCCGGCTGGCAGCAGCAGGGGCACTGCGAGCAGCAGTCCTGGTGCAAGTACCCGTTCTCCACCGTGGTCACGACGTGAGTGTCCAAATCCAGCACGGTGGTGCGGCTGCTACAGTGAGGGGCCCCGCCGCTCCCGAAGTCACAGCCGGCGGCGTAGAGCAGCCCCGGGGCCGCGCTGCCGCCGCCACCGGGACCGGCGCTGCCGGCGGCCCGGTAGAAGCCCGGGGACGAGTCTCTGCAGGGCGCTCGCTGCAGCTCCGGGGGCGCCGCGCACACCGGCACCTCCAGCAGCTCCGCGCCGCCCCGCGCAGCCCCGCAGCTCCGCGCCTCGCGGTCCTGCGTGTCGGCGGGCAGCGGGAGCGCCGCCAGCTCCGGCGGGGCGGCGGCGGCGGGCGGCGGGCAGGCGGGCATGGCGAGGAGCGGGGCGCCGTCGGGGTAGTGCTGCTGGCGGCGGTAGAGCTCGGCGTAGCGCTCGCTCAGGTAGAGCTGCCGGGCGTTGCGGAGCACATAGGAGACGAGCAGGTTCTTGTGGAGCTTGATGCCGCCTCGCTGAGTGCGGGAGCTGTGGATCTTCCGCAGGGAAATACTGATCAAACTCTGCGCATCGAGGGTGCACTCCATCCTCCTCCGGCCCCTCAGCATCGGCTCTCGCCGCCCGCGCAGCCAGGCACCCCGGCCCGCATCCACACGGCAGCCGGGCGGGTGCGGAGGGTCGTAAGGAAGGAGGATAAAGAGGCGGGGGGAGGGAATAAAGGGGAGGGGGGAAGGGGAAAAGGGGGACAGAGCCTGAGGTCGCTGGAGAAGGGGGGAAATAGAGAGGGGTGTCTTCAGGGGGCGGCCAGCGGCGGGAGCAGCGCGGGCATCGCCGGGGGCTCCCGCTGCTGCCGCCGCCGCCGCCGCGCTCCGAGCACGGACGGCGCGGGCGGGCAGCGCCACCAGCGCCGCGCGCGCCCCCGCCCCGCCCTCCCGCGCGGCACCGCCCCCCGCCCGCCCCTCCGCGCGCTCCCGCCCGCCCCGCCCACCCGCGCTCTGCCCCCCCCGCGCTCGCCGTACCTGTCGCACAGAGACACTGAACGCCCGCCCGCCCGGCCCCCGCCTTTTATACCGCCGGGCCGGCACCCGGGCCCCGCCCCCTGGACTAGTGCTACCAATAGAAAGGTAGCGAACGGCTTGACGGACGGGCGGCGCGGCCAATAGGAGCGAGGCGGGCCCCTGGCGCCGTTCAAATGGTGTCAGGGCGCGGCGCTGCCCGTGAGGGCGGTGAGGGCTCGGCCGAGCCCGGCGGGGTGCACCGGGGGCATCGGGGGTCCCGCCCGAGCGGCGGCGGGGCCGGGGCGCCTCCTCCTTGCGCCCTTCCCCTCGCACAGGTGAGCGGGGGCGGTGCCCGTCCTGGTGGGCGGTCCCGAGCAGCCGAGGGGGCGGGGGCGCGGCACGCCCCGCCCCGTCCCGCCCTGTGACACCCCCGGGGCATCCCGTATCCTCAGCAGGACCCTCGGTGGTACCGATACCCGTTGCGAATCCCATCCCCGAGGATGCTGGGGGATGCCTGCTCCGCTTTGGGCTGTCCTAACCCCGGGAGTTCCCGGTTCAGGTGCTGGCGGCACCTCAGCGCTGCCGGGTCCCCCCGTGCCCTCACAGCCCCTGGCGGGGACACCCCTTGTCCTGCCTGGAGAGCTCCCGCCGTCACCCCGCGTTTGGAGGGGAGTCAGGGCTTTCCCCCTACGTGGGGACAGGACCGTGCATCAGTCACTCCTCACAAAGTGCCCCGATCACACCTGGTTTTCCCCCAAAGTGAGAGCAGAACTCCGCTGGGGTTAATTACGGGCTAATTAAGGCCTTCCGTCCCGCCTTGGGGCATACGGCTGTGTTGGCTCTTGAGGGTAGCGCGGCCCTGCTTTTCCTCACAGAACGGTGTGAGGGGAGGGGTCTGGGCTGGTCCCTGAGGGGGCTAGGGACTGCAGGGGCTCGGGGCTGGGTTTAGGGGGTGTAGAGGCTCACGGGTGTCCCCACGTTTGTTGCTCAAAAGCCCCAGTCACCGAGAGACCCAGCCACCGAGCCTGGGGAGCAGCAGCCCTCACGGAAGCTGGTGACACCATAGAGCAGCAGCCCATGGCCACCAGGTAAGAGCTGGGGGGCTCAGGGCAGGGGGCTGCAGTGTCTGGTTGGGAGAAAGGGCTGTGAGTTGGGTAGTGAGGAAGGGATTGCTGTGCTGGGGCAATGGGAGCTGCTTCTGAGACAGCATCTTCTGTAAAAAGCAGAAGGTAGGGGAAAGATCAGGGGGTTTCCCCACTGACTAGGTGCCTGCCTTGGGGTCACCCTGCATACATACCTTAGCAGTGGCTATGGGCAGCCTCATGTCCACACTTTGTGGGGAGCCCATTTGAAAGAAAACCTCCAAAGTCCTTGCTCCTGCTGTGCAGCCCAAACTCCAAATCACAGGGGCAGTGACACAAGATGATCACCAGGGTTATCAGCTCACTATGCAAAGCCTGGGCTCCATGGAGGACTTTGAAGGGGATGCTTAGAGAGCTTTTCTTGTGTCCTGGCCTGGCTGGATTCTGCTGGCTCAGCTTGACCATGTGTGGAGCTTGAGCTCCACACATGGGAATGGGAACAGGATTTTGTTCCTCTGGAAGGGAGGTTGGGACAGCAGCTGGGCTGGGGCAGCTTGTTGCCCCCTAAGGGGCAGCTGGCTAAGTCCTGCATGCTCATGGAGCAACCTTCTCCACAATCGGACTTCAGCCATGCAAACTGGGATGAATGACACTCTGGGCATTCCCAAGCTCTTGAAGGATGCTCTTGAACCATTTTTCTTGTTTGTAATGTGAAAAGTGATCACAACCCTGTCCAGAATGGTGGCTGTAGCTCAAGGTAGTGGGTACAGGCAGCGTTGCAGATGGGGGGGTTATGCTGTGTCCATCCTCTCCCCCACCAGTCTCTCTCTCTCTTGCAATTCTTCTGGCTGCAAGTTGGCTTTTCCAGGGCTGTGGCTGCACAGCAGCTGGAGCTCCAGGAGGTGAAAACTGGAGCTGGTCTGTGTATATACTATGGGGTGCAGCAGGACTTGGGTTTGGGCACATTGTGTAGACCAGTACTGAGCTTTGGGTGCTTTGGTGACTGGAGCCAGGACTTGCTGCTGCTCAGCAACATCAAAGGCTCTGCCATTACAGTCTGTTGGGGTTGGTGCTTGTGGACTGAGCCCCAGCTGCAGCTCTGCAGCATTTTGTCTGTCCTCATGGGCATTGGGGAACCAGGGCAGTGAGTGTTGCTGCTGCCAGCCCGTGCCACATCCTCCACCCAGCCAGCCAGCGCAGGCAGTGATTTCCTCTCCTGCTCAGCTGGCATTTGCTGCTCTCTGGCCCATCTCCAGCTGTAAAACTCCAGCCTAGGTGGTCCAGGCTAAGAGCTTGAATTGCCCAATGGCCAGCTGTGATGGGGGATCTTGGCCATTGTGGATGGTGCCAGCCACAAACATTGTCCTGTCAGACACCCTCTGCCTCGAGCTCCTGCTCACTTTCCTGCCTCCGACTCGAGCGTGGCCTCGGGGCACTGCCCAGTGCTGGCCCTCTGCTCTTTAATCATCGAGTGGCCCCACTGGCCTTGGGTTGTGGATTTCTGTAAGGGTCAGGTGGACTGTGCAGGGCCCTGCCTGCAGCAGTGCCGGGTTTATGGAGGTGCAGAGGGTGGTGCGTCCTCGGGGCTGGCCGGGCATCGCGGGGCAGCCCTGGATGCAGGAGCTGCTGCTGTCTCTGGCTGTCAGAGAAGTGCCCTCTGCTGTAACTGCCTGAGAAGCTTCATGGCACCAGGAAAACCCGAGAGCACAGCGGGAGCCTCTAGGAGATGAAGACGGAATTAAAACTTTAATCTTATTTAGACTCTGGGTAATTAATATAAAGGCTATAAAATGTGGGCCTGATCCTTGCGCTGACTGCCGGGCACCGTGCTGTGGCTGGTGGGGCCACGGCAGCTGCAGGCTGGCTCTCCTCCCCGGCTGGCTCTCCTGGCAGGTGCCAATGTTTTGTTTGCAGACATGGTAGCTTTAATCCTGGAGCTCGGACGGGCTGTGCACTGTGAGAGCTGCGCTGCTTCAGTTTGGCCTGTGGACTCCAAAATCTCCCAGAGACAGGAATCTGGCTGATACCTGTCTTGGCACACGACTGCAGACTCTGCTTTTCTAAAGAGGATAACGAGTCCTGTCCATTTTCTGGCTCTGCAGCAGCAAGATGGGGCAGGATGGCTTTGGTGCTTGCCTTTCTCATGCAAACCTGTGTGTTCTGTCTGCCATCCCTATTCCCTGGCGCTGGGGTTTGTGTGCCCTTTCCATGGGCAAGGGCCCTACTGCTGCAGTGGACAGTTCATGTAAAACCATCTTGGTTAAATGGAATTGCAGCTTTTAACTGGCCTTTAAATGGTGAGAACCATTATTTCCCCAAAGGAGAAGAGGATGGGCCCAGGATTTGCTGTCTGGGTGGCTGAGCTACATATTTCCTGGTGTAGATGATGCTGTCCTGGGGACTGTCTGCGATGTGGGCACTGTGGGGCTGCTCCTGGGCTGGGGATGGTGCAGCTGTACCACAGCTGGTCCAGCCCTGCTGATGTTCCCGGTGCCAGGGCCGGTTTCACAGCCGTCGATCCTGCAGCAGGCTCCAGCAACAAAACCTGGCGGTCCGCTGCTCTCAGCTGCAGAGTAAACAAGCTGGCAAGAGAAACCATTTTGCTTCAGCTAGTAGGAGAAACCCTTTTTAGGTAGCACTTCCAACTGGCAATGCTCTCCTTCATTAACCCCCTCCTTCCCTTTCCAATGAAACGTGAATTTGCAGCGATTGGAGATCAGGCGCTTGCCAGTGCAGCTTTGCCACCCAGAGCAACGAACACAGACGTGAATTTACTGCTTGATCTCATAATTTCAGTGCAATTAGACTGGCTGCTATAAAGCAATTTCCCCTTGAGCCTCAGAGTCCTGGGCCCAGGCACTGCCCAGCTTTTCTCAGACAAGGAAACGGAGGCCTTTGGGTATTGGCTGAAACACGAGTTTTTTTGGGTGCACCTGGAACTTGACTCCCTGGAGACGCATCTATGAGCTGGAGCTGTGGGTGCCTGGCATGTCTGAAAAGGAGCCTGCTTTTCAGGCTTACTTATTACAAGTCAGGCACCCAAAGCTAGTGGGAAAACAAGCCAGAACAAGGTTTTCAAGCTGAGCTCTTGGAGCAGGGCTGGCCTCTGCCACCTTCTCCTCTGTGCTGAGCAGGCTTAATGTTGCTTGGCTCCCCAAGCTGCTCCCCATCTTGGGGGGGACTTGTAGGGCAGACCCACGGTTCTGCTGCAGTATGTAGGGAAGGGGGCATGTTGACTCCCAAAGCCAGCAGCCCTTGGAGAAGCGTATCCATCTGTATTGATCGAGTGGGCTGTGGGTAGGGCTGTCACCTCGCTGTCGTAGCTGTTAGTTCTTTCTCACAGCTCTCAAATACTTTGTATAAAATCTTGGAGAAAAAGGGATTGAAACCATACTGAAAAAGCATCCATTTAATTATCTTTTCTCCATGCTTTTAGATGGGGAGCTGTATAATTTCTCCCAAGCACCGCTGTGGCACTGGGCATGGATGACATACTCAGTATTTTGATTTGGTCTGCTCCTACCTAAATTCACCAACACATTTCCTATGTTCCTGGTACCCAGGGAACTGCTGTGCAGGGTATGGGTCCTTCCATATGCTTCTCTGCCATTGCTTCATGGCCTCTCACTGCAGCGTGGCCAAGCAGCTGTGCCCCACATGGTGCTTACAAACTCTCCTGGTGCCTTCTCTGCTCCTACCGTAGTGTTGGGAGGTCCCCTGGATGGGAATTGCATGATTCTTCTTTTGACTTATCCTGGAAGGGTGGAATTGAGGAGGTGATTGCTACCAGGATCCTACTGCTGATTGTCTCCTCAATGGGCTCTGCTTATCCTGCTGTAAGCAGGCAAATGGAGTCTGTGTTGGCTAGCTGATGATGTGACCAAAAGAAGGGGGTTTCTGCCTGTGATGATGTATTTTAGCCCATTGCTGGCTTGCTGTGCACACAGGTCAATCGGTAGTAGCAGATCTGTTCCTTGCTGGAGCTGAGGAGGGGAATGAGCTGCCAGTGGTGTGAGCAGAGCTGTCGGTGTTCATGGAGAGGCTGCAGTGTCCTGGTTGGTCTTGGTGTGATTTGTGTGGCTCACCTCATGCCCAGAGCTGCTTGTGTGATGCTCTACAGGGGCAGCATTGTAAAACTCCTGGCACAAGCACTTCCCCATGTCTCTAACAAAGCTGTCCAGCTGCGCTGTTTGCTGTTGGTGCCTTGTCTCCTTGTTTCTGGCATTTGGAGGCCACTGATTTCCTTCAAAATCATTGCAGGGTGCTAAAGCTGCAGGATACCTGAGTGCGGCAAGCTCAGGAGCTGCCCTTTTTGGAAGAGGGGATGAAGTTGGTGTCCACTCCCTCTGGTGAGCATTTCACACCTTGGAGTGGGTGCTGCCCTGGGCCCTGCCAGCCAAGAAGCTCATTAATCCTCCCTGATGGACGTGGCGCTCACCCTTCTCCTGAGGTCCTCTGAGATCCTGGGAGCTCCTCTGACACTGTGGGAGAGAAAGCAAGTCTGTGCCAGGGGGTCCCTTGGCAGCTGGTGGCTCTCTGGAGGTGCTGTGGGGACTCGCTGCTGCTGCCCCAGAGCATCACTTCCAGGAACCATGAGGTGCCCTGGGCAACCAGCGCTGTTTGCTGGGATGTGGTATCTGATAGAGACCTTATTTTAATTGCAGTCTTTATTGCTGTGTAGCCAAGGGTTGATCCCTGGACTTGGCCTGACCCCGAGTTACAGTTGTAAATGTGGCTGTGCTGGAGCACAGTCCTTGCCCAAACTGGGAAGTCTGTCTCCAACACCAGCATGAATGAGGGATGTTACCTGCAAATCCTGTTCCCGTCTGTCCTGGGTGGAGCAGGACGGGACTTGCTGGGGACTGAGTGGGATTTGTAATTGTGCTCCCTGCTGGCGATGGGAGCAGCAGGCTCAAAGAAGGCTGGGCATGAGCTGCTATAGGGTTCTGGGAGGGGTGGAGACCAGGCACCTGTGATCTAGGGCTAATCCTGCCTCTGTTTCCCCTCCCATCTCCCCTGTCCCGTGGTTTCTAGATATTCATCTGAGCAGGGCAGGGCCTGTTTTACCGCACAGGCAGTGTCTGGGGCACCCTTGGGTGACTCTTGTGATGGGCATTGCCATCTTCAGTGACACCACCTGTCCAGGGCTTGGGGTGCCAGGTGACGCTTGACATTGAGGGCAACCAAACCAAACTCTGCTCCCTGTGCTTGCCAAATCTGTAGGGAGAGCAGCTGGGGCAAAAACTGTAGCAAAGTTGGAGCTGTGGCTTGCGTGGGGAATGAACGCTGGGGTGATGAATGGGAACTTGGCCCCGGGTGCGATGGGGTCCCAGTGGTGATCCCCTTCCCCGCAGAAAGTCACTCCAGCAGTGCTGCCAGCGGTCGCGGGGCTCCGAAAGGGTTAATGGCTGCTCGTCTGTCATGGAACCTGAAGCCTTCCCGAGCAGAGCCCCTCCGGCCGGGAGCAGCGTGGCCTTACGGTGCACCCTGGATGGACGGACAGGCGGTGGGAGAACTACAATCCCCGGCAGGGAGCAAACCCCCGGGGTGTGCCGGGACTGGTAGTCCGGGGCCTGGCGTGGGGGTCCCCGCTGCTACTCATGGCTGGGGCGGGGGGACCCGGAGGGAATGTGCCGGCTCGGGGAGGAGCCAGCGTGTTCACCCACTTTGTTGTTAAATACCTTAAAGGAGCAGTGGCTGTGCCCGAGCGAGCTCCCTGGCGGAGCCGCGCAACCCGGGCTGTGGGCTTTTTAAAGATAAAAATCACTCGCGTGGCCTCCCTTATTAACGACATCTCCCGCTCTCAGTAACTCCTTCGGCGCCTGGGCATCGCCAGCCGGAGCGGTGCTGGGCCCGCCCGCCGCGGGGCTGCTGCGCGGCGCTGGACCGCTCTGGTCCTGCATCCCCGCCTGAGCATCCTCCTCCCGGCGCTCTCTGCCTGGGAGCCCGGCTCTGCCGTGGTGTGGGTTCCGAACCCCCAGCGCTCTTCATGCCACGGAAAATCTGTTTCCTTTCAGGGGAGACATCCCCTCTCATGGTCGCCTCAGATAAAGAGCGCTGGAGAGAAATGTGGAGTAGCGACAACGTGGGCAGCGCGACAGATTTCTCCTGCCACTGTGGCACAGTCGTGACCTGGAGATTTCTTCCTCCCTCCGGCATAATTCAGTCTAGCACCCGGTGCCTCCAGCTAAACACCCTGGCCCGGCCCTGGCATGTGCCCAGCAGACACCCACATCAAAGCCACCGCGGCTTTCCTGGCCCCTCGCCAGCAGCTACCTCTAGACAGCTTGTGCAAACCTGGAGGGAGATGACTGCGGAGCATCCAGCCCTCAGCAGCTCCCGCCTGCTGTGGGGCAGCCGGGGCTGGCTTGGGTGTGTGGTGGGAGCCACAGCTGGGTGGGTGATCCCCTACTGGGATCGTGATGGTGATGCCTGTGAAACATCTGCCCCAGCGAAGCTGGGCAGCTGTGGGCTTGCACTGGCTGCTTTTAATTGCTTTGTCCCTGCGTCCCTGAGCTGGTGGTCATTGCCTACATGCCCCTCTGAGCCTCGGCAGCAGGGGATGAAATCTTTCTGGCAGGTGAATGTGCTGGAGAGGGGATGCTGGAGTGCAGCACGGGAGACTTGCTGACTGGAAAAGCAGGAATAACCACCCTAACGCAACTGGTGTGGGGGGGCTGTGGCTCTGCCGGGAGCTGGCAGCTGAGCTGGCTGATGCTGGGTGATGCTCTGGGGCAGGTGGCTCAGGCCTGCCTTTCCTTCCCAGGGTCACACACTGTGGTTCACCTGTGGGTTGTCACCAGCATGAAGGCAAGGGGAGGGACTGGGTGGCAGAGCTGAGCCCAATGCTCTTGGCTGAGCCTTTCACTCCTGGGCTTTTGGGTGCAGCTCAGCCTCCTCACAGCCTGGGTGTTTGCCTGCTGAGGGGCTGTACTCGATCCTTTTTCCTTCATGGGTGTGTGTTCTGGAGACAGCATTGGGAACACATGCTCCTGCCTGGAACTGGGCTCCAACTGGTCCATGCTATGAGTTCAGGATGGTGCCCAAAATGCTTCCAGCCTGGTGACTGGTTCGGCATGACTGGCAGTGGGCAGAGCTGCTGGTCTTGTTTGGTTTTGGAGTTGTCTGGGTGAAATTTGTAACCAGAACAGAGGAACTCTTCCCTGGGGTGCAGAAAGCTCATGGTGTATGTGTGACATGGTGGGAACAGAAGGGCTAAAGCCCATTAGAGCTTTTGTCTGTAGAGAGACCTGCAGTGCCTGGACCCAGCTGCCCTGTGTGCAGGGACTCATGTGGTTGGGTGCTGGTGCACAACCCGTGCAGCTGTGACCTCTTGGACACGTTGAGGGCAGCAGAAACTCCCTTCTGGGCTGCAGCAGAGTCTGCATCACATCCTTTTCCATGCAAAAGGAGACCATGGAGTGGGAGACGCTGCCTGTGGTGAGCTGCTGGCTGCTGCATCCAGCAAGGAACCTCGGCTGCAGGGAGTCCATGATGCTACTGTGCTGTGGATGCAGCCAGCCTGCTGCCTCAGGGATGCTGAGACAAGCAGCCCCAAGGGGTCCTGCCCTGTGGCTGTGGCCAGTTCACAGCAGTCTGTGGAAGCACCAGTGCAACCTTTATGTGATCTGGGAACAGAGAGGATCCTATGGGGTTCAGGGAAGATGGTAGGGGCTCAGTCTAACACCTCCTGCTGTGCCTGTCTGCTTCCAGATTCTATTCATGGGCCAGGTGAGGTGGTGGGTGCTGCGTATTGGGCTGGACCTTGGTCCAGTCACTCACTCCTGTGCTCCCTGCGCTCCTTGGTGCTGCAATGTTGACAAGTTGCTGTCTTGCAAACAGCTCCTGTATATGTGTGTGCTGTGCCTGGCCCAGCCAGGATCTGCCTACATGGCTGTGTGAACCCTGATGCAGCATTTAGGGAGGAATTAGGGGCTCCATAAAGACCTGGTGAAGCTCTGTGGTGGAGAAGGGCACAGGAAACCTCTCCTACAGGCCTGTCTTAGCTCTGTTGCTTATTCCTTTTTGCTTTTCATCCCTTGCCTGCCATTTGGGAGCCTCGTACCAGCAGCCTCACAGCTGCCTAACATGTTGTGATGGTTGTGTTGCAGTAGGTGCCTCTGAAGAGCCCTGCACTGAGGCTGCTGAGGTGTGCACCCCTCCGCACCCCTCGAGCTGATTGCTTCTGACACAGTCCTGCTCAGACTAAGGCTGAGCCTGGACCCTTCCTGTCTGATGGTGGAGTAGAAGCCCTGAAGGGTGAAATGCAGCTGCTGGAGGAGGCAGCAGGAGCTGTGGGCTGGGGGTATTGGAGGTGAAGCTGCTTGCCAACAGCTGCTGGGTGCAGCAGCACTTTGTGCACTGTGTGACTTTCCCATGTGCACAGGCTTCCCAAGGCTGAAGGGAACTTTGGCTCTGGCAAGGGTAGAAATGAAACGTGGATAACATTGCTAGGCTAGCGTTGCTAGAGGAATTAAGAACCAAGCAACTGCATCCATAGGAACCTCAGTTCTTCCCTTATCCCCTTGCACATCGAAGTTAATTGCATTTCCAACTGACACATCAAGCTGTCCTGCCACAGTCATCTGTGGCAAAGTCAGTGCATCGTGGTTGCTCTGGGATATAAACCTCACCTCTGGTGTCTTGCTCTCTTGGGGGATAACGTCTTTCCCAGGGCTGTTTGTGCTATGGTCAGGTCTTAGGAGCCCAGGGCTCAAGCTGAGTTGTGTTGTCAGGTCTTTACGGGTATCTCTTGAAGGTGAGACTTGTCAGGCTTAAGCAGTGGATGAAATTTTTTTAATGGGTGTTCAGCAGCCACTGTGGAGATGCTTAAGGGCATAAATTTTTTAAGAGCGTAATGGATGTTAAGCTCTCAAAAATAAATCCTAAGTCTCTCTAGCCTGTGTTTCCCAAGGTATTGGCGGCTAGCTTAAAATGAGAGAGCAAGTGAAATGAAATAAAAGGCTTTTAGATGGTGCAGATCACCAGTGTGGAGCTTCTGCTTTCTTTGTGTGTCTGAGTTAGCATTTCAGGATGCTGAGGGTCAGGACAGGGAGGTCTTAATCCCTGGTGGGTGCTTTGGGAACCCAGACTGGAGAGCAGAGTTTAAGGGTTTTCCCCACACCAGAAAAACAGGTAGGGCAGGGTGGGCAATGCTAGGTGCTAAAACCTCTGGCCCAGAAGACTTAGTGATGGCAGCCAGAGACTGGTCCAAAACTGTGTGGAGGTTCTCTTGGTGAAGCAGAGCCAACAGAGTCTGAGTGTGGGAGATGGGCTGGTGCCTTCCTCCTTCCAGCAAGGGGCAGGAAGACCAGGACAGAGCAGCTCTGTGCAAACAATTCCAGGGAGATGACAATGACAATTTTCCCGTGGAAGTGACAGCCCTGTGCAGGGGTTTCCCCCTGTCCTTGTTGCACCAGAAGCTGGGACGGCAGGAAGGAGATACACCCTGCTGGCTGGTGCAGTGCCCCAGTGCTGGAAAATGGGGAGGAACTGGCTTCATCATTCCCCAGCCACTGTTACCCCCAGGCTGGGAATCAGAGTCACTCATCTCTCTCCAGACACAGCGATGGGAAGGAGGTGAAAGAACACTGTGCTGGCATGGGCAGTGCTGCCAAGGGTGCCAGGAAGCAACAGCCCAAAACTTGCTTGATGTTGTTTTCTTCTTCCATCTCTGGAGAAGGGAGGACTGCAGCTCCAGGAGCATGGAACTCATGCTTGTCTCCTCCTGCCCAGAGGGGCTGGCTCTGAGAAACTGGGAGCAGCCCTGATCCCGTGCAGAACCCTGGGAGGTGGCATGAATGCGAGCACTGGCATCCTGCAGCACTGCACTCTTGTGTTGTTCATGCCAGCTTCCCTCCCCAGTCTGGTTGGAAATGCTTCTGCATTCCCCGTGAGGTCAGCTCTGCTCGCTGAGGTCAGCTTGTACCTGCTGAGGGCTTGGCCCCATTTTATAGAGCTTTTCCATGAGGTGTGCCCTGCAAATCCCCTCCCCTGGGCTGTGGTAACAGTGCTTGGAGATGAGTGGTGTTGGTGCCTTCAGAAGGCTGAGGAAGCTGAGGTGCTGGGTGATTTGCACCTGGAGTTTCTGCTCCTTTCTGCACTGTGGTTGGGTTTAGAGGCAGGTGTTGACCCAGTCTGAGGTGACAGGTTCAGAAACATCAAGTTGTGTGTGCCTTGATGGCAGGAAGAAGTAAGAAAAGTGGAAGATTTGGAAACAACCAGGGAAAAAGTATTCCTTGAAGTATGGGTTGATGCAGAAATGTTACCTGCTGCTTTTCTAGTTCAGCCTAACCCTGTTCCTCAGTTCTGGTAGTGATTGGTGTGTAATAATGGGAATAGGAAAAACATATATTTCTGATGTGGACTGGGTCTGCTTAAAGGGCTGTTGTTTATGGAGTCTGACTGCCTTCCTTCATTCCAGAGGCACCTCTGGATTCTCTGTCCCATCACAGCTAAGCCAAGGGACAAAAGGCTGTATCTTCCCCTCTTTCCTGACCGCTGTGAGGGTCAGGACTCCTGCTGCTCCTTGAAAACACAAGGTGCATCTGCACCAAGAGCCTCTGGCAGGAAGCTGGCACAGGATGCGCCTCCTTGCTCTGTTTTGCACATTCAGATTTTCTTTCCTGCTTCTCCAGCCCTCTCCAAGCACCGCTCACCCCTGCTTGGGCTGGCAGAGCATTTCTGGGTGATTGCTGCTGGAGCGATTGGAGGTGGGAGAACATCCTCCTACCCAGCACAAGTTTGCAAGTTCTCTGGCCTCCCAGCTGCTCTGGCTGCTGCTGCCTCTTGCGGGAGGACAGGAGGGACTGAGCAGGGGGTCTCTTCTCTTTGGCACAGCTGCACTGGGGCTCTCTGGGGCTCCCAGGAACCAGGCATGACAGCTCTTCCCCAGATGGAGGATGGGACCCTCGGGGTATTGGCCGTCTGCTGCTTTGCTGCCCCAAAAAAGCCTGAAGGCTATTTTGTGCTGCTGCTCTGCTGTTATGCATTGAATTGCACCAAATCCCATGCTCCCCTCTGTTATCCCTGAAGATGGATGCAGATGACTCCCCTCCTGACATGTGCGTGATCTGTGCGCGCTTGGCTCCCCTCTCTTCCTGGGCAGCTGGCAGGTTATTTTTGGTTCTGGAGCGGCCCAGATCTGGTTTCTGCTGGGGTGAGTCCCTGCCCAGCTCACCTCTTGCATCCCCCGGGCTTGTGGGAGGTGAGGAGCACTATCTTCCCTCGCTGATGTGTCAGCTGGAGCCAGCAGGGATGCTCCAGTACTCTGCTGCTGAAGGGCTGGTCTGGCATCTCTGTGGAATGGCTGAGAGAAGGGGACATTGGTCAGGTCTATGGGGACTCACCTGGATATGGTGGCCCAGGAAACCTGATCTGTGGGCCTCTTTGGGAGGAAAGGGATGGGCAGGAGCAGCTGGTGCTGTCGCAGGGCTTGGAAATCCAAGCCAACACCTCGTCACGTGCACCCCTCTTGGCTCACAGGCTGGAGGAACAGCAGCCCCCTTCCCTTGGCTCCTGGTCTCCTGCCAGTGTCCTGCAGTGAAAGCCCCTTTAGAAGGGCATTGGGGGGGCTGAAGGGTTTGCTGGGGACAGCCCTGGGGAGATGCTGAGGACCTCCTGCCCTGGGTCTCCTTGGGAACGCTTCACAGTGAGAAATATGGGTACTGCCATGTAGCTACCTCACCTGCAAGGCTGCTCCTTCCCTCAAGCCCCCCTGCAACTTCAGCCCTTTCTTAAAACCAAGGTTTGTCCCAGCAATCCTGGAGCAGGGGTTTATTCCACTGCAACAGGATGCTGCTCAAAGCATCCTCTCCACATCTGCGTGGTGGGGTTTTTGGAGGTCCCTGCGTACCTGGGGGGGGGGGACAGAGGGCAAATGCAATCAAAGAAATGGTTTTCATGTTAGTCACAGGCTAAATATTTGCCGGGCAGCATGGGCTGTGTGGGAAAGTGAGGCTGCTTGTTTCTCTGTGCCCAGCTGGCTCTGTAGGCTGGTGGAGCTGAAGACCTTGCTGGAGGTGAACATCTTGGTTGAACTGAGTGTGGTATTTTGAGAGCAGGTATCCACAGTGGATGTGTGTTCCCAACTGCATTGCTGGCACTGTGTTCAGAAGTCGTTATTCAAAGCTTTTAGTAGGCTGGTGTCCTGTTTATTCCAGTATTTGGTCCTATGCTCTGTACAAGTGCTTGAGAGCCTGTGTGCCTGGCAGTGAAGGTGGGGTTAGAGCCCCTTCCCAGGCAGCGCTGGCTGCCATGGCTAAGGACACTGCATCCAAACAATGCTGGGGAGTGTGGGACTAAAATCATGGCACATGTACTTGTAAGGTGGTGGCTGGCAGAAATGGGCTGCCAGAGATTCTGCAGGTCAGCCTGGGTATCAGAGCTGCCCTGAGGTATCCTGGGCATCAGGAGAGGCTGAAGCACTCCCTGTCCAGTGCTTCACAACCTCAATGGCACAGCTTTTTCTCACTGAAAACTGTGCCTTTTCCTCTGGGGAGGGAGCATCCACACATCCTCCCACGCTCCTGCACATCCCCTTTCAACAAAATGCCGCTCTGACGTTTCTCTCTGCTCCTGGCAGGGAGTGAAGCTGTTTCCAGTCCCTGACTGGGGCTCATGGTATAGGCACACAGGTCTGGGCTCTTGTGCTCTGAGCATCCTCCTTTTCCTCTCTGTGTGGGGTTTCTGACTCACCTCTCAGGACCAGCTTGGCTCCTAACTCTGCAAAACTGGCTCCTGCCAGCTCTTCTGTGGGAGAGCTCCTCTCCCCATGAAGCCTGAGGGTCTCATGCCACTGAAAACAGAACCAAATCAACTGTGAATAGGCTTTAACTTACTATTCAGGAATACAATAGAAAATCAAAGAGATGCTACATCTCCTTCGACTGTCTGTGTGCCTGGTTTTCTTTGTTGCAGGTGACTGAGGGAAAGAAAATAGGTTTGTTATGAAAGCACCAGGTCCAAACTGCCCTGCTCTGGCAATCTGGAAACCAGGAGATGTGGAGGTGCTGGCTTGTGTGCACCAGGGCTGCTGTGGGTGGCAGCAGTGCGAGGCTGGGGCTGGTGGCTCTGTTGCCCCAAGTTGGCTCTGCAGGGTGCAGAGAGTACCTGAGCTCTGTACAGCACAGCAGGTTTGGTGTGGGTGGCTTTGTCCAGCCTTCATCCCCACCCAAGTCCTTGCAGGGAACAAGATGCCTCCTCGTGCCTCCTGCTTTTTGGCTGTACAACATGGAGCACATCTTCTGCCTCTGTGCTGCTGGTCTGATCTCCTTCTTCCTTGGTCTTGCCACTCTGGTGGGCACAGCCTTTGGCAAAAATCAACCAGACCAAGAATGGAATCCAAATGCACAAAGCAAAATATTTGGTGTGAGGAATCCTAGGGCTGTTCTGTGCCACCAAGATGATGTCTCATGGGATGTGTGGTAGGGCCACAAAGCTGCTGTCAGGGATGTAGTGCTGAGCAGGCAGGAGGTAAGGTATTCTCTCTCCTTCCTGCAGAGCTGAATTCCAGGAACTCTACTTTCAGAGTGGGCTTGTTGGCAGGGGGCTGAATCCCAACCCTGCAACCCCCCTGAGCTCCACCTCCAAAATGTCATCTCTGGCTTAGCTGCTGCACAAGCCATGGACAGACAAACAGACATCCCCTGCCGCACGGGTCTCGGGAGGGGAGGCAGCGGGATGGTTGCATCCTTTGCGAGTGCTGGACTCCTCAGGCCCCACGCGAGCTCCTGCCAGCCCCGGGTGTGGGTGCAGGCAGCAGCCTGTGGTTAGGCAGCACATTGGACCTGAATGCGATGTGAACTCAGGCTTCCCTTTTGAAGTTTGACACCCGGGATTTTCCCCACCCACCAGGAGGACTGGTGAAGACAAAAAGAGCAGAAAAGAAAAAGGGGGTGGAGGGGGGAAACCCTCTTTAAACTGCTGGTGAGGGCATGTCAAGGAGGCTGAAGCTGAAGGGGCTGTGGGGGAGGGCTTGGTGCGTGTCTATCTGGCCGGCCAGCTCTGACTCACCAACATGTGCAGGTACAGCCCTGCTGCAGCCAGGTTTCGGGTTGAGCCTCGCTCGCCCGGCAATGCCGAGAGGGGTTTGCAGAGGCAGGAGGGAAGCAGAGAAAGGGAAGAGCTATTGCAGCTTCACAGTGTGTGATGGCCCTGAATTGTGTCCCCTCTGTTGGCCTTTGCAATCATCCCCCTTCCCCTGCACCCCAGCCTTGGAGGAACCAAGAAGGGTCCATCCCACCTTGGGGGAACCAAGAGAGCTGGGATCTGGTCCCACTGATGTAAAGGCTGCAGGATTAGGCTGTCCTAAACAACAAAGCTTTGCTTCGCCTGTCAGACAGATACCCCAGGGGCAGACTGGAAGGGTGTGGAGTGGAGGCTTCTCTTTGCAGAGGTAGGATGGGAATGTTTTCTGGTCCTGCCTGTCTGGTTTAACACTCCCAGCTGGGGCTTGGATGATCCAAAAGGGAGCTTAATCTGAGATGCAAGGCTATGCCTTATTATTATTTAAAACTTCTAAAGCTTGAAGCTGCAAAGCTGTGACTTGGGCCCAGATTCACCTGATAGACCCAATCTGCCAGGGATGGAGTGGTGGACAAAGGTTGGATATGATGCCTGTTTGTGGAGGGTTGTGCCGGTGCAGTTCCAAACAAGACCTGCACTAGCAGCATCAAGATCCCACCCTGTCCCTCATCTCCACCCAGCTGTATGCCTCAGCTTTTGGTTTGAAGTCCAAGTTTAAGAGGTTGAATGTGGCTGCTTTTAGTGTGCCCAAACCCGGGTTTGACTCACATGGTGTGTGCTCATCTCTCTGGAGAGAAAAGGATGTTTTGTGAGTCTGATTGTGACCAGATGGGTCCTGGAGGATCTGCTGGAACTCACCAGAGCCCTGAGCAATGCCTGCACCTGTACAAAGTGACGCTTGGTCCAGCTTGTATTTCAGCACCAGGAGAACAGACAACTGAAATTCCAGTCCCCAACACCATCCTTTACCTCATCCTGCCTGGTGGGAGGGGAAGGTGTTCTTGCCAGAGCTGCTTTCACCAGAAATGACCCTATGCCAACAGCACCAAGTGGAGGAGGGGGTTTATGACCAGATGATGTGAGATGTTCCAGTGGGAGCTCACAGCAGCTCAGAACAGCCACCCTTTCTGTGATTGCCCATAAGGTTAAGCCCAGAGGAGTTTCACAGGGAATACTTCCAGCTCCTAGAGCTGCAAGGAACTGCTGGTGTATTCTGTGCTTCAGAAGGACAAATAGCTGGGGTGTTGCCTGTGACAGTGGTGTCAGGACCATGCCAAGCTTTGCAGGAGGTCCCTACTTGATGAGGTGAGCCCACCCATCCGCAGCAGGAGGAGAAGGGCTTTGTAGTCTTGAGGCAGCTGGGGTTTGGCTGTACTGTCATTCCAAAAGCTTGGGTCCCTTCCTCTTCCCTCCTTCCTGGCTGTGCCTGGCCATCACAAGGCCATGTGTTCTTGCTGCAGACTATGGGGTTTAGCCTCGTGATTTTGGCCCTCCAAATGTTATGGTCCACTACTCCTCTGGGAGCTTGCAACCTGCTGCACAGCAGAACTGCCTGGCTTTGCCTGAAGGTGTCCTGCCCTTGGCGCCACAGCCATGCCAGATGCCAAAGTCTGGAGAGCAGCAATGAAATCACTATTTCAGCTGGAGTTACTTGCTCCTGCTCTCATGGGAGGGATGCCATGTACCAGTTGCTGGCTGCAAGAGCTGTGTGAGTGCACAGCCAAAGGAGAGAGCTGCTGAGATGCCTACTAGAGGGAAACAGCAATTCCCCTCTCTCGATTCTGGGGCTGTGAACCACACAATGAGGGAGGGAGGTGGCCATTCCACCAACAGGTTAAAAGAAATGTGCCAGGATCCTGCTGCCTTCTGTAGCTGGGGTAGGGGAGGGAGGGAGGAAGCTGTTTGTGCAGTTGTTCATAAAAATCAAATGTGAAAGGAGTGGGAATGCTGCGGCACAGCAGAGGGCATCTCGGAGGGGAACCTGTGTGCCACCTGCACGAGGTCCATCAGCCTCCTCCTGGCTCAGATGCTGAGCTCAGCACTGCTGAGACACAGGGAATAGTGTCCCCTGAAACCCCCTCCCTCTCCCCACACAGCATGGCTGAGGGTTTGCAGCAAAACCGAAAAATGCCTCATCCTAGAACTGTGCCTTCTGCCAACTTCTCTTATCAGACCCCGTGCGTTTGCCTAAAGCCAGTAGCTGTAGGGCTGGGGCTGGGGAACAGCCTGCTTTTACACTGCTCTCTCGCCTGCAGCCTGTTTGCATTCATGATTGCATCCGTGCATTAAAGTGCTTTGAGCTCCTCGTTACCAAAGTGCAGAGTCTGAGTTTTAACGAGCCACCCGTGGGAGCTGGGACTGGGAGAGACGAGCTGCCGTCCTGCTGAACCGCGGCAGAGCTTGACAACAGGCACCGCTGCCTGGAAACGGTGGGCAAAGGCTTTATTGACCACTGGAGGTCACTTTTTCAATAATGCAGTACAATCCAACTTTATTTTGTCAGTACCTTTCATGCAGGCTGCTTCTGAGCTGCTCAGCAGATGCAGTGCAAAGGCAGGGAGAGGAAAGACTTCTGGAGCTGGGGAAGTGGAGGCTGCTCAGCAGCACAGGATGCAGAGAAGGTTCTCGTGCCTCAGCAAAGAGCCAGAGGAGGAGAACAGAAAATGAAGCAGCCTGAATGCTGCTTCCCTGAACTGTAGATGCACCTTCAGGCTCTTCATAAGTGAGGGAGTGTGTTTGGTGCTGGGGGGCTGGAGGAGGGGTGGGGGTTGCAGGAGGGTGCCGCGGGGGTGGCAGGTTGGTGCAGGTGGGGCTGGATGCTGTGCAGAGAAGGTCATCCAGCATTTCTCAGCTCGAGACAGGCAGTTGTTGGGAAATGAAGGCCCTACAGCAGCATGGTCAGGAATCCAGCTTGCTGCAGCTGTTTGCTCTCCTAGAGTGAAGGAGCTTCAGAAACCCTCTGATTTCAGCTTACAAAAGAGGCTGGACGTGGGCAGGCTCAGGCCAACTCTGAGCCAGGAATTGTGCCTGAATCATGTTCCTTTGCTCCCTGTGTGGTGCTGAGCTGTCCTTGGGAGGGGACTGTGATGTCCTGCCTGAGCTGCCTGCCTGCTCCAGGCATCAAGGCGAGATTTCTGCCCAGATTAAAACCCCATAAGGGCTTGATCAGGCTCCTGCTCCCAGTCCTGAATGCTGTCCTTGGACAGGAAGAGCTGTGGGGGACTGTGAGACACAGTCCTTTTGGGGTGCCTTTGGTCACCCCAAAATCCCATGCAGGAGTGAGAAGGGACATCCTAGGACTCTCTGATGCTGGCAGCTGCTGCTTTTGTGAAAGAACTGGGAGGGTCTGTGTGCTGGGAGGAGCAGTGTCCAGGAGCACGGAAAGGGATGAAGGCTGGAGGTGGAAAGCCCAGCCAAAAGCCTTTGCTAAGGAGTCGTTTCTTTTTGCCATGTAGAAAGTTGGTTGGGAAGCTGGCTGTGCTGGAGCTGCTGTGTGGGAACCACTTTTCCTTGATGCCCTTTGGTGTTCAGGCTCACCCAGGGCCATGAGTGGCCAGAGGTGCCCTGGAGGGTCCTTGTGTCCAGGCTACAGACCCCTAGGACAGACAACAGCGTTACCTTTTGTGATGATGCTTGTTCAATTTGCCACCCTCGACTCTTTATTCTGGATTAGCTGGTTTAGAAGGTGATGTTTCCATCATCATCAAAATGAGCAGTTCTGAGGATTTTGGCTGACTTGATGTTATCATTTCTCTTTGAGAGGTGGGAAAGGAATAACTGTTTTTCACATCTGTTTCTTCTACAGCTTGGGCAGGAAGGGGCTGGGTTTGCATGGAAATGACAGTGTTGTGCTTGGAGACCCTGGGTCTGGGCTGGGAATTGCTGCTGTTGCTCTCCCCAGATTGCTGCAGGACCTGGACACATGTGAGGACTGTGAGCATTTAACCACCACAGCAGATGGGACTCAAGACACGTCAGAGCAAATATTTGAAGATCCATTTTTATAAAGCCACTTTTTGGCCTATAAACCACCCTCCCCACAGCTCCCAGCGCCCATCGCTGTGAACTCCACAGTTCACTGCTCCTGCTGCTCAAGCCCTGCTGCCAACTGGCAGGGCCCAGAAACGTGCTGCCTTGGTTTAGCACTGGATTTTTCTCCTTTCCCCCAAACCCAGGATTTTATTTTATTTGTTTGTTTGTTTTATTTATGGAAGGGATTTTCCTGCTCTTGGCAGAGAGGAACGGGAAGTGATTGCTCTAACGAGGGAGGGTGTATCCTCCTTGCTGTCCAGCCCCATCCCTGTCTCCTTGCTCAAGCAAAAATTTTTACTGCCTTGGCTGTTGCTGGAGAAGCACATGGTGAATCTTTTGTGCTGGAGGCAGGAGCACTCCTTCCCTGAGCTGTTCCCCAGCCCCTGTTCTAGGACTGTTTAGAAGATGGGGATGGGTTAATGTTGTTGGAGGGGAGCTCTAAGTGTCCCTTTTCTACCATTACAACCTTTTGCAAGGGTTTATCGGATCAGACAGACTCCAAGGCTCAGTGACATGTAGCCAAATACTGGTGGATGTCTTCCTGCTGCCTCAAATTCATTTTGCAAAAGGCTGAACTGAGGAACATGTGTCCAGGGGGTGGCAAGGCTTGGACCTTGCGTCCCTTTTGCTCCAGAACACATCAGGGACAGGTGCCAGGTTCCCAGAAATGATCCTGGCCTTGTTTACACAGTGTAGAGCACTTTCCAGTTTGCTCTTCCCTTTGCCGCTTTGTCTTTCAGCCTGGGCCCCATGGAGCCAAGAACTGACGTGGCTGCTAACACAGGCAGCTCTGCTCCTGAATGAGCAAAAGAAAAATAAATAGCATCTCAAATTGCAGCTTGTGTGCAATGGGCCAGATTCCTGCCCTCTTTCCAGCCCTGAGACTTGGGGTAGTTACTTCTGACTTGATTTTGCTGTGAAAGTAAGATGGTCCCTGAGCCCAGGGACATGTTGGGATAGAATCAATTTAATCTCCCAATGCTTCCCTTTCTGCCTTGTATTAAAAGCTGCTCAAACTCTCCTAGGAGAGCTGCTAACATAACTCACTGGTGTCTTTGCAGTGCTTGGAGATCCTCAGATGTGAGCGGTTAATGGTTGGACTTGATGATCTTACAGGTCTTTTCCAACCTAAACGATTCTATGATTCTATGGTTACAGAAGCTTTTAATAGCACTTCACTCCTCTGGAACGAAGTCCAAAGCAAGGGGAAATTCACAGCTGATAAGAAAAGCCATGTTGGTGCACTGGGTTAAACCCAGCATTGTGCCCTCTAATTATGCAGCGGTGGCCTGGGCTGCTGGAGTAACCGGGGAAGACAGGATGGTTGTGCTCGGCTGGAGAGAGCCAGGGCTTGATTTAGTGCCTGTTGAGATCAAGGGGCCTTTGATTTCAATGGGTATTGAATCAGGCACTGCAATATCAAATAGGCTAATCAGATAATAACTTCAGATTGTCTGACATAGATTCGTGTCCCTGAGTTGGGGCAGGCAGAGTAAATTGGGCAGCCAGCTGGGCAAGGCTGTGAGCTGTGGGCTGACGGCTTGTCCCTAATGAACGGGATGTCCAGTAATGGACTGGTGGCAAAGATGGTCTGGTAGCTGCGATGGGATATGGGTCAGGCACCAGGAGATCCAGCATGGGCCTGCGCCCCTCTCCCACCTTACTCCTGGGTGGGAGTTAATGCAGGGCTGGTGTGCAGGATAATGGCTACAGAAGCTAAAGAGGGGGAGAAATTTGGGGTGATCTTGCATTTCCAGGCTTCTGCATGCTTCCTGCAAGACAGGATTTGGGGTTTTTTGCAGCCCTTGGTGTATCAAGCGGACACCTGGAATAGTTTCTGCTGTACATGGGAGGACTGGGCACAGGAAAAGGTGGGATGTAATGGGATGCTGATGATTGTGGTGCATTGACCCTATTTCAATGCCAGGTGCTCACCAAAGCCACTCTGTCACTCCCATCCTCAGCTGGACAGGGTGGAGAAAATACAACTTAAGGCTCACGGGGGTGAAATAAGGGCAGGGAGACATTGCTCACCAGTTACTGCCATAGGTAAAACAGACTCGACTTGGAGAAATTAGTTTAATTTATCACCAATCAAATCAGAGTAGGATAATGAGAAATAAAAACTAAATCTTAAAACACTTTCTGCCCCACCCCTCCCTTTTCCCTGGGCTTAACTTCACTCTCAAATTATTTACCTCTTCCCCCCAGCAGTGGATGGGGACAGGGAAAGGGGACTGCAGTCAGTGCATCACATACTGTCTCTGTGGCTTCTTCCTCCTCTGAGAGAGGACTCCTTACACTTCTCCTCTGCTCCAGTGTGGTGTCCCTCCCACCGGAGACAGTCCTGCGTGAACTGCTCCAATGTGAGTCCTCCCCATGGGCTGCAGTTCTTAATGAACTGCTCCAGTGTGGGTCCCTTCCATGGAGTCCCAAGTACTGCCAACAAATCGGTTCCACATAGGCTTCTCTCTCCATGGAGCTGCAGCTCCTGCCAGGAGCCTGTTCCAGCATGGACTTCCCATGGGGTCACATCCTCCTTTGGGCATCCCCCTGCTCTGGCATGGGGTTCTCAATAAGCTGCAGGTGGATCTGTGCACCCCTGTGGACCTTCATGGGCTGCAGAGGCACAGCTGCCTCACCATGTCTTGTACCACAGGCTGCAGGGGAATCTCAGCTCCAGTGCCTGGAGCATCTCCTCCCACTCCTTCACCGACCTTAGGGTCTGCAGAGCTCATGTATTCTCATTCTTCTCTTTGGCAGCAGTTGCTCTGGGTTTTTTGCTAGATTTTTTCCCCTCCATTTCTTAAGTATCCCTCTGGCTTTGTCTAGCAGTTGGGTCTTAAATCACAAGGTCTAATTCTGAAGCTTGTTCTATTTTGTTTTCCTGTGGTTGGGGGAAAATACCTGTAGTGTCCCACTCTGTGTGTGTTATGTGATGTCTAAGCTGAGTTTGAGCCCTATCCTGTCCCACAATTGCTCTCTGTGGCTGCAGGAATGTTATCTCTGAGGTCTGCACCTGCCCTGATAGACTTGGCTGGAAGTGGGTCAGTAGGTTTAAAAGTTCTGGGAAGACATGTTGTGATTGTATCAGCGTCACACCATAAAAGAAACAGGCTTGAAGTGAAATTCAAGGCAACAACGAAAACTTGGAGAGGAACGGAGAGACGAGGCAGTGGATCAGCAGATGCAGAAATCCCTCTGGGTCCTATCAAGTGTTTTGCCAGTGTTAAATGCTGAGTAAAATATAGTGTCTGAGAGATCAGATCACTGGGTATTCCCTCCGGATGGGGAGATCCCGGGTCGAATATCTCTTTGGTGAGTCATCTTCTGGAGCTGTCAGAGCAGAGATCTGGCATGGGGTTATCGCTGGGTCCGACTGGCTGCTGGAGGTGACGTTGCTTCCAGGCTACTTGGGCAATCCTACTTGAAGAAGGCACATAAATAGCATCATCCTGCTCTCTGCTACTAAAGCTCTGTTTCCTGAATGCTTGGATTCAGCAACAGCAAATGAAACCCTTCTGGGATGGCCTGAGAGGGTGTTTACAGGGAAAGGGGTAACCAGAGGAGTTTTGGTAGGAGCATGCTCTGCTGCCTTTGCCTCCAGCAGGGCTTGGGGAAGGACAGCCCACAAAACTTCTTTAACAGAAGCATCTCGGGCATTTGGAAGACCCATTGAAGGTCTCCCAGGTTTCCAGCCACATTTGGCTGTTTTGCTAGATTTTCCTCTGTGAGCTGAGAGGTGGGTCACTGGCAGCCAAAAACATAAGAGATCCATACAGGGGAAAGAAGCAATTGCTAAATGACCTTCATGAAAGATGCTGAAGGGCATGTGTGGCACAGGGAGGTATCAAGTCAATGTGAGAGAAATCCTTCAAGGAAAGCCTGTGAAAGAGTTGGTCCAGTTTGATTTTTTTCTTGGCTTTTTCCTTTAATCCCTCACCATGACTCTTACAAAGAGGGATTTGGATGTGAAAAGACTGTCTTGTGTTGCACGAAGAACATGATGGGAGGGAGAGGACTGTGCAGCCTTCATGGCTCTCTTTACAGCCTTCATGGTGCTGTGGTCTTCTCCAAGTCTGGTCTGGGGACATGCTGTACGGAAGAGTTCCCTACTGCCTTTCTCCCTGGTTTTGGGGAGTTGTGTGACAGTTGTAGCTGATCTTGGGGTCTGCTTGTCTACATTCTTCATTTGGGATCGTTTGAGACAGTCCGTGTGGACAGCATGAGCGTTGTAGATACTCCATTTGAAAAGCTGTAAAATTACTGGGAGAAGGAGTGGGTTTTAATTGTATCTCCTGCAGTAAATCAGCACATGCTGGGCCTCCCTGCCCCCATGGGGACATGTGTTCAAGGGAGAATCCCAACCACCCTTTGCTTTACTGGTCCCTGCTCAGGTCTGTCCAGCCTTGCACCAGAACTGGTGCTCTTTAAACACCAGGAGTGTTGTCTGAAGCAGTCAGCAACGCTGGGCTCGCCTGTGCTGGGCTGCTCTGTGACTTCACTGCTCCGAGTACAGACAGCAAGCTGTTCCTGCGTGTGGGCTACCGGCACTGCCAGGAAAGCTATTCTCATTCAGGAGACAGAAATGAGCTGTGCAAAAGGAAGGCACGTCTTGTATCGATAGGCATTGCCTGCCAGTTCAACCAGTATGTGATGGTACTGCTGCACGGAGCTGGCTCGGGAGGTTTAATGGGGATGTGTTGGATGCAGGAGACCCTTTGGACTGTGCTGGTATTGATAAAGGATCCTCCTGGCTCCTGTGGTTAAATTGGTATGGCTGGTCCTGGGTGGGATTCTGCAGTGATTCCTTGCAACAGGGACAGAGTGACACACTGTGATGTGACAGTAGAAGACACTGTCCCTTGTGTGTCATGTGGGTGTTAAAAGCGATGTCCCACTGCTGCGCCCAAGGCACTTTCACCCCTTCTGGCCCAGAAAGAACATGGGCGTAGAGATGCCTTGGGCTTCTGCTTTTTGGGCTTCTGTAGTCTCTTTAACATTTTTCCTTGGGTGGTGTTTGAAGCTTGCTGAGGATGCTGCCCTCATGCTGCACAAGGAAGGGTTTTATTTCAGCCCTTTGCTTGCATCTTTCAGGAGGAAACTGCTGGGAGTTTAAAAAGAAATGTCGACACAATCCTTCCTTTTGGAAAATTTCAGCTCCTGTTGGAGGTGTCTGTGTGTTGAGCAGAGTCCTTGAAGGGTTGGGCAGAGGGTGCCAGAGCCACTCCACGCTGTAGCCCGAGGGCTCTGATTTCGGGCAGTGCCGTGCTGGCAGGGAGCCGAGCTGCGGGGAGGCTCCGTGGGTGCTGGTATCTCCTGCAGATCTGGGATTTGCTCAAGTGTGTCTGCCCTGACGCCAGCCCCTGCTTGGGTCTGCTCTTGGCTGCTCCGATGGTTTGTGTGCGTGTGTCTGCCCTGGGATCCCTTGGCCTGTTTTGGAGATGGGGA
Organism: Entomyzon cyanotis; assembly: GCA_024500445.1. Taxonomy (NCBI): domain Eukaryota; kingdom Metazoa; phylum Chordata; class Aves; order Passeriformes; family Meliphagidae; genus Entomyzon; species Entomyzon cyanotis. Next base: position 5,873,410 of record JAKEPQ010000670.1, read on the forward strand.
TTGCTTTCACCCCCAGTTTGGCACGGAGGAGCAAGATGAGGGGAGCAACCCAGGGAAGCAGGGAGATTTCAAGCCATGCCTCTGGGGTGGGAGAGGAAAGCTCAACTTCTATGTGTCTCATTACATTACATTTCCCTCTTCTTCTCCCAAAAAAGCCCCCAAAAGTCATGCAAGGAAGAGGGAGACATGTCTCACCCTGTAAGCTCCCCATGACAGCCTTTGAGCGAGAAGAGACCCCAACTCATCTGTGAGTCGCCAGTACAGAACCCTCTCTCTCTCCCCTTTTTGGGGGGGCTGTGGGGCTCCTCAGCCAGGGGCTGACATCCCCTCTGGCCATGGTGGAGGCCCCTGTCCCACTATGGGCCCCGTACCCTGCCGGATGTCAGGGAGCCAGACGGGCTGCCCCTGCCATCGCAGCTGAGCTCCCAGCCCCGAACAATGGGGCCATTGAGGGGCAGGAGCCGGGGGTGAGGCCTGGCTGGCCCAGCTGTGGGCTGCGGACAGGGAGGACAGCTGAGCCTGCTTGTTCCACTCCAGCCGAGTTACAGCCCAAAATAGGTACCTGGTGGCCATTCAGAGGCTGGGCCTCTTTGTCTGGAGGCCATGGCTTGTTTGTGTGTGGGGATTTTGTGGAGTATTTATGGCTTGGAGAGGGGGAAGGAAGGAGGGAGCCTGGCAGTTGTGTGACCTTATTTTTATTTGGTTTTTGGTGTTAAAAAGACAGGACTGCTGGTATTTTTGAACCCACCCCATATCTTCCTGTAGGTGCTTATGCTTTCTTGCAAGCTAGGCACCTCTGTCCTGGTTCAAGAGCAAGATGGTCATGGCTGCCATGATGGCTGGGCAATGGGGACATGGGACAGGGAGGAGAAAAGCCCCATGGTGAGGTTGTGGTGCTCCCAAAAGCCATTGACTGTGGTCAGGGAGAGGGATGAAAGATGTTGTCAACATTGGGTGAAGCCACTACCTTGTCCCCATTGCATGTGTTTGCCTTCTCCATGTGCCACCCTGGTTGCTAGTCCCGGGTTCCTCTGTGGCTGCCACAGCCACCTCCTGCCCCATGGAGTGTACATGGGTGTCTGCAGACAGTGCTTCCCCATCCTCCCTCACTAGACCCACTCTGATCTGCTTTCGTGACACTGAAATGGATTCTGTCTGGCTCTGATAGACATCGAGCATCTGCTGTGCCCACTGACTCCAAAAATCGCGCCTCTTTGTAGCTGTGCATGGATTTAAGGGCTCGACGTGAGGCGTCTGAAGGGGTGGCTGTAGCTTGAGCCCACTTTGAGTTGTGCTGCTGAAAGCAGGGGTTATATCTGTGTTGGGAAGGGTGTAAAATTAATACAATGTTTGGATCAGCTCATTAACTAACTGTGCTGGTCCAAATCTTGCCCTTGGAGGCATGTGTGTTGCTGCCAGAGCCATCAACATAAAGCCTCTCCCCAGCACAGCCGGGGATAGGATTTGGCCTGTTTATATTCACGGTGCAAAAAGGACCGAAGGATTAATGACTGATTACTTCTCGGGCCAGCGGGAGCCCTGGGTACCCATCCAGTCTGCAGATAAAATGCAGGGCAGACCAAGACAAAGCTTTGCAACAGAATCCTCCCAATTACCTCACCGATCTCCCCGCGCGCCGTAAAATGCACCGTCAGCTCTGCAGCCAGCTCTCAGCCCGGGGACCAAACACCTCCCGACACTGCTCTGAGCCACTCTGCGAGGCTTCAGGGAGAAAAGCCTCAATCCCCCTCCACCTCACCCCTCTCCCTGACCTGAGCATCATTTGGAGGAGGTTTGGTGGAGCCTTGGCTGGTCCCTACCTGTCTGTGCATGTGTCTGAGCATCCTATCGGCCCCCCCAGCAGAGCCTGCGCATTGGATGCAGTTTCTATGGTTACTGCAGCTCCCGGGCCCGGGAAGAGCAGTTGGATGCTGGAGCTGGCAGGACCGACGTCTCCCTCTGGATCAGCCAGAAACTTGACAGGGAGTGTCCAGGAGCGACAGAGAGGAGGAGAGAGGGAACCCAGGGAAAAACCCTGTGCCTGCTGGGTACAGGGGTTGCCCCCAACAGGCTGTCCTCCGAACAGGCTTCAACACAGAGAGGGGGAGGAAAAAAAATAAAACGGATGATGAGAAAATTGCAGTTCTGGTGCTCACATGAAGGTGACATTTGTTGTAGCATCTCTAACCATCGATTCGGGAATCTAAACACATGGAAGTTTTAACTGCTGCCAGAGCCTGACTATTCCACCCATATTTGTTTTTCTTCCAGCCCTTCTTCCCTCTTATTTAATTATTTTAGTGTTTTTTATCTTGATATTTTCCTCTCTACACACAGAGGTTTCCTCCCTGTGTCTATATATTCCTCTCCTGTTGGTTAGGCTAGCAGTTCAAGAGAAATTTAGCCCTCACCACATGTGGTGTTGATGGCATTTGGGAATAATTGGGAGTTTTTTGGCAACCTTGCTGCTGTGGCTACACTGTGTCCTGCTGATGGATGTGAGCACTGGTGTGCAAGGATGCAAACCTGGTTGTGTGTTTACATCTGCAATCAGGGACTCCCCCTGCCCCATCATTTTATCTACCCTGCCCAAATACTTATGGTGCCCACCAAATTGAGTTCAGCCTCATAGGCTGCACCTGCAAAGCCCTTTATTTCTGGCTCAGCCACTTTGCCTCCTTGGAACTGCTGTCAGACAGGGCAGTGCCTCCGAAATGCGTGTGCTGTAATATGCATCTATATCCCTGCTCTTATGGGCAGGGTGTGGGGACAGGAATGAAAATAATTAAGGCAAAGGCTTGGGCAATGAAGGGCTCTCGCCCTGACCTGCTTGGGAGGTAACTGGGAGCACAGGTCTCCCTGTGCTTCCCAGGTGAGGAAGGCTGCTCGCCCAGGGAGCTCTCGGTGAGCCCTGAGCCAGTCAGACAGGCTCTCCTGTCTCCTCGGGGCACCTCTCAGCACAGTGGATCTGTCAGATGAGGGGTTGCAATGGGTTATGGCTGTCCCTGACTCAGAGGAGAGGGCAGGCAGGCAGGGGAAGGATTTGCAGAGTTCTGGCTGTTTCCAAGTTTGGCAAGCTGGAAGAAATATCCCTGGAATGCCAGGAAACTGCACCCTGCCTTGTGCACCAAGGTGTCTCCTGGGTGGAGAAAGGATGGAACATAAGCTAAGTGGCTCTCCTGGATTTGCACTGGAGGTTCCTGCTGTCCCAAAAAACTGTCTGGCCCCACCCACCTCATGAGTGGGGCCAGTGGCTCCTCAGACTGCAGGGGTGGCAAGTCTCCTCCTCATGGAGGGCCAGCCCAGCTCCTTGGAGAGGTGAGAGGCAGCAGTGCCTAGGGAGATGTTACATGACTTCTCCTGAGCTGTGGCCTAGTTTTAAGGGAGTCACTGCCCTCAAAACTGTCCGGCCCTTTCCCCTCACCTGCCCCACGCACTCACATCACTACTCACGTTCCTGACCAATGCTGGGGCTCCTTGCTGGGCTGACACCTGATTCACCCAGGCAGAATTTTCTGGAATGATTGACTGGACAGATTCCTAGGTCCCAGGCAAAGTTGGGGATGCTTCTTCAGTGGAATGGTTCCAGTTGGAAAGGCTCCTTTCTCCCTGTCTCTGCAGCTGGCTGAGGACCAATACCAAATATACTGAGCCTTTCTGTCTGAGGCTGCGCAAAGCCTGGGCTGGATGCAGAATGGGTCAGCTCTGACTTGGGTGTTTCCATAGGGGCAACACCATGCATGTTCCCAAGGGGACATCACAACGTCTGCCGCAGCAGTGGATGCTTTGCTGGTACAGGACATACCCATGCTCTGCCTTGCTTCTCTTGGGTCCTTTGGGAGGTGGTGAAGCAGAGCAAGAAGCAGCAATTTACCCCAGACCCTGTAGCTCAGGCTCCCTGTCTTGACTTTGCTGGATGGACTCTGCAGCCCCAGCAGCCAGCACATTCCTGCCAGCTGCCACCACCAGAGATGTCGGTGGGAGGCAGAGATCAGGGTGTCTGCAGGCCCCCAGCTCTCTGAATCACCTGCTCAGCCCTTTGGTTGCTGGGACTTGCAGCTGCTTAAGTTGTGTTTACCCTTCCCGAATCCCTTTTCTCCCTTTTCCCCAGGCAGACTGAAGCCAGACAAGAAAGGGCAGATGCGTCTCCCCCTCGACAAGTCGCTGCAGGTGAGCTTGGAGCTACTTGGCACGCACACCTGAGCCACCTGGCCCTCCTGCCGTGTTAACCATTTTGTGCAAGCAGGCAGGAGCAGCGCTGCAGCGGGGCTGGGCAGCTCGCCAGGGAGTGCGTGGGAGCAGGGGCTGGGGGATGCTTCGGGGAGAGGGAACGGCCCCAGCGAGGATCCTCTTCCTGCGGCTGCAGTCGTCGAGTCGGGCCACTCCCAGTCTGGATCGGTGGCTCACGGCAGCCTTTGGAAATGGAACATCAGGCCCATAGTTTTCATATTTTCCCTCCTCCTGCCTTGCTTCTTGCATAAAGGAGCCCCTGGAGAACCAGGTCCATCTGGGAGCAGGGGATAGAAGGCAGAGATGGGCAGTGAGCAAAGTGTTTTGCACCAGTGAAGCTGGGCGAGATGGGCAAGGTCTACTCCTAGCCCAGCACGTTGGATGGCTCATGTCTCCGCTCAGCTGAGCTGGACCCAGACTGGTTCCTGTAAGAGGTGTGTCCTTGCTTGACGTCGAAACTGGACTCCCTGGAGGGCATCACGTTCCCTGAATGGGATCACACCTGCAATGCTGTCTATGTGCTTTCCTTGGGCTTCAGTGCACCTGCCTGGGTGGCAGTGGGAACAATCTCTTGGAACTGAGTGCAGGTATCCATCTTTAGGAAAGCTGCCTAGAAAGTAGCCTGGCTTTCTGAAAGAACACAAGCTTTACTGAAAGTAAGACTTTCCCTACAATATGCTTTCCTTGTCATGAAGGAGCCATGGTGATTTCTGTTGAAGGAAATGAAACCCAGTTTTAGTTCCATGTTCTGAGAAATGTTTGAAATACAATGGAGAATGTATTGGTTTTGAGCCCAGGCAAAGGGCAAAAGTTCTTGATTGATTTATATTTCAAACCTCTCTTGCCCCACTTGTCTGCCTGGAGTTGCAAACCTCAAAGTGCCCAGCTCCAAGAGAATGTTTTGCACATGGGCTCATTTGGGGTTAAATTCAAGGCTGTTTTTATCTGCTTCAGGCAAATGTCATTGGGAACTTTTTGGTGTCACTTTGCTGTTCCCAAGTAGGTTCCTAGAGAAATGGTAAGAAGCTAAACATGTACATACAGCTCTGAAGCACTCGGGTATTTCCAAGTGATGCAACCTCAGATTCCTTCCCCACCTCCCCCCATTCCCCTTTGCTTCAAAGCCCTTTTTTTAGCCTCCAAGACTGGCTTGGGTTTGGGGTTTTTTTTACTGTTTCAGACTTCTTGAGGCAGAGCCTTGCCTGGGGGGAGGAGGTGGGCAGCCCAGAGCAAGGGTGGTACAGGCAGGGTGGCTGGGGAGGCTCTGACCATTTGGGGAGACCTTATTCCAAACTGTAAGTCCATCTGTGACTCTGGCCTGACTGTGAAATCCTCCCATGGCCAGAACACATCATCATGTAAGAAATAACATCAGCCATTTGCATTCAAGCTAAACCTATGGGTCAGGCTGAGGAACATGCAGTTTTGTGTGCAAGACCTGTTGCCTTTCCACCAGGAGAACTGATCTGTGTTAAAACAACAATTTAAGTAATTTGCTGTTTAAATGATCCATAAAATCTTGGATTTTGGCCATTGGTGGCCATGGCTTTCTGGAAGATCCCAGGTTTCTACCAGGCCAACACTTCTAATTGTGTGTGTCAATGTGACAGTGCTATGTGACTTCCATCAGCTTGGTGTGGGAATGCTCTGGTGTGGGGTTTTCTGGCTGAGGCTTTCACACCGGCTGTTCTCCCCAAAACCTGCCCTGTCGCTGAATGTGTGCCAGTGAACCAGCCCAGGGAGGGACTGTTCCAGTTTCACTCATCCTCCAGACCGGTAACCAGCTGGCAGCAATGTCAAACATGACTTGTCCCTGTAGACAAAGTAATGCTCAACATCACTGTAATTAATCCGATTCCTTGAGGTCATGGTTTGAACATAACCTAATTGTCTTGGGGAGGCAAAACCCTCCGGATCATGCAGTGTCTCCTCTCAGGTGTAGGTGCTGTGTGAAACCTGGGAAGCAGCTGAGCTCAGAGGGGGGTCCCAACCCTGAGTTCTCCTCCCAGTGCTGGGGGACTCCAAGTAAAGGGTTGGGAACTGCAATGGAGCCACAGTTTCATGTGAAGACATTTCTACTGCCTTTCTACGGCCCACCTGCCTATGCAGCTCAGTCTTCCTAGGAAAGGAAAACAGAGTGAAAACTTGTTTGCTGCTGGGAAAAGAGGAAAGCAGGAAGTGTGTGTTCTCTGCTGGGATGTAGGACTGGAATGGGGAGCTCAGAGAGGGGAAGGAGAGATGTTTTCTTATCTACAAAAATCTTAAAACAAAAAAAGAAAAAAGAAAAAAAAAGAAAAATCCTGCTCTCCTACTGCACAGGACAAAGCCTTCTGAAATAACCTGTTGGAAATTTCTAGCAGGGCTCAGGCTTTCCAAACCCTCTTCTGGAATAACCAGTGATGGCGTCTCTAGTGCTTGTGTGGGCTGAAGGGACCCAGGTTTCTCCCCCTTGATGCTCCATGGGGGGCTGATGTGGTTTGCTTGCCCTGAAGGCTCCGAACTCTCCAGAACACACCTTGATGGACATGTCCTGGGGTTCTACTGTTCCCTGTGAAAGCTCTTGTTTTCATTGTGCTGTAACAAGGCATCTGGGGCTGTATTCCCACCAGCTCTGCCCCATGAAGGGACATGCGTGGCGGAAGAGATGGGGAACTCCAGTGCCTTGGCTCTCTATTTCCTCTGCTTGGGTTTTATTTCCTGAGCGGCTAAGGTTCATTGCATGGACAATAACCCTGCACTTTAAGCCTTTGCACTGATTTTGTACACGAGGGTAGGGCCCCAGTCTCACAGTTCGTCCTCCTGCCACTCTCCTAAAACCCCCGGGGGAAGGAGTTTGGGCTCCCTATGTGCAGGGAACAAGAGTCCCGGTGGCGAGGCTGGGATGTGAAACAAGCCGAGCGTTTTGTTTTGCAGCTCTGTACATGGCAGCGTGGCTAAACGCGGAGGCAGATTTCAAGGCACGGTCGTTTAACTACACTGGGAACGTCTGATTCCAGGCATGCTTATTTCACAGATTTTAGTTGCACATTTCCTGGGCAACAGTTTTGCAAATGTAATTCTGCAGGTAGGCTTTGGGGGCTGAGGGCGGCGGGTGCAGCTGGGCGAGCACTTTCTAGCGAAGGAACACGAAAGCCTCTTCCCCCTGTGCCTTGTGGGTTTGGTGTTGTTTTGTTTTCCCTCTTCAGATGAAAAGTTGGAGAACATCTGAGACCAATACTGGGATAGAGTGGGAGGAAGGGAAGATTTTAAAGTCCTGGTCAAGATAATGGGAGTTGTTTCCTTTATGGATTATGAATTTGCTTTCATAGCTTGGCTCTAGTTTGTTTGCAGGGAACATGGTTTGTCTCCCACTGTCTTGAGCAAAGCTGGACCAAAGTGGCCTCAGTGCAAGACAGACTCCGAATTTGGCTTTATATTTTAAGAGGCCCGATCTGTTGCTTGTTAGTGGGTCAAATTTTGGAGCTCTGACTCAGCCTGAACTCTCAGTGGCTTTTGCACCTGGAGATTTAAATATCTGTCTGCAGGGGAGGTGAACACCAAACGGCATCCCTAGCTACAATTCCTTAAGTCGTTACCTCCCCCTTCATCCCCTCCAGCTGTTTATTATTTCCCTCCTGCTGCTGCTTACCACCTCCACGGTGTGTCAGAAGAATGGGACATGAATGCTCCCACCTCAGCTGCTTCAGCACAAAGTCTGGCAGCGGCTTCCTTCCAGCTTCTGGGGAAAGGAGGTTTAGGCAGAGCTGCCAGCCTTTGCCCAGGAGCCTCGGAGGAGAGTGTGTGAGCTGTTCCAGCGGCGCTGCGCCGGCAGCGGGAGCCTCCAGCACAAGGGAGCAGATGAACAAGCTGCCGGGGGTGGCAGCGGTGGTGATAACATCTGGACCCACCCGAGGAGAGCACATCTCCCGATGCTGTAAGTGCAGGGCTGGGACCTTTCGCTGTTGAGCTGCCTCTGCTCCCACTGAGTTCAGCACGAGTTCGGGGTGCTCAGCCCCTCGCAGGAGCGGGGTTGTGCAAGCCGCTGGAATTGGGTTTGATAGGAGCCACACCTGAGGGAGCGCGCTGGGACTGCTGCCTGCCGGGCTGGGCGAGTCCCTTTGGGATGGCTCCTGCCAAGTTCGCAGGTACAGCCTATTCCAATGCAAAAGGGAGTGCACTGGAGCCAGCTGTTGAGCTGCAAAGCTCTTCCTGGGATGAGAAGTGGCTAAAGAGCCACAAATAACCTTTAAAAGAGAATTGTAGTAGAAGCCAGAGAGTCCCAGGGGAGCTGGAGCCTCCCCCCACCTCCCTTTGTTGGCTGGAGGGGGGCTGTGAGCAAAGCACCCCATCGCTCCGAGCAGGGAGACAGCGCCGTCGCCTTGCCGCAGCCAGGGAGGCATCGCTGCTCTGCCAGCTCCCTCTTCCCTCCCTTTCATCTCTCTTTCCTCCTCCCGTGGCCCCCCGAGTCCCCCCTCAGCCTCAATCCGACTTCAAAATCTCAAGGCAAATCCTGCTAAATAGGGAGATTTCGCCCGGCTGCGTCCCTTCCCGCCCTGGTCTCTCGCTCCCTTTGCCGTTTCTGGCCTGCTGGGTTTTGTGTTTCAGTTGTTATAAATAAAGCTCCAGGCACTGATTTGGGTATACAATGACACCTTGTGTTATTAGACAGCACAGGACAGACTTTGCAAGGGGAGCCTGCTCGCCCGCCCTCCCTCTCCTCCGCTGCCTGCGGTCTGCGGGGAGCCTCACTCAGGCTCGGGGGTGGCTGGCAGCAGGTGCTTCTGCCTCCCTGCTGCTGCCTAAAATCACAGCCCCCAGACAGAAAACCCACCCCATAGGATCTCGGCCTTTGCTTGGACTGGGCTGGATTTAAATAGAGATGGCGGTGGGAATGTTTGCACTTAAAGAAGGGAGGCAGAGGGTGATGGGAAAAGTCTGGACTCCCCGTTTTGTGGAAAAAGTGGATGGGAAGTGTTTGCAGGGGTGAAGCCAGGGATGTCATTGTCCCCTGTCACCTCAGCCCTGCTGGGAGTGACCTCAGCTTTCCCCCAGTCGCCCAGTGCTGGGGTGCTGGGCAGGATTTCATCCTGCAGCTGTGTAGCCTGCATCCTTCCCTGCCTGGCCACTGTGCTCCTGCTGAGCATCCTTTCCCTTCACATTGTCACACTGTGTCCTCAGCCCCCGGGAAGGGTTTTATGTGGTGAAAGACACCTCATACCAGCCACCTTCTCGTCCCCTTTTCCCCCTGGGGATGAGCGCTGGCTGGAGTGGGGGAAACTGAGGCAGATGTTGAGACACAAGTGCCTGGTTTTGGCTCTTGGTATTTCCTCCCTCACTTCAACACCAAGATTTGGGGACAGGCCCCTGGGACAGCTTTTTTGAGTTGTCCTCTGTGTTTCACTGGTCATCTCTTTGTAGGTAATGGGAGCCAGTCCCTAGCATCCAAGCTGTGGAGAATTCGAAGTAGCAATTTCAAGGCAGGGAAATAAATGTCCAGCCTGCAGAGGGAAGGTGGCCTCTCATCGGGGTTGAGTTGACTTATCCAGAATATTTTTATTCTTTCAAAGATTTTTGGAAGTGGAATTTTTGGGCACCTTGCTAAGTGTTTCTGGTTATTACAACTTTACTGATTGTTTAAAGCATTATTTGAATCGTGTTTGAGAAGTCAGTGAAAATATCAAATATCAAAATTCTCCCCTGGATATTGTTTCTGTGCTTTTTGGTATTGTTTGTTTTTTTATTTCCCTTCTTTTCTGCCACGTGTGGATTTGGGTTGTGAGGATGGGGTACCCCAAAACCTCTTTTGAGCTGGATGAAGGGTGCTTCACACTTGCTGGCCATGTCACCATGGCCAGAAAAGCAGGCTGTGTTTACAAATTGTCTGTCCAAATTTCTCCTGAGGATCAACATGCAAAGGAGTTGATGCCCAGATAATTGCTGGTCTCCCCTCTCCCCTTCCCTCCCCACCTCTCATGAAAGGAAGAACATGTAGCACATGGGGTTTTGTTTTGGTGGTTTTGTGTTCACTTGGATTGTGGAGATGCAGACTTAAGAAGAAGGTACTAAGTACCCTCTTTTCATGGTTTGTGATGCCCACGTTACTTTATAAGGTAAATAACCCAAACTAGCCAATAAAATTCCAACACTGTGCATTAATAGTGTAATGGAGATATTTAACATATGCAGTAAAGCTGCTATTCCAGAGCCCTAGGCCTGCTTTAGTAGCTATAACAGGAGTGAATAAGATCTTTTCCTGCTTTTATTTATACACATATAATATCAAATATTACTGAGTTGTTGCTTGTTAATGTTAGCCAAAGGGGTTAAGAGAATAAAAAGGGATTTTGCAACCATACCAGGGGAGAAAGAGCAAAAGTAGGCCCATTAATAAATGAGGGAGCTGAATCCAGCAATGATATTGAAGTGACTAAGTTACTGAGCTGCTTTTAAAATCAGTCTCTGGTACAATCAGTGGAGACAATTAGGAGACCTTGTCAGATACAATCATGGGCTCCCAAATAGAAGAGCAGCCCGTGAGGACATTGAGAGGCTGGGAGGAATAGGGGAATGAAGCCAGCGGCTGTTGAAGTCAGAAGAGAGGCTCATGTTGAGTCCATGTAGCTGTCACTGGGATGTTGTGCTGGCAGGTCAGAGACGTCCCCGCTGTGGGATGGGAGCTTGTGTCTCACCTGGGACACAGGAGAAATGCAGGATGGGGTGGGAAAGCCTGGGGCAAGAGGGATGGAGGTAGAAAAATAGGCTGAGCTGGGCAATTGCCATCTGTCCACATGGTAGAAAGAGCAGGGCTGGCATGGGGAGCAAAGTGCTGTTTAACATTCCCAGCAATGCTCCTGAAGTTAAAAATTTGCTCCTGTGTTGTCTGAGCTGTCAGAGGTGGCAGGGCTGTGGGAAGAAGCATGGCATGGCACATGGGAGTGCTTACTGGGGGTCAGAGCAGCCCAATGGAACTTAATGGACACAATATTCCAGTTCTGCCCAGTGCCTCTGGGCATCTCACTGGAGATACACAGCCATGGAATGAAAGCTGTGGTGAGTTCCTGTAAATGAAAGATGTAAGTGAGCAGGGGTAGGCTGAGTGGTGGGAGCACCCAGCACCCATTTGAGGGTCACATCCTCCATTGTGAGATTTTTTCTCAGGATGGTCCATGTCAGTGTTTAGATCCCTCTCCCACATCATGGTGAATGTTTCCATTAGATGCACAAAGACAGTGAAGTCAAAGAGGAAAGAACTACAGAAAAAGCCTGGGAAGATTTGCTGTAAGAGGGCAGAAATAACCATGCCACAAGGAAAATGACAAGTGGATGTCACTGCAACAGAGATACACAGGAAAAGAGCTTCTTGCAGAACAGCTGAAGAACTGGAAGACTTGGAATAAATGTCACCACAGGATTGGAGAGCACTGGTTTAAATGGTGTTGTTGGGGACCCATCTCTTAAGCTGGCTGTGGTCACAGAAAGGCTATAACCTTCTGTTGTGTGGATCTTGTATAAGGGCAAGATCTGCCTTTTGATATTTTTGGGGCAACAGATGCTGAGGCCACGTGTCAGACTGCCCTGGAGACACTGCCCTGGTTCCTTCTCTCTTGCTTGTGCTCACAGCACTTTTCCAGTGCTCAAGTCTGGGCACTACAATGACAGTCGAGTGTAAACTCACTGGGAAGGGATTTGGAGTAAACCGCTGCAATGACATGGAGCCTGATGGATAAGTGCAGGAGGAAGGGTTTGAGGAAGTTAAAGCCTTGGATTCTGCTGGTTACTTTGTAGGGATATCCAGGATGCAAGAGACCAACTGCAGCCCTGTGTGCAGTCCTTGGTGAAATGATGTGTGCCAGAGAGTGTTGCTGTTCTCTAGAAAAGAAGGGTGTAAATGCAAAGAAGGGGATTTGGAGGTACCCAGCCTTTAAAATTCCAAGTGAAGATGGGAGCAGTAGGACTGAATCACACAAAGGAAAATGGAGACTGAATGATAGTTAAAAATCCCAGCAAATGAGCCAGCAGTAAGAGAACGACTCTCCAACGACAAGGCTGGCAGTGCCAGGTTTGAGTTGTTGTAAATACAATTATGCAAAGATCACAGATTTAAAGGTGTTTTTCAAGAATATGGTAAAGGGATAGCTTTGCTCCAGCATTTTTCTCTTTGCTTGCCCTGAATTCCTTTGGCTAAACTTGTTGTTTTTAGAGGAATTGGTTCTTGCGGAGCTCAGCCAGGGCTTGCAGCTGTGCGGAGGGTGGGAAAGCTCCCTTGGAGTTCCCCAGCTCCTCCTCGATGGGAGGCAGGTTGGCTGGTTGGTTTATTTGTTTATTTTGGTGCAGAAGGATAGGATTTTGGGATCTGAGTTTGATTCCTAGCTTGTGGGATGTTAAGGGAATAGCAAAATCTCTTTTCCTTGGCTATTGTTCTGTAACAGGGAGAAGGACCTTCCCCTCCACACTCCTTATTTTGCCATCTCTTCACTTGCTGGCATGGCTCCTGATTGCCTGGTTGTGTGTTAGATTGACCTTCAGGTTAGGAGCTGTAGGAGGGGAAAACTGGGACAGTGTAGCCCAGATCTCTCTAAAATCTCTGTTCCTGCTAACTGCCCAAAAACACCTGTTGAAAATGTTTGAAGAATGCTGGGAAGCAGCTTCCCAGTGTTGTGTGCATTGTTTGTTACAAAATTTGAAGGAGGGGAATTACTGATGAGGTTTGAAGAGATTGCCTTGAAAATGTAAAACCATGTAGGGATAATTTCTTGATTGTTATTTTTCAAAGATGTTGGGACTAGGAGGATCCTTGGAAGAATAACAAGACAAGCAATCCTTTTTCTGCAGGTAGGAGACACAATTCTGATTCCCATGTGGCCAAGGCAGCCAATGCAGGGATGAGCACTGGAGAGGTGTCCATAGTGTTGGGGACATGCATCAGCTCCAGCTCTGCTGGCTTTTACTGGAGTCTCATACAGGTTGACCCTTCTTTCCACTTAAACCCACCCTTGCTTCTCTTTCACTTCAGCTATTTAATCTAGAAAAATTCCCAAAACATTTTTAATGTGGCTTCCCTGCATGCAGGTTTTCTTTCTCTTCTCCATGCAGACACTTTTCACTCCCTTAACGTCCCCAAGCTGCACCCTGTGGCCTGCAGTTGAGGTTGGCCATGGTGGGTTTGTCTTGTGTGCTGGAGTGCCAACTGCCAGTGCTTTCCTCATGTCACTTCTGAGGCTCAGTGCCTTTTTTTCCCCTTCACATGACTAAAGTTTGTGCAAATCTGTTCTGGTTTAAATCTATAATATACATTTGAGAGAGAGAGGGTGGGAGAGAGGCATGCAGACCTCACCCTGAAAGCCAAATCCATCCCCATTCCCAGGCTCCTTCCAAAAGGAAAGGCAAAGAAGAACCACCTGATACCCTTTTCTTCCAAGTTTCTTGATTTACAATCAGCCTTTTGGGCTGCTTTTTGGTGGGGGGCTGCCCCATAGAGTTAAAATTCAGGAGGACACAAATTTCTAATGGTCTGCACACCTTGCCTCCTCCCTGGAGCCACTGGAGCAGCTCATGAAGGAGAGCAGCATGTTGATCTCAGTGGCATCAGACACATTTAGTCTCATGTTTGCCCATTTTAGGGGTTGGAAACATTAACTGAGCTTTGTCTCTGTGTGGGTGACCTGCCTCCAGTGCCTCCCCTCCTGGCATTGCCTCCTCTTTCTGGGTGGCTCTGATGGGGTGACTAACAGGGGAAGTGACCGACCTCTGTGAGATGATAAATCCTGCACTTGCAGAGCCACTGGCACATGGGCTGAATTTTGCCTGATTTGACCCCTTTTCTCTTGGCTGGATGAGTGTGACCTGGAGATGTCCCCAAGAAAAAGTGTCCAGCTCCCCCTACGAAGGAGTGCGTCACTCTTTATATCTCACTTCAGTTTCCTATTTAAACACCCCTTGCTGCTGGAGGTGACAAATTCCCTGGGTGAGCCCAAAAGAAGTGGCTGCCCACTGTCACCATGGTGGGGACCTGTGCAGGACACCCAGCAGGAGCCCACTGCCTGCCCAGCCTGCAGTCCCATGCTGCTCCCTGCTCCAGCCCGGCTGAGCCGGGAGCTGGCTGGTGAGCCAGGGAAAAAAGAGGCTGCAGCAAAAGATGGAACAAACAGAATTTTTTTTTGCATCTAGAGGGGGAAGCACAGAGCTAAAAATAAAACGGGAAGATCAGTATCTGTCAGGCTGACGGCGGATTGGCTCTGTGGAAATGCATGTAATTACCAGGCTGTAGGTAGGCATTTGCATGGAGCGAATAGCAAGCTACTGAGACAAGGTTACGCTTTAACCTTTAAGTCCTGAATCTGCTGGAAAACTAAGACAGAACTGCAGGAAATTAACTTAAATTAATAGAGTTGCTGTGACTGAGCCACATGTTACTTCGTTGTGTGTCACTTCACGGCACAGAGCATCTTGCTGCCCCTGTGCCCTGGCTCCTGGAGGAGGGAGATGCTTTGGAAGCAAGTTTGGCATATGTGGATCTCCTCCCTCGCTCAGGGATTCAACTTGACTGGGGAGAGGAGCTGTGTTTTTTTGTGGTCCATGTGCCTCCTTTTTTAGCACCCTTTGAGTTGCCAGTCTCCAAAGGATTTGAAGGAATTTGGGCAAAGGGACCCCCATCCTGGGGGATGCTGTGTGGTTGGGTGGTGGGTGTGGGTGAAATCCTGGTGTGCTGCTCCGTGGAGGGCCAGGGAGGGGATGTGGTTGGAGGGATGGATGTTTTGTTGAGTGTCTAGAGTTTAAGCTCTGGATGCAGAACTCTGCAGGCACTATTCAGTGCTGAAATTATACAGATTACAGCAAAGATGGTTCCTTTGTGCATCAAAACTGCTCCGGTGAAAAACACTCAGAGGAACAAAACCATGCCAAAACTAAACTGTGCACTCCCTCTCTGGGCTCCTGTCAATGTTCCTGATGCTCTTGGCTTATATGGTGCCTGCTTCCCCCTCTTGCTCTTGCCCATGATCCACAGGTCAGGCAGCACTGTGTCACGAGAAGAGAGGCACTCCCTACCAGGAGGAGAGATGGAGATGCCATGGGCGTATTTCTCATTCCCAGCTGGCACAACCGCTAGAGCTTCTGCTGCCTTGGGGTGCAGGTATGAGCAGCTGAGTCCAGCTGAGGATGGAGGGGAAGCAGGCTGAAAAACCTGAGGCTTTGAAGCCTGTGGTGACACTTTGCTTTCTGTCGTCACCATGCTGCCTTGAACTGTGGGTGTGGTTTAGAGAATCCCAATTTTTCCAGCCTCTTTGCCAGCCATGTTGGCCAGGCAATGCTTGTTTCTAAAATTACTGCCTTCTTCCCTGCAGCTTGGGGACAATCTTGTCCAGTGTGTCAAAGCCATTGCTTGGCTCAAGCTGGATGTGTTTCTGTGCTGTGCAGCAGAAGCTGAAAGTAGATACAGTGTGGTGGGACCAGCTGGTGCAGAGCACGACCACTCACCTCCCCAAAGGGCTGGGCCGCCAGGAGCTCAAGCTGCTCCATTGGCTCCCCATCAGCTTCTGAATCCAATTTAAGGCTCTGGCCCTGATCTTCAAAGCAACTAATGGAGGAAGTGCCAATGGCATCAAAGGCTGAATTTTGTTCTGTCAGCAGCACAGCAGCTCCTCTGAGGCAGTCCAGAGCATGAAGGCTGGGATGAAACCTAGGAGAGCAATTGCAGATGGCCAGGTTGTAGCAAAGGTGGACAGTGGTCAGGGCTCCTGACCCAGATTCCTGGATTTTGAAGTTGGTTCTTTGCTCTGTGTGACACTGGACCCAGGTTCAGGTGCCTGAGCACCGTGAAATCCTCAAACCTGGTGCTTTGAGGAGTTTATATAGAGGGAAGCTGGGGCTTTGTTTCTCTGCTTCTAGTGACCCATCTGCAAAAGACAGATAAGTGCTGCCTCATTTCTTGGGGCAGTCAGAGGACAAGCACCTTGGAGACTGTGAGACCTGAGGATTGGTGACATCCTAGGAGGTACTTTGGGAATGAGAGGGAGCAGAGTCTGGGCAAATCTGTGCTTATCATTAGGGAACAACTCATCGTCTTTTGCTCTTTCATCAAACAAAGAGACCTTCATCCCCCTAGTCAGGCATTAGACCCAGCAGGTATCTGGGCCCCAAAGGCAGCACTGCTGGAGACTGCACAAAACCTGGCGGATGCTGTAACATCAGATGTGATGGTACTTGCATGCTCCAGCAATGACCTGGGATGAAGCCCACGCTCTTCCTGCCTGGCTGTTGCGAGGTGGAGGATCAAATTGTGGTGATCAAGGTGCAAGGCTTGTTGAGACTCTTTCTTGCTGACAAAAAATAAAGAAAGAAAGAGTTAAAATTGTTGTACATTAGCTCAGGGGATGATTTGATTTGTGACTTCTTAACAATGAGAATGTGGTGTAAAAGGGACATGAGATTCAGATCTCCCATTGTACTTAGTTCTGAAATCCAGCTGTCTCCTGCCTCCCTGGATCTGTGTTTGAGGAGTGGGACTTGAGGCAGCTTCACACATAGACGATATCATTGTCTTGAAATTGTTCTGGAGTCAGATCTTGGAAAGCTTTCCCTTCCCGAAGAACACCAGCCTCTTTGGAAATCTTGCTTTGATGGTTTCTTCCCCACCTTTTCGGAAATCCCCCTCCTGGATGCCTTTCTGTTTGAACTCACTGCTTATTTTTCCAACCCTTCAGCCAGTGGTGTTTGTAACTCAGGGGTGCAGCCTAGGAAAAAAACTGGAACACCCTGTTTTAACTACAGGCTTCTCCTGCCTGCAACATAGACAGACCTTGAAGAGAGTCAATTGTGCCCAAAATTCAGGCTCTTGTTTTTCTGGCTCTGTCAGTTGGCCTGATAAAAGCTATGGCCTCTCCCTTCTCCCTCTCCCTGACTGCCTTCGATCCATGCTCTTTTTTTTTTTTTTTTTTGGATGTTGGTTCCTCATCAGTAAGCAGCAAGCAAAAGCCCTTCCCTCGTTACAGCAGCACAAGGGAGAATTTAAGGCAGTTGGATCTTTCACAGAAAGGGAAGTCTGAAACTGTTGTTGGAGAGGGAGGTGCTGACAGTGGGGATGACCACCAGCTTTCCAGCAGGCCTTTGTTGAGTGTGCATGAGGAAAGGTTTGTCCCTGTCACTTGTCCCTCTGTTGTAACAGGCTGCTTGTTCCCACAGGCTTCACCATCATTTTGTCACCTCCTTCCTGGGTTCCTGCTTTTGTCAATTGTTTGTGAAATCCTGAGGGAATTGAATTGTCCCTGGAGCCCCAGCCACAAGACAGTGCCCCAGGGTGTGGGGGGACAGCAGAGGAGGCTTCTGCTCTGCTTGTGGCTACTCATGGTGCACTGGTTTGAGTGCACCAATTCCAGTTGAATGCAATATTGTAAACTTGATCTGGGCAAGCCTTGTGGTCTGGTGTGCCCATATCTACCTGAATCAGCTTTAAATTAGTGTTGGTAGCAGGGTGTAAAGGACTGGGTGTGCTGGATAAGACCAGGTCTGCCAAGCTCTGTCTCTTTTGGAGGGAGTACATGCTCTACCCATGGCTACCCATCATTAGATGTACCCATCATTAGATCAAGCTATTTACCAGGATCAAATACCAGTGCTTTAAACCCATACCTTGACCAGCCTGGGAAATCTGGAGTGCTGTGGAAGTGCAGCTGACTTGGTCTGAAGCACCAAGTGCCCGGTCCGGTCTCATGTTGGGCGTCCTTGTGACTTTGACGCAACGATGCATTTTTGTTTCTGTGGAAATGAACCAAAAGAATGAGGGGAAGTACTTACAAACTCATTTTTAATGAAGATCCTGACGTGCAGACTGATCCTTTGTCCAGATATGAATGTATTTATGCCAGTGGCACCTTGCCATTCATACAGCGACTTACACACTTTGTTAACGTGATAGCAGTGTATACAAGTGAGGCTGGAATACAAAAGACTGAGAGATCAGGGTTTGGCCTTTCCTTCCCCTGTTCTTCGTGGGGTTACACTGGCTGGTACCAGCTGGGGAGAGGGTGCCTATATTTTTCCTTAACTTGGTTTAGAGGAGCCCTAAGCTCCAGTGTTTGGTGTTGGTTGTACATCTGTGGTACTATTGCTTTAGGGGTGCCTGGTGTGATGAAACCCTGAGCTTCAGTGCAGTTGAGATGCTGGAAAGAGGGTGAAAATCCCAGCTTTCATCTTTTGTGACAAGTAGTATCTGAAGGAATTTGTACTATTTTTACTGTTTGTTTTTGTTTCTCCCCTCCCCTTTTAACTATGCACCTTAGCATTTTCTGTGGGCCCTGTCACTGGGATAGCTCCATTTGGACTTTGAAACAGATGACTCAGCGTCATGGTTGTTTAGAATAGTTTTAAGTTATTTTTGCTATCCAGCCCCATTTTCTATCATCATGCTGCAATTACTGAAGTTCCAGCTCTGCAGGGGAACACTTGTTTCTTTTAAACAAATGGTTTCCTTTGGAATTAAAAAACTTCGTTTATGGAAACATTTCTGTGGGCTTTTGATTATTAATATATCATGAGGGGTCTAATTCTATTTTATTAAAAAACCGAAATCTTTATTTTAGGAAACCTAAATTTGGAAGCAACTTTTGAACCAAGGCAGTTCCTTTAACATGGACTTTGGTGCGTGTATGTGTGTGTGTGTGTGTGTGTTTCTTTTTAAATCTGCCTTCTGCTGGCGCTGCGATATGTGGTTAATCCTGTTGGGCCTGATCTGATGGGACTGGTGCTGGAGGGAGCCGAGCAGGGCTGAGTATCGGTGTGGGAGATCTGATCTCTGCTGGGAGGGCAGCCTGGACTGGGGCTGGCTGACACCCTCTGTCCCTGAGCCTCTGTTCTCTCTGCCTGCCAAAGCTGCGGGCTCAGCCCTGGGTTTCAGTGATCCTACCTGTGCTGGGAAAGGCTTTGTCTGGTTTTTCCACTTAATCCAAAAAAAAAAAAGAAAAAAGCAAGAAAAAAAAGGAAAAGTGTTTTCTGTTGTGTTGGATCCATACATGGGATTTTTAAGCTGTTGCAACTGTCTGGAGACTGCTTAGACCAAGCTGATTTCCAAGTGGGGTGGCACGGGCATTTTTAGTCCATTCACATGGGTTGATGTAACAGCTGGTCACTGTTACAGAGGTGAGATGTGCTGGTGACGGCTCTGGAGGTGCTGTGCCACCTCCTCCTGCCCCAGCTCGTGGGGACTGATGTACTGGCAGTGCCTGGTGTGGGAGAGCAGAGCCCAGATCTCTCTGGGGGATCAAGAGATCAGGAGATCAAGAGCAACCAGGCTGAGAAAGGGGCTGGGGAGAAGCAGGACTGCTGGGCTTTGTCTGGGCACCCAAGACTGTCAGCTGGCTCTTGCTGGGGGCAAGAAACCATGTGCCAAGTCCTGCCTCTGAATCGTGGGGAATTCACACTGATGGACCTGAGAGCCAAACTTCACCCCAAGAGATTTCTCCTCTGCTTATGTTGATGAGAAACCCTCCTCAGCACCATGATTTTAAATGGTGTGAATGGAAGGACTCAACATTTCTCCTCTCTAGGGTGCAGAATAAGCCTTGCCAGGCTGTGGCTGTCCTGGGGTCACCCACAGGACCCTGCTGAGACCATCATCCACGACATGGGGCTGTGAATGGAAGGGGATATCCGGCTCCGTGGTGCCGGGGGCCGTGCTGGCTGCTGGGAGTTCTGATGGCTTTTGGCCAGGGCTGAGGACGGTCCCCTGCCTCTCCATCAGGCCATGGGAAGGGGAAGACGAGGGCTGTGTTCCCAGGGATTTTTGAGGGTTTTGCTGGGATTTTTTATTTTCGGGAGGGAGGGGTGCTGCATTTAGATGCTTGCTCTTAGGGTGGCCTCCTCTCTCCCACTGTCTCTGGGCTCTTGAGAAGCCTCTTTGCCACAGCAGGGAAGGGGTTAAGGCTTCCTCGCTGGCCTGGGAGCTGCTGCTGGCTGCCTGTTGCCCTTCCGGGGCTGCCGGGCTGAGGTTTGCTGGTATGTGTGCAATGCGGTGCTGGCCGGCCAAGAGCACCCAGGCCTCGCCCCAGCGCTGCGAAATTCCCGGCGCAGCCTCCCCTGGCTCGCTCCTTCAGTGCTGAGTGATGGGGCTGGGGATCAGGGACCTGCTGCGAGAGCAAAGGCAGGGGCTGGAGGATTCCAGTAAGAAAAGAGCTGCAAGGCAGCAGCCTGGGCTCCACTGAGACGCTGTTGCACAGGGGAGAGTCTCTGGACATGTCTTTGTGCCAGCCCAAGGTTTCGTAGCTTGTCTGTGCTCATGTCTTCACCTTCACGATGCCACGGGCTGGGGATGGGAGGGTGGCAAAGTGCTTTGGCTGATCCCATGGGATTACACCTGATGGGGTGCTGAGTTTCTAGCAGGCTCTTCCTTCCTAGGGCAGGGGAGAGGGTTTAGTGCAGACGCAGGCAGGAGCTGGAAAACTGCAGCAACAGCAGTAGTATTCAAGCTGAAACATAGTGAGAAGCCTTGGAGGGCGATGCAGATTGCCTGGAGTTCTCTCTGCAACAAAAATTTATGTCCCTTATATAACTGGGGAAAAGCAAACAAAGAAACTTGTCTCCAAGTGGGAACGTGGTGTCACTGGGAGAAATCCCACAGCAAGAGCGAGGCCTCTGCTTTGCTCTCAGGGCTGTTAACTCTTTGGCAAAGGGACAATGCTTTTAGTGCTGATTTTCTAGATAAATCTCTTGAATATTCCTGAGGAATTGTGCATGAGTTGCTTGATTTAAGGAAATGGCAGGAATGATTTTTTGCTGCGGTTCTTTTTGGGGTTCAGTGGGGCTTCTTCTGCCTGGTGCAGAGATTGCTGCTGGCTTTGCCGTGCTCCCCTCATGTTCTCCCACCAGCCAAAACGTTTGCCGTTGCTGAAGGACTGTGCTTTGCCTTTGATCTTCTACAGCACTGCCATTGACATTGGCAGGAACCATCCTACAGACCAAGGCTGTTATATGGTGCTAATTTTGTAGTCTCAGATAACAGAGCCTCTCTAAAAATGTCATTTGGGGCCATTTGCGGGGTGAGTTTGACATCGCTGACTACTGCTGGGATGCGTGTCCTGCGGGAGGACCTGGCACACGTGGGAGGTAGCACTCTGTGTCACTGGGGAAGCTTGTGGACAAGTTTTTCAGCAAAACAATTTCTATTTCTCCACTGTCTCTTAAACTATTCCAAACTGACAAATAAAGCCCTTGGTTGCTCCTGGCTCTTAGGCCAATGCCAAAATAAGATCAGTCAAAAGAGGGATAAATGAGGGGGAGTGATTTTGGGTTATGGTTACACCATAACTTTCCTGTTAACTCAAATTAAGTTATAAAGAAATTGATTTAACCAACGGAGGCGTTTCAGATGCCAGTGGCAATAGACTTGATTGTGGTTTTTTTCTTTCTCTGCACAGGCAATTATCAAATTAATCGCCTTTGATATGAGCTTAATATTGACACATTCACTAATATATTTATACTTGTCCAGTGACAGCTATTCAATAAGTTGTTATCCTGTTGTTTTGTCAAACTCCACTTTCTTTTGCCTTCATGTTTCTCTGGCAAGGCAGGGGGACAGTTTCTGCATGGAAATCCCCGAGTTCCCTCTGTGAGATTCTCACCCACTGCCCTTTCACAGGGACATTGCTATCGCAAAAAAATTAAATCTGAATATAAGTAACAGCCCAAAATGTTTCCAAATTGTGACTTGCTGTTGAGGAGGGAGCTGTTGTTGTGCAGGAAGCTGTAGAAACTCCCGTGTACAGATGAACCAACCCCCCCCCAGATTGTTTGTGCCTGTAAATCCCTGGCAGCTGAGGCAGAGGGGTGGGACTGTGCAGCACACAAGCAAGTCAACAGCTTAGCTGGTGCACGTTGCCGCTGTAGTCTTACTTTGTTGGTTCTGTGTTTTTTTCTTTTTTTCCTCTTTCTTTAAGGGAATAGGGCCTCTGTGATCCAGCCTGTGCATGTGTGCATACGTGTCTCTCCTTTTTTCTCTCTCCATTTGTTCCCGCCTCCCCCTGTTTTTTACCCAGCGACGAGTTCCAATTACATTTGGCTGAAGGAAAGAGCTCTTGTGTGGCTCCCACAAGCCGTGTGAAAATGGGTGGGTGGGTAAAGAGAGAGTCGAGCGCTCGATAGCTGCATGGGAACTCAACCCTTACAAGGCACCAGAGAATCCACATTGGAAAGGCTACTGGGAAGCCTATTTTGCTTGCCTTCCTACCCCAAGACTGCCTTGTTTAGAGAAGCTGGAGGGTGGTAGGAAGTAGAAGACAGTTAAGCACTGCCTTTTTATCCTGGGCTCACTGGACCAGGAAAAAAGGATATTTCTGAGGATTGTTGAGGAAAATCTGGCAGCATGTCCCACTCTGTGTCCTTTGGGCTGTAGGTGCACAGGCAGGTGAGGGTGAGTCAGCCCTGAAGAAGCAGGTGGTTAGATTAGATCTGGCCATAGCAGGATATAGCTGGACAGGGTAGGAGAAGGGAGGCTCCAGACAGCATTTTCCACTGGAGCAGAGGGGCCAAACCCTGCTGGACAGTGAGACTCGGTGGGCAGGTATGTCCAGTTGTGTGTCTGCAGTCTTGGGATCTTCAGGGATGGACAGCTGACCATCCCTGGTCAAGCTCCTGGTTTTCCATAAGGCACCCTTGCAGGGAGAAGCTGAGAGAATGTGATGCAAAGCAGCAGCTGCTGATGCACCCTAGTGTGCCTCCCTGCAGAACATTCACACTTTGCGGGCTTGGACCATGCCTAGGTGTCCACACTGGACCCCATCCTTGCCATTCCTGGTCCTGGACCTATCCACTGCCCACCTCCACTCTCCATGTGCACCTAGTGGGTTTTAGTGCTGTGTCTGGGAAGTGAAGCCTGACACAAGTAAATACCTTGACAGCCTGTTTTCAGCCGGCAGGGAATGTAAATTATCTCATTTAAACAAGGCTAACGCAGAATCAAGCCGTTGGTCCCAAATATCCCTTATAAGTGCAGATGAGAAATATTCATGGCATCTTCACTCCCAGAATATTGCTTTTATCTTTGTGGTTCCTTGAGTGGCAATATAAAAGTTACTGATTTTGCACTTTTTATGCATCTGAACCTGCAGACTTTGAAATCAGTAGGTTTGCCTGCGTGATTTGCCTCGTTAGATCCGTATCCTTGCAGGCACCTCGGAATGATCTACTACGTAAGCTCCACTGTACTTATTTGTTGTCTTGGGTGTAACATCCTATCTTGGCAATGTCCTTAACCATGGCATTGGGACAAGTGAAGGTGAGGTTGGGTTGGGTCATTCCAGGGCAAGGTAGAACCTGACCATGGGAGAAGCTCATGTGTGCAGTGGTGTTGTTGCGACTCCTGTGGGTCAGTCAAGCAGTGGTGGTAGGGTGCATGTTAAGGTCCATGGAGCCAGCAAAGAAACACCCAAAAACTTTGGACTAGAGCCATTGTGGGGAGCCATGCCCTCCAGGTTTCTGGAGCTTGGCCTTGCTTTCTGGAGCTCTCCATAACTGGGATCACCCAGAGCTAAAGAGCACTCAGCACTCACTGTTCAGTCCGGAAAGGTACTGGGATGCAGAAGTTGGGCTTCTTCAGCACATCCATGCACCACCTTTTTCTTCCATGGAGCCCAGCTCAGGCTATTCCAAGGATGTTTCTGTGCTGCCCTCACCTGAGGGTTTGGTTGATGTCAGAATATCTTGCTTCAGCTCAAGCATGAGCTTGGCTGAGGTTGGGGTCCCACCAGCTCTCCTCCCATTGGTGATGATGGGAAGAGGACCAAAGGCACCAGTCTGCCTGGCTGGAACCAGGGCAGGGGCAGCAGCTGGAGATCTCTGGGATCTCACTTTCCTTCATGGCAGCCTTTGCATGGCTGCGAAGGTCAGATTGTCCCGAAACCTTGACGATGTTTGCGGGCAGACGTCTCTCGGCTTTGCTTTTCTCTCCGTAACAGGTTTTTCCCTTTAAGAACGCAGAAGATTGATTCCCTTGCAGGGCGCATCGCCGAGCCGAGCCATGTCCAAATGGTTTGCACGTCTGCATTTTTTACTGCTCTCGTTTAATATGTATGCAAATGCAGTCTCTCCTGTCCTCACTCTCTGTGTGGGTTTGCACAGTCAGGAGCACATTCCCATTACTGCTGCCCATCTCCTGCTCTGCTCGGCATTCGAGGAGACTGCCTTTGAAACGCTGATAGATGGAGGTGCACGGGGAAAAGAGAAAAATGACGGATTTTTGTAATTTCTTTGCTGGGGAGGGTGGAGGAGTTGGGAAACCAGAGAAAGGAAGTTTAAATATATGCAAAATTGTTTATTGGGAGAAAGGGGGGCGGGCTCCAACTCTGAGAGTCAGGGAGCGTATTTCATATGCCATTCCATTTTCAAAGGATTTTAGCTGGAGGTTAGGGAAAAAAATCTAAGCACTGGCAATAATCTTGTGATAGTGGAAATATTCAGCTTTTCTCCTGATAAATAGATACATGTCGTAACTGAAGTCAGTGTTTCAGGCCTGGAAAGTAATGTTGGGTGGGGTTTTTTTTTATTTTAATAAATAAGGAGCAAGATGTCCAAAGTAGCTCCCTACAAGGGGGGGTAGTGTATGGCTGCTGCTACCTTCTTTTCCTTCCTATTTTAATAGCTGTACTTTTCCAAAGCAGTTCAAAACCAGCACCTGTGAACCCTGGACACTTGTATACCATGAGCTACGTTTTTATAAGTGAAAAGGGAAACTGTGCTCCAGCTAAGGCCAAAATGTGGAAAGCACCTTCAGAAACGTGGCCAGAAGTAGGGGAGCTTTTCCTGTCCCCAGTGATGGTCGTTTTTTAAATTAGGCCGTTTGAAGTTGCAGATCTCCAGTTTTGCATCTGCTTGGAGGTAACTGTGAAGGCTGAGGAGGTCCTTGCTCTTGGTGTGGGAAGCAGGGGATGACACATCCCTTCATCGCCCAGATGACTCTGGAGGGGAAATGGAGGCTCATGCTGCTTCCCACCTCCTGCGGTGAAACTTTAAATCTGGCCAAAGAGCCAGATTTTCAGGTGTATTTTAGGCACTTCAAGTCGTTCACTGTTTTAATCTTTAAACACAAAACACCTTTAAAACCTGGCTGGTTTTGAAGCCCATAATGGAGTGTGGAAGCCTTACCAAGCTGCAGCTGCTGGCTGGGGATGGAGGGTGTGGAGCAGAAAAGCTGCCCAGAGCTGGGGGTCACGTACCCCAGGGCAGGGGTAGCCGTGGGCAACCTCCTGCTGCCTGTGCCCTCCACAAGCCTGGCTCTCTCCATGGAGCATGGATAATTAGGTTGAAGCCAGATCTTTTCCAACCTCTTCCAGGAGTTCATAGACAAAGTTACTTTTGTTTCTAAAAGCCAAAGGGTTTTGCGTGCTGGGAAACCCCCTATGCTGCCTTAGGACTTGTCAGAGCTGTTGACTTTTGCATCTCCAAGTTGTGCAAGAGTGTTCTGTGTCTCTTGTGCTAGATGTTGTGAAACTCCTTTCCATGCAGTAGCATGGAAAAGTCCCTCTGTGGGGGAACCACAGCAGCACACTGACCTTGTGCTGGAGCTTTGGTTTGTGGAACTCAGATCTTGTCTTTGGTTTTGGCAGAGTTAGAGGGACCAAGGGGCAATGTTTAAGAGTTGCCCTGGTGTTTGGAGGTGCTCAGCTCCTGTGCTGGTGTGCAAGAGTGGGTTTTCTTCATGCAACAGGCATGGGAAGTCTTGCTGTTTGGAGATGAACTCCACCAGCTGCCTGCTCCTGCCTTTACCTCCCCCAGGCTCTGGGAAAAGCTTGCCTTTGGCAATGTTGAGACATGCCGTAGCTGACAGCCCAGGTGGGATCACAGCCCTGCTCACTGGGTCCAGAGCCCACATCACATTTGGGAGGTTTGTCCTGTCCCTTATCAACAGCCACGTTGTTGGAGGGCACAAGTGCAGCTCCTGCCCGCTGCTCCTGGCTGTCCCCCAGTTCCCCTTCCAGTGTGGTTGCTGTGAAGTGTCTCTTGCCACTGTGTCCTCACTGGTGGATTTGTACTTGTGATCACAGGCTCCAAACTTCCCCTAATGCTGTTGCTTTTTGAACAATGTCTTTTTATTGGCGAGTAGATTCGTGGAGCCTTTCTACTTCCTTCATCTGTAAATTGTCCTCTACATAACGAAGGAACCATTCTGACTATGTTTTGATGTGTGTGTTGCCCAACAGATGTCTGGGTGGTTAAAGTGCCCCCTGAGTACAAATATCCTGTGTTTGTGAGCTCTTTGATAGCTGGTTCAGGAATCTTTTTGTTCTTTCTTTTTCTCCTCCAGTCCTGGGAGTCTGTAGCAGATGCCTGCAGAAGTCTGTCCTTTGTTTTCTGCTCCTGATATCTGTGCCCACAGTGTTATTCCTCTACCCTCTCCCTTATCAAATTAGATTATCTCCTTCTCGTAAGTACTTTTTACACGTGCAGCCGTGCAAAGGCATGATAAGCATATTGGAACACACTGTTGTGTGTCATTCATGTCTCTTGTCCTCCTTGCACCTTAGAACCAAGTTGGCACATTATCTGCCATTCATACTGGTACCATCAGAAGTAAGTCCAGCTGACTCCTCTCCTGCTTATAGCCAAGACCCGACATCCCTTTTGGGCATTGTCACATCACCTTGCATGGGAATCCCAGGCCCATGTCCTGGGTGTGTCCTCACTTTTCCTCTCTGCTGTCTCCAGTATCTCCCTTCGTGTTCTGGGCTTGGCTGGTGGCACTGAAGCTCCTTCAGGGTGTTACAGGCTTCTCCTTGCCTGTTCCTTGGCTCCCTGCCTTTCCACTGTCTTTCCTGGTTTCCATGTGTGATCCAGAAAAACCTCTTTGTTATTCTGTCCTTCCTCCCCATCACAAACCTGTGTTTCTGTTCCATCTTTCATGAAAAGGTCTAAGACTGAAGGTGAAATGTGATAACAGCCTTCAAAAATATGTCAGTGGCTGCTGCAAACAGGAGAGGAATAAACGATTCTCTGTGTCCTACAGTGGGTAGGACAAGAAATTATGGGCTTAAACTGTAGCACAAGGTTTCATGTTCATATATCCTGGGGGTGAAGCACCAGAGAAAGCTGCTGGGGAGTCATTGGAGGGGCAGGTCAGATGAGCAGCTGTCAGGAGAGGCTGGAAGGGGAGTCAAGGGATAGTGGGGTGATCCAGAAGATCATTTTTCATCCTCTCCAGCCCTCTTACCTCCCCTTCCATATGCTGGAAGCCTCCAGCTGGGCAAGGGGCTTTTTGTGGCTTGTTCAGCGAGGCTCATGCCTTTCTCTCTGCTTGCTTTTTGTCTCTGTTGCAGCAGTTCTGGCAAATGCAATTGCAGCAAGCCTGGAAATAGTACGGGATAGGCTCTCCTCCCCAGACCTTTCCTTGGTGCTTGGTGGCTCTTTCAAAGCCTGTGCACTGGTGGAGGCAATGGCAGCTACAATCAGAGCACTGGGACGTGCAAAAGTGATCAAAACAAACATTTTGTTACACCCAGAAGGGTCAGGGGGCAGGCTCAGAGGAGCCCTCAATGGGAAGCCATTGCCAGCTTTGCAGAGGGATGTGTTGGGCATGTCAGTGCACAGGTGGAGATGGGAAGGTACCGATGGTTCCTGGAAGTGCTGTTCCAGCTGGTGGTGTGGGGCTCCCTTTGCTCAGCTCTTGGGCTGTCTGTGAGACTGTGGGCAGCAGGGATGGGAGCTGTGCCATGTCCTGCAGGTGTGTGCCAACCCCCGGTGGGTGCACCAGGACATGCAGGAAGCCGGGGATTTGGGGGACTCAGGGATCAGGACTCCTTGCCCAGCTCCCCAACCCCACCTCCTCAGCAGGACATTGCAGGGCATCAGCCACACTGCTATCTTTGCCAAAACAAAAATTAGGGAGACCAGAACTCCCAGAGGGCTTCATCCAAAACAAGAGCATGAGCAGCCACATTGTTTCTGACACTGCTGGCTGGGAGATTGTCAAATCCCCTGGGCACCTTCAGCTGCCTGCTCCAGACACCCACCTCTCCTAACCCTTCCCCATCTGGCACTGCCATGATTGTGTCGGGGTCCAGCCACATCTGTGCTGTCCCTGCTTCCCACCCCAAACCTCCCTGCCTCCTCTCCCTGGGGTGCTGGAGGGGTGCAGGGTCCTGGTCAGCCATGACCCCCTTCACTCACCCTGCAGCATCATCCCCTTTCACAGCTCCCTACCATGAGAGGCGGGCAGGGAGAAACAGGCAGATGAATAATTTATTATAACGATGCAAAATAGGGTTTTAAAACTCTACCCATATAAATATTTATTTTTGACTCGTTAGCACCACAGCCATCTCCGTCCCCCCCAACCCTTCCCCTTCTCCTTTCTGAAGACCCCACAGCCTTTGGGCTATCATGGCTGCTTCTCCTGGTTCATCTGTCTGTCTGTCTGTCTGTCTATCCTGCACTTGCTTTTCACATGATCTGAGCCCCGGTGCCAAATGCTTCCCAGGAAAGAGGAAAAAACCCAACTCTTTCTCGCGTACACGCACACAAAAAACAACAAGGGGAGGGGGGAGACGGAGCAGCACACACAGGCACACGCACAAAACCCTTTGAAGCCTGTGCAGGGTGAGGGTTGTTTCTGTGGTAACGGCGCGGGGATTGGCGGCGGTCGGCAAGGGCCTCCATCCCGCCGTGGTGCCGAGTGATTAATGAGCCGTTGCTGGGCTGTACAGGAGCGCCTGGGCCGGGCTGGGCACCACGGGGCTGCTCCGACACCACCGGACCTTGGGCGCTTCCTCATCCTCCTCTGCTCGCCCCCAGGCATGCTTGCTCCAGTGGCACCCCCATCTCCTTGGCGTGGGCTCTTGTGGGATGTCAGCCCTTCGAGGGATGGGGCAGCTAGGCTTGGGACATCCCTTTGTCCTCTGCCCTGGTGGTTCCAGACCATTCTGGGGGCTCTGGCCTTCCCCCTGACACCAGGCCTTGCTCCTCTGCACTGCTGTTGTTCCTAGGGTGGGTCCAGCGTCTCTTGTGGTGCAGCGACAGATCAGAGCCATGGGGGTATGTGGTGGGACCAACAGGGCCATGAGGCAGTCCCATCTGGTGGGTGCAAGTGAGCCCACACTATTTTGGGGAATATCATTCACAGCCTCACCTCGACACCTGCCCTTGGCCTCATTGCTGCCTGCAGCTTCCTGTCTCTCTCCCACCCCCACAGCTTCCCAAGGCTGAAAGGTGGCTTTTGGCTGAGCAGTGACAAAAGCTGTGCTCTCCCTGTCCCATAGCCAGCCTTGTTTAGTGGCACTTCCTTTGATCCAGGTGTCACTTTGGTGCTTGTACCATCTCCCAGCGAGAGCTGCAGTTCCCAGAGAACCCTACACCACTGTGTGCTTTGAAACTCACCTCGTTTTGCTTTCCATTTTGAAAAGGCAAAGGAGAAACAGGCACCATCCGCATCTCTTGGGTGAACAATAATAATGAGTGAGTTTCAAATCTCTTTCCCCCAAAATAGCCAAACCAGAACACGCACAGCCTTCCCGAGCCGCTGTCTGAAACAGATGTGCTGCCAGTGAGCAGCTATTTATAATGTGCAGCATTCCCTTTTCAGCCACAGCGACTCCAGCCCTCGGCTCTTGCGCTCGGCAGCTCCTTTTGAAGCCTGTAGCTCTAATCCGGGGACTGTTCCTGGTGCTGCTAAAAATCTCCTCGTAAACCCGCCGGGATGCCAGTGAGCTGGAGCCCTGCCTGCTCTCTGCCTCTAAAGGGGTTTATCATCCCCAGGGGCCGTGGGATGGGACAGTTCCAACCAGGATGGAACAGCGTTGGGATCTTGTTGGGCGCTGTGTCCCTGACATCCTCACAGCTGCAGGCTCTGCAGAGCACTGACCCCCCTCTGCCTCAGGACTGGGGGCTGAAACAGTTTTCCAACACCTAATTTGAGAGGACAGAGGACAAGGGAGGGTCAGGACAGTGTTGCTGTGGGGGGAAAGGCTGCTATGGCTTTGAACTGGTCCTCAATGAAAGAGAAGCATGGCGCAATGGCTTGGAAGGATGCAGACGGTGTAGGATTAGGAAAACTGGGGATCCAATTAAAGTGAGATTGGAGGGGGTTTGCCAGCACTGGCACCCACACTTGGGGTGGGTTTTTGCTGGCCTGGGGGTCCTGCAGCTCAGCTGGAGCTGTGGCACAGCTGTGGGTTGGGCACCTCCGGCTACCCACACCCCAGGAACTGTGGAGGGCTCACAGGACCCTGTCCCAGGAGGGGTACAGCCCACGGTGCTGCCTCGGCCCCTCGCACAGGGATGAATAAGTGTGCTGGTATGTCGGGGCTGAGGGCTCGGCACAGCACGAGCATGTGGAAGCTGTTTATTGCCAGGGCTGCTGCAGGCCCTGCTCTGCCTCCCCCAACCAGCTGGGCCGGTGTGGCCGCTCTGCGTGGGGCCGATGGGGCCCCAGCCCAGCAGGGGCCAGGCGACTGCTGGGAGACAGGGCTGGTTGGGCTGAGGGGTTTGTTTTTATCACATCCCCTCTTTTCTGTTTGCTTCTCTCCTGAGGAGGGTGTTTGGAGGCATAGAGATCCCTCGATCAAAATCCTAGGTATTGGGGACAGCTTGGTATCTTGTCCTTCCCTCCTGGATATCCCAGAGCTTTGTCCCCAGCCTGTCACAGCATGGTCAGCTGGGCAGATGGGAGATCTGGGTGATCTCTAAGGAGCTCTTTGGAAAGGGAGATCCTGGAAAGCAACCCCCAGGGTGGCCTAAAATGTGCTGCTCTGGCTTTGCTCACTCACTGTTTTGCAGGTGCCAGGGGATGGCATTCTTCATCAGCTGGAAGAGAGCACCCCCAACCCCCAAACTCTGTCCTTTGACCTCCAAATCCCATCTTGAGGGACAGCATTAGCTTGTCTTCCTGCCTGGTGAGCTCACACCAGGTCAGCCTTTAAAAGAATGTAGAGAGTTCAAAATGGCCCAGTGAGTTGTCTCTAATACAGGGTGGAACTTTGGGAAGGAGCAGAGGACAGGCTGCATGCGCAGGGCTCCGTCACCTCAGCTCTGGCAGCATGATGGATCAGCTCAGCCCAGTGGGGACACAGAATCAGGTTCCCATGAGGACAGCATCCCTGGATGAGACTGGAGCCGTCCTTGTTTCCAGTGGTAACAGACAAACCTTTGCTCCTGAAAGAGGGGCTACAACACAGCCCATGGCAGTGAAGCCTCTTAAAAGCTGGTCTGGTTGCAGTTGTGTTAATTATTAATAGGATGTGGGGAAGAAAACACTGGAAAACCCCAACTGTTTGAGGCAAGCTGCTACTTCATCTGTGTCCAGTGGTGTGTGCCTGGCTTTCCCCTGACCCAAAGGGAGATTTATGGGCTTCTTTTCCAGTGGCTGGTGTTGGCAAATATGAATGAAGAGGCTTGACCACCTCTCTGAAAACAACAGGACTCCTAAATCGAGGAGCTTAGTGGGTTGTGCAGGTCTTAGTTTAGTTTTAGCAAAGGTTTTCCCCCCAAGGGATAAAGTCCTTTTTGGCAGCATCTCTGCCCAGCAAGATGCTGCAATTGCAGGATCTGCTGGCACAGAAGCACTCTGTCCCAGCCCAGAGCACCCTGCAGAGCTGTGTGGGCAGGATGGGACCCAAAAATGGTGCTTGAACTGCACCCACATAGTGAGTCAGAGCTAGGGGATCTCAGCAGGAAATTTTAAGGAAAAACAGGGTAACAGGGAATTTTCACCCAAAAGGCTTGTGGACTTTGAGGGTTTCTTCTGACTATGGGTACCAGGGCTGTCTCCATATGGGGGAACTTGGAGGCGTTTCCATGGAAACCAGCAATGTTGCTGCTGGGGGGACCCCATGGCACAGATTTGGGCCCTTCATCAATGCTGCACGAGCGGTGCTTGGCATGGGGAGGCACCAGCCTGATGGAGGCTCTTGGCACAGCGGTGCCCTGGCTTTATGCTGTGCATTGCCTATGGTCCTTCATGTGGGGAGGAGATCCCAAACCTCAGGTGCAGGTGAAAGCCATAGGTGCTGCCAGCCCACCTTCCTTCCCACCAGCCCTTCCAGCAGCCCCTGCTTCCCACAGCACCCTCCTCTCTCCCCTCTCCCTTCTCTTCCTTTCCATTCCTTGTCCCCTTTCTCTCCCTTTCTTCCCCTTGCTCCACCCCCCTCCAGACTCCTCTGTGGGGCATTGATTTTTCCATCCGTCAGCGAAACGCTTGAGGAAAATGAAAGAGCATCTTCTTGATCGATCAGGAGAACTCTTCAGCCTGGGGTCAGGAAGGGTTTGAATCAGCTGCTCCCCTGGCATATAATTACCCCCTCTCTCCCAAGCTGGGGCTTTTCACACGCCTGCGGGAGCAGCCACTGCGGGGCCAGAGCACGGCTCCGGAGAACACATCCGTGGTGCATCCATGCTGGGAGAAAGTGCCTGTGGATGTGTTGGGTTTCGGGGCTGCCAGAGCTCAGTGCTGGGCTGGCTCTGTGCGCTCACACTCGCTCTGTGCCGAGCAGGGTGTGTCGAGTGGGTGCGAGCGGGCGCTGCTCCCGCGCCGGAATCGACCACTCCGCGTGGAGCTAATTCTGTGCGGAGCTTGGCGAGGGTGGGGAGCTCTGAAGCTGCAAGTTTAGAGAAGCCGAAGGAGAACTGAATCTGATAGGAACCGGGTGCCCGGCTCCCTTCTCTGTTTTGAAAATCTCATTTGCACTGAGCATCGTCTGGGCTGTGCTGCACATACGGACCGCGTTGGTAGCAGCCTGGAGATGCCTGTGGAAATGCCAGAGTTTGCCATCTGGTACCACGCTGGCCCTTGAGGTCCCACCGCTCGCTGCCCTCCCCCAGAGAGCCAGCAAATAGCTGAGAGAGCTTCTCGTTCCACCGTGGGGTGGCTGCATGCAAATGTTGACTTCTTTATGGCAACCGGTGTGAGTCATGCTGGGAGCCGGAGGGGGACGTTGGCGCCTGTAGCTCTTCTCCTCTTAGCTTGTGGACTGTTGCCTGCTTGCACTGAGGTGTTGGCACAGCCTTCCCGCAGCTCTTGCTGGAGCTCCATCTCTGCTTGATGTGCTTTCCTTGAGAGGTTCCCAGTGCTCATGTGTGCACTGGTGGAGTTCAGTGGTCAAAGCGTGTCATGTGTGTGGGCTGTTGCTTTGGGTCTCGTGACAGAGCAGAGAAAATTTATCCTTTGGATTTCTCCAATGGAAAGAGCTCGTGAGCTCATATTCCCACCAGCACGGAGGGATGCCTGTCCCAGAGCCAAGACCAGAAATCCCAGCACATCACTGAACTGAAAGGTTCAGCATCAGCAGTCTCCACTGAGCCTTAGGCTCCCCACTCCCAAATTCCCATTATTTTTCATAGGTATTGCCCATTTCCTGAAATAGATGAAGGGGTTTCAGACGTGGGGATGAACAACACATGGCTGGTTGGAGCTTGCTGGACCAGAGCTGGGGCACAGCAGCTTCCTGTGGTGGGTTGTGCATCTCCATCTAACACCTCTCCCTGGGCAGATGCAGCATGAAGTCATTGTCTCAAGGGTGATGAGGAACAGTAAGAGAGCAGGGGGTAAATGCATTAACCATGGGGTTGTTGCCCCATGTTGTGTCACTGTCACCTGGGAGCTCAGAGTCATTTGATTGTCCTTGTCTTTCCATGCTGGCTGGGTGATGAGTACGCATGGAAAGAGATGAGAACAGAAGAGCAGTGTGGGAAACCAAAGCTGAAAGCTCCTGCTCCAACCACGGCCAGTTCCAGCCAGACCAGAGCTCCACTGGAGAAGGACAATACAAAGGCTTTGGCTTTCACCCTCCAAACCAGCAGGCATGAGGCTGCTCCAGCATGGATGCATTGCAGATGTGCTGATAGCAGTGAGCTGAGTGCTGACACTGCTGTGGAGGAGCTGTAGGTAAGGCTGAACTGGGCTTTTCTGCACCAGAGACAATGTCTTCTGCTGAAAGCAGCTGAAACAGCTGCATCCTGGCTTTGTGACACAATTTATTTTACAACATGTAATGAGAGCTTGCCCCATGTCCCTGGTATAACCTTGACATAAAGCCCCATCTGGGCAGGGTCTTTTCCCTGTGGGAGTTGGCCTCAGTCAGATAGTTGGGGGAACTTTGCTTAATCTGTGAATGTTGCATCCTAATATAAATGTGGATCTAACCCAGTTTTCTTGAATCTGCATTGTTCCACTGATAGCAAGGGAGAGAGGCTGATTTATGCCAGTGGGTATGGGATCTTCCTGTTATTCCTTGCAAATAGAGGGCTTTGGTGAGCTGTCACCAGGTACAGTCACTGCTGGGTTCAGTGCAGATAATGGAGATGGGGGGACTCATAGCATCTCTCCATTGCTCTGCTGACCATTTTGCTGATCACCCTTGATCATATCCCTTGGTCTTCCTGCTGTCTCCTTGCTCCCAGGTCTGTAAAATGAAGATAAAATACAATCTGACATGCTGGGGAGCTTGCAGCCCAATTAAGAAGTGCACGCTAATTAAAGTGAGCTCCACCATTCCTGTTGATATCCCATAGCCATCGGTGGGGCACTGGAAAGCTCTGGGTTGTGGGAGTGTGAGGTTGCAACAGAGACAAAACAATACGTTCTCAGACTGCTGAACAGAAAGTGGATCCATGTGTTAATCTGGGAAAAGGAGTGTGAAAATAGCTGCAAATCCTTCACGACTTTGTTGTAATTTCTCCCAGATAGGATACAGGCAGGAAAAATGCCTGCTCCACACTCCAACCTCCTTGGCTCCCAGGTCATTACTGAGCTAAACCTGAGGCTGATGCAAGAGGAAACCCTGTCCCATTGCTGGGCTTCATATGGGACTGCTGGAAATTTAGGGGGAAAGGGTTAATGATTGCATTGTGTGGGGGCCGCTGGGGTCCCAGTGGCTCGAGGATCAGCCAGGTCTGCTCCCTGGTGTGTCTGGGGCAGGTTCTGGCTGGCTCAGCCTGGCTGCCAAAGGAGCTGGGAGGACGCCTGGGCAGGTAGAGCTGAGCGGTGCCTCTGACAGCAGCACACTCCCATCGGGTGGGTGACCGTGGGGTGCAGAAAGCCATCCCCTCCCAGCTGCCCAGCTGCCTTTCTGCTAATGCTCATCTAATTAAACAGCAGCCTGGAGTGGCTGAAACCAGGGCAGCGGGAGAGCTGAGGTTTGCATTCAATAGGTTCCTGTATCCAGCTCAGGAACAAGAAGAAAAACCCATTTCATATTGTCAGATCAATACGCAGGTGGCATTCCCCCTCCTTTTACCTTCACCTTGTCCAGCTCTCCTTTCCCCTCCTGGGCCAGGGAAGCTTTTTAAAGCCCGAGCTGAGATGGGATTGCTACCCGGTGGTTTTTGCACCTCATCCCCCATCCTGGATGCCGTGCATGCCACATGTGC
Source organism: Entomyzon cyanotis (assembly GCA_024500445.1). NCBI lineage: Eukaryota > Metazoa > Chordata > Aves > Passeriformes > Meliphagidae > Entomyzon > Entomyzon cyanotis. The sequence continues at coordinate 5,908,957 of JAKEPQ010000670.1, forward strand.
TGAACAGCTGAGAGGTGCCAGGAATGGTGATTGCTGCAAGCGTGATCTCAGCAGGTATCTGGGAAAGCGAGTCTTGGCTTCCAACTGGGGCATGGTCCCTCCTTCAGGGAGGATTTTCAGTCAATAAGGTGTCCAAAGAGCCATTGTCTCTTTGCTGAGACAGTCAGCACAGCTGCAGAACTGTGAATGTGGGCAGTATTTGACCAGCAACTTTTGTCCTGCTTGCTCAGGTACAGGCGAGGGTTAACAAGAAGCGACATTGTATTTTGCTGCATCTTTGGCTTTCTGGAAGAAGATACTCTTCCTGGTGCTTCTGCTGTTGTAAATGCATTCTTCTTCCCAAGGTGTCTTCTGAAAATGAGCTCCAGCATGTTGTCAGTGGTGGAGAGATGATTATGGAGAAGCAGCTGTCCGTCCCCTCCTGCCAGCTCCCGGCGAGGCAACGGGAGGGGTGACGGCTCCTCTGGGTGCTTGCTGCTGGCAGCAGATTTTGCTGTGCCTGATCCAGGCTCTGGTGTAAATAGGCAGCTTTTCCTGGTGTAAACAGGCCTTTTCCACCTCATCTCAATGCACCGGGGCAAGAAACCGTCACGCAGTGCCCAGCTCGGTGCAACCTCCAACCGTGGTGGTTTTTTTCACAGTAAGAAAGTTGTACCAATCTTTCCCAAACATCAGCCTGCTCAGGCAGCCTGCAAGGGGTCGGCTTCAGCTCCTGTATTGTTTCTCTCTGCAGGAGAGAAATTACTGTCCTAATTCTTCATGCAAAAATGAGGGATTGGAAACAGGCTGAAGGGGAGAGGAGCTGGATGGGTGCCCCAGAGACCTCACCATCTCAAAGGATGGCAGCCCTGTCTGAGGTTACCATCTCTCTGTCCCTTCTCTGGTCCCTCTGTCATTAATGCTGAGCTGGATTTATAGGGTTTATTATCCGTGCTCCTGCACCAGGCTTCAAACACTGCCCAGCAGCATCTGAGCCATGCTGGATCACAAACCATCTCGGGATGCTCCAGCCAAGAGGGAAGTGAGCTCCACACCTGCTAGCAGGGGAGGGCTGTCACAGCCAGATGCAAGCTCTTCCCCGGTATCTCCCCCTCTTCCCCTTGCCCTAGCCTCAGGCCAAGCAGGAAAAATCCTTCAGCAGACCCCAGCTGGGGCTGCTGGCTGCCGGCTTTCCATGGCAACGGTCCATCAGGGGGTCGGAGTCGACAGCAAAAAATGCTGCCCCCCTCCTTCCCCCGCCTGGGCTGCCGGTCGCTATTTTGATTGCATTCCCAGGGAGCTGGGCTGCAGATGTGGTCGCCTTATCTTGGGAAGGTCTGAGTCAGTTTTTCCCTGTGTGACGGAGCAGGCAGCTGAGGGCTGGAGGGAGGAATAAATAACTCCTGAGGTATGCCAGGGACGTCTGTCCCTGGGGACAGGGTGCTGGGCCAGGAGCTTCCCACCACCCCGATCCTGGACTCACAGTACCCATGTGTCACAACACATATGTAGGGGACGAGGGAGATGTGTCCTCTGAGCAACCTTCATACATCCTTGACATCTCAACCAAGGGAAAAAAGGGATTGGCCCAGGAGCATCTGTGCTGTGGGCTGGATCCTGCCCTGAGGAAGACCTGAGGAACCCATCCATGGGGGAGGAAGGAATAATTATCAGTCCAACTTAAGAAAAAAAAATCTACATTAAGTGTTAAACACAAGTTGGCCTTCTGTTGGTGGGATCCTCAGCTTGGGTTTTCCAGTGTTTCCCCCAAGTCTGGCAGCTCAGGGAACAATTCTGCTTTGTTCTCATCCTTCTTTTCCTTTCTCCAAGTGAGAGTGGGGTTTGTCATGCAGCCCCTGGCTCCATGAGCTGGTGGTTAAAGGCTTTCAGGAAGAGTGGCATGCAAAGAAGATCCTTCAGTGATGGAGGATGGGAAATGCAGAGCCTGGGGGATGACAGGACACCGGGGGCTGGCTGGTGGTCATGGTGGCCACCATGTCCTGCTGCAGTGGGACCGGGGGCAGCAGCACTGGGTTCAGCCCATGTGGGAGTGGCTGGACACCATGGGACATCCCAGTGGCCTTGGGTCTGGGGTCTGAGCTGGCTTCCAGTCTCTCATCTCAGAGCAGCAACCAGGAGCCAGGGCTCGAGAGAGGGTTTCTATAGCAACAGCTGCCAGTCACTCCCCATCTTGGATGTAAATTAGTTAGGATTTTATTAGTGTGCAGAATTTCAAGAGGCTGGAGCTGGCAAAGAGGCCTGACGAATTTGGGACAGGAGTGTGCAAGGGGAGCATCTTAGGAGTTTGGGCCAAGGCAGAGTTTGGGGTTTCTGAATTGTGGGAATGCCTAGTTCTTCACCCCAGGGACAGCAGCCACATCTGAAATGGCTCTGGGATTTCCACACCTCAGGCAGGAGGTTGGATACGGAGCACCTGCTGTCAGGCCCTGGGCTGGGCAGCTCTGAGTCTCCAGGTGGGAGTTTCCATACCCTTTTGCAAAGAGGTTCCTATGAAACCATCTCAAGTGACCACAACTGGTGCAGCTGCCTCTGGAGGGTTTTCAGTTAACAGCTTGATAATGAAGCTATGTGATAGGTCAGCAGGAGGGTTGGTGGTTACTAGTGACCTTCTGGGCCAAAGAGGTGAGGAAGTGGGGCTTTTTGAGAGTCATGGGTGGGGCTGTAGCCTTTGTTAGGGAGTCTGCATGTCTGACTTCCCTGGGCCATGGGGGCTCCTTGTTATTGGATCATGGCTCATTCATGGATATCTCCATGGACATCTGGATTTTTGCTGGAGCTACTCTGCTGGGAGCTATCCTCTTTGTATGCTCAAATGTAAGTAAATAAGGAGCGTGATTGTAATGCCAGTTGCTGCCCCCAGATCAGGAGTCTGCTATAAACTTGTGAGAAAAATCCCGATTTCTGTGTGCTTTCCCTTTCCTCTGTGGTTAGGAGCTGTATTTTCAGAACTCGTGTTTTCAAGTCTTTGCCTCTAACCGTGAAGGCTGAGAATTTTCCTGTTTAATGAAAGAGGTTGGGTTTTTCCTTTTTTAAAATTTTTCTTCTATAACTTTATGGCTCTGGGAGCAGGGGCTTTCTGAAAGTCAAAAGGTTGTGCAACACCTTGTGAGGCTGCTGTGATATTTGCCAACACTGGGTTATAGTTGGATGGTGATGTGTAAGGTTTATATATCTGGTGTAGAGACAATATGAATGTGCTTGTGTACAGCAAAAAAAGAGGGTTGGAAGCACCCTTGAAATACTAGAAATGTGGGGCTGGGTTGCCTGGTTGGCAAGTGCCTACTTGATTTGGAAGGGTTGGGGGGAAAAAAAGCCAGATTTTTATGTTTTGGGAGTTTGTCGTGCTGCAAAACAACTTACAGAGGAGTGGCTGATGCTCACCTTGGGTGGTTGTGCTGGGATCAGAAAAGGAGTTTTCCTGCCCCATCCTGTGTGAGTGGGACTGGTTGCAGAGAGACCCAGCTGCAGTCAGTGCTTGGGGGGACCCTCTTGGCCTTATCCATAAATACTGACATTATAATTACTACAACAACCCGCTCTTCTCTTCCTGCATGGCGTTCATTCCCTGGCCTTAGGTAACACTTTTTTCTTGTTGATTTGCTCCCTCCGTCATCTCCCCCTCTGTTTAATTCCTCACTGCACTGTGGAAACATCAATTATTTAATCTAAATAATAGTTATTATTCAAGAACCAATTTGCTATCATGGCTTGCACTGGTATGGTGAAAATAACCAATCCAGGGGATGAGAAATCTGGATTATTTGAGCTGGGGCAGTTCCATCCCTGTGTCTGCCCCAGTACAGGGCATGGTTGGTGCTGTTGGGTTTAGCAGGACTCTCTGCCCCGCCCAAAGTGCTGCCTGCAGGAAAGGGCAGCCCCTAAGGCAGGGTGTGCTTTCAAAATAAAATGGTCCTTTGTAGGGGACCATGTCCTAAGCGTGATGAAAATGTCAAATGTGCTGATAATGAAACTTGAAACAGATCCACAGAAACTTTGCACTGGTGTCTTGAATGTGACTGGGAGTAGGAAAAGAATTGGATGGTGTGTATGGTAATTGGGCTGTGAACTCTGTGAGTGTGGCAGCACTGCAGGAGGTGCAGTACTGGGCTGGAACAGGGGTGCTGATCAGTGCTCCCCCCCGATTTTGGGGAGGATTTGATTCCTATGAGGAAGTCAGTGCAGACTGTGTTAGCTAGGGCAGCAGGGCTCTGGAGACTATTTCTGGTGCTCCAAGGTCAAGTTTGGGCTTCAGGTCTTGCGGTGAAAGTGACCCTGAGATGGTCGTGTCTGTCCCATTCATGGGACTGAGCAGAGCATGCATAGAACATGAGAGAAGAATTCTGTCCTTGAGCTGTGGGAGGCCATCTGAATCCCCCCTGCCCAATGGTTTTCAAAATCAGACCAAGTCCTTCCTGGGCAGCAGAGCTGGGGCCAGAGCTGCTCCGCTGGATGTGATGGGGACAACACAAATGTGGTGCAGGGAGCGTGATGAATGCTCCATGCCTGGTGTTAGTTGGCATTTTGGAGGAGTGGATGAATTTGCAGGAGGAGATGTTAACAGCTTGGAGACACCCAAGGACCTTCCCCAGGTTTGATGGGGGCCCTGAGCCAGTCCCTGTTCAGAGAACTGGCCTTGGCTGAAGGCAGCTAATGAGCTGCGAACCCTTGAGCTCAACCTTCAGCTCCATTGAAGAAGAGACTTTGAGTGCATGCTTGAATTTAAGTGATTGGTAAAGTATGTTCCTGGGCCTTAGACAGGGCAAAGATGGCTGGATAAATCAGGAGACAGCATGATAACACAGCCACAAGCTCATTCCCATCTCACATGAGGCCGACTTTGGGGATTAGCACAGGGCTGCTTGTTTTGCAGCCCCAGAGTTGGGGCTCTGGAGCTGTCCCACCTCTTTGTCATCTCCTGAAGCCTCGCTGCGTCCTCCTCCTCATCACAGGCTCCATCCTTCCCTCTCTCTGGCGTCAGCCCCTCTCCCCAAGGCTGCTTCATCCCTCCACTGCCATCCCTCTGCCTGCAGAGCAGAAAGCGCGTGGCCCAGATATTTTACTTCACATCAGCACAAACTCAACCCAGATCTTTCTGCGAGGTGGCTCGGCCGGGCACTGCATGAGCAGAGCCAGCCCTGCAGCTGGGTGGTGGGGGAGACCCCTGGGGTGCCCCTGCCCCTCTCTGGGGCTGCAATTCCCCCTCTGTGGCCAAGCATCTGGCTGCTCTGGGCTGGCCGGGAAGCTGGAGCCTGCGATCAGCTCAGAAGGCAGCAACAGCAGCCTCTGCTTTTCCACACGTTGGTATTTTTAGCTCTGCTGTGCATTAGCGTGCAGGAGCTCAAACTGCGAATCCTGGCTGAGGTTTTATCTGTTGTGACAGCCCTTAGGGCTGTAGTCAGACACTCTCTCGCTTGCTCGCTCCCTCTCTCCTTTTTTTTTCTTTTTCCTTTTTTTTTCTTTTTTTTTTTTTAAAGTTTGCAGCTTGAATCTGCTCTCTCCCTACGGAGACACTGTGCAGCTGTCAAGACAAGGGACCAAGGGTGGGAAATAGGGTCCAAAGTATGGTTTGAGCCCCTTTACAAGGGACCTCTATTCAGCTCATTTCTGTATTTTTCCATTCCTCCTTGCTGCTGCTGTCAGAGCTGGAGTGGTCGGAGCTGATGCTGCAGGATTAGGTACAGGCTCGCCCCTGCTGCCCTGCCCCAAAGGGTCCCCAAGAAGCTGTGCTGGGTGACAGCTACACAACTACTGGGGACAGCAAAGCAGAGAGCAAAGGTCAGCCCAGTCCAGCGTGCTGGGGCTTGGCAGATCTAGTGCTCTGTCTGCTGCTGCTGCTTTTTCTAATCTCCCTTTTTTAAACAGCACTAATGTTGCCCCTTTTGGAGCTTTGGACTTCAGGCACCCCAGAGCATTGGGGAGAAATCAAAGTCCCTTGTGAGGGACTTGCTTCAACACACAAGGTTTTTACTGTGCTTAAACAGTGTGTCTGACCTCCCCCAAGAGAACAAGACCCATGAACCACCCTTCCAACCTGGCTCCATACAAGCACCCAACACTTTGGTTTTGTTTCTAAGGAGGGTTTTCTTTTTTGCTTCGTTTTTTTCTGGACACCTTCCCCCCACACCCCAAGAAATTTCTATCTCCTAGAGAGCTGCACAAATTTGAAGCATCTTTTTGCCACCGCAGTACCTCTGAAAAATCAGCTGGAAGTGGGGTGGCAAAAAAGGCAGCATTGGTTATGCCCTTTGGAAGGACGAGGAACCAAAGCACTGAATGGATTTTGGCTTTCCAGCCCTCTCATCAACCTGCCATGCTAGGCTCTGCCCACGTAAATGTGGGCTCAAAGGGAACAGAAGTTGTCTGAAAATCTGTTGCCCCTGGAATTTGTCCAAGGTCATGGAGGAAGTTGGGGATAGAGCCAGGAATGGGATCTGGCTTCCTGTCCCACGTGTCCAGCCTTCCTCTCTAACCCTTAGCACACGCCTGCCTCACGTCATTCTGGCTGGAGCTTCCTGCACCCAGGTCTTGGGATGTCCATGACAGCTCTGATGTCTCTTGGAAGAGAGCACAGACCCTCTGCAGGGAGAGCTGGTTCATCCTGCTTTTCCTTCTTGGGAAGGGCTTCTTTAGGGTGCTTAACCAGAGAGTGTGGCAGAAAATCTGTATTTAGGTAGAAAATAGTGATTTGGCATTTTAAAGGTTTTTAGTGCCTGAGGAGATCACAGCAGCACTGCAGTGGTCCCAAGGTGCAGTCGGGCTGTGTGTTCCCATGAGCCTGGTGTGCATGGATGCTGAGGGGGCTGGAGGGAAGCAGAGAGGGGAGAGATGTTTGTGATGGGTCACAGCTCCTTCACACAAGTCTGCCCACACCACATTTCCTCCTGGAGCTGCATTGTTTACAAGAGCAGCAAGTTCAGCATTAGGCAGCTCCCACATCTTGGTCCGAGATAGTGCCAGCAAAGACTAAAAGGCTGCAGTGATGGGTCAGAGGGTGCCAGGAGCACTGGGGGCTGCTGGGAGACAGCCTTATCCTCCAGTTGTATGGGTACAAATCTAACGGAGAGCCCTGGACGTCTCCCTGGGTCCTCCTGCTTCATTTGCATTGATGAGGTGTGGAGGGGCATCCCAAAATTTGTCTGGCAAGTCCACAAATTGGGCAGCTTTTCTAATTAACAGTTCCTCCACTGTGATTGCTCTGTTCTCCCCCCCCAAATCCTCCCTCTCTAGCTGGCAGCAGCCAATGCCATGAACCACAGAGACAAACTGCACAGTGCTGCCGGCTCAACCTGCAGCAGGGATTGCTGGAAATATCTGGTGCCTTTGCCCTTTTGCAGGGAGCACCCAGGGATGAGGATTTTGCAGCTCTGTGGTGCACAGCAGGTGTGGGGGGCTTTGCTCCAGTGGCATTTTCTTTGTGCAGGTTGTTTGTGCCATGTGTGTCCTTGGGAGCAGCCAGAGCATGGCAGGTACCTTTTCACAGAGCTTTGGCATCTCCCAAACAGCCCTGAGCAGCTCTGTGAGGTTGGGTTGTCATCTCCTTCTCTCCCCCAGCCTCCTGGGGAAGCCCCACTCATGGCTGCAGGGGACAGACGCAGATACTTTCCATCACTAAAAACCCAGTACAGCCCAAGAGCTGAGGTTTGGAGCTAATTCACCCTCTCTGTGCTCTTCCTCTTGCCAAGGGAAGCTGCTAACAGCAGCTGGAGCTATTTCCTGGTGTGCACAGGGTCTTCCACACCCTCTGTCATTGTACTGTGGGGCCAGAAACTTCTTTCTTCCTTCCTTCCTTCTTACAGGGGCTGTGACACCTGAGTAGCTAGATGAGGTCTAGGGGAATTTAAACATTTCTGGTTTTATTTCCAGATTTTAAACTGGGAGATTAAGGACTTTTTTGGGGAAAGGGGGAGGGATGGGGATAGAGGAAGGTAGTACTTTAGGAGCTTTTAAACATTAAAAACCTCTTGTGGCACCCATGTTAATGCACCTTCTTGCAGTAAGAATCTCCTTGCCCAATTCCAAACACCCTAAGAATTGGTTTCTAAACTGTTGGCTCATGCCCTTGCGGATTACAACAAAGATTCAAGGGATGACGGCTGCCATGGGGGACTTCCCTCCTTGAGCCAGCCGAGCTGTTCCCGTGCCTTCAGAGCAGTCCCTTGGGCACAGCAGCTCTCCCTGCCCTGTGTCCTGGAGAGGGCTGGATACAGGCAGGACTGTGTGGGGGCTCGGGTGACTCCGGGTGCTCATGGTGCTATAAATCAGACTCTTCCCTGCTGCCTGACATCCTGAGCTTCCCAGGCTGCAAGTAGTTCCTCTGCTTATCCCCAAACCCACCCGGTTTTTCCTCATCCCACTCATTGCCTCCTTGCTCCGGAGCTGTCTCGGGCTCTCGGCGCGGCCGATGCTTCGGCGCTGCCAGGAGTTTGATCTCCAACTGCTTCTCGGCCCCCTCGCGCATGTGGGCACCGGGAGGAGCTGAGAAAGCGGGGAAGAGATGAACAGCAGGAGAAGAATTCTTAAGGGAGGGGATGGGGGAAGGATGAGGAAAGCAAGGAGGGGGGAGAAAAAGTGAGAACAGAGAGGAGGAGGAGGGATGAAGGATGCTGCCTTGTCCTTGGATTTATATTGGTTGAGTTGCACTGAATTAGCTAAAACTGGTGCAGAACTGCCTTCCCCTCCCTTTTCCTCCAGGCTCACACTCCTGTTTGGAGCTGAACGCCTTAATTCACTTCAGCTTCAACCTGCTCCTAATTGACTTAAACCACATGGAAAGAAACTCGGCTTCCCCAGCAAGTGGCTGCAAAATTGCACCTTCAGTGAAGTCAGTGTGATTCCGCATTTAAAGAAACCCAGAGTCTGGCACGGATGTGTGCAGGGATATTGGTGCCAGGGGGCTGTGCTGAGCCATCCGGAGTCCCACTGGGCTGCTCCTCTCCAGAGGGGTTTTAGTCTCACTCAGAGCAAGTTGGGATTTGGGGGTGATGGGGGGCTTTGAGTCATGGGGATTTGGCTGTTAGAAGAATTGCTGTTTCTTCTCATTCCTCTCTCCTCTATTCCTCTTCTCCTGCTGCAGATGTCTGCTATAAAAAAGAGAAGAAGGGGGAAAAAACCCAACCCTCCCCAAATGTCGTGGTAATGCTCACTGGAGGGCTGTTTCTGCTGCACATCTGATATGTATGACAGGGTCAGATTAACCGAGCCTCTGATTTCCAACCACAGCTATTCCGAAGGCACCAAAACCAATGCAAAACACCCCAAAGGGACTCCTCAGTGCTGGAGAGGAGCTGGCCAGGCAGGATGAGCTCATGGTGCTCTGGGGATGTGCCAGCCCAGTGCTCGGCAGGACCAAACGCTAGGCAAGAGAGAGGAGAGCGTGCTTTGGAGATTAATCTGGTCTCCTCAAACTCAGGCTTTCATGGAGGCAGAGATTTTCCTTTGTATTTAAGGCTGGGGCTTTCAAAGACAGAAGAGGAGCAGTGATGGTAGGTACAAGAAGGTATCTGATGTCAGGGGATGTTCTGAAAACCCCTCTTCCTTGTTGAGGGCTCCTGTCACACCTGGACATGGTGTCTGAATGGAGGGCAGGAAAGCCTTTTTATTCCTTCCTCTTATTCCCTCCTCTGTCACCAATTTTGGCTTTGCTACATTCCTCTCCCTCTGTTTAATTCTGAACCCGAGGAGTTACCCAAGGTTCAGGCTCAGCTATTTTTTTTAATGAGACATTTAGCCATTTTGAGCCCCAGAAAACAGGGCTGGAAGTGACCTCTGGAGAATGATGTATCCTGGCAGCAGGAGTTTTACCCAGACAGTGTTTAACTTTTCCCCAGCAGTGAGAGTCCACTACCCTTCACAGGGCTTCTTCCCGGGTTTCTCTGGGTGAAGTCTGTGTCCCAGGGCAGCACTGTTCCTGTGGGGTGGCTGCCAAAACCCTCAACACCTGCTTCTTGCAGTGGGAGCTGTTTGGAGGCACTGGGGTTGGGAGCTGTTTGGAGGCACTGGGGTCGGAGATGCTGAAGGGGAAGATGTTTCCCAGGGCAGGATAGGGAAACCGAGAGGTGTGTGGAACCCCCTTGGCACAGGGCTCTGCTCCCAAAGCCGGGGCTGTGCCTCACCGGGTGGGTACCATTGACCCTCCCTGGAGCTGGGGGGAGCTGCACAGGGGAGTCCTGCCAGTACAAGGGGCACCTTATGAGCACTGCTTGTAAGTCTCTGGTCGCCACTGGCTGAGAGTGTCCCCGGGATGGGGTTAGAGCAGGAAATCAAGATGAGAAGAAGGGGCGGAAAAAAACCCCAAAAATTCCCCACGGAGCGGGAAGCGGAGTCGGGAGCAGAGCCGCTCAGCTGATGGGGTTGCCATGGCGACGCGGCGGTGAGGAAAAGGAAAAGGCAGAAAATAGCCCGATGCCGGGCTGAGACCTGCGGGAGCCTGGCCCGGCAGCCCCCTCCATCCCTGGCCCTATTTCTGTCCTCCTTCCTCTCTCTTTTGCTTTCCTCCCCTCATACTGTTTGATTTTCTCCAGCCAGAAACACTCCTCTCGGAGGAGCCATCGAGGGGGTCACCGGGGGACTCTTTCTCTGCAGTGCTGTGGTGGGGGGCTGAAGGGAAAGCATGAAGGATGCTCTTCTGTAGGGCTGGATGTGGTCAGGTCCATTCCCTTCGGGGCAGAAAGTTTGGGGGCAGCTAAGTCACCCACAGAGGACAAAAACGGGTCCAGAGTTAGGGCCATGGTGGAGGATCTGGGATGGTACCTGGAGATTCCAGGGACTGGCACAGGTTTGGTGGAAATATTCTTCCACCCATGTGAGTCCAGTTTTGTTTCCCAGACTATGTGTGCATCAGGTTGGGTCATCTGTTGTCTCCTGACAGGTGATGCCCAGTTTTAAGGATGGGCAGAGGTTTTGTTTCATGTGCTGGATTGTTTTCCTCTCTGGGAAAGTGGTGCTTTGTAACCACAGCGAGTCATTTCCCCTCTATGAGTCAGACTGGGGCCTCTTGCATGGTATATATTGGGTCTAACCATTGAACCCAAGCCCACTGAAAAGGAACAGAAACCCAGACTGGTTATGAGAAAAGAAAGTGTCGTTGCGCCAAGCCCTGGGGGATTTGCCCCACAAAACAGAGACAACCACCCAGGCTCTTTGCTTTATCACAAATTCTTACTTTAAAGTTAAGGTTACCGAGTCTGGTGGTCATGAGGAGATCTTGCCTTTTGGTAAAAAAAGCAAAGGTAGTGTTTCCACCTCCTGGGGCTGCAGCAAAAAGCAATAAAGTTAAATGTGACCTCATAAAGCATCAAAAAGCAGAAGATACACCATAACCATCCAACTGAGCACTCTTTGGACACAAATTCTTACAGACCCTCCTCATAATTTTGTTTGGGGCTTGGCAATGACAGGTGAATGCCTGAAGCTGGCAGTGCTGCAGATGAGGAACTTATCCTGCTGCTTCTTCCTCCTTTGCCCTCCAGCTCTCTTTTCTTGCCTCTTCAGCAGATGCAGCACTGTGCCTGGGTGTGAGCACTCGTGCACAGAGCTGTCAGTGCAGATGCACTCCGTGCACACCAGTGTTTGTGTTGCTGTCCCTGAGCTCAGTGTGCCTTTTCCTTTCTCCTTCCCCCTACTGGGGTTCTGCCCCAGCAGAAATCTTTCTGGAGTTCCCACCTGCTTCCTGCATGGGAAGAAGCTATTGCAGCATCTCCCACTTCTCCCTGTCTTTGTGCCTGTACCACATCATGCTGTGGTCTCTAATAACTTGTGCTGATGCTGGGATGCAGATGGCCCAGCTAATGGGGCTCGAGCAGTAAATCTGCATTACTGGGATCGCTCTTGCTATCCCTCACTGTGGCCCTGACCCTCACCTCGCCTAGGATCTTGTCCCCGGGAGGCTGGAGGGGAACAGGAATTCCTCCTGATGTTGGTGACGTTCCTGGCACAAAGGAAAATGTTGGGTCCTCCTGGCCTTGTCAGCTGTTATTTTGGAGGCTGGCTCCTCTTGCAAGGTTTGTTCCTCCCTTCCCTGTAATTCCCAGGGGTGTTTTGCAGACACCTCAGGTCTTCCTCCCAAAGGAGGTGTGTGAACAGCTTTATCTGAAGATCTCACACCTCTGCATGAAGCACCCCCTATAAACTGTCCCTGCGCTCCCTTTTTCCTAAGGACAGGGGAAGGAAGCATGCTTGGAGAGGTTTCCAGGTGCTGGGGTTTTTAATGGGAACACATCACACTGAGGAAGCAGAAAGTGCCTGAAACTGAAAAATGGCCTTGGGATTGTGGAAAATGGTGCAGGATCAACCCTTTTTGTTGTCTTCCTCACACAGCCTGGATGTATTTTGAACATGTGTGTTTCTCTGTGCAGTTTAAATATTAAGCATGGCTTGACTAAGAGTTCACTTAAACCAGGGATGGACAAATATCTGAAGGTCATAAACACACAGCTGAGTAATTATTTAGAGTGGTCTAAGGGATATAAGTATGGGTAATGGGATGAATGGAAGAGAGGAAAATGCAGTGTAGTTGTCAGAAAATTCTCCTCAGGTCCCTGCTTAGTGCTGCAGAGGGAAACATGTAGGTCCTTGATAAACCCAGAGGGCTGATTTATGGATTGATACACGAAATAATGGCAAAATCCCCAAGCAGAAGCTGTGAATGGCCCATCTCCTGAGACTCTGCAAACTCAGCTTTGCAAATCTTGTAGATGAGGGGCTGTGGAGCACCAGGGCAGGAGAGGAGCTGTTTCACTGACAGATAGTGTTGGCTGATGACCAAATGACTAGAAAATGCCCACAAATAAGTTAAGGCTGAAAGTGAGGAGCTGGTTTCTGGTGGAGCAGGGGATGAGACTCTGGGCCAGCCCTGCTGGAGCAGATGAAAAAGCTGGTGGGTCTGGAGATGGAGCAGCTCATGTGTGGGGCAGAGCTGGTTTTGCGACCCAGCTGCTCACAGGTGATGAATGTGGCAGCCTGCAGGCAGTCCTAAATTCCTGTGTGATGCACTCTGTGAGGCTAGGTCCGTCCTCATGTCTCCACTGTTATGCTGCCAATAATAATCAGAGCTCAGGGAGAGCAGCAATCTTCCTTGGCAAACATCTAGACATTCCCCAGTGCAACTGGAGAGCTTCTTCAACTTCAGTGGATGATGCATCTTGTAACACTGAGGGTGTATGTCTGTATCTTGTGAAAACATACCTCAAAAAATTGCTGGAATTGGTTTGAGGGATGTGCTGAGTTACCTTTGTAACGTTTCTACCTCAGCATCAGTTGTCTTGGAGATGGCTGTGTCCTCTATCAGGGTGAGATGGGGCTCTTCTCATCTGATCTCCTTCTTCAAAAAGTAACTGCAAGAAAAATTAAAACATGGTGCTGTTTTTAGAAAGCCCTTTGCACAGGTGAGTGTGGTGTTTCCAGAGGATCCTTATTCCCCTGGCATGTCCCACTCCTAACACAGGATGAGAGTTTGCTATCCTGGGACTTTCTCCTCTCCACATGGATTGTTGAAAGATGTCTTGAAAGGACCTGGGGACATCAAGGGCAGTGAGCGTGAGGAGATGCTGGTTCTTTTCAGAGGCTGACGTTCTTTTCAGTGTCATGTTCCACATACCTTCCCTTGAGTAGGTGTGAGGGAGAATGGAGGGTGGGGCTGCCATATTCCTGCTCCACGGGAGGACAGACAGACTGTGAGGAGTGAGGGAATTCGGGGGCTGCTTTGTGGAGGTTTTGGTGAGCCCTGAGCATCCATGGTGCCTTCCCGAGGTTGTCAGTTCCTGGCTCCTGATGCTGGCAGGAACTGGGCTCAGAGCATGGCCATGCTCCATCTTCCTCCATGCTGGCATGGCATTAACCATCTCCTCCTGCACTGCTTTGTGGCACTTTACTGCTTCCTGCTCCTCAGCAGTATTTTACATCTTGCCCAGTAATGCTTGGTTTCCTTAATAGTGTCTCATGTGGGATTTTATCAAAGGCTTTAGGACAATCCCAATAAATTATATCTACTGATTTCCCTTTATCCATTGTTTTGTTGATTCCATCAGAAATTCTCTCCCAGAGAGGACGTGCAGGCTTTGCCTTTAGAAGCCAGCCAGGCTGGTTCCATTTCTATCTTAGCCATTTCACATTTCAATTAATTTTGAAACATTGAATTATTGTTCTCAGTAGCCCTTGGAAAGAACAATCTGAGGAACAGCTCTGGCTTGTGCTGCACCCTGTATCTGCACATAGCAGTCACAGTTCCTGATCAAGAGGGGATGCTTTCGGTGGGATGTTTGCAGAAGTGGTGCTAGTGTTGAGACACCATCCCCACTTCCAGAAGCTGGGATTCTCCCAGCAGCAAAGGGATGCATCTGAAATAATCTGCACTCCAAAAAGCCCAGCTCACCTCGGAGCGCAAACGCAGGAGGCTGCTCGTCCCTGCGATGTCAGCTGAGCACTAACTCGCTCTGGCTTTGTCCTTGAAACCCAGAGAGTGGGAGTTTGCCACCAGGCTGGCTGCGGCTGTACGGAGCAGGGAGGAGACGGCGAAACCGGCCCGCCAAGGGTTAATAATTTCCATTGCAATTGTGTCATCTCTTTGGGGACCTCTCGCTCATTTCGCGAGCGGGCGCTGAAAGCCGAGGCACGGGGGCTCGTTCTTATTCAGCTGCACGCAGCTTCAGAAGCACCGGACTGCCGCGCAGCTGGGCTCAGCCACCTCGGCCTTGCAGATGGATGGAGAGAAAGGATTTGTGTGCCTGCGTGTGCTTTGCTTGCGTGCGCGCGCGCGTGTGTGTGTGTGTGTGTGTCTGAAACCTAATTGTCTGCTGTCTAATCCGTCAGCCGGGGGGACAGCTTGCACAAGCCCCTTCCAGGCAGGCTGATAAATGCAGCGCTGCCAGGCCCCTCTGCGAGGCAGTTTGGTTTAATTGGGATTGCTACGTGCACGGACTTGGCATGCGTGGAAGGGATGCTGTGCTGAGGGGAGTGCACGGCCAGACTCCCAAGGGATGGCCCCTGTGGCTAGCCAGGCTCCCAGTGGGATCCTGAGAAAGTGTTTAGTGAAGAGATGTGAGTGCAACCCAGCGCTGGATGGGTGAGGTTGAGGGTGGTTCCATGTCGTGTTAAACCGGTGACAATCATGGTGGCACTGTGTGGTCCTGCTCTTATGGGCTTTGTATCTTGGGGCAGTTCAGTACCCCCAAGATTGGGCTATAAATCTTGCTGATGGGATCTAGAGATCACCCCGAGTGTGCCACAGAACCTATGGACATCAGTGTGCTGCCTTGGAGACATCACCTGCTGTCTTCAGTGCCGCAGAAGAAGCTGTGCAGGGCTGTCCCCTGCTCCAGCTGTCCCCTGCCCATCCCCTCAATGACCGCCACCTATGAATCTCTTGAGCATCTCCCAGCCCCAAGCATGTGGCAGCTCAGGGACTCCCCAAGCTGAAGTGGCATTTCGTCTTTAATACCCCTCAATGGATTTCCCATGAATTTGTCTAGTTGATTTTTGTAAACATGTAAGTTTTAATCATCCCCAGAGAGCTGTGGCAAGGACTTCACTGCTTAACCATGCACCGTGTGGGGAACCGTCTCGTCTTGTTTCTTTTGAACCTGCTGCCTCTTAATGTTATTGGATATCTCCTAATTCTTTTATTGGGAGACGCAGCAAGCAATCAATCTTGGTTCACCCTCTTGAGGCCACAAGTGAGCCTCTCTGGCTGCTGCTTTTCTAGGCTGAGATCTTCCTCCTTTGGACTAATTTTTTTATCATCCTGCTCCAGATCTTTTTCCAGCTCTGCTGGTGATGTCAGGAGTCTGCATGTGGCGACATCCTCATTCGTTTGTAATTAAAGGTGATGTCATGATTACAGCAGATGGTATTTGCATCAGCTTTGGTTACTTAGTGCATGTTGATGTCAGGGGATCCTTGTGTCTTGCCCAGTCGCAAGAACTTCTCAGAGGCTGCCGATCCAAAGCCTGAGGGTTTTAGAATAATATTTATCCTTTGAGTTCCCTGTCTGTAAGGGGCAGACCCAGGTATTATTTATCAGGAATCAGTCACTGTGTTTTGCAAGATATTCCTGACTTAAAGGAGTGACATGTCCATGTAATTTCATCCCCCAGATGCAGTCACCTCCAGATTGGTACCCACCAACTCTTCCATCATCAATGTGCACCAGGTTTCAGGACAGGTGATTAGAAGGCATTGTGCTTGCAGGTCAGGGATTAGAGGATGCCAGACTGGCTACTTATGTAGGCACCTCTCTCATGGCTGAAAAATAACAGTGTAGTGCTGCTTTATCCCAGATCCCATCAAGGTCCCAGCCTTGCTGCAGGGTTCAGAAGCCAGGAGGCAGGAGCAGGGTGCCCAAGTCCAGGGCTGCCCTGGCTCAGGCTGGGTCGTGGTGTGGCACCTCCACCCTGTTCACCCCGTGTTCCCCTGCCCGTGGTTGCTGCTGGCCTGGCATGTGACCAGTTACAGACCCCACCCTGTGCCCTGCCCTCCTGCTGCTCTCTGCTTCCCCATCCCTCCTCCTCCTCCCTCTCCCTTTCTCCCTTTGCCCTCTCTTTGCTTCTCTTTCTCTCCACACCTGCTACTCTCCTTCCCTCCCCTTTTCTCCTTCCTCCTCCTCCCCTTGCCTCTCTCTCTATCCTCTTATCTCATCCCCTTGTTTTTCTCCTCTCTGCCTGTCCAGCTGATTTACATGCACGCTGCGTTGAAGCAGCTCAGCTGGATCTAATGCCTCCTGCCGTGAGGAGCAGAGCCGTCTCCGGACTCGGTGCGGAGCTTCCCTGGCCAAGGGCTGGCAGGTCCTCTGTACACCCCACCACCTTGACCCATGCTTTGGCCCTTTTCTGCATCACCTTTTGCTCTTCATCCCCCTCTTTGCTTTCTACATCCTTTAGCTGATGCTGCTGCCCTTGCTGGTCTCTCCTCCATCTCTCTTTTCAAGTCCCCAGCCTGTGTGCCCACTCCATCCTTGCTCCTGGGTGGGTGCATGAGGATGGACCAAAGCCCCTGCAGCCAGCCTGGGGGATGGTTTCCTGTGACTGGTGCCATTACTGTGGCCTTGGCACCAGTGTTGACCTGAAAATGTGATGCTGAATATTCCCAGGCAGAGCCCTTGGGTCCCTCCTGCCTCCACCTGGGCTCTGATGTGGGAGTCTGGGGCAACTCTCCTGTGCCCTCATGGCCCTTGCTGCTCATGGAGCTGGGATCGATGTGCCTGTGTTATTCCCTGGCTCTAATCACTCCCGTTTCCATTCTGCTGATTTGCATTTCCGTGAGAGGAAGATGCCCTGATTAATATCCCCTCAGAAGAGCTTTATTGCGATGGCTCCTGCCTCTCTAATTGGAAAGTGGTCTTAACCTTTCATGCAAGTGGCTGGGACACTCCCTGACTGCCAGAAACTCTAGGGATGGTCTTGCTTGTCCTGAATTCCAGGGCAGTGGAAGGTTTGGAGGATCCAACTCTGCCTCCAGGGTGGGGTCCAACTCTGCCTCCTCTGCCCAAGGAGAACTCTTCTGGGCATCACACCTCTGATACCAGGGATGGGACTATCCCTGACACAGGGGGCTGTCTAAACAGGAGTCAGGGAGGTGGATCACAGCAGGTGGATGTGCTGGGGTGATTCAAAACCAATGAGCCCCCAGCCAGCCCTGGGCAAGCAGCTTGATGCTCCCCAGCTTGCACCCACGTGCCAGTGAAGGGCCCATTGAGGAGAGTGTTCATGTGGTATCGATAGAGCTGTTCCCATTTACCTTGCTGTGGCTGGGAGGCAGGATTTGACCTGGCAGCTGGGATTCTACAGCTTTTGCTCCCCAGGGAGTCCCAGGCCCACCACTAACCCACACTGGCAGCTTGAAAGCCTGCCTTGCACTTAGCTGCTTTCTGATCTTCAAAGGCTCTGAATGCCCAAGGAAATCAGACCTCATGCCTTTTCTTCCCATGCAGTCCCCAGATCCAGACTCTCATGCAATTTATTATCCCTGACACATGCCACTCCCTCCCTGGCTGTGCTTGGGGAGGGAGCATCACTCTGCCACTCTTCCTTGGGTAGCAGAGCCTGCTGCCCTGGCCATGATGTGAAGCTGCTGCTCCTCACATGCTCCCCAAGCCATGAAGCTCAAGGCAGGGCCAGGGAAATGTGCTGGCATTGGCACTGGCAGCTGCATCCTGGCTTCCCAGTGATGTGCCCTCTGGCTGGGGCTGGCAGCTGCCTGCTCCAGGCAGGTCCTGGGGTCTCCTGCCAGTGGGTTGTGCTGCTCCATCCCTCCAGCCAGGGCTGGCCATCCCCACAATGCCTGCTGCAGAGACTGTTTTGCCTGTGCCCATGGCTGTTTTTTTTAAGACCCTGACTTGCCTCCCAGCTGCTTTTACCTCTCCTTCCCCAATCCCTCTCCTTCTGAGGTTACAGAAAAGATTTTGGGTTTATTTTTAATTATTTTTTTAAATTTTGGTATTTAAGCTGGTTTAGCGGCTGCAGCAGTGAGTGTTCCTGATAAACAGCCCGGGAGATCCAGAGAATAATCTCTCTGCTTGGTGATGGCACAGGCGCCTATCTCAGCTGCTGGCAGCACGCTAAAAAGCCGTCCTCATCTGCTGCCTGCTCTATCAGCCCAGGGAGGGAGAAATTGCCTCCATCCTTAATCATAGAATTTGAAATCCCGGCTAGTCTACACCTTTTATTCTTCAGGTTCACAGTGTTTTGCAGTGTGGGCAGGGGGAGAAATATGCAGCTCTTAGACGGAAGAAGGAGTTGGGGAAAAGACTGGGAAGAGGTGGGTGAGCAGCTCTTTTCCCTTTCCCAGGTATCTCCTGGACTTAGCACCCAAGATGCTTTCCTGGAAACTCTCTCTTCAGGGAGGTGGGTTAAGGCTGTATTTTTAATAGAGTCACAGAACACCATCCTCATGGGCTGTTGTGTGCTCTGAAGGTTTCTGTAACACCACAGTGCTTGGAGAAAGTGTGTGCACTGACAGCCACGTGTTCTGGAGCCCCCGTGTCAGGGCAGCTTGCTGAGAGGTGTCAGGGAAATACGGTAAAAAGGGCAGATGAAAGGATAGAAAAACACAGGGAAGAGCTGAGATGCGTTGTTATTTCCTCGCCAATGAGAAAGGTGCTCAAGCTTGTCCCTGTGTCATAGACCAGGTCAAGTAAAGCAACTGGGTTTGTGGCATAGGAGGGACTCAGATTTATGGACATTGTCCAGGCTGGTGCTGGATGCAAGGTCCTCAGGCACACAGGTAATGAGCCCTGCCTACAGAACATGTGATGCTAAAGCCATAATATCTGTCAGAGGTAGTTCTGGGGTGCAGGAACACAGCTCAATACCCCACAGCGAGTGCAGAGCAGGGAGGGGATGGAAGGAGCCTCTGCTCCGTGCTCAGTGCCACTAAATGACAGTGTGGCACCCATGGGCTGTCACTGCTGACAGTTGCTCAACCCAATGGTGGGAACACAAGCGCCCGCCATGCCAGAGACTGGTGTCGGAATCGCTGGAGATTGCCTTTAATGAGACAGATAAAGCAAAATGAAAAGCAAATTAGGATGCAGGGCTGTGGGAGCTGTCTTGAATTCAGCGCTGTGACTTTTCTGGGGGGAAGCTGGGGTTGCAAGTGATGGTGGAGGCACTGGAGAGGCAATCACAGGAAATGGCCATCTTGGATGGGCTCAAACCAGAGAGCCCTTGAATCCTTCCCAGTGCCTTTTGCAGGTATCCTACTTCTCCAGAACCCACTGTGAGATATGAAACAGACCCTTGTGTTGCACCTTGGGTCTCAAGGTGCACAAATAATGGTGTCTCTGCTCCCTTGTCCTTCCCCCATCTCCAGTGGCTGGAGTGGCTTTGGGAAGCCCCACAATTGCAGGAGAGAATTTTCAGCCGTGTCCCAGTGATGCTGATGGAGATTCCTGGCTCCCTGCAGCAGGACTGTGGTGGTCCAGGGCTGTCCAGGATGTTGGCAGTCCTTCCTAAACTTTCCATTGAACTCAGAGCATCTGGGCTATTTCTGTAAAAATCCTGTGCTGGGTCAGGAGGCAGGAAAGGGGCTTTTGCTCCAGCCAGGTCTGTTCTTAAGCAGAGAGTGTTTAACACAAAACCCCCTCCTGTTTCTCAGCAAAAAAAACCTCAGGCATTGACTATCAACGTGAGCAGCATTGCTCAGGCAAATGGTGTTTACACCCCGAAGCCTTCAGACTTTCTAGATTTTACCTGCTTTTCTGCAGAAACCCCTTGAGAAAATGTTACCGCGCACGGCAATACTTGGGTGGATAAATTGCCTGGAACAAACGAGCTGGAATTTGTACGATCCCATTCTTCATGTAAGAAAGATGTCACTCCTTAAGCAGTCCCTGGGGAAAATGCCCACCCTGGGGAGTGTCACCCTGGGCTGCCTGTGTTGGCCATCCCCTGATTTGGACCGAGCTGCCTGGGTTTCCATGCACTGCAGTGCTTTTTGCCATCCCTTCCCGCGAATCATGAGTGGAATCACAAACAGCAGCAAAGCAAGTTCTCATTTCCCTTCACCCCCCTCCCCACCCCAGTTGCTGAAGTGGGGTGTCCAGAGGGAGGTTTGGTGCTGCATTTTGCTGGTGCTGTGGGAGCTGATCACACGGCCAAAGGCATTTGGGGACACATCCCCTCCAGTCATCATTGCTTGTCCTTCTCATGGTGCAGCTATTTCTGCCTCAACTTTCCAGGAAGCTGCCTTCAACATTCCCCAGTCTAAAACCACGCTGGTTTAGAGAGCCAATTTCATCCCTGCTTCCATGTCTCATTTGCATGTATTTGCATAGCACACAGGTTTATGGGAGGGGAGGAGGCGCTGGAGAGGCACATCCTTTATTCCTCTTTCTTTTTCTTTTTTCTTCTTCCCTTTCAGCAGAATTGTATTTATTTATTTAAACCCAGTGCTGCTCACTCCCACCTGGATCTCACGGGTGACTTGGTGGTGGGGGACCTAATGCAAGCTGGGAGTAAACTTACTGAATTTTTACTCATTATAGGTGATTGTGTGGGTCTGACCCTTGCCTGTCTTCCCACAGCATCTCCTCCAGTGGGCTCTGGTGCTGCTTGGCTTGGGGAGGGGATAAAGGCTTCCTCACCCCACCTCCCAACTTGTGATGGCCTTGTGGAAGAGAAGAACAATGCCATTTTCCCCAGGGCTTGCTGGATTTTCCCTCCCCTGTCTCTCCCTCTCTAGGTTTTGGTGCTTCCCTGGCACTCCTGAAGGGCTGTTCCATCTGGGATGCAGTGGAATTTGACACTTCTCTTGGGAAACAGTAAATCCTTTTCCCTTGGGTTTCATCAACCCCAGGAATGGCCCTTCTGATCCTGAAGAAGGTACCTTGTTTCCCTCCTGCCATAGCCCCCCTCATCTCAGGATGCTGGGAATGTGGGCATCTGGGATAGTACCTGCTCAGGGGAATAGGGTGATCCCAAAATGGCTCCATCCCTGTGAGCAACCAGGAACCGGGCAAATGACCTGGTGCATTTTGGTGTTTTGGCTCTCATTTCCTGATGGACCCAGAGAGATTTGGGAACTGTGGGATCATCCTGATCAGTCACAACACTGCTGGGGTACAGCTAATATTGCTTGTTACAAAAAAATTTAAACAAGTGGACCCAACTAACTCGTCTGCCTGTTCCTCTGCTTTCTTTGGCCTTGGACACATCTCTTCATGTCTCTGCCACACTGTTCTTTGCTCCAAAAGGGGTGAGATCAAGGAACTCCTTACCAGCCTACTGAGGTAGGAGGGCAGATCAGCAGGACAATATCATGTGGGGGTCTTGGTCTTTCACTAGCAGGGCTGTGCAGACACTGGGCTCCCTTTCATCTGGATTTCTTCCTCCCCTAGGGCAAAAGGAGAAGGGGAGACCAGGCTGCATGCATGGGTGGGGACAGCAGCACATAGGGTGAGAGGTGCTAAGTTCCTGGAGCAGTGAGGTGCAGGACATTGGGATGTTGTGAACCTGCCCCAGGCACGTGGAGCTGTCTGGAACATCTCGCACTTGGCCGGGGTTTAATTTTTTATGCGAAATCCTGTTTGCAGCGAGCGCGGTGCTGCGGTTCCTGGTATTGCAGAGTGCGGAGGCGAACTGCTGAGCTGCTGGCTGTGCTGAGAGCTGGCTCTAGCTGGGCAAGGGGGAGAGCTGGCTGCCTGTGACCAGCACGGCACGGCTCTGCTTGGTGAGGGCTCTGCCATCCCTGTACACCACAGAGACACCAGGCAGGGCAGTGTGGCCAGTGGGGACTTGGCTGTCACCGGCCACAGTCGGGGTACGCGAGATCTGGGCTGGCAGCACAGCAGGGCTTGGCAGATCTCCATGCTGGAGAACATCTCCTTTAAGACCTGGACTCAGACAAATCCAAAGCATCCCCCGGAGTGAGGGCCACAAAGCCCCCAGCCTGGACAGGCAGAGGGCAC
Organism: Entomyzon cyanotis; assembly: GCA_024500445.1. Lineage (NCBI taxonomy): Eukaryota > Metazoa > Chordata > Aves > Passeriformes > Meliphagidae > Entomyzon > Entomyzon cyanotis. The sequence goes on from JAKEPQ010000670.1 coordinate 5,931,353, forward strand.
AGGACATAGCCTGCTCTTGGCTCCAGTGCCCTCTTGCTCCCAAAGCTTTCCAAGCTGCCCGGCTCAGAGGCTGTTTGTCTTCAGCTTGACCGTTCCTCCGCCTCCCCCGCCTGTCTACTCTGCTTCCTCATTCTCGGTGTTGGGTTGAGCAAGAGCAGAGCGGAGCCTCCTCGGGATCAGGGTGAGGCCGGGGGGGCCTCCAGTTCCAAGTTCCTTTTTTTTTGTTGTTGGTTTTTTTATCCCCTCTATTTTTTTTTCCTCCTTCTTTGCTCTGCACACAAAGCTGGGCTATGATGAAACTCCAGCTCTGCCTTGCTCACAGCATTCATGCACGGCACATGCTGGAAATAATTGTCCTTGGTGGAGCTCTGCAAACTGCAGAGCGATTTAACTGAAAGGAGGTGGAAAGGAGTTTTATTTCTACACACAGTGTTTCAGGCTCAGTGCAGCCCCAGGTTCACCTACAAGGGGGATCGGAGGCAAGCGTGGGCTCGGGCTGGGTCTGCAAGCCCTCTTACTGTGGCTATGTAGCGCCAAGCCTGAGTTAACCTCTCTTGCCATTCAGCAGCACTTATTACGCTGAGCTTGACATGGCTTTGGTCTTCTCAGCCTCAACCTGTGGCTGCCTGCAATGCCCCATGTAGTGCAGGCACTGCAATGGGCTCAATATCAACCCTCCTGTTGGTTTCTCCAAGTTTGGGATCTGATGCTACAGTGGGAATTTCTGTAGGTGCAAAGTCATGCTGATAAGGGAAATATGTTGGGTGCTCACTGTGTGTAGAGTGTTCCTCACAACCTGCCCTCTCCTTTACGTGCTTTAAACCACAGGTGATTTTGTGAGTCTTGCTTTACTTTTTAGGTGTACAAACTAGCTGGGAAAGGCCTGCTTGGAATGTCTTTTCTATTGCATTATTTTGATGGGCAGAGGGAAGCGAAGCTGAAAGAGGAGGATTTGCTCCAGGACCTTTTGGAGGTGTTTGGAGCCAGGATTTTGCCTGATTTGCTTCAAGGAAAGGGCCCATCTTTAGTGCAGAAAGACAGGGCAAGGATGTAGAAACCCCAGCCACTATAAAACCTCTTTGAATAAGATTTTGTCTTGCCCAATGAGAGCTCCCTGTTCTGAGCCTTCAGCATGTGCCTGCAGGAGTTGTGTGCAGGGAGTGCTCAGCACCATTCAGGATATAACTCATTCTTTGGTTTGCTCGTTAGTCATACCATGTCCTCTTTCTCCTCCTTCTCCAGTTCACACAACAGAACTGCAGTTTGTCAGGATGTGTTGTGGAATATCTGTCCACAAGAATAATTTTTCAAACTTCCCTTTCTTTCCAAATGGCCAACCCATTCTCCGGTGACACTGCTCTTGGTCACTGTTATTGTTCATCTCAGCTGGCTTAGTGCTTTGCAGTTGATCAAGGTCAGATGTGACAGTTTTCTGATCCCATTGGGATAAAGACTGAATAATTTTGCCATGAAAACTTGGGGCACAACCATCAACCCCTTGGTGAGGAGGACCTTGCCACTGCTTTTTTGGTTTCCCCAGCTTCTGTTCTCTAAGTACCAGCTGGCGTGAGGAGCAATGCACAACCTCTAAACTGTTTTCTCCTACTGACTCAGGAAGATGTGACCTCACATGTGCTCCTCGGAGCTCTGCAGAAAGAGGCTTTTGCATTATTTACTCTGTTTTGGAGCTGGAGCCAGACCTGACTCTGGGCTTGTTCAGCTCGAGGCGGTAGAGGTGGGAGTGAAGCCCTCCCAGTAACACCATCAGAGCCACTGGAGCTGGGCTCAGGTTTCTTCCCTGGCTGGTTCTCCTGGCTCAGCAGAGTCCGGCCGTGTTCCCTCCTGGTGTAACGCTGACACGAGAGTTTTTAGCTCAGCTCAGCCCTGGTGTAGCTTCCCCAGCCACCACCCACCAGTCAGGCTTCGTGCTTGGGGTGCTCCATCCCAGCTGACCTGGGGCCAACCAGCCCTTTGCAGGCACTCGGTGGTGAGGCAGAGCCAAATTCTTGATTTCTGGCCGGTCAGTGGTGGCCAGGGGTGGGGTGAGGAGGAGGAGGAGGAGAAGGGCTGTAGTGTCAGCCCCGGTTGGAGTCCCCCCACCCCCGCGCCCATGGAAGAGATCCCAGTGAGGTTCTTTGCCCGCTGGCAGCTGACTTTGCGCCCATCCACCCACCCTTTCTAAAGCACAGAGACGGGAGTGGGGTACCGATTCCACACCTGCTTTCCTCTCCCTCTTCTGCGCCCGCAGCCCCCCAGTTCCCCCAAAAATCTTGCATCATCTAAAAAAAACCCCCACATTCTCTCTGGCTGCTTTTTCTTGCTAACCTCCGCTCGCTTTGCCTCTCCTCCCCTCCCTCCCTCCTCTCCATCTCCCTCCCTCCCTCTCTCTGGGGGGAAAAAAGGTCATTGCGCAAATGATTAGTCAGAGCTCAGTTGCTGTAGCAACCGGCTGCTGGAACTGGGACAGGCGTGCAGCGAGGACAACGGAGAGGTCGAGCATCAGCCGGGCTGGGGGAGCCCAGCCTTTGTATGTGCGCCCAGAGCCGGGGAGCCGGGAGCTGCGGAGCCCCCAGCTCCACGCCACGCGTGGGGCTCTTCCACCGCCTGCCCCGACCGCTCGCTGCGCTGCGGCGCGTTCGGTTGCGGGCATCTCGATGCCACCGTGGAGTCGGTACAGCCTTGGTGTTTCTCCGGTGTCTCTTGGCGTGGTGGCACCGTCCCTGGCAGGGAGGGAGGGTCCTGCTCCCGGCGGGGCGGCCAGAGAGCAGGGCATGTAGTGGGTTCCTCCCAGGGAACGCATGCCACTGGGGTTCAGGGCTCCTTGTCCTCTTGCAACATCCCACACATGAAATATGAAGCCAAGTTCCTCCTGATCCTTCACGAGGAACCAGGCGTTAACTGTGTCCTGCCCAATTCCAGTTCCAGAGTGCTGCAGTCCTTCTGCCTTCAGTCCCCAAGCAGCTTCAGACAGAGGATTTTCCAAATCTTCCTTCTTTCCTCCCTGCCCTAAACTTGAGGACAGCAGCCTGGCATGCAACATCCATGGGCTGCTTGGCCTTGGAGTACAGAGCAAGGGCTCTTTGGGGAACACTGGGGCCACATGCACAGTGGTTTTCATCACTGTGGTCATGATCTCCCAGTGTTGTTTTGCCAAGGCTGCTGAGGACCCCGCAGTGCTGGCTCAGCCTGTTCCAGCCAAGCCCCAGCCTGGACAGTGGGGCTGAGGAGGGTTGGTGGCAGAGCCAGTGGCAGCTCAGCCACAGACTCCTCCAGCTGGTGGGGTCCTGTGCTGTGCTGCAGACCTGGGGAGGATGGATGGGGGACCCCATTTCAGTCTTTGCCCTGGGCACCACAGCACCTCAGCTCTCCCCTGCAGCCCCCAAAGCACTGCTGCGTGGGCTCTTCAGGGGATCTCCATGTGTGAACAGGGACCTGTTCCTGTCACCAGCTCCCCGCTGTGGAGAAAATATCAGTTCTAAATTGTGTGGGGTGAGAGAGCCTTGCAAGCAGACTGTCTCCACCCCTTGCACTGGTGTCCTTCAGGGGTTGAAGACCAATTTATTTTTCAGTGTGCGCTGCTTGGGTCTTTGAGTAAGCTGCTCCTCTCTCTTTGTGTGTCGAGCAGTGATTTGGGGTCTTGCTTCCATCTGGAATGTGTGAGGAGTGTGAATGGGCTTGAGGTTGCAGGGGTCTTTGAGACCCCCAAAGGAAAGTCCTGGGCCGGAGTGATGCAGTAGAGCAGCTGTGAGTTGATACAAGTGCTGCTGGGGAGGGGATGTAAAACCTCTGCTTTGGGGTCTGGACAGGATTTTGGGGATGCCTTTGGTCTCTTGCTCAAGGTTGAGCTCTGTGCATTCATCTAGAAAGCTGTGGGCTGGCGTCCTCAAGCCTAGGAAATTATTTTAGTCTGACTTTGTGGGAAACAGCAGGAAAGGGCTATTTATGCAGAAAATGGCTTCCAATAAACATGCTTCCTTTGGGAGTGGAGAGAAATTGCTGAGATGTGCTGGAAGTCTTTTCACTTTCCTGGGACCATCCTTATTGCCAAGAGCAAGCCAGCCACGCGGGACGGCCACGCCGACGCTCAGTGACATTCGCTGCCCTGCTCCAAACCCCTGTCCCCAGCTCTCCATCACCCTGCGGGTGGAGAGCAGCTTTCAAGGGCATCTCTCGCTCTGCCTTGCCCGCTGATGCTCCTCTTGGTCCTATGAATGGTCCTCCAAACCTCTAGAGATTTTCCTTGGATCCCAGCATTTCCTTCTTTCCTCCATTTTTCTGGAGCTGTGTGATTGCAGAGCACTGGTGGGGGTGGTTTGCTGGTTTGAGGGCTTCTTACCTCATGGTTGCAGAGACGAGCTGAGCACAGTGACGTCAGAGTGGCCTACAGGCTCGAAATCCAACAGGGAAATAAAAGCAAGGTAACTGGTCCTCTTTCTTTTTTTCTTTTTTCTTCTTCTTCTTTTTTTTTTTTCCCTTGCAAATCTCATTATTTTAAAGGCTCTTCCCTGATTTCTCCAGCATGTGAAAATCTTCAGGAGCTCTAAATGCTTGGGGTTTGCCATGCTGTTTCACTAGTTTTCAGTCTTCTTTTCCTTTGGAGGTGGTGAATAAACCCTGCCGATTCAGCCCAGCTCACTAATATTTCAGATTATTAAAAATAACAAAAGAAAGGAAAAGTGAATGAATCTAAAGCCTCCAGGAGAGGGCCAAAAATCCCTGTGACTCACTCAAACACTATTTCTGAGCTTGAAAACACAAAATGGTGCCTGTTCCTTGCTGCCCGTTGCAATGGGCCAGGAGATCATCCCATCCAGAGCTTAGTTTGTGTTACAGGGCTGCCAGGTTCACATTTTCTTCTACAGATTTTGTCTCTCAAACCCCTGTTCTCTCCTGAAGGACCCCAAAGGTCCAGACTAGAGATGGTTGTGCCACTGTTTGAAGGCATCAATCCCCTTCTGAGCATCTGTGAGCTGAAAGAAGAGTGGAGAAAGCACTGAGGGTTTTTCCCTTTATGGATGGTATCCAATAAAGGCTTCAAGTGATGAGCACTGTCTATGATGATTTGGAGCACATCCATGACTGTATGAGAGCTTCCTGCATGGAAAGGACATAAGAGTGGAGAGCTTGGGGACATTCTAGTGACAGAGGTGATGTAATCCAAGGGAATGGAGAAGCTTTAAAGCCATTTGGCAAAGCAAGCATTTATGGTTTCACCAACAGCCCTGCAGCACTGCTCTTCATTGGGAAGCACCTGCAGAGCAGGATGTGATCCCTGGCTGCAGAGAATACCTGAAGTGGGGTGGGATGTAACCTGGGCTGGCTGAGCCTCTCCTGGCAGGAGCAGCTGGGAAGGGAAGCACAGGGGAGAAGGTGTGCAGCCCTTCCCTCATCTTTCTCATCTCAGACAGTGTGTGCTTCTCCAAAGAAATGTACTTGTGAGCATTTGTCAGTGATTGCCAACGAAGGAGGCAAAAATCTATAACCTGGGGTCAGGCCTTTCTTCCAGGCTCTCATGTCATGAGATTCTCTCCACCTCCTCCCTCAAACTGCAGGGAGCAGCCCCTCTGCGCTGTGTCTCATCTCGCTGACACGGCTTGGCTGTAGCCTGTGTCCAGGAGGTCGCCGGCAGACGTCGGCTGTCGCTGGAAAATAGCTGGAGTGGTGTCCTGGGGACGCCACGGGTCCAGGCAGCTCGAAGTGACCCCGTCACTGCAGCTGCCCTGATGGGTGAGTGCCACGTGCTGCCAGCGCTGCCAGCCCAGGCTCTGCCGCGGCGGGGTGGGCGATGCTCCTCGCTGGGGTCTGTCAAGGGAAATCCACCACGGAGTTAATGCGTGCTCTGCTTCCAGCCCTCCTTTGTTAAGGGGTTTGGCCCGGTGCCACGCGGGGAGCGCGGCAGGCAGTGCTGGGGGCCAGCGGGGACAGCTTTTGTTCAACACTGTGGCTCCTCGATGGAAAGGACGGTTGGCCAAAATGGGGCGCGTGCGAGCGCGGCAGTCGCTCCGCCTCGGGAGGAGCCCAGCTGCTCTCTCTCTTCGGCATTGAATTCCCTGGGGCTTTGTGGGAGCACGAGGAAGCTGTTTGCTCCCAAACCCCGCTGGGGATTTCACTCATGCTGTGGCAGAGTGCTGCTCCCCGTGTCAACCGAGTGGGTGCTCGGGTGTCCCATCTGTAACACCCGAGAGAGATCTGCCCCTACAAGAGATGCTGAGGTTTCCCTCGATTCAGTGGCAGTGGGGCAGTGGCTAGCTGTGACATGAGACAGCTCCTCTGCCCATCCCGGGCCAGGGCCAGGTCCTGCTCAGCTCTGGTTAAGCCCAGCACAGCGAGCAGACAGCCGGATTTGGCCATCTCCATCTGCTGGAAACACTCCCTGTTTTGCTCAGCCTTTGTTTCCTCCCAGCTCCTCGTTATTTTTCATGGCGTTTTCCCTTCTGACTCTTGTGCTGCTCGAGGCTGTTGGTGCAAGCTCAGCATTTGGGCTCGTGCTTGTTCAGCTGAACATGGAGCTGTGTGAGCTGGGTTATTTTGTGTGTTCCCCAGCACAAGTGGTCCCAAAGAGCGAGGCTCGGCCCCACCTTGGCTCTTTAACAACAGTGGGGAACAGCACGTCCACCTGAACCCAAACCCCAAAACAGTCCACGGGGAATGACGCAGCGAAGGTGAAATTTCAAAGGGAGACGGGAAGTGCATGGCAGGAGCAGGGGAAACAGAGGAGAGAATAGCCGGAGCTGACCTCAGCAGGGAGGGGAGCGCAGCCGCACGCATGGAAGGGAAATGGGAAAAGGATACAGCTGGGACCGGCCGTGACACCCGTGTGCTCTGCCCCAGCGGTGTCCCGCTTCCCGCTTTTCCCCCAGGATGGGCTGGGGCAGTGGGCCAGGGCAGGGCAGCTCCCAGCACACAGAGGCTCCCGGAGGCATCCGTCGGGGATCGACCCAAACGCACCCATTGGGGCAGCCCTGGAGCTCGGCCACCGGTAACCAGGGATGCTCTCGGGCATCCGCTTCCCTATGTACCAGGAGGTGGCAGCCAGAAAACAGCCCCGATCTGGTGACCATCAGCTCTGGCTCGCCGCAGACACTCCCCGGCTCCTGCTCAGAGGCGGCGCGGGGCAGATCTCGTCCTTCCAACCTTCCAGCCTTCCCCGGCACGTAGCGGGTGCTGGCGGTGTCACCGCGATCAGGGCCGCCTGTCGAGAAGCAGCACAAACCATCCCAGGGTAGCTGCTGTCCCTTCCAGCGCTCTCGGTTTTGCCCAGGGACGGATGACTTTTTTTTTTTTTTTTTTTTTTTTTTTTAACATGTGGAGTTTTATTTTTAGCTGGAAAAAAACCCCAGCCTTTAAAAAACAAACACACACAAAGTTTTTGTGAAAAATACTCAACATAATGGGATTTTTTTTTCTTCTTAACAAAACTGCCTGTGACATTTCTACAATGAAGGGTTCCTCCTGTCCTTCTGCTCTTCCCCCCTCAATCTTCAGTAAAATTTCTCCTTTCCCGAAGCCCCTATTTTTTTCCTCCACATATGCTCTTTCAGGAGGAGGCACAGAAACTATAAGGACTGCTTTTTCTGGATTTTTTTCCAAAATAGTAGAAAATTTATTAAAACATCCCTTTTGAACCTGTTACAATGGAATGAAATTAATTTTGTTGTTTTCTCCTTCTTCCAACTAGTTCTCATCTGTCCTTAGTCTTTGGTGTGGGAGAACTGGGATAATAAATGGCAGAAAGCAGATCCTACTCTTTCTTCACTCAAGGGAAGGATTTTTCCATCCCAGTTGAACTCTTCCTTTGGGGCTGGAGGGCACCCAAAAGCCAACATCTGGAGGGGTTCATGCTTCTGACCTTCTTTTACATCCAGTGGAGGGATATAGAGAAGGCTTTAAGGGTCTGTGGGGCTGTGGGAGGGCTGGGATTGTCTCAGGCATTGGCCCAGAGACAGTCAGGGTGGAAGTGAGGGCTTGGGAGCTGGACAGCAGAAGCCTCAGGTCCTGAGTTCTGTTCTGGGCTCTCCAGCAGCGTTTCCCACATGACCTTGAGGAAGTCACTTCATCACTCTTCATTTTCCTACCTGGGAAAGAGGAGAGCATTTTCTTTGCACCTGTGGGCTTAGGCAGGCAGTTAATACCTTTTGATCACTGGGTTGCCACGGGGATTTGATCAGCCCCCATTGACTCAGTTGGAGCAGAGGACAGTAGTTTTCCTTCCAGGCTGGAAGTGCATTGGCTGCTTTTCAAGAGTAGCTACTGGTTTCTCCGAGCTGAAGGCACTGGAGGTGGAGATGATTCTATCCTTAGACAACACAGTTCTCTGCACCCTCTTGGCACCCAGGAACATCCAAACCAGCATCCGCATTGCAGAAATTTATCCTCCCTGCTGATCTGAGGGTCTCTCCTGACCCAACCCAGGAGCTTTTACACGGCTTGGCTGGGATGTGGGGACATGGGCAGAACTCTTGGGCCTTAGAAGAAAACACTTGAGGCCAGAACAGGCTGAGGTCGCACCTTCCACTGCAAAAGTCTGGGCTCAGCAAGCCTAATTCAGCCACCCAGATTAAAATCATGTCCCAGAGATCCTGTTGGAGTGGAAGTTACTGCTCTGCCTTGGATACACAGCCCATCACTTGGGAGGGGACCTGACGAGGAGGTCTCAGGATGGGACTGGTGCTTGTGTGCATGGCTGGTGGGAGCCTCTTTCCCCAAACTCAGGGGGAAATATCAGACTCATGGGCAGTGGCTGCTGCAGCCCACGTGAGAGCCTTGGAACCCCTGGAGCAGAGAAGGGGAGCAAAGCAAACACGCTTTGTCCAGGCTATTTATTTTGTGCTGGGGTAAGGGTTTTTTTTTTTCATTTCAGACATGCGATGAGTGTGTTACTCAGCCATGACTCGAGAACTTGTGAGCAATAAAGTCATCCTGAAGTCTGCCAAAAAAAATCTTCTTAGCACACCCACCTCATCACACGTTCCCACTGTAACTACTTTGGTGCGATCTGCTGCGGAAAGGCGGCTACCTCGCGGGGAGGCTGCGGTAGCCATCTGCGAGCTTGCGGCAGTGGCCCATGGATGAACCCGTGCCCATCGGCACAGTGCCATGGGTGTCACCTGCCTGGTGACTGGGACCCTCTGCCAGCACCGTCACAAAGATGGTGGGCTGGAGTTTGTTCCAAAATCCAAGAGAAAAGAGAGCTGGAAGGGGCTGCGTAGACTGGTGTAATTTTCCTGCTGCAGCAAGGGCTGGGTTTTGGGTTTAGAATGTTGGTTTTGACCTTTTGGGGTAAGGACTGACCTGAGACCTCCACGAGCAGGGGAGCCATGGACACATTCCTCTTCCTGCCCTGCACCAAACTAGCTCCAGCAGGGCAGGCTGGATGTGAGGATGGCTTGAGGCTCCGGAGCCCTGCACCAGCCACCACTGCGGTCTGGGAGTGGTGATGAGCAGAGTGGTGCATCCTCCAGACTGCAGGAGAGGAGGCATGCACTGGCAAACCAGGATAGTGGTGTTCAAAGTGCCTGAGAAAATGCATATTGACGCTAAAATTTGCATTTTTGGGGAGCTGACTGGTCCCTTGGATAATGAGTCATGGTCCAAGTCCCCATGTGTCCTCACCCTTGGGCTGGTCACTCTGCTGTGGGGTAGTGCACCTTCCACTTGGGCACTAGTGGCTCTGGAAGTGGGATGTTCCTGGAGCTGAATACCACAGCTCGCTGTGAGTGGAAGCCCTGCTCTGCTGAAGGCAGGATGCACCAGGGTTAGAAACAACCCCATGTCAGAGGGGTGGGATAGAGGGACAGTGCTGGAGACACCCCAGCCCCAGTGGGGAGGTGGGACCACGCAGAACTCCCTCACCTGAACTACCAGAGTAAAAACTGCCTCTTCCACGGCCTCCTCTCCCCACCCCTTCCCTGCACCGGGGTTCTAAATAATTGATAACACTGATAAATAATAGATCTTGTATTTGCTCCTTCGCTGTCTCTGGCAGGGCGTGTGCGCTTGCAGCCTGGCGCTGCTGCATTAGGGTTACGGGGATGGGGAGCGCGGCTGTTGGGCCGGGGTAGGGAGCTCTGCAGCGGGGAGAGCATTCCGGGGAGATAAAGGGCTGGTTTGATGTGTGTTCATGTGGCGGGGCTGTTTTGCCTTGCATGCCTTTCTCTTTTGCTTTATTTTTTTCCTGGAGTGAAGCCTGGCGCCAGCAGTCTGGAACCAGCCTGACAAGCTTTTGAGTTATGGAAAGGGGGAGGAAGGGGGGAGGAGAGAGAAAGAGGGAGCGAGAGAGGCAGGGAGGAGGAGGGCGAAGGCAGAGGGAGGCAGCTGGGATGTGGATTATTAGGGGAGAACAAGAATACACACAAGAGGCTGGTGGGGTGAGGGCTGGGGGCTACCGGGGCTTGCGGGGAGGGGACGGAGCTGGTTTCGAGCAAACCTTTCAAAGGAGAATGATTTTTTTCCCCCTTTTTTATTTTTTTTTCTTTTTTTTTTTTTTTTTTTTTTTTGCATGGAGGGGAGAGGGGGAATTGAGTCATTTTGGGCATGAAACGCAAACCTCGCCGCGTCAAGGAACAAGGAAGTTTTTTAAAGCGCCAATTAAAGGGCTTGGAGAGGTCCGGGGCTTTTAAACAGCCTTGGGAAGGCGGGGGGGGTCCTGGCCGGCGTTCAGGCTGCCGTCCCATCAGGACATTCCTTTCTGCTGAACGCTGCTGCTCCCGGCCCTCCTCTCCTCCTTTTCCAAGCTGCCGTCGAATCCTTTCCAACTCTCGCGTCCGAACCCAGGGAACTTTGCTCCGTTTCATCTCTCGCCGCCTGCCTCCCCCCGGGCCCGGCCTGTGCTCGGCGCTTTGATCACTGAGCTGCCTGCGCAGAGAGCCCCGGACCCCCGCACTCAGCACCCCCGGGACGCAGGCGCCAGCAGCCCCTCCAGGGGCTACCATAGCCAAAAATTCCCCTCCTGCCTTGATGGAGACCCCCGTCTGCCATCACATCCCTGCTCAGGGAAGGCAGCTGCTTCAGCACATTGGTGGCTGCAGTGTTGGGGGGAGGAGGGCTCGGTGCCCAATGACAGGGACCTGCCCCCCAAAATGGGAGAGAGTGAACTTGCCCCTTGGGGGCTGCGAGGGTTGGGCAGGGTGTTTGGAAAGGTCCCTCAGAGTGCCCACACCTGAGGAAAGCCACACAGTGCCCATTAGGGCTCCTCCTGTGCTACTTCAGGGGGTTCACGGTACTGGCAGCAGCATGGCCGGGTGTGGAGTAAATTCACTGGAGCAGGGGGATGGCAGGCAGAGGCTGGAGAAGCTCCATTTGATTGTGTTTTCCACTCTGAGACCCCCTCATCACCTCCTGTGGGTGTCCAGCAGCAAGAAGCACAGGAGAGAACACAGCCTTGCTGCTTCAGCCCACCTTTTGCAACAGGGAAAGAGCCATAGCACACCAGGGAGTGCCGTGCCTGTGCTCCGGGGGAAATCCAGAGTGCTGGCCAGGGGACGGGGATTTGGAGCTGCTTTGCAGGGGCTTTGTTTGGTTTGGTTTCAGCGCAGCCTATTTAACTCCAACAACTGGTGAAGGCTGGGGAGAAAGGAGCTCTTTGTTACAGGCTGAACAGCCCCAGGTCTTTAACTCAGCTTGTGGGAAGAGCTCTGAGAAGTTGAGATAGCCCAGGGACGGGCTCATTTTGGGATGGGCAGGTTTTATATCAGTCATACCTCTAAAGTGAAGAATGAGAGTGAGGATTTGAATACCCAGCTCCCAAAAAAAGCCCAGCACAAGCCCCACGAAGCACCACCACCATCTGCCAAGTCTTTGTCTTTGCAGAGGAGGTGGAAGGGGGAACACCCAGTTTTCTGAAATCTCCATTACAGGTTGCCTCCAAGCTGCAGCTCTTCATAAAAAAATACTTCTTTCTCTGGGTTTCCAGGAAGCAAAATGTTGCCCTCCGCTGTTTGCAGCGTAGCTGGAACAGAGAACTCGCTGCCTCCAAGCCCATCCAGTGCTTCATTCCAGTCCGTGGCAGTGGTCAGGGGATTTGGAGAGAGACAACTCCCACCCACAGGTGCTGCAAGGACCTGCAGAAGGTCCTGTCATCCTCCATGAGCCACCAGGAATGACAGCCTCCCACTCTCAGGAAAGGCTGCTCCTGCCCTGGCACCTTGGCACAGGGCTGAGACGTGGGGGTTGGCCATGGGTTCAGCTGGGCTGGCTTTGGACTGAGGTGGGTCCTACCAAGACCAACCTCCTCACATGTTGTGTTTCACAAGAAAACAATGCAACGCAGCTCGGTTGTGCATCCTTGGTCCAAATTTCTCATTTTTTCCTTTCTCTTTTTCCTTGGTGACTCTTCAAGCTCCTTCTGGTAACTTTAGAGCTATGCTGGCAAAACTGTCCTCCAGCTCCTCCTTGCTGGAGATGCAACACAGATGGATTCATAATGTCAGTTGTCTTTTACAGACCGTCAACATCTGAGTGTTGGGAGTCTTAAACCAGTAAATGAAGGGAGTGACTTTTTTTTTGTAGATGTGGAAACTGAGGCACAGGCTGAAAAGAGGTCAGATTTTAGGGCTAGGGGACACAGTTTCACTTGGAAACCTCTGCTGCATCAGCTTCCCTGGCATCTCCTGAGATGTTTCCATGACAGAGGAGACCCTTTCTCCCTTCTTCTTGCCCAGAAAGGATCAGAAGTCAGGGACAGAGCTGATGACATGGCACTGTGGCTCGTCCTCAACCCATGACCTCCCCGCTTGCACAAGGGGCAGCAGGTGGAAATAAAACACAATTCCGGGCTGGCGGAGCTGGGGAAGAGTGAGATGAGTCTTGGTGGGGAGACCATCCTCACCTTTCATATTCTAATGCCTTGCCTTTTCCTGATTTGTGAGCTCTTGGGAGTCCTGCTGGGAATTCGCTCAAACGGAGGCACACGCCGCCGTCCCTCGGTAAATTACACAGAGATATAATGAAGGAGGAGAAATCAGTTACTCTGTGACTGTGGCTCCCCAGGGGACCTTAATTCAAATATTTGTGGAGCTGAGCAAGTGGGGCGTTGGGGAGCCGCTGAGTTGGAGTGTCTCTCGACAGGTTGCTTGCAGGTGGTTGGTGATGGGGAGGCAGCACTCTGGGATACAGGATGCTCCCCAAAGGAGCTTCAGGTTCTTCATGGTATTCTGGGTGTCTTTGGGGTTAGGGTTAGATGGAAGAGGAAGATACTGGGGGAAGGTGGGACTATGGTCTGGCTGCAGCTGCCTGGAAAAAGGAGGTGGACTCCAGCCTGCAACTGGTGGCTGTTGGGATGGGGCAGCCCCGTGTATCCCTTTGCCAATGGCTTTGAACAGTGTGGGGTGATGGGGGCACCTGCCCAGGACTTGTGGCTGGGCTCTGCATCATGTCTTGGGGAGGGACTGGGACAGTGATCTGAGAGGGGATAGGAAGGAGCACGGTTTGCAAAGCCAGGACAGTTCTCTGCTGCCCACATGGCCTCTGTTTTCAGTACTGGAGGTAGAAAGGGTTAAGCACTGCATGACAGCAAGGAAAGGGCAAACCCCAAATTGCTCAGTTTAGGAATGAGAAATCGATTTACCTCCAGCTCCATTCCCTCCGTGTGCCCTCAACCCAGGCTTCCTGCCCTCTCTCCTCCCAGGGCATGCCAGCACCTTGGACATGAGAAAACAAATGGGATCCAATTTGCCCAGCTAGCAACCTGCACCAGCAGCTGGGGCACAGCTGGGGAGCACATGCTGGATGCGTGCAAGACCCCTTAGGTCCCACTTCACCTTGATGGCCGAGGCTGTGGCTCCATCAAGGACCCAGTGGTCCCGTGGCTGTGCCATGGTGCTCTCACCTGCTGCAGCAGTGGTGCTTTTGGCTGAGCATGGAGAGCTGGGGTGCAGGGTGAACTGGGGTGCAGGGCAAACTGGGTGCAGGGCGAATTGGGTGCAAGGTGCTCCCAAGAAGAGGTGGTGGTATGGGGGCTGAGGGCAGCTGCGTTCACCCGGTGCCATTCTGCACAGCCCTTTTCTTCTCCTGCAAGTCCTACAGCATCACCCCAGCACTCAGAAGCGATGCTGCTACCAGGAGTTGTGTGTGTGAGTGTGAGCACACACAGGCGCACTCCCCCCGTGCCCGCTCCTTGCACGCCTGCTCACAAGTGTGCCAGCTCTCCCTCCCGGTGGGGGCAGTTTTGCCTCCGGCTGCCGGGACTGCCGTGCGTGGCGGGGACAATCCCACACCCACCCGCATCCCCAGCCCTGCCACCAGCCAGCACAGGCGTCCTCCCCGCGCCGCGGCCCCTTGCACGCTCAGCGCCTTCGGGGCTGCGCGCACACGCGTCCGCGTGCGGATCTGCGGCACGCCAACTGTTGGGAAGGGGAAGGGAAAAAAAACCCCACCGACTCAGCCGAGAGAGGTGGGGGGGGAAGAGAGAGAAAGAGAGAGAGAATGACAGACTGCAATCCCCCTTGAGTGCCTAGCCTCATGAATATTAATAAGGTGGTAATTAAAATGCAGGGACACAGCAGGACGGATGCAGGCGCTGCCTTCGGAGCGCTGGGAACGGGGGGAGCGCGTCTTTCCAGGCAGGTTTTGATTCCGTTCTCTGATGAAAAGAAGAAAACGGAGCCTTCAACTTTAATCAGTTTAGAGTTTTTTTGACACGACATATCTTTAATTGCTGATATTTCTGCTCTTCTCAAACCCGGCTCCACCGACTCCAGTCTAAGCGGAGATAACGAACCACGCTGAAGTGCCGTGGATTCGTGCCGTATTTACGCCTCGACTTGTTTGCTACTTTCCTGGGGTTTCACCTCTCTGCCTGGGGTTGGAATGCACAGCCCTGCTGCCGCTTGCCTCTGCAGCCAGGCGTGAGGGTGGAAATGCAGCCCGGCACCTCTTTGTGTAACACCCCGCTCCCAACCTGCCCCACTGCATCCTTAGGGCAACCTGCCTTTTTGGGGGGTAGTAAATCTCTATTCTTGGTGCCATGGCTGTGTGGTGAGCTTGGAGCTGGACAAGATGCCACCTGGTCTGTGGTGCAAGGAGAAGGGCGGGTAGGGCTGGGTTGGACTGAGTGAAATCAGGTTGGGTTGGATAAGGTTGGATTGGAAATCAGATCTCCTGAGAAGAGACTCTGTTCCCCTCTCCAGAGGAGGTTCAGAGTAGAGGTGGCTGTTGGGTTGTTGAGTTGTTATTAAGGAGGCTTAAAGGGACTCAAGGCTGGGTGAGGGTCCTGTGATGGAGCACAGGGTAAGCTCCGAGGTCTATAAAGAAGGAGAACCAAAGTGTTCGTCTTTCTTGGAGAAGGCAGTAACTCCAGGGGGTCTGATCTGTTGATGGAGAACCATGTTGCTCGAAAAATGAATGGAAAGTGTTGCTTGGTGCCCAAATTGAATATCTTGGGTGCAAGAATTGGGCCATGCCAACCCAGAACAAGGATTTGGAGGCAATTTCTGGTAAAATGGAAAAGAAAATAAACCACAAAATACCCCATCCTGGTGCAAATAATTGTTTTTGGTAAAGCCAGAATGTTTTGTTTGGCCTCAAAGGTTTTTGTTTTGTTTTGTTTGGGTTTTGCCTACTTTACTTAGATCTCTTTTTTTTACATTGAGATAATTTTTTGAACTGAAAAAAAATTCTTTTTTTAAGGAAGAAGTCTAGAAGATTCTTTTAGAAAATGCCCAAATAAAACAGATCATCAGGTGACTGATGGGAGAAGGTGGTTTGACATCTTCCTGGCCATCTCCTTGCCCAGCACAGGTACTTCTCATTTTTATTCCAAATAATTTTTCAATTTCACCCTGAGTTTCAGGATGATTCAGCCTTTTTGAATCTTCCAATTGTTTGTGAATTTACTATTCCCTCAAAACCGAACAAAGAAAATTCCCTTGAGCTCTTAGAAAGAAGGGAGTGACCCAGTGAGTAGAGCACAGCTAAAGTCCCCTCATAGCCTTACAGCTGGTGCCTCCCAGCCAGGGTTGGAACTGGCCATGGAAAGACAATGGGGACACTCCTGGATCATGGATGGAGGATAAAGGTTTTGCCCCACCTTGGAGACACTGTGTTACCCAGAGAGTGACTCTGTGCTTCAGGGAGCTGCTGTGATGTGTTTGTTTGCTCCTGAATCCTCCTGAGTCCTGAGTCCTGAGTCCAGAGGGATGTCCCAGGAGGATGTCCTGGTCACCAGGCTTAACTGCACTCCTGCACTCCCATTTCTCCATCCCAAGCTTTGGAATTCTCTCTCCTCTGGGAACATGTCCTTGTGCCATGCCTGTGGGAGAGATGGAAAAGGAGAGCTGCAGCACCTTGGACCCCTTGAAATTTTGTTGCCCAGTGCTGGAGATGTTCAATAGGGTCTTTTCCGTGGTGTCTTTCTGTGGGAATGTGGGATGTCTTTATCTACCGGGGGCTGGGTGTCCTGGGCTCTGCCCCAAGGCAGGTTGACATCTCCCTGTTGTCCTGCCCTATGGCAAGGAAGCAGCTGAAGCAGAAGAAGCTTTGGTCTTTGCTGGATTCAACAGCTGGATCTATCCGCTGTTGCTGTTTTTCCTCTTCTGAGGCAAATAATTTCCCATGTGAAGGGAAGGCTGGTGAGCCTGGATGCAGGTAGGGGTCAGGAATTGAGCTGAACTCCTTGGCTGGAAGGGCAGGTTGTTTTGCAGGAATGGCATCTGAGCTGGCTTTCCTTAGCCATGCTGGAGCTATGAAATGTGAGAATGAGCTGGAGACCTCGTCAGGGATCATGGCACACAGAGGGGACAGGCGGGTGAGGGACTAGGAGACGGGAGCTACAGGGAAGACAACACCCATGGCAGACACCACCTTGGGATCAGCCAGCCTCAGCTTGAGGGGCTGGTGGGTAAACAAAGCTCTGGGTGTTTAGAAGGGGAAAAATGTTTTTCTTGTGTTTTTTGTTTTTTTCTTCTCTGCTTCTCCTCCTTCATCCTCTCCTTTCTCCTTTACTGCAGCGCTACAACAGCTGGTCTGAGGCAGGACAAGGGAGAAGTCTAGCCAGTGTCTGAGCTCCCCTTCGCCCCAAACCTCCCACTGATGCCATCCTGTCTGTGCATAAAAACCTCGGAAAATATCAGGTGTGCCCTGCAGATGGGGTGAGGGAGCTGGGGCACTGTGGTGACAGGGACAGCCCCAGGTAGAATGGACAGCCCTGGGCAACAGCCTCGGGCAGGTTGGAAGTGCAAAATCCTGTGGTGGATGGAAGGAGAAAATATCACTGTGCTGTTAACAGAGGAGTTAGGTGGTGAAACACAAATGGGACGTGGTGACTTGTGTGGGGAGCAGAGGCTGGGCTTGGGCTCAGCTGTGAGGAGCGTGAGAGGGAGGGAACAGGATGGGCCCCAGGTACCACTTCCTGGTGACACCCCTCCGGCAGTCCCAGTCACCCCCGAGTCACATCCTGCTTGTGCTGGCTCGTGTCTCATCCTGCTGCCTGCAATTTCTCAATCCCTTTCACTCCTGCCAGCGTTTCCTGGCTGCTGAGGTTGCTGCAGGGCTTGTGGGGCAGGCAGGGCTGGAGGGAGCTCCAAAGGCACCAGGGAATTTGGAATGAGAGTGTTTTTGCTCACCAAGGGATGGTCAGAGCCTGGCCCTGCTCCTGCTCCTGTCCGTGTCCTGCCATCACTTCCTTCATGCCCTGACTGTCAGCTCTGTGGGGCCACAGAGGCTCTGGTCTCGGTGCAGAGTGAGAACTTGCAGGTCCCCCGCACACCCATCCTGCTCCCTCCAGCCCCAGCTGCCCGGGCAGGCAGCTGAGTTAGGAGTGAACTGGATGCTTATTCCCCTCCTCTTTCCTGCCCTGAGCCCTGAGCACCGAGCTATGGCTCTGCAGGAGCGTTCGGGAGAGCAGAGCCGGGGCTGCAGCTCGTGCTCCTGCAGGGCTGTCAGTGAGGAGCCCGCCTGGCTTCACAGTTCCAGGCTGAGCCGTGCTTGGGTCCTGCAGAGAAAACAAACACTGGGCTCCATCCTACCCTATTTTACAACAGAACTGCCATTTAAGGGAGGATTTGGAGAGAAGACATCTTCTTTCAGGTCCCTTTTGCAATGCTGGACCCCTCTCTACCGGGCATCCCAGCAGCTAGACAGTGGTCCTCTGGCAGCAGCTTTCCTGAGCTCGCCTGGTCCGTGCCTTGTGCCCAGTGCCCTCTCCTCCCCAGCCCCATCTCCGGAGGGGCTGCACTTCCAGCTCTCCCGGCAGCAGGCTCCGGGAAGGGCAGTGTCCTCCTCCGGGACGGTTTGTGCCCTGGCACCGGAGCAGCCGGGCTGAGCCAGCCAGCGCGGGGGGTGAGCGGCGGCCGAGCCTGTGCCTCTTGGCTCTGCTCAGCGCTGGGGTGCTGAGCTTGGGATTTCTGGCCTTGGAGTCCTTCTGCATTGGCCAGGAGATTTCAAGGGGAGTTTTTGGCGGAGCAGGGAGATGCTGCAATACACCAGCAAGCTGGAGCCTCGGGGAGGCGGGGGGGTCAGCTCTCAGCTCTGCCACAGACTCCCTGGGATAACCTTGGTCAAGGCTTTGTGCTTTGCTTGTCCTGCTGTAAAGCAGAGCCGTGTCTCCCACTCCTGTGCTAGGAAATCTGCTTGTGCTCAGAGCCTGGCTGGCAAGGGGGGACGGTGGAGGGGGCCTGCACCAACATTGGCGTTTTAGCACTCGGTTTAGCCTCGGAGCAGCTTTCTCCCTGCGTGGTTTTCACCCAGGTGTGACACTGCCTTTGCTCCTGTTTTCTACCCTCTGTGCTGAAGGAGCAGCTGAGTCCCGGCAGTCGGCAGAGGGCTGCCAGCTCCTTCCAGAACTGCACCGCAGTAGTGCTGAGCCACGGATGCCTGAGCCCGGGGATCACTCCCTGCAGACCTCACAGCAGTGGGGCTGGAGCTGCAGGTTCCACTGTGACCCTGAGCAGCATCGCGTGGGACCCCAGCTCCCCGCTCAGCCAGCACTGAGGCCTGTGGCGACTCCCAGGCAGGGATGTGGGTGCCCAGGTAGCACCTGTGGCTGGATCAGGATCTCCCACGGACCGAGCCACGGGGACCATGGCACTGAGGTGCTGCGTTTTGCCTGCAGGAAGGCAGGACATCTCTGAGGGAGCCCACAAGAGTTGCTGCACCCGCGTGGGTTTGGGGCTGGGTGCCATGGGGTGCTGGCACCATGCATCCCTCTTCCTCCATCGTCCTCTGGGCAGCACCCAAGGGAGCACGGCCGGGAAGAGACCCACACCAGGGGTCCCGGGTGATAGAGGGAGGTCTGGGCTCTCCACTCCTTCCCTCCAGGCCAGGCAATGGTTAAATTCCTTTCCAGCTGAGCTGGCAAGCAGAGCCCAAGCATATTAGTCAGATCCCTGTAGGGGGTGGGGAGGAGGAAGGAGAGAGCAGCGAGGAGGGGCCGGAGCGAGCCGAGCCGAGCTATTCTCCGGGGCGCGAGTGCAGGGAGGCAGGCGCAGCAGGGCTGCTGCTTCCCAGAAACTTGATTATTTTTAACCCAGGAAGAAGAAAGGAAGGAAGGGGGGGGGGTGGGGGGTGGAGGAGGAGGAGGAGGAGGAGGGGGTAAATCTGGAGGAACTGGAAAACAGGCAGTTGGCATTTGCAGACAGCTTTGCAGAGGGGAGGGATGAAGAGCGGGAAGGCGAGCGAGGGTCGTGGTGTGGCACAGGGGTGCCAGGGCTGCTCATGTGCCCTGGCGCGGGGCTGAGGACAGGACAGGATGCTGAGCCGTGCCAAGTCCAGCTGATGGTGTCCCTGCTGCGGCCAGAGAGCTCAGGCTGCCCTGTGCCTTCGCTTCCATCGCCGCCTCCGGGCTGTCCGGCACACGGCGGTGCCCCGGGGCTGTCCGGGGAGCAGGATGCGGCCGCTTCCCCTCCCACCCAGCCGCTCACACACACCGCACGTACACCGGCGGTCGCTTCCCGGATCCCTGCTCTCCCTGCTGCTGGGAACTGTGGCCATTTCAGAGCGCTGGGGAGATGCGGGGGACCCGGGGGCCTTGGCTGTGGGCACATGTTGGTGGCTTTGTGGGCTGCTGGTGGCCCCACATCTCTCTGTGGGGCTGGGTCTTGGAGGGGCTCTGTGGGGAGCTGGGGCTCTCCAAATTGCCTTGGAAGGCTCAGGCTGCCCAAGCGAGGGACACGGGATGTATCACGGAGGAGAAGGCAATGTCTTTTTTCTTGCATTGCCTTCCTAGGCTTCAGTGGAAGTCTGGCATCAGAGACCTGCTGAGGGGCCTCGGTGGCAGCCCTGGTGGCAGTCCCGGTGGCAGTCCCGGTGGCAGTCCCGGTGGCAGTCCCGGTGCATTTCATGGCTGTGTCTACTCCCCGGGGCAATACTTCTGAAGCCTTGTGGGTTTTCAGGTCTTTGGAAAAACACTTCCCAAAGCCCACAAGTCAGTCACAGGCCTGGGCTCCTCTTGGTCCATCTCTGGGTCAGGGCAGGCTGGCCAAAAGCTCCTTGTGAGGGTCAAACAAAGCCCAAGCTCACAAGGGGAGGACCTGCCACTGCTCACATCACAGATTTGTTTCACTGCAGCACCCACACTTGTTGGAAGCTCAGTGTCCTCCGAGGCTGGAGCATTACCAGCCCTGGCTGTGGGGTTTTGCTGGAGCTGGAACCCCATCCCTGAGATGCAGAAGCCTGTGAGGGAGCTGAGGGCACCACTGCGACGGGAGATGTGAGCAATAGGCAGAGCAAGAGCTCCCCTCCTCTGACCTTCACCTGGGGAGCCCTGCACTGGGAAATGGCATCATCTCCATGACCATGCCATGGCCAGCCAAGGGAACGAGGGGACAAGTTCCTCGCCAGGCAGGTTTTGCCATCCTGGCCCTCTGTGGGACTTGTGCTGTCATCTCCTCTGGTCTGCCACAGCGGCCAGATCCTGAACAAGGCTGATTTTATCCACACAGCAACATCAGTGCTGTGTACCCAGGGGAGGAAAAGTCCTTGATTTAGCAGACATGACCAGACCTGGCCAGAAAATGGATGTTGTTCCTCAAAGGCAGAGAGGGACAAGGACAAACAGCTGAGTTGAGCCAGTTTGGGGTCAGGCATTGCTCAAAGTACAACCCACACTGGCAGAGCATGCTGACTGCTGGGGTTTGTTACAAAAATACCTCCTGACAGAGGTGTCTCTGCACTTAGGGGCCCAAGTGGGCTCACCAAGGGTATTTGCCATGGTTTAAACCCCAAGGCAAAGTCACCCCATCCCAGCTCAGCAAGCTGAAGCTGGGGAGCTTCCCTTTGCCAAGCTGGATCACTAGTGAGGAAATCATGTCCAACCTGCTGGGTATTCCCTGGCGCCTCCTTTCCAAGCATTAAAAGTGCTAATTAAACCAGAGCTGTGCTCCAGCATCTGGAGGGATCAGCTGCCTTTCCCAGCAGACATGCCATGAGCCTCTGCAGGGATGATCCCCAGTGCCATCCAGCAGTGGAGAAGGTCACTTGGCCATGCTGCTCTGTACACCCAAATTTTGAAGATGGGTGGCAGAGCCCTGGAGCTGGGGATGCTTCCAAAGGGGCTCATCTGCAGGGCAGATGAGGGGTGGGATCATCACCACCCCAAAACCCGTGGAAGCGACTGAGACAGGACACTCAAATTCTCCTTCTCACCTCTTTCCCTCTGAGGTATTCAGAGCTGGCAGTCACCACAGAGCTGGGGTGGGCATGCGGTGGGTGTTTCCAGCGGGAGGCAGGAATTCCTGAATCACAGCCAGTTCTGGGTGTTAATTCCCTCTTGGGAGTCTCAGCCACATCCCAGACCTGCAGAGAGTACAAAAGCCCCTCAGAGGGCAAAGGGCTTGAGAGGGGAAAGGGTAACTCCTCTAGTGGTGGTGGGGAGGTAGGATGGAGGAGAGGACAGGAGGGATGATTTTTATTCCTCTGAATTTGCACGAGTGACCTCCCATGATTTCCTAAGACCCAAGGGAGCTGAGGAGTTGCAGGAACAGCATGTATTGGGGTGCCCAGCACTAGGATTCACATCCCCACTGCTTGGAGGAGGTGTGTGCATCAGCCAGACTCTGGGGTGAGGCCAAGGTGTCCTTCTGGCCGTCTGCTGTTGGTTGGGGGAGCAGCTCCATGGGCACTCACAGCCAAATGCTGCCACTGAGCCACCCTGACCTCCCCAAAGGGCCCTTTCCTCCAGCCCTGCCTGCCATGCCCTCAGCCCCATAACCTGGGCTTGCAGGGAGAGTTGAACCCAGCAGCTGCACCCCAAAACCAACCAAAGACCCAGAGCTGGCTCAGGAATTGCTCACAGCCTGTGGCCTCCTCCACAGCCACTGCAGTGGGGGCACCTGGGGTTGGGGCTCAGGGGGGCACAGGCAAGGAGGACCCTCCGAAGAGCCCCTTGTGCTGGAGGGAGCCCAGCTCACCGCCGGCAGGGTATTTTTTTTTTCTCCCTCGCTCTTTGTTAAGCTCCCTTTCAGCTGAAATGGCAATGCCTGGGTGTTCTGAGCTGACAATAATTGCTGCAGTCTAGACACTGTCTGGTATGAGGCACGGGGAATCAAAGAGGCCCCTTCTCTCACTGCGACTTTCACACATGCTCCCTCGCTCCGGCTCCTTCCTTCTCCCTCTCCCATGTTCCCTTGGTCTTTGCCTTCTCTTTTTTTCCCCCTTGCTCCCCTCTATCTGCCTCTTGCCGAGATGGAGGAGAAGCGTCATCATCTTCCCCCCCACGCTCTCCCTCTCTGCCGTCTGTTCCTCTCTCCCGCTCCCCCTCTCCCTCGCTCCTTCTCTCATCTGTCTCCTCTCTCCTTCCTCCACTCTTACCTTTATGCTATTCCCTTCCTCCCAAAGTTAGCAGAGAAGCAGGAGGGGAGGGCTGGCAGTGCTGGGGGTTTAACTCCTTCCTCACCCTCTTGTAGGTTCTCCTCCCCATCCCAGCTCCTTGCTGGGGTCCAGGGTGTCCTGGCTGTTTTGGGGTGCTGGGCTCCTCTATGGGGCCGTGGATTGGTCCTGAGAGGAATTGAAGAGGTGCTCTCAGGGCTGGTCTGGGTCAGATGAGGCCTGGTTGGGTCAAAGGGGGCTGGACTTGGATCCAAGGGGATCATTTTTTCTCTCTTCTCACCTTCCCCACACCACAGGTGTCTCTGGCTGCAACGGAGCCCATCCTTGGGGACGCAGGTTGGTCCTTCAAGTGCTCCAGCAAGCCAAAGGGTGTTTCTCCCACCCACCTCAGACCTCAGCAGAGCTTGCTGTGCTGCTGGAAGGGAAGATTGATCCCAGCTCACACATGGCTTACAGCAATGCTCCTGCCTCAGGCTGGGCTCAGCTGCCCTGGCCATGCCCCGTGCCCCCTGAGGGATCCGGCCAGGCCATGTCCTTCTGGCATTTCCATGTGGTCAGTTGAAGTCACACTCAGGAATTAGGTTTTTCTGCTATATTGTATTAACAGATAATTTCCAGCTCAACCCTGGGCTTCTATTAACCTCTGATCCCTGTGCAAAAGACCCATTTTCTGTAAAGCCCCACAAACCCTGTCAAGTTTTAGTTCATGTGAGATCTTACTGCAGAGAATGGACCATATGTGGGGAAACTGAGGCAAGAGGCAGTGAGCCCATTGGGTTAGTCTGCTGAGGTCAAATCTGCCATGGGGCCACACAATCCCCTTCTGTGGGACCCAAATTTGGCCATCCACGGACACAAGTGAGCAGCTCTCCTGCGACCTTCAGCATCTCAATGGAAGCCGTGCTGCTGCTTACCACGGAAAAGTCACATTAGGAAAGTATGTGATGTATTTTTAACTGTCCATAATGCAATTTAACAGCTGGAAAGGAGGAAGAACGCCAGCCCCATGCGATCCGCCAGATCTCTGCTGTCCACAAGCTAGAGCTCAGTGGACTGAAGGGTTTTTGGTATGGTTGGGGACCTTGTTTGGGAAAAAGGCAGGAAACAACCTCATCCTTGAGATGGGCTCTGACTCATGAAAGGCAGTGAGTGCAGGATGGAGGTGAGAGGACTCAGCAGTTCCCAGCGTGACACACTGGTCCCCAAAAGCCACCATGCTGAATGCTGTGGCCAGATCTGATTCCCCAAAGAGCTTGGGGTCTTGGCTGTGCTTTGGCATTGGTATTCTTTGCATGCTCTGGCAACAGAGCCTGCAGTGGAGCTTTCTGGGATCCCCTCTGCACTGGAGGCATTTAACATGGGACACATTTACCCCTGCCATTCCAGTCCCAGTGAGGGGTAGAATGGCCTGTATTTGTGTTCCTGTCCATGTCAGGCGAGTAGAAGTGCTTCTGCACTGCCAGTAATGGGTCTCTAATGGGGCTGAGCTCTAACAGGGACTCTCTGTGGTGTGGGGGCTCTTTAGGTGACCACAGTAGGACATTTCTGGGGTGCTTTGATTGGTTTGCTGCCTCCAAAAGCTGAATGCTAAAGGGGGTGAGTTGGTTGCTATCATTCATGTTACTCCCCTATGCTCCTCCTTGGAGGGCTTGTCCCCCCCCTACATGGTCCCCAATACTTAGAGGAAGAGAGTGAGACCATCTTCAGCCCTGTCACCCAGAACACCCCCATGGCAAGGCTCCTGTGAGGAGCTGATTTTCCCCAGGGCAGCTTTTGGGGGCTGGAAGCTGCTGGCAGCTGGTTCCTATATTCAGACCTTTGCACACATGCTGGAAAAATGAGCCATGGGATGGCCTGGTGCAGAGGGGGCTCAGTGAGGGGGGGCTCTGGCGAGCACTTGGAGGATGTAGGACCCAGGGGTGCTCAGAGGTGCTGCTGTTTGCTCACCTTTTGTGGGGGATGATGTGAACTCGGGATCTCCTCGGGCTGGGGCAGAGCATTGCTGGGCTTAGGGAGGGCTGAGAGAGGAGAGCAAGCGGAAACACAGGCACAGAGAAGGGAAACAACTTGCTGAAGGTCATCCCCGGGCCAGTGGCAGAACCAGGAATAAAATCCAGGTGTGCTGAAGTGGTCCTTGGGTTGTATTCATGCATGTGATTGCATTAACACTGCTGTCCCCGAGCAGAGGCAGTACCAAAAATAGTTTCCCAAAGCCACTGGTGCCCTCCAGAGCCACCATGCAAGCCATGGGACTGGAAGAAGGAGAGGTCTGCATGTTTGGGGTCCCTTTTTCCCCTAGAGCTTCTTCCAAGCCTCGCTGTGTGGATGGGGGAATGCTGTTGGATGCCGGCTGATAAGGCAAAGTGGTTAAAAACACTGCCTTTATTTGGAAGCTTATCTCCAAATCCTAATGAAAACACAGAGGGAAGCCGGGGACAGCGGAGAGGGAGGAGTCCCACCCCAGCGTGGTGGGGACCAGGCTGGGCCATGCTGAGCAGGGGCACCTGGTGGGGTTTGGAGGCTGGGGATTTAAAAGCCTTGGGACAAACCCAAGGAGCCAAGGCATGGCCAAGGGTCCCACACCCGAGGATGGAGAGCCTGCAAGGGCAGCTCCAGCCCTGCTCTGAGTGCATCAAATCTGGGATTCCTCTGGAGTTTTTGTTTTTTTTTAATTAGGGGCTCAATGAGGAAGAAAAAGCTTGAAACCAAGGAAACAAGGGAGACAAAAAGGAAAATGTCGGCTCCTACAAGACAGAGTGAGCTGGCTCCAGCACCCTGGGGTGAGGGTGGGTGCTGCACCTGCTGCCCTGACCCCTCCTCCGTGGCTGGGGGACAAAAAGGTGACCCGGCTGAGATGCAATAAGGAAATGAGAAAGTGAAAGGAAAAGTCTTGTGCAGGCAGGGACGAAGGGCTTTGCCCTGGAGGGTGCTGAGCTGCCCAGGAGAATTCGATGCAAGAGGGATGATGGAGGAGGTGAGCAGTTTTTTAGGGTATGCTGTAGAGCAGACAGCAGCTATGGTGGGCTCAGCGATCTGAGCTGGACTTTCCAGACACCAAAATAATATTCCCAGACCAAAAGTTATAGGGTAGAAGGGCTGGGAAAGCTGGGGATGAGACATGTGCGTGTGTGCGGATGTAGCCGTGGCTGTGCCAAGCCCCATAAATCACAGCAGTGCGGACTGAGCCTCCATCGGAGGAAATTCTTCCTTGCCAGATTCGAACATTTCCCCTCAACAGCCTCAGCTTTCTCCACCAAGCAGCAGACGTGAGATCCTGATGATGTCAAGTGCAAAGGCTTTCTGGGGAGCATCCCGAAGGAGGGGTTCACTGCCCCACAGCCCAGGGCGATGGGGGTGCTGGGCAGAGTCCTGCTTTGCCCTGCCTTGGGCTGATCGGGAGCAGCGCTGAGGCTCTGGGGATGCTCACCACCATCGCCCCATCCCGTGCTCTCGTTCCCCCATCCACGGCCGGCCGGGCCCAGCTTTGCTCTGCTGGGGGAGCGTAAGTTGATATTTTCCTGCGTGTCCCCAGAGGGTTTTTTCCATTACACAGGCAGAGCGGAGCGGAGCGGAGCTGCCTGCTCTCCCGCTCGCCCGGCTCCCCCGCCTGCAACCTCTGGCACCGCTTTTCCAGCGGCACATTGTGCAAATGTAACCTTTCAGCGAGCCACTCCTACGGCAGGAAGCCGGGGGGCTCCGCTCCTGCCAGGAACGCAGCCGGCGCGGAGCTGGAAGGCAGCCCGTTAATCAGAGCCGGCTGACAGCGAAGCGCACAGCCTGGGCAACAGATTTCTGCTCCCTCTCCCTCGCTAGCGCTGCCTCGCCTTCCCGCTCCCGCTCGCTGCCGCTCGGCTACACGGTCTGCCCTGCCATCCCGCCTGCCTCCCCATCCTCATCCTCATCCTCATCCTCATCCTCATCCTCATCCTCATCCTCATCCTCCACTTCCTCCCGTTCCTCATCCTCCGCTTCCTCTCCATCCTCATCCTCCACTTCCTCCCCATCCTCATCCTCCACTTCCTCAGGCTGCCAGCTGAGCTCGTGTTCCCAGGCACTTGCTTTCCCTCCCCATGCCTCTTGGCATGAAACCTTTTGGGATCCAGGTGGTGACCCGTCCCAGCAGCGCCGTGAGGAGGGGACAGGCTGTGACAACAGCAGCCAGGCCGAGGCGGAGCGCACACCGGAGCATCGTACCCGTTGCCAGCTGGCAGCGCTGGGCTCAGGGACGCTGTGCTGGAGGGTGGGACCCCTGTGTGGCTACAGTTCTCCCCTGTACAGAGTTCCCCCCGCAGCCACCTCCCCAGCTGCACACTCCCTGTGACACCTTAGTCGGGGTAATTTTTTTCTCTTTCTGAGGCAGACCTTTGCCCACCTCCTGTCTGCTCCAAATAGATGTGACTTTTATCTCCCATGGGGGCAGCAAATACATCATGTGGGCTCTGCTGTGCACCCACACACCAGCACATCCACACCTGCCCTGGCAGCCACTGCCCCTCAGGAGGGTTTATCCCTGGCTCATTTCCCCTGGCTTGTGGCCACCATGGGTCCAGCGTGGTCTCAGATGTGTGGGGCCAGGAGCCTCTCCCTGGGAAGAGGGCTGCCTGGGTGGGAGCCAGGCTGTCCCATCCAACCCCCATGGGCTGTGGCCCCAGTGGGGAGGGCTGGAGTGGGATGAGGTGGTTGGATTGGCCAAGGCAGTGCTCGTGAGACCAGCTTGGGTGGTGTTCCCCAGGTGCCAAACAGGTAAAGTCCAGAGAGGAGGAAAAGGCAGAATAAATCCCATCATCACCCGTGCAACAGGCTCCCTTCAGTGCAAGTGGAATGCAGGGCAACGTCAGTGTTGGGCACTTGTGCACCCTCACTTTGAGCTTGCCAGAAGCAAAAGGGTACCAAAAATGGTCCCATCCAGCCCTGTTCTTCCCCAGTTCCTCCCACTGCTGCAAGACCAAACACTGAGTGTTTTTCTCCCCAAGTGAGGTCCTGTTAGAAGCACCAGGGATTCCTCCAGACAGGGACTGCTGCACAGTGCTGTGACTTTGGGGGAAAGATTTATTCCCCTCCTAATGGCATAACAAACATCGGTCTAAGCTGTATGGGGGTTCTGGGCTCACAGGCATGGTCGAGCAGAGATGCAGGGGGCATTTTTATCTGCCCCCCGAAATGGGTTTGCTTTGCTGAGGATGAAGGGTTTGATTTTTGAAGCTGCTGAGCCTGGCATGGGCTGAGCTATGGGTTTGAGGGCTCTTCCAGCTGCCCTCAGCCTCGTTGCCAGCCCAGCCAGTGGGGCCGGCACTGCAACCCCCTGCATTTATTTTTCATGTCTGATTTCTTCCAGTGCTTGAAACACGAAATGTGCTGCATTGTAGCATCTGTTTTTGTGGTATTTCCAGCCCAGCTGGAAGCAGGAGGCACTCGAAATTCTGAGATGGAAAAAAAATAACGGATCTGGTGAGATTTTGTCTTCCTGCCAAACTCACCAAACCCGGGATGCCGGGAGAGCCCTGCTGCGGGCGCAACATCCCGGGGCCTCAACTCTTCCATCCTTTTCTGGTTGTCTGCTCTTTGCTCATCCCAAACCGTCCTCTCATTCCCAAATCACTTTCAGGACGCTGCACAAAGCCTGACCCTGCTGTCGGAGCTGCGGACGGGCGGATAATACAGTCGCTGAATTTATTTCACCTTTTCCTCTGGTTGCGAATTGTCCGGGAGCAGATGGCGATTTTCTCAAGTGTATCCGTTATTCGAAGTCACTCACTGAGACAGCGATGGCTCAAACAAATCCCAGGCCCCCTGCAAAGCCATCATTTGGTCTTTCCATCTGCCCAGCCGCCGCTGTCGGCGTGGGCTCGGCTTCCGCCAGCGCGCCGAAGGGAAGCGGGGAGGCAGGAGAGCCGGTGGATGTGGTCAGCCCCGTTGTCTGCACCTCTCTCCCACTTCATCTCTGCGGAATATTGGAGGGTCGCAGGAGCGTCTGGGATCCACATCCCACTTTTACTGAGGTGTGGGAGGTCTGGGGCTGCGCTAGCTCGCTCGCACGGTGCCTTCCTGTGCGGTGATAGGGTGAAGGTAACTCACTGGGAGAGTGCCCAGTTGCAAACTGGGAAGCTGCTTCTCAGGAAAAGATGCCAGAGGCTGTTTCTTCTGCACCTCCCTGCCTGGTGCCGGAGGAAATGGGTGCTTTTAGGGTGATGAAACACCGAAACAGCCCCAGGAAACCTGAGACCTCACGTGTGCGGTGTCCCGGGGGCACGGGTTGGTGTCGCAGTCA
Organism: Entomyzon cyanotis; assembly: GCA_024500445.1. Classification (NCBI taxonomy): domain Eukaryota; kingdom Metazoa; phylum Chordata; class Aves; order Passeriformes; family Meliphagidae; genus Entomyzon; species Entomyzon cyanotis. The sequence goes on from JAKEPQ010000670.1 coordinate 5,960,379, forward strand.
GGGCTGGAGGTGCTGAGGGCTTGTCGATGCAGGGAAATGTCCAGCTTTGGGTGATGGGCAATGGAGAGGGGACTTGCAAACTGAAGATGACTGTAGGTGGCCAGAGCCCTCCCAGTGGTGGTGGCACCTTGTTGGAGAATCCAGGGTAGGTCTGCGAGGGATGGGCTATGACTGGTGGCTTCTGCCAACCTCCTCCGGTACCTCCAAAGAGATCTGTGTGCCCAGGGCTCTGCTCTGGGTGCTGCTAGATTGGGAAGGGGCCAGGTGCAGGCTTTGATCTATCCCCAGGATAATCCCCCTCAAAAAACCCAAAAACCCAAAAAACAAAAAAACCAAACCAACCCCTCTGAAAGAAACCAAACAAACCAAACAAAAAACCACCAAAAAAATCCACCAATGTAATGGTGAAAATTAAGAGAAGTGGGGAGAACACATGAATTCTCAAGCTCACTCTCAGCCCAGCAGTCAGTCCCTGGAGCTGGGGCTCCAACTTCCCCACCCAGAGAGGGGCTGAGCCAGGGAAACGCTCCCGCAGCGATCTGCTCCCTCCTCCTGGCTGCATTTGCCTTTTTTTTTTTTTTTTTTCCCTTTCCACATCTTCTTTCTTATTCCCTCCCCAGCAGAGACGCGGAGGTGGCCGGAGGGGACTCGGTGTCCTCTCGCAGGGATACCAGGGCCATGGAGAGGGCACTGGGGGGGCTGTGAAGGGTTTTCAAAGGGTGAAACACTTTGAAATGCAGTTTCCTCTCCCCTCTTCACCTCCCCCCGGGCTAAACAAATACCCCCCGGCCGGGAGATGCCTCCCGCATCCCGCAGGCTTTTGTTCCCAGGCTTTTGTCTGGGGCTGGGAAAGGGGCCAGGATCCCTCAGCCTCCCCAGGGACACACATGCAGACAGGGTCTTGCCTGCTTGGGATGCTGAGAGGGAGGCAGGAGGTGAGAGCTGCCTGTGCCCGCTGCCACAGGGCTTGGGGACATCCCGTGAGCCATCTCGGTGTCCCATAGTGGCCTCCAGCCGCTGTCCCCCCTGCCTGTCACATCACTGGCACTTTCTGCCCATCCCTGGAAGGTACTCATGGGACAGATCCTGGTCCATCCTGTCCCCACTGTGTCCCCTTTGGCATCCTGCCACCAGCACAGGCAGCAGGCTCTGTGCATGGGCAGTGCCATGAGCTCGTGCCCTCCCTGTGGACACCCCCAGATGCCAATTTACACCCACCGCCCACAGGACCCTCCAAGCAGAGGGTCACAGGCTGCATCCCCATCACAGGGACCCTAGAGAAGCCCAAGCAAAAATTAAGTGGGTTTCACAGTGACCTCTGGCCCACAGGAGCCCATCACCTGGCTTTCATTTACATCCCAAAAGCCACTTTATTACACCGCGGGGAGGGATCACTTCAGGGAGTTGGTTTTTGGAGCAAAATGTTGATGGAAAAAAATTCTGTGAACAGTTAAACCCTGAAGGAACCGAGGAGACTAAAAACCGAGCCTCGAGCCTGTCCCTGCCAGTGACGAGAAACACCTTGATGAACTCAAAGCAAAGGTGAGACTCCAAACAAACCCTCTGGAAACCAAACCCCAACTTTGCCCCGGAGCAAAGTGTTTCTCCGGTGACTACGTTTGGAAGAAAACAGGATTGTTTGAAATGTCCCCTGTTGTTCCTGCCTCCCGCCAGGAATTACAAAAAGAGAATAAATATCCGATTTTTGTTATTGAAACTTTGAAAGTTCCCCTGGGAAGAGCAGACACCGCTTGCCCCAGCGCCACAGTCCCTTCGTGTCCCTGTCCCCGCGGGACCAGGCAGCTCCAGCCTCTCCGGCCAGCTGCGGCCAGGGATGTGCAGAGCCTTTTCAGACAACAAAAGCTCTCTGGCTGCCTGATTTCCCTCTGCCTTATCTCCCTCCGCGATAGCCAGGTTATCGGCAAATGGAAAAGGGCTCAGGACACCCTGACCCCAATCCCTGGGGGCCAGGAGATGGTGGCGGGTGGGGGGGCAAAGCTTTGCGGAGGCGAGAGGCTGTCAGCACTCAGGGATTCCATCCTCCGTGGGGCAGAGCCCTTTTTCTCCTCCTGACGTCTTCCTTGTGTGCGGTGGGGTGAGAGAAATCTCCCTGGGGAGCAGCTTTGGAGCCTGGGTGAGCACTGAGACCTCCGGTCCCACCCGCGGGAGGCTGAGCCCCGGCGGGCTGGGCGGAGGAGCTGCGGGGCTGGACGGTGGGAGAGCAGCCCCAGCACCGCGCTTGTCACCCAGACAAGAGATCAATAACTAATTTCACTGCAGCAGCAGCGCCGGGTTTTTTCCAATAATTGTGAGCCGGCGGTGGGGAATGAGGCTCTCAGCACCGCTCCACACCAGCCTGCACCCGATCAATCGCCACACCGCTGGGGCAGCAGGAAAACTCATTTTTCTCCTTTTCTTCCCTCTCTTTCCTTCTCTCCCTCCTTATCCCGCTCCATTCCCTCCTCCTCCTGCTGTGGCGCTGCCTGAGCGGAGGGCTGTGTCCCCATGTGGGCTTGGGCTTTCCCGAGCTGGCCCCATGTTGGTGGGGACAATGGCTGAACCTCGTGTGCTGCCTCCACAGCCCAGAGCACTTTGGTCCCTGTCACCCATGGGCAGGAGCTGGCTCCTTGTGCAGAGCACCAGTCCCAACAGCTCGGGTGAAGGTGGCAGAGCAGAGATTTCTCCTCTCCTTGCTGGGATCAGGGGCTCCCAAGGGTGCCTTGGCTACAGCATTGTGACTTTTGGTGGCCTGTTGGTGCTTTTGTGTGACTCTTGTGTGACCAAATGTGACTCTTACTTTTTATGGCCTTTTTTCCCTAGGTTTTCATTCCCTGATTGATTGGTCTGCTTCAGGTCAAGTATCCTACTGAGTTTCTCCTTTAACTATCCTTTATCCCTTCTGCTTTTGCAACCTTGCAGTGCCTCAGTTTCCTTCTCTGTGTCTTTAATAGATAGGGTTGAGAACATGCCTTCCTGCTCCTTCCCATGCCATTATGATCCACCATGAGCTCCATGTCCAAGGCAGCTGGATCCCAGCTCACAGGGTAGCATTTGCTTTTGGGGTCCCCAGGCTGATCCATGGAGTCCCATGATCCCTGCACCTGTGAGGTGGCAGAGAGGGATGCTGTGTGCTCAGTATCTCCCTGGGATTGAGGGATGCTCCAAGGTGGAGTTTGGAGGCACCTTTAGAAATCTCCAGCACCTCCAGTGGGCTGAGCCTGAGGTGCTTGGGCATGGCAGAGAGGAAGGCTCAGCTGTGGGTTTGTCGCTGCAGCATCTTCCAAGCCGATCCAAGAACTGTACACCCCATGCAGGTGGCAGCAGTGCAGCCCCTTGTTCTTCTCCCTTATTTAAAACCCCTCTCACTGGTTCCCCGGGAGCATCCCCATGAATTAAAGGCTGCCTTAGCTGCAGAGCACCGAGTGCTGCCTGCATAATTTCAAAGTTTTATGACTTGCCTTGAAGGCTCCTATTGATTGGGGTCCTCTGGCTGATGGAGCTTTTAGTATGGCCTGGGCTAGGCAAGCAAAGAATCTCAGCCTGTCCAGCTTAGCTAAACCATGGCTTGAAACCTCTGTGGCATGAGCACCAAGATTTGCTGTTCCTGGGAGAGTCTCCCTGTGCATGTCCACACCAGAGCTGTTTGCACTTTGAGGTGCTTTTTGGTTTCTCACTCTCAGCCCAGGAGCTGAGACCATGGTACCATGCCACATCCCACATGGGGTTTAACCGAGATAATTATTTCCCTGGGTGTGTTTGAGGTGGCTTTAGGAGTTGGAGTGAGGGCAGTCTGAGGGGTTTCTGTCCTGCTGAGGCTCCAGATCACCTTCATGGGACAGAGGGATGCTCATGGGATTGGGGTTTATGTGCAACACCCAGTGCTGGGTACAAGTAACAGCTTCCCAGTAAGTCAAACTGTGCTGGCATAGACACACATGCAGCCAGTAGGGAAACCAGGAGCATCTCTCCATGGCTGTCATCTGCCTCGTGGCTTGGCTTTGGAAAGGATTTGGCATCACCTTCATTTTCAAGCTCCCCCTGCCACTGCTGGAGGCTGTGGGGCTTCAAGGGCCACTGCACTGCCAGCGAGGGGCACAGACCCTCCTTTGTGCTGGGAGGTGGGTGCACCCCACCAGCCCAAGCACCCCCACACCTCCCCATGCCACCACTGTCTCTGGGTACCACACACAAATGGGGGCTTTGCCCACTCCACCCCTCGCACAGAGCTGGGATTGGTGGGCCAGGAACCCCCTTCCCAGTGGCTGTCTGACCTCGGAGAATGTGCAGGAGTTGGCAGTGAGTGTGGCCAAGCTGTGACTCTGTGGCCATAGAATTGGCTACTTCCACCCTCTCCCAATTTTTGTGCCCTTGGGCGCCCCTTGCTCTCATTCCCTGTTCCCCCCACCCACAGGGGGCCCAATGCATGGCTGGGCTGGACTTTGGGGGAGCAGGAGAGAGATGGAGGGAGACCCCATGGCTCCTTTAAGAAACCCACAACCAGCTCCAGAAACCAGCTCAAGGTCACAGCAGGAACCTGCGGACTTGGCAGCAGCCAGCGAGGGAGGAGGGATGGAGGGAGGGAGGGAAGCAGCCCGAGATCAAAATGAAATCACAGCCAGGGAGAGGGGCTGGCTGGCGGCGCAGTGGGGGCGGCAGGGAAGGTGGGGTGCAGCTGAGCAGGATGTGCTGGGGAGTCCCACCCATGGGTGTCCCCCCAGGATTGCTGTGGCCCCAATCCCAGCACGGAGCCTCGAGGCTTCCCTCTGTCCCTCAGTGCAGAGCTCTGTGCCCTCCGCAGCTCCAGCCAATGTGCCCACAGTGGTTCAAGCCAAGCAAAGTCCCTTTGTGCCCCCTGAGCTGCCCTGGGAATGCTGGAGTCACTTCCCTCCCACGGGACTTCCCAGGCTCCACAGGAGGTCTTCCAGCTCCAAGAGGAGCAGAGCAGGAGGAAGCTGCTGGCTGGGAGGGTTGGATCCTGCACCTCATGACGTGGTCCACTCCTAAACTTTTACCTTATTTTCTTTTTAAAGCAACAGCTCCCTGAGTCCTGTGATCACTGCTGAGTCTCTGCCTTCATTTCAGGCCAGGAGGACCTTTGGAGCCACCCTTGCCAGAGACCACAGTGGGCAAAGCCAAGTCTTTAAAGGCTCAACCCCAGAAATTTAATACAAATTAATTAAAAGCTCACCACCTTCCATTTTTTAAATTTTTGGTATTGAAATGAACCTCACAATTCTGGGTGCTCCAACTTGCCCTCTGGGCAGGTAAAGCTGGGTCAGGTGAAGGCACCAGTGATGAAGATAAACCCTGTTTGAGGGGGATGCTCACAGCTGGGCTAGCCCATCCCTTCCCGGTACTGGAACCTGATCCTGCCCCAAGGCCATGCAGGAAGCCCCTGGCTGAACACATCAGGGGGTCTTGGGGGCACAGACAGGAGCTCAGGCAGACCCAGCTCAGGGGTCTGCCTGAGGTTTAGCTGTGGCTCTGAAGCTGCTCATTCTGGGGTTGTTTCAGCAATGCCCAATTTTAATTTTCATCAGCAGAATTAATCTGTGGAGTTATTTTCCCTTCCTCCTCCTCCCCTTCCTCTCCTCCCCGCTTTATTCAAAGAATTTGATCATTTCTCCCAGGAGCTCGGCACCATTAACATTCACTCCCAACGCGTGCGAGCTGTGCTGCATCCCCAAGTGCTGCTCCTGCTGCCAGCCCTGGTACCAAACCAGGCTCAGGGGAAACCTGGGCATCAGCTTCTCCTTCCCACAGCCTGGGCTGGAAAGGCCCCTCCATCCCCCAAATCCACACCTGGCATCCCCCAAATCCACACCTGGCTGCTGCAGCACAGCAAAGGAGGATGGCATCCTGAACTCCAGCTTTGCTCCACTGGAGCCTGGGCTTCTCCAGCAAATTAAAGCCAAGGGGCTCTGGGAGGAGCACCCAAGGCAGAGGCATGGCCAAGTCTAGCAAGGTTTGGTGGTTCAAGTCAAGCAGGTTGGTGACCTGGGGCTTTCCTGGAGTCGAGTAAATTTACAGGCTTGTTTTTCATTAATAAAGGTTAACTAACAAATTACTGTTGTTATTATTGCCATTATTACTCTTATGACCATTAATGTTATTAAATATTGCAGGCCAGGCTGCCTTCCACAGCACTGTCACTGAGGAGCCATGGTTGGCACAGCCTCGTCCATCCAGCACCATGCCTTGGCTCCAAGTGCTCTATAGGTCTGTGTGCTGATGATCCATGAGTGACCTATAGAGTCTCTATGGGGAGGTGTCTGGGTTGAGAATTTGCTTTTTTTGCTCAGCTGAGGTCTGAAGGGGACCTGAGAGCTTGGGAAATGGGGAAGAGACGAAACATGGAGCCTGATGGGTTTCGTGGTTGGCTGGAGTGTGGTGGAAAGCACAATTACCTGTGCTCAAACCCAGCCATGTCTCACCTCTGGGGTTCCCCAGAAGCTTTATCAACCCCCATTTCAGGCCCTTTTTTCCTCCGCAGGTGCCCCAGCAGCAGAACTAACCCACATGTGCAGCCACTTGCTTTGCATCCAAAGGGATGCTGATGGTCAGCACCAGTCCTAGGCAGGAAAAAGGGACTTTTGCAGCAACTGCTGCCTCTTGGATGCAGTTGAAGGCAGCAGTGTCAGCACCTGCCTGTGTGCAGGCACTGAGCCCACCTGTGCCCACCACGATGAACCCTTTCCTTCCTGGATATGAGCCCTCCCAGGATGTCCTGCCTGGGAAATGAAATCAGCTCTGAATGGGAAGTGCAACCAAGCTGGCCCAACCCAGGAAGAACAACGGCAGCAAAAGAAAAACAAATTCAGAAGCTGAAATGGAAAAAAAAATTAAATGCTATGTGCACTGCTGTCCCTGTCACTCCCCCCACACCCATAGCCATGGTCGGGAAGGCTGGTTTGTCCCACCAAGGTGGTGCAGAAAGGGGTGGTTTTTCCTTTAGCAGGATGCCTGCTTCAACACAGTCCTCTTCTTCCAGTTCTGGCTCTAGAGAGGGGAGCAGCTGGATAATAAGCCCGCCACAGCCCAGCCGTGCTGCCGGGCGAGGGCAAAGAGGCGTTAGCTGAGACAGGGAACTGAGCACTTTATTTTTAGTCTTGGTTTAACAAGTATTAATTAATAAGAGTGCAAATGCTAATGCCGGGATGACACAAACTGCGTTGCCTGAAATGAATGTTTGGGGCTTGTCTGTGCCAGGATTTACAGCCGGGTGGGTTCACAGGGGCTAAATCATTGCTCAAACTGCAAGGATAAGCTGAGCCGGCTTCTTCCCACCGAGAGCGGCACCAGCCGTGCCGCAATGGGATGTGCCGGGGGCTCCGGGGCCGCGCCGGGGGCTGGGCTCGGGGCTGGGCTCGGAGGTGGGCTCGGAGGTGGGCTTGGGACTGGGCTCGGTGCTGGGCTCGGGGCTGGGCTCGGGGCTGGCTCCGCAGCAGCGCCTTGTGGTGCCACACCAGCTCATCCCTCCCTGCCGAAATCTCCCAGGAAGTTTTGCAAAGTGTGGATCATTTTAGTCTCTCCCCGTCATGGGTGCGGGGTCATGCCTTGCATCATTCTTTCACCTAGTGAAGACTTGAATCTTTGGAGAAAAATATTCTCTTTCCCCTGGTCAAGTCCCTCTGTCCTGCTCCTTCCCTGCCCACGCCTTCTTGCCCTGAGAGCTGGGCTTGTCTGGAGGGTTGGAAGGAGGCTCAGGAGAATGAGGAGGTGAAGAAATACCCTGGGCAGTAAGACCTGAAGAGTTTTTCCCATCAGCACAAACACTGTCTGGGTTTGTTGGCATCACAGCAATTATGAACTTGAAGCTCCATCAGTCTTAAGGGTGTTTTTGGAATATTTTTAGGTTTCCAGTGAGGTGCTGTGAGACAGGGTGATGGTTTGGGGTCCTGTGTGTTGCCCAGCAACTTAAACTTCTCTAGTGGAGTCATTGAATCTTTGCAGAGAGGGGAAGAGTGCAGTTAGGCCAGATCCAGGCCAGGTTTTCCTCCTCCTTTCTCCTCTCAACTGCAGGCAGGAGGGAGCTGCTACCTTCCTGACACAGCTGCGGCTGCTGCTGCTCTCGAAGCCCAGCTGCCTCCAGCAAGCCCTGCTCACCTGGGATGATGGGATGGCAGAGAGCGGGAGGCCAAGGAGTGTGGCCAGAGCAAGCTGGGCACATGCTATGCACTGGGAGCCAGGGACACGGCTCGGTGTGCTCACTGCATCCTCCTGCTGCATCTTCCCAGGGCACACCTTGTCTTCCCCAGAATGCTTGCTGATTCCCCAGCATGTGAGCTGGGGCAGAGATGGGACTGGCAGGACTCCCAAAGGACACTGGGGTCCCTTAACCTTCCCATGCTGGGGGTCTCCCTTTCACCTGAGGGTGCTCAGCTGCCATTTCAGGAAAGGTGGGAAGGGCTGAGTTGTTTTTTTCCAATGGGTTGGAAGGATACAGCACTGACATCCTGCAGGGAGGTGTCACTCACCAGGGTGTGATGGGACATGTAGTAGTTCAAGGTGAGGGGGGCACAGGGTGGGATTCTGGGGTGCTGCACCAGGGGTCAGCAGTGCCAGAAAACCCCCAGTCTGGGGGTTTGGGGGGTAGACTGGAGCCACTGGGTCACTGGAGCAGGGTGCTTGGATGTTGCCACCTCTAATGGTGAGAGCTTGGAAATTTAAGCAATTTTGCCCTGCCTCATCCAAGTCAGCAGGTAGCCCTGCACTGGGGTTGGGGGATGAGGATGCTCTGGAGCAGCACCTTAGTGCCCCTCACCACCCCACAGGGACCCAAGCAGGGCACACAAGAAATCCCCACCCATAGTCTCACCAAACCCACCCATCAGCCCTTGGGTGGGTGCTGCGGTTGGGTTTTCCAGGGAGGGATGCACAGGCAGGATTGCGTGGCCATGGCCCAGGGCTGGCTCCCCAAACAGCACTGCCACGCTGCTCTTCAGCGGCTCCGTTCTATCATCGAATTTTAATTTAGTTAGTTGAGTTCTTTAAACAGTGTGAACTTGCTAAGTGCTTTGCATATTTTATACTCATGAGTAACATTTATCAAACAGAAAGTACAATTAATCAAAGAGGGGAGCGTTTGTAACTCGGAGCGGTTTGTATTCTCTCTCTTTTCCTCCCTGCTGTGCCTTTCCTCTGTGTCTCCCTCCTCTTCCTCTTCACTGCCCTGCACTGGCCAGGGAGCCAGGACAGCTTCAGTGTGCTCTACACACACAGACACAGATACACAGATACACACACACACACACACACACACACACACACACACACACACACACACACTCCCTATCTCTCCCTCTTCCTCCCCACCAAAACATACAAACGCCATACAAACACACAAAAGTTTGTTTTATGTGTGTATATATGAGTAGATATCTTTTTCTTTGTGTACCTATATATATGCGTATACCTAGATCTATCTGTCTATCTGGTATACAAATATATATGTATATATGTGTGGTGTATATGGTATGCTGTATATATAACATGTGTAGGCATAAATGATCCATTTACGCTGTATATGTGTATATACACATATATAGACAGTTATAGTCACAGTATTATAAACACATTGCATAGTATTTGTATATAATATACTCACTCTACCCACTATCTACTAGCTGGTATAGAGCATGCAGTTCATAGTCTATCACATCGATTATACTACTTATAATAAATACCTTTTTTATATTTTGGGCTGCTGAGAGGGTCATCAGTGTTGGTGGTGATGCTGCAGCCTCCCGATGAGAGCCAGCGGCTGAGGGAGTGAGGGGCGATGGACAATCCCAGCCTGAGCCGTGCTGGGTGGACACCTGGCCAGCAGAAGTGCCTGACCAACTCCAGATTGTTTGGGGACAGCAACCAGTGGCTGGTGACAGGGACATGGGAAGCCCTGACAAGGGTGGGAGTGTGGCTGCAGTCTCCCAACCCACGTCCCCTCTCCTTGCTGGGTGCTTGGGATGAGGTACAGATGAGGGGCTGCTTCTGGGACAAACTGCAAAGGGACAATGACCTCTGTCCCCAAGACATCTGTGTTTAAGGGCAGAATCACCCAAACCATGTGAGCTTTTTGGCTACAAAGGCCCCAGGGTGACACAGGTGAAGCTTCTGCTGGTACCTGGAGAAGGGCTGGCACCAGTGCTGGAAGATGAGAGGTGACGGAGCATAGCTGGCACAAATGGACCTGTGTCTCTGCCATGTCACTCAACACCTTGGTGGCTCTTGGCAGAGCATGGAGAAGCCCTGACCTAATTTATTCCGACTTCCCAAGCCTTGGCTATGGCACAGCAGAGGCGGCTGAAGGAGCTGGGCAAACGCGGACACGGGGGCAGGTTTGGCCAGAGTTGAACCCTGCTGCTGAGGCAGAGGAGAGGAGATGAGAACATCCCCTGTGTGTCCCAGGAAGATACCTCAGGGCTCTTCCCATGGCCTTGGAGGTTTCAGTGCTCTATTAATTGCCATTAATGGCAGCAAACGGGGCAGGAGGTGCCCACCTGGACCCGGGTTAAACAGCACTGAGGGAAGGGCTGTGCTGGCACTGCAGGACCTGCCTTGCAAATCACCTGCAACAACATGTGCCGTCCTGGTCACCTCTTCTCAAAAATGATAGCGCAAAATTAATTAGAATTAATTAATCAGAAAAGGGTAATAAGGGTGATTAAGCACCTGGGGAAAAGGAAAAAAAAAATTCCTGAAGAGCAATCGCAGCACCATGATTGCCTTGGAAGGTGGCGAGTGAGTGGGAGCAGGAGGGTGTGGGTGTGCAGGGAAACAAATGGGCTGGAGAGAGGGGTCTGGGGGGTGTTTTCTGTCTCGTCGCACAAGGAATTACTGAGTGACAAGATTGAAACCCGTCAGAGGAAAAGCATTTCCCGGCAGCAGTGACCACGGGGAGGCAGCTGAGCCCAGGAGGGCATGGGCGGCTCTGTGGCGTGGCTGAAGCTGTGGCTGCTGCTGCCACTCTTTTTGCAGATTTGGCTTTGCACAAACTGGCCCCAAGGTTGGATCTGTCCCCAGCAGAGAGTGGGACTCGACAGGGAGTCCTCAATGCTGGGACCCTCATCTCCAGCTGGGCTCAGGAACATGGCAAGCCAAGGCACACTCAACTGATTTAATTTTCCTCTTAATTTTCAGCCACACTCTGTTAATAAAATTAATAACAACAATAATAATATAAAATCAAAGGGAACATTTGCAAATAAGATCTGCCCATGGATTAAGGCAACTGCTGCAGGTTTCATAATAATCTGAGGGGCCAAAGTGGAGCCCCAGCCCCAGGGGGGACGGGAGCACCATTCCCTTCCTGCCATCATGAAGGGCTTTGGCAATAGGGAAGGGTGGAGGAGGTAACTAGGGCTTAATGGAAAGGGTCTTCAGGAGCCCCAGTGCAGCTCAGTGAAATAAAGGATAAAAGTGTCTTTTGTTGGGGTAGCAGGGGGAGCAAATACCACAGGCACCATGGAAAATAGGTGTCATGGATAGGATGCAGGTGCCCATTGCCTGCTTTAAAACAGAGGTGACAACTGGATTGATGCAATGGCTGCTGGTGGCTTCAGTAGGAGCAAAACTGGTGGGTTGGGGTCATTGAGATGCCTGTGCACGGGGAACTCACCCCTTGCACCTCCCAAACACCCCACCTGCATGTGAGCAGCAAGGTGTCACCACCCTGTGCTCAGTGTCCCCTCCCTGGTGACAAAGAGCCTCATTTCTTTGAAATCTGAAAAGCAAAGTGGGGTGCAAGCAGTGCTTTCTGTGCATAGAGATGCTCTTGCTGTGTCCTCAGCTCTGCAAGCAAATAAACACATGCTCCTGGTCTCAGTCCTCAGCCCCCAGCTTAGGTCACTGCTGTCCCCAGCACATTGAGGTCCTTTCACAGGGACTCAGGGGATCTGGGGGCTCAAAAGCTGTCACAAGGTGACAGCTGCTTGCCCTAAATTGGGGACTCCCTTTCTGCATATGCCCCATGGAAGGATGGCAAGGGGCTGTGTCCCTGAGGCCACATCCTGGTTGTGCCATGGATTTCTGGATGGCTGTGGAGTAAGCAGCTCTGTTTTGGGCACAGCAAGTCCTTGCTTGGGCCATTAGGACATTTTGGGGTGGGTGAGTGCTGGGAACAGGCCCCACTCCCCCTGTGCCCATGCAGCATTGCCCCTGTTGCCATTGCCTTCTGACAGCTTTGGGTGATTTCAAGCAGATTTTGTCCCTACAGGTTCTGTGAAGCTCAGTGTCTGGGGAAGGTGAGGGAAGGACTCTGCCCGTATTAGACACCAGAGAATCCACATGAGCCTCTGTTCCCCACAGACACAACTGTAGCCAACCCAGTTTTGCCACTGTCACTGTCACTGTCCCCATAGCAATCCTCTTCCGAAGGCCTTGGGCACCCCCAGGTCCCATTAGCCTTGTCCTGCTGGGGTGGGATGAGACCCCAAAAGGGGATGGTGGCAGCTGCACTGGGGAGGGGAGCACAGCTGTATGAGCCCATTGGGCCTCAGCTCCTCATGCTGGCTCGGCAGGACCAGGCAGGGAGGGCCCGGGAGAGCTGGGGACACTCGGAGCAGTGCATTCAGTTCCCTCACGGGGCACAGGGTGGGCACAGCTAGGTGGAGGGGTATGTGAGGGGGTCAGTGCTGGGGAGCGTCGGTGCTACGCTCTGTCGGTGCCGGGCCCTGTCGGCACTAGGCTCTGTCGGCATTAGGCTCTGTCGGCATTAGGCTCTGTCGGTACCAGGCTCTGTCGGTACCGGGCTCTGTCGGTACCGGGCTCTGTCGGTACCGGGCCCTGTCGGCATTAGGCTCTGTCGGTACCAGGCTCTGTCGGTACCGGGCTCTGTCGGCACTAGGCTTTGTCGGTACCGGGCTCTGTCGGCACTAGGCTCTGTCGGTACCGGGCTCTGTCGGCACTAGGCTTTGTCGGTACCGGGCTCTGTCGGCTCTAGGCTCTGTCGGTACCGAGGTCTGTCGGCACTAGGCTCTGTCGGCACTAGGCTCTGTCGGTACCGGGCTCTGTCGGTACCGGGCTCTGTCGGCACTAGGCTCTGTCGGCACTAGGCTCTGTCGTACGGGCTCTGTCGGTACGGGCTCTGTCGGCACTAGGCTCTGTCGGCACTAGGCTCTGTCGGTACCAGGCTCTGTCGGTACCGGGCTCTGTCGGCACTAGGCTCTGTCGGCACTAGGCTCTGTCGGCACTAGGCTCTGTCGGTACCAGGCTCTGTCGGTACCGGGCTCTGTCGGCACGAGCGGCTCGTGCTCCCCTCAGGACGCTCCGAAGTTCCCGCGGCCGCGCAACGGCGGGACAACAGCGCCCCCTGGCGGCCAACGGCGGGAGGGGACGGGACGGGACCGGGACAAGGACAACGGCGGGACAGGGCCCGGGCCGGGGGCAGGACGAGAAGCAGGGACGGCGACACGCGAGCAGCCCGGCCAGGACACCCCGCGGCTGCTTGTCCTGTCGACCCCGGCTCCCGCCACGCTGGTGCCACCCGGCCGGGCTCCCGTGCCAGCCAGCCCCTCAAGAACCGCGCGGTACCCTCAGGCTCCTCTGGGGCTGCCCCTGCCTGCTCCAGTCCGCCCCAGTCCATCCCTGTCCGTTCCAGTTCGCCCCAGTCCATTCTAGGCCGACCCTGCCTGTCCCAATCTGCCCTAGCTCGCTCCAGTCCGTCCCAACCGATCCCGGTCCGCCCCGGTCCATTCCGGTCCGCCTCCACCTGTCCCAGTCCGTCCCACCGCTGACCGCCCCTGGCCCCCCGGCCCGGAGCGCCCCCGCGCGGGCAGCGGTGGGAGAGCGGGGCAGGGCCCGCCCCGTGATGTCACGGCGACGTCACCGACACGCCGCCGCCTGGTTGGTCCCCGCGGCCGCCCGTCCCGTGGGGGGGCAGCGTGCGGCCGCCGCCGGAGGTAACGGGGGGCCCGGGGGTCGCGGCCCGGCCCGAGGGAGCGGCGGGAGCGGCGGCACCGGGCACCCCCGGCACCCCCGGCACTCCCCTTCCCGGGCCGCGGCCGCGGGGGCCGGGAGGGGCCGGCGGAGCTGCCCGGGCCGGCTCCGGGATAGGGCTGCACCCGGCGGCCCGCGGGGTCCGCAGCGCCGCGGGCCTGGAGCGGGGGGGCTCAGCCACCGTGGGCGGGAGGCGAAAGGGCCGGGCTGGGCCTTGCACCGGGGACCGCCCCCTCGCACGGCGGAGAGCCCTTCGGTGTAACGCACCCCGTGTCTCCCATGGCGGCACAGCCACACCGCCCCTCGGCCCGCACACCCCTGTCCCTGCCGCTCCCCGGCCTGCGGGTGTCCCCAGGGCTCGGGCGAAGCGCCCCGCACTGAGGTGACCCCCCACGCCGTGTGACCTTCTCCCCACGGCTGCGGGGTGTGCGGCGAGTCCCGGCCTTCGCCTGCCCGCAGCACCGCGGGCACCGGCCGCGTCTCGGGCTCCTGGGGCAGCAGGAAGGGTTCGGGTTCAGGTGCAGGTTCGTGGTAAGGGGGGTGGATAGAGCCATCTTCTGGGCCCTGGGTGCTCTCCACCTCTGCTGGTAGCCGGTGACACCCTGAAAAATTAGTCGCCAGGGACTCACCAAGCCAAACCCAGCTCCAAGGAATGGGACACTGCCGAGAGGGTGAACCTGGGTCCCAGCCCGTGAAATCAGACAGGAGCACTGCTGAAAGGGGGGCTTAGAACCCTCCATGCACTGGCTACACCCGTGGCTCAGCCCCAGCCTCCCCGGGAGCGTGTCTGTGGGGCTGGAGTGGGTCTTTCCTGGGGCTTCCTGGCGCCACGATAACGCTGGCAGGAATGGAGGGGTGATTTAAATCCCATCTTCTTTCCTCCTAGGTCACAGCACAGACCGCCTCCTGGCACCACTGAGCCAAACTGGATTTGCACCGGTGACCTGTAAGTTGAAATGCCATGTCCCCCTTTCCTATCCCCAGGCTGTTCAAGGCCACGTGGAGCCACCAAACCTGTCTAAGCTGCCATAGAAAAGGTTTTGTGTCTAATGGGATATTTGCCAGCAAATTCAAGCCACGAACACTATATATTTCTTTATTTGTAAAGGTGTTTGAAGTCCTTGAATTTACCCTTTGGCCACCTTAAATCTAGTTTCTAATCCCCAGCGCAGTTAATCAAATCCACAGTGGTTTGAATTATGAGATGCCTGGGGGGGATTTATAGCTTGTATTGCTGATTATACCTTGACTTTATTATATTGCAAATATCTAACTTACGGTTACGGCTGAGATTTACAATCCTCAGGTAGGTGCTCAAGGTAACTTTTAGCAACTCCAGATGTAATTGGAGGTGACTGATGGGGTTGTCGCCACACATAAACATGTAATCTGTAATATGTTAAGACAGGGAAAAGAGAGGCAGAATAGGTGAAAAGGATGGGTCAGCCTTAAAAAATAATCATATAATTGGGTTTATTGTGAGCAAGGCTCTGCCATATCTGTTCTGGCTGAGGCATCTACCCAGGGAGGGGTTTTGGGCTTGTTGGTCACCAGAAAATACCAGGATTTAAATCTTTGTTCCCTCTTACTCTCAGCTGAAGCCCTTACTCTCAGCACTAGCCCTGGGGAGGAGGAAGGGGTGATAAATAGATGTGGGGTACTGGCAGAGCTGACTCATTCCTCCCTGGCTTGGGGTTCTTCCGTCCCAGAGGAGCAGCGAGTCCCCTGTGGGCACAAGCCCTCGGCCAGCATGACCAGCGAGGTGGTGGAGAACGAGTTTGAGTTTTACTCCAAGGCAGAGAAGTACTGGAAGGATGTGCCCGCCACGGTGGATGGCATGCTGGGGGGCTACGGCCACATCTCCAGCATTGACATCAACAGCTCCAGGAAGTTCCTGCAGAGGTTTCTGCGGGTAGGTGCCACGGTTTGTCATGCTCCTGAAACCCCACCCTTCTCCCAGCGTGGAGCTGGGCTCTTCCCTCTGAGTTGCTCCATGCGAGCCTCTGCTGCATGCTGGGAGAGCTGTACCTTGCAGCGTGTTCCCCATACCCCATCCACCTGTCTGTGGTTGTCCCATTTCTCCTCTGTGGGTATCTCGTGGTGGGATTCAGCCCCTCATGGTTGTTGTTGCAGGATGGCCCCAACCGGACGGGGACAACCCGTGCTCTGGACTGTGGGGCCGGCATTGGCCGGATCACCAAGAGGCTTCTGCTGCCCCTCTTCAAGACAGTGGACATGGTGGATGTGACAGAGGACTTCCTCACCAAGGCCAAGAGCTACCTGGGCGAGGAGGGCAGGCGAGTGCGCAACTACTTCTGCTGTGGCCTCCAGGACTTCAGCCCCGAGCCAAACTCCTACGATGTCATCTGGATCCAGTGGGTCATCGGTGAGGATCACTTTGCTTGTGGGGTCTTTCCAGCTTGTCCCATCTCCTTCCCTGAACGGCAGGTGCCCCATGGATTGGGGAGAGCAGCTTGGGGACTGCATGAAAGATGAGCATCACCGCATGGGTGGGAACCTGGGGTGGGGAGCTGCCCCCCATCCCATGGAGGAGCCCTAGGGACACTGTACTTTTTTCCCTCAAGGGTCTTTTCCCCCTAGCCCTCGAAGGCCAGAGCAGAGGTGTGGGTTGGATGGAGCTAAGTAGTGGGACACAAGCTGGACACCCCCAAGCTAAAGCTTTCCCAGCAAATGGCTCAAGTATTTGGCTACTTGGATCAGGAGGGATCCCAAATGCAGCTTCTGGGTTTCCTCCCCTTGGTCACCCTGTGCCCTCTAACGCCTGCTCTGCCCCGCCAGGACATCTCACTGACAACCACCTCTCCGACTTCCTGAAGCGCTGCCGTGCCGGCCTGCGGCCCAACGGCATCGTGGTCATCAAGGACAACATGGCTCAGGAGGGTGTGATCATGGACGATGTGGACAGCAGCGTCTGCCGGGACCTGGACGTGGTCCGTAAGATCATCCGCAGAGCTGGGCTGCACCTCCTGGCTGAAGAGCGCCAGGAGAACTTCCCTGATGAGATCTACCACGTCTACACCTTTGCCATGAGATGAGGGCAGTGGGAGGTCTCTCCCGTGTCGTGACTCCCCTTCCAGGGGCTGGTGACAAGGACGGGACTTTGCCTTCCAAGTTGCTGCTGTTTGTGAAAAGAGGTGTTTGCCAAATACATTTTCCTGCTGTTGCACTTCTGCACGTGGGCTTTGTCGGATGCATGTTGGTTTTGTGCCACCCTCGGGGGCTCTGGACAGGAGCAAGAGGCTCTCCCATGCACAAGGTGATGGTGGGCAGCAGCAGGTTGCTGACTGCAGTGCACAGGGCTCCTGCTTGTTAACAGGAGCTCGGGGCACCTTTGGGATGGTCTGAGTTCCATTCCTTGCTTGGGTGTTTGACCCCTTCCTGCTGCTCAGCAATGAGCTGGGTAAGGCAAAGGGGAGAAACCTCTGCCCTTTCCTTGTGGTGGAGTGGGGAGGCAACAGCGGCTTCTGGGGCTTTGAGGGGGCCTCACCTTCAAACCCCTGAGCAGGTCTCCTACATGGGCAGCAAAAGGGAGCTGTGTGTAACCCTGAGTCCCCCACATCTTCTTCAGGGGATAGGAATATCCCAGACAAAGCCCTGCAACCCTGGGAGTGCATTGGTGTGCTCTGAGCTGCTCCCAGACCCCTCCAGCCTGTCACCTCCAGCTCCAACACTGTGACACTGCCACTGCTCTCCCGGCACCCCACACCATCACCTGGCTTTGAACACTCCCATCTCCTCTTTGGCCATATTCCCTTCCTTTACCCAAGTCTGGCCGCTGGCCCACGGTGGCCAACATTGGCACAGCAGCATGCCAGGGGTGAGCCCAGGCACAGACCCTGCTGCAGCCCAACCCTCCAGCCATCCCATCCCTCTCCTCCACCCCACCTCTCCTGCAGAAAAAACAAGCCCATGTTGTTGTTGTAGAAGGCCTCGTTTAATTGCTCAATTCCCATTCCAGGCACCAGGGCAGAATTTGATCACATTACTGGGTTTTTTTAAACACCAGTTCATCAGGACGCACAGCTCCAGTTCCATGGGACATGAGAGGGCAAAACTCAGTGCTGGCAGAAGGGCAGTGGGGACTGGCAGCCAAACTGCCAGTGAATCCCAGATCTACCTGATACAAACTCTTTAATCAGAACAGATCTTTCCTCTTTTCATCTTCTTCATCTGTCCTCCATGATGAAGAAAATACACACCAACAAAACTGGCTGGGGCTCAGCTCTGTGGCCAGTCTTTGGCACATCACAAGGAAGCGGGTGCCTAGAAGGGGGAGCCAGGCAGCTATGGCAAGGCTGGAACATGAGCCCTCTAGATGCAGCAATCTTTTGTTCCTGGGAAGGAGGCACTGGAGAATAAGATCCTGGGAGCAGTCACCAAGGGAAAGAGCCAAGGAATGGGGAGGGAGACACTCAGCTGTTGGCTGCCCATTCCTCATCCTTGCATAGGGAACCCACCACAAAGCTAGGAAACATCCATTTGTGTGTTTTGGAGCCCAGCAGCTCTAAGATGTCCTTGGTGGACGGTCCTCTGTGCCAGGATGGGGTGCAGAAACTCAGAAGGTGTGGAGCAGTCAGGCACTGCTGCCAGCCCTGCTTCCCTTCACTCCCATCCCCAGTTTCAGAAGTCCACACTGAGCAAGGAAGGCATCCACACCTGCAGGATGATGCTGGACCTGCCTCCACCACCAGGACCAGAGGCATGAAAGCCAGAACACCTCTTCATTCTCCCAGCACCCCGAGGCATCTCCCAACTTCACTGGACACCTAAGGCACTGCATCACCCCCCCGTGGCCAGGCTGGGAGAGAGGGGACAGGCTGCCTGTCCAGTCACAGCCCCTAACCCACTGCTCCTGCCCCCAAGCCTTTGCTTAACCTCCCCCCAAACCAGCCCTCTGCCCCAGTATCCAGCTCCCCCATGCCCAGGAGCTCTGCTTGCCTCCCCATGACATGCCCCAGAGCAACGAGACCTTCACAAACAAATGTATGACATTGTGCCCAAAAAAACACCCCCCAGAATGCCACAGAGAGGAACTCCACAGGCAGCACCTCCTGCTGCAGAGAGAAAGTGTCCCAGAGAAGAGAGATGGTGGCTGTAGGCACAGCAGGACTGTGGAGGGAGCAGAGAGGCACTGTCAGGCTGAGAGCTCCTCATGCCCGGCAGCAGCGTGGTCGATGAGGAGGTACCACTTCAGCCGGTCTGGGAGAGGCAGAGCCTTGATTTTGTCATCCACTGGCCACGGTTTCAGGCGCTGCCGGATGAACACCCTGCAGAGGTGTTTCAGTGCCTGTGGCGAGCGCTCCAGCTGCTTCACAGAGCAGAACAGAGTCTGGACCTTCTCCCCATGGGACTTACAGCTGCTGGTGTTGACCTCAAAATTGCTAGGCAGCTGGATGGCTTGTGAACTGGCCATCATGAGCTCCAGCACAGTCTGACACTTCTGGATGACCTCTCTGTAATAGGTTTCATCACTCAAGCCACTGAGGTGCCAGCAGAGGTGCTCAAAGGTGACATGGAAGCCAGACCAGCACGAGGGACCATGGAGGGAGCAGTTGTAGGCAGCACCTGACTCCAGCAAGAGCCGCACCAGTGGGAAGTAGTCTTTGAAGCTTTTTAAGCAGAAGTGTGTGAGGGATTCCGAAGCCGGGCACTCGCTGGGGTTGGCACCGTGGGCCACCAGGAGCTGTGTGACACGAAAGCAGAAGTGTTCGATGGCCTCGGCCTCCTCGTCGGTCCGGGAGTATGGCATCTCTCCCAGCAGGTAGATGACGTAGGTGAAGACAGTGTCACCATCTCTGGTGGCAGCCCTGACGTCTGAGCCTGCAGGAAGGAACAGAGAACGTAACTGGCATTGCAGAGCGTGAGGCCAGGCCAGCACCAACTCCAGCACCCCTGGGCTTTAATCTGATCCAGTGCAAACATAAAGGAGTCAGAAGGGCAGTGCCTGGTGATGCACAAAGAAACAACCAGCCCAGAAAGGGGTGAAGGTTTTCCTTACCTCCTTCCAGCAGGAGACGGATGCTGTCAGTGTTGTGGATCTGGCCACTGTCACTGCTGGCCAGGGCATGCAGCAGTGCTGTTTTCCCTGCAATGGAGCAATCAGTCAGTCACAGGACAACAGGGTGACACCCCAAAAGGCAGGAAGGAAAACAATCCACCCCACCCACCAGACAGCCAAACACAGGGAGTGACAACCCTTCTGGCAGAGGCTTCCACTGTCCCTGTGATGTTGCCAAGCTGCGGGGACAGTCACAGGCCCCACGTGCAGGGCTGATGGTGGCCTCAGTGGCTACACGGCAGAGTGAGTTTTAGAGTAAATGGGCACCACAGGACTACAGAGGCACAGCCCCATCCCATCTCCCCTGGACTGCACAGAGCTGGGTTCAGCCCTTTTCCCACAGCCAGCACGCCAGGAGAAAATCCCAAGCACAGGGAGGTTCCACCAGCCTGCTCCCAACTCCCAAACCCATCTGTAAGCAGGGAGCAGGTGCAGCAGCAAGGTGGCCCCAGCCCCTGTGCCCTGCCCCAGCCCACCCTCAGCTGGGGGAGCCAGGCTGGGTGCACAGACCATTCTTGTCAGCTGCATTGACATCAGCCCCCAGCTGCAGCAGCCGCCGCAGGCATGGCAACCGCTCGGGCTCCTCGCTGGCCAGATCCAGGGGACTGCTCTCATGGATCTGCAAGAGAGTTAAAAACCACTGGTAAATATTGAAGAATCTAAGTGTCTCCAGGGAGTCGCTGTTGGGGCTTTATCTTGGCTAAAGTAGAGTATATTTGAACCCATCCCCAAATACTGAAGTGAACCTTCCATAGGCAGAGGTTTGTCTCCACAAACATCTCCATACATTGCTCCAAGGCAGGGGCTCAGCCACAGGCAACTCGAACTTCTGCCGCAGCATCAGAGCACAGGGATGTGCCAAGGGGAAGCAGCACAGGGTGAGGCCCAGGAAGAGGGGAGCAGGAGGGCTGTCCCCACACACCAGACCTGGCAGCACAGGCTTGGGGGGCTCAGCCTGGCTGTGCTCAGGCAGCAAAGCCATACCCGGTCTCTGCGGTTGATGTCGGCGCCGTGGCGCACCAGGAGCTCCACCATGTCCGGCTGGTTGCGGAGCACCGCGATGTGCAGCGGGGTGTAGTAGGTGACTGGGTCTGGGGACAAAAACAGAGACAATAAAGGGCTTCCCCAAAATGGCCCCAGCACCTGGCAAGAGTGGAAGGCAACAGCTGGGGAGGGCCCTGGGAACACAGTGATGCCTGTGAAAACAGGGCTGTCACAGGCACCCTGGGTCCTGCTGTTCCAATGGCTCCATCCTGCCAAAAGCCCCCAAACCCCTGGCCATCCCCCAGTCCATCCTTGTGGCTGGGTCTTCACAAGGCACACCCACACTTATTTCAGCAAGGAGTGGGGCTTTGAGCTAGCAGCACCCCCCTCTTTCTGCCCCAGCTATCCCCACCTCCCAGGGCACCTTCTCATCTTCTGGTTCCTCCCTTCCCACCAGCCTCACCTTCAAAGCTGAGGTCAGCGCCGAATTCCAGGAGGATTTCTGCAGCAGGGACGAGCCCCAGCTCGGTGACCTTCAGCAGGGCATAGCTCACACCTTCCTGATAAAACGGAGAGTGGGTCTCCCTTTCCAGGACTCTTCTCACAGCTGAGAGCTGGCTCCTGTCACTGTCCAGACAGACAGGGCTTGAGACACACAAAAAGCCCCCAGTTACTCAGTGAACACAGCTCGGGTGTGCAAGGGTCAAAGTGGCACCAGGCAAGAAGGAAAATCCCTGCTCTTCCCTCTGGTTCTGTACCCACTGGGTCTCCAATCTGCTGGTTGTGGGGTTACATAGCAGCTTCAGGGCCTCAGCTGAGCCCCAGTTTAGGTTTTACTGCCAGGGATCAGGCAGAAAAGGCTGTTCCTGGGGAATACTCATAGTGCCTGTGTTTGCCTTGTTCCACCTCCACATTGCCAAAGAACAGCAGCAAAAGGAGGATCTGTGGGAAGAGCTGCTCCCCAGGACTGGAGGGGGGTTGTCCCCAGCCAATGTTGTCCAGATCCCTGAGCTCCAACTACCCCCCAAAACCCCTCAGGGTGTCCAGCCCCCTGCTGTTACCTCTCCAGGGAGCTCTGCCTTTCCGAGTCGGGCATGGCCAGCAGCCCCAGGAGCTCATCCACCAGGGGCTGGTACTCCAGGACGATCCTGCGGAAGCCGTGCAGGAAAGGCATCGTGCTCTGTGCTCTGTCCGTGCACAGCCCGCCCGGGGCTGTCCTCCAGCACCGCTGTCCTCCCACACCCAGGCTCCCTCTCCAAAGGACTCTTCTCTCCTTTTCAAACAAACAGGGCTATCAGCAGATTTGAACAGCAGATAGAAGAAAACACAGCCTCCCCCCTCCTTACATAAAAGGCAGCCCAGCCCAGCGCAGGGATCTCCTCCCACACACCAATTTGGTGTATCCAAATTATCTGCTGCACACAGAGCTGCAAGCTGCAGTTATCTGGGCACAGGGTGGAAACACTGCAGGCACAGCCTGCGCTGGAGACAAAGGGTGCAGAGGCTCTGCCACAGGCTGGGGGTGTAATAATTAATAATTAATTATTAATTATTAATTAATAATAATTAAAATACTTTGCAGTTGGAATATTTATGTTATGATCAGCACGTAAATAAATAAATAAATATGGGTATGCACCGCTCCTGAACAGGTTGAGTGGGTCGCATACATATATTTTTAGATATACTAAACACACTCATCACTCCTTTCTCTGAGGAGGTAGATCAGGCTATAGCGGGGGAAAAAAACAACCCAGGCGAGTCCATAAACCCCAGCTGGTTTTCACAAATAAACACCCACAAATCCCAACGCAACCCCCGAGCTCCACAAGAAGGGAAGGGAGGCCCCAGCGCCGCCTCCCCTCACGGCTCACCGCCGGCCCTGCCGCCTCACCTGCCCGGGCACCACACGGAACCGGAACCGGAACCGGAACCGCCGGGAGCGCCGGGGCGGGGCCGAGATGGGGCGGGGCTATCGGCGGGGGGTGGTCTCACTGGGAGGGTGTGGTCCCTGTGGGGGCGTGGTTTCACCGGGGCGTGGTCTCGCTGGGAGGTGTGGCCTCAAGGCAGCCGGGCCTCGTGTGGGCGTGGCTTCATCTGGGGCGTGGTCGGGGGCGTGGCCGTGACAGGGCGCGGCCGGCAGGGGGCAGCACGCGGCCGCGCGCGGGGCGGGAGGGGAGCACCCTCTTGTCCCCCTCTGTCCCCCTCTGTCCCCCTCTGTCCCCTCCCCCAGGTGTAGCCCCTCCCACAGGTGTCCCCTCTCCCATGGATGCCACGCCCCGGGTGTCCTCTTCCCCGGTGTCCCCCCAAATGTCCCCTTCCCATGTGTCCCCTCACTATGGATGTCCCCCATCCCCGGGTGTGCCTTCCCCTGGATAACCCCGCCCGGGTGTCCCTCCCCCGGGTGCTCCCCATCCCCGGCTGTGCTCCACCCCGGCTGTCCCCCTTTTCCCCGGGTGTCCCCTCTCCCTGGAGGACCCCCAGGACGGGCTGGATGTGCTGGGAGGTGGCACCCAGCGGCTGCTGCCTCCCCAGGGCTCGGGGGACTCTGGTGCTGCTGTCCGCAGCGCCTGGACCCTCCCCTGCTGAAAGTGCTACCAGGGGAAGCATTAGCCCAGGATTTATTGGTACTATTATCACAATCATCATTATTTTTATTATTATTCTGGTGGAATCTGCCAGCGCGGGGAGCTCTGGAGAGCGGCAATAACTGAAGCCGCCTTGGGTTTCCTATTTACGTATTTATTTTATTCCGGTGGAGCGCTTCCAGATTCCAGCAGGCAGCCGTGGCCCCGGGGCAGAGGGGGCGAGGAGGCCGTGCCGGCTGGGCATTTTTCTGACATGCTGTCACGGTCGCCCCTGTTTCCCACCCTTCCCCTCCCCACACAAAGTGGGGTGCCAGAGTGGGGGAGCACAGTGCCTGCAGCCCCCAGCCCCGAGCCCACCGGCAGGGCAGGGCAAGGCAGGGCAGGGCAGGGCAGGGCAGGGCAGGGCAGAGCCCTTGCTGGGTGGCTGGTGTCCCCGATGCCATCGGGACTTGGTGCTGTGCAGTGGCACCTCAATGGGTAGCTGGCCTGGACCCCCCCTTGCAGCCTAGGAATCCCCATGGGGAGGAAGGGGTGGTTTGGGGAGCATCATCCCCGTGTTTTCCTGAGTAGGCATGGAAATAACCCCATCGACCCCTGGGCAGGGAGCAGAGGGACTAAGCAGCAGGAAGGGTGAGGGATGGTGGGGATTTGTCCCTCTGCATAGAGGGTGCTTCACACCTGTATGAGCTGGCTGCAAACCAGAGCAGCCCGGCTGGGGGGACCCCACTTCGAGTGGGCTGAGCAGCTGAGACCCTCATTCCAGTCCCAGTGCCTCCTCCCACCACTGGGTAAAGCCACATCCTGATCCCTCTCTGTTCCCAGTAAAGCCCAAACCCTCCCTGGACCAGTAAAACCCTGGGCCCTTTGCGTTGGCAGCACCAGACACAAACCCTGTCCCTGTCTGTGTGGCACTGGTGGGGACCAAGCAGGGTCCAGCCCTCCATCAGACACCATTCTGGGGACAAATCCCTGCTGCATTCCTGCTGTTGCCTGGGAAAGGAGGGCTGGCAAGGCAGGGTCACCCCATTGTCACCTCTGGCCCCAGCTGTGCTGTCCCTGGGGATGAGAGGGGACACTGGGCTGCCCCAAAGGGCCCTGCCAGCCCAAATATGCCTTCAGGAGCCTCACAGAGGTTTTGCCCCCACCGTGGTAACCTCCTGCTTGAAAGGAGGCTGTGGGGGGTGCAGTGTGGGACCAAACCTGGCTCCAAACCTGCCCTGGGAGGTGACAAACCAAGAGACCCATGAGCTAAACCTCTTCCCTTGCCACCAGCACGGCGAGTCCAGGCACAGGGGACTCCTTCCCTGGAGTATCCCTGCCATGACCACACCACAAGCCACAGACCCCAGGGAGGTGACTTTCCATCCCCACATTTCCTGGGGACAGGAATTTTGCAGACAGGGCCATTGCTGGCCCCGTGGCTGGAGAGGGTGTTTGAGTGCCTGGCTAAAATAACAGCTCTGCCCCTTCCTCCCCATGGCCTTGGCGGGACGGACTGGGAAGAATGCGAGTTGGCCATCCATCAGGGAGACACAGCAACAGCCAGCCGAAGAAAGAGGGGCATTTTAGGAGGAAAGCCAGGGAAATTTGATCATTAAGAAATCCTCCTGGCTGTCTGGGGGAATTTAATTAAATTGCTGGAAAGGGCTGTAAGCACATCTGGATCCAATATGTGCAGCTTTGATTTTTTTCTTTCTTTCTTTCTTTCTTTTTTTTTTTTTTTCAGTTCACTCTTTTCCCATCTCGCTGTTGAAGGAGGGGGGGAATAAAAGGGAAATAGCAGAGCCACGGAGTATTGGTTCATCTGGGACTGACTGGGATTCCTGGCAGGGAAAGAAAGACAGGGAGAGAAAGAAAGAGGCAGAAGGAGAGGGAATAAGAAAGCTGGGAGAAAAATCTTCAGCAAGGGGCTGGCTGGGGTGTTTTATAATGCCACCAACCGCAGAGACAGGGATCTAGGAGGGATTGGGGGGAGTTGTGAGGGCTGGAGGGGAGAGGAGGAGGAGAGGAGCCAGCCCAGGGCATGCTGTACTTTTGGGGTCTGGCAGGGATGGAGGGAGAAACAGGAGTTGCTCAGTGGATACAGAAATACCATTCCTGCTGGGAAGGGCAGGGCTGGGCACTGGTGACTCCTCCAGCAATTCCCCCTGGCTGTCACCCCGTGGGCAGCACTGCCATGACCCCTGCCCGATGCCCTGGGGGTGCAGGGGGTGCTCTGGTCTCCAGCCTGGGCAGGACACGGGGTTGGCACCCATTCACCCCCAGCACCCACCCCAGGAGTGGTTCCTGGGTCCTGGCCAGGCACTGTCAAGCCCCAAGCATCTCCCACACTCTATTCCTTCCTACCTCCTTACTCCAAACATCCTTCTTACAGTGGAGCAGAGGTGCAACTCAGTCAGAAAAAAACTTCACCTATGGATGAGCCAGCCCAGCTTGTCTGCACCATAACATCCACAGGGCAAGATTTTGGGGATGTTAGGCAGGAACACCTGGGTACCACAGGGAGCAGCACCATCCCAAGCAGTGCTCCAAGGATGGTGCACTGCCCCAGCCCACGGTTTTGGGGTGAGGAGAGGGCTGGGGCTGCCAGGGCACATCCAGATCTGTGCCATGCTGAGCACCATGGAAGCCACAAGGTGTTACCACAGCATGAGGGAAATATCAGAAAACCTCTAGAACACAGAGTGAGATTGCCAAAAAATAAAATATTTTAATTTTTTTTTTTTTTTTTTGGAGACGAAGATGAAGGACTGGCAAATGGAAACACATTCATCCCGAGGGCTGCAAACCTGGCAGGCTCTGGCCAGACAGATCCTCACCCTGGGGAGCTCAGCACAGCCCTGCCAATTCAGTGCCTCTCTGGTTTGTCAGCCCAACAGCTCTGGCTCAGCAAAGCTGGACTCAGAACTCACACCCTGCTCAGCAAAACCCAGGTGCCCAGTGTCAGGTGAAGCAAACCTGCTCAGCTTTGTCTCCAAACCACCCACATTTTGCCCAAATCCAGGAGTCGCCTTGCCAGCTTCAAGGTCCATTTTAAATTACTTAAAACACTTTTTTAACCAAAAAAAGACAGAAGACCTTGCACGAGTGGGTTAGGAAACACCAGGAGTGCGTTTCAAACTACCAGGTCTTGCTTCGGATGCCTTGTGTGGCTGGTGGCATTAAAAAAAATGATGCTGAGGAAAAAAAAGGGCAAATCCTACAGCTAAAACGGAAATTGCATTAATACAGATTGTTTTATTTAAAAAAAGCAAACCCTGACCTCTACTTCAAAAAAGTCATTAGACATTCTCCTTCTGAAAGGCCGACAGGGGATATTACTGAAAGGCCAGTTAATTTCTCAATGACTTACTGTTCTTGCTCTGCTCATGGAAATGTGTGAAGAGTCGGAGGGTAATTTAAGGCACCCTGCAGAAAGGTGTGTAAATCTTTGCATGTCTAAAGAAACTTTACCAGACCGCTAGGACTGGGGAAAAAAGAAAATGCTTGCCCTCTTTTTTCCTTTTTTTCTTTTTTTTTTAAACTCTCCTTTGGAACTCTGATCCCCTTTGATCATAAAAAAGGTCATATTTCAACCAAAAAAATATCAGCAATCACAGGGCCCGAGGAAGTGCGAACCCAAGGGGGTTTCACCGACGATTATTCCCTCCATTTAATTATTTAATGCCACGGACTGAGGGAAAGCTGTCTCCCCTGGAAAAGCCAGACAGTTCAAGAACGAGGTCTGGCCCTAAACAAGGAGGAGGAAGAGGGTTATAAATGGGGCTGGGGCTGCTCCATCCCTCCTGCCCCCTCCATGGGCCAAGACCAGCCACCCCAAAATAATCACAGCAAGATGTTCCCAGCCTCTGGGGCCAAGAGGGGGTGCTGGGGGAAGGATGGGGGTCCTCACTGCCCCAGCACCCCCAACAGCCAGAGCCCATTGCTGATGGGTCACTGTCCTCCAAGGGGAGGTCTCCACCGCCAGGCTGATCCTAGAGCAGTTTTCCCTGGACATGAGGTCATCCCCATCCTAGGAAGGGTCTGTCCCTGCAGCCATGAAAAAAGCAGGATCAAGCAGATATTTGGACAAGGAAGGGAGGCATGCGGCTGTGCTGGGTCCCCCAGGGCTCCCAGGGGTGATGCAGCCATCTCCTCGCCGAGAGCACAGAGCAGCCAGGAGGAATGCAATTTATCTGCATTCTAAAATACACACAGAGTGTATCAGCGCTGTCCTGGCTCTGTGGGACAGGGGACACGTCCAGCGGGGTGCTGGACAGAGGTAAAAACACCCAGCCATGGCAGCATTCCCCAGGGAAGCAGGAGCAGAAACGGCGTGACACTTACACAGCCGAGGGGACAGAACCACACACCAGAGCTGACTCACAAAGTGTCCCCAAGGCCAGTAAATTGAACCCCCCCCCAAAAAAAAAGAGGGGGAAGGGAGCTTGGGCTGGCTTGTTTGCACGCTGGAGGAGCCCCCTGCAGAGTTGGAGAGAGCCAAAATCTGCCTTCAGCTACACCCCTTCCAAGCTGGAGAGCTCTGGGAAGCTGCTTCCCCGTCAGGAAGATCAGATTTGGCAACACTGGCTGGCTTAAAAATCTGCACGCCTCCGACTTGAAGGGGAAGGGAGCGCAAGAAAAGCTTTCGACAAATGTTAAAATAACTCAGCCAGGGGTTTGCCTCCCTCGGCCGTGCTGGAGCAGGGATGTTTATGAGCTCAGAGCCGGCCGATCGCGCTCGGAGGTTTCGCGTGGAGCCCTGCGCAGCCCTGGCCATACGTACTCGCAGCGGCGGGGCAGGAGAGCGGCTGGAATCGAGGGGAAGGAATAATGGTTTAACCTCTTCGATTTGTGCTCATCGCCCTGAGCCCAGCCCTCTCCGGACACCAGCAACCAGCCCCGGGGTTTGCCCCCCTTCCTCCCTCCCTCCCACTGCCTCCTCCCTGCATATCTGTGTGGATGTATATATATATATAAATATATATAATTTTAAAGAGGAAAAACTCCTTTTTCCCGGTGGCTGGTTTTCATTAGGGAGGTTTCTTTCTAACCCCAAGGGAAGCAGCCTATGAGTTTTTAACTGTGGTGCAGGACGTAATTATCTCATTAAGGCGAGAGAGCCAGGCTTTTCCCAGGAGAGGTGACCTTGCTCCGGGGTTGATGGGGACCGGAGGAGGGGGGCGGGTTGGAGGTGGAGGGGGGCCGTGTCCCCCGCTAACCTGCGGGTCACCTCTCCCTGCAGTCCCTCTCCCAACCCACCCCATCCCTCCCCGCGGAGCGCAGCCACTTACACTTGTTGATAGAAGCACTTAAAACGGGACTGGGGGGGTGTGATGTGGATGGGGTAAGAGGGGGGAGAAAGGGGGGGGGAAAGCGGGTCTCCCTCCCTCTCTGCCCCCCTTTTCCGCGGCTTGGCTGCCGGCGGGGCTCGGTCCCTGGCAGGGGGGCAGGTCGCAAGGCCGGGGGGGGCGAGGGGCCGCCCCGCTCGGCTCAGAGCAGGGGCGTTTGTTTGAACAGCTCCAGAGCAAAGAGCAGGGGAAGAAAGTTTGGGCTGGGAGCGTGGTTTTTTCCCCAGACGTCAGCACAAGGCGGAACAGGGACTGGGGAGGGAGCCGGACTCACAGGGCAGCCGTGATTTTTTTTCCCCCTATTTAAAAAAAAAATTATAATTATTATAATTTTTTTTCTCTTTTTTGGGGGGGTGGGTGGGGAAGGGGAAGGGGGCCGGGGAGCGGCCCGGCACCTCGGGGTGGGCTGCGGGCTGGGGGTGGGAGCCATGGACTCGGCGCCAGCCTTCGCAATGGACAAGCCGTTCGCCCCCGGTGCCGTGCGCGGCCCGGAGCCGCCCGAAAACGCTCAAAGCCGGAAAAACTTCAGCGTGAGCCACCTCCTCGACCTGGAGGAGGTGGCGGCCGGTATGAACGGGACCCCCGCGGCCGGTCCCCCGCCCGCCGGTAGCGGCAAGGCCATCCCGGAGCCGTCGGGAGGCAGCAGCGGCAGCGAGGCAGCGCCCCAGGACGGTGAGTCCCGCTGGCCCGGGATGGGCTCCCCGGGGATGGGGCAGCTTTGGGGATGGGGTGTCCCCGCCGTGTCCCCCCTGCCGCGGCCCAGGCACCCCGGACAAAGGGGGTCGGTGTCGCCCCGCGGCGGGGTGGGGAGAACTGGGGGAGGGCGAGTGGGGACCCCCGTCGGGGCGAGCTGCGAGAGTGCCGAGCACCCCGACGGCCGGGGCAGAGGGTCCCCGCACCGTGAGAAAGGGACCCCGCACCGGGACACAGAGCACAGCGACCCGGCACCGCTGCCTCCCCGCCGGCACCGGAGGTGTCCGGAACGGGACGCTCCCGGCAAGTCGGCCCGTCCCGGGGCTGCGCGGCCTGCGGGGTCCCCATTTCCCCCGGACTGTCCCCTTCCCCGGGGGCTCCCCGTCTCGGTTTCCGGGCGCGAGGAGCGGGGGCGGCCCGGCGGGGCCGTGGGGACCGGGACGCAGCGGGTCCAGTCCCGGCGGCCGCAGCTGCGCGTCTCGGGTCGGCAGCACCGGCAACACCGGGGACAGAACCGGGGCTGGGAGAGGAGAACGGGATCGACCGGGGACGCTGCTTCATGGCGCTCTGTCCTGGCTGGAGGCGCGTTTTTAACGGGACAATACCGCTCGCATCCCTCCGCGCCGCTCCGCCGGTCCCGCGCACCCCGCCCCGGTCCCGCGGCGGGGATGAGGAGGGTTCGCTCCGTCCGTGGGGCAAAGCCCCGGTACAGGGGCAGCTGACAGCCCCCAGAGCCCCCCGGAGCCGGGTGTCCCCTCGGGACACAGAGGTGACAGAGGGGAGGCAGAGCGTGGGGTGGCTGTGCAGCCTCGCCATCTCCGGAGCCTGGGCCAGGTGCCCACCCCGAGGGGTGGCATCCCCCCTAAACTGTGTCCCTGCTACCCCAGGCTTGTTTCCTACAGCCCTGGGGTGCTGACGGCCCTGCCGAGGCTCTGACCAACGCCTGGCCAGGGTGCACAGCCCACCCGGGGATCTCTGCTGCTGAAGGGGGCTCAAAGTCCCTTCAATCCCCACAGGGTGCTCTCTCTGTCCCCTCCCGTGGCTCCCACACTGCGTGCAGGTCTGAGGCATCTTTCTTCGACCCACATCCCGGCACAACCTCCTTCCTTCATGGAGCAGCCCATTGAGCCCCCCACCTGCCTCTGCTTGGGCTGCTGAGGGCTGGCTGGGGCTGGGCGCTTCTTTTCTGGGATGGTATCTGGTATTTTCAGTGTTATTTTCCATCCTCCCTCCCTTTCCCTTGGGTTTTGTTTGTACTTTTTGCATTGGCTTTGGGCTGTGGGGAGGATTTCTCCTGCCTGTGGGTCTGTGTGGGGGACAGTATTCCGTGTAGGATCAGCACAGCTTTTGGAAACCCAGCCCAACCCGCAGCATTCAGTTGGTCTCACCAGGCTGTTTGCAAAACAGCAGAGAAACTTCCACCCTGCTGGGCTCCTCATGCACCCGAAGAACTCAGTGCGGACAAGTGTGACACAAAAACAGAGGGAGAGGCTGCACAATCACCACAAACTCATTTTTCACCCTAAAAGCCCATTCCTCCTGGGGCAGGGGCCATGGGGTTTGGTTTGCAGATCCCACCACTGCTGGCCCATGTGAGATATTCCCGTTAGCACCTGTTCCAGCAAGCTTGTGTGGATGGAGACACCATCGGTACCTGGGATGCTCTGACAAGCTGTCCAGGAGTGGAAGCATTTCTGATACTGAAAAACACCTGGGACTGAGAGCAAGAAGAGAGCAAGGAAACAGAGATGAAAACCTGTGTGCATGCAAAGCTGGATCTTTGAGACCTGCTACCTGCTGCCACTGCCTTAACTGGGATGCAGCTTCCTAAACTGAGATGGGCAGACTTGAAATACCAGGCAAATGTCCTAGCTTTGTGAGCATCAGCCTTTTGCTCGACATCTGCCATGCCTTCAGCATTGGTGTGATGACAGCAGAGAAACGTTTACTGGTAACGTTATCTGTTATTGGCATCCTGAAGTAAAACAGCCTCTCGGCATTTTCTCTCATCTTTCTCTTCACCATCACGGGGTTTTTATGCCCCATGCAGGTTTGGAGCTCTGCAGTTGGAGGCAGTGGGTTTGTTATGAACACAAGTGGACATGGTGCCCCAGTGTCCCCTCTGCATGATGTGGCTCTGTGCTCCATACATTGTGCTGGTGGGTTGGAGAAGAGCAGCCCTGAAGCTGCTGTGAAGCTGCTGGTACCCCTGTGCCAGGCAGGGCTCAGCGAGGGCCAGGGGGATGTGTTGGCAGAGCAGAGCTGGCACAGGGGTGTTTTCGGCAGCCCCAGGCTGTGCCCAGCAGACTATGACCCCAACAAAACCCCCTCCCCTTCCCCAGGGAAGCAGCAGTGAGAGGTTTCTGTTCTGGAGGTTGGCACAGCCAGAGAAACTCAGGGCAGGGGTTTATTTTCTGCAGAAGGGAATTCAGCTCCCTCCTGACCTCACCCACCTCCCCGACCTCACAGCCCTGACTGCTGGAGAGGGTGGCTAGAGGTAGCCCCATGTCTGCTGCCCTCAGCACATCTCTCCTCCTGGAGCAGCCCCTCCACATTTCCTTGCAGGGCTGGCACATCCCTTTCTGCTGGCACTGAGGACCAAAGCTGTCCCCAGCTCCCTCTCCAGGCAAGGGGCTGCTTTGGCCAGAGCCCCAAACTGGCCCTGAGAGTAGTCAGTGCATCCTCCTGGGATGGTGAATACAAATATCTGTGCAACTCGTTGCTCTCATGACACCCAAAAATCAGAAATCCCACAAGCCAGGCAAGAGCAAAGAAAAGTCATCAGGGTGGCGAGAGCTCGTCTCCATCATCATCTTCATCTTCATCCTCCCCTGGAGTGGTGCAGCAGCTTCCCAAGGAAAACCTTCGGCACAACTTCTGAGGTCTTGAAAGCTTGTTCACCTCCTTTCATTAGACTAACAAATAATGTGTAACGCGAAACATCTGTTAACAACAGCCCTTAATGTTCTCAAGATGATAAAGCAGGAGGGTAATTTTAGCCAGCAAGCCTTGACTGATGGCTTTTCAAACAATGAACTTACTTTTGGTGCCGCCTGGGGATGGGAGAGGGAGTCGTGCACTGGCTCCAGCAGCTGCTTTGGGACTGAAAACTCCGAGAGTCACTTTTGTCACAGCTGAGCTGTGGCCCCTCCAAGGGGATCCTTTGGCGTGGGGCAGGCATTTATTTGGCTACAGCCACTGGGACCAGGCAGTGGGATGGGGAGATGTGGTGGCCCGTGGATGTCTCATTTTCAGAACAGTGCCCAGAGCCCCTTCCTCATCCCCTGGGACCCTCTGACCTGTTTTGAGGCAGTGAGGATGCTGAGCAGAGCAGTGATGGAGAGGAGAGAAGAAGCAGCACACAGACGGGCAGAGGGGGGTTTAAGATGTTGTTACAGCAAATTTGCTTTAATTATGTAAACCAGGATAGCTGAAAAGGGAGAAGCAGGACAGGGAGGAACAGGGACCTGGTATCAAAAGGGAAAAGGGACTTGTTCTTGGGGTCAGGCGGTGGCTGATTTCCCAAGTAGCCCCAGACTGCTCCCATGGCTCGGGCACCTTCCTCGAGGCAGAGCCATCCCAGCTGATGTCCCTGTGCTGTCCCAGTCCAGGGACTGTGCTGGTCCTGGCCCACAGGACACAGTTTGGCTGTGCTTCTCTGCCTTCCCAAATGCCACTTGTCCCCACAGGCATGGTCTCAGCTCGGGGACACCTTTATCTGTCTGGCTGTGCTGGCAGGAGGCAGCTGTGTAATGCAATGGCTGGGATGTGGGGGATCTGCCTTCCCTGGGACATCTGTGCCTGTAGATGGCTTGGCCAGAATTAAACCCAGAGCCATTAACTCATGGCTGATCCCCTGTGCCAGGCTCAGTGAGACTGGGCTGTGGGCATGGGGAGGCAGCCAAGGCCCCCTGCCCTGTAATCCCAGACCTGTCAGACCTCTCCCTCCACCACCCACCTGCTTTCCATAGCCCCAAAACTGCTGGAAATCCTCCAGGCCCCTCTGCTGGGAGGTTTTGTGGATGCATGATCAGGGATGGACAGTGGTGTAGGAACCCTGACTCAGCCCCTGTGGAGGGGAAGAGGCTTTGAGAATTGTCTGATAGATGTGGCTGCAGCTCTCCAAGGAGAGGCTCTCGTGCTTTTGTCCCCTAGAAGAGAGGTCCCTGCTGCTCAGGGTGGCACCACATCCTGCTTGCCATGGCATGTGGATGAGGTTGGGATGCACTGGAGTGGGGCAGCATTTACAGCACCCATTGTCCCTCACTGCTCCCCAAACAGCATCAGCTGAGAGTGCCTAGCTGCCCTCCCAGCCTGCCAGATCTCCTGCAGGGCCCTTGGTGGGGACAGTCCCTGTGTGGAGAGCTGGGAACGCTGGTGGCATCCAAAGCAGAGGGGGAGGCAAGTTGTCCCTGTCCTTGTAAGGCCAGCACAGCCAGGATGGGTGCCATCCTTGCTCACAGTGACCAGACATCACCTTCCCTGTCACCAGCACCTCCCTGGGGACACTCCCCTGCCTGGAGGGCTCTGAGGGCTGCATCCCCATGCAGGGATGGTGCCCTTGGGGCTGCTTGGGGATGGTCCCCAGGGGAGGGGACAACACTTGTCCATCCTGGCAGGTTCCCAGGGCAACATCCATCAGCAATTAGTCAGTAAGCACTAATTAATCCGTGTGGGAGCTCCCCACCCTGGCCCACCTCCCAGCCTTCCACATTTGTTTGTGCTTAGTGTGAGACTGGTGACAAGCAAGGATGGATAGACGGACGGACGGATGGATGGGTGGGGAGCCTGACAGGTCCCAGCTCACCCAGAACGTTTCCAGCCACTCACAGAGAGCCCAGCAAATCCCAGTCTGGAAAAAAAGGGGCTGTGGGGAGGGACCCATCCTGTACAGCCCAGGCTGATGCAGGGGACAGGGGACAGCCCCAGTCTGCAGTGTGTTCCCTGCAGCCAGGCTTCCCCTCCCTAACTGGGAACACTCTCCACCATTCTCATCCTGTGTCTCTGCCGCAGAAAAACTGTCCCACTCATGGTCCCCTGCCCTGCACAAGAGGACACTGGTTCCTCAGATCTCATCTATCCAAAAACTGCAGTGGGCTGGGAGTGCTGCTTTCCCGTGGCATAAGCAGGGTAAGGGACTGAGTTAGGTCACAGCCCGACAAAACCAGCCAGAGCAGCACAAACCACTGCCAGGCACAGGGAGTGGGGGTCACAGCTGGAAGAGACCCCAGGTCTCACGGAGCTTCTGGCATGGGGTTCACCCCGGTAGCACCTCTCTGTGCTCCCTGTGCCCTCCAGCCTTGAAGGGTGACACAAACTCACCCTCCACTCCTCCTACAGTGACACTCACCCTCCTGCTCCTCCCATGGTGACACTGGGTCACCATCCAAGTCTTCCTTGTGCCCTGGGCTACTGTCAGGTTTTTACTGACTGGTGATATTTAAATTTGGGGAAAATTTGCCCCAGATGAGCTGAACACTCCCACCTGGGCTCCAGGCTCCCCCGACCCCAGCACGGAGGGCTCTGGGCTGCAGCAGGGGCCCCAGGAAGTTGCCCTGCCCACGCTGAGCGCTCCCCAGGGCACAGGGAAACACATACCAGCACGTTCCTGCAGCGCTTGCAGGGCTCTGCGGGGTCCCCACACGTGCTCACTTCTGTGCTGGGAGAGCTGCTGCCAGAGGGTAAAGAGAAAAAACCCAAACCCAGGCCTGGGGAGATAGGTCTCCCCTTGCTGGGGGAGCCCAAGAGCTGGAGCAGCCTTGGCTGGGCCAGGAGGGCCGGAAAATCACTTTTCTCCCCGACTTCTCATTGCTGGGATTTTTCTCTGCTCAGCACCCCCAGTGAGCCGGATTTTGGCAGGCATTGCTGTGGGGGATGCTCCTTCTGAAACCACTTTCCAGCAGGGAAAATCACGGCATGACAGTATCCAGAGGGGACAGCAGGGAGGTCCTGCATGTTGTGGGGACACAAGGTTTTGCCCCACTTCCCTGGGAGCCCTGGCAGCACCCACTGATGTGCTTTAGTCCCCAGCAGCAGCTCAGACACCCCCTGACACAGCCATGCCCAGCCCAGGAGGGTGCTGGGGTGCAGGGACACCTTGCCTGTTCCCCCCCAGGCTGTTATGTCTCGCTCGACCAGGAACAGCTCAGTGCAAGACTATTTCCCCTCTCTTTTTGGGCTGTTATTTCAGGGAATGGGGCTGATTCACAGGAAAAATATGAAATTTCGACTCTGTGCAGCCAAGATGGGTGAATTTCAACGAATCAGCATTTTAAGAGAGCCTGGGCGTGTGTCTGTAGCTGGGAGGCCGATGAAATGATTTGGGGCTTTGAGGCTGCCTAGTTAGAAACCCTCCTCTCTCCCAGGGAGTGGGGCTGATCACCCCTTCTCCCGAGGCTGATTTCCTCCAGCCACGGGGAATTATCTCCCCAGATCTGTAAAATCATTGAGCTGAAGGGACAGAGTTTGAAGCAGGATGGGAGCCAGGTGCTTTGGGATTGGCAGAGGGTTGGTGTCCCCACACTGGTACCTCATTCCCTCCCTGCACCATGAGCAGCGGCTGGAAGGAGTGAGATCCCTGAGCCATGGAGCAGGCTCAGAGCATCCCTTAAAATGCTGGGGCAGTGGGTTATGGTTGGGCTGAGACTGGGTAAAGATTTAGACCGGGTTAATACAGGTTTTTCCTGGCTGGAAAAAGCAACTGGGAAGAGAGTAGAAGTGTGGTGGGCAGAGGCAGCCACCCCCTGCGTGGTCTTGGTGATGTCCAGAAGAATCAGGGAGGATGGGAACAGCAAAGCTTTTGGGGATGAAGGCCTGATTTGGAGCTTCAAGGCGGTGTTCTGATGCTTATTGGCCAGGACTGCCCTAGCACTGCAAAATCGGGTTGTTTTTCGCCGGACAACCCTAAATTTCCGAGAATTAACACAAAAATTCCTACCCTCGCCCTTGAGGCATTCCCGATGTTTGCCCTTGCCCGAGGGACACATGACCGCGGGCGATGTTTTCCAGCCTTCCCACGGCGTGACGAAATGCCCTGTCCATGCTCAGCATCCCACGCCAGATGCTTCCATGCCCTGTGCTGCCCCTGGGAAAACCAGTCCCAGCCCTGGGGGCATCACTGGGGGCGCGGAGGGTGCCTGCCTGCCTGCGGGGCAGCTCCTCACCCCCGGGCAGCCCCTGCCGACAGCTCCGGCTGCGGGTCCTCTGTCAGGGAATCGCGGGGTAAATGGGATGCTGATGTTGCAGGAACTGGGGGAAATTGCTCCAGTTTGTGGGGGAGTGAAACTATCCTGGGGACTTTCGAGGGAGAGCCCGGATCCCCTCTGCCACCTCGTCCCCTGCAGCCCTACCCGTGCACGGTGCGGGTGCGAGTGGCAGCTTGGAAGGTGTTAATATAGCAGGAGAGATAATGAGGCTGCGGTGCTGCTCTTTCCCGCGGGTTTGGGGCGAAAACAGCCCCTGGGAGGCAGGGCAGGGCTGGGGGGGCAGCTCAGGTCCCGGGGGGATGCCGGGCGGGCTGGGAGCCTTCAGAGAGCGGCAGCGCCAGCCGCCGGCCCCCTCCCCTTCCCTCCTCATCCCCCTTTGAGTGCATATAATAAAGCAGCTTTTCAGCTGCGGCTGCAGTGATAGATCAGGAAGAATTGTATGAGTCTATTAAAGTCTGTGTGTCTCTGAATGGAGACTGTGGCTAAGCCAGGCGCCAGGCTCGCGCATTGAACCAGATGTGGAGAGGCGCCATCCTTTCCAGCCACTGAATCCGAGAGGCTGCAGGCTTCACACGCAAGGAAACTGGAGTGCACATGGCAGGGGAGCCGGGGGAGCGGCGGGGAGCACATGGCAGCGCGGTGCTGGGGAGGGGGCACCGCCCGGCGCTCCCCGCAGGCACCGCAGCCGAGCTGGGGGCAGCGCCGGCACTGGGGGGTTCGGCTGCTTGAGCCACCCCAGGCTCTGGATTGCACCCCGACAAGTGCAGGGCATCGGGGGAGGTTGCGTTGAGCCTTGAGCTGTACAGGGCATTGCTTTGCACCCCAAGATGTACAGGGGGTCGGCAGTGTACCCCAGATCCTGCAGGGCATTGCTAGGTGGGGGGGATTGCGTTGCACCCCAAGATGCACAGGACACTGCCAGGGCTGTCAGGGGTGAGTGGGGGGTGGCAGCAGCAGTGACACTGCAGGGGAGCACTCAGGAGATCCCAGACACAGCACCAGGGTGGAAAGAGGCTGGTCCAGCAGCAGCACAGCTGAGGAGGGCACAGGATGGGTCACGGGCAGGGGCAACTCCTGTTCCCAAACCCACTGTATTCCAGAGGGAAGGACAGAAATGGAAGGACAGGAGTGTGAAAGACAGGAGGATGCCATCCCGCTGGGGACAGCCATGGCTGGCAGCTCCAGGGGCTGCTTACCCCATGGATCCCATGTCCCCAGCAAAGGTGTGAAGCAGATTTTTTCATGGAGTGCTGTGGAGGGGACACAGCTGACTTGGGGACGGCCACTACTGGGCTGGGCTCGGGCTGGGGTAGCTGCCACGCTCCTTCCTCACCAATTTCACTTTCTCGGCTGGGCCGGCCACATGGCTGTAATTTGGGGGTTGTAAATACCTCAGGGGAATTTTTTAAATTAAAAAAATAACTGTTTTCATTTAAATTAAAAGACACTGAAGCATTTCTATTAGTATTAGAGGTTTATAAAACTTAAAACAAATGTTGAAACTAAACTACCAGGCAGCGTCCACTTCGGGAAGCATGTTCGACACAACCGAGTTACCCATTGGGCAGTAAATTTGAATTTTGTATGAGAGTGTCAGGGCGCCCAGTGTGGCAGGAGGGTGCTTGGTCTCCCTGGGGACCTGCAGGAGATGAAGGCTTGGGGTGATGAGGGTGATGGTCTCAGCCCTGACGGCCTTGGTAGAAGCAGGACCCTGATGTTGCTGTCTCCATCCTGTCATCCCCTGGTGTCCTCCCCATGGCTGGCACCTGCTCCCAGCATCCTGCCCATGATCCTGTCCCCACTGTCCCCATTGGTCCTGCCATCCCTGCCATCCCACTGTCCCCGCTGTGCACGGTTCTGCTTTAACCTGGAAACAGTTAACCAGGCTGGGTTTAAAAGAAAAAAAAAAAAGATACGAGCCACTTATTAAAATGAATGTTTTACAATAAATTTGGCGAGAGGCCACCGACCTCAAATGAAAACCAGACTGGAGGACAGCGATGCTGCTCGCTGGCAGGGGCTTCTGGGATGTCTGTGCGTGCAGGCGCCCACGAGGGTCTCCTTGGAAGGGGCTGGGATGGGGTCCCAGAGGGGCTCATGCCCATCCCACGCCCTGGCCAGACATGCTGGTGTCCACTGGGGGTGGCCGTGGAATGGGCTCTCAGCAGGTGCTGGTGCTTCCTGATCAAATGGGTGCTCAGTGATTTCTTGGCCTGAGTGTGAAAAACACCCTTTTGGCCTCAAAAAAGAAAAGTGACTTGGGGCAGTGGCAGTGGGCAGCAGGAGGGGACACCATGGGGATTCTCATCATTCCCCCTTGTCCCTTCCCATCTACTTCCCCTCCTTGGCAAAGACCCTGATGCAGTGGGGTCTCTGCTTTAACCTCGTGGGGCTGGTGTTGGGTTTCAGTGCCAGATGCCATTGGGGCTGGCTTGCTTGGGCTTTTGCCTATTAAATTTCAAAAAACCACCTTTTGAGGGGGGGCTGGAGAGGAGAGGAAGGCTGGGATCACCATGCCAGGGGTCCCTGGCTGGTAGCCAGCCCTCCACACAACGTTCCTGCTATGCGGCTCCGGCCGATTTAGTTTTATTTTTCAAACACAGAGCAAAAGTCCCAGCGAGCTCTCAACACTGTGATGGCCTGAGGCACCCACCATCCCCTTCCCAGCCCCCAGGAAAACTCACTTCACAGTTAAAGGCAGGGTTTTGGTGGAGCTTTGCAAGTGCAGGTGGGTGCTGCTCCTGGGCCGGCGCTTCCACAAGTCTCATTAGTGTTAATTAATCACACATGTCTGTGCCCCACTGGGAAACCAGGTAACCTGTTATGAGTGACATTGGCACCTCCATGGCTGCATCATGGATGCATCAAACGGTGCCTAAAAGGTCTGCAGGATGGGAAGGGAAACAGAATCTGGTGTGCTCAGCCATGATATAGGGCAGGGGGGGTCTGTGCTGGCATTGTCCACCATCTGTCCCACCATCCCACTCTCCAGTGGCTGTGGGGAGCCACCGTGCCTGTTCCCTCTGCCCATACCCCTCACTGCAGTGCCTGAGGCTGACCCAAATACCAGCATTTTGGCCACAGGGGCTGGGCTGGCCATTTCCCCGAGCCACAGAGGCCCATTCACTCATCTGTGAGCCACCACTGTGCTGCCACGCAAGCTGACAAAGTGGGGAACCCGGGGACTGTGTCCCCAGGAGCATCCCAAGGTGCTGCAGTGCTGTGAGGTGCAGGACAGCCCAAGCACTGCTCTCACCCCATCCCAAGGTCTCCTGGCTAGGAGATGAAAGCAAGTTCTGCAGTGAATGTCTCCTTGCCGGGAAGGCTCCTGGCTGGTGGTGGCTGGGGGAGAGCCAGCGCCTTTTGTTGGTCCCTGGGCCTCCACCGTGGGGGTTGGCAGATTCACAGGAGAACAAAACGAAAATTCCTGCTCTCCCGTTGGTCGGTGCTGCTCAGAACTTGGCTTGGATCAGTCAAACCCACCACAGTGTCTTTTCCTGAGGCGCTTGGCTGTGCTGGGAGGGCTTCGGCTCCTGCCACTCCCAGCCCTGCAGCCACAAACATCCGCCTGAGGAGTCCTTTGGTCTGACAGGCCTCTTGAAGCACCCCTGGGCAAAGCCTGGAGCATCTATCCCAATATCTATCCTGTCTCCCCCTCTCCCTCTTTGGCATTTGCAGGGGATGTCCCGACTGGCACCACTGTGGGTGAGTTTTTGGAGGCTCTGTGTGGACCCAGCCCCAGCTGAGGAAAGAGGCACCCCAGAGGGGTGCGAACACCTTTGAGTTGCATCTTTGAGGCATCCCTGCCGTGAGCAGGGAAGATGCCAGATCCTGACAACTCAAAGGACAGTGGACTTTCCCAGGAAGCTTTCCTCCTCACTCAGCCATTCCTTGAGGGACAAAGTGGGTACTTGTTGGGGAGCAGCACCACAGCTATTCCCCCAGCTCAGCTCCTCTGCAGCTCCATCCCCACGGAGTGCTGACACAATGGAGGCAGTGGTGGCTCTGGAGCCGGGACAGCCCATTGTGTCAGGCTGCAGCCACAGCCTCCTGTGAACACACAGGATGCTCCTGGCAGCTCCCGAAAGCCCTGCGCCAGGCTGGGGTCACCCTGCACTGGCACAGCCTTGGGAGAGAACATTTCTCTTGCAGACCACCGAGCCCATGGGATGTGCTCAGTGCTCTGGGTCCTGGGCTGGCTGCCCTGGGCTGCTGCCACTGTCGGTGGGTGCAGCCAGGCAGTCTGAGCCCTGCAGCCCTACAAAGGCCCCGGCTCCAGCTCCCGGGGTGTGGGAGCCAGGCGGCTGGGAAAGCACAGCCAGAGGCCTCAGTGAGCCCCGCACTGGGCGCCAGCACTGTCAGAGGCTTTCGAGGCTGTTTGTGGAGCAGTCATGTCAGGGGATGCTGATGGTGCCAGGCTCTGTGGTCTGGATCCTCACGCAGGGTTGGGGCTGGGGCCAGGATGCTGGGGTGCATCCCAGAGCCAGTGAGCCCAGCAGCAGGATCTGTCCATATCACCTTCCCCAGAGGTCTGTCCACAGGCAGTTCCCACCCCAGGTAAAAGGCGGGTGACGGCACCATCTCTTCCAGATCTGTGGGAGAGTGGACAGGAATTCTTGTGCTGCTCAGCCTACTCCCAGCAGAGCTTTGTGGCCAAAGATGTTCCCCAGCCCCTTCCTGAGGCTTGACAGCATCCCACCAACCCTGCCTCCTCCTTCAGGGAATGTGGCTGCAATTAATTCATTAAATGCTTCCGCTGACGCAGGAGCTGGCCCTGCCAAAACACCATTCCTGGGGCCTGGCCTGAGCTGGGCGAGCGCCGTGCTGGGCTGTGCAGGAGCCTCT
This sequence comes from Entomyzon cyanotis, assembly GCA_024500445.1. Taxonomy (NCBI): domain Eukaryota; kingdom Metazoa; phylum Chordata; class Aves; order Passeriformes; family Meliphagidae; genus Entomyzon; species Entomyzon cyanotis. The sequence continues at coordinate 6,002,038 of JAKEPQ010000670.1, forward strand.
GGCCAGGGCAGTAGCCTCTGGCATGGTGGGAAGTGCTGGGAATGTTCAGGGACTTCTGAGCGTGTCAAAGTCTTGGGGCTTTGCCTGCAGCCCTATGGATTTCACCAGCTTTGAAATTTCAGGGCATCCTCTCTAAATCACAGCGCACGGCTTGGCTGGCTGGTTCCTCACCTGGCATCTCCAGCATCTGCTTCCCTTCTTTATTCCCTTCATCCCCTCTCTTCCTCCCTCCTCACTGTGACTTCTGATCTTGTCCCTCTTTTGCACCCAAGTTTTGCAGCAGAGATACATCATGGCTGCCCTTGCTCCAGAGCCAACTGGAGAGCCAGCTCTGAATCCACTCACAGCTCTCACCAGTAAATCTGATGGCTAATGCCAGGCTGAGACCATCCCTAAGGGAAGCAGTGTCCCATGACATGGGGATCTTCCTTTCCACATTCCTTCTGTTCCCAATACTCATCTAAGCATCACGTTCCCAAAGCATTTGCTGCACTAAAGATGGGGATGACCTGAAAAAAGGCTTGAGTGCCACCACTGGGTTACCAGCACAGGTTGGACACGTTCCCACTGGGATGCAGGGATGCTGCTGGCTCAGTCAGGACTTGCCTGGTTTGTCCAGGCTTTCAGCTGGACGTGCTGTGATGGGTGCTCAGACACCACACACCATCCAAGGGTGCAAGGGGAAAACCTCCTGGGCTCCAGGGGTGCAGGCTGTGCATGGAGCATCCCTGGGGCTGCAGCACTGCTGGGCAGGATGTTCCCAAAAATTGGGTGTCTGTGTGGCTGGGGGTAGCAAACTGCGGTGCTGGGTGGTTTCTGGCTGGTGCAGAGGCAGCTCTATAACCATAAAACAGGCTGCTGCTGCCTGTCAGTGAGCACAGGCAAAGGCCCCCCCGGGACAGCCTTGGCCTCTTTCTTGGTCCAGGATTTTGCTGCTCCTTTTTAACAGAGACACTTTTCCCCCAGCAAAACTGGCAGCCTGTAAAAACGTGTCAGCGTTTCAGTTTTTTCACAATTAATGAGGTGAAACATCCTCGGAAACATTTTGCTGTAATGTTTCTCCAGTAGCTGGGACTTGCCCCTCTCTTAAATTTTTCATGTATGCCACTTGAGCCGAGAAAGTTTCCTTCGGACTCAGCACATTTGGACCCCCCCGGCTTCAACCTCCCCCCAGAGCCTTCAGCATTCCCAGGGTCTTTGTGAGGCTGGAGCTGGGCTGGAGGGGGAAACAGGGAGCAGGAGTGGATAGGGATGAGGAGGTTGGAACCTTCCCCAGCAGTGGGGGATCCTGGGGAGGGGCTGACAGCCCTTATTCCCTGGGGATACTCTGTCCTCCATGACCATAGGTTATTCCCAGGATGCATTTGGACCTCAAGGCGTCATGCCAAATAAAGTTAGGGCCAGCATCCTCTGGGCAGGGGTTGGTGGCCTCAAGGGGCTTCTCTCCTGGGTAGCGGGGTGAAACCATGCAGAAAATGGGAGTTACACTGATATAGTTTTTCCCCAAGCTGGTGCTGTGTTGGTCCTCTGCACCCAGGCTGGGCTTGCTGGTGGGTGCAGGAAAGGCATATTTGGAGGGGCATATGTGCCACAGCATATGTGGAGGGGCAAATTCCTGGCTGCTTCTCACCCCACCAGGCTTTCCAAGATGATTTGGAGAGATTAAAGACCCTTTGTGGTGTAGGCATCTCCCACCATCCCTTCTGCAACAAACCCTGTGTTGGGACAAGTGTCCAGCTTCCCTTTGGCCTGTGGAGCATCCCTCCTGCCATCCCTGCTCCCTGCAAAGCCCCAGTATGGGCAGGTAAAACTTCCCCTGGTTTCCCAGGCTGTTCCCAACTGCAACCCAAAGCAGGGCAGTGCTGGAAGTGGCTACTGGAAAGGAGGTTCAGCTGCTCTTGGCATCACATGCACCCCCAAATCCCACCTTGGCTTCGGGTGTCTTAGCTGACGGTTGTGGGATAAAAAGGAGCTGGAGTGGGCACACACCATGGAGGGGCAATTCCCAAACCCCAGAGCTTTGCTCCAGCTCGCTGCAGTCTGAGGCGAAACGATTCCTCCCTATTGCATGATTTAGAGGAACAAGTTAAACAATTGCACATGAAACTTTGGCAGACGTCATCGCCGGAGCTCTCCTCGCTTCCCCCGGGTGTATAAAGGGATGAAGGGAGTGCACATGTTTACCGAGAGAGACCATGGGAGAAACGAAAGACATTGTTTTTCCAAAGGATTTCTTGGCTGTAAAAGACCTCCACCACCCTGCGGCTTCCCTGATGAAGGCCCAGCGTTAATTTGTTAAATCCACATCAAGTGCCCAGAGAACCCGTTGTTTATTTTTGCTAATTCAGCCGGCCGAGATCAAATTGGGGTTTTATTTGTTAAGGATAAACCTTAATTAATAAAAGCTATTTATTTGGCTAGAGCCGGCCGCAGCCTGAGGGTCAGATATGCCACGATCATTATTTCAAGTAAAACAAACCCAAAACGTCTCTCAACAGTTTGAAAAACGTAGAAACTTAGAGGGCTGAATTTATTTGTCTTAGGAAGAATTTACAGCTAATTCCCTCCAGGCTATTTCAACCCTTAAATTATACCCAAGAAGAAAAAGGAGGAAAAAAATGCCATTCCAGGCGTAGTAGGGGAGTAAATGGTACAGCAAATTTGAACATTTTGGCTAGGGGGTGTGAAAAATTTAAAGCTTAAAGGGTCTTTAGCAAACTGCTCACAAATAAATGGAACGTGTGAAATAATTTAATGACAGAAAACTGTTCAGGGCCATGGGGGCTGCGCTGTGATGGAAAATGAAACACATTGGAGGAGATGTAGCCTTGGCTTTTTGCGTGAGAGGGTTGAACTCACTGCCTTCTGACCTGGTCCCTGAAAAAGGGGGGATACCTGCACCCCAAAGCCAAGTGGTAGAGCTGGACTCAGAAAAACTTGTGCTGGAATGTGCTCATGGGGAGAGGGATTTGCAGCATCATCTGGGGAAGAGACAGGCTGGCAGTTGGCTGAAGTGACCATCTGGGGTAGCAGGGATGTGCTGGGCAAACACCGCACTCTGGATGAGCATTTTGCAAAGAAACTCCCTAAACTGGGTATCCAGAGGGGAGACTGAGCATGGCTGGCAATAGAGCCCATCCCTGAAAGACATCCCAAGGGAATATCCCTGCCCAGGGACACTGTGTTCCCAGGGATAAGGTGAGTGAGCTGCTGGGATTGTCAGTGCTGCTTGGTCTGGATCACAGCTGCACCGAGGCCGTTTATTGCGCACTAACAGAGCTTGTAAGTCAGAACTGAAGCCTCGATGGAAATCGAGTGAAAATTACCTCTTTACAGTGCTCAGCAGCAGCTGTGGGAGGCTGGGGGCCCTGCCAATGTGAGGGCCCCCCTTGGCAAGCCCAGCACCCAGGCTGAGACCCGCCGAGTCCCTCCTATGGAGAACTAATGGAAGCACAGAGGGAAAAGGCAAGATCCAGAGAAGGGGGCTTGGTTGGCACCCAGCTGAACCAGCACAGCTCTGACCCGGGGGTGGTGTTGCCTTTGCAAATGGGCAGGACCTGTTGCTCCCAAGTTCTCCGTGTGCACAGTCCAGGCTTGCAAGCATTGGTGCTCCCACAGGGAGAAGGGGTTTGGGTGACTCCCAGCACCCCATGGCATCCATAGGGCACAGCACTGTCCTTGGGCTGTCTGCAGCTCTCAGGCAACATTGCCTGAGGCAAGACAGCCCAGAGAGGAGGCTTCGGGTTACCCAGGCCACATCCAGCACCCCAAAACTCATCCACATCACAGGTGAAAAGTCTCCTGTCTTTCCTAACTCTCTGGGGCAATTTAAGGCTTTTTTTGTGAGGCGCATTGGGCCCATCCTCCTCTGTGCAAAGCCCCTGCGCCTCCCTCTCCCCTTCCTCCCCCGCATGTCATCTTTCGTTATTCAGTAATGTTATCCCCCCTCTTTTCCCTCTTTCCCTGCATTTTTTTTCCCTTCAGTGGAAATTGTAATCAGTGGAAGATAAATACAGGGAAGGTGGCTGGGGGAAAGGCTCAGGTGTCCCTCTGACCTCAGGGTTGGCCAACCAAACTGGTCCCTCTGGCCCAAATGAACCCCCAAATTATACCTGACAAAGACAAGGGTTTGGCTTTCTCCATAACCTCCCTAAGCATTGCTTTGGGGCTGAACAATGATGGTGGTGAGCTGGTTTTAACTTTGTGCAATTACGAACCCTTATTCCTGGAAGCCTATTGGGATGGGGAACTGGCTTCCAATTCCTCCATCAAGGTGTCAGCAGGTCTGATTAGATCCAAGTCCCACTGATGGCAGTGAGATGGCAGGAGGTCTTCAGGAGACCCAATCCATCCCCTTCCCATTCCTTCTCTGATGCCACAGAGCACTTAGTGATTCTCATTTTTGGAAAGCTGATTTGGTATTGTTAAAGCATCACTGATAAAAGAGATCCAGCCTGACTGTACATTGTAAACCTGAGACTCACCACCAGCAAGTAGGGTGGCATTTGTCTGGTCCTACAAGCCTGCAGTGCCTGAGTTAATGGGGAAAAGATGGTGATCTGTTACCAAGGCTCATCCTTGAGAAGAGCAGAGGATCCAGGCAGGCTCTCCAGTTGTGGAGCTGCCTCCCTGCCATACAGAGATGGCTGGAAAAGGTCCCTCCATTAAAAGCAGCAAGAGGAACTGAACAAAATGCCCCAAAGCAGGCATGACCAAAACCTTCCCAAAACCTTTGCAGCCTTCCCAAAACCCAGGAATCACTGGGACTTGGACCCATCCTGACCCGGTTCTGGTCCTAAACCTCGATCCCAGCATGATTGCCAGCCCCGTATAGGAAGCACTCAGCACCACTGATCTCCCGTGGCTGTTCAGCTCTTCCTTCTGTGGGTTTGGGGAGACAGAGACAAGACATAAATGTGGCCAGATCCTACAGAATTGGATTGAGAATTAATTTAAGAAAACTTTCTTCCTCCTCCTCCTTTTTTTCAGCCAAATTTGAGTGGGTGAGAGAAACCATCTCTTATGGAAAAGTCCTATAGCCAGGTTTAAATTGAGGATGACACCCCAAGGGGATTTATAAATTTTATTTATGCCTTTCCTATGGTTCTGTTGAAATCATTGCCAGTTTGTTGACGGGCAGTGGATGCCCTCATGACAACACCTTTTGAACCAAACATTGATCTACCATTTCCCCAGAAGCCCTGCAGGGTGGTCATAAACCAACAAGCAATCATCTCACCCTGTTACATCCTGTAGCTCTTTCCCAGCCTGATGGTTCCCATTTCAGTCCCAGGCTCACAGAAAACTCAGGGACAACCATGACTGGACTTCATGTATTTTAATCCAGCAGCTCGTTAGCTCACTGAAGGAAAACAGGACCAAAAAAGGAGTTTAACTAAAAGGGGCAACTGGAAAGCAGAGACTGGCAGAACATTTGAAGCTGCAGGAACAAGTGCTGGAGGGAATTCTGAGAATTTTATTTGGGAGCCTTTAAATACGATCGGTGGTGAAGGGCAGCCTGTGGTTTCCTGGCCAGCAAAAGGGCCTCAAACCCGCACATATTTCAGGCACTGTCCGTTGTGTCTTTACCCACTCAAGAGGGCCACGTCCAAAATGCAAGAGCACAGGTTGTTTCCAGCCCAAGGGATGGTCAACCAAGGCCCAAATGCACCTACGATACAATAAGAGCCAAAGAAATTCCAGTGGCTGCAGAGAGACCCTGCGAGAGGGATGTAGTTGGGCACAAAGGGGTCCTAAGGACTTGGTGGAAAACTTATTGTTGGACATTTCATGGCTTGAATTAATCAGAAGTAAGGTCCACCAAGGATTTTTTGACCTAAAAAATCTTGGAACCCATGGTTTCCTCCTGCTCAACAGCTTGATAGTGTCTTGAAACAGCAGAGTTAATATCCGTTCCAGTAGATTTTGTTTGTTGCTCAAGTATCATCTGAAAATGCTGCACTGACTTAATAAGTATCACGATAGCTAATTAGCAAGTATTTAATTCTTGAGCATATTCAGGGAGTGGTGAGTTCTCTCACTCTGGCCTCTGCAATGACATAGAGCAGAAAGCCCCAACATACCCCTGCCATGAATCAGAATGTCATAAAATTATTAACATTTCAAATAATTCCAAAATGCTTTCCCACCAGTAGGTACAGATTGGATCCAGATGCTTTATTAACAGAAAGAATCATTAACCAGTACCTCCATAAGGCAGAACGACAGCAAGTTGTGCTCCCCACGAAGCCTTTGCAGGCAGCTGACTGGGTGTCTTGGAAAAAGACTTCATAAACTTGCCCAAACCTTATGATATTAGTGACAAAGAGGAGATTAATCTCAGCCTGGCTGACAGCCCAAGATCAATACTGAGAAACCAAACTACACCCTCAGCTTCATGTTTCCATGAGCCAGCAAAGCCAGAAATAAACACTGCGGAGGCTGAGCCCTGCGAGATGCGGTGCCGCTCATTCTGAGCTCTGAAGACCAGGGTTGGATGAGCAGATGCTTGGCTGTGGTCCTGTGTCACCTTGGGGACATGCCACAGCTGGGGCCTTGGGAGGTGCTGGAGGTGGGAGCTGAGACCCACATCTTGGTGGTGTTTTGGTGATGAATTTTCATCACCATTCATGAACGCTTGACTTAAAGTCTTAGCAAGAGCTGAGCCCCAGTTTGGATCAAGTGCAGCCCCAGAATACACTGAGGCTGGTATTCAAAATCAGGTCCGCATGGTTTTAGCCAGATATGAAACCACCACTGGCCTTGGTAAATTTTGGGGTTAACCCTAAACTCTAGAAGGTCCCAAAATAGGTTTTGATCTCATGGACATCACAGGACATCACTCATATGCTGCTCCCCACAGAGTCCCAGGTGGCTAGAGGGAGCATGGTTGGCACAGAGCAGGGCAGTTCAGACCCCCAGGAGGGCTCGAGCTTGGCTGGGTCATGGCGTCTCACATAGGTCTGGCTCTCATGTGGCTTCTGTTCTTTCCCCACAGGTGAGAGCCTGAGTCCAAGCCGCGGGGTGGCCAAGAGGAAGAAAAAGCAGAGGAGGAACCGCACCACCTTCAACAGCAGCCAGCTGCAGGCTCTGGAGAGGGTGTTCGAGAGGACGCACTACCCCGACGCCTTTGTGCGGGAGGAGCTGGCAAGAAGGGTCAACCTCAGCGAGGCCAGAGTCCAGGTGAGCACAGGTTTGTGTGGGAGAAAACAACACCCTCTGCCTTGTCCCAGGAGGGAGCAGGGACTGTCCCCTCTCTTTGTTTCATCCTGCACATCACCGTGATCCATAGGATAGATGCTTGGGACATCCCTGCTCACACTGGGTCCCCACTGACCACTTCTCCCCTGGTCACAGGTCTGGTTTCAGAACCGGAGGGCCAAGTTCCGCCGTAATGAGAGAGCGATGCTGGCCAACAGATCAGCATCACTGCTCAAATCCTACAGCCAAGAAGCAGCCATTGAGCAGCCCATGGCACCACGACCCACTGCACTGACCCCAGAGTATCTCTCTTGGACCAGCACCTCCCCATACAGGTAGGTGGAGGCTCTGGAGGAGCTGGGGAGGAGGAGGCTGTGGGGCAGGTCTCTCTGCCTAGAGACCACTTCACTGCCGCAGGAATGCAACCCTGTGCCACTGCTGGGGATTTGGGGAGCTTTATGAGGCCCAAAGTAGCTCATCTGACTTGGCTTTGGGAACCATTTCAACCCTGTCTGAGCATCTACTGCCCAATGCTAAGCAGACTTCCCTGCCTCCATGCATTTCAGGGCCAGAGCAGGGGCCCTGGTCCTCGCAAGGGATTTGCTTGGCCTTGCGCTGACCCTTCCCACATCTCGGCACAGGAGGTGGCATGGGTCCCTTCTGGTTCCCAGCTGTTCATGTTCAGCCATCACATCCAAAAGCTCAAAGCAGGGCCTCTTGGTGCATAGTTTGAAGGGTTCCCACATCCATCCATTCAGCCACATAAAAATGTTGAAGTCTTGGCTGTTCTTGTGAGAGATCTCCAAGAGAGAACAGCCAGCCTGGCCCAGGAAGCCAGCAGGACCACAAAGGGCATGGCATTGTCTCATTCCTCCCTGCTCTCTCCCTGCAGCACTGTGCCCTCCTACAGCTCCAGCGGGACTGCAACGCCCACCCAGGGGGTGAACATGGCCAACAGCATCGCCAGCCTGCGCCTCAAAGCCAAAGAGTTCAGCCTCCATCAGAACCAGGTGCCAACCGTGAACTGAGCAGGGCAAAGCCCATCCCGTGGCCTCCTCCAGGATACAGCGTGGAGCTCCTGTGCTGGTCCAGGACGAATCTGCCGCCTGCCCAATACACATGCCACTCATCCAATGTCTCAGCATCTTCTCTCCTCTTCCCTTCCCTTCTGAAGGTAGAGTCAGTCCCAGGCCAACGTGGTACATAATTATAGCCACATATGGAGTGAACTTGGTTAGAAACTTGCTTTTCCGCACACCCTTATAATAACGGCTATATATACACACACATACCCCCCCACGCGCTCTTCGAGGACAAACAGACTTGCCAAGGGAACAAGAATTTGCTTCCAAACATGGAAGGATCTTGGACTATTGGATTTGACCAATTTGGGTATCTTGCCCAGAGAGCCAAAGAGTTATTGGGTCTTCTCCTCCCGCAGGGACAGCGTGGGAGGATCACAAGCCCCCCTTTCCGCCAGGCTGTGACTTGTGGCACTCAACTGTGTGTGCCGAAGCTGACCCACGTGTTTGCTTCTTTGTGTGACCCCAGCCACAGTGTGGGATTTGGGTCTTCACAAAGTTTGGGACTTTGGGAAGCTGACGGTTCGCCCATGCCATGGCCAGTCTCAGCCAGCCCTCTGCACTCTGCTGCCGGCATTTAGGAGCTGTGTATGCTGATGGCATCAGGCTTTGTCCCTTCCCAGAGGGGCAAGGAGAGCTGGAGCATCTCAGACTCACTTGGAGCCTGTGAACTCTCCCAAGAACTGGGCACACATTGCCAATCCCCAAGCAGGCACCACTGCCCTGCCTCGGTGGATTTGCCAGTGATTCTGCAGAGCCCCAGGTCATTGAACCATCCCAGGGAACGAGAAAATTGGAAAAAGCTGTTGGGTTTCAGCTGAGTAGGCGGCTCCCAGCACTTCGTGCCAACGAAGGCTTCGCTTTCCGGAGGCACAGCCTCCCCCGTCGGCAGCTCCGCAGATGTGCGCGGGGGTCTGGGGCCAGCGACTCCATGGGGGGAGGCTTTTTTGGTTTTTCAGAAAGGAAATGGTTTCCCCCTCGTCCCACCCTGCTGTGCAGCCTAATGAGGTTCCAAGGTGGGATGTGCAGGGAGGTGGACGCAGGATGGGCAACCTCACCCCAGCCCATGGGATTGAGCTGAAGAGAAATGGAACCTCCACCTTCCCCTGCCAATTCCGCAGCAATGGAAAATGAGCTGGAGTAGTGGACATGTGGTGGCCCTGTGGACAAAGCCCACTGGAAACCACACCACCCTTTCCTCACCTACTGGAAAGACACACCAGCCAAGCGCAGGGACACCACTGGCTCAGAGAAGTAGCCTGGACAGAGAAGGCACCAGCCCTACTTGCCTAGAAGGGGTTGGTTTGGGGGTTGCAGCAATAGATCTGAGGACAAACAGAGCAATTGCTGAGGTGTCTCCTCCAGGTAAACATCCTGTGGTTGGTGACACCGAGGCTGAAAGCGTCACAGCTACAAAGTGCCCACCTAAGTCCCCACAGCTTCCAGGAGCATCCTCTCCCATTCCCACTGGGACTCTCACTGCAGCTGCATGTAGGACCCAGTGGCCATGACACTGGGGTCTTCAGCTGCACCCCAGGCAATGCCAGCACAGGGGAACTCACCCAGCACCTGGAGCTGGAGACCTGTTGGAAGAACCAGGAGAGGAGCCCATCTCCTCTGGCTGGGGGTGAACCAGCCACTCCATCCTGCCTCCAGCCCCTGCTTTTTCTGCTCCACAGTCCAGCCCCCAGCTGGGAACAGCCACCTTCTCCTCCACAAGCTGGCAGACAGGGAGGGGGCACAGCCTGATTGATACTGTCCACCTCATCCAGGGAGCAGTGTCTCCTAAATACCCACCCTCTGCCCCCATCCCTATTTCCAGGGCTGGTATCCTCCCCATTTGCCATGCCAGAAGAGCAGAGTGCAGCTCCCCACACTGCACAAAGACATGCCAAGCCAGGGGGAAGAGAGATCCACTGTGGACCAAATCATCCACTCTGAAAAACATCGCTTGGGGCAGGAGGAGGGGGCCGGGGGGGTCCTATTCCCATGGAAAGTACAGGGCTCTTTTTTCAGTTATACAATATGAAACCACAGGGATATAAATGTCGCTGCCTCTTTGAGAACATTAATGAAAATAAACCCATTTAATAGTTTGCAGATGCCGTTTCTGTAAACCTAAAAAAAGCAGGGAATAAATATTTCTTCACTAAATATCTATATGTATATATATATTTGAAAACATTTGCTCCTAATCTTAAGGCCCCTCCTTTGCTGTGCTTTTGGCAGCTTATCACAGCTTGTCAGTCAATGCTGAATTTACCAAGAAGAGATACAAATTGCACCCATGGAGGGGTAGCAGGACCGAGGGATTATTGTAATCTAAGCTCTCTCTTGCCCTTTCTATTTGTACATTTCAATTACTTGTAACGAGATCCACGGTGGATTTTTTTTTCTTCTGCATGTCCGTGTTTTGGAAATTTTTGTAAGGTTTTTGTAAAAACAACTCTTGTGAAATAATGGAGGAATAAATATTTTACTGAGTAGAGACGTGTCAGTGCATGTGATAGGGACCTGACTCTTCCATCACCAGCCACTGTGGTTTCGCCACCTGCCCTAGACAAGCAGCCAGGGAAGAAATTGAGCTAAGAGGCAGCAAGAAGGGTCAGATTCTGCACAGACAATGAGCTGAAAGAAACCAAAGGGTAGGAATAAACCATCAGATTGCAGAATACTTCCCAGGAAGCAAAGGCCCACAGGTGCAGAGCAGGCACTGAGCACCCAAAATGGGGGGAATCAGTGGTCAGGCAAAGGAGACACCAAATAGTTGGGGCAGCCAAAGTTAAATGGAGCTCCAGGAGCTTGTGGTGCTGAGCTATCAAGCAGCAGATTTAATGCAATGCTGAGAGGTGTGAAGATGTGCCCAGGGAAAACTGCCCAGTGCACATTCAGAAAGGCAGCAAGTCAAGAGTCAGGAATTGCTAGGAAAGGATTAGAGAGCAAGGCAGAAGGTGCCCTGACAGCACAAATAAAGCCTAAAATCCATTGCCCCAAGATATTGCAGAGATCAAAGGTATGGTGTTTTCAGAGAGGGTGAGAAAGTTAATGGTGGGTGGGTGGGTGTTGGTGCAACATGGCAGGGATTCAACTGCCTACACAGGAAAGTGCTACCCTGCCAACTTCCAGAAGCAGGGAGGGCTGGGAGGAGAAGGGACAGCTGGGTTTCCCTTGTTTCTTTTGCTTGCCTTCACCTGCTGAATTGCAGCAGCCTCCTGTCAGGCCAGCTCACATGGTGCCACTTAGAGGATCCCTCTGTCACCTCTTCCTCCTCCCCAGGCCATCCTCAATCCCCCCACGCAGCCAAGGGGACCACAATGCCCAGCTCCTGGAGAGCCACAGGATCAGCTCCCTCCCAGCAGCAACCTTTGTCCCCCACAACACCAGTGGCTTTAGGGACACGTGGATCCTATGGATTGCAAGGTTGAGGAAGAAGGAACTCCTCAGCAACACATTCCAGCTTTCCCCAAAGGGGAAAAAGGCTCATCCCATTTCATCCCTGCAGCTCTCAGCAGGAGCAAGTCCCCCTGCTGGACATCACCCTGGGCCCTTCATGGTCCCACACCCTTGACCATCCCTGTCAAACTGCTTTACTGCTGCTTTGTAACCACTTATTTATTCATGCAGTAAGTGGCTTGTAGATCATTAAGGTCATTCGTCCAACATCTTGCCAGAGAATATCACTCAAGCAGCATCCTCATGTCCTCAGCATGTGGCCAGTGCAGAGCAACCCTCTGGAGGGCTTCCAGCCCTGAGTCAAAAGACCCTTGGAAGTGATGAGCTTACAGATCTCAGGGCAGATTCCTCCAGTGACTCATTACTGCTGCAAATATGTCACTTATTTCCTGCCTGAACTGTCCTAGCTTCAGTTCATGTCCCACTAGAGCAGAAGGTTTCAACCCACGGTCAGTCATCTCCCAGGAGCTGATGGACATCTGAGGAGTCTGCAAACCAGGAGACAGAGAAGCATGGAGAGTTGCAGCTCACCTGGCAGGGTCTGCACTCCACAGGGGAGGCAGGTACTAGGGAAAGGCTGTCAATGAAGGAGAGCTCAAAGACATTGTGCAACTTCTCCTCTTCCAGGACAAAGGCATTTTTCCTCCTAGGAGGGGCACATCCATCACCAGAACTAATTTTGCCAGGAGAGCTGGTCTCCATCCATGCACCACAACTTGAGAAGCAGGGGAAGGTTGCAAAGACATTTGCAAACTGTTTCCTTCCTCAAAGCAGTTGGTTTTCAACCAGGTGATTCCAAAACAGCAGGTGTTAGCTGATGGGAGGGTCTTCCTAGACCCCTTTCCTTGTTTCTGACCCCACAGCCTGACACTTGTGCATGACTAGCCAACTGATGAAAAGTTGAAGCTTGCCTCTAGAATATTTTAATGAGAACATTTTTTTGTTGTCATCAGCATCAGCTGCCACAGCAGCAAGACAAAACAGAGCTCACATTTTCCAGCTCGCAGGGACACCAGCCTGGTTATCCCAATCCAGAATGAATTACAGACATATTGTGGTTACAGCATCCTCCTTTCCCATTATCCTTGTGCTGCTGAGCCCTTCTCCCTCTGGTGGCAACGGGAAGGTCTGGAGACCCTCTGAGTCCTGCCGGCATCATCTACAAACTGCAGAAACACATGTTCCTATGACAGCAACGTGTCGCCTCCCAGCAGCTGAGCCCCCCCTGCCCTTGGGGCGATGCTCCTCTCCTGGGGGGTGTGATGCTCACCCCAAACTCTGCACTCCATATCAAGGAGCATCTCCTCCCTGCAGCAGATATTTTGCTTGCTGCTGCTTCTTTCCAACCCCACGGGGATGCAACTTAAGGCAGCAGAGAAGCTGGTAGCTATCCACAGGGGGTGTAATGCTTTAGAATTACTTGGGAAGAAGGGAGGAAGTAAAGGTTCCTTTTGTAGCTGATGTCACAAAGCCCAGGAAGAGTTTTCACATATAAGGAAAAACTATTGCATGGAGATGCACAGCCTTGCATCCATACACCACAACTTCAGAAGTAGGGGGAGTTCTCAAGGACATTTGCAAACTGTTTCCTTCCTCAAACAGGCCTGTTTTCAACCAGGTGACTCCCAAAGGGCAAGTCTGAGGTGATGGAAAGATCACCCGGGACCTGGCATCGTATCTGCCTGCTTTGGAGAGGCTGATGGGCACTGGAACAGATATCAGCCTCCTCCCCCTCAACCCGTCCCCCAAGGAAAGGCACCCCTCCCTCCATCCCAAACACGTCCAGCCGCATCCCCAGCTCTCTGGCCAGCAGGCGGGGGAGGAATCCGTGGGTGTGGGTCCCCGGGCAGGGTCCCTGTGTCCCCCGGAGGTCCCGCAGCCACACGAGGGTGCTGCAGCCCCGCGCAGCGCAGCGCAGCCCGCGGAACCCGGCGGGCCGGGGGCGAGCCTGCACCGCGCTGCTCTGCTCCGCACCCGGCCGGCTCCCCCGCCCTGCCTGGGGCTGGCCCCCAAATTCGCAAGCAGGCCACATCTGACAGCTCAGCCCCACAGCCGGGCTGGCAAATGGCCGGTGGTAAAAGTGTTGCAGGTGCCAACTTCATCCTCGTGTGCCAGAGAGGAGCAGGGAAACACCGTTATCTTCTGCAGGGGACTCATCTCTGGGGTCTCCGTGACTGTAGAGCTGGTTCGTCTCATTCTCTCTGCAAGTCACAAGAATCTCAATTCCTCAAGAGGAATAAGGCGATTTGTGTAGCAAAATCCCATCTGCTAGAGGGAATGGGAGATTTTGGGAGAGCAGGAAAGGCAGAGTAATCTGTGTTAAAGGAGAGCTGCCCAAGGAGGAATCCCGGGACGAAGACAGACCCAAGAAGTGGTGCAGGTAAGGAAGAGGTGTGTCCAATGCTCAGGGTAGGACGGATCGTGGGGTTTGAAACACCCTGAAAGAGTGTGGGAGGGAAAGTGGCTTGTGCTTGGTCTCCACTTGCCTTTCTCCCAGCTCCAGACACCTTGAGGGAAGACACGTACTGACCGTGTGAATCACATTCACACATTTAACCACAGAAGGGGGCGGAATGGACCTTAAAGATCATCTACTCCCAGCCCATCCTGCCGTGGGCAGGGACACCTTGCACCAGACCAAAATTGCTCAACGTCTTATCCGTCCTGGCTTTGAACTCTGCCAGCTTTGGGGCATCCACCACCTCTGTGGGCAGCCTGTACCAGTGTCTCACCACCCTCACAGTAAAAAATATCTTCCTAATGTCTAACCTAAATTTCTCCTCCTTCAGTTTGTACCCATTAAAGCACTGAACTCTGTTCTGCAGTCCTGGGTGGGTTTCATAGCGTTGTCATTTCCTGTTTGAGCCAGGAGTGAAAAACAAGTTGTTGGCACATGGAACTCGCACACCAAACCCCAGAGACAGATGGATGCAACCACTGTCCCTCACTGTCCCTGCTCTCCTGGAGCAGCAGGAGAGCTCTGGCCACACCCTTTGCCCACAGCAATGCCGGAGCATGAATTTGGGAGCTCTGGGCTTTAGATATTATTGGGAAAAGGCAGGGGATGCCCCTCACATGCAGCAAACACCACTGGCAGTGTCCAGGGGAGAGCCAGTGGCTCTTATCACCTGGTCCCAGGAGAGCCCTGATGGGGCTGGTGCTGCCCAAGCAGCCGAGCCCAGCTCAGTCCTGCTTCCCCCAAACTTCCACAACACTTCAAAATAAGTGCAATGCTTGGGCCTCTCTCAAGTTTGCCTTGTAGGCTTTTTCTGTTTGTTTTTTTTGAGCCAGGAGAGTTCACATTCCCAAGCTTTTCCCTGCAGCCAGTAAGCAGAGTTTATTTTTTTTTTAATGAAAAAGAAGAAAGCAGAGTTTGCATGTAACCTCAGCTTCCCTGAGCAGGGCATCAGCCTCAGGCACTGGACAGGCAGCTAAGAGGCTGAAGAAGCTGGCAGCTCTGGGGGCTGGAAGGGGGTTCTGTAGCCTCATTTCTTCCTTCCCATGCCAAAATCTCTGGCCCAGCCACATCTCCAACCGCAGCAACATGTACTGGAGAGAGTCCATTTTATAAAGCCACTGCCTTTCTTACTTGAAAACAAAAAGCACAAGGGAAAGAAAACAACGAAATGGAGTAATTTTATCCAGCTAACGCAGATACCAACAGGGCAGCACCTCCCAAACACCAAAAAACTAAGAAAATAGGGGAAAACCAGAGAAATTACACATTTGTTTCCCAGCAACTTAGTGGGGAAAAAAAAAAAGGGCTACTTATCTTGGAAAATACAAGCAGCTCCTTTACAAGTCCTAAGAACAGAAAGAAGAGCAACCACATCTTGCCTAAGTTTCTCCAGCCCTCCAGGATTTTTGGGTGAACGCACCAAGCTTTGTAGCAACTTGCTACTCATGGAGGGAAAACTGAGCAGGGCTGCTTATAATTCCCAGCTGTGCTGAATTTAAAGGATCAGCACAAATAATGCACACCTAGAAAAGAGGTTCCTCTGCAGGGCAGGTGAGTGTAGAGGAATGGGACGTCTCTTTAGAAGTCCTCAGGCACTGCAGGCTCTGCAGGGAGGTTTAACATCCTGCTGAGGATCCATCCTGCTGGGGCTGGACCCAGCTGCTGCCCAGCTGCATCTGCTGCTCCCGAAGGAAGGATGTGTCAGAGCACAATGATTTGTTTTTATTGGGAATATTTGCTTCCTGCCACCAGGATGCATGTGCAGCAGCAGAGAAACATACAGGGGTTCAAGCCCTTATGCACCATGTGAGGCACAAAAGGCTTGTTAAGAGAGGTCTGTGTTACCCAGACATCTGTGTGAAGAAGTGGCCAAGGGTGAACTGGTGAACCTCCTGTTCTGCCCACCTTCCTCACAGTGGGAGAGCGGAGGAACCACCACTCCAAACATCACCACACAGCTCAGCCTGAGGCCACAGCTGCACTGGGATCACGAATTATGGGTACAGAAGCTTCTACCCGAGCCGGGCAAGGGTTGAGCATCAGCTTGAGCAGGTGTGTCCCCACTGCTCAGTGAGGTCCCAGCAAGAGCATCTCCGAGCAAAGCAGAGTCAAGGGAGCAATCTTAGTGTACAGGACAGGTGGAAGAGGAATTTATTTTCTACTCATTCTGGCTTGCCCCTGTGATCTTCCTAAAATTCTGTGTTGCCCTCGGAGGATGGGGGAGGCACTGAAGAGCAGAGGTTTTCTCCTGCCTTCTCCTCCACAGGGATGCTCAATTGCTGCTGCTGCTGCTGCTGGGAGCAGCCCCTGGCACCTGGGGACAGCTGTGTGGCAGAGCAGCTCACAGGGCTTTGTCACCCTGAAATACCCTGGTCCCGGCCTCTCCTCTCCAACATGACACTTTTGGGTGACACTGCAGAACAGCAATACTGTCTTCAAAGCCTCTCTGCTCATTTCCAGAGCTTTCTGCAAACACCAGCTGGTCCAGGCTGTGAATGTAGTGGCAGCAGTGGACAGCAGGAAACAGCTGAAAGAAAACACCCCTAAAGTGGTCACGGCACATTCCCCAAATAGCAACGGCCATTCTGCGGCCAGAGAAAGGCAACAAACAGAGGGGGAGAAACTCAGCCTGCTGCCCTGGGGGCATTTTCAGGCATTAGAGGCATGTGGACATGACTGCCCTTGGGAGAAAACTCTGTCTGCAAACCCCCTGTTTTGTGTGAGCATTTTAGTCTT
Organism: Entomyzon cyanotis; assembly: GCA_024500445.1. Lineage (NCBI taxonomy): Eukaryota > Metazoa > Chordata > Aves > Passeriformes > Meliphagidae > Entomyzon > Entomyzon cyanotis. The sequence goes on from JAKEPQ010000670.1 coordinate 6,018,967, forward strand.
TCCAGAAGTCCCAGAGCTTTGTGTCCAGCAAATGTGTCCAGGCTCTGTGTCCAGGGTAAATGATTCCTGCTGGCTGCTCCAGGCACGTCACTCTGCAGCTTGCTGTGGTGAGGCTGAGATGGAAAAGCCACGGCTGCTGCTGGCCGGGAGCTGCCAAGGACTGGCAGGATCCTGCCTGCAGTGAGGCTCCTGGCAGGGAGCTGTGCCCCATGGGGTGAGATGAGGTGGCACTGGGAGAACTGAACGCTTCAATGGCTGCACAACATCACCCCTGAGACTTTGAATGCCCTTATGCTGTGTGGAAGGCACCTGCCTCCTGTCCTCCTTGTGGGAGAGGGAACCTAAGGGACTAAGTCCTAAGGGACTCACATCCCCACAGATGCTGGGCAGGAGAAGAGTGGCTGCTTTATAACCTCTGCTACCAACCACATCCGCTGACTAAGAGACTTTGTGGGACACTCATGATTTCCCCTTCCTGGATCATGGGGTATTTGTGACCAAGAGGAAAAGGCATATCTTCCCCTTCCCAGTTCCAAACACAGAAAACCTTTCCTTCAATGACCCCTTCTTCAAGGAGTAGTTCATACGCTTTCCATCTCTCACCCTCAGCAGGAGTCAGAGAAATCTTCCTCCACATTCCCTTCCTGCATGTCCCTCCTCTCTGGTGACTTCTCTGACAAATTCCAATGGCACAGGAATTTTATCAAGGCTGCACTGAGCATCCTCAGGGTGCAGGTGACCTCCCTGGTGACATCACACACACATAACACACACATACATGCACACTCCCACTCGCAGGGGTGATCAGCAGATTCAGGATGAGGGGGTTCAGGTGGTCAGTCTCTCCAGGTGTTACCAGTACGGGGTGGTGGCCAGGAGGATCTGCAGGGCCATGGAGAAGCAGGGCAGCTGGGCCACGCTGTAGGCCACAGAGCGTGTGGGTGCCCTGAGCCGTAGGAGGTAGGCAATGGTGTGGATGATCCGTCCCACACAGAAGATGAGGAAGTGAATCCTAGCCACTGCAGGACTGGGATCCAGCAGGGAGTAGATGGCTCCGAGGAAGAGGAAGGGAAAGATGTTCTCCATGTCATTGCGGTGGGCCCTGAAAAGTGAGATAAGGTTGTTCCTTCCCGCTGGAATTCCCTGTTTTCTCTCATTCCTTCTAGCCAGAGTGGCCACTCCTAGATGCTGCTTCTCCACTGGATGGGGCAGACACAGCCCCCAAAAGCGTCAGTTCTGCCTCACATATAGAGGCAGGAGGATTTCACACCCCATGTCTCTCCCTTGGGATGCTGAGCTCCTGAAACTTTCTCTGCGTGACAGGGACGCCTTTGCCACAACAGATGACAGCTCGAGGACTGGAGCTTTCAAATAAACAGAGCAAAACAAAGACCCTGTGAAGCTGCGAAAAGCCTGAAGCTGGTGTGGTGCCAGCACGGCGTGGCCCCAGATGTGGCCACACTACACAACAAAAGGCAGTTCCAGACCACAGCTTCTCCAGAGGAGAAACTCACAGGATGGGAGGGTTTGTGGCTTCACCTCTCTCCATAAATGCATCCAAAGGGGATTGAGGAGGAAAGCCCCAAGCACCCCCGTACTGCGCCAGCAGCAACTGGGAAACTGCACTGCAATGTGTCTGGAGGGCCACTGTGGCCATACGGTGACACATCAGCACTGATGGGACCAAACCCTGTGCTCCAGCTAACATGCACCTGCCAGGGTGTCACAGCATCACTGCCACCACCCACAGAGCTACTGAAACAGGATCTGGTCATGCCATGAATGTGGGTTGTGTCCCCCCTCCCCCAGGCACCATCCTCTGAACAAACCCTGAGGACTTGAGGGTTCAGCAGGGCTGAAAGGACATACAGAAGAACAAGGAGGAGAAAGGAGAGAGCTGAGAAGCAGCCAGGGGCCTCCTTAGCAGGGGAGAAACCTCCCACCCTGCTCTGTCCCCACCCTGCACAGTCCCCTGGCTCTGGTCTGAGATGAAAAGCTGATATTGCCCTTGCTCTGGGGGAACACTTTGAATTTAATCTGTCTTCCCCAGGGCTGGAAACAGTTCAGCAAGGACCGACTCTGTGAGCTTTAGCTGCCCAAGTCAGATCCCAGGCTGCCCCAGGTCTTTGCTGCAGCTCCAGTTATTTATTTTTATAGAACTTTGTTTATTCTGAATAATCAAAAGAGGATTATGATTATTATTTCTGCTATTATTTTCTTTTTGCTAGGAAGGAAATGGCTCATTTGCCATCCTCCTCCCCCTGGCAGCCCTGCAATTAGGTGGCACTGGATGTTTTCTAAAGCAAATGCTGGAGGCAGTGGGATGTGAGCAATGAGGTCTCCACCTGCAGCCCAGGGGTCAAGGACAACAGGGCACAGCTCCAGTTCCTTTCCTGCACATCACCAGCAATCCAGCCCAGCACTCAGAGCACCTCCTTCAGTAAGGGGGATAGCAAATCAGGCCCAGGGCTGAATAACCCCGTGTTTTACCTCCAAGGAATTGTGATTCTCACGGAAGTGGAGGAACATCCAGAGTTTGCCCAATTAGAGGCAGAAGTTATTGCAATCTTGTTCAGCCTCTTCCCAAATCCCCCAAAAGCCCAGCCACATACAGCACTGGGACCAGCCACACAGTTCCCTGTCCAAGCTGTGCTGGGATCTGGGGTCCTGTTGGAGCAGGACACAAGGAGCCTTTGAGTGTGGGTACAGGATGAGACACTGGGAGCTTGTGGGACTTTGAGCACCTAGGAAAGTGCTAGTCAGAGCTGGCTGTTGAACCCAAACATGGATCCTTCTCTTGTCCTTGCTCCAGTGCACACCCTACTCCCATTAAAGATTAATCTGCTCTAGTGTGCAGGGTCCCAGAGCAGAGCTCGAGGCAGTCTAACCATTTAGAATATTACTTGATTAATGAACCCTTTAGCTTCCCACTGCTTCTTTGCCAGGAGCTGGTGCAGAGGGAATGCCAGCACGAGGAATGCTAGCACCAGAGGGAATCCTGGCACCAGGAATGCCAGCACCACTCACCTGCGGCACCGCTCCACGTCGGGGTCCTGGCGGCAGAACTGCAAACCCCCGTTGCGCAGGGCGTCCTCTGGGTTTGCAAATGCCTGCAAGAGAGAGCCCCACCTGCTTACAGTCTTCAGGAACCTCACAGGGAGAAGTTTTGCCCCTAATTTTTAAGTCCTGTGGGGATTTTTTCATGCCCCAGTTTGTCACTGCTCTTCATAAACACGAGGGCCACTGTGCTTCCATGCGCACGGTCCTGGGGGTTAAACCCTGCACCTCCCCAGGGGTTTTCCTTGTCCTTCAAAAAACCCAATGCTGCCTGCTGAGCAGGTCCCAATTTGAGGGTTTCAAGAGAGTTCCCACCTCACCCCAGTCCACTTCTTCCCATGAAACCCATTTAAAGGAGACTTTGCCAGGCAGCAAGTGAGATCACTGCTGGCACAGCTTGCTGACACAATCCAGCTTCCAAAAGATAACCAGGACTGACAGATTAGAGAATATTCCCTGGCTGGCTTTTTGGCAGTGGTACTGTGTGACTTTCCTATGGGGAAATGGGATCCTACACCAATAAAGTTACAAATGAAAATGATTTATGCAAGCTCCCCACCTATGCTCAGAAGCTGTTCGTCGGGGACCTGACCATCTGACAGCTTCATTTTGCAGCCTGGAAAGGGCCCTGGTGCTTTCTTTAATCATGTTACAAGCCCAGACGGTCCCAGGGTTGGAGCATCATTAAATCACAAGGGGGAAAGGAAACATCAGTCAGAATGATGCCACAGCACAAGACATTTGTATTCTATCTGAGAGCAGAAATGTCTCCTCCTGCTCCGCTGACGCAGTCAGAAACTCCTCAAATACTCCAAAACAGATTTTACAGACAGCTGGGTTTTACCAGGAGCTGGGGTGAGGGTGATAAAAGTCCAGTTAGCCCCAATTCCTCGTGGCAGCTGGTCCTTCTGTATTTTCCCCTGACCAAGAACCATTTCCTCCAGCTATTGTTTTACTCCCCACAAAGTTGCTGCTCTCCTGAAGCACTCCCATAGCCCATCAGCCTCCAAAAGTTCAAAAGCTTTCTGCTATGTTGCAAGAAAAAAAAGAAAGCATTGCAATGATTTATTCTTAAACCTTTTTTTTCCTTCTCCTTTTCTTCCAGACACTGTAAATTAACTGTAAACAGACGCTTTCTAGAAGCATCTCACCTGCTTGGCATTTTAGATCTGATTATTATTTAGATTAGGTTTCCAAAATTATAAACATTAAGCTACAGATGGTAGAAACAAACAAAAAGGGTCGAAGAGAAGTGAGATATTTATCTGCTGCAGCTATGAAACAAGTTTTGCTTTCAACTTAAGTCAAAGAAAACTCCGCTTGCTTCAGAATTTTGTTGAACTTTAGAGGAATAAAAGAAGAAAGAAAAACTACAGAAACGCATGCAAAGAGCCAGAAAGGGAGGAGAAAGAAAATGAAACTGGATCTTACCTTCTTTCTTAGTCTCACTTGCCCCGTAATGATGGCAACGACATACATTTTTATAATCAAAATTGTGCTGTAGAACGTAAATGACAGGAACACTTTATTTTCCAGCATTTTGGGAGAATGTTCTCGGTCGCTTCAGCACCCAGAGCCAGTGGAGATCTTGGGCTGCGAGAGAGCCCTGCGGGAGAGAGGCAGGAACAGCTGCGTTTAAACACAACACAAATCCCCTCGTTTTCCAGTGAAAGCCCCCAGCCCCTGTATCCTCCAGCCAGGCTGCTGGGGCAGTGAGGAAACCCGAGCCAGCACATGGAACAGGCTCCCCTTGCTCCTCACACCCTGCCACCACCAGCTCCCTGCGGATGAGCTGCCCCGAGCCAGGACACAGCGCTCTCGGGGGGGGCTTGGCCACAGCTTGACCTCCGACCTCTCTAAACCAGCCCACCGCGATCCCCCGTCCCACCTCCCCGTGTGCCCCGAGGGACAGAGCCGCACGGAGCATCCCTCGGCCAGCCGGGCACTGCTCACCCGCAGACGGCAGCCCTTCGGCCGTCGAAGGAGGAGTTAGCAAGAAGGTAAGCGCCTGCCTCAGCCACATCCAGCTCTGTACTTGCGCCCACTCCTCCGTGGCAGCGCTTCCAGTCCCGCCCAGTGCCGTCTGAGCACTCCAATGCAGAGGCAGCCAGCCCTGCCCTACAGATCCACCTGCCGAGGGATGGACAGGGGACAGAGCTGTCCCTTGGCCCAGCAGCACGCACCACCCGGGAGTCTGGGCTGCCCCCGCACCCCCGGCTGGGATGGGAGCCCCGGGAATGACCAGCCTGGAACCCAACCAGGCGGGTCCTGCACCGCAAAGCCCCAAAACTGCAAGGAGAAGTGAAGTGCTGCCTGCCAGCCCCAAAGGCAGCTCTTCCTGGGTTTCTCCGAGACGATGAACCAAGGCAGCCAAGTGTAATTTTGTCCTTGGTTTAGAAAGTGCCATGTGAATTTGGCTTTTCTTCAGCCATCAAACGTTGTGGAATAAAGAGTGGGATCAGAGCCTCTGCAGGCAGCTGGGCTGCTATTTAATGCAAACTTAACTCCTTCTTCCCCAGTGCTGGCAACAGCAAACCTCAGTGAGCTAGAGGTGTGGGGGCTGATAAGAGCTCTCCAAGTTTATTAGAGTGGAAGGGCTGGATTTGGTGTTCATTTCCTTAACACAGGACCAAAAAAAAAAAGGAAAGGAGGAAAATACTTAAATACTTATTTCAGAAAAATAGAAAATCATTTGTATTTGCCCCTGAATCTTCCTCATGGCTATTCTGCCCTGGTGCTGCAAACCCAAAGATACTGCGCTGCTCAGTGCAATGCTCTGGCTCAGCCCCATGACATTCAAGTATGCAGGTGGAAGCACAAAGCAGTGAAGAAAATGCAAAGCCTGATGTGTGATGGTGCAAGCAGAGAAACTGAATGTAGCTCCTGTGGTTTGTGTTGCTATGGCATTGGGGGGAATGCGGAGTGGAGGCCATGTGGCCTAGTTTTTTTGCCTGATACCCAGAAAAGTTTAGCAAACCAAAACCTCCTACCAAGAAATATCCTGTATAACACGGCCACAAACAACGGAAGATCTGATCATAGTTGGCAGCACTTTGCACCACAGTGGTTAATAAAGTGTAAAAGCATCCCAATTTCATGTCTAGCTGGGGGACAAGAATTTTACATGAAATTCCAGGAACAGTTTCACAGATTTGTCCTCTCCCACCCCAGAAGGGTCATCTTTTGCTAAGTCTTGTGTCCTCAGCTATGGAGTGTTAACTTGGGAAATTAAGCTTGTGATTGCCATCGTTTTGTTAGTGCTCTATAAAGCCACTCTGCAGTTCATGCGTTTATCACAGGCAATCCAAAAGAATCATATATGTTGCATTCAATGAATTGTGCTACTCCTGAACCTAGCTGTCTCTTTTGAATGTGACCAGACTTACAGTTCACAGACTATTTGTGTACCTGGCATGGGACCTATAGTTACCTTTTCTTCAACAGTGCAGAGAGCCTTTGAAAAACCCAAGCACTTGGTTTCCAGGGAGAGGTACTTGCAGTTGGTCACCACCACCCTGGCGTCGGGGCAGCAGAACAAGTCCTGGCACAGCCCAGCATGGAGCTCTGGAGCCTCTGGTAGGCTGCTTCCCTGGGGATGGGAGTGGGGACACCAGGACATGCAGCAGCCATGTGGATTCAGAACCAGTGTTAAGAGCTGGGGTGTTCACCAGCAAACTGCATCCAAACCCACCCACATATCCCTGGAGCTCAGCAGGGTATTATAAATGCCATAATGCCAAGTATAAGTGGACAGCAGCAAAGCCACATCCCAAACACTGCTCCCTCCCATCCCTCTTCTCCACAGCTGATAGGGATCAACCCAGAGTGGAGCAGACCTTGCTGCCCGAGGTTTGGGGTTATGCAGGGCCAGACCAGCCCTGCAGCGTGGATGAGACTTTCTCCAGCAGCCCCTTCTCCCAGGAGCCTGGGAGAGGGCAAGCAGCCAGACCCTTCACCAACACATCACACCCTCCATCCAGCAGCTCCAGGTTTTACCAGCTAAGGATCCAGCCTACAGGGTCTTCGGCACTTTTTCCTTCATGAACCTTCTTCCCCTCCCAAGGCAGCCAACACCTCGCTGAGAAGAAGGAATATGCACCTGCAGACAAGCTAGGACTCCTCCTGCCAGCCAGCCAGATTTTTCCTCTTTGGCATCAGTTCAAATACTGGCAAAAAGCCCTGGACAATTTGCACCAGCAACTGGCACAAATTTACATTGAATGGAGAGATCAAGATGCACACCTTGTTTAGGGATAAGCCCTCAGGGCAAACTCAGATGTAGATGTGTTAATTTAAAAAGATGTTGGGTTTTTTTCTTGTGTTTATGCATTTCAAACCCTTTCACTGTTACACAGAGTGGAACCCCAGTGGGGAAGGATGTGGATGGGGATGAGGGGCAGAAGCTGACTGTTCAGGCAGCTGTAATGCTCCCGGGATCCTGGCATCTTCTTGGTTTCCCAGGTTCAGAGGTCTCCCGCTGGATAGGACACATCCACACTTGCACCTTCCTGGCTTTTGGAACCCAAGGCAACGCAGCTGCCGGAAGCATGTTCAACCATCCCATTAATCCATGAGGAAGCAGGCTGTTAATATTAATGGTTTGATTCTCCTCCACAGATCACATCCTGCCAGGACAGAGCCCTTGCCTGGAGGAGGTCAAGTGGTAAGGAAAATATCTTTAAACTACAAGTGGTGCTTTGAAGCCTTGAGCATGAGGGTCTCAACCCAGGACAAGATCTACCTAAAACCAACACCTCTAGCCAAAAACACTGCTGTTTTTTTCTGAGAAATTATTGATAAGAATCCGGGTGAGGCTTTAAAGGATTAAGTTGTCAGGTTGGATTGACCCCAGGAGCTATAGGGAAAAAATGGCGCATTTTGCTGGAGGAGGAACTGAACTGTAGGAGGCAGAAGGAATGAAAAATTAATGGGAGGTGCTTGAGAAAAGTACTTAAAAATAGAAACCTGTAACAGCAATTCTGCTTTGGAAAGATGGAATAAAAATCACCCTCAATTCCCACACAGGTTATTTATTTGACCAAGTGAATTACTGTACAGTATTGTGACTGCATTTTTTCCACTCCTGCTATGCTGGGGAATTTCCTGGTGGCAGCGAAAGGAGAGGATTGGTTCAGTGGAGCACTGGCACGTCCGCTGGCACTTGCATGGTCTGAGCTCCACCCTGATCCCAAAAGGCAGCCGACACTTTGAGCAATTTCAGCTCAGGTTCCCCAGAATTTTCCCAAATGAGCAATTACATCCCACAGCTGGGGTTAGGCAAAGAGCCCAAAGGGACTGCTGTAGGCTGGAGAATACAGGCAAGTGGGTGGCACTTCTCCAGCATGCTTCCACATGCTCGTGGACAAGGTGCATAGCCCAGCTGGGATTTTGCTTGCCCTGGGCCCATGGCTCAGCCCAGGAGCTGAGCCATATTCCCTGCTTGTTCCAATGCTACTGTGGACACTGGTGCCCTTCTTCCCTGCCATTTTTTCCTGCTGCTCTCAACACAAAGCCTTGGATCCTGCACACTGCAACAATCACCTGCCCATGGCTGCACCCATCCTGGGAAACAGCCAAAGGAGGCTGTGCTCTGCTGGCTCATCAAATACAATGACTTTTCAAGTAAAGGCATGAGCGTTTTAGCTGTTTATTAGCGAGAAGGGTGCTCCTCCTGTGTTCCCTCCTTAGTCTGCACAAAAGCTCCCACCACCACGATGCACCTTCCATGGATGTGTGAAATCCTGTTGCTTCACCTGCAGCTCCCCATCCCCAAACTCCTGGGCTCCTCATGCTCATTTCAGTGAGCAGGACACAGAAGATACTGCAAAGTCACTAAGTAGTGGAACCACCAGCATCTCTGGCCTCCAGCATTAGCATCTCACAAAACAACTGGGATGCTTCAGCCTTTGGCAAACTCAGATTTTGTCTGGTTTGCATTTTAAAAGTGACAGTACTGGCTGAAGCTATCTGAGAGGCCTCAGGCATGAGGAATGTACAACCAGACTCTCCCAAATTGTCCTTCACACTCAGAAGAGCAGATGCCTGCAGCAGGAGAAAGCCATCAGGAGAGGCCCCGGGAAGGGGCAGGGGTGTGGTGGCTCTGAGTCTCAGGCACAGTAGTGGAAGCTGCTGTTCCTCAGCCAGTCCCAGGGAACAGGCCCAGGGCCAAGTGAGAGGCAGTGGCACGTCCTCCTGCCTTCTCCCTGCGGCTCCATCCACTGTCCTTTCCTGCCTGCTCCCAGCTGCTGCCCTGCTCCCAACCACTCTTCTGCCCCGGACTGTCATACCCACCCTGGCTGCAGAGGAGTCACTGTGTCCTCTGCTGAAAGAACACTAGAAGAGAGGCCATTAGGCTGTGAGTGTGTGGGAAGTAGATTATTTTCTCTTTTTCTGAGCCTCACATGGATTCATGCCTGGGCTTTCTCTTAGAGGAAAGAATTCCTTGGCTACACTGCTCTGTGCCTTCAGGGATGAAATCCTGCTGGGAAAGGGGCTGAGGGAAGTTATTTCTCCTCTCTCCTGCTTTCTCCCTCTGCCCCAGCTGGTTTAAGAGCTGGCTTTAGGCAGAGCTGCACCTGCCACTGCTGCCACCGGGCAAAGGTGGGAGATAGGGGTCAGGGCTTGGGGTGTGGGGAAGCCACGTCCCTCTCACTCAGCCACACCGCAGCAACTCATGATGTGTTTTGCTTCCAAAGAACCAGATCCCATCAGCTGTAAACAACAGGCAAAACCCATTTATGTTACTGCCCAAAAAGAGGGAGTTTCCCCACCAGACTGAGAGAGAAGAGGAACAAATTGCCAAAAATTTCAGAATTTGGGAACATTTCCTAGACTTCAAGCATTTGCAAAACTGCAATGTAGATGCAGATTCCCTGGTGGGGTGCTTTTAAACAAGAGCAAAGGTAAAGGATGCTGCATGGACCTGCCCCCACATGCTGTGTTATGGAGAAATGATAGTCAGGGCATGAGAATCACAGCATTAAGAACCCTGGCTCATTAACAGGGCTGGGAGAGGAAGCAGCTGTGGTCCCTGATTCCAGCCTTTTGGAGACCTGACATTCAACAGTAATGAGCAGATTTAAGGTGAAAAGCAGAAAACAAACCTCCTATTTCCTAGGCTGTTAACCCTGTCTTGCAACCCTGGAGCAACAGGCTGCAGAGCTTGTCCATTTTAAAGTCTTTTAAATCCTGTTTTCAACAGATAGGCATTTTCAAGTTCTCACAGGATGAGAGGGGATGGAAAGGTCAGCACATCATTGCCTGTCCCTGACCTGAGCTGAGAGTTTCACCATCCTGGTGAAACCAGCTCCAAGGAGAGCCTTCCTTCATGGCCTTGCCATAGAGCTTCACCCACCACAAAGCCTTCCAAAACACAGAGCTTATTTTTAAAGCCCTGAGTTCTCTGTGTCCCCTCCATCACCCCTAAACTAAACAGCAGCATGTCCTCCCACCCTCCTTTATAGGTCATGTTGTCTAAATCCCTTTATCACACATGCTGATCTCATAAATGCTATCACTTTGCAATGTCCTGGAGAGTGACTGGGCTTCCTAAAGCAGATCAGGCCCCTCTTCCCACAAGACCTGACTCAGGCAGAAGTCAGAGCTGCTCAGCAGCTTGAGGTTTTTATGAGTTCAGTCACTGGTCATAGCTATGCTCCAGACACAACCTAAAACTTTCCCTTTTCCCTGCACTGATTCATGAACAACACATCTTTTGGGCTTGCTTTTAGGCTAAAAGGTGGTCTGGGTCTTCCTTCTGATGTTGTCAATAAATACACCTCTCTAGCAATGCTAAAAACACCATCTCCACAATCAGTCTGGAGAGCAGGGAGCAATTTAGCTGTGTTATTTACAGCCCCCTTGCCTGGAAGTTTTTTATTGTGCTGTTGTCTCAGCTGGCCTCTTGCTCACAGCAGTGCGAGCACTGACACAACACAACCCAGGCTGCTTTACCCTGAATTTATCCAGAGCAGAATTTGGGTTGAATGATGCAAAGCAGTAGAGAAACCTCTCCACGCTATTCTGCAGGCAGTGATGCTTGGGCTAACTGTCCTAAGTTTTCTTTTCTGCCTGAATGACCTATGGGCAGGACTCCAGGAGCCTGCCCAGGTCCCATGCTTCGATTAGTCTCCTGATTTACAGCCTACATCCTCATGTCCACGATGTTCCCAGGAATCTGCTCCACCCTATGTTTATGCAACCCTGACTGCTCTCCACAGCCCTCCACAGGGGAATACGTGCTTTTTCCAACTATTTACAAAGCAGCAGAATGCATCTCTCTAGCACAGCATGTTTCTGTTAACAGTGCTACTGACTCAGGCAAAACTGAACAAGAAGTGATCCCCCATTAGCAGGAGAGAAGCTGGATCCCAGCTGTGGAAATGCTGTAGGGAGAGGAGGCTATGGGATGCTACATTAGTGGGGCTAGAGCTGTCCCACAAGGAGAGCTGGACAGGAGGAAGGGGCAGAGAGCTGTGCTGCACCATTATCACAGCAAGGGAAGTTGGTGTGATTGTTCATGGTGGAAGGAGCTGCTGCTCTGCCATGAGCAGGGCCCTAGCAGGGCTCTGTCAGGCATGGGACACACCATGGTTTCAAAGCAGGATGTGTCCCTGTGGGAGATAGCAATGGACTGAGGCTCTCTGGCCCCACTCACCCTGATTCATCCAGGCTTCAGAAATCAGAGATTAACTTAAGCTCTGAATCACAAGGTTTAATTTTCTTTCTTGTAAATTTGTCGTCATACATGAGGGTAATGTTTGATAATTACATGCGTCATGTCACCTTCCAAACTGTTAAAATGAAATTACTTCTCAAGACAATTAAGTTCCATAATAAAACAAGATTTAAACAATAAGCTCCATGATGAAACACAATTTAAATTAAGATGATGATGATAATAAAAATAATTATATTTTTATGGGGTCTCCTTTCCTTCTTGTTCATGCCACAGACAGACACACTGGGGAATTAAGAAAAACAGCAGTTCTTGCTCAGCTTTGCCCAGCATTCTCCTCCTTTGAAACATGTCTGTGAAAGCACCTCTTACTCAGCTTTACCACAGTCCCACTTGCTTTCATCTCTCTTCAAAGGAGATTTCTCCATGCTTTTGATTATCCCAGTCATACTTTCGTATTTCCCTCCAATGCTGAAGCAAGCAGATGACCGACACATGACTGCCAACTCATTCACCCCTTGCACTTCAAACGTCCTTCAACCTCCAGTCCTCACTGAGGGGTCTAGGATGACTCCACACCAAGTTATTTAGTACTCTGGTGGGGCTACTCCTAAACAGAAGGAATTCCAGCAATGCTACATTGAAGACAGCCCTGGGACACTTCTCAGCTATCTAGCATTAGATCTGGCTGCTCAACCCTGTTCCTTCGGGGTCTCTCTGTATCCTCCAGCCAATCTCCTCTTTGTGCTCTTAGCATGGACCTAACATTGTTCTTTGCAGAGCACATCCATTCTGTTTTCAACTCGTTCCAGCTCTCTGTTGGCCACAGGGTTCTCAGTTCTCAAACATTTTAACGTTTTAACAATAGCTGGAAACTGGAGTCCTGCAGGCAACCTTTTATGTTAGCAGAGTGTATTTTTCTTCCTGTTAGATAAAGTATCTCCTGGAAAAAGAACCTAACTCCAGTTTTAGATCCCTTCCTAACCCTCCGTCCTTTATTTAACATTGAGGAAACTGTATGGAAATGATACTTTCCAAGTCGTTCAGAGTAAAATTTGAGGCATAAATTAACAAGTCCTCAGGCTTCCCTGCCATGACATTCAGATGTATAAACCACAGAGATGGTCAGACCTGGTGGAATTTCCAGGAAGCCTCACTGTGGTCTCCACAGAAATCACCACATCCTTCCTTGCTCAGGGGACCTCAGTGCTGGTGCCAGGATGTGCTGGCTGCTGGTGCCTGTTGTTCTCTGGTTACTGATCCCTTTCTGAGGCTCTCCAGCACACCAGGAGCCTGTGCTGCCCTTTTGCCTTGGCTGGCACACTGCCTGCTGCTCTTCCCTGCCCCTGCAACCAGCTGGAAAGTACCAGCCTTGCTCCATAACCTCCCCAGCACTCCAAGGGGTCCAGACCCAGCCTCTCTGAACAAACAGGGAAGCTATTAAAGCAGCAAATAGTCACTTTCTCCTGATGAGCCTACTTGGTCCTCAGTGTCGACTGCTAGAGCTGATTAAAACCAGGCAGAGATCTTTACTCGGGCATGAACTGGAGACAGAGCAGGGATAGCAGAGGCGCCAGTCAGAATAGCTGCCTTGCAAGACTAATTTTAGTGACCTGTATTTATGGCTCTTCCACGGGAGATGGGTATAAGAGCAGGGTATTAGCTTTGCTAAACCCCAAGCCAAACACAACCTCTGATTCTGGTCCAACCCAAAACCTATTGAGTACTTTTAAATCCTGTCTCACCTGAGGGTCTGAAATCATTGGATGGGGCTTTCTGCTTAATAACACCACCACCTTATGTGCTTTGGATGAGATACAAGCCACTCACCACATCAGAGCCCATGACTGGAGTGAGGGCACAGCATTACTCATGCCCTATAATCGTCTTCCTGTAGGAATCCTCCCACACCATGCGAGCATAGTATTTTCTTATTTCATCCAGTTGAAGTTTCATCTCTTTCTCACAGTTTTTATCCCTAAATTATTATTTACAGCTCTATTTAAGATAGAATATGGGCTAAAGTTTCCCTATTATTTCTTGTTCTCTCAGGGAGAACTGTTGTTACACAGGCAGACAGGCTCACACGAGAGCTACTCTGCTCCAAGCCAGCCTGGAGAACAAAACAACTCCTGGAACCCAAAGCCAAGCAGGAACAGTCTCCAATTTCAAATTCTGGGCTCAATTTTAAAAACAAAGGTAAAAACCAAAGGCAGGATCAAGTCAGGTGAAGTTTAACTCTCAGTGTCCCCACCTTAACAGTGAGCACCTAGAGCACAAGGTTTAATTCTCTTTTTTGTGGATGTGTTGTCATAAATGATGGGAATGTTCGATATTTACATGCCAAGTTCACTGTCCACACCATTCAAACTAAACTACATCCTTGGACAATAAGTTCCATAATGAAACAAAATCTGAATTGAGATGATGATGATTATTATCACAATCATTATTATCTTCATCATCATCATCTTTTTATGGGATCTCCTTCCCCTCTTGCTCATGTCATGGAGAGACAAGCAGAGGATTAGGAACAGATGATATGACTAAGCCAGTGTTGCTGGAGCAGGGTGAGAGCACCTTGACTTGACCCCAGATGCAATTCCCAGATCTAATCGCTAAACCACAGAGGATGTCTGCGCCAGGAGTGTTTAGTTTACAAGTCAAAACAGAGCCTAACTGCCAGCATCGATAGCCCATCCACTGGGTCTATCGCTACCATGTAATCCATTATTCATCTCGATCTTGCACGACACAGGTCTTGAAATCAGAGCCCGGAGGCCATGAGATCGGAGCAGAGCCAGCTCGGCAGGAGGGGTGAAAAGGCGAGGCTGATAAAAGGTAATGCACCCTCCACACCCTGCTTTGCTTTCCTGAGTTCCTGCCCTGAAGGTACCTCTCTCAGCTGCCAGCCCAGGTGGATTTGCATGGTCCAGTGGAGGCTGCTGCCTATCTGCACCTGGCTTTGGGTGGTGCCATTATCGTGGAATCATAGAACCATTCCGATTGGAAAAAATCTCAGGGATCATCAAATCCAACCATTAACCGCCCTTGTTCACCACTAAACCACTTCCCCAAGTGCCACATCCACCCGACTTTCGAACAATTCCAGGGAGGGTGAATCAGACCCTGAGCTCCTGTGTTCTCTTGCCCTGCAACAGCAGGCACCCAAGGCAGCCCATAAAACACCCACCTGAGCCCCACTGTCTCAAAGCACTGGTGGTTAACAGTAGTTTACTGGTATTTAACTGGTAATTAAACTCTTAACAGCAATTTTTTCCAAGCTATTCCTTAACCTCTTTATTCCTGGCCCAAAAATATGAGACTGAAGTGTGTCCAGGATGTAAAAGTCAATTTGAGAAATGGACATCTGTTAGGATTACCCGAGTACAGATTTAAAAACTCTTCAAAGCCTGCCACTGTGGTAGCCCTGGCAGCTCCTGTTCATGTGAACATAAACCTCTGATACTATCCAAAGCCAAAGGGCTGCCTCCCTCCATCCCTTTTGCCTCTGGAACACACAGAGGCTTGTGGGGGAACAGAGCCACTGCTAGACGCTTAAATAACTCCTTGTGCTTGTTCTGAGAGACCATCTCCATCCATCACTGCTTGATGGAGCTGAAAGGTCAAACAGGCTCCAGCACCCAGGACTCACTCCATAAAGAGCAGAAGTGTCCTGCTAGTTTTGTTACCTTGTGCTTATCTATAAAACATTACATTTCCAGCAAGTTCCCACAGTAGACAAGAAATGTGGGACGGCAGCTTCCCTCACCCACACATCGAGCAACGGCTTAAATGCGTTCCCTCCCCTGCCTATCTACTAACTCCCATCCCTAACAGGTAACACTACCTGTGTAGCTCCACCTGCTGCAAACCACTCGGGATCAGATTAAAAATCACATTTTTCTCCCTCTGCAGAGGCTGTCAGCGTTCACCACGGCCAGAGAGCACTGGCAGTATTGACAACCGCTCGGTCCCAGCTGCTCTGGGACAGCTCTGCTCTGGAGTACCACGACATCCAAACCTTGGAAGGTCCTCTGGGCTGGTTTTCACCCTGCTGGGACAGCACTGTGAGACTGCTCTCTGACTGCAGTCCAGGCTCAGGGAAAAGGGCTTTGAGATTGGGCATCTAGATGAGAAACACTTTTTTCTTGTTGTAGGGAAGAACCTCTTAATTGAATTTTTCAGAGACAGCAACCGGAACAAAATCCAACCCTCCTGGTACATCAGAATTTCACAAGGGTTCAGACATGATCTAAGGAATTATTTCACAAGGGCAGATTTATTGGACGAGTATATAATGTTCTATTTCACTCAGACCCCAAGCTTATCTATATATTTTCCTGTTGGACTGTCTCTCTTCACACAGCACAGCACCACACACTGACCCAAGGGACTCTGTGATTTTGTACCCCAGACAAGGATTTTGAAGCCTCTCCAAGTCAAATCACAGCTCTAGCTCTTGAGTAAATATTTCAGTGACAAAACAGAACTGTTAAACCCTTTGCTATGAACTACCATGTTTAAAAAAACTTTCATCATCCACAAACCTCAATTTTCCTACCTGCAAGAGAAGAATGACAAGCTCTTGACTCCCTGGGTGTTTCTAGGATTAGACAATGTCTGCTCAACATTAATGTAGATTTTGGTGTTTTGTGTTACCACCCCGACACATTATAGAAAGGTCAAGGAACACATTTCATGAGTCAGAGTGTTTCCACAGCATTAGTGTAGTCCTCAGAGCTTAGCCAGGCTCTGTATTTGGATAAAGCCCACCACAATCCCACTCTTTAAAGATCCCAATGTACGTCAGAGTGGCAGCCCTTTCCTGTCACTGTCTCATCTCTGTGTTTAGGATAAGCAGCACTTGGAAGATGATGCTGAAATTAAAGCAGAGAAAGAAAACAAAGCGAAACCACACATACATGAGGGAGGGGGAAAAGGGTAAAAATAAAGCAAAACCCTCTGAGAAAAACTCAAACCATTAGACAGTGTCTAGCCAGAGTCAGGAGGCAGGGAGAGCTTATGCAGAAATCAATGTAGGGAAAAATGAGTCTCCCAGCTCTTCTCCAGTTAAAAACCTTCAGCAAGAACCTCTCGCCAGCCCAGCATCTCATGTAAAACTGCACATTTCCAAACCTCTTTCACAAAGCACTTGGAAGTATTGAGGCCCTTATACATCCTCCAACAAAAATACAGATTTTTCTGAGAAAAACATTGATTCATTGATCCTGTAATTCTTACCTGGAAAACTCTAGCACTCCATGAACTGAAGACAGGGCTGCAGCCCTGATTCCCAGCACCCTGTTCCCTGGCTGGAGACATGTTCCTTGGCTTACCAGCCAGCTGGGAATTCTGCTGTCTTGTGATGGGAAAGCCCTGCTAACCAGCCACATCTCAGATTCTCTGAGCTCTCTGCCACAGAGCTCAAAGCAAAGGAGTCCAAAGTCCCGAGAATGCTGACTTTAAACCAATCAAACTGCAGGTGGCAGGAAATTCCAATACACCAAAAGCAGGGTCAGGCTGGGCAAAAATCTCATCTGAGACTATCCTCTCTCCTCACCCTTGGCCTTGAGTGCTCCATCTCTGCACCCCTTTTCTATTGCTTTGCAACACAGATGCCCCATCTCTGTTGCTTCCTCTACCACAACAGCTCTAACACTCCAAATTACTCACTGCAAACCCCCATTTCCCCTAGCTCATACCACTGATCCCCAAATTCCTACCTTCCCTCTTTCTGTACTCCCCACCATGTCCTTTCCTCTTCCACACCCTCTCCCTTCTCACCACACCACTTCCACTGCTGATCAACACCCCAAATCACAGACACGCCATACCTATTGCACACTGAACACCTTTCCAAAGTTCTTCTCTGCTGCAGATTTTCAGTACCTTCAGCTTGTGGCAGCTGAAGGTTCAAGACGACCCACTACTGGCCAACCACCCCACCCTCTGTGCTGGTCAGGAGGGCAATATCAATGCAGGACAGGATGCCAGTTCTGTGCCCAGGGCAGTGTTGAAGTGAAAGAACAACATGTTCAACATAACAGGCACAAAACACTGCACTGTGGGCTGCATGTTGCAGGGCCTGTGCTCCACTTGGAGCTTCCAGACTGCTGTTCAAGGAAATTGCCATCAATGTCAGCCTCACCACCACTATTAGACATCTCATCCATGTCCCGGCCCAGCTTGAACCCATTTAACTTGTAACAGATAATGAGATAACAGCATGACATGCAGCAGCTGAAGATTATTTAAACACCCATCTGGTACCTGTTATGCAGCATACGTCCTATTGTTGTATAGGAAATATATGCCACCTCCCTCCCACATGGAAAGGAGAAGATCTATAGATGTGTCTCCTGCTACCCCTTCTTTTTGCACAGATGAGGTAATTCTCCTTCTCTGTGCTGTTTCTAGCACATCACTTTGCATTTCCCACCTGTGTTTTGGGAGATGCAATCCCTTCCAGGCTGGCAAGACCTCTTGAAAATACAGGAGAGCACAATGAATAATTTGCTCAGAGCATTTCCTTGCCCCCTTCACATATCAATCAAAAAAGACTGTGCCATGAAACTGGTTCACCCTTTGCAAGACACAACTTAGAACTACCCTTTATCCCAGAGAGGTTCAGGGATGACAGTCCACATCTGTGTTTGTTGGACCACACTGATTCTACAGGGGAGCAATGAAATACCTGCTGAAGCCTGAGAGGTGAGCAAGACAACCTGTTCACACTTCAGTTCAGAGTGACAGATGAGAATCTGCAGATCCCAGCTCAACAGCCTCATTTCTTTATCCAGATTCTCTGCTTTCCTTTGTAGGATTACTTTGTCTGTTTTGCTGAAATGACCCTCCTGGCTCTGGCTCACTGTGATCCCTCAGCAGCCGCAGGGCAGGGTTGTTGTGTATCTCAAGAAATCACGTTTCATAACACAAGTGGTCAGCTCTGCAGATGGGAGTCCACACTCCTCTGTTTTTCTCCAACATGACTCAGTTCTCTGCAAAAAAACTGTTTTACGTAAATCCTGGACCAAACTCTGTGTCTGACGCCCCATCTAGTGTTCAGCATGGACAGATGCAGAGGAAACAGGTGACTGGAGAACTCCCAGCATTTTCAGCGGTATCAAACACCTTTGTCAAATTTATTTGATTTGTCTCCAGGAGAGCTCGGACAGAGTCCAGACTATACGAAATCCTGCATATCCCACTGCCAATTCCTTCCTCTGGCCTCTCTGCAGCCTCTGGGTATCCAAACGGAGAGATAGCAGCTGGAAACCCTGGAAGCACAGCTTCTTCGGTGCTCAGCAGCCCACCAAGGGTTTGGAGGACACCTGAGCAAACCGCCTTGGAATGAGGAGCCAAGAGTCCAAGCTCTGCCCACGTCAAGGCTCGATGGCAGTTGACAGCCTGGATTCTCTCAAAAGAGGGAACAACTGCACTTCCTGGCTGCTCGGCAGTCGGCAGCACTGGGCACTCTAGTCAAGACAGTCATCACATCTTCAGCGGGTATTTTGAATAGTAAATAACGCTGCTCCGTGGTTTTCCAACGAGGTTTTAAAACTAAAATGGGAATTACTGAAAAGTAATTAAAAAAGAAGAAATGTCTGCTGAGAAAACAAAACCTGTTTTGGTGTCTGTCCTTCTTTGCAAACACACATTTTTTGGTGGTGGGGAGATAGTGAAGTTGTCAGAACAACAACAAAAAAATCTGCTCTGAGAACTTGGTTTTAATACAGCAGCTTTCAGACACGTTCAGTGCTGTGAATTGTAGAGCCCCAGGCATCGCTACGGAAATCCTCAGGCTGTGTTATGTTGTGTGCACAGCCACTCGCAAGTAAGCCCAAAACAAGCATCTCTGTGTTCTCCGTTAATCACCAGCCCAATTAGCACCTGGGTTAAGATGCAGTGAGGTTCCAGTCCTCCTTCCCTCAGAGCTGGGATTGTTCCAGCGAAACTCTCACTCAGCCGATGCAATGCTCTGTTCACAGCACTTTCGTTTCTCCTGCAGCAGCGTGGTAAGTCTGTTAACTCATTAACACCTCCCTCTTAAAGGAGAATTGGCTTCCAGCCTCTTCAGCAGCCCCACGTTCCAGGCTCCAGGAAGTTTTTCTGAAGTTTCGGTTTCTTTTCCTGCTAAGCCGGGCCGGCGCTCAGCTCCCACCATGAAGCTCCTGAAGGCTGCTGTAGTCTTTGTTCTTTTTCCCACTCTGACTCCAGCTTTTGACCCTGTCAGCGTTTCAGTCCTTGCGGGAGGTGCTGCCGTGGCTTGGCATCTCTTCTCTTCCGAGAACTGGCTCAAGTGCCACTTCCAGGAGTGCTGCAAAAAGAATGACACTCTGAACTACACAGGTAAGGTGGTGGCAAGGGCATATGGGGCCAAGCAGGTGCTCCTTCCCAGGGGGGTGAGAGCTTCCTTTGGTGGGGTTGTGGAATATAAGGGTTACCACCCACAGTGGCTCTCGAAAGCAAAGGCTGTTCTAACATATTTATTATCCCACAAATAGTCCTGTAGCCTGCTCCTCAGGGCAGTACTGGAGCATTTTCCTCGCTGGTTTCTTGGTTTATATTGGCAGAAAAGGGCTGTGCTGATTTATGGCACCATCGGGGCTGCAAATGGCATTAATAAAGCTCATCAGTGTGTATGAATATCTAAAGCGGGGAGCCAAGAAGGTGGATCAGGCTTTCCCCGGTGGTGCCAAGGACTCGAGTTAGCAGGCAGGGAACACAGCTTGGGAAAATTATTAAGTTTACATTTTGGGAAAGTAACTCTGATACTCCTCGATCAACAAAGCCTGAGAGAGAAATATGTATTGCTGAGGCTGAACACCTGGAATGGGGAAGCTATGGACAACAAGGGCATTTCGTACAAATCAGAACAAGAGACTAACAAAAACTCAGTTTTTGCATTGCAATGTCTCTACTAGAGGAAAAAGATACAAAAAGACTAAAAAAGTGGGCTAATTAGCCTGAGAAGCGAGAAATCATTAACCAATGAGGGCAGAAAAGTAATTAATGAAAGAAAATTATTCAATTTAGAACTGGTGAGCAGTAATTTCTTTGCTTGCTAAAAAATGTATAAATAAGTGAAAATAAATAAGTCTGTGGGGACTCTGCACTTAGGTCGGCCTGGCCAGAATAAAGTAACGCCTCCCTCGCTAACACCAAAGAGCCGGTATGGGAGGGTTTAATTTACCCGGCGGGTTTGGTAACAGGACGAAGCGCTGCGATGCTTTCCATCCTGCCCATGGGATTGGGGAGCGCGGAGATCTCCGCCCGGCTCAAACATGGCGGCGGCGGCTTCCCCTCACGGGGCGGGGGCGCGCGGCCGCGCAGGCGCGGTGGGCGCGGGACGCGCGCGGGGCCGCCATGGCGCGGTCGCTGCCGCTGCTGTGGGCGCTGCTGCCGGGGCTGGCGGCGCTGGAGCCGCTCAGCGTGGGCCTGGCCATCGGCGTGGCCTCGGCGCTCACCGGCTACCTGTCCCACCCCAGGTTCTACTGCAGCTATGTGGAGTGCTGCCCCCGCGCCGGGCAGCGCCTCAACGCCAGCGGTACGGCGGGGGCGGGGGGCGGCCGGGCTGCCCCCGAGCTCGGCCGGTCACTGGGCGGCGCGGCCCGGGGCGTGCGCGGTGACCGGCGGTGCTGAGCTGTCCCTCTCCCCGCAGCGCTGAAGGCGCAGCTGGACGACAGGCTCTTCGGGCAGCACCTAGCCAAGGACGTGGTGCTGAAGGCGGTGCTGGGCTTCAGCAACAACCCCAGCCCCAAGAAGCCGCTGATGCTGTCGCTGCACGGCTGGGCCGGCACCGGCAAGAACTTCCTCAGCCAGATCCTGGCGGAGCAAGTCCACCCCGCCGGCCTGCGCAGCAAGTTCGTCCATCTCTTCCTGGCCACCCTGCATTTCCCCCACCATGACCAGGTCAAGCTCTACAAGGTGAGGAGGGGCACGAGGTGACCCGGTTACCCCCCGGCAGTCCCTAAACCCCCTACTAGGGGTCTTGTCCTGGGATGAGCTCAGTTGATCAAATCATGATGCTGATAACGCGAACGTTGGGAGTTCGATCCCCGTGTGGACCATTCATTTAAGAGTTGGACTCGATGATCCATGTGGATCCCATCCAACTCAGAATATTTTGTGATTCCCATCCCTGACAGCGGGAGGTGTGCAGCTGGGTGTTCCAAAGTTGATGCTTAGGAGAGACGGAGGGGGAAGTTTATGCAGAAAGTAAAAGGCACCAAAAAACCGAGAAGTCAAACATGAGATAGTTTCCATTTCCTAGCCCTGTCCTCTCACTGATGCCATCTGCTGATTCCTGTGCTTGCTGCAAGGAGAATTTGTCGTTCCAGCTGCATATCCTGGCTGTCCGCGATGGAAGGAGCCTTCTCCATAGCCCCCGCAGGGCCGTGTGTTGCATTTATGGTTGAAACAGTGTTGATAATGTTGGTAACACGCCAGTGTTTTGGCTGTAACATAACAGTGTTTGCACAGCCTCCGAGCTTGCTGGTTTTCCCCGCCCATATCGAGCTGGTTGTGGTGGGTAAGAGATGGGGAGGGGACACAGCCTGGGCAGCTGACCCTCGTTGGCCAAAGGGAATATTGCCTAGCACGTGCTGTCAATGCTCAACCTTAAAAATGGGGGTTGAAGAAGGAAGAAGAGGGAGGCATTGGGTTCCAAGGTGATTGTTGCGCCAATTCTGGCTGGACATTGGTCTGCATGTGTTGGATGAGTGATTCCCTTTGCTTGTTTTTTTCCTCTTTCCCTCAGCCAGTGAGTGTGGGATGCTGGGAATCTGTCACATACAAGATTCTTGCAGTACATCCAGTGAAGGCCCCATTTCTCAGTGGTTTTCAATGTCTTGTTCCAGGAACAGCTGCAGAACTGGATTCGGGGCAATGTCAGTGTCTGTCCCTCCTCTGTGTTCATTTTTGATGAGATGGACAAAATGCATCCAGGTGTCATTGATGCCATCAAGCCCTTCTTAGACTATTATGAGGAGGTTGATGGGGTGTCCTACAGAAAAGCCATCTTCATCTTCCTCAGGTCTGTTTATGTAATTTTGAGATACTGAATGTTTATTTATGATGATAATGATGTTTCTTGGAGACCTCATTCAGAGAACAGCAGAAGAAATGCTCTGGAGTGAAGATTCTCTATGCAAAGACAGTGGAGAGCACTCTGAGCTCATGTCTCTGGCTGTAGTGGGGCAGGTCTGATGCTATGCAGGGCCACTGCAGCGTGCTGAGCTCATGAACCTGGCCCAGAGCACAGGTTATAGGAGAGTTCTGATTTTGGGATGGGTGCACTGTGCACTGTGTCTGCATGGCGTAGAGTTAACTATCTTCAGAGCAGCTGGTTTGCTGCTGTTTTGGATTTGTGGCTGTGAGAGTGCTGATAACACACCAATGTTTTCATTGTCTCTGGATGGTGCTTGCAAAGCCTCAAGGCTTTTCCCACATTAGGCTGGGATGGGCAGGAGGATGGGAGGGGACACAGCTGGGACAGCTTACCCAAACTGCCTATTCGATACTGTGTCATGTCATGCTCAGCAATAAAAATGGGTGGAGAAAAAAAGTGGGGTTTCAAAAAATATATATGTAATATTAATTAATATTATTGCAAAATATTAAGGTGATGGTTCTTCAGCATTCACCTAGGTGTTGGTCTGACTGTGGGGGTGGTGAGTGATTTCTTTAGTCCTCCTTGGGGTTTTTTTCTCTATTAAACTACCTTGATTAAACTACTTCTCTATTAAACTACCTTATTTCTCTATTAAACTACCTTGATCTTGACCCACAAGTCTTCAGACTTTTCTTCTTCCTATTTTCTCCTTCCATCCCACTGAGACAGGAGGGAGTAGGCAAGTGGCTGTGTAGGTGCTTGGCTGCTGGCTGGGGCAACCTGCCACACACTGATGGCTACTTAAAGAACTACTTTCCCTAAATTTTGGCTTACAGGATTCTTTTTGATGGTTTGTTTTATATCAAGGAGATTAGTAATATGTGTAAGCTGCAAAAGAAATTCTGGTTCACTTGTGTCTGTATTTCACTACTGTACATTTTTCTTTTGTGACCAGCAATGCAGGTGGTGATTTAATTAACAAAGCAGCTCTTGACTTCTGGACAAGTGGAAAGCGCAGGGAAGATATTCAGCTGAAAGATCTGGAGCACTTGTTGTCTGTAGGAGTCTTCAACAACAAGAATAGTAAGTCACTTTGCCCCAAAAATGGGAAATTCATTCCTTGGTGGCTGAGACAAACTGCTTTGTGAATTCAGCCTGGCCTGGCCTGTGGATGCTGTCATAGGCAGAATCAAGTTTTTAGAAAAACTCCTTCCTACGATTTTTCTTTTTTTCTCCCAATTTATCCAGGTGGGCTGTGGCACAGCAGCATCATCGATAGGAGCCTCATTGACTACTTTGTCCCTTTCCTGCCCCTGGAGCACAAGCATGTGAAGATGTGTGTCAGGGCTGAAATGACAGCCCGTGGCTACATTGTGGATGAGAACATTGTTCAGGCAGTGGCTGATGAGATGACTTACTTCCCCAAGGAGCAGAAGATCTACTCTGATAAAGGCTGCAAGACTGTACAGGCCAAGTTGGATATTCACGAAGACCTTGTCATGAGAGATATGAAAGCCAGGGGTTGATTTCCATTTTGAGTCTCCAAAGCACTTTCAGAGCTTTTGGAAAATTGTGTATTTGCACTTATGCTTTTTTACTGTTGCAGGGAGTATGGTGAAAATATCAGAGTGAGCTGTGTGGGCTTTGTAGGTTTTTTATGTGCTTGTTTTTGGGATTTTTTAAAACTTAAGGTAGAATTGGGAACTTAACTAGTGCTACCCTCTGCCATGGGCAGGGACATGTTCCACTGAATCAGGTCACTCGTAGTCCCGTCCAGCCTGTCTTTGAAGCGCTGTTCATCTCTGAACTGGCTGCTATCCAAATATTGCCCCCTTTAGTTTGCTTTTAATCTGTAGAGAATTCCTAGTGTGACATGTAGCACTGGCTACAGCCTCTCCTGCTTTAGTCTTCCAAGTGCTGGGATTATGAAGTATTTAATTCCTCTTTCCACATAAACTAGTCTGGAGCAAAGGAAAACAGAGGAATTTGTCCAGGTAGTCATATTCCCTTCCATGTACATGATCTTGTTCACGTTCATAGTGAAATGGAGGGATGTGCGCTGTGTTCAGAACTATGATCATGTCTGCAAGAGTGAGCTCCTTGGATTGCAGTAAGAAGATGATATGGAGGATGTCTTCCTGTCCTTTCAGCAGATGGATGCTGCTGTGGCTTCTACAGACAAGCATGAATGCAGTTAATGTCTGAGCTGAGGCATCATCCCACATTTCCTCGTACATGAATATGGAAAGTCATTATGAGCTGCAGGAAATCTGTTACTAAATAATAGAGGGAGGACAGGGGAGTGGAAAGTAACAGCTTGCCTCATGTTTCTATGGGGAAAAAGAAATTGTTAAACTTTTAATTCTTTAAAGGGGCTAAGTAAATTTGTGACTCCAGGTCTTCCTAAGCTGCAGGACCCATCTGAGGGATCTGTTACAACATACTAGGCCAGTGTTTTGTACTTAATCAGAAAAATCTCTCATGAGGATTTGACTGTAGCAGTTTGTCAGGTTAATCTGGGTGTGGGCTCCTGGGCCTGAAGTCTGTAAGGTCTTCAGTAGTTCCTCCCTGCTGCTCCCAATGGTCAAGGTGTGGATAATGCTACTCTCACCTTACTTGGAAGACACACTTTGATGGAAGAAGTTATTTTTAATAGTGTAAGCAACAGCAACAATCCTATACCTCACTAGTTAAGTAAGTTTTATAGTAGCTTTTAATGTTAAAGACTGCCTGTGTGAAAGGGTGAGTGATGAGTTAAGAAGCTGGGAAAGATCGATTTAACCTTTGCCCAGTGGGGAGGCTGGAGTTGAAACGCTGTTGCAAACTTTAACTCTTAGTCTCCCATCGCTTGTGGATGCAATGTTGTAATGCAAGACAGAAGTGCCTTTCACTTGGTTGATCGTACTGTGGTTTTAAATTGGTACGAGGGATGGGGCTATTTTTGTGCTGCATCATCTATTCCCTCACTTGTTCTTAAACTTCCTTTAAGAGGTGATGGTAAATTATACATCTCATTACAATTATGTTAATTCAAATTACAACAGAGAGTTTAGCGCTCCTGTTAAGCTCTAAATTAAAAGTGTTGATTGCCTTTTACAGCCCCACCGTTTGTCAAACGTTGGCAAAGTGTTCACACTGATGCAATCTCCAGAGCCAAACACTAGCAAGCCATTAACCTTGGGACATTGGACTGTCACTTTTCAGTGTGATGTTTTGCCTGCTAACAGACTTATTCATAGTTGTATATGCTGCATCCAGTTTCACTTACTCCAAAAAGAAAATATTTGTGCCATTTCGAAACACTAAATACTACTGTATTTCAGTTTGAATAAATCTGAAGTTACTTTTTCTCTCTTGGTTAATCATTTTCAGCTATAGGAAAGTACTAGTTTATGCAGTTCACAAGCAGCTGCAGTGCACCTTTCTGTTACACTTTCTTTGTAAGGGTGGGACAGCTGTTTGTTCACTGAAGGGTAAGTTGTGAACCATGTGCACCAGGATGCACCAGGAAATGTCTGGGAGCTGCCTGGCAAGCACAGGCTGTGCTGTTCACCTGGAAGTCAAAGAAACAGATAAATACCTGACTTCAGAGCACTCACTTACTCTCAAATACTAGGACTGATAATTTGCATATCACACACCTCCAGAGCAAGTGGACAGTTGGAGCCTCACTGGCCCTTTTTTCCCCCCTATTGCAGAGAGAACTCCAAGATGCTGCCACCGAAAATGTGGGTGGCTTCAAACAGAGCCTGCAGTGTTCCAGCAGTGGTACCACAGTGGGAGGAGGTGAGCAGCAGGGTTTTAACTGGTCTCTAGAACACGAGTTCATCCTTATTAAGCACACATACATCTAGGAAGTCTGCCTCTACAAAAACCACACAACTGTAATTAGGATCAACAGTCCAGAAGTGCAGTTTCCACTCCAAGCTTGGTTTGTTTCTCTTTCATCAGATAGCAAAGACTGACACCTCCTCCTATCTATGCCCTTTGAACTCCAGAAGGGAAATACCTGTACTCAGGCACAGCTTGAACAGCCAGGAATGCACTGTGCTGTTCCTCAACTTGGAGTAAATCTGTGCAAAATTCATATCAAATCACTGAATGCAAAGAACACCAGAATATAGCTAAGCAATACATTTCCGATGAGAAAAGTTTATTTTAAACAGCAACTGGAATGAAAAAAGCCTCTGCAATGCTCACATTCAGAAACAAGTCTGACACCCTTCACAGTAATTTCAGTGGACACACTTTTTTTTTTTCCAAATGCCTTTAGATCTGCCTCCATCCCTGCCTCAAAGGCACACAGTATGGTGAGAAGATGAAAAAGGGAAAGCCCCTGCAAGCTGGCCCCTGAATTCAAAGTGTAAGTGAAGAACAGAAATCTCTTTTCCATTTCCATGGTGTAAAATTTAATCTGTGCACATTTCCCATGACGTTGCATCCTTTCCATGAAGCTGAGTCACCACTCCCAGAGCACAGTTCTCCCTCCTGGGAGAGTATGCTGTGGACAACTTTATGCTTAAAAACTAACCAGAAACAGGAACTAACTACACTAATGTGGCATTTAAGGATTTTAACTCCCTTGTAATATTAAGTCTGCTCTCTGAACACTTCTCACAACAAAGACTTTCATATTCTTAGTTTCACATACAGGAGACCAAATTATACCTCTGTTTTGAGAAAGACAATGGCACTGCATGATGTTGGATAGAAAAGCCCAGATTTTTTAATTCCAGAATGCCCCCTTATCTTTACTGGGCCCAAGCTGTTGAAGGCAAAAAGACACATACTCTATTTTTAATGCATGTTCCCACACAGGACCAATGAAGGCTTTAGAGACAGAGGAACTTTGATTAAAATTTTCAATATTTTCTAGAGCTCATCCACATCAGAGCAAAATCGCATTAAAATTAGGTCATAGTCTCAGTCCTTCTATACCTGTCAAGAGTCTGCCAAAGGGTTCCAATGATCGACACATGATTCAAGGAGTCTTCAGCGCTGTCAGATCCAGGAATTCCCAAAGCAGTTTCTTCTTACCTTCACAGCCCAAAGCTGAAGCGCTCAGGAGCTGTGACTGGTGACAAATTAAAATGCAGAGGCACTGCTGCTTATTTACACACCAGTTACAAAATAGTGTTCCTTTCTTTAAAAAGTACTTAAAAATGAAATGTCTCAGGTCCCCCACTTTGTGATTAAGTTAAATTTGCTTCTTTGCAGATTGTGGCAATAAAGCATTAGAAGTCATAATAATAATCCAGCTTTGCATCCACAGTTTTACATCCTTTATCTGAGTAAATTCTCTCCTCTCTGGGGAAGTAGGTCATCTCATCAGCTATCCTGCTCACAATGTCTTCATCCACAGTGTAGCCACGTGACTGAATCTCAACCCTGACACACATTTTCACATGTTTGTATTCCAGAGGCAGGAAAGGAATAAAGTAGTCAATGAGGTTTCTGTCAATCAAGGTGCTGTGCCAAAATCCACCTGCAAAGGGAAAGAGAAGAGGTTTGTTAGTACTTCTCTAGTTAAACACTATCATGGGTTGAACGGAGAGGGAGATCACAGCTAAGAATTCAGCTGGGATTTTAGGGCACAATAATGCACAAGTCAATACAAGCCCCTTTTCATGTTACTTTGTGCATAAAGTTTTGGACAGACACATAAATGAATGTCCTTTAGGCTAAATGAATGAATTTGGATTGTGTTTGAGCCTTGCTCTCCAGGTGCTGGTCTCACACCTTCACCTCTCTCACCCAGAGAGGGACAGATTTTCTCTCTCTTACCAGCTCTTCCAGACCAGTTTTCTTATTCCTTTTACTGGAGCTAACATCTGAACTTTTTAAGTACAGCGAGTGTGCTTCCAATGCTAAATTTAGAGCATAATTCCGTTAAAACCCCTTTTCACCAGAAGTCCTGTGTGAGGGAACCTAGGAAGCACTTCCCCCAACACATGCAGTCCAACAGGCAGCAAATAGGCTGTTGGACAAGGTGTGCAGAGCTCCTTAACCTTCCCTCATATTGGGAGCCAACTGCAGGCCCCAAAAGTGCATTTCTGCTCCTCAAAAGCCAAAAACTGGAGGCCACATCAAGAAGAAACCATGGCTTGTAGAAATGCAGCTAAATGCAGCCCATCCCTTCTGTGTAACTTTTACCACCTCAAAAGCAACCCCAGTTTTACTCACTATTTTTGTTGTTGAAGACAGACACAGACAGTGCATTTTGGATATCTGTGAGCTGGATATCTTCCCTTGTCCTCCCATTTCTCCAGAAATCTAGTGCCACCTCTGTTATCTTTTCAGCTCCTGCATTGCTAAGAGAAGAGAAAACAGAGATTGTAGCTGGGGCTAGTTCTAAAAGTTGAAGTTACGAAGTAAAAGCATGGAGTGTCCAGAACAGCAAGGCTGAGAAGCCACTGTTTACCTGAGGAAGATGAAGATGGCTTGTCTGTAGGACACCCCATCCAGCAGCTCATAGTAGTCCAGGAAGGGCTTGATTGAGTCAATGAGTCCTGCATGCATTTTATCCATTTCATCAAATATAAAGAGTGACCGGGGACAGATGCTCACATTTCCCCGAATCCACGACTGCAACTGATCCTGAGTGCCACAAAACAGAAAGATGCTGAAAGTGTTTGTGTTGAAAAGACAGAAAATAGCACTTTATTGAACAAAGAGTCATTTCAATGGTGTCATTTTAATAGCTTCGGCTTCTTGACTAAAACATGGTTAGAAGTTGTAAATGAAACCTCAAAAAAATCTTGTGCTGGTTCTGAAAAAATTTAAGACACGAAGAGATAGGATGGGACAAGCAGGAATTCTCCTAGATATTCCTATAAAAATCAAAAATGAAAGTGCACAGTAGGACGAAAAATAGGTCCCACCAAGAACCAGCCACACAAAGCCAAGCCCTGACAAACCAGATAATGACTTTTGGCACCACTTTGGTCTAAACATCCTTAATATGAGCAATATTAAATTTGCTATCTGGACAGCAGCAGTGAGAAGCTGCACCTGCAGTCACTGGCAGAAGTAGAAATAAAATTCAGTTCTCAGCCCTGTTTTAATCAATCAGAAGCTAATGAAGACAACTACAAGTCCTTCTTAAATCATAAAATTTTTCAGAAGGACTAATGTATTGAAAGATCCTCTCACATAAGCATTGCATTTTTCTCTCAAGTGTTACATTCAAGATCAATACTGCATTAATTGGGGGGAAAAGGGTTGATCTGCTGGTAGGTGAATGAGAAATAACTGTTCTGACTATTTTCAGTGATTCATCACTTGTTATTTACTCTCTACGCAGTTCCTGAACTGCAGGTGTATTGGGGATAAGCAGCAATAC
Organism: Entomyzon cyanotis; assembly: GCA_024500445.1. Classification (NCBI taxonomy): domain Eukaryota; kingdom Metazoa; phylum Chordata; class Aves; order Passeriformes; family Meliphagidae; genus Entomyzon; species Entomyzon cyanotis. Next base: position 6,049,159 of record JAKEPQ010000670.1, read on the forward strand.
TTCCTCCTACTGCCTTGGGCAGCAAATTTCCCAACTGTACTCACCTAAAAAAAATACTGAAAAGCAACATTTTATTTCAAAACAGCTCAGTTAAAAGAAGGGGGGAAATAAGTTGTAAAAGAGGAAATAGGTATTCCCTCCATTTAGAAATCAGGTTTGTAGATCATCCTGTTCCTATTTTTAATATATACAAACTAAATATCAACATGCAGCACTACAAGACAGTGGCACTCATTCAAACTTGTGCTATGAACAATGTTAGAACAAAAAAAAAAACCCATAAAACACACATCTGAGCTACTGCTCCACGGTATCTCCCTGCCTACAGAACTGTCACAATTCCAAATACATTTATCTGTACCTTTCTGACAGCAGAGTATGTTGTGATTTTGCTTTACAGCTGGGAAATGGATCCACAGAAAACTGAATAACCTGCTCAGTGTACAGCAGGACTGACAGTGATGCCTCAGAGAGCCAGCTTCTCATGGTGCCTCACAAACCTGGGGGTCACCGGGTTGTTTCTCAGAGTCATGAATGACTTGTTTGTTTGCAGTGCCCACCAACATACCACCTAACCAGGAATCATGTTATCCTTAAGTCAGTCACATCTCTAAGCAAAGTACAGAATGAAAAGTAAAGCATAAGCCTAAAGAGAGGCTCAAAACACACACAAAAAAGTTAACATTCACGGGAAAACCAGTCCTGCTGGATGTCAGAATTTACACAGCTCTGTACAGAAGATTACAAAACTGGCTTGGAATACATTTTACTGCATAAAGTAACATCTAAGTCTGTAGTCCCGATCATGCCATGGCATTTATAACCCATCGCAGCAGAGCTCATTCTTACCTTGTAGAGATTGATGCTGTGAGCGTGAGGAAAATGTAAAGTTGCCACGAACTGATGGACATATTTACTCTGCAGACCTCTTTTATAAATGCTTTCGGCGACGATCTTACTGACAAAGTTTTTGCCTGTCCCAGTCCACCCGTGCAAAGAAAGCGCAAGAGGCTTTTTGGCGTTGGTGTTGTTCAAGAAGCCCCTCACGGCTTTTACAACCACCTTGCTCACCAAGTGCTGCCCGAACAGCTTCTTGTCCAGGTTCTCCTGCAGAGCTGCACGGAGAGAGCACAGTGTCAGCGGCGGGGCGCGGGCCGGGCGCTGGGTCACCCGCCAGCCCCGGCAGGGCAAAGGGCCGGCCGGCTGGAGCGGCGGCCCTGGGGAGGCCCTGAGGGCTCTGCCCGGCTCCCGGCGCCGACACTGCCCCGCCGCCCCCCGCCACCTCCCCTCAGCCCGTCCCGGCCCCGCACCCGCGGCGGCGCGCTGGTCGTGCCGGTGCAGGCAGCACTCCCTGAAGTAGCAGTAGAGCCGCGGGTAGGAGATGAAGCCGGTGAGGGCCGAGGCGGCGGCGCCCGCGATGGCGAGTCCCAGGCTGATGGGCTCCACGGCGCCGGCCGGCGTGAGGAGCGGCAGCAGCAGCAGCGCCAGGACCGCCCGCAGGGCGCCCCGCCGCAGCTTCATTGCCCGCCCGGCGCCGCCGCCCGGCCGCCGCTTCCGCCCCTCAGCGCCGCTTCCGCCGCCATGGCGGGTGCGGGAGAGGCGGGGCCGCCGCCATGTTTGGGCGGGAAGGGGCGAGGCGGGCGCTGAGGGGCCGCCGCCATGTTTGGGGGGCGTCAGGCGCCGTTAGTGGCGACAGCGGCCTAGGGCGGTGTAGTTGTTAAAATATTACACTCTGTGGCCGTGTCTCCGCGTGTTAGGATGAAGGAATCAAAGAATCATCATGGTTAGAAGAGACCTTTAACACCATCGTGTCCAACCGTCCAACCAGCACTGCCCCTGTAACCCCTAAAGCACTAAAACCCACATCACCCAGTGCCACATCCAGACGCCTCTTAAACACCTCCAGCAATGGTGACTCCACCAAACACCTCCCTGGGCAGCCTATTACAAAGCCTGACCACCCGAACAGTGAAAAAATTGTTTCTAATATCTAATCTAAATCTCCCCTGTATCAGTTTAAGGCCCTCTGTTCAGGGACTCCTCCCCTGACCGGCACAGAGCCCATGGTGTGGCACAGAGATTCTTCCCCTTTTCCGAGAAAAAGTAAAATCTGAGGCTGTCCCTCCCCATCCTGGAGTTGCTGCTTCTGAGTGATGGGACAAGCTGGCCATCAGCACCACCAAAACCCACAAACCAGGAAAAACCCATCAGCATGAATTCCAGAAGAAAAAATATTACGATAACTTAAAAAACACTTTTACTATTTTCAAGTTACAAATCTTCACTTCAAGTACCCACATTGCACTTCTGGGGAAGACGTGGACAAGAAATCAAGCTCCCAAGAGCTTCACATTTACAAAGCAAACAGCACTGCTGCTTTTAAAGGATCTCTTTTTTTTTAAAATTTTTTTTTAAGATGGTGAAAAGAAAAATCTATAAAAGTTTGTTTTCTTACTAAAAAATGCCAACCATGAAAGCTCATTTTCCATTATAAAACTCAATTTATAAGAACATAGTTATATACAAGGTTTCACTGACCAAAGAGTTCACAATCACCTGCAAACTGATTCACTACAAGATCACACAGGAAAAGCTTCGTAGGTAACGTCAGCATGTGAAGGTCTTCCCAACATCCATCGCAGGTCACTGACACAAAATCCTTTATTAGTGGAAAACAGGAACAACTCCAAAGGTTTCAGTCCATGTTTATCAGTATCGCCTATTCATCTTCTTGAACTTCTCATAGTGATAATCATCTGTGGCTTTTTCATTGAGGGGACGTTTGCGATTTGGAGGAGACCCTTCCAAGGAGAGAGAATGAAATCTTATATCCCTGTCCTTTCATGGGAGACATTTCCTGAACTCTGCCACCTCCCTTACACAGCCCCTCACTATGAGAGGTTATTGCTCTAAGGGGTCAATGCTCCCCAGCCTTGGATCCTCTCCTATTCCAGCTTTGCAGACAGCTTTGGCAACACTCTTCAGTTGTGACCTTCACCACTGCACCCCTGAGCATCTCTACAGACATCCTCCACCCACAGGACTTCAGGTGTGATTTAGTAGTGCAACAGCCAGCTCTCTTGGACTTGGATTGCTCCATTCCCACTAGCTTGGGGCACTCAAAAGGAGGTAAGCAGAGCCAGATTGTTCCTCTGTGCAAGACCCCAGCAGAGTTTCAGTGTCCCTCCTCACAACCATTCAGATTCAGAACTTACGCTCAGGTTCTGGTCTCTCCGTGTCCCCCACTCTCAGTGGACGGGGCTTTGGCTCCTCTTTGTTCCTTCGCACTGGTGCATTCAGCTCCTCATGATAAACTGCAAGAAGGAAAACATCAGATAAGGAGTATTATCTGGAGCACTTTTATCCAGATAGATAAATTTCTATGGCATTTGTTAGAAGTGATCTTTAGTGGAAATAACAAAAGCTCAGAACAACCATTCTTGGAATTGGTTTCTATGGATAATCAGTACAGGCAAAATGGGTCACAGCAAGTTTCAGTAGTACTATTTCATCAGAAGTGGCCCAAAGGCTCTTCACTTCCTTCAGAACACACCAACCTGACTCCCATCACCCCTGTAGGACTGGAAGGACACAGCAGAAGGCTGCCTTCCCTTTAGATGTCTGCAGCATCAAACGATCACACAGAAATTAATTCCTGTCTCGTGTCCAGTAAAGTCTGTGTTTGCTCGGCCACCTGTATGCTCTGGCAGCCCACAAACTGGAGCCTCTCCATCAAACGCCATCATTTCCAGCACACTCTCAAGGCACATCTTAAAGAAAACATCTTGAAATTTATGAGGCAGTGTCAGCTGGGAGTTCAGAAAGTTCAGAAAGCCCAGCCATAAGAAACACATCCCTCTCCTTGCTGACGGGCAGAAGAAAAAGACCAGGCCAGATAGAGTCTATATGAGCATCTCAGGAAAAGCAATTAGACATATTGATACATGGACTAATTTCTCTGTCCCAATTTCTCTGTCTCTGACCTCTCAGAGAGGTCAGGAGAACCACTTACATCTGTTGTGCTGGACATAATTAACGGCCATGTTGGTGGGAACAAAGGAAGTTTCGCTGTCTTTCTTTTTGTTCTGCTGCTCTGCCAGCAGCTTGGCCTTGGCCTCTTCAGTTGAGATGATGTTTTTTATTTTTGCACTAGATGAAAAACAGAAGAAAACATACTCAGTCATAGTTAGAAAGGGCAGCATGCATAGAACTGCTAATGGGTAGATTTGGGGAATAGTAATAGCACTGTGGTATCAGAGAGGAGGCAGTGCTGTAGAAACAGACAGTTTCAAAGGCAAAAGGGAAGTTCCCATCTTTATGCATCCCTTCAGCGCAGGGCATGAAGAGGTCCTGCACAAAGCTGCTGGGGTCAGGTCACAGAGCTTAAAAGCCTTTTTCCAGAGGTCACAGGATGGAGCTACACTGAGCCCTGGGGCTGTGAAGGACACGCTGTGCAAGTTACCACACCAATCCAGAGCAAGGCTCAAGCCCATCCCATCCCAAACTGTGGCTGTGTAATCCAGCCATAGCACTGCTCTGCCAACCAACAGCTGCTGATCCTGGCAATCCTGGCCATCTCCCAGAGCTCTGTGAAACACGTACTCGATTCCCAGGTCCACTTCAGGAATGCCGCTCAGCATCTGGTTGGACAACATCTCCTCAGTCTTCTTGGCAGAGGAGACACGGATGTTCTCTGGCAGCTCATACAGAGAGTCCTCGGCATTCTTAAGTTTCACCTTCTGCTCCTCATTCTCCACAATTCCCTTTCTCTTCTTTAGCTCAGTCTCAATGTATTTCATCCTAAATAGCAGCACAAGATGGACAGGGCATTTAATTCTGTTCCTGAACTCTGTCCCAGCGCTGCTGAGCACAGCTGCATCCCTGTACTGACAGCTGGGAGAGAGCAAAGAATAATGTCTCCAAAAAAACTCAGATAACATCAATAGCAAGAATTTATTGTCCAAGAAACAATTAGATCGTCCCAAAGCTCCTTCACAGCCAGCAGGGGAGATTCCCACTGGGATTTAGTGCCAAGCTGGATGGTTGGCACCTCCCAGCTTTGTCCATGAAAAAGCCTTCTCAATTCCAGCAGGAAGTGAAAGGGCAAGGGAAACTTTCAGTGAGAACTGGGAAGATGTTCTGGGACTACTCAGAACCCAAGACAGAAAAAAAAAAAGATGAGGGGCCACCCAGCCTGATTCAACATCAGAGACAACACAGCACAACTCACATGTCAGCGTCTTCATCCCGCCTGTTGGTTTCTGCTGAGAAGGAAGTTCCCAAGTTCAGATCTTCCTCTTCATTAATCCTAAGTAGAAATCACAATGTTTATAGGTTTTGGTGCGGTTTTTTTTGTTGGCTGTTTGGGTTTTTTGGGGGAGGTATGTATGGTGGGTTTCTTTAAAGTAATTTAACAAGGCAAAAGTAACTGGCCAAACTGCACTACATGAAACTCTTCAAAGTGACACAACCTGTGGTTAATTAATTACCAACTGTCATTTAATACTAGTTCAAGGAGAGACTTTCAGAGATCATATACACTCACCTGTCCTTGCCTCTTTCTTTCAGCTTCTTCATGTCCACCATTCCCCCAGATTTTATCTTAAATGGGTCATCCTGTAAAACAAGAAATAACAAGAAACCCTGAAGCTTCCCTCTAGTTTAATGCTAGTCCTCAAAATCTGCATAAAACCGCAGGAAACAGTTAGGAATTGAGCTTTGACACCAGTCCTGCCCCAGGCTAGACTCACACAGTCAGTGTTCTCACACAATCCCATCTCAGCCCTGAGGTGATAGAACTGTCCAGCACTTACCACAAGTGTTGCTTCTTCTTGCAGCTTCTCTCCCACCAGCAGAGCCACAGCACTGGTCAAGCAGATAAAGACAGAAGATAAAATTCAGCAGAAGGAAACATTGTACCAACAAGACTGCATTGCTTTATCCTTCTCTAAGTCTCCCTGTCTTTTCCATCCTCAGGCTTTAACATAGAAACTCCTCTATCAAGAACATAATTTTGGCAGTATTTGACGTAACAGTTTATCCTGGAAGGAGGCAGATGACAAGAGAGAAATTGACTGTCACTTAAACAAAACACAGCTTCCCCTCCCTGGTGCCACATCCCTTACCTCACCCCATTGGGTCGCTTTCTGAGGCTCTGAACTTCTTTGGCTTCCTCAAGTTTTAACCTAAAGAAAAAAAAGACATTTGATTTAGTACTTGATGCTTTAGTTTTAATTAATTCATTTTATTTTCTGCAGCTAACACAGACTTTTCTATTCTACTTTGCCCTAAACCCTGCATATCAACATCCACTTTTCAGGTTTCAAGTTAAATCTGCATTTTCTATTTATTTAAGCAATTGCACACATTTGAGCAATCAGAAAAAACCCAAAACCAAGACACCTGCTGGATTTGTTCCCTTCTGATGCCTTCCCTCAGCTGAGGAAGGAAGCATTGAAAGGTTTTAAGAAGAAGCCAATTTGGGAAGAACGAGCCAAAATACATCCAAGCATGAGTGACTCTGAAGAAAGCTGATGGTGAATTGAAATCTCAGGTGTTTCTCTCTAAACTGAGAGAAATCCCTAACTTCTGCGGTCATGGAACACTGTGGCGCCTGCTGTGACGTCACGCTGTGACGCAATCACACAATAACAAGTAATTCACCACGACAATACGATGTGACGCCACCGCTAACAGCACAGCTGTACGTGACGATGAGACGACATGACACGATGTCGTGACGCCCTGCTGGACACCGCACTGCTGGACTAAAGCAAAGCCGGCGTCCCGTCCCGTCCTCATCCCCGGCCGCCGCAGCAGCGGGCACGGCTGGCTTCCCGCCGACTCCCGACCCACCTGACCTCCTCGGCGAGCTGCTCGTCCTCCTCCTCCTCTTCCTCGTCGTCCCTGCGCCGGCGGAAGGACTTCTGGCCCGGCATGGCTCTGGCTGCTGCGCCGCGCCACGGCCGCCACACCGCCTCTCTACCAACCGCTGCCGCGGCGCGCGGCGATGACGCCACAACCCCGCGACGAAGCCGAGCGGCGCCGCCCCCTGCCCGCACCTTGGCCGGGCAAGAGCCGCCGTTCGGGCGAGCGGGCGGGGAGCGCTCCGTGCCCTCCGGACGGGCTGGGAGCCCTCTGTGCCCCCCGAGCCACGCACTGTCTTTTCTGAGAAGACCCCGTGTAAGTCACGAGGGTCGTTCCATTTCTCGCAGTCCCGGCAGCTGTTGGCTGGCGGGTGCCTGTCAGGGGCGCCGGGGAGAGAAGGCGCCGTGGGGCGCGTTGGTCCCACAGCCGGCTTTACAGCCCGGCCCTTGCAGCGGGACGTGGCTCGTCCAGCCCGGCTGCTCCCCGCTGACCGAGGCACCGAGCCGCGCTGTTGGGTCCCTGGCCGAAGGAGCCGGGGCTCGCCCCTCCTGCAGCCGGCCCGGGGGCTGAGCCCCGACCGCTCGGTAACGCGGGCACCCTGCTCTGGGAGCCCTCGGCAACGGCCCCGGAGCCCCGCGGGGTCACTGCCGCCACCGCCTCCTCCGCTCGGTCCCTCCCCGCCCCGCCCTGCCGGGCCCGGCCCCGCTCCTCCCCCGGCCTGCGCGACACCCGCCGCCGCTCCGCCGCCTCCCCGCGCTGCTCGGGGCCCGCGGCCCTTCCCGGCGGCCCGGCCTGCGGCGGGGGCGGCGACGCCCCGGGCATCCCGCAGGTGAGCGAGGGCGGCGGGGCTGTGCGGAGGGAGGGAGGGAGGGCGGCCGGGCCGCGCCGGGATGATGCAGCAGCGGCGGATCCCGCCGTGCCCCGGCGCTGGGGCGGCCCTGCTCCCCCCGGGCCTGTGCCGACCCCGGGAGCGGGACCCGCCACTTCAGGCTGTGCTGGCCTCGCTCGTGCCCAGCAGCTGCAGCGTCTGTCAGCAGAGGACTTGTGTTCTGGGGGTCTGCTGTGCTTGAGGAGCGACATAACGGGGAAGGGGGGATTTCCTGGCGGTGTTTTTTGTCTGAAAGCTAAATCTCTAGGTGAGTCGTTGTGTTGTGACCTCCCGTAATAAATCAGTGTTCAGACCTGCTCTTTGCGTGTTCCACATAAACCTCCTGGTTTTCCTGTGCCTGGTGCAGCTGCGAGCTGGGAGCACCTGCTTTCTGCTTCTGCCTTGTCAGTAGGGCAGTTCGGTAACTATTTATCTTTTCAGTATCTCAAGTATAAAATGTTTTGGAGAACAACTGCAGATACTCCTTTCTCTTGGTAGGGTTATGCAAGACTAGACCTGGTAGTTGTTTTGTGGATGAACAGTGCAAAGATTTATTTGTGCAGTTGCTCCACAGAATGTCAGCCTGCATGGATCTGAAACTCTTGACAGCTGGCTCTAACTTTGGTACAAAACCACACAGTTGTTTTGAGAAAAAAACCCAAAACCAAAAACCAACTAAAACCGATAAGTGAGTTCCTGTAGAAGGCAGAGACGCTGGGTTTGGCAGCAATTGAACCAACTGAAAGTAGGTTGCAGTTACGGAGGAATTGTTCTGACATGTTCGTGTACTGTTCTCCCACAGTGGTGCTTGAGAAAGACAGGCTGAAGGACTTGTTTTAGGGTAACTTCTTTCCCCATCATACACAGTAGGTTTTGACAAGCACAGTTCAGCTCCCTGGCAGTGCTTTTATGAAATTCCTGGTTTCCTGAGCAGAATTAGAGCTGTGTGTGCCAGCTATAGCTCTTAGGGCAGAGTCGTGGGAAGGCAGAAGTTGAGTATTTCCTTCTGAGCAGTCACGAACCTTTTTCTGGTGTATGCTTTTAGGGCTGAGATGAAAAAATTAGATTTTTCCCTGCTTTGTTCAGAAAGGGAAGCCCTGTGTGGGAAGATCAGCACTTTAGTGCTGGAAAGTCTAAAGGCATGTTTTTAATTATGAGGAGAGGGGTAGTCCCACAGAATGCACTGAAACCATCCACATCCTCAAGACTCTACTTAACAAAGTGTGCTTCAAAACCAGTTCTCAATTAGCTTAAGCTGGTGAAGATACAGAGTCTGGAATTAATTTTAAAACAGTGTTTTGTTCATTAGATTTTCTAATGAACATGGGGGAGAGAGATAGGAAGTCAAGCGTGATGAAATAGCAAATGTTACTTGATACTTTTTTTTTTAATTGGACCAGCAGATGCATTTGGAGAAAGGGGTTGGTTTTGATGAAGAAACGCAGAGCCTGAAATGTCCTATTTTTATGTGTTAGTCAAAGCTACTGTGCTCTTGTCACTTGTCTTTGAAATCAACGTGTGTTACATGGTGCTGTTTTCCTTCTCTGTGAAGCTGCATTAAATTGCTCTATTGTTTGTTAAGGATCTCTTCACAGGTTGCTGAGATCCAGGTCAGCACCCCTGTGGTGTTTTCTACCATGCACGTATGATTTCTTCCCCCTTTGCTCCTCCCATCAGTTTATTCAGCTCTAAAGAGTGCTGGGGAAACATTGTAAAATTATCCCTGAGGTTTGTCTTCTGCCAGAACAAGGTGCTAGGCGAGATTTTCCACTCCCAAGATAAGTGTTGCTGATATGGTGTATTCCTTTATAATTTTTTTTTTCTCCTCACTGTCAGTGATTCAGACAGGATAACACTGGGAATTGTTTCAAATGTCTTCAAAATGTGAAAAAAACAGAGTATAGCAGCCGTGCTGCTGCTGGAGTCATTAACATCAAGTTCATCAGATTTTTCCACTTCTTTGTTGCAGTGATGTGGGCTCCTCACATCTGCTTCATTTCTAGCCAGCAGTAATATTTTGGGTCCTTGTCTGTGCTATTAATATCACTTATCTTTTTCTATTTTTTAACAGCCATGAGCAAGGTTATTTAAACTATGCTTAAGAAACACAAACTCTTTTCATTTTTTTTAATAGCTGCTTGTTACTGAGATGTGTTTAAAGTCTTTTACATACCCATGGACTGCCATGGAAGTGTTTATTGTGTTCATAAGCTATGAAATCCTCTGTTCTTTTGGTGTTTGGATATATGAGCTGGGTGGAACAGTGTGTTGTTATGTTTTGTACAGACTTCGAGTTATGTGGCTCATACTGTTAAAAATCTACTCATGAAATGGTAAATTCCTTAGAGACTGAAGCCTGCTTATCGGTGTTACAGTTCATTTAAGTCTATTTCCCTCTTGCCCAGCTTCATTTAGAACTAATCATATTTTTAATGTTTGATGAAGTAGTGTGACAACAAAATGTTAGATTCAGATCAGCACAGTTGGGTGCATGAAGCTCATAGACACCACAGGCTAAGTACTGGTGTCATGGGCTGCAGCACCTTTCACTTTTCATCAGAGTTTCATGCAAATGAGCTAATTAGATTTGTATCTTTGCAGCTGAAGCTGTGTTTGCGTGTCAGGCATCTCCCTGCATTTCTGAAGGCACATTCCATGCTATGGATTATTAGCTTTATTTGTGCATTTCCCTCTCCTCCCCATGGCTTTGCTCCTTCCCTAGGATAACACAATGCAGCCACTCTGCAGTGGGATCAGACTGTGCCAGCTCGTGGGGCTGGCTCCAGGTTTAGATTTGTTTCAATCTCTGAACCTTAAAGGTGGATATGGACCTCTAATATGCAAAACAAGCCCATGTTTTGCATATTAGACTGTTTCTTACAGTCATGACAGCAAATCTGACATGTTGGTGAAAGAAGCTATCTTTTCTTGTCCTAGGAAACCTTCCTCACTTGAGTGTTGGTGAAAATGGGGGATACAAGAGACATCTGTCCTCACCTGGATTCCATAGGAGAGGTGACCAGGGATGATCTGCTGCTCAAATCCAAGGTACGGGATTGTGGCTCTCAGTCCTTTCCCTTTCAGCTATTGTGCATGGATTTGCATGTTTGCCTTTTGAGGAAAATGCTGCCTGTCTCGAGAGAGAAACTCTCCTTCCTGCACTGATGTACCCACATGTCCCATAAAATCACCCTTTGTGACCCCACCTGATCTATTTCTCACTGTCATTTTCTCGTGCTGAAATGTGTCACTAAGCTAGAGTGCTGCAATTGTGTATTTGATTGGAAGTGTGGTGTTAAGGAATGAAATACTGCGAGCTGAAGGTTGGGCTATTTCATAGAGAAGTGTCTCACTATTCAAGGACTTGGTTACTTAAAAACCAACCAGGCAAACAAACCTTCTTTTATTATGAATATACAGGGAACTTGCCAGTCCTGTGGAGCTGTGGGACCAAACCTCTGGGCTTGTCTTCAGGTAAAAATGGATTGTTTGTGTGCATGATGTGGTGGGACATGGATAGTATTTATACTGAAAAAAAGAGTGGGAAGCAAAGATGGGGTCCACAGCAGAACTATCCACTGGTTTTTGGTGGATGGCAAGGAGGAAACTCCCTAGATGAAAGGATACTGCTGTCATAATCTGATAAAATGTAACAGTTCACTCCTTGTGGGGGATTGCCCTTGCTATTCCCAGTAGGAATGAATAAAATGCCCAGTGTTGGCTGTTGGTTGGGTGCTGCCTCTGCTGGCACCTGTGGAGAGGCTGCAGGGTGGGAGTGAGGAGGAGGAAGGAAGAAGGGAGTAGTGGGCTGCAGTGAGGAGGGAAGGACTGCCACAGGACATGCAGGCAGGCAGGGGCTGTTTATTTTTGCACTGGAATCCCCAGGCATTTTGGGGCTGTTCAGATGAGCTCTCTCTTGGAGCAATGGCTTGGAACAGAGCCTTTACCTGGGTGCAAACCTGCTTTCAGATTTTCCTTCTTAAATCAAGCACTTCCAGTTTTCCGTCTTGTTCTCAGCTGGTTAGAAAACTGGCGAGATAATTCTGAAGTTGCTGCTGGGACTGGAGTTGCAGACTGTTTTCTGAAGGGTCTAACTTGATGTGCCTGTTGTGCTTTGGCTCTTTCCCATCTCTAGATTGGCTGTCCTTATGTTGGTTGTGGGGAGTCCTTTGCTGACCACAGCACACTTCATGCACAGGTGAGCTTTTCTCTGTCCCTCACATTTAAACAGAGTTGGATTTTCCCTGTTCCATGTTCTGGTTCCATGCTCCAACTCGAGCCAGCTCTCAGAGGAGATCTGTTCTTTCATTTGAATTTCCAGGCCAAGAAGCACAACCTGACGGTGAACCTGACCACGTTCCGCGTGTGGTGCTATGCCTGTGAGAAGGAGGTGTTCCTGGAGCAGCGCCTGGCAGCTCACCCACCCTCACCCCCTGCCAAGTTCCCTGAGCCGGTGGGTCTGTGCCACACAGGGCAGGGCTGAGTGCTTGGCAGGGTTTTGTTTGCCTGGTGTAAAATTAGCTGAGTGATTTCTGCCATGGTGCAGCATTTGCTGACAGGGATGCCTTCACTGAGAGTAGCTGCCTGTAGCCAGAGGACTTCTAGCCCTGATTTACAGGGTGTCCCAGCAAAAAGACTTCCAGGTGACTTAGGGGTGGAACTAGATGACCTTTAAGGTCCCTTCCAACCCAAACCATTCTATGATGCTATGATTCTATGACTTGAATATCCATTCTGACTTTATTTTTAACCTTTCCCATGGGGTGTCTGCATGTGGAAAGAACCTGTCTGTCCCATCTTTATTTCCAATGCATGGCCCATGGAAGTTTTAGCTGTCAGACCAGAAACACGATGTACTTGTGACACTGCTCCTCATTCTTGATGCTTCTTATCATGTGTACTGGAAGCAGTAATGGCACTATTTCCACTCCCTGCTGCCTTGCTGAGAAGGGTAGACAGTGCAACCTGTTCTTCCCTCTCCTTCTACTTCTCTCAAAGCTGGCTTGATTGATATGTAAGATAATATCTCTCACAGCTCATCTTTCAAAGCATGCCTCTGACTGATGCTTATTTCTGTGTCTTTAATCTAGGATTCTCCTTTGCCTGCTCACCCTCTGAAAGCTGTTCCGATTGCAGTGGCTGATGAAGGCGAGTCTGAATCAGATGATGATGATTTGAAACCAAGAGGTAACTTTGCATTGAATTGATGAAGGAGCTGGCAGGCAGCCAGCCTGTAGGACCTGCACTGAGAGGTTCCTGGGAGCAGAATGTGGAGACTGCCTAGAAAGGGCTGGATTCCCTCTCCTTGGGGAGGAATATAGAAAGCAGCACATCTGGGAAGTCATTCATCCCTCTCTTGTTTGTGCTTTAGGCCTTACTGGAATGAAAAATCTTGGGAACTCCTGCTACATGAATGCAGCACTTCAGGCTCTCTCAAACTGGTAGGCATTAGGGCTTTCACTGTTATCTTAACTGGCTTCACTAAATACCAAAAGTGCCACCTCTGATCTGATACCTTCATGAGTCTTGCAAAGAGAGATTAGCCAGGCTGGGGACAGAAGAAATTAGTGGGTTTTTAGAGCAACAGAAGTATTACAGTAGGAAATTGAGTGACCAGCCAGCTCGTGGCTTCATACAAGACTCATGTTTAGATGAATGCTTGAAGTAAAAATTCATCATTTCTGTTGCAGAAATTATTTATCCCAGAGAAAGCCATGTCCCATCTCTTTATTCTCCCCATTGATATCATTCTAACAAACCCTATCCTAAAATATTCTCTAGCCATCCTGCTGAAAAGTAATACCTCTGTACTGAGAACCGGTTCAGATCAACGCTTTTCATTTGTTTCAAGTGAAGGAGTCAAGTCTGCATCTGGAATCACTTTTCCCCTTAGTTTAAAATCAGTACCTTAAACATGCTTTTGATAAGCCCTGCATTGAAGTTCTAATAAATAAATAGAAGCAGAGGGGAAATTTGTGTGCTGAATCCTTCTCTTTTTCCATCTCTTGTAGCCCACCTCTCACACAGTTTTTCCTGGAATGTGGTGGACTGGTCCGTACGGATAAGAAACCTGCCCTGTGCAAAAGTTACCAGAAGTTGGTGGCTGAGGTTTGGCACAAGAAACGGTGCGTGGTGACCCCTGATCTAAGCTGGCCAGGCTTCAGAGGTGTGTTAGTTCTGAGGTCTGGCATCAGCAGAGAGGAAATCTGATCCTCAGGGACAAGTCTGTTGTCTAAGGCAGTCATTTGACACCCTGTGTGGATGGGGATGTGAGGATTCCTTGGATCCTGGAGATCCCATGTCCTGCTGCTGGTGATAAAATGGGCACTTTAATGTCAGTGAAAAGAATGAATTCTTAATATTGCAACTTTTAAAAGGAAGAGGTTTTTTAAAATATAGCTCTTCTGTTGGCAATGAAAAAAAAATGATGGAGTATGGGAATACTTGGGGCTATCTCCAAGTATTTTGCATGGACTTCAGTGACCAGCACTTAATTGCACTGCTTTTGATTAGCAGAGGAATTGATGATTTGGATGGAAAAAGTGATTCAGAGATTTTTACCGAATAGAGTGAAAAATGCAGGTGATATTTTGGGAAATGTTTGCTATTGGTTCAAATTCTAGACCAGTTCAAAGGACAGTGCAAAATTATGCAGCTGTGTTTAAATCTGAAGATGTCTGCTTTGTCCAGTCAATTAAAAAACATCAGATGGGAATTTAAATAGCATTGCATGTTTGCCTCAAGTTCATTGTTAACAAGGGATAAATAAGATCCAGAGCAAGGTGGACTGTGTCTTTGTGGAGGAGGAGGCTGTAGACTTTGAAGCAATGTTATGTCATTTTCATATTGGCTGGATTTACCTCATTTCCTGGGATTCAGCCCACCCAGATTTTGAGACAGACATGGTGCTGGATATCAAACCAAGTAGCTAATTGCCACACCCTGCTCTGGAAAGAATCACTTTCCACATTCAGAGCGTGGACAGAGCTGTAAGTGAAATGTGTTTTGGGGAAGGGTCTCTCTGGAAGGACAGACTGAAATGACTGTGAGGTGTTCTCTGTCTCTTGGTGTGTTTATGCCATCCAGCTCATGCAGAAATCTCTGCCCAGGCTTTGCAGGTGCATAATTATCTTTTGTCCTCTTTCACTACTCACCACACCCTCTGTTATAGTATGTTAAACAAGCTGGCTCCAGGCCTGATAAGCAAACTGACTTTTTCTTTTTTCTTTTTCCATATCTACACAGCCCGAGTTATGTTGTTCCAAGCAGTCTATCCCATGGAATTAAGCTCGTCAATCCCATGTTCCGAGGCTATGCACAGCAGGTGGGGCCTGGAAAAAGCCATGCCATTATTCCAAAGATGGTGGGAATTTAATTCCTGCAGTGGTGGTGCTTGTGTGCAGAAGGAAGAGCTTGAGCTTGGGGGTCATGGCCTTTTTGTGTTAATATCAGTGATCTGATACAGCACCTGGGTGGGATTTGGGAGACCTGGGTTCTTTCCCAGGCTTGTCTCTCACTTGCTGGTACCAAATAAGTTCATTTTCTTGTGTCAGCTTGCTTACCTCTGAAATTATAATGGTCAAATCCTTTACAAACATCTTTGAGATGTATTGATATCTGCTCTATAAGTGTTTGGTATTACTTATTCATGTCAGAGTTGAGAAACCTGGATAAATCTGCACTAAAAAGTCAAAGATACAAATGTTCTATATTCTTTTTATGGGGAATTACAGCAAACTAAGTCTTATTTAAAGGTAGTATCTTTTTTTTCCTTTGAAGTCTTTATCAGCCATTGCTCTTCTGTTTGTTCTTTATAATAAAATGTAAACAACAAACTATGATTGAAGAATTTACTAGAGAAGTGACAGTACATCAAAACTGTGATAGTGACAAGAAATCAAAATAGAATAAAAATAATGATTGATGAAAGAGCTTCTATATTTGTCTTTGATGTGAAATACGTTGGATTGGAAAACTCTGATCTGAAGAGATAAATTTGAAAGGTAGGCAGAGCAGGCTAAAAGCCAAACTTCATAAAACAACTGAAACGTCGTAATTAACTTTCTGGAGTTGTCAAAATACCAGGTTGCTTTCCAGCAGCTCCTTTGAAGCCAACATATCAGCTCTTTTACCATCTATTATGAATGTAGGAGCTTGCACCTAGACTGTATAGCCTTGGGTTTCTGGTTCCATTCCCTGTTTATTAAAAGATTTTAATCTGCCCTCTCTAAGAGATGGCTTGCCACGAGCAGAAGTCAGTGTTCATAAAATGGGTAGGAGTGTGTTCTCCAGGCCTGCTGCTTTCATCAGGTTTCTCCTTGCTTCTTCCCTATTATCTCTGGCAAACCCCTGATAAATGCACTCTGGCTACAGCTGCTCTCTGGCTTTTCAATGTCTTTCAGCTGAAGATACTCAGATAAGAAAATTGGGCCTTTAATTATTTAGGAGGTGAAGCATTTCTGTAGCAGACAGGTCCTTTGGTGCACGGCCCTGCTTCAGCTGGGTCTGAGTGCTGCAGAGCTGGCTCACCTTTGCGGGCATTGTTGGAATAGGCTGTGAATGGAGCCATCTTCTCTTTGCCCCTGTCATTTGCCCCTTTTCTGGCTGGATACTGACATGGCATCTTGGTTTTCAGGATACCCAGGAGTTCCTGCGCTGCCTGATGGATCAGCTCCACGAAGAACTGAAGGAACCTGTTGTTGCAGAGACAAGGGATTTGGACACCAGTGACCAGGAGGACAAGCGGGAGGGTGACCGGAGCCCTTCGGAGGATGAGTTCCTCTCCTGTGACTCCAGCAGTGACAGGGGTGAAGGAGAGGGCCAGAGCAGGACCTCAGGGAGCCTGGGCAGCAGCTCCCTGGCAGAGACAGAGCTGCTGATCCAGGATGAAGCAGGGAGAGGGATCTCAGAGAAAGAGAGGATGAAGGACAGAAAGTTCTCCTGCGGCCATCGGCGCAGCAACTCGGAGCAGGTGGATGAGGATGCAGATGTTGACACTACAATGATGGCAGTTGATGGCAGAGCCTCACGTGAGATGCTGCCAGCTCCCTGTCCTGCTAGCCCATGTAGGACACCAGGTATACCCTTCTTCCAGTCGGGATATTTCCAGGAAGATGTTTTGTTATCTTCCACAGGCACTGTGGTGTAGTGCAGTGGCAAACATGTAACATGACTGTTACTTCTCTGGGTTTCAAAAGATTTTGAATCCAAGGTTTTCCTCAGTCCCTGCCTTCGTGCACAATCACTTCTGTAAGAAAATGTACTCAGTGAGCCAGAGAGGTGCTTAGCCAGGCTGTGAGCTGAGTAAAGGCACAGCAGTGAGAGCTGCCTCTGCCAAGCCTGCAAACACTGTATTAATGCCTTTTAAGAGAAAAGGTTTGGTGTGTGTACATTGCTTTATTTGATACACTGTCCTGGGGAAATTCTAGCTGTGGAAAAAGCATGGCAGAAGGTGTTTGCTAATGTTGGACTGTGGGCTTTGGGGAGAGAAAGGGAGAGGCACAGTTTGTGCATTTCTGTGTCTCGGGGAAAAGAAAAGAGCAGCAGTGTGGAGTCACCTCAAGCTGAACATATCCGATCTTTCAATGCTCCTTTATGTAAGAGACTTACTTTGCCAGCTGGCACTGAAGGCAGCAATTCTGTTTGTGTGGATTAGGGCTACAGGAGCAAGCTGCAAAAACTAATTAGTCAGAAGTGTGAAGAAATGGCAGGTTGTTTTTTGGGGTTTTTTGCATGTAATTTTTAGCTGTTGGGTACAGCTCCATATGCACTCCCAGCCATGACTGAGGGAGCTGTGTCTGCCAGCCTGTGCAAGAAGGACACTTAGTGGACACTGAACTGTGCCTTTGGGAAAGATTCTGGGCTGGAACACAGAGCTGGGCTGACACTGATGGCAGTGGGGTTGCTTTTACTAACTGGAGTTTTCACCAGTGCCCTTTTCCCTCCCCATTTTCCCAAACAGAGCCTGACAATGACGCCTACGTGCGCTGCTCCTCGCGCCCTTGCAGTCCAGTCCATCATGAAATGCACTCCAAGCTCTCCAGCAGTCCTCCCCGCTCCAGTCCTGCCAGGCTTGGACCTTCCTACATCCTCAAGAAAGGTAGTGCAAAGAGGGCTTGCTAGGAGGCAAAGGGGGGAGCATGTAGAGGAGGGGTGAAAAGGAATCCATCGTGATTCTTGATTAACAGCTGCAGGAAGTGCTGGTTCCCCTGGACATCAGTGTGTTCTAAAATAGTATTTGGCAGAGACTAAAGTAAAGCTGCAGATAAAGTCAAGCTCTGGGCACAGCAATGTTCTAGTGTGCTCTTATACTGGAGCCTGAAATAATCCATGTGTGTCTGTGTGCTGTGTTTGTTAATAAAATGGCTCTGAAGTCCCAGGCACAAGCTCTGTCCCTTTAGGGGAGTGTGGAGATACATAAACATTTGTCTGCCAGACTTGAATTTCATGGCATGTGGGCCAGAGAACTGTAAGATGCTGTTACTGACAGAGCTTCCTGCCTCTTGGACATCTTGGGCTCACAGGAATGGAATTAGGGCTGCAGATGTCCCTGCAGTGCTGGGAACACTGTCAGGCTGCAGAGTGGAGCCTGGCTTGTGTTGTTACCAAACTGGTCCCTTCATCCCAGAGCAAATTGCAAATCAAAATCCCTCAACACTGCAAACACAAAGGCTTGTGCTTGTACCACTGTCCCTCCAGCTGCTCCATGAGGACATTCTTTCTTCAGCCCCTTGGCTGAGGTCAGCACAGCCGCAGATGTTCTGGCTGCGTGAAAAGCACTCTGTCTCCCTGCACGTGTGTGTGGGGACAGGGTTTGTTGTTAAACAAAACTTTACATTTGGCCAGTCCCTGCTGTAGAGAGTCCTTTCCAGTGCAAGACACTTGGGGAGCACGTGGTAAATGTCAGAGGGGAAAAAAAAGGACAAAGTACACAGAGTCAGGTGAGGGAGAGAGGAAGTGAAGTGCAAAGCTTGGAGCAAAATGTCACAAGACCTCAGAAAACCAGGGACGGTCTGTGGCAGGCTTCTAAACATGGAAAAGGATGGAGATGAGTTCCCAGAATGACAATTTCTTCCCCTGAGAGCTGGCTGGTTTTGGTTCAGTTGTCTGCCTCCCCCTTGTAGCACACACAGCAGCAGAGTCCTCTGTGTCCCTTCACAACTTGCCTCACCATGTCCCTGGAATGGGGTCTGAACACCAGGACAATGTTTGTCCCATGTTGTTGTGTGGCTGTGTGACTCTGTGGAGATGTGAGACTGAGAGAGCCATTCCTTGTTTTCCAGCCCAGATGCAGGCTTCTGGGAAAAAGAAGAAAGAGCTCCGTTACCGCAGTGTGATTTCTGATATCTTCGACGGCTCCATCCTCAGCCTGGTGCAGTGCCTCACCTGTGACAGAGTGAGTGTCCTGAGCCCTCCCAGTCACCCAGCACAGCCTTGTGCTTGTAGATCTCTTCCTATGGAGTGCTGCTGCTCCTTCCAAACCCTGTGGGATGTAGCACCTGCTAAAATGGTGATAGGTGATGGCAGGGGAAGTGTGAGAACCTGCCATGCCAAGGAGATGTGTTTCTCTGTTTGCTGATCTGTGTTACTGAGTTGACCCAGCAGTATCACATTCACATTAGAAAACTGAGTCCAGTGCTACAAAACCCATGACAGAAGTCAGTGCTGACAGCAGGGAAGAATGATTAGCCACAGGGAGTTGCTCCTGCTGCCAGCTCAGGTTTCTAACCTAGACAAAATCCAAGCAGTGATAAAAGGTGATGAAGGTCAGGTCTCAGATCCATTACACACACAGGAAACCCAGACCTCTTCCTCTTGGATATTTCCAGGTTTCTACAACAGTGGAGACGTTCCAGGACCTGTCACTCCCAATCCCAGGGAAGGAGGACTTGGCCAAGCTGCACTCTGCCATCTACCAAAATGTGCCAGCTAAGACAGGGGCGTGTGGGGACAACTATGCCTCGCAGGGCTGGATTGCTTTCATCATGGAGTATATCCGGAGGTGTGTTCCCTATGCAGGATCTCTGGGTCCCTTTTCTGTGATCTGTCCTGCAGTGCTGGAAGGCAGCTATCCATAACCAGTGGTGTGAATGTCAATTGGAGCCATTCCTTGGAGGACAGTATGTGGTACTTCACAGGGCTTTGGGCTTTTTCCTGTGAACCAGTTGTTCCTCTAGCTGCTCCTCTAGTTCTGTTACACACCTTGGGAGCTCTTTTGCAGCTGATCACCCCTCACTGCTGCCTTTAGCTCAGACTTGCCCTCCAGGGCAAATGAATTCCTGGTGTAGTTTTCTAAATAATTTCCAGTTTGAGAAGTCATGGTAGGAACATCAGCTGAGAGCAGTTGTGCTTTTCCTGCCCTTTTGGAATGTGGGATGAGCTTAGGACCTGCAGCAAGAAGGAAATTCATCATCCATTTGGGGTTTTGTGTGCCAAAGCATTCAGCTATTTTATTTTTAACTCTTAATTCCTTCTCCTCTGCAGATTTGTGGTGTCCTGTATCCCTAGCTGGTTTTGGGGTCCTGTGGTGACACTGGAGGATTGCCTTGCTGCCTTTTTTGCAGCAGACGAGTTGAAGGGTGAGGTTTTTTTTTGTGGGGTCTGAAAGCATGGAAGAGCATTTCATTTGCGTTTTGAAGGCAGATTAAATCTCCTAGAAATCCTGCCTAGGTGTGTCACTGGAGACTGGCAGTGCCAAAAATTGGCAGCTCAGCATCTCTGAGCAGGAGGGAACTTCTCTACCTGCTCAGGGGTGGGAAATGTGGGTGAGAGTGTCCTCAGTGAGGAGCAGACAGAGCTGTTGGTTAGTTGAGTGCTGTGTCTCCTCGTTTTCTTCACTTTCTCCTCCTTCAGCTCTGGAGGACTCACACCATTTGCTGTTCAGGTGTGGTGGTGGATACTTGAATATGTTCCTGCTAATTGACTGCCTCCCCTTCTTGCCTACACTTATTGAGAGGAGTTTTGATCTCTTCTCATCCTGGCCTGCCCAAAAGGCTTTTAATATGCTTTCTCTGCACTGTCTGGAAATGTAGCTGTGTCAGCCTTGTATACTCTGAGCAGCTGCATAATGGCTCTCTTCTCTCTCTGCAGGGGACAACATGTACAGCTGTGAACGGTGTAAGAAGTAAGTTGGCATTATCTGTATTGTGTTTTATGTCTGGAGTTTTATCTGGAACTTTATTTCTCTGTACTGCTGTCAGACATTTTGCTGTGCCCTCTGCCTGGACAATTCTGCTGGAATTCAGGATTTGTCTTGGATTCCAAAGAGAGCAAGATCCAGCCATGCCTTTGCTGTAAAGTGTCCTCATAGCTCATTTCTTTTCCTCCCTCAGGCTGAGGAATGGAGTGAAGTACTGCAAAGTCCTCCGGCTCCCAGAGGTGGGTAAAAGCACCTTGTTTCCTAATTGTCTTTTAGCAGCCACTGAGGAGGTGGGGAGGCCAGAGGTATAAAACCAGCAAGTCTTTTGGTGGCAAAGTCCTGTATCTAGACCAGAAGAGACTTTCCCATTCTAAGCTGACAAACCAGCAGAATTCATGAGAAACAGGCAAAGAGCTCCTGCAAAGATCAGACACACAGACATGTGCTTTGCTCCCAGAGCCCTCACAGCAAAACTGCCCTTTGGTGTCCTCTGTCCTTCCTCCTTTAGATCCTTTGCATCCACTTGAAACGGTTCCGGCACGAGGTGATGTATTCCTTCAAGATCAACAGCCATGTCTCCTTCCCCTTGGAAGGGCTGGACCTGCGGCCTTTCCTCGCCAAGGAGTGTGTGTCCCAGATCACCACCTACGACCTCCTGTCAGTCATCTGTCACCACGGCACTGCTGGCAGTGAGTCCTTCCCTGGGAGAGGAGCAGGAATGGGAGGAGTGGGAGTGAGGCAGGAGTGTGGTCAGGGGTAGCCACCACCTCTACTGGGCTGAAGGGCAGTGCAAGGCCCCCTCCATTCCCTGCCCTTTGAAAAGTGAACTGAGCACCTTCTGACAGATTCCCTGCAGCTCTTTCAGCCTCCCCACGGGCTTGGCTCAAACCCTTTCCCAATGTTCAGTCTTGCTGAGAGGCTCTTCCAAGGAAGGCAAATCAGGGTGACAGTGCCAGGCTCTGCTGCTCCAGCAAAGCTTGCCTGAACAGGAATTACCCTTTTTTTTTGTCTCTCTCTCTGCTCTGTGCCAGCAGCTAATCCTGTTTGTGCTGCTGACATTACCCCAGGCCTGCCTTCTGTCTGCACTGCGGATCCCAGCAGTGCTGTGCTTTCTGTTCCAGGTGGCCACTACATTGCCTACTGCCAGAACGTGATCAATGGCCAGTGGTACGAGTTTGATGACCAGTATGTCACTGAGGTCCACGAGACTGTGGTGCAGAATGCAGAAGCCTATGTGCTGTTCTACAGGTGAGCTGTGCCCTCAGCCCTTCCTGGGTACAGAACACCTGGAAATGCATTTCACAAATGGAGTTTTCCTTTCCCTGCTCCAGGAAAAACACTGAGGAAGCTGTGCGAGAGCGCCAGAAGGTTGTGTCCCTGGCCAGCATGAAAGAGCACAGTTTGCTGCAGTTCTACATCTCTCGAGAGTGGCTCAATAAATTCAACACCTTTGCAGAGCCTGGGCCCATCACCAACCACACCTTTCTGTGCTCCCATGGAGGTAAGGCTGCTGGGCCTGGGAGCAGCACCTTTATGCTTCCTGATGCATTAACAATGTGGGAAAAAGCTGCAGTGTGACCCTCTTTGGCAGAAACTCCAGCCTGCTCAGTGAGGGATGAGACAATTACCCATTGTGCTGCTGGTTGGAGGCCTGGGGGGGATGTGTAGTGCTGGGAAACAGCAGTTTTCAGTTCTCTGTGTTTAAAAACAAACCTGTAGAAAGCAGATAGGGCAGGGTTTATCAGTGCTACCCTGTCAGCAGGGCTGGCCCTTGGGGTTTGTTTGGAGAAGGGAGCACGTGCTGCAGAAGGGAGCTGATACCACATCTGACTCTGCTTCATCAGCCATGCTGGGGAGCACTCAGTGTTTGTAAATGTCTCTTCTAAATTGGAAATGAAGCAGTTGATTAGAAATTGAGGCCGTGGATTGAGAAACTTCCATGGTTAATGAACTCATGACTGTCTTCCATTAGCAAAGGAAGCAGATTCTGCAATCAGAGTTCTCAGAGAGGAAAGTTTGCCTTTTATTTGTGTCTATTGTACACAGCAGTAATGAGTTCCCTGATTAACTCTTCCACTTGCCTTTCTTCCACAGGGATCCCTCCTAATAAATACCATTACATCGATGACCTGGTTGTGATTCTGCCCCAAAATGTCTGGGAATACCTCTACAACAGGTAAATATGGTCATTCCATTCTTTCTCCCAGTATTTGGTTGTCTCCTGATCTAAGCCAGGATGAGCTGTATCAGTGCCTGTCCCAGAGTGTGGCTGAGCAAAGGCAGCTCTGTTCCCTCAGCTGCAGATGCACCTCCCTCACCAGTGTCTGGAGCAGTATAAAAATCCCTGTCTGTAGGATGCAGGGCTGGGAAGCATTTCCACTCTGCTGCAGCTCTCCATTCCCTCCTTCTCCCTGTGGCCAGGTTTGGGGGTGGCCCTGCAGTGAACCATCTGTATGTGTGCTCCATTTGCCAAGTGGAGATCGAAGCTCTCGCCAAGCGCAGGAGGATCGAAATCGACACCTTCATCAAGGTTGGCATGGGAAGCATCTGGAAGCAAGGCAAAGGGTAGGGGTGGGAATGGAGACCTGGAAAACTCCTGGCTGTTTTCCAGAACATGATCTACAGGAGACTGGCCTGGGGGTTCCCCAGTGCAGAGGAGCAGCTGGGGCATGAGATTCCAAAGCGCATCTGTGCAGACAGAAAGTGTGAAACCATCCTTGTCTTGTGCCTGCTCTGGTGAGCAGGAATGGGGTGTGAGGAGGGAATTACATGAGGTTCTTGTGGAGAATGGCAAGGCTGCCTTACAGTTAATGGAAGGGGCCCCCTGAGACCTCAGGAGTGACTAAGTTCTTCCTGTGTCTCTGTTCCCTGCTCTCCCAGCTGAACAAGGCTTTCCAGGCAGAGGAGTCTCCGAGTGTCATCTACTGTATCAGCATGCAGTGGTTCCGGGAGTGGGAAGCCTTTGTCAAGGGCAAGGATAACGGTAAGGATCAGACCCTGGGGGTCTGTCAGGGGGGAAAGGGGGAATGGAAATGAGTCAATTTGCTGAGTCCTGGCTGAGCACTGCCCCTGGCTAGGGTGACAAAGCTGGGCAGGGTTCAGGCACTAGCCACTGGAGCTGCCTGCAGGGTCCCTAGAGCACGGCAGAAATGACAAAGAGAAGTTAGGAAAGCAGCTGAATCTGGGGGCAGTAAGGAAATCATCAGATGTTTTTTGACATGTTTGTTCTTCTACAGAGCCCCCTGGACCAATTGACAACACCAAGATTGCCCTCACGAAACCAGGTGGCCATGTGCAAGTCAAGCAGGGTAAGGCTGATGCTTGCTGCCTGTAGTGTTCCTAAAAGGTGAAGGAGGCTGACTGTTCCACTGGATCTGGCTGTCCACAGTAAAGTGATCACAGAGCAAGATGGTGTTGCAGAGGATGACAATTCTCTGCTCAACAGTCTGTCCTGAGCGAGCCAGTTCTCCAGTGGCAGCTCCTGCATGTCCAGTTTGCTGCTCTGACTGGTTCCTGCAGTCCCCCAGCTCCTGCCTTGCTGTTCCCCAGGCCCCTTCCACCATTCCCCTTTGTGCTGGAGCTTTGATCTCGTGTTGCTCTTGATGTGGTTTTCACTCAGCATCTGTTGTGGTCCAGCTTCCAAAGTTAAAACAGCCTCATGTTGTGCCTGGTGAGGTTTAGACTGGATGTTAGTAAAATTTCTGTATGGAAAGGGCTGTTAAGGCTTGGAACAGGCTGCTCAGGGCAGTGGTGGAGTTGCCATCCCTGGAGGGATTTAAAAGATGTGTAGATGTGGCACTTGGGGACATGGATTAGTGGAGGACACATTGGTGCTTCCAGCAGGAGGTGGCACTGCAGTGGACTTTGATGGAGGACCACTGGTGTCTCCTCCTCCTGGAATGGGCCTGTGAGGGGAGGTGTTCAGGGAGGAAATCCAGGGGTTGTGGTGCCCTGACCTTGCCCTGCTGGTGCATCCTGTTCCTGTTGTCCCTTGCAGGTGCTGACTACGGGCAGATCTCCGAGGAGACGTGGGTTTATTTAAGCACCCTGTATGGAGGAGGCCCTGAGATTGCCATCAGACAGAACGTGGCCCAGGTGCAGGAGCTGGAAAGCCTCCACGGGGAGCAGAAGATTGAAGCAGAGACACGAGCAGTGTGATCGGTGTGGATGGGGCAGGGCAGGGACGGCACAGGTACCTCTGTGGGAGGATGGGAGGCTGGGAATGCTGAGGGGTCAAACCTCCTCCGTGCTCTGGGACTCAAGGTGTGTGCAGCTCCCCCAGCACTCTCGGGGCAGGCAGGCTTCCTCCTCCTCCTTTCATGTGGCTCTGAGCATGGGGTGGTGCTGGGAGAGACTGGGAGAAAGCTCTGCACCTCACCTCTGGCTGAAGCCATGGTTTGAGGCTGCAGCCACAGTCACAGGGTTGTCCTGACCTGAGCCCTCTCCCCTTCCTTTGCTTACACCAAACCAGCACTCCCAGCTTGGCCCCAGTGCACTGAGCTCTGCTCCTTTGCAGGTTTTGCTTTTGGCACTTTTTTTTAAACTCAAATGTGTAAAGAGAATGAGGCATTATTTATGTTTCCAGCAGGCAGTGTTGCAACCAGAGAAACTTGTTTTTGAGGCTGTGTAAAGCCATGAGGTCTCCCCGTGGTTTTGTGCTGGTGGTGCACAGCTGTCACAACTTCCTAGTTTTGCTCTTTATCAAATATTGCAAATTCAGTTGCAATCAACTAAGAAATTTGGAAATAAGCTGTTCCTTTCTCCTCTCACTCCCCAACCCACACCTTCATGGTCCTGCAGAATTTTATTTTCTCCTTGTGTCTGATCTCCTGTGTTCAGCACATTTTTGGACAACAAAGCTGGAAGGTGAGTCCTCCTTCCCAAAGCCCTGCCATGAGCCTGTGTGTGTCTCCCCATAGCTGATGAGAAGCAGAGGGGGTGAAGGCTGTGCAGGGGGCCTGGCTGAGCAGGGCCCAGGCTGGTCAAGCAGCTTTTTAGGAACAAGCTGCTTTCTGCAGACAAGCCCCCAGCTCTGTGCTGAAGTCATTCCAGATGTCCTTTGTGCATACAGTGGCTCATTTAGTGAATTTGCTCCCTGATCTAGTGCCACCACTGCAGCCAAGGAGCAGCTGATGGAGGCAGCAGAGACAGGAATGAAGGCAAAAAAGGCCAAACTCCACCTTTCTTAGCAGTGCTATTCTTAAAATGTGTTTTGTTCATCTTGCAGAAAGGCAAGAGTTTAATCTTTGCAAGCCTTTGAGTGCAGTTTAATGGAGGCAGAGGAGCCTGCCAGGGCCTGAGGAACCAAACTGGGTTCATGGTGTGGATGATGCCACAGCATCAAGTCTGGCACAACTCAGGAGCTCCTGTGAAAATGGGGAGGGGGAGGGAGGGAAAGGCTGCTCCTTGACTTAGAGATAGAACAGGATAGGACAGGAGAATTTTGAGAAGAAAAATGTGGCTTTCATGCTTTTTTTCTTTTTTTTTTTTTGACCAAGTGTTTGTTGCAAAAAGCAACTTCTTTAAAAATGGTCCATAATTGATTCAGCATGTTAATTTTACAATCCAGTTCATGGGATGCTTGTTTGGACCCAGCCAGGCCCTAGGGGAGGTCAGAAAATGAGCCACTGTTGGGTTTCTCATTGTTCCAAGCTGTCTTTGTTCCCCACTGCAGCAGCCCTGGGATCTGCTGCAGAGCCTGCAGGGCTGCATGTCCATGTTGTCTGTGTCCAGAGGGTGCTGTACAGATTATAATGACACTCCTGTGCTTCAGTGTTAGACCTTGTGCTGAAAGTGGTACAATAAATACATGTGCATTCAACAAGGCCTGCCTTGCCTGCTGAGAGGGGCTGACAGCTCCAGGGAGGGGGGTGGTGAAGGAAGAAAAATAAAAAAGTAATAAATATAAAATAAAATCCAAACTGCCTTCTGGGCAGCAATGAGAGGAGCCTGAGGCCACTGAACCATCCTGTGCCCATTCAGAGGACATCTGCCCCTTCAGTCTCTGCTCACAGACCTCCCTTTACCTTTCATTTACCCCATTTCACCTGAGTGTGCTTCAGAAAGCCCTGGGGGTCTGGATGTGCTACTCACTGACCCTATTACTATCCTGGAAGTAACTTGCAAGGGAAGGAGCTGGAAGTTTCATTGAGCTGTTCCAGGATTCTACACGAGTTTCCTGTCATTGCGTCGTGGCCAAAATGTCCCTGCTGGTCGCATTGCCCTCCCTTGGTAACACACGTCAGCAGCCTGTTCCCCAGGGAACACCAGGCTCTTGGCACTGGGAATTAACAGTTTCTAAAGAGCCTGAGGGGCTGGAGCAGCAGGGATACGCTGCCCAAGGGGTGAGTGACACAGCCTCAGCTGGAGCCTGAAATGGCTGAAGAAGCAGAGCTGTAAAGAACATGCAGTTAGTTCTTGAGCAGATGGAGTCAACTGTCCAAGCTTGGATCTCCCCTTCTTTTATCAGGTCCCCTTGCTAGTTGCACAAAAGAGCTGAAAAAGAACTGTTCATGCATTGGACTGATAGAGCAAATCTCAGATTATTTGCTCCCTCCCCTCAGTCCTCCAGGAGTGCCAGGAATTCAGTTCCTGTGTGCTGCTCCTCTTCCCAAGAGCAGAGCGATCACTGGGCTGCTGAGACAAAAACACCCCTTACAAAATCCTCATCTCCTTTCTTCTCCCTTTTTGCTCAGCTCTCCACCCCCCAGCCCTCCCTCACCCCTTCAGTTGTGCTGTTGCTATTTAAAGTCAGCAGTGCTGATTCTGTGAAAGACAAATCCAAGTCAGAGCCAGAGGGACACCTCCTCCTATTCACTGTTGCCCAAAACCAAAGACCAGCAGCCTCTCACAAACAGCCCTGATCTGTCCAGAACTGACAGGGATGTTAATTAGTGCTGGCAAAGAACAACTGAAATCCTGTTGAAGAAACGTAGCAGCTTGACTGTATTAAAAATAATCTCTAGGTTGTTTCTCAGATAAAAGGACCACCAGGTGTCACCTGCTGAGCAGGACAACTGCAAATCCTCCTGGCTCCTGCATGGGCTCTTTCCAGTGACCTGGACCAGGGGGTGATGGAGAAGCTGGCCAGGAGCTGGGGGGCTTTTCTCTCAGCTAGACACACTATTCACAGCCCTGCACACCAAAATGGAATTGTACCTCAGCCAGAGGTACAGAAACGTGCCTGGTTTTTGGATTATTTGGTGAAGGGAAGCACTGCTGTGTTGGACACACCTGCACATCCACACATCCCTGCCCAAACCCATTCCTTAGCAGGCTTGCAACAGCAATCAGATCAAAACATCTGCCAAGACTTCCAGCTAAACCAGAGCATTCATGGCATTCCATGGTACAACGCTTTCCTAAAATGAAGTCTTTTCCTCAAGTTTCCAGTACTCATAGGCTCCTACTGAAGGGCACCTGCTCTTTCCAACGCCAACTCCAGCCACAAAACCCCATGTTTTCTTTCTCCTCACATGACCAAATTAAAAAAATTAAAAAAAAAAAAAAAAATCAACCCAACCACTTCATTCTCTCTTCAGTGCCAGCTGGAAAGGTAAAAGGTTGATAAAACCAAATATCAAGGTGACCTAATGGGACCTGGCTCTGTGAGACTGTCAGAGGTACAGAGTCAAATTATTACACCTGAAAATTCCAGTGAGAAATAATATGACATAAAAACCAAAACAAAAAAAAAAAAGTAAAAATGGGTCATTACTTATCTGAAGAGAGAGCTGGGGACAGCATCACACTGGAATGGGCTGATCCACTTGTTCCTTGTAAATTTTACAGCTGGAAGCAAAACCCAAATCCATCCCATAATTAGGAAGAATAATGAGGAATAAGAGTTCAGCTCAGGGGGGAGGTATTTAATCTGAATTTCTCTGGCTGAAGCAGCAGCTCCTGGAGAACAATGGCTGCACCTCAACAGCCCCAAGAGCCCCAGCAAAGAGGCACCAACTTTTCTGTTGGGAAAGAAAAGCAACAAACCCATTTTTCTTCTTGCCTGGCTGATCAAAAGGGTCCAGTGAAACTGCATTTCTGGAATTAAATGTTTATTTAAATATGCAGATGACTTTGTTTCATTGCTACAAGGTCAATATTTGCTTTCAAAATGGAAGCACTTTATTTGGTTGAATTCTGTCTCCAGAAATGAATGGGCAACACCAGAACCTTTTACATTGGCAATGAAATCACAACACTGAGATGCCACCGAGATCTCGAGATCAGTGCTCAAACACACATACACACACATATACAAATAAAAAAGTGCTCGACATCATCATGTTAAAATAGAGTTTGGCTTCTTTTAGGTCTTCTGACATTTCAGGCAGGAAAACAAAAAAAAACCCCAAAGAACAATATGCATCAAACTAAATGAACTTCTGAAAAATACTCAGCATTAAACACAACTTTGAGTATCAGTAAATATGATTCTTCTCTATTTACAGGTTTTAAGAAAGGGCATTAGAGACTTTTGCTGGGGATCATGAAATTTCATAAGGATGTACAGTCCACGCTGCTGGGCAAGATTAGTAAATCCAAGCAGAGTTTTTATAAACTAGTCACATATTTAGTTCTTCAGCATTTGCCAAAGGTAAATTCTACAAAAATTATTCATTACCCTGAATAACAGCAGTGGAATAAATGTGTACAGACTATGAGATATGACTGTCACTATTTCTTAAATAAGTTTTAAGATCCAGGCTTTTGGGAACTACTTGCCAAGTTTATAAAAACTCCATACATGGTCTTTTATTAAAACTTCAGGAATCAGTCAGTCAGCTAAAGCTAATGCTCCTTCTACAGCACAATTTAGCAACACAGACATTGCAATTGTTCCAATGTTCCACAGAGGCTGACAATAATATACTGTCCACCCAGATTAAATATAGAAAAGCAAACTTTGATCTAATTTTTACATAGATGGCACAACAATAGGTGAAAATGGATTCTTAGCTGCTGATTCAACAGTGCATGGGACATGAGAATAAAAATACTGCAGCTAAAAATATTTTCAGGGTATTTTTGCACACCTGTTAATTGTTCAACCCTTTAGATCCCCTGGCAGGTGGATGCCACAAAACCACAGGTAACAACCATGGGGATGCAATTCTGCTCCTGATCTGAACAGCTCAGTGACCACAGCAGCAGCAGTGATAAGGTGGTGATTTGATGGATTCTGACCCTCCAGTGCTGCAGCACAGCAGCCCCAGCATTGGTGTTGCCTGTGCTCAGCACATTTGGGTTGGGTTTAAATCACAAACCTTCTGCTGGTTGATGCTGGCAACTCTGAAGCACCATCACACAACAGCTACAGGATAAACTGTAGCACCAAGGGACTTTGTAAAAATAAAAGTTGGCATCTTGAATGGAAAGAAAGGGACAGAGTTATGAACACAACACGCAACCCAGCTCAAAAATCACTTAATCCCCCATGGAGATGGCCCAGACCATCCCCAACAGGGAGAGTCTGAGATTCTGGGATGTGTTTTGATGTGCTGACCCTGCAGGATAGCCCAGCAGGCAGCAAAGCAACACTCACCTGCCTGCAAACAAACCCTGAGAGGTTCCATTGTGGGGTCACTGCCCATAGTGGCTTCCATGTAAAATTTCTCAGATTGTGGGGATTGTACAGAATATGCTGGAGTTGGATTAGAGGCAGATTCCCCCAGACGAGGTGTTGATCCATGAATAAATTTGGCCCTCAGGAGCTATTTAGTGGCAACTGACTCTTGCAGGGCTCAAACATGTCCATGACTGTAAAACCCAAGCAATGGTAGCAATTCAGGGGAAACCAAGTTAGAATATAGAAGTTTAGAGAGGAATTGACCATTTGTTATGCAGTTGAGGTCCAGATCACGTGATATTTGGAGATATTGTAGCTCTCTGACCACTGCATGACATGATAAAGTGCAGAATCACTTATCATCCTACTTCTGCTTCAAACCAAACCATGTGAGAACAGGGGGGTCACAAGTCCTGTCTGGCTGCCAGGTCCAGGTCCAGTCCACGACAAGATGGGAGAAGGAAACAGTGTGGTTTCTTTTTTTTTTTCTTTCCTCTTTTATTTATCTAAAAAAACTCCATTATTCCAACATGAACTGATGAGAACGCACAGGAGGTCATGCAAAAAAAGAGAAGGCAGGTCTGAAATGCTGGAAAACAAACCAACCAAAAGAAAACTGCAAAGAGATTAAACCACGAGCCACAAAATAACGTGACCCTGAGGAAGGTGGGCGCAGGCAAGGCAACAGGGCGAGCATGCAGGCTGAAACGAGAGCCAAACGGGGCCTGTGAGCAGCAACAAGGGCTGCCAACCAAAATGCCACTGTCTGTGTCTGTGTGTGTCTGTGTGTGTGTGAGGAACAGCAGGGACACAGGAGGGGGCAGACAGAACAAGCAGGAAAACAAGTACATACGTGAGCTTGAAGGGTTTCAGGAAACAGCAAGGTCAGAGGGATTTAATACTTGGAATGGGCATCAGCCTGGATTTGAAAAAAGAGAAATAAAGGCTGACAAGTATTAGTGACCTTTTGGAGAAGGCAGAATATTGAATAATGCATGTGGATCAGATTTAATATTGACGAATGGAGAGCCCAGTCCAGCTGCTGTAACACTGTTCCCAGGGGAGGTTTTTCACCTCCTCTCCACGCTCTCTGGGGAGAGAACTGCAGGTTTTGCACTAAAGGCACCGTGCGAAATGCTGAAGGACCAGTGTGTACATTCAGATGGACTGAGGGACAAGGGGACAGAAGACAGACCAGCACATGCTTGGGACTCTCTGGCTGCCCAGTGCATCCAAAGGCAGCCAGCAGTTCTCTGACAGAAGTTGGGAGGGATTGGGTTGGGAGAAGTGTGTGTTATGTTTGACAGAGGGGCTGTGCCAGGCTGGCAGAAGAGTGGGAAAGGCTGATAAGGAAATCCGAGCCACAAGTAGCATGCCATGGAAAAGAGCAAGCATCTGAATGGTACTGGGATGGAATTTAGGTCTGAATTTTTCAAGTGGGAACTCCAGACAAGACTGGGAGTCTGGTTTTCCATGGGTGTGTTTTAAACTGCCTGCAGGGTAAACAGACCATTTTGTTTCTCCTTCTGTGACAAGCTCGCCCCGAGGTTCTTGCACCAGCACAAACACCTTTAGGAATCTAAAACATAAGAAAGACAAAAAGAAAGAGACTGGATTAGAAAGAGGCTGGGGGAAATGGGATCCCTTAAGAGCAGCTCTGCCTGCAGAAGGTTAAAGGAAATAGAGCAATGAAGCATCTACTGGGTTACAGGGTTTAAGGAAGGCTCCTGACTTGATAACCCTTCACCCTCAGCCCTTCCCTCCAGCCTGGGGAAGAGCATCACTGGGACTCTCAGGATCAGGACCCTGCCAGCACCTGCCCCGTGCCACTGAGAAAACAAACAGCTTTTTCATTTTCAGTCTGCAAAGCAGCACGGCATCTATTCAAGTGACAGCTCCAGAGACCATCAATGACATTGAACAATGACAGGAAATTAAATCAAAGTTTGCAGAGGAATCCAGAGCTTTCCTTTCCTCCAAAGGCTGCAGAGGCCTTTCCTTCCCTAGGGAAGCCCAGGAACATGCAGGTCAGGGAATCAGCCTAAGCCTCCAAACCCATCCCTGTTCCCACACACTGGTGGCTGAGGACAGGTTTTTCCTTTGGCCAAGTGAAGCTACAATCCAGGAGCATGATTTGGCCCAAAATGCTGTATCCAAGGGAATACAGGAGGAGTCCAAACTTCCCTAGCATTCAAGAGACATGGGGAACATTCCCACCTCCTTTGCACCCATTTTCACAAAATCCTTCCAAATGACAGCACAAAAAGATTTTCAAAGAACCACAACGAAGTATTTTTCTTGAAGAAGAATTGAAGAGAAATAATTTGTACTTAGTGTGGGAAGTAGCTCTGGGCCATTTGCTGTCCCTTAGGAAAGTTAAACGTCACTATTTTTTTGCCACTAATTATTGCCACCTACTAGTGACTGTCATTAAAAAAACCCAAAAACCAAAACCTCACAGGAATGAGAAAATATAATGTTTATTAGAAGAAGACACCATGGTACATCAAGCTATAAAGAGATTCCTGACAGATGATGATTCTTTAAAAAATAAGAATAGAAACAAGACAACCACACTGGCCAGACTGAACAAACCTTAACACACAACAGCAGTTCCTATGCAAGTCCAGGTGCAGGCAGCTGAGTAACCAAAAACACTTACCAACATCAGAGGGACTGAGTAGTTACCAAAACAGTTGGGTTAAGCAGAAGAACAGCCTATAAAACCATTTATATTTATACACATATAAAAGGAGAAAAACAATTCAAATTCAAGTAACTTTAGTTTTTAAGTTATGTTATATACAATTTTTTTTTATACTGGGAGAACTAAGGGCACATATTTAACAAAAGGATTTTAAAAAGCCACAGTCCAGTTTATAATTACTGATTCCTAAATAATTTGGCAAGCATTAAATAATCAGATATATCCTAGATAAAAAGTGCATCAGCGTGGTTAACTTTTACCTATTTATTTATGTAAGTCAAGGCTCTGCATGATGGTTACAGCAAACAGCAGAGCTGCAGCACTGGGAATCCCAGAGCTTCCATAAGGAATTACTGATATCATCAGAGGTGAGGGGGAACAGACCCACAGTGGCAAAGGAGCCAAAATGCTCAGCAGCCCACAGCTCCACAATAGCTTTTATCAAGAAGTTTAACTTCCCAAACCAGCCTCTATTCCTGCATGTCACCCAAACCCACATCCAGGCTTTGTGCTGGAAGGGAATGTGGCATTTCTGTTGGGTGCAATGCAGGGTTTGTGCAGAGCTGCTTATTCCATGCAGGTTTTTTTGTGTCTCACACGATTTCACAACATCCCTCAGTGAAAGACAGTTTTGTTGCCAAGCAGATGATGAGGTACCATGGTCAGTAACACAGGGTGGTCAGTCTTGAGCTGAAAGGCCCAACTAGTTCCTGTGTTTGAGAGTTCTCAGCACCAGACACCCGATGGGTACAGAGAAGCCCTGCAAGATGCTACACCAGGAGTGCACAGAACAGTTTCCTGCACAAATCCCAACGGGAGCAGAGCCTGCAGCTCTCATTGCTATTCAGGACAACAATGCTGTTTGCACTAAATGGACACAGTCAGGGCAGCACCTTCCTCTGCAGTGACATTTCAGAGCCGACCTGGTACCTAACAAAGTCTTTCAGTGATGGAGATATGACATGTGCTTTCATCTCTTCTAAAGAAAACCTTCTCAAATAGAGTTCTTAAAACAACCGTAGCAGCAAACCAGGAGAATAAAGGGTGGACAGGCCTATGCAAACCTACTCAGAGATTTTCTGAAGTGGTTTGTGCACATCTGGAAAAAAAAAAAAAAAGGCAAAACAAGATAGACATTACTGTTCTTTTTGTGACAGGGTTTGCCAACACCCTCTGAGCAGAGGCACCAGTAAATGTCACCAGCAGCCCTCACATAGGACTTGCAGGGCACAGACCCAGCCTGGCTCCTCTAAGACTATGATCAGGAGGGCACCAGCAGCACACGACTTACCTGTCCTGCTCAGCTCAGTTCTGCACAGAGCCCTGACAGCTCAGGCTCCAGCTGAGTGAAAAAGCAGCTTTCCACAAAGCACTGAGCAGTGGCACTGAGCTGCCTCTGGCTCATGGCACAGACACAGCCTGGCCAGGCAGGTAACACTGACTCTGCTGGCTGGGACAGTCACAGGGGGCTGCTGTGAGCTCCCACCTTCTGCCACCAGGCTTTCGTGGTGCCAGCTGCTCGACCTTCTTCCCAAAAAGAGGAAAGGATTACTTAAGTTTGCAAATGCTTCAGTATTTACAGAGTTATCTTCAGGAATGTCATCACTTCCATTTCAAGGACTGAATCAAGTCACTTCTATCAATACCTTAAAATTCAAATGAGAAATTTGCGGCTTGCAACAAAGTTCATCTTTTAAACATAGTAGCATTTGCTCCAAATCTTTATGCTGCATTTTGTGAAAACGTCTCTTTTAGCTTTTCTTTTAAACAAGAGACTTGGGAAATAAAGGAGGTAAACAATTCCTATACATTAGATATTCACAGGTACATTTGATTTTGTTCCTTAAATCCAACAAAATTAATGGTAAAACTTAAAATTATCTGAAAAACCTCCCTTGTGGCTACAGAACTGGCTGCAGCTGTATCAGCCTTCAGCCCCAGCACAGTTTGCATTTTTACTCTGATGGAAGGTGTCCCTGCCCATGGCAGAGGGCTGGAATGAGATGGTTTTTAGGGTTCCTTCCAACCCAAACCAGTTTGTGATTCCTAATCCTTCAGCCTCGTTCTGGATATAGAGGAGAAATTATGTTCCTCTTTCAAACCTTAATAAAAGCCAGCAGAGGGGCTGAGCTATCTGCACTCTTGCATCCCAGCTGACACTGTATTTGCCAACAGGAACATCAAACTACTGTATTATGGCAAAATAAAACAAGACTCAGATCTTCACCTGCAGCAGACAAGGCACTGCAGGGATTAACACCAAACCAACACTGAACTGGCTCACGTTTTAGTGCTGCTTTACAGATAGTCCTGCTCCTCTCTTCTACTGCCCATAAACCCCAATAAAAATGGTTCTGTTTGCTTTTGACTTGGATGAGACCACTTGTTTCACACCAAGAGCTCTCAGGTCTAGGAAACACAACAATAATCTGAAGGATTAAGTGACTGAATAAACACAACCTATTTAACAGTGGAGTTCAAACATGTCCTGATTTGAAACAGGGCTAAAATCTTTTCATTTCTCAGTGTAACCCACTACCAGGTGTTTAGCATGGGCATTTACTCCTGCAGCCCTGCTTCCTTACACAACACAACCTATTTGGGAGGAATTAAAAGCAACAAACAGCAGCTTATGGAGTCCAAACTCTGAATGCCTCCATTGATCTCACATGAGCAAAAGATTAAACTATTAGTTCTGGTCATCTGAAACAGCAAATACATCTGAAATGTAGCAAGGTGGGAAAGAACAGAGGGGGCTTTCTTAATGTTCTACCCATTTATCAAGGATCACAGAGTGCTGTGTAGAGGGGTTTTGGCAAGATCTCTCCTTCCCCTTCCACACACACCAACTAAATGACCACCAGGTTTCAATTCAAAAGCTCCCACAGACACAAACCAGCAGTCTAAATATTTCCTATTTAAAGTTCCACCAAAAGACTTTGGGACAAACAAGTTGACTTGTGGATGTGTCTGAGATGCCACCTGGATATCTGAGGAGAGCCTGTATGATCCCAAAGGGCTTTGTGCTTCCTGCACTAAGCTGGGCGTGCAATGGCAGTGACAGTTGAGCAAACACTGTCCAGGAAAGGCTGCAATTCCCCCCTGGTTTCACAGTCCCCCACACTACCCTTCTCTGAGCAAGAAAAGCACGTTTTGCAGTACAACAAGCCATAATTAGTCCACATATGGAATAATGCACTTGGTGGCATTGTACAGACTCTTAAAGGCTCTATCTGCAACACAGAGCAGCTTCAGGGTTGGATCATCTCTGTGAAAGCAAATAAAACAATAATAATAGCATTAAATATAGGTCATAGCACCTTTGGCATTTTTGTCCAAATAGACTTCAACATAGGACGTGGGGACATAGCCCTCCTCATCTTCGTTCCTTCGGATTCGCGTCCACCCATCACCTTTGTCTTCTTCTATTACATAGAGCATCTCTCCTTCTGCTACAGAGATTGTTCCTTCATTCTGACCTGAAACACACAGCAACAGGGACTTCAGGAACCACAGATACAGAGCACGGAGCTCAGAGCACACTCAGATCACATGTGGACACAGCTTGTGGTGCATCACTGGCAGCAAGAACAGGGGCTTGTGATTCTGGAGTCAGCAGGGAGTACATAAAGAACCAGATTAATGTGATCCCAACAGAGATCACAGAGCAGAGTTTTGGTTCTTTCCCTTGCAGAGTTCCTGTGCAACAGGAGACAAACCCCTGTCTTGGTGTCTCTCTACAGAATCACACCAGAGCCTCACTTGTCCTTTGGCTATTTAAGGGGTTAAATAAAGGTTCCCTGCTTGCCCTTGGCATATGAACTAAAAAACCCAATCAGTGAAATGAGGGTGAAGTTTAGGTGATACCTTCAAACGTATAGAGCGCTTTACATGTTCCTATGGTGGGTAGTGGTTCTTCATCATCAAACTCATCATCAAAGTCTGTTGCAGGTACTTTCATCTCAGTCTCCTGGCTTTGCTCTTCTGTGTAACTGCCATCGGGGCTGCTCAAGAGAGGAAAAACACAGCAACTATAGCAACCAACCTCAGCAGCAGAGAGAACCACTGGGTCACCAGGGCTTGAGGCAAGGGAAGCAGTGATTCCAGAGCTTGCTGGGAACTGGCTGTGACACCAGATCACCATCACCAGATGGGTGAGAACCCTCATTTTTACAATTAAAAGCTGTAAAAATTCACAGCAGTGAGCAAGTGGGTTGTCATACACTTCAGAAACTTTCTGAAGCACAGCTCTCGGATTGGGATATGGCAAGATCAGGCTGCAAAGCCCTGATGTGTGCCTGCAGTGGCTCTGGTGGCAGCTCCAGCCCCCTACAGATACTGTACCTCTCACGGTCCTGGGCACAGCTGTTCACTCCTGAGGGGTTCTGGGCCTCGTAGACCCCACTCTGGCGCCGGGGCTGCTCTGTCCGTGCTGGGAGCCTCCCCTCCACCTCTGCCAGCCAGCCCTGCCAGACAGACACACAGACAGACAGAGTTCACCGTGCTGGGACACTCCTGACACCCAGAATACAGAACAGAGACTGGTTTGTAAACATGTTCACATTTGTTTTTGATTTGCAGTGGTTAGTTGTTCAGATGCTGGATTTTACATGAATATTAAATCTCTTGGTGTTGCTGAAAAACTTAGTGAAAATGTAACTAATTTTTGGCACTGGGTGCTGAAAACACCTCAACACAGAGAAGCAGTTAACAGCTAGCAGGAGATGCTGCTGCTCCAGTTACAATCAAGTAAAAAGATGTGTGGCAGCTTGGAGTAGTCTCAGGAACACCAGAAACTCAGCAATCTCTGGGACTGCTGAATGCACGAGAACTAAAGCTGGGGAGAACAAAAGAGTCACTGATTTCAAACAGGTAAGAAAGCAGTGGATAGGCAAAACCACATCTGAAATTAATGGGCTGAATCTGTTTATGTTCAAAGCATAATGCAGAAAGTGAAGTCTTTTCTCAGCCCTCTAATCCTTCTCATGTAATTATAATGGACTTCATATATTCCAAACACTCCCCTTCTGCTCTGGAGATTTTATATCACTAAGCAGCTTCCTGTTCATGGCAGACTATTCCTTAAAACATATTTCATCTGATGGCTTCTGTCTTGCTGTTAGTCTCTAAATGGTGCTTTGCATTTATGTCACTCTGATTTTCCACAGACGTCTGTAACATGATGCTTCAATTTATTTAATTAATTAAATAAGCATCTGAAGCCCTCTGGGCAGTCCAGAGAGTACATTTTCTCTTCATCTCCATTTAGCAGAATTTGTTTTCTGTGGCAAATTTAACTGTGGGCTGACAGCCACAGGAGATGGTGCGTGTTTATGTTGCACAAATCAGCTCCAAGACCCCAATTAATGCAAGTGCTCAAGTAGCCACTGCCCACACACAGCAAAGTGCATCAGTACATCTGGAAAAGCCAGCAAACCCCTGACCAGTCCTGAGAACTTGCTGACCTGCTTTTTACAGAAATATCTCTTCTCATACCTCGAATTTCTGAACTTCTAATCGCAGCTTTTCGATGTTCTGCCCAAGCTCTGCCAGTCTGTGATCCACGCTCGCTGCATCTCCCATCTGGGGGTTCTTGATGTACACATCTTTCATCTTCGTTAAGGCATCTCTGAGGGGCAAAATTAAAATAAAACATGTGCTAATGCAGCTGGGGGTACATGCCTTTCTTCAGATGGGCACAAATAAAAGGCTAATAAACTGTCTCTTCTTCACCCTGAGGCTCAACCTAAGCTGTTACAAAAGCAACTGAGAACACCCAGATGGAGCTTTTGCCCTATTTAAATCCAGCCATTAAAAAGGAGCAGTAAAATAATTTGCCAGGAGAGGATTTACACTGTCAGAGATGAAAAACAGCGAGTTACCTACAATGTGAGAAGATATTTGATATTGATTTTCAGCCTGACATGGCTTTTTATGTAGTACAATAACATCAACCTGCTGCCCCGGGGAAAACAATAATAATAAATCTCATGACCATTGCAACCTGTGACAGTTTCAACTTTCTAGACTATATCTTCCCAGGTTGGGGGGCTTAGACAAACAGCTGCATCATTATTGTCAATCATGGGCTGCCCTCCAGTTGGGAAACTAGGACAAAAATGTATCAATAACAGAAATGGAGTGCAAACCAGAAATTCTCACCCTGCCTGTTGCAGTTTGTCTTTGGCAACCCAAATAATCTGTAAGATATTTATTTGTTTCACACTGCTTAAAACAAAGCTGGCTCCAGATGGTTTGTGTCTGCCACAGCACAGGGACAGACAGACTCGAGGCTGCGTCCAGCTGAGTCCCAGGGCAGCTTTACTCAGCTGCTGATGGACATTTCAGAGCTGAAAGATGGAATTATGGGCTGATTTTAGGCACAACTATTCAGATTTTCTCTAGGCATTAGCTGGTGGGAGAGAGGTTAATGCGAGTCCCACGACTCAAGTTAACACTCTTTATATTTTCGAGTTTCCCACCAAACTCTTGACAATTGCAATCCTGTGCCTTTGCTCTGTGTGTATGGAAACTGGGAAAAAGTGTGGGTGGCAAGGAAGTGGGACTGCTCTGTGCCTGAAGCCTTAAGGGACAATGTTGCAAACACATGAGTCACAATTATTACTACTTCTTTAACTCTTATTTAACTGCTCATGCTATTTTCTGTCATAAGCAATCTTTATTTAAACTTCACTCTGCTCTGATTCCATATCTGATTTTAATATTGGGTTACCTAAGAATCAATATTCATATATAGGTAATAGATTCAATTGTGTTTTCTGCACAAAGACAAACCTAAGTTACCACAGAGGAAAAAACCAAAGCCATGACAAATCATATAACCACATGCAATTTTCCTTTCTTACTCATGATATAGAATAGAAAGCAGAATTTTTGGGTTAGTAGGCAAAATAAACAGGTTCTTGAAAGGAAGCTAAGACAAAATGTAGGCACATGTGTACAAATGCAAAGCAGTATTTAGGGATAGACCAGTCTTGATATCCTTCAGGGAAGAAAAGTTCTATGTCTCTCAAACAAAACACACTGAATCTTTAATGCAACTGCAGAATGTGAACAAACACAAAGCACAAATACAGGCTGCCAGAATCAATTAAAAGTGTGTAGCTAAAATAGCCTTATTCTCAACCAGAATGACAAATGCAGCCTTGTAGAAAAAGCATTCACAAAAGCATAGGAATCATTATCTTCCTGCTTCCAGGAAATCTAAGCTACAGATCAAAGAGACTTTGGATGATGCCATCATCCCCTAACAGCCTCTCCTGTTGGGGTCTACCCACATCCCTCTCACACAAAGGTTCTGCTCAGTGCAATTTCACTTTTCCTTGGAGTGCTTTGACTCACCTTTGATCCATCTCCTTCTGAATGTCCCTGTTTAGCTCATCGACCTTCTGCTGAAGCTTCTTTCTTCTTTGCTCAGGTGGGAGATTGCTGAAGTCTTCTGGGCCTGCTCCCTGCACAGAGTGGAATGGAAGGTGGGGTGGAGAAGGAAAACAATTAATATTCAGAGTCTGAAAGAATTGTTTGGGACTGCATTTTTAAAAACAGCTCACAAAAACCTGTGCAAAATCACAGTGGTCTGAAGCATTGTTATTATTTGTACTGTGTTATCAGTCCCTGAATGGTGAGGAATCTGGATGCCCTAGAAATGATCCCAGGACCACATCCTGCTTCCCCTAACAGTGGCTAATGGAAGTCAACCGGAGAATTCCAGACTCCAACAACAAAGCTGAGAAATTATTTTTATCTACAGTTTTATAATCAGATTTTATTTAACAGAGTTTTCTTCTCATGGAAAGCTGATCCTTCCTGCCTTCCTTCACTCTGCTCCAAACAGCATTCCCATAAAAGCAGCTCCTGGCTTCTATTCCTGTGTCACAGTTGCACTTTGCCTGTGCACTGCTGACTGAGTGCTGGTCCAACACAGTTAATTTATGTCAGGGCTCTTCTGAGCACACCAAGCTAACAGAAGCATTCCCCACTGGATTCTGCAATTTAAAAAACATGCAGCTTACTTTCCAGGGTCCACATTCCACGCCAAAGTCTCTCAACTTTTCCCCTCTCACTTGTACTCACAAAAAACCCAGAAGTTATATCAAAGGAATCAGTCAGTTTGAAAACATAACCAAAAGAAAGAAAAAAAAAAAAAAAGTGAAGACCACAGTGGTTACCTTTGTATGATTCTGCTTGAAAACCCCTTTTCTGCCTTCTGCTATGTCTCCTCTTGATTGCCTCAATTTGATATAGCAGATAGATGACACATAAAATATATCCACATTCTCTTCTTCACAGTAACACCTATTTTTGTCTTGCCAGAAGGCAAGGGGGCAGATTGGCTGGGCTACACTGAACACACATCAGTACTGATTAGTTGCACCACAAGGGAGTGAGGTTCGTGTGCATCAGCTTGAATTTGGCAGGTTTTGCTTGTTTTGTTTTCTGCTCATTCCCTGTCCCATTTCTAAGAGGAAATATGGGGGAAAGAAGGGTAAAACCACAAAGCTGAGTAACTAAATTCAGTGGTCCATCAGCTTACTGAGAGCTGGTGAGCAGGGTTGGGACATCAGTCTTGCTAAAACACCAAATTTCTCTCTGAGGAGTGAGATTTCAAGGAGACACTGCCACAAAAGCTGCTCATTAGACCCTTGGCTCTGTACTGAATGTGCTGGGACACTGTGACTTCCTTCTGCAGCTGCAGAACAAGCTGTTCAAAACTAAAGTGTGGGGGTGTCAGAGGACAAGCACACACAGGTCACCTTCTCCTCTGGACTGGTCATTCCAAAATAACAGAGCAGGCCTGATGAAGCTGCTGCTGCATTGATTCCAGTCAAAGATGGCATGTGCTTCTAGTTAAGCCTTGATCATCTGTGCAATAATACACTTAAAATTCCATTCGTGAGACAATGAGAAAGCAAATTTAAGGCAAATGACTGAGAAAGTTATGCTGATTCTGAAACTTTACCCACACAGAGTCCTAACAGTGCTTACATTACTTGTTGTGCCTGGTAGAGGAGAGATCTATTTTCATTTATTCTTTAATGTTTAGATTTTCCTTGACAGCAACTCCCACATCACAACAGACATGAGAGTGATTCCATCTATTTTATGGGTAATCTACACTAAAGCCATACACATCTTTTTGAGGCAAAGCATCTGGAGGCAGCTTTGTAAACAAACAAGCAGCTACAGGAAAGTCTAGATAACATATTCTGACATATCCTCCTCACTTCTGAGCAGAAGAGACAGGCTTGAAAACATCCCCAGTTGTACATTAGTAGAATGCAACAGATAGAGTCAAATTTGGAACAGCATCTTCTTTCTGATGTCTTGTTTTTGATTCTTCAACTTCATTCAAAAGCTGTAAGATGGATTAAACCAGCAGCTTTGTTGACAATGCTTCAGACCAAAGCATGACTGCAGCACAGAGCTGCACACCCAAGACTGGAGGTGATCTCACTCTGACTTCAGTCCGTGCTCAGGAATTTCCTATCAGAAGTTGCAGCCCCTGTTCCAAAGGGAGAGTCAAGGAGCAGTTTTTGCACATGCTGGGCACATTTCATGCTCTCAAGCACAAACACACCTGGGCTACCTCTCAAGTCGTGGACATTGCCTATGTTACCTAGAAATCCTGCAGCAGTGAGGCGGAAGGGAAAGCTGTGCTATTTGTGATGTGCTGCTATACCAAGATACAGCAATATAGGATGCAAATTGTTCCAAGATGAAGGATTGTGAAAACAGAAGCAGTGTTAGGATTAGTTTCTAGGCTGAAGCTACAGATGAGGAGAGCAGGAGCTCTTTCAGTCCCAGCTCTTGCATAGCAAGGATCCAAGAGGAGATTACAAAAAGCTGCTTTTCTCCACCTGAGGTGAAAATAGGTCTCAGCTCTCTCTGCACACCTTTCCAAATTGTGCAATTCCTGGGGAAAAGCCAGGTCAGCCATTCCAGGATTTATTCCTACATACAAAGGCTTAAGTCAGCTACACAGCACACTAGCACTGTGACCAAGAAAATGAGTGGAAATGCAGTACAAATGCATTGGACTCCCAGGACAGTGACTTGGCAAAAGCCAAAAGGTTTGCAAGTATCCCAGGCACTCCCATCATTCCTCAGACCTACCACAGGTCTCCAGTGAGAAGCAACCTTGCTAAGGGAGCCCAAGAAAGTCACTGTGCTGCCAGAGAAGCAGCAGGACCTGAGACTGCCAGGGCTACTCCAGGCAGCTCTTGTGGCCCATGTTTGCTCTGGATGAGCTGCCATGAGCAGAACAGGCCCACAATGATGTGTCCAAGAACAAGATATGTGTAGAATCCCAGAAAGGGCTGTGTTGGAAGGCATCTCAAAGCTCATCTTGCTCCAAACCCCTGCCATGGGCAGGGACACCTTCTACTACCCCAGGTTGCTCCAAGCCCTGTCCAACCTGGCCTTGGACACATCCAGGGATGGGTCCTGTGCCAGGACCTCACCACCCTCACAGGGAAGGGAAAGTGGAGGCAAAGAGCACCCAAAGGCATGAACTGGTGAGGAATAAGTGAACGTGGGAGCTAATGCAGTTTAGGTGGCCCTGAGGATCCTCTGAGGTCTCAAAAATGCCATCACTCTCTGTGGCTCTCTCATGCTTGCACAAGGTGGGTCAGCAAACCAGACACATTCTCCTGCTGAGGGCTCTCCAGGGCTGCAGGAATGCTGACAAGCTGTCAGGGACACAGCAAGGTGTGGAATGTCTCAAACAGAACAGTACCTTGTGTATGGAGTTCAGCATGTCATTTGCTTTCCCAAGTCTGCTCACCCCTTCCCTTTCCAGCTCAGTAACATCTTTATCTTACCATAGTTCAAGCAACCTTCCCAGCTGCATCCAAGATGGAATTTAGGATTCACAGATATGCATATCTCTCCATTTGCAAATTCAAATCAGATTGAGTTAACCTTGTTGGTTAAGGTTTAC
This sequence comes from Entomyzon cyanotis, assembly GCA_024500445.1. Taxonomy (NCBI): domain Eukaryota; kingdom Metazoa; phylum Chordata; class Aves; order Passeriformes; family Meliphagidae; genus Entomyzon; species Entomyzon cyanotis. Next base: position 6,093,267 of record JAKEPQ010000670.1, read on the forward strand.
AGAACTTTAATTAATGTCATTATTGGTTATTCTGAAGGACTACATAGGGCTGTAAAATGTAGGTGATAATGATGCAGATTTCCAGTAATACTGGACAAGGAAAGCAAGCTTTGCAGCTGCTTTACACAGAAAGACATGCATGGCTCTCTGGAAAAAGTCCAGCAAGCACAGAAACCTTTATTTTAATTTTTCCTCCTTTTTTTAATGCTTTAATGTATACTTATACAGTAGCAGGATTACTCAATGCTGTTTTTCTACATTTTCATAGCCCTCGATTACAAAAGTGAAAACTAAACTACTTATTAGAATTAATTTTTTAGCAGCTTATTAGAAGACTGAATTCTGATCACCTCTATTAGATTCCAGACCTGTGTATTCAGATTTATCTGATAAATGTCAAAAAAAGCAAACACAGAGAAGAAACAAATTTAACAGTTAATTTCAGCGTCATGCCACATGTGGCACAGTGCACATTAAAACACACACAGGAAATTGTGATTAAAACACAGGACAGGCATGCTGTAAATGTGCTTACCAGCTTGAGAGAAAGCTTCATGTAAAATTGGAGAGATATAGGGTGGGGGGAGAGAGAGAAAAAACAACAGTGCATCAGTAGAAGAGGAACTTTTTCAGGCTGATGTTACAATAAAATGACACAATCCCCTGGCTGTTGGAAGGCAAAATGGGTCACACTAACAGATCTGTGCAAAAGTTCACAAGATGGGCTCAGGCAGCTGCCATGACCTGGCCAGAAACAGGAATGGGAAGCGCTGTACCTGGGCACAGGTGAAATCAGGCCTGGACTGACTGACAGTGGCTACAGCAACACTGGGAGATCTCATCACAGCAACAGCACTGAGCTGGGAAAAACTCACACCTTGCAAATGTATGAGGGTCACTTCAGATTAAAAATGTGCTGAAATGCATCAGCCACTTGATGGAAGGGCTTTAGGGATGGGGTAACCCCTGAGCCAAACCTTGGAGGAGAGGTGAGGAGTGGCTCCAGCAGCACCCAGCACCAGGAGACCTCCAGGGAATGCCTGGTTCTCTGGCTACAGCCAAAGGGCAACACCCCTGGACCATCCCTGGGGACTGCAAAGTGCTGCCCAGGCAGGCACAGAAAACCATTTCACATTCTTGAACAATTCCAAAACAAATGCTCAGACTCAAACGTACTTTGGCCATAGTCAGACAAGGTCAGGCCCAAGGAGGAGGAAAAAAATAATCTCTTCTCTTGACACCAAACTGATTCTATGACAGCATGGTAAGACATTATTCAACCTCCTTAAATGATATACATGATCTAATTCTTCAGAAGTTACCACATTTCCTGGGACAGAGCCCAAACATTGTCTTTTAGTTACTCTGGGAAAGCAAGACTAAAAGCAGAGTGTGCCCATGGAGCTGTGTCTCTGCCCTGCCTCACCTGCACACACAGCTCTGGGCAGGTGCCCCAGAAAATCCCAGGTGAACAACTGTGCCTGGGCACCAAACCACCAAAATTCCCCAAGCCTCTTCCAGCACTGCAAAACGACAAAACAGCTGCAGTTCAGAAGGTTTTCCAAGAGATAGGGAGACAAACAGTGCTCTGTTCTGTGCCAAGCACAAGGGAGCTGCTCGAGATCTAAAGCCAGATAGAAAGGAAGAATCCAAACTCCACCCAGCCTCCTCCTCCAGCAATGGGCACTGAGCTGCCCTGCCAGCTCTGGGGACAGTTGTGAAATGCTCAAACTACCCAACAAACTTGAGGTGCATAAAAGCACACGCTCTGTTAACAACAGCTGAAAGGTAAAAGCTGGAAAATGCCTCTCTCCAGGCACGGATTTCTGCTGCCAGACTTGGGAACCTCTTTCCATTCACACCCTCTGTTACTACCAACAGCTCCTGGGAATCGTGTTCTCAAACAGATGATCCATTTTTATCAAAACCTCATTTCATTAGGACTGGATTTAAAATAAAGGCTCCACACCTCTTGTGGACAGCTGATTTAAGAAATGCACTTTTCTTTCCCCCCAAAATAACAATTCCCATTAGTTACCGGGATTTGTACAGCAACACATGCCAGCCATTCAAGGAAAATAAATGGCCTTAAAATAACAGTGAAATGCTGCATGTGAACTGACCATTCAGTGACAAGGCAGCAGTGACACTTCCCTCTGCAGTCCAGTCCATTAGGGAACAAACACATGATAATAATCACAGTGCCACGAAGAAATTCACTCTCTGAGGTAAAGAGGCCATTAAAAAAAAAATAAAAGCAAACAAAACCAATCCATTGGAGAGAGTAATCATAGAAGGAGAAAGAATGGTCTGAAGAAATTCAGCGTAGGCAGCTTGTGTTTGCATCATTGCTTTAGCACTCCTGTGAACTTTAGCATAGACATGATCAGCACAAATTGAGATTCTTGTACATAGGTACAGACAAGACTCATGGTGCAGAATAAATATTTACCTATGAAGCACTCTAAAAAGGCACAAATGTATGCTACATGCGCTAGTGGCTAAACACTACTCACTCTAAAGGCACTAAATACTGCGGAGAATCATCTGCATCAAGGCTATTCTTTTGCTGCAAATTCAGCAAATTTGAAAGGGATTACAGACTGTATGCCCAATTCTTATGCTGTTAAGTGTGACAAAAATGGAGAACTTATTAATAGCATTTCCAAATAGTACATCAGGAATTGTTATAACAGTATAAATAAAGCAGTTCATAGGCTGGAAACAATGAAATGCTGAAATAAGTCATATTCAGTTTTCCATTGCTGAAATTTATTGGTAATTTTACGTGACAGTGATTCAGTATCTATAAACAAATGTAAGCAGATTGAAAATAAATCTGCATTAAACACTACATAACTACTTTTGCCCATTCTGTTGGGTTTTCACAGAGAGAAACTTGCTCACAGCTCCTGGGAGAACAAAGGCATTTTCCCCCCGAATGATCAAATAAGTTACATTTCCTTGAAATGAGCAAATGTGTTTCAAGCTGTCAATTTAACCAAGCCTAGCTTAGTCTTGCAGGGAAAAAATGAAGACTCTAAGAGCCACAAGCTTCAATAACACATGAGAGAGCATGAAAGCCAGCAGGTCCATGTGTTATTGGACAGTCACAGCCACTAACCTCACTTACAGAAAACGGGGTTGAAATAAATCACTGGACTTCCATACAACCAAGAGGTAATTTACTTTCTTTTCTTTTTAGTGGCCCTGTAACAATCTCCCCATACTCTGCTTTATCTAAGTACCAGATTTAGAGGTCACATTTCTTGATTCCATGAACTATCATCATTACAGACAGTCCAGAGAAGCCTCCAAAGACTCTAGGGAGTGCTCTACAACCAAGGCACAGAACGTGTTGGTGTCCATCAGGGGCTGCTCGTGATGCCCAAGACCGCATTCATTAAATAATTTAGAATAAATGTGCGGAACCTGTTTGCGACACTTGGAATTTCACAGGTCCAGCTGCTTTAATCGTGCCAATTTCAGCATTTCCAGGACTAGCAGACATCAGCTTTCCTGCACATCACACTGTAAGCTGCCACTTGCCTCCCACCGAATTTTCCTTGGCTCTTTGACAAAGCACATTCCCACAGCACACTCGGGCCGGCGTTGTAAGTGGGGTTAGCGACTGTGTAGCAACGGTATGGGCTGATCACACCATACTCAGACTTACAACATACTCCCTAGCCTCAACGGCACACGTGGGTGTCCCTAAAGTCCTCTTCATGAGTTCTTTGTGAATATACAAAGACTGTGTCTGCTGGTGAGTCAGCAAGAGAAAACACACATTGGTTACACCGGGGATGAGCGTGGCACCTCTGTGTTCACTGCTTCTACAGCAAAAGACAGCTCGGTGTTTAACTACCCTCAGAGTGCAGAGTGGGAGCCTCCTGGGAACCAGGTGGGTATTAAGAGTTCAGCATGCTCAGAGAGATCAGAAAATACAGTATTTTCAAATGCTTGCTTAAATACCAAGGTCAGAAATCTCTCTCTCAGCGCTAGAATAAACCATGGCTTTAATGACCCCACCCACCAAAAAGTCCCAGTGGTGGCACAGAGAGAGACACTGACGTGAGAACAACGAGTATTCCCAGGGCAGGGAACAGAGAGGGGTGGTTTGCTTGCTGTCTCTGCATGCTCACAGAACAACAAAGTACTGATCAGTGGGGCAGACTGAGAGCTCAGTGTCGAGGGAGAGCAGTGCAGAGTGTCAGAGGAGACGGGCAGGGAGGGACAACAGCGACGGGAGCGATGGAAATAAAATCACATTGTAATGAAGTCAACAACTTCCACTAGAAAGGAAACCACAAAAATTCCTCTGTGTGCTTTATGGAACTTGGATACTGGCAGTAATGTCTGTCCCAGCTCCCAGGCTGTCCTCCCTGCTCTGTCACTTCCCAGGAGCAAGGGAGGAAAGCCAAGTTCACACGATGCACACAGAGTCATTCACAGGTGTAAGTTCTACCCCTGGATGTTGTTAGTTTGGAGGATTGCTCTTTAACAAAAGGTGCTGAGGTTACTGCCGCTACAGCACGAACACAAAAGAACACAAAATTAGCATCAACCAGCAGAATGCCGAGTTTCCTTTGTCCTCAAAATGGAATTAGAAAAAGCAGAGCAAGCATAAATGAAATTACGAGTTATGTAACTGGTTCCTCATTCTTTGTGCTCTTCTGGCTTCAACTTCCCTAAAGAGATGAAGTTGATTTGAAGCGTTACACTAATTTTACAGTGTCTTTTTAAGCAGCTATCTGAAAAAACACAAAAAATGTATGAGAGCTTTTTCCCCTCCTCCTAGCTGCGATCCAGAATAAGTGCTCTAACAGTTCTATGGCATTCCCTATAATGGACATTTCTGCTGCAAGGGTTAGAAGAAAAAAGCTTTGAAGAAAATACAAAAATGTGATTAGAAAACCACAGACACTGACAAGAGTCAGCACCTAAATATTTAAATTTTTTTTTAACAGACTAGGATTTCATATTGGCAGTGACCACTGATACTGGTATTGGCGCCTCCACATTAACCTTGCATCTGTTGTGAATTGTTCAGGCATCTGTTTCCTTCCATGAAAACAAGATTCATTGGATTTTTGGTTTGGAAGCAAATTAAAACCAGACTGGGCACAGGACATATCATAGCTAATTATATAATTTGTTTTAACAGTCACCAGTGATTTTGCCAAATGCAACATAAGATGCTAAACCAAAATTTTAAAAGGGAATTTCTAAACCACACTGCCTCTCCAGACATGTTCTGATCTCACAGATGTCATGGAGGAGTTGTATGGGAATCCATTCATGTGTTATGTTTCAAGGATCAATTACAACGTGCAAGTCCTGCTGCTGGAATTTATCCTGCTATAGTCTTAGGACTTGCTCATGTGAAATAGTTTCTTTTCTTTTCCTCATTCCTTAAGACAGTGCAAAAAAGGAGTGTGATCACATTTTTCCTGAAATAAACTTTTTTCCCCTGGCTTTGCAGGATTTGAGAGCTCAGGTAATCAAGAAATCCAGGAAGCACCTGCTTGGCAATTTGGCTGAATACTTTAAAATAACACTTAAAGAGCCTTGTGGGCACCTTCACTGAAGGTGTCTGGAGTGGAATTCTGCCAAGGAACAAACCCAGCAGTGCAGAGACAATTCAGAGCAAATGAAATTATCCAGAATCTGAACTCCTGTTACACTGTGCTGCCCTGCTGGTCCCTGAATGACCTTCCAAAAGTTGCTTCCCTGATGTACTTCTGTACATGTCAAATGCTCTTCTGTGTAGAGGAGATTTCCACATACGTCCTCTTCACTTCTCTGGTAATAATCACAATCCAGTATTCCTGACATTACTGCTCATGCTCCTGAGCAAAAATCAGATGGTTTTGGATTTTACAGGGGAATGGAAAAGAACTGAGTAAAGGAAATCTTGCTAAACTTAGTAAGGTTAAAGCAGAATTGACAGTATTGTCTAGCTGTAGCTAACGTAACAGGGGTCATATCAACTGAAACAAATACCAACCACTCATTTTTCACCTGAAAAATTAAAAGGATTTGTGGGTGGTTCTTGATTTCCTTTTTGCCTGGTTGGAATGATTTTATTTTTGAAGGTCATATGGCACTCTTGATGATCTCTTAGTCTGACCATTTGTAAAACACAAATCACCAAGGACCCATAAAATGTGAATTTGACAAGTCTTCAAATGAGACAGAGGAAGCTGCCAGAGGTTTGCAGCCTCTCCTCCTCCTCCATGTCTCTGGATGATCCAAGGGGCCTGAATTCATCCCTCTGGGATAAAAGAGATGATGATCTGAACACTGGACTCCAAATCCTCAGGATGAGTCAGGCAGGAAAAGTATTTACATACAAACATCTTGGTAGCTGACAGGGGAAGGAAATGAAATAGAAAACGAACACAGTGAAAGGTTTAAATGAAGATTTAGCAACAGCCCTTCTTTGTACATTCTCAATGAATGTGTCAGCAGAAATTTGAGGGATTCCAGAGAAGACTATAAGACATTGTTCTCATTACTTTGCCTTTCTCACAAAGCATTTGAAACAATATGGCATTCAGAACTTTTAAGGTGTGCTTGGATTTCTTAGATAGTGAACACATAAAACAATGGCCTTCCTTCAGGAAATATTAAAAGCAATCAGCTAAAATTGCTTATATGGCCATGCAATCGCTCGATAGGGATTTGCACATTTGAAATAAAAACTGGCAAAGTGCTCATGGAACTACAAACCAGCATTTTTATTTCAAGTAGGAAATACTCAGCACTACTTTCAACATTCTATTCTCTGAATGGCACTCTGGAGCACTAGATGGCAACACACCCGCTGACCTCCACCTTTGTCTTCACCCCAAAGTGACCCAAGCACTGCACAGGACAAGGAGAACTCCATTTGCCACCCCTGGAGTGCTGCCAGCACCCAGCACATCCCCAGCTCTGCTGCTGCACAGGCAGAATTGAAAGTCTGTCTCCTCCTGGGGAAAAACACACTGAGAAAAGATGCTCTGAGCTGAAGTGCTACTGAGGAAAGGAGGGACGTGCTTTTGGACAGCTTAGAAACTTCCCACTTCCCAAGTGAAACAGGGATGGGAAGAAATGAGAGTTTTGGGTTCTGGGTGTGGCATTAAATGGCAATTTCCTAGCAAAGAACTGAAACTGTTTAAAACATCTTTACTTTTAATTGTGCTGTCTGTAACCAGATGAGACAGTGCATTGTTTACAGCACTGTTCTCAGTTCTTTGTAACCAACCACTGAAGTTCCCCACTGAAATCATCTCTGCTTTTACACAGCTCCAGTCCTCAGTCTTAAATGAGTGCCTGGAGCAGAATTTGGGCTTTTTTAAGTAGTCACTTCCTTATTGTTACAGTCTGCTCTAAAAACCATCTAAAATACTGAACACTTTTTTCTCCTGCCTGTAATTTTTACAGAAGAACATAATTCTAAGGACCTTCACCTAGGAGGCAAAGCCATGCTGTGCCAGCAAATTTTCAGCACAACCGTGCCACACATGAGCTTCTGGGAAGATAAAGTCTTTTCTTTGTTTAAAAAATGGAAAAATTTACCTCAGAGACCTAACATTTTAGTTACTGCTTATGAAGACCACCAATGAAAGGATTTAATTCAACAGAAACACTCCAACATTGGTTAATGAATATAACCACAGCTGCTGTCAGGCCATATTTCCTTCTTTATCAGCAGCAAGGGAGACAGGGACACTGAGCTTGGAACAGTGTGGATATGTCACCAAGTGTTGGTCCAGCGTGACCTAAACCCAGGTGAACTCCCAAATCAGCCACAGAGGATTCCAGCATCTTTCCACCATAAAATGCTCAAACCAGCATCAACACACAGCACTGCAGCTGCTGCCAGGGGAAATCCCAAATCCTGCTCCCTCAGAACCTCTCCTCTGTGGTTTGGAGCTTGCATACTGCACTGATAAAGATTTTGCACACTGGGAAATGTGTCCCAGACTCCCTTGGCATGGCAGTTCTGGTTTAAAGCATACATGGACCACAGAAACAACTCTATTAGCACCCAGAATCAGTTCACCTTTCTCATCTCATCAGTTTCTTATGCCAAGACTCAGTTACCACACAAACACTGCAGCACCTGAAGCACAAGCTGAGGCCAAGTGAGCAGAACAGAAGTTCCCACTGCTCCAGCAACAATGTCAGATCATTCCAGGGAAATGCCTGAACTTTTATCAGCTGAAAACACAACAATTATTTTCTAGAATCCCTCTGAATTTACTCTTCTCCTTCTGACACAGACATTGAGCTGAACCCACCCTGCAGAGAAAAAAACTAATGACTTTGACTTCTACATGAGCATTACTCAATGTTCAGCTCCTCCTTCCGTATTTTGTACAATCCCTCCTCCCCCAAGACACCCAGATGGGTAATTTCCATCAGCAGCTGTACTTTTTGTGGTTTCATTATGGGGTTTTTGACTACAAATGGCTTTATAGGTCGGGAACCCTTGGATTTGTCTGCATGTTATGATAAAACACAATGGAACCGTTCACAAAACAAAAGTTTTTACATAACAGAACGTGCAATAAAAGCGCAAGGAAGAAAAGAAAGAGAGAGAGAGAAGAGAGAGAGAGGTATCCAGAGGAGAACTTACCCCGCGCTTTAGGCTCCTGAAGCAGTGGATTTTGGGTTTGGAGGTCATGAACTCGTTGAAGCGATGGGAGAGGGGTTCCTTTTGCTGCTTGGGAGACTGGGGGCCGTTGGGAACAGCAGAGGGTGAGGCAGAGGCAGGGGGAGGAGGAGGGGGCTGATGGGGGGATGTTAAAAGGGACATAAGCTACGTATAAGAGATGGAGAAGTGACAGAATAAAAACCAAAATAAAAAGATAAAACACAAAACGAAAATAAGCATCAAAACCAATATTTGAAATCCAGAGAAAAAAACCAATTAAATAATTAAATATTAAAGGCCATGGTTCAAAAGAGGGGAGAAAGCAGTAGTTAAGAGTCGTGTTAAATGAAGAGTTGTGATAAATGAAAGTTTTAGTAAGTGGTGCAACAGAAGAGTAACACAAAAGTATTCTGAAGGAAGCTCATGCAGACTCTTCCATGCAGCACTATCCCCATAAATTGCCCTGCTCTGCTCTGTGGACAGCTCGGAATAATGCATATGGATAGAGCTTTCAAATACCTGAATTTAAATGGATCAGATAAGGAAGGTACCTTAGTGCCCAGTAGCGTTTCTATTATCTGGAAAACAACAAACCACATTCCTTCCTGCTTCCAAATCATACCTCAGCAATGTGCATCACACTTCACTTGTACAAATTATTCTATGAATTTGCTCAGGAGTTAGTCCTGGTGGTGTTTTTGTTCTGGCTACACTGATGTCAGCACCAGACAGCGAGTCCTCTCTCACACCAGCACTGCAGGAATGACCCCTTGTGAACAGGGGAAGCTTTTCACTCTAATTTAAGTGGTTTGGTAAAGGGTCAGAGCAAGAGGTCAAAAAAGCAAAGCTATTCTGGGCTTCCATCAGTGTTACTGAAACCTGATTGAGTCCAGTCCCCCTGACACGTCCTGGTAACCCCAGATAAATGCTGCCATGCATTATGGTGTAAAGTATGACAGTGGGATGAAAAAGGTTTAATGGGTACATCAGTTAATATGGTCCTTTAAAAAGTCAACTGCTCAGTTAGTTACGCTCCATTAGTTGTGCTTCAGAGTGAATCCCAGCAATTCCTTGTTCCCAGCCACCCACCTGCTGACCCCAGTGCACAGACTGGAAAGACAACGCAAATGGAAAGCCAAGGAGAGTTTGAGGAGTGTCAAAACAGTAATGCCACATTGAAGCTTCCCACAGGTAACAATGTTAGTTGCACACATGGCACTAGGTAAGTGGTTTACAATTCCTTCTCTGAGTTAGGAACAGAAATGGACCATGGCAGAGACGTGACAAATTAATTTTAAAATTGCAACATAATTAATGAAATTATACAAGAAAAAAAATTAAAGATATAAAGAAACTTAAGTAACCAAAGACTACAACAAAACACCATTATTAAGACATCAGTTATTAACTTTCTGAATCTAAAATTCTTTTTTAAAAAACTGAGCTTGCCAAGATTACTAGACAAGACACAGGTTATTGACAAAACACATACTAGCACCAAGATCAACTCTGCAAATCAGTACCTTATTTTTCTTGATGAATGGCCACAACTTGCCCTTGGATTTGCTACCAAACTTGGGCTCTGACTTGCCATCCCCTCTGGAGTTGGAGAGGCTGGATTCAGACACTGTCCTCTTCATGGGCTGCGTGAAATCCTCGAAGTCAATGTCTCCCGGAGGCTCAAACCCTGATTTAAAGGCTTCTATTACCATCTGGGAATCCTGGAATGGGACAGATCCAACACAGGTGTGAACATCTCAGGTGAGGCTTGCAATCAAATTGGTGGCACATTAAGGCAGAAAAAGGAAGTTTGTCCATGTGGGACCAACCCTTGGAGTGAGCAGGCTCATTGCTGGGAATGAACACCCTTCCAGAGCCCAGGATCAGTACAAGACTCTCCACATTCTTCAGAAAAGGAGTAAGAGTTTATGAACTTTACTGATGAGAAAAGCAAATCACACTTCAGTAAGTGACTCATAAGAAAGATTTAAGGCACAGATTTGCTGGGATACGGCTGTTAGCAAATCAGAGGAAATTCCCAATAAATACTCCTATATAACACAGCTCTTGTGTGATCACTCTGCCACAAGTTGACAAGTTGGTTGTGAATTTAGCGACAGTAAATGGCTGTAAATGTTTTATGAGCTTTACCCAACATCTGAGCAGCCCAAGGTCACCAGCAGCCTGGCGCCCTGGTGTGGGAGCCACTAAACCCACACTCCCTTTTGGGATTGCTAGGAGGGATGTAAGTCAGCCACAAACTGGATGTAGACTCTACAATAGCTTTGCTCTTTTGTTTTGGACAGATGGAAAAGAATTAAAAAACCAAATCAAAGCAAACCCAATCTATTGCATTTTTCCTGCTCAAGTCTACAAACAAAATTAATTATAGATAAGATCAAATTCAGACCTCAGCTTGCCAAATGCATTTAAATTTAATGGACTCAGGAAAAAATATCCTAATACACTTCTTATCTACTTGTTTTCTTGGGAAGAGAGATTTTTATGTTATACCCTAACAGCTGTACTCTAAGATCACTAGAGAAACTGTGCCTTGGCACACAAATATCTTATTCTCTAGAGAAGAGCATCACTGCCCTGTTACATAAAAAGATGAAATTGTTGCTTTGAAGGCATTTCACAGGTTCTGTGAATGGCCGTAGGTAAAATGCTGTTCAGGAGAAATCTAGTGGGATATAAAGATACCCAGAGGCCAGGCTCAACTGAGCAAAACAGATACAGGAAAAGCTTTGCAAAAGTCTTCATGGGATTGGGAAGATCCACATGGATTTAAGATCCTCGGTTTGTCAGGTGGCACCATGAAAATCCTACGTGAGTTTTAGTAGAACAACACTTTCAATTATCCCATCCTTGTTTGACATTAAAACTTCCTGAGATCTAAACTTGAAGTTATTTTTAATGACAGACATGAAAGCAATATGAAGAAGGATTAGAGAAGAGGGGAAAAGAATGGGAAAGGCTAAGAGAATTGGGATTATCCAGCCTGGAAAAGAGAAGACTTTGGGGTGACTCAGCTGCTGCTTTCCAGTGCCTAAAGGGAACCTACAGGAAAGATAGAGAGAGACTATTTACAAGAGCCTGGAGTCTGTGGATTCCCCATCCTTGGAAGTGTTCCAGGCCAGCCTGGATGGGGCTTGGAGCAGTGAAAAGTGTCCCTGCCCATGGCAGGGGGTGGAACTGGATAAGCTTTAAGGTCCCTTCCCATCCAAACCATCCTCTGATTTTAAGAGATTACACCATGTTATACTAAACACTGGTATTTTCTCCTATGCATGGAGCTTTTCATTTTTCCCCTCTGGATTTTACAGGGTTCTTTCCATTTATTCAAAACATCCTTCCACTACAATGGAGTTAAAAATAGCCAGCATGCTCCATATATCACAAAAATAATGTCATAACAGGAACTGCAAGCCCATAACAAATCCATTTTATCTGCTGCTAGAACCCTCCGAATCAGGTTCTGCACAGGTTCACCTGGCAGTCACCACAGCTCACCCGTGCAACATGACCTTTGTGTTGTTCAAGTGGTCAGAAAGAGGAAATGGAAAAAAACACATTTAAAACTGCCTTAGAAATACAGTAACAGCAAACCAGTATTCCCTGCTTAACCCAGGCAGTTTTCTACGGGTATTGAAAGGAATTCTATGCAGTGCAGGGAGGGCATAAAGCAATCCTATTTACACAGTTTCATGTTTAGTAACTAATCCAGCACTTCCATTAGAATCAACGAAGTTAGAAATTACTGCTCCAGAGATGAAAAAATCCTTCATGATATTAAAGAAAAAGAAACCCTTTATGGACACTACTATATGCAGATAGAACACACTAAACCCTTTATAACTGCTCAGATATAACTAATTTGGTTAAATACATTTCTGCCAGCACTGTGCTTACAGGAGATCCTGGTAAATTCAGTTATCAATGCTCAAAGTAATAATTTTCCAATGTCATACTTGAGCCATCAGTTGGACTTATCTATGTGCAAGAGAACGTATAATTCACCCTGACTCGAACACCCATCTGAGGTTTCATGTGTGTTTTGCTAAGACGACTTGGGCAGAGCTTAGGCTGAGATATGAATCTCCCCAGCAAGATTTCACCATGAAGCACCAAAAGCTGTACCTCATGTTGTTCTAACATGAGAATCTGTGCCCCAATTCTTTCTTTTCCCACTCAGAGAGTGATTTTTAGATTCCTAAGTTCCCTATGCTGCTCTCTGTGAGAGCAATTGCTGAACAGAGAGTAGAGGATTAATTTCAAAACTTCAGCCTCAGGCTTATGATGCCAGTTCATGGCTCAGGGCACTGAACAGCTCAGAAAAGATTCCAGTGAAAAGCATGTATGGGAAATCCAAACAGGCAGCAAGACACATGCTGTCAGCATTTGAAGCACTAATATGATCCATGAGACAGGCTGGAAGAACAGAGGCTTCATGTAGGAAGGGAGCAGATCATTGTGCAAACAAAATAGAAAACATATTGGCCTGTGTGGTCACCGTACATCAGGAAGCTCAACAGAAATCCTAATCAGCCTTTTTATCACAGAGGTTTCCTTGCACATCCTATGAAGGAAAATGATGTTCAGAAATCAACATTTGCACGTTTACATATTGACAGCAAACCTCAAACCTGCAAAGAAATATTTTACAGAAAGATTTTGCAACAGTTCATGTAGACAATACTTTGAATATTTCCATTATTAAAAAGCTAACTGGAATTAAGACTTTCTGAAACATTCAGTTTTCTGACTATGAGACATAGAAGCCACCTTTATAAGAATTGGTGATTAAGCATCTGAAATTATGTCCAACATCACCTTACTCTATGCAGATGCCTGCTTTTAAATTGAATTATTTCCAAAAGTAATTATCCTAATAAAATGAGAGAATATTCCAAAAAAAAAAAAAAAAAAAAGGAAAAAGGCCACCAAAAATTAAAAAGTGTGGCAGCAAAGGCATTTCTGTTTTTTAAGCAGATTTGGGAAATAATCTAATCTGAACACATCCTGCCTCAGACAAAGCAGCTTGGGCCAAGAAGCTGTTCTTGGGTTTAGTTCCGTGACTGCAAAGCTCTTGTGCTGCAGCCTGGACCCAGGATTAATTGTCCATAAATTAGAGACCAATACTAAATATGACAGCCAACAGTGCAACACTTACATTCTTGTGATCCACTGATTCTGCAGCCTTTGTTATCTCATCCAGACACTTCCCAATGATGGGGATCACTTGGCGGTCGACTTCTGCAAAGGTTTTCATGGATTCACCTATCCTCACGATTCTTCTTTCCTCCATCTCTTGTATTTTCTAAAATATTACATTTTATTCAGGTCAAACATCAAGATTAACTTTGCGGTTTCACCCAATTTTCCTCCCCAGCTTACATCAGCTGCTTTAAAACTTAGGGATTAAATATATTTTTAAGAACAAACTAGGACAGCTGTTCTCAGGAAGGCACCAAGTGATACTGTTCCCTCAAACATCAAAATGTCATTCTAAAAGTAATCTCTTTTACTATTACTGGAAATTTTTCAATTAACTTTTTATGTTAAAAAATGCTGATTTGTCCAAATGCCAGCTTTAGACTTTTGTAAGGATGATTCCTAAGGCTTTTCAGAGAGTTTCTACAACAAATTCTTTCATTTTCTGTGCATGTTCAGAACAATCTTATTTTCATTCCACTGCAGAATCCAAGGATACAGAAATCTTGGTTGTCTCCCCTTCTTTTTGCTAGAAGGTAATTTTTGGTTTTCAGGGAGTCCTGTACATCATGTCTTGTTCACAATATATCATGTATTGTTGTATTTATGTACAATAAATACATCATATGTTGTTCCACCAGGGCTTCCCAACACATGCTCCTCATTGCTCAGTGGATTCAGTTCCAGGATCTCCAGCATCTCTTCCAGGAGCCTCTCCTTTACCATCAGCTCCAGCATTTGATTCCAGGAATAGTTTATCTCAAGGCATTGGTTTGAAATAACCATGAGGCAAAAGAGGTGTCCATTTAGCCCACAAGTTTCAGCAGAGGGTAAGAAAGTGTGTGTTTGCCACGCAAATATCAGCTACTTCTCATCTGATGACAAGCATGTGACATTTCCTCCCTTGAAAAGGTTGCATTTTCCACTTCTGATGCATATGACCCATTACAATGGAACAGTCATTTAGAAGTTCTGTTCTACTACATTAACCTCAATTCATTCAGCCAAGCACAAACTCAGATCTTCACTCAGAATGAATCTGATGGCTTTTTTTATTCTTCCTCTGCAGTCTGTCCCTAGGCACCCCAAGACACAATCAGTAGTTTGCTTAAACCCTTTGGCATTCGCTGCTGCAGAATTATTGTGGTTCACATTTAAGCATCTCTGCAGTCTGATCTGAACACAGGTTTTAAAGGGCTGTGGGACTGTACAGATGCAACAATGCCCAGCTGCCTCCTGCCCCAACAATGCAGATGATGCTCTCCCTCATCCCCAGCTGCATGGACACAGCAGCTGAACAGAGCAAGATTGTGAGGATTCCAAGGACTGTCCTCATCTGTCACGACATTTCAACTTCACCATCCTCATTTATTATTGATCCCTTCATATCTAGTTTAAGAAAAAGGGATAATTTATCCTACCACCTCTCAGGGTGGCAGATTACACGTAAAATTTGCTAAGAATGACCAAAAAAATAAACACCAAAGGGTAAAAGTCAGGCTCATAGAATTGAGGTGATGTGCAATATGTTCTTGTCACAGGATTATCAGCTACTCTACATCCCTGCCAGTGACCCTTACCTGGAAGATGTTTGGTATGTGTGTGTAGTAATGCTCATGCTGCTCACTGTTGAACTTCTGTAGGGTGGAAGAATATTCAGCTTTGCTGTCTTCTGCCATCTGATGTCTCAGCTGGGCTTGCTGTCTTGCCTGAGGAAATACCAAAGGAAATCTATAATTTAGGCTACACGGAAAGCAATTGCATTGTGGTACTCCTCACCTTACTATCCAGCAACATTATGAGACTCTAAACACCAGCTTTTGGTTTACTCCTATTTTCTGAAAGGTTTGATCTCATCAAGCACAAGCTGCAGCGTGGACAGTGCTGCTGCTCCTTTCTGGGGTGACAATGTACTATTTCCATGAACCATTTTGCATTCCATGGACAACCTCTCTTTGAACTGCATGTCAAAACAGCAAAACAAATTTGCCACTCCACCTGCCCACTGGCCAGGAACCTTCTTAGGACATTCATGGACACACTTCTTGCTCCACCCATGCCCTGGTGGACGGCACCTGCTTTCCTCTAATGAGCTGCTTCCCTGTTGGCAAACAGTATTTTCTGGGGAAAGGGAAGTGAGAAAAAACCCAGCAGAGTTTTGTCTCATTTTCCAACATAATCATGACAAAACCTCTTAACTCTGTGTGCTCTGCAGAGCCCTTTCTCCACTGTCCTCACACAGCACTGGTGTGAAGCACACAAGGAAAGGAGAGCCTGAGCAGCAGCTGAGATGCCTCCCTTCCTATTTTTACCCACACAGATGATTTACTTTGCTACCCAACATAGCAGAGCACTGGGCAATTAATCTCACTTCTTTCCCTAGAATAATCTGTCCCCAAGTGACCCTTTCATGTTTTCAGGTTCCTCCCCTTACAGTTCTGTTCCCAAGGCCTTCTGTTATCTGTTTCACTGCCCAATATTATTCCCTTACTGCCTCTCCCATCTGTTTGGTTTAGATGCCTTTTCCTTCCTTGCTGTTGGCCTTCATACAGCAGCTCTTCCTTCTCTTCCCTTCCTACATTCCCTATGCCTTCCCTCCTTGTCCTGCTCCCCTCACTGAAGCTCTGCTGCTCAATTTAAAAATAATTCCCTAAGACAAGGCAGAGAAATGTTGCTTTAAAAACTGTGTTCCAGGGAACACAACATAGCAAAGAATTTTAGCACATTTTACGTGGGGTCCCATTAAAATCAGTTCAGAACAGGGTGGGGGTTATTCTTTGAACTGTTCCAAGCAGACAATAGTTTCCTGACAATAAATCTGTGGAATACCAAATCATGGAACGTTTTTATAATCATAACTGGAAGGTAACAAATTCTGCCAGGAGGTTTCAAATCTCAATTTGTAAAGAAACAGCCTTCCCCTGCATTTGTCAAGTTTGCACATCTCACCTAATAATTTATTTCACCTCAATTCAGATATTGCTTCTGCAGTCGATTGGAGGGATTTCACAGATCCCCTTCACATTCTTTCTACAGAAATAATTCAAGCAGAATGAGGAGATATTGGGCACTAAGTGCATCACAGGAGATGAAACAGCAGCATCAGATGGAGAAGAATGTGACTATAACCAAATAAGTGAATCCAATAAGACAGACTCTCAACTTTGCTTGTTCCCAGGGGTTTTAACTGTCCATGAAGTCCCACAAAGGATGAATGCCTAACTCCAGAAAAAACACTTCCTGCAATCAAATTCCAAGAACAACATCAATCATTTCCCTGCCCAAGTGCTATAAAGTTTATTAAGCTTTACCATCCACACACTCACATACAGCTACATTAAATACGAGTGGAAAACAATATATCCTTGTGGCACAAACACAAATTTACCAGGAAAACAAAGTGAGCCATGGAAAGGCAGGCAGCTGGAGGAGTGGATCACACTTGTCTCCCAAGCTCTTCCTCATGTCCCAGCTGCTGCAGATCAATATCCATTTGTGAGGCTCATTCTCCTCATCTACCTAAGAGCAACCCATTGTCTGAGCTGACTTTACACCAGCCCCACTCCCACTCATACAGCTGTCTCTCTCTCTCTCGTTTTAAAAATAATTTTAAATAATGCAACTCAGGAATTTGTCCCTTGACTCTATTGTTGAGGCAGAAAAACAAGAAATCCATTATTACACATTTCCAGGCAGACCCAGCAAGCATTAAAAGCATCAGAGTTCATTTTCATGAGCAACCTCATTGGCTGGATTTGACAAAGTAACTCTGAGCTAAATGTATACAAGAGTAGACACTCAATTTCCAAAATGATCTTAACTGGCCCCAAATAAGAGGGGGCAGCAGATGAGTAAATAAAATTGGGTGCATTCCAAACCCAGAAATTTTTGTATGAGAGCCTTAGTGATGCTTTGTTTCTCTTGGCCATTTAATGCATTTGGCAAGCTTCAAACTGTTTAAATATTTTTCCAATGAGGTATTTGGATCTTAAAATAAAAATATTTTCTAAAATCGAGAAATTTTTTATTACTTCATTTTAGTATGTCACTTCCTCTAACATCACCACTTCTAATATTAACAGAATTGTATTTTATAGTGAGTATTCTGCACCCTGGTGAAGCACAGAATGATAAAAACGAATCAATGATGTTAAATTTCACATTCAAAGTAATGGATGCAGTAGCCTGGAGCTGCAGAGAGTCACAGGAGCTATTTCAGGAGTAATATATAGCTGGGCTTTACAGAAAATAAAGTTTTGCCTTCTTTACTGCCCACTTGTGCATACAAACAGCTTCAGAGAAAGCTTTTTGGGGGCTCCTTAGAGTTAATGTTAAAATATTTCTCTGAGCAGTATTTCCAGGAGGAAAGGCTTTGGAATAATTGAGCTCTGGAAAACCAGACGATGACTTCAGATATAGGAGAATGATATTGGGATGCAGCTTTCAGTCAACACATTCTCTCCTTTAACTGGGCAGGGATGAGTGAGCAAGAGCTCAGTTTCCAGCCCCATATGTGAAACACAATCTACCTCTACAGACTGACAGATTGCTCAGTTGTAAGAGGTGTCAGAGCCAGGGACTCTGAATGCAGAAAAAAAGGATTCCTTCTTCAAAGGAAGAAGGAATGAGGTCACCTTTCAGCACTGTGAAAAAGCAAAAAGGGTTTGTACACCTGAGGGGTTTGTGGGGAGAACGGCAGCACTTTGCTTCCAAATGCCTGATGCTGCAAAAGATACTCAGATTTTACACATCCCACACCCCAAACATACCTTTGTAACAGCTTTTTGCCCCCAAAACATGCACAAGACAGTGCATACAGGTATTGTTCCCTCCCCGCTCTCATCTAAACTCACATGGAAGCACCAAAAACAAAAAGTCATGTTTGTCAATGCTTGTCTCATGCAGAAAAGTGTTCCCAAAACTCAATGACAGCCCAGGACCTGCAGGGAGCAAACAGGTAAGCTTTGGGCTCCCACTGCCACTGCAATCACATCTGAGCACAGCCACACCAGGGGAGTGTTCCTATAGCTCTGAGAGAACAGGAGGTAAAGGAGAGCAGCTCTACTAGACTGAACCAGCAAACAGCTCACTAGCAGCAGCTAAGGCTTATTATATGTGACCTTCTCTGTCAGAATCTATGCAAAAGTGTCAATAAATAAAATCAAAACCAATCTTTGTCCCTTCCTGTAGACAGCCTTGCTGCTGGATGGGGAAGGAGGCTGGACAGTAGCTAACTGCAGAGTGGTATTAACTTGCAGAGTGCTGATTTCTGGGGCTGTCTTCAGTACTTTAAAAATATCTTTTTTTAAAAACCAGGCCTCAACAGCACACCTGCCTTAGGTGAAAAGTAACACTAAATTCACTAGCCATACGAGCTGGCAACACACACTGTGGCATCTATCTCTTAAGAGCACAAACACTGTTTTCTCAAGATGGTTTTAACCACAATTCCTGCAGATTTTCTTCTTAACAACTGAGTCACAAAAATCAGAGTCTCAAATAACAATGAGTTACTTCAGATAAATTACTCTACCAGGAGCTCAGAGATGCCAGAAAGGAGATGCCAGGGTGTGCTAAAATCTGACTTGACTGAACTATTTATGGGGGTGTGTCTTTTCCCTTTAAAATAAGAAATTAGAAGGAAGTTAACCCTGCAAACTTTTGAAATAACTTGTGTTAGAGAGATACATTTAGTCTGAGCTTTCTCATCACCTGCTTGAAACCTCCTGCAGTTTATCAATATAATACAACTTTAGCAATCACTGCAGAGTTCAATGAGACCAAAGAATTACAGACAAGGGAATTAATCCATAATCCTTGAAAATATGCAGCACTAGTAAAGCTTTATATATTAATCTGAATGAAATCACACTTCACGCCTTTGAACAGGAAAATTTAAGAGAAAAGGAATATGGGTATCTTTATGATGGGCACTGACAACACTGAAACTGTAAGAAAACTTTAGCAAACTGCTACATATTACATGCAGGTGCTTAGAGAGTTAAAAAAATAATTTATATTGTTACATACACCTTCTCCCCCAAACCCCTATGATATGAAGTACAGCTTGTGATAAAATGTAGGAGAAATTTTTTAAAAACCAAGTGCATTTTCTGCCATTTTTGATCTCCAATGCGAAAAAGAATGAGGATATTTTGCTGAGAACAATTTTCTGAGCCACATTCCAGAAACAGCAAGAGGGTCAATAGACACACTGTCTTTTGGGTTTACACAGACAAAAAATGCAGCTCCTCAGGGCTGTTATGGTGGGAGTGATATGAATAACTGAAAAGGGCAGAAAAAAACTTTGGCTGTTATTCAGCTGGTCCACACTAAGTGGAACAGTTCAACTCCTCAGCAGTTGCTCTTGTCCAGAATGGCAGAGTTTCCAGTCAAAACTTCGATGTCACTTTATTTCTTCTTTCTTTTCTCCCATTCTGCACCCCCTCTTTTCTTTCAAGCTCAGACAGCATGTGAGATACATCACTGCCAGGCCACTGCCTGCCAGAACAGATCTCTCTTTGGCAAATCCAACATCAGACTAAAATGCAAACACCAAAAAAAAAAAAAACCAACCACCCACCCCTGCCCCCTCCCCTCAACTACCCAATCCCTTCAAAATAGCTTAATGATAAAGGCAGGCTCAGAAACACTTCACCAATTCCAGGAATGCTTTCTATTGCTCACAGATTTCTCAGCTCCAGCCTCTGGCCCTCCCTGCACAGCCAGCCTGTGACCAGCAGGCTCCTTCCCCAGGGCACCAGGAGCCTCCCGGGAGCAGCAGCACTGCCAGCGAGTGCAGAATCATTAATAACAGTGGGCATCCTGCCACAGACTTCAAAACAGGGCCAGGGCTCCAGGCTTGGATTTACACAGCCTCCAAATCAAGCTCCACTGTTTACTATTTTACAATAACCAGTTGGGTCTCTCTGAACTGGCAAGCGGAGAAAGGATTGGAAATTTGCTTTCCTGAAAGCAAAAAACAAAAATAGAATGGGGGGGTGCAAAATAACAGCAGGAGAAGAAACAAAGAGAAAAAAATCCTTTAACACTTGAGGAGGTAGAGGAAAAATATGAGACTCTGTGGATCCCTGAAATCCTTTGGCTGAATATAATATACAAATGAGCAAACCACTGACAGGGGATGGAAAATCTTCCTCACCACATCTCAGGAATTGTTATCTAGTGCAGTCTCACTGCCCACAATTCTGCCAGAACTCAGAAACTCTAACAAAAGCTATCCCCAAACAACACAGTCCTGCTGAAGCTCTAACAACAGAGCTAGACTAAATTAATTAAGAAGAGCAGCACAGCAGCATCTCTCAGCGCACTACTCCAAGGCCCTAGGGAATAACTGTGCCTCAGATCCAAAAGTTTGTCTCCTTGCACTGCCTTTCTCATGTCATGAATACTAAATATCCAAACTCTCTGGATGACTGAACTGTGAATCCCTGCAAACACCCAGGAGTTTTCCACACAGCTCAGAGAAATGCAGCTCCACGAGGATATCTAGCAAGTGTAATTTATTAAAAAGAAGGATAATCTCTGTGGATGGAAGGTTATGTGGATTTGATGGAGGAGGTAACAAGAAAAGATATATTTGGAGCACTGGGCAACAATGTTTAAATGATTTCTGGAGGTCTGTTTAGTTGTACTACATAAGCAATTAAATTCTGCGGGGTATAAATCTGGGTATTGAATATAAATAATGGAAATTATTTCTTGAATATAAATAATGGAAATTTCAGGACTGGGTAATAGATTGCTTAGCTCATACTTGGAATACTGGGCACGATTCTAGTCCTCTCTCTCCAAGAATTTACAAACACAGCCAACGCAGAACGGACAGTCAGGGTTGAAAAAGTTACCAGTGTGAATTTTGTAGCCTTGAAGACACACTTTGAGGATAAAATACATTACTTTGTCTCTTGGAGAGGTGAATTTGAGTGGCCAGGGTGATGCTGATACTGAGCTACAGCAACAAGGGCTTTCCCAGCAGATAAAGTCATTGTCCCACTCTACTCAGCATTTGTCAGGCCACACCTGGAATATTGTGTTCAGTGGTCCCCACTATACAAAAAAAAAAATACCTGGACAGACTGGAGAAGGTCCAGAAGGGCCACAAAGATGATCCAAGGACAGGGAAGCTGTCATGTGAGGAAAGGCTGAGAGACCTGGGTTAGGTCAGCCTTGAGACAAGGAGGCTTAGAGTACCTTATTACCACATTGTAGTGTTTAAAGGGTGACTACAGAGAGGATGGAGACTCCCTTTGTACAAGGAGTTATATGGAAAAGACAAGGGGTAATGGGTACCACTCACCCCTGGGGAGATCCCAACTGGACACCAGAGGACAATTTTTGACAATGAAGACAATGAGCCATTGGAATAATCTCCCCAGGGAAATGGTGGAATCCCCAACGTGGGACACTTTCAATTCATCTGAAAAGGGTCCAGAGCCATCTTGTCTAGACTGTGCTTTTGCCAAGGAACACTGGGCCAGACAATCCTTCAATTGCCTTCCAACCTGGTATTCTATGATTCATTGAAACTGAGGAGCTTACAAACTAAATTAATTTGGAGGCCTTACTTCTTACACAGGTAAAAAGATCTGTTCCAATGCTTTGACAGAAAAAGGATGACTATAAAGAAGCTTTCCAACTGTACAGCATGAACTAATTGCTTTGCATTAGCTTGGAACACCAATTCTCTTGCACTGGTGATTCAAACTGCAGTTGATGCTTAATTCAGAAGTTCTTCTTAAGCTTCCCTTCACACCCCCTTTCCCTCCCTTCAGCAATCACCTCCCAAAAGTATTGTTACAAAACTCAGTCAAATTGCCACGTAGAGCATTGCTGCAGAGGAGCACTGCTAACAGGAAATTTAAGTTCAGCTGGATTTCCTTGTCTTACACTAAAACTGGCTCACGATCTGCTCTTTCATCTCTTATCACCAAACACAGGGTATGTATAGGGTACATATGGAGATTTATTAAGTTCCCCAGACACTCCTGCTGGAGTCATTAACTCTCTATTGAGTAGAAATCGACCCTCTTAAATTAGTCATGATTCCAAAAGGGAAACAGCTGCTCTGCACGGAGCGTCAGGGATGGCAGGTTGTAAACAAGGCTTACTCTTCCAGAAATGCAAATTGCTCTCCTGAGGGACTCCCTGCATTCACACACTGCATCATCCTTTAGGAAGGAAGCAGCTCAGGAAGGAAATTGGGGTCTGCATAACCCAGAGAAATAACATTAAATCACATTACCCACCATTTGAGTTGATGGGAAATCTGACACACATCACAAGCAAAGACACAGAAATTTAGCCATTTCCATGTATGGAACAAAAGAGATGTAGCTGCTTATTCAACACACAAAAAACTCACCACCATGCACAGAACATGGGAAAATTTGCAGTGTCAGGCTCTCCAGTAAGAAATGCACAGGCCAGGCCCTCCTGCACCATGCTCAGGATTGGGCATACCTCCCCTATATATTTTACTTTGCTGCTGCTGTACCTCTATAAATTCACAGCAGAGAACAGGAAAAGCAAAGCCTCTGGAACCACTCACTGCAGTATTAATAACACAAGCACTGTAAATCTTCTCCACCTTGCAACACCACCTTTGCATGGCACTACATTTTCTACAATGCTGGTACACTCATTGTGTCAGTGGTTGCCTTGATGTGCACAGGAGAGGGAAAGCATACAAGTCCCACTGTCACAGAGCAGATGACTTGGCATCTCCTGAAAAATTAGGCCTATTAAGCAGTTACAGTGTGCAGAAGACAGATACCCATAACCTCAGGTTATGCTGCAGTTTACTGCTGACAGACTTTGCTGACTAAACCTCAGGGGGATGTGGCAGCAGCAGAGCCCTGAGCTGGAGATGTTCGTCCGGGTTGGTCTGGGGGGTGTCAGTGATTTCATCCAGCTCCACTGTGACTCTACTGCTGTCCTGACTCAACTGCTGAAACACCCACCTGAGACATCCCCAGAGCCCAAAATAGCTTATGACACCCCTCACTGTAAGGATGTGTAAGCTCCCAGTGAAGGGATTTGTGTCCCACAGCACGGCAGCCCAGAGGCTGGAAAAGCAGTCACCACCTGACAGCATCACTGAGCACACAGGAAGATCAGCTAATCCCAGTTTCCAATTAGCAGGATTTCTACACCTACGTTCTGTCAGACTTTGCCAGGGATTCAGCTCATGGCCACCCCAGGCCATGCTAAGTGTGTCTCTTTGGGTAAGGAGGGGGACAGACTCTGTACATTGTGCTCAAATCCAGCACCCAGGTAAGGTGGCACAAGAAAAGAGAAAATGAAACCTCAGACATGAAACCTCACTACCTCTGCACAGTTATATTTACAGACTAGAAAACTAATATCATGGTGATAATGTATTTTAAGGCTTTATGCAAATCTTAAGTTGTTCTGGGTCTCCAAAATATCTTGGATATTGCAGACATAACCTGAAAGTAGCAGAGCACTGGGGAAAGCTCCTAGAGACTTCAACAAACTTGAGATCACTTCTGTTGCCCTCAGTTTCTCCACTTCAAAACCAACTAAAACCAAAGGCAAATACATCTAAAATTCCTAAGCATGTCAGATTATTGCCTAAGGTCAACATATGACTGTGTTCCTCTTCAGCCAAGGGAGAGACCCTGCCTGACACCAAGTACTTCAAACCACTCTCCTTCCCTCAACTGCTGAGCAAATCAAGAGGCCCTGGTTGGCCTCAGCCACTTCCTCTTTAAAATCAGATTCTGAAAAGCCTGCCTTGAAAAGAAACCCATAGAACAGCCAGTTGATTTTTTAATTACAAGAAGTCTGCAAAGGCACCACTGGGTACCACATTATCCTATAAAGATGTCAGCTTTTTAGTGATTGCAGCTCTGAAGAGAAGGCAGAAACAATAGAGCTCTGCCTTATATGTACAGTGGCTCCGTGCTGGCGACAGAGACCATTTCCCCAAATGGTCAAAAAATTGAAGCAGCTCCTCTGTGGTTTTGAAAGAGAAGTGCTTTATAGCACACAACCCACTGTGATCCAAATGAAATAAAGCTTTCAGTGATACCTACAAGGCTTCCTGGAAGCAGCATCAGCATGCTGCAGCATTTATTTGGTTTATAAAGGATATTTTCACAGACACTGAGCTTCCTGCCCTGACTTTGCTACACTGCGTTTTGGGTTGACACAAACATTTCTGCAAACTTTGGCTGCTGGTGGTTTAGAGGCTCAGTGCAAACAGGGAAGGGAGTTCAGGTGCCCTGCTCCATTCTCTTTTGGTTCCTGCATACTGTGATGGCTGCAGAGACTAAAGACAGCTTCTGCTCCCTACCACCAAAAAAGGAGCTGGGAAGAAACAAAGCCAAACACTCCCTTCTCCAAGATCAGCTACCAGGCTGCTGGCTGGCAAGGTGATGGAGCCCATCCTGCCCCCAGAAGAGGCAGAGAAAGGACAGGTCCTCCACATATCTGGTCTTACAGAAGGAATGAGGACCTTGGCACACGATGCCAGACTCCACATCCCACCCTGCCTCTAAGCACACATTTGAGACTCTTTGCCAAGCAGTCCCAGAGAAATAAGGAGGAAAGCGACTCTTATTCTGATTCTCTGCCACTATTCCGGTTGCTTAATGCTCCCAAATTGCAATACCTTGGGCAAGGGATAAGTGCTGGTAGATGGCAGCTCTGTCACAGAATTTCCTGCTGCCGTTGTCAAAGGCTACAGTGATTTGAAAGATGAAGAGATGTGAGCATTTCAGAGCCTCTCACAGCTTAACATTAGGGAACTGCAGCTGTGTCCTCTTCTGACTGCATGTGTCATTGTGATCACCGCAGAATTTTAATTCCATTAATGCCATCCACTCTATTATGTGTGATGCAAAAAATAGCTCCTGTGTCTGCTCATGTTGGCAGGTACAAGCTGAAGCAGCCAAGGTGTCAGTCTCAAGCCAAAGAAATGAGGGCAACCAGCCCCACTGCTTGGGGAGCACCTTGTTCTGCCAAAGAGAAGAGCTCTGACACAGCCAAACTGCCCGTTCTCCTGGCCAGTAGGAAGTAGGAGTGCAGCAGCCAAGCCATAAGGTGCA
Source organism: Entomyzon cyanotis (assembly GCA_024500445.1). Taxonomy (NCBI): domain Eukaryota; kingdom Metazoa; phylum Chordata; class Aves; order Passeriformes; family Meliphagidae; genus Entomyzon; species Entomyzon cyanotis. The sequence continues at coordinate 6,119,226 of JAKEPQ010000670.1, forward strand.
AGAGAAATCAGAACTGCTGCAGTAGAGGGAGGAGGTTAAAGTCATCCTATTGCTTCATTTGGAGCTGAGCAGTTCCTGCATCCCCCTGGAGCGAGTCAGGGAGAGCAGCAGTGCTGGGGAAACAATATCCCATTCTGCACTGGGAGTTATGCAAGAGCTTCCCAGTCACACGGGCAGAGGGAAGCAAAGAAAGGGCATTATTCACAGCCTGACATGGATGAACCCAGTTTAACACATGCACTTGGAAAACACTGTTCTCTCTGTTCAGTAATATTATTTCACATTCCACTCATTTTGATAACCTTTTCCTTCTCCCATCTACTCTGTTGAGTGCCTGGAAAGTGGAGTAATGCCTTCTCCTGAGAGCTGCCAACATGCATAACTAACAGATTTTTCTTTCAAGATGCCACTGAGTCTCATTTTGCAATAAATAATTTACAAAATCATACAATAAAAAGTCAGAGGAATTTAAAACGGAAGCCTCTCTGCTTTGCTTGACAGGGAAAGAGCACCAGGGTAAGAAATTGCTTCCCAGAATTTACCTAACACTCTCAGATTGATATATCACCAATATGCAACCTTTTACTCTGACCAGAAAAGGCTAGCTTTGGAAAGGGATGTAGAAGTAAGGAGTTTCAGTCCCCTGTTTCAAACAGTAAGTCATGCCTTTGTATCCCTTTGACATGACCTCAGCTTTGGAAAAAAATCTAGGGCAAGCCCTAATTTTGTCTATGAAAGAAGTATTCTAAAATCACTTTATACAGATGAAGCAGAGATGATCCCCCTCTGTTAGAAAAACCCACATGTGGTGCTACATCTTTAACAATCTGTACATGCATTCATCTGTCAAGTGCCCTGGCAAATCCAGAAGGCAACAAAGGATCAAATCTACATGGTGAATTTGCAACTAAGAGCCAAGCAAATTACAAGATCACAAAGGTATTTTGTCCTTTGATATGCAAGAGCACTTGGGGGGAATTTTCTGAGCTTGTTTATGATTTAGTGTCCTCATTTCTAATGGCATCCTTGATGCTCTCTGCCACACAATGTTCTGATGCTCAGCATACCAGAAATACAAGATCCCACAGATGTAAAGGGAAATTTATATTTCATATCTTCACAGGAGTGAAGTATCTGAGAATAGAATGAAGCAGACCTCTTGAGGAGCAAAACCTACATTTTACAAGGAGACCTCAGACTAGAAAGATTTCTTACCTATAATTCACTTTCCTTTCCTGTCCCTGCAACAAAACACTTGGTATATTTTAAGCTTCAGCTTTTACTTTTTCATTCTCTTTTGGTTGCCTTTTTTTCCCTTCCCTTCAAGAAACAAACCTTTTCAAATGTTTTGGCTATTTTGTGCCTGTCTGACTCAAACTTAAGGAGGTCAAAACTGTCCTTGCACATCGTAATGTGGTGTTTCTGATCTACATTAGTGCATCTTCTAGGCAAATGTGTAACTCCAAAACCAGAAGCAATTTAAAACATTTTCTTCCTCTTCATTGCTTCCTTAAGTTACAGGTACTGGACTTGGACCAGAAAAAATTAAACTTTAAACATCCTTTCACATATCCAATTTTGAATCAAACTAAAGAAAGAAAATATTTCCAGACAGATGTGCCAAAACAGGACTGGATGTTTAAAATTAAGCACTAGTTCAAAAGCTTCACCAAGTGGGGATCATTGTAAAAAAGCCACAAATGACTCTGCAACCAGCCAGGAACTGAGAAATGCAAATAAAAGCCTTGTGCCATCTGTGACAAGCATGGATTCCAGGATTCTGCATCACATGGAAAGCTGTCCTGCTCTAAATCTACAACCATGAAAAACAATTCTGGTGATACTTCATTTCATTCAATGACATTGAACAATCTTCAAAGTGCTGCTCAAAGGGAAGGAAATTTGGTTCTACCTGGATCACAGAGGGAACAAAAATGTGTAAAAACTGCTAATACCCCTCAGGGAGTCCTCGCAAGCCTGTCACAGAACCTGGGGTGTTAGTTAAAACTGACCTTGCATAAAGTCCTTCAGAGCCATATCCACTCTGTTAAACTCAGGTATCACCTACTAAAGAAAACTGACTATCTGTTTAGAGTTCTCATGCAAATAAAGGTTTCTGCAGAGATCTCCCTGTTTTTAATTAACCTACAGACTGACTCTAGTAAGGCATTAAGCCTCAGAGGGTTTATCCTACCAGTAGGATTGAGGAACTAAGCCTATCACATCCATGTTTACAAACAGTCTCTCTACCCTCCAAGCTCACCTTTTCAACATCTGCTTTTGTCACGTTGATGTCAGCATCCATTTTCTCAAAATACTGCTGTGCTCGATCAGCTTCTTTGCAATCACGTTCAAATCGCCTTTTACTCTGAAAAGCAAAATCAGAAACCTTCATTGTGGGAAGGAAAAGATACCAAAACCTACCTAAAATTCATGCCTGCCGCTAAAACAATCTGTTGTAATGGAAGGATTTTAAGACTCTCTTGTTTACACTGGAATACATTTCCATATTAAAGAACTTCAAAAAATGGAGTTGCCAGAGACACATTTTTTGTTCCATTATCCAGACTGCTCATATCTCAGCATTTTGCCCTTTTAGCATCACTTCCACTCTTGTAGATGAAATCACACTTTTCCAACACTTAAGTCCTTCATTTCTGTAAATGAACAAGGGAGTTGCTAAGATTAATAAATTTGCAAGTAGGACTTTTGGTTGCTGATAGCCCCTTTCTATCCTCTCCTGTATTTACAGTCTCACTTTTCATTCATCACATGAATGACAACTCCACTGTATTTACTTTTGAGAAGCAGTGCCTCGCTCAAGAGATGGTCCTGCTCAGTTTATTCACACATAACGAAGCTGTTCAACTCTCACTGGAATATCTGAACTGCACCCTTAGGGACTCTGCAGTTTCAGCAATGCTTAGCACACTTTTCAAGTCATATCAAATGAAATGCTGCTTGTGATAGACAAAGAGCCCACAGAAGCCAAATGTTCTGTTAAAACAGACTTATTCATGACTATGACTGTATTTAAGACAGCAGAGTTTTAAAAATCCCATTTCTACAACTTTTATCTATATACCTTTCTTTTTCCAAATATAACCTTTGGAACCATCTCTTTGAAAACAATATAGAAACAACTTAAATGTCACATCTGAGGAATTTGCCACTTACTGCTTCAAGTTGTTTCCAACAAGTTTCAATGTGTTGTTGTGCCTTTCTGCCATCATGGAAGTGCTGTTTAGAAAAAGAAAAGAGAAAACATTTTGAACAACAAAAGAACTAACAGTCAAGTATGCTCAAGAAAAAGCCCAACCAGAAATCATTCTGACAGCTGTGTTCTGCAAGGCTGGCGAATTGAGCAGGTGTGTGATGACTATCTAATGTCTCAGCAGGCTGCAGATGGATATTTGCATCAATTATAGTGGTTAGTTCGACGAAGGCTAATTAATCCCTTTAGCAATTCTATCTTGTATTGTTCACTGTATCTCATAATTATTGGTTTCCCGTATCATGAGGTCTGAAGCACTTTTATCTGACAAGTGTTTCTTTGGTGACAGACTGAACACTAGCTCTAAATTAAAATTTCTCTCTACATGGAATTTACCAAGATGCCCTTGATTGGCACATTCTAACAACTGATGTTTGTCCTGATTTTCATTCAGACTCAACAAAAAAACCTCTCTTCTTCCTAGTTACTGGCTGTGTGTGCAACACCAGCTGCTCCTTCCTCTCAAGAGGTTTTTGGTGCTGTGTTCCCCCACAGAACCCCTCCTCTACCACACACTGGGGGTGAGTGTTCACACACTAAGGTGTAACACAAGTTTTAAATTGAGATGTCAGCTAAACAACAAGGAACTCCTCTCCTGATGTGCCTTTTGGAACAAGACTGTAAATTGCAGCTGGCTGAAACAATAGTTCTTAGCCCTTACACAATGCTCTTTATCAAAGACTCTAATATGTATTAGATTTTATCCCTCAGTAGAATCACAGAATGGTTTGGGTGGAAGGGACCTCAAAGACCACCTCGTTCCAACCCCCTGCCATGTTCAGGGACACCTTCCACTCTCCCAGGCTGCTCCAAGCCCCATCCAACCTGGCCTTGGACACTTCCAGGGAAGGGGCAGCCACAGCTTCTCTGGACAAGCTGTTCTTCCATATGCCTGGCTTTCCCTCGGGATAAGCAGTTCATTCCAGATTGTTTTATGACTCAATGACCCAGCTCTGGACAGGAATGTGAATGCAGACCCAGCTGACTACTACAACAGGTTATTCCCCTCCACAAACCACCTTGTAAAATAAATAATGAAGCAAACTGAAACAGGAAGAGAGAGGCCTTTCTTTTGTGTTATTTACTGGCAATTAGCTTTACTCAAATACAGGAATGGTGTCACATAGTGAACTTAAAAATAAAGGCCAGATATTACCAGATAATCCCACTAGAATCATGTGCTCTCAGGCCCAAGTATAATCAGATTTCAGATAAATTTTAAGCAATGTGATACCTATGGCCTGTTAGGGTAAAAAAGCTCACGCTCCAGACCATTAACCTGCTACAAAATGCCACAGTTAGAAAAATATGCCTGCAAGCACTTTTTAATTGGCAGCTACCTTGGTTTCCTACATCTTCCACTGCAGCAAATGGTATTTTCTTGTGTCAGAGGAGTGAGGGACATTTCAGATCTGCCATTCTGGCTCCATCAGACATGACAGCAAAAGGCCCCCAAACTGCAATTCTCTATCATGCCAGGTCCAATAGGCTCATTTAGCCTTAAAAATCACAACAATGTCAAACTTGTCTGTGAGAACAGAACAACACCAGGGCTGTCATTGGTGCTCTGGATGCTGTTACCTGTAGTCCCAAACACCAACTGCTAAGGAAAGATGCTCACCTAGAACTGAGCACAGGGACATTCTGCAGCTTTATGTGTCTGGATGGTGCTTATCTCCACATGAAAATTCTTAAATCAGACGAGCGAGGCTCAGTGTCAGAAATGCATTCAATCCTGGCATGTTCCATGCTCAGCTCTGGCTCTGCTCCTGCCCTCCAAGGAGGGAGTGTGTGTGGCCACTGGGCCATGGAAGGGAGAGCAGTGACAGCCTGGCACTGCTGGGACAGGAGAAACCTTCTCCAAACACTGCCTCACCACACTGTGACGTTAAAAAACCCCTGACATCACTGTGTATCTGCTGGGTGGCAGGGAAAGTCTCCAAGTGGATTTCAGTTCCTTTTGTAGATCCCCATGTCCTTTCAACTCTGTGTGTGACAGATGCTGCCTCTTCCCTGCCAGAGGCTCCTCATTTCAGACTCTTGTGATCAGAGTTTAGGAAAACAGTCCCAAGGAGCAACAAAAACAGTCCCAAGGAACAACTGTAATTTAATACTACATTTTTCAACATTTTGCTAATGAGCATGAGATTCATGGATGTCTTAACAATGAAGCTGGAAGTAAAATGACTCTGATGTCTTCACATTGCCTTCCCTGCCTCCAGCAGCCCCCATTTGTGTGTTCCCCATGTCTCTGGCTCTGACTTGGCTGGTGTAGGAAGGGACCTGGTTTGGGAACAGCTGGCCTGTGTGAAACCCAATACTGTCAATGACCCATAAACCTTAGAAAAACAACATGCCAGGTTCATTTAACAGAAGACAATTGGAAAGAGGAGCTGAAGGATGAACTTGGAAACAAAAGCCTATCAGATAACAGGACTGCCCTGAGCGTGTGTTTTTAAACCTTTGTAGTTGAATAATGTGATTTTAACAAGCCATCCCTGTTATTGCCAAATTTGCTTTTTCTGTAAAACAAACTGCACAAGCTTCTGGAAGTACGTACAAGAAGCACTGAGCCTGAGCAGTGTGACTGCATCCAGTTCAGATTTTGCTACGTTTTGATACTTTTTTTCTTTTAAAAGAAGCTCTTTTGTACAAATGGAACACTGAGATGTGAAATGGGCATTACTGAAGATTATTAAAATAGTGAAATATTAAATAGTAATAAAATACTATTTACATCACATCTTGGAGATTTCAGTGCAATACTGTCTTAGTTCAACAATTTCCTAAATATAATTATGACCCCTAATTCTTGTTGTGCTATACCATATATATCCTTGTTGTGAGAGCTAAGGCACTTACTTCTGCTTTTGCAAATCTTTTGCCTTCAAATGGTAATTTCTGCCTTCCAAAAATTCATTTCTATATACATCAGCTAAGTGGAAGCTTCCAACTGTGTATATTTCTTCACTGCCCCTATTTCACGGGGAAGAAAAATCAAGGCACTATGGCCAAGTGATCTGCTCAAAGTCATCATACAGGAAGCCTCTAGTTTCCTGAAACCCTGCACTATCTTCAACTTCTGCAAACTCATTTCCTTCACAATCCTCTTAAGCAGCAAACGTCCTTTACTTTCACCTCCTGCCCCTCTAAAAACCCAGCTCTCAAAAATAACTCTAAGCTCAACTATTCTTTAATAAAGTTTCAAGACACAAATCCTAATTTAAATAAATTTCTTTGAACAAATGAAATAATTGGTTATTCAACACCTGAACATTCAGCAAATGGAAACATGACAAAGATCATCGAGTCCAACCTGTGTCCACAGCCATTTCAACCAGACCATGGCACTGAGTGCCACATCCAGTCTTTCCTTAAACACCTCCAAGGATGGTGACTCCACCACCTCCCTGGGCAGCCCATTCCAATGCTTAACAACCCTCTCCATGACAAAATTCTTCCTGAAATTCTGATATTCAGTTAAGACTAAAGATACTTTTATCAGAGTATTAAGTCACTTATGTGAGGACTGTGGATTAATTCAACTTTTTAAAAAGCTTTTGTTATATTCAAAAAGCTCCCAGCTCAAGGAATGAGCTCTTCCCTTTGCAAATCCAGCCATCAGGATCGGTGTGCTCTCCTCATTAGGATGCTGCCTGTGTCTGGAACAGCTGGGGAGCAATCCTGGCTGCTGTGCAATCAAAGACAAACCTCTCATTGACTTTTGTTGGGCTCAGATTTCAGCCGTGTTGATCAAAACCCCGGGAGCAGCGAGCGAGAGACCCACAATGCAGAGCCTGTTCCTGCCAGCACTGCCACAATTAGGAGCAGTGGGATATTTTTGCAAAACTTCCTCGGTATGCATGAGGGTTTACACAGCCCCAGAGCTCACCCAGCAGACAACAGCAGCTTGTCAGAAGATGCATCTTCTCTTTTCTCCTGACCTTTTGAGAGGAGCAGGAGAAAAGATGGCACTAAAAGCATCTAATGAAGGACAATGCATTCTGATATTTTTGCTGAGGAGTTCCTGGGCAGTTTTAAATAAAGAATTACCTGAAACTTGTAGATCTTAGGTTCTGTCTAAACTGATTGTGTGAAACATTTTTTTAAAAGGCTGTAATAAGACAGCCTTGTTTTTATTAAACAGGAGTTGATTACGTGGTTAAACTTAAGAATCATATATCTATGTTTGTATTAGAAATAATCAGAAAAACGTCTTAATTTATATGCATAGCATATGGTTCATTTGACAACATCCTTTTTAAGAATTTTCAAAAAAATATATCTAAGGCAAGGGTGCTTCATTCTCTTTTCTATTTACATATCTGATTATATAACAGACTGCCAAAAGTTACCTTTGACTTCTCTAACAAGTACTCCCAGCTCACACTGATAGTCAATATAAATACAGTTCTTCATCCTCCAATTCAAGCTCTTATCTCCATTTCTGTTACAAGTGATTTCTAAAATAATGGCCAGTGATTAAAACATGCCAGAGACGGAAATAAGAGAACACTATTTTTTCCTCAATTTTCTCAGCAACATTTGCAAAAAGTCTTGTCTAATGTTTTTCTTTTTCTGGCTGCAAAGACAGGAAACTGTCTCCTCCGAAGAAGTATTTGTTTCCAAAAATAGCAACATGTTTTGGAGGTCTTATCACTTACAATTGCAGAAAAGTAGTATAAGACAGTCCTGAGAATGTGGACATGAAATTCATGACTTTTAACACATATTCATCAGTGCTACTTCAATACTGGGCATTACCCTGTTCTCCTTTGCTACACTGGCCAACTCTTGGAGAGGTCCTGCTGAACCATCTGCCTTTAGGGCAGCAGGGCCTGGAGTCAGTGAGCACACAGAGGTGTGACAGCTTGTTTGGAGATCATGTACCCCACTCCAATCCAGCCCTGGGGGCTAATCTTGTCCTTAAAAGCTCACCTGTGCCCAAGTCATTTACAAGAGCAAACCTCGGGCTTTTCAAACAGAGATTCAATATTACTACCAAAAACTATGGTGTGGAAAGCTGTTTGTGCTGCTATATGCTTCAATGAGATTAAAGAACATGCTACTCTGGCTTCCACCTCTTCTCATTCCCAGTCTTGTCACAAAGCTCCCCTTCCACCAATCCACAGTTAAGAGATGTAATTTCAGATAGTCTGTGACATTCCTGTCTCTTGCACTAAGAAAACTAGAAGATGCACAAGTTAATGCCTCAAGAGGCAAGGAAATACTTTTAACTTCTTTAAAAAGCTGCACTCTTAGCTGTTTCCATCGAATCCTCACGTACACATTCACCTACAGAGCAGTATTAAGACCTTCATCAGATATATGAAATATTGAATGTCAGCTAAAATGCCAGCTGAACATGTACCACAGGCTTGGATGAACACCATTCTCCAAGTTAACATATGCACTACTCATCTGGCTTTATTGCTGCTCTTTCATTTCAGGCCAATCTCTGTGGCTGTACAGGCAGAACACAAAGGGAAAAATACATCCATGGCCAATGCTCAACCCCCTCACCCTCAGGCATCTCTCAGTCATGCACTGAGCAGGAAATGTTACTGTTCATAGAAGGCATCTCTCATCTTGTCCCTCTAAAGGGCTCTTGCTCTGCAGAGCAATATTCAGGCTAATTCACAGAAAATGGAACTATATTTGTTAGTAAACATATTTCGCTTCCCAATCCGAATCTTTCATGTGGCAAACAGAAGCCAATTTATTTATTTGGACTATCATTTCATAGTTCAATGTACCCATTCAAAACTGGGAAGAGCAGGATATTAAGTTCAGTGGTCTCAACTTTAACCCTGCTAAATCCAAAGGTCACACTATACCTTTCAGTTGGCTGGGATATTAGTATTAGTTTCCCACACAAAAATGCTTTGGAAGCTCTCATAATCAGCACTTTTTCCCCCTCATGGAACAGCTCTTCACAGCACAGTTACATGATACACACCAATTTCATTACATTTGCAACCCATGATTTGGTGAAAACCAACAAACGCTCCATGAGAATACACAGAATTTATAATAATCTTTCCTAAATAATTTTCTGCTTTCTTTTTTTTTTTAATAATTACTATTTAACACTCTACTGGTACAATTTAACTTAATGAAATACAGCTGAAATACCTTGCAAGACAGAGGATGTTGAGTATATGTAGAGTAGGACTGTTGAGCACAACAAAACCTCCCATAAATACCCATAAATTTAGACTAAAACTAAAACTTCTAGCTCCATTCATGGGGCAGTGAGCTGGAAGTGGGCTAGTCCCAGAACAAAAGGTGGAGAAAATTCAGTTTAAATCACATCAATCTGAAGTTTGGCAAATCACTTCCTTTCACTGTCACTCTTACTCTCTTCCCACCCTCACTTGGCCATTGGTTTGTCACTTCTGGAAGGCAGCAATGTCTCTCAGTGGCCCTGCAGCACAAAGCACAGCTGTGCTCCAAACACACAGACCTTGAGGCACATCCAAAATGCAACATGGAAAAATCCATTGTGCTCCTGACAGAGCCATGTGCTCCCATCCTGCCTGCTCCACACCGGGAGAAATCCTCTGCAAAACCACAGGACTATTTGCAGAACAGGGCACTATTCAGAATGAGTGAACGTGACAGAATTCCTCCAATTATTTACTTTTCATCAACACCTGAGAGCCTACAAGAAACAGAAAGTCCTCTGACAGGCACCCCCTGCATGAGTGCACACAGGGAGGGTGCACATGCTGCACCATAAAGAACCAGACCCGTTTTGCCCCCATGGTGCCCATAAGGATTCATTCATTCCCTGTTCCCCTTCTATCCCTGCACAAAATGGAATGTATTGACATCAGGTAAATTCTGTCCCAACCACAGAATCCCAGTGCTGCACCAGTTCAGTCTGCAGCAAAGCTCTTGGCTTCTACTGGACTTTCATGCTTGATTGTATGGAGCCAGTCCAGCCCCAAGGGGAGGTGGAGGTAGGGGTGAGAGCTGCAGCAGTAATAAGAGGGATAGTTCATGACTCCCAAATACATTTTTAGCAAAGCTGACAGGAGCTACACAGAGCAGCTGCTGCCAGAGGAGGCCGTGAGTGAGACCTAGTTGGTGACCACAGATCTAAATCAGAATGGCCCCAGGAAATAATTCTTGAATTTCTATCCAAATTGCAGAATTGAAAGGTTTCCTCAGCCAGCGTTGAATCTGTAAATCAAGCTATGTCCTGGGAAGTGTTAAGGGGGGAAAAAAAAGCCAACAAACAGAAATTCTCAGTGGTTGGCTCGGTACATTTCCAAACTAGAATTGTGTTACATGTCAATGCTCGTAAAATGAAGTCCAAATACCCCACCTGGCATGATGGGATCACCACCTTTTCTTTTGTCACAGATAAACAAGATTAAGACCTGACTCTATAATACTGCAAGGCCTCCAGCTCATACTTGACACCTTCCAGAGCTACCTCAAAGTCAGGTTTTGATGACACTGGGGTGACATGAAGCATGACTGCAGAAGCAAGTTCTTTCCCTGAACCACTCAGAGATGATTCCCACCTCATTTGTGTGACTTGGTGATGTCTTTCAAAAGCAAAGGGGAATTCAGTCACGGGCATCTAACCTCAAAAACCTCAAGAGGAAGGTGGATGGGGCATGCCCTTCACACAACACAGAACTGAAATTTGAGCTTTTAAGCAGCTAACAAGGACCCTGAGGATGAGAACTGCTCCTAGGAGAGCATGGACACAGTAAGATCAAGAGAATGGAAGAAGAAGTTCAAGTGAGGAACTGCACTATAATGAGTTTCACTTCACTGAGCAGCTGGGAAGAACTGAAACAACACAAGGAGTTCTCCCTCTCCCTGTGTGCAAAGCAGGCAGGGTGTGTACCTGACTTCAGTGACTGTGAAGGCAAAACAACTCATGTGGTACAGTGACAACATCGAGAGTTGTCCTATGGAAGAGGAATGTGTAATATGATAAAGTCATTGATTCACCTTTGTTGTTAAAAGTATTCAGGTTTCACACAGAGCCTTTGCCTGATTTTTGTAACCACTTTCTGATGATCAAAAGCTATCATGCAACAAAGCACATGATCTGAAAAAACAAAGGTAACACAGAACTCTCCCAAGCTCTGAATCAGACCAGAGGAAAAAGGAGGTATCTGCATTTTGAACAACAGCAGCAAACCACTGAACTTTCACATCATCCTCTTTGTCCAGCCTGCAGACTGTCCTGCCTGGCTTTGTTGAGTTACTCCTTTCTTTTTATTCACCACTAGCAATTTATCCTTCATGGAAAAAGCATGACATAGGCAGGCATCAAGTACACCTTTCAGAGAGTGAAACAAACCCAACATATGTACAAATTGCATGCCAAATGAATTTCATCCAGCATAAAACCAAGGTAAGATGTGACACAGTATCAGTTCTGCACTGCTTACAGGCCAGGGGTTGTACTTGTCAAGGAAAACCCAAGGAGTGATTTATTAGTGTGTGACCCCGATCAGCTGCTGGTGTAATTCCACTTGAATCAATAGAGCTAAATGAGCATGAAAACAGAGCAGAGCAGGCAGGCACCACCCCCCATGTGTTTAAAGATCACCAGCCACGCTCATCACCCATGACTCCTGCAAACACTCTTGTGTCTAAGAGGTTTCCTTTGGGAAGTGAAGCTCTAAATTTAACTATATTTAGAGAAATTAGGAAGAAATTCTTCCCTGTCAGGGTGATGAGGTCCTGGCACATCCCTGGAAGTGTTCAAGGCCATGTTGGATGGGGCTTGGAGCAACCTGGTCAAGCTGTCCCTGCCCATGTCAGGGGGAATGGCACGAGCTTTAAGGTTCCTTCCAACTCCATTCTGATTGGCCTGACCACTTTTTGCTGAATTTGAGTTAATCTTTCACATATTCATAGTTATGACACTTCTGTGCATCATTTCCATCTTCCAGGCGGGAAAGTAGAACCAAAAGAGCAAGGGTGTTTATCTACCACAGCCATGCTGAAATCACTGGGAATTTGTACCATTTTACAGGAATTTGGACATCTGAACGATTTAATTCAAATTTGGACAAGAATGTGAGTCTCCCAGTTCGTACACATGGACCCAGCCCCAGGAGTGGCTCATCCAAATGGTTCTTTGGACCTGTAGCACAGCAGCTGATGGCAGAACAAGCAGTGAGCACAACAACTCTGCCAGCAAAATTTCTGGAAATACCAAGTCATTCATTAATTGAGATCATAAAAGGTTTTGCCAAAGCTGCAGCCTCAGTGATATTTACACAACAACCACCCTCCCCTCCTGCAGATCTCAGCAGGATCAATGCTTTTACAGGATGGAGTGAGAGGCTGTGTATGAAAAATGCCTGAGGGCGGGAACAGTTTCCTTTTCAACACCATTTTCTCATAAATGAGAAATCTACAGGAACCAGACAAGGATTCTTAATTTATATAAGCTTCTCTTCATGTTGCAAGAACAAAACAACCATGACTGACAACTGTTTTCTGTTAAAGGCCAGTCATTATCAGCAACAGCAGGTAAATACACTGTCAGTTGCTTTTTGCTATTCCCATGTTCTTATCACTAGGCCAATATTAAACTAATTTTCCTGTCATTCACTCATTACTTATAGGAACCATACTTATTACAAAAGTTTACAAACAAAACAAAAAAAACCAATAGTTACTGCCCAAGTTCTTTACAAGAAATATTGGAAGTCTTTTTCCATCATACTTGCCAAATGGATATTCCAATCATCTTATATGCCCATATAAGTGAAAAAATAGGTAAAGACATTAGAACTGACAGAAAAATGCCACACTAGAATGTCACTTTTTTTTTTTCTTTTCTTGCTGTACAGATCCATGCTGAATACAAGCTCACAGAGGGGCTGAGAAAACACACTCATCACAGCTATATGTAAAACAGCTTTCCATGCTGACCCTGAAAGATTACACACTCTTCTGCAGATTAAAGGTATGTCTATATATTCTTTTCCTCTGCTGACAGAATTATCATTCTAATACTATACTTAGGAAAAGGTGGTGATTTCCAGGGCTCCGGTCCTGCACAGCACTTCAACACATGCTTAGTGTTTAGTGGGACTATTTATAAATGCAAAAGTTTTGCAGGACTATTTTTGCACTTTCCAGAATAGACCAACAGGTTGGAAATGAAATATAATGCCCTGATGCTCCCTTTCCACTTTGCTTAGTCATTTTATACCTGTCCAGTGAGTATTTGTAGTGCTTAGAATCCCTCTTCTATGGGTTCTTCACACTTCTAGGAGATAAAAGGGTTCAAGGGAAGGACGGAAATTACATCTCAACTATCCACTTTTCAGAGCTGGTGATGTGCAAATTAATCAGCTTTGAACATTCACTGCAGCAGGCACATAGGTCCCTAAAGCACCAGCTAAAATCGAGCAATAACATAAAGCTATTAATTCTATGAGTCTTGAAGGACAGCAGGTTGAAAACCACATTCCCCACCACCACCAAACAAGACAGACCCCATATTTCTCATTAGAGTAATTTTTTCACAGGGTCCTATTAACCAGATCCGGTTGAGAAAGTCAAAAATGTGACTCAAAATCCAAATAATTCTTTCAATCAGCATCAGCACTGCAGGTCCTCTGCTTATTCCAGACTTTACACAGTGCTGCTGGACTCTTCCCTAAGCAAGCTTTTGGCTAACAGAGCCTTAAGCACAGATGGGTCTCTGACCTTATTTAGCAGGGATTCTCCTGCAGGCATTGCTGTCTGATTTTATAACATTTGATTCAAATGGTTCAGCGACTTGGCCAGGGCATATAACCCACTTCTTTAATGCTTGGTTCACTAGCACAGCTCATGTTTATTAACAAATAAATCTCACTTAACATTGAACTCCACTACCGCTAATTAGTTGTCTTAAATAGCAATTCATTGTGAATAATAAATTAAAAAAGGATCAATTACCGATTTCCTCTCCTGTTTCAGCTCCTGCACGTAGCGTGTCAGCTCTCCAGTGATGAGAGAGGTCATGTTCTCTGAAATGACCTCATGCTGCCCAGCATAGTCATTCATCTCATTTAAAGTGGCTAGGAAGGCTCTAGTTGATGTGTACCTGCAAAGGACAGAAACACATTTTGCTTTTAGTCCCGGTGTTTTCAGACAGACACCCTGCAAGGGGAGGTTGCAAATGCTTAAGGATGCAATGCTCCTTAAGCACTTAGCATTGCTGTGTGAGACTGGGTGTGAATTAGCACAGATTCACTGGAAGGAATTCCTCCAAAGGAAGCCTGTCCCACACACTGACAGTTCTGTGATAAATCTATCTCAATTTAGACAGTTTGACACTGGCTCTTAAAATATCACTGCTTTAGAGTGCCAGGTTCTTTATCAGCACAGCTCTGGGGCTTCACTTTTCTAATCTCTAGTCACCAAACATTTCTAGTTATACTCTTTCAAGTCCTACAATTCAGTGCACAGTCATCAGAATATCCTACCTGGCAAAATCCTGTCTAAAGAAGCAAAATTTTGGCCAGCATAGCCTAGAAAAGAAAGTTTTTCATAGCGTAAATTTGATTTAAATCAGATATAGTTGCTAAAGTTTTCAAATAAGTAGCAAGTTTACTAACCAGGTGTCCACTATCAACCCATATTTTTTAGTACCTTCCATAACAAGGTTTATTTTTCATATAAAATAATCTCCCATAGAGCATTCCATGTATTATTAAAAAGAAGAAACAAACATCTGTGCACACAAATTTCAAAACAGCAGATTATGTCACTGGCATATTCAGCCCAGTGCCAACAGAGCTGCATTTAAATACCCCAGCTGGCTGGGCTGGGCAGCTGGAAACCAGCAGCAAGACACCAGTACGTACTAAAAAACTATTATTATTATTAAATAATAGTGGCCTACACTGATAACATCACCTAAGGGTGAAAATATC
The DNA here is from genome assembly GCA_024500445.1 of Entomyzon cyanotis. Taxonomy (NCBI): domain Eukaryota; kingdom Metazoa; phylum Chordata; class Aves; order Passeriformes; family Meliphagidae; genus Entomyzon; species Entomyzon cyanotis. The sequence continues at coordinate 6,134,415 of JAKEPQ010000670.1, forward strand.
AAAGCAAAGATGGAAATATTTAGAGGAAATAGAGGAGAGTGGAACAAGTAGAGATGAAAAAGGCACGAGAAGAAAACAAAAACAGGAGTACCTAAAAAGGACTAAAACCATAATCCATTACAAGCAGGCACATCCACAGTCAAGCTGTGAAATGAGAGAGATCCCAGTTGCAAAAAAAATCCCAAGGTAAAAAGGCACAGAACCAGACTGACAATGAGCTTGAAAAAGCTGATTTTTAGCCAGATTGCCTCAAAACAGCATCTGAGGCACCCAAAGGTCACAAGACAAATGCCCAGACATTGTTTTGAGACATGAAGTAACTACACTGAGGTGAACACTGTATTTATAAAGGGCAAAGGATATACAGCATCTTCTGTGCCACATCACATAGAATCATTTAACTCCAGTATCCTTTTTCAGCAATGAAGGACGTGTCAAAACCCATTGCAGTAAACCCAAAACACCCATTTATGGTAGAGCTATCTAAAGGCAGATTTATTCCTAATCCTGGGTACAGACCACAACAGCCACAGTGCTGGTAATATAATCTTCCTTGTGTAAATACCAATATCCAAGGAAAAATTGGCATAAATAACTGATTCCCAAACAATGTTCCTGAAAATAAATTAAAAGCAAGCAAAAAGGCTGTTATCTCTGTTATGCAAGCCACTGGAGTAGCTGTATAGAGCAGCTTGGGGGGCTGACCCAAAAATATGTATTAATATAACCATCCAGTTGGATCCATATCCAAACTCTTTTGAAACGTTTAAAATTTCAAGGTCAAGGGTTTGAAGCTGCTGCTGGGCTCTCCAGAGGCAGAGCAGCCTCCTGAAACACCAGGCTGAGGGTCAGCCCTGCCATGCCTTCCTCCAGAGCTGCATTACAAAACACTGACGTTGAGAAACTCCAGGGTCACGGTGCTCTAAGGGGAAAGGTTCTCACTCTGGTTTACAGTCTGTCGTGAAGCTCATCTTCTAGAAAATTCTCCTTAGAGAAGATCTTTATTCTCCCCAAGGGCAGGAGTGTTCTCAGTGACCTGTGGTGTCTCATCACCTGGACCATGTTGCTCAGAGAAGGAGCTGAGCTCTGTTGCTGCCTGCAAGGACAACATCAGCTCCCTGCCATGGGGACACAGGGCAGAACAGGTGAATCAAAAGCAGACAGGTGAGGCTGAGCCACATCCTTCAACAAGCCCCAGGATACTGGGAGTACAAACCTCATCTCCAAATGGCTCTGCAGGAGCCACTGTGGTGTTAGAACATTACCCCTTTTGTAAGTTACTAATCTGTGTTGTCAGCTTGTTTGAGTAGTTTAATACTTACACAGAGTGCTTGAGTTTCATGCTAAAATTAACAACTGTTTCTGCTCCTGCTGGAAGCAGATATGAATTTCGTTGTTCACTTCAAAGAGCCAGGATCAGTCTGGCTTGAAGGTTTTAAGGCACATTAAAAAAAATGAAACAAAACTCCCAAACCAGACATCCAGAAACTGCAACATAAGGGAACTGAGTAGTTACAGATCAAATCCACTCCTTAGTATCTATCACATAAGCCTGTTTCTGCATCTGTAACTTCTATATTCTTACACTTGACTTTAAAATCTTTGGTTTACAAGCCAAATCCTTGGTGATGACCCAAACTTTGCCATTCCTCCATCAAGTGCATGCTCACCCAGCACTGGATCATGAACATACCTGTATTCTTCCTCCTCTTTGGAGTTCTTCTTGGGTTGGTATTTCTTTGAAAGATTCCTAAAATTAAAAACACAGATACATAAAATTAAATTTTAAAATATCCTTTGAAGTTTACTGGATGATCTTCACATGCACACACATTCTGTGAGGCTGGAGCTGTAATCTGCAGTGAGTAGACATCTTTCCAGAAGCATGACTATAATCAGGCTTTGATTGTGTGCTAGTAACACTCAAAGAATGAGCTACACAGTGCTCCAGTCTGTATCTACAACAAGGGAGCAGATTCTGAACCAGAGAAGTTATTAAATTGAAGTCATGAAGTCAATACACCTGGGTTGTGGTTCTGCTGATGCACAGATCTCCTTCACCTGACCTGAAGGAGAAGTTCTTTCAGAGTACAAGTGATCCCAGGGAAGGGTGATTTGATGCAGCAGATGATACTCTTGGCCAGGCAGGTTTGCCTCCCTTTAGTAGGATGATTAGAAGGCAAAAAAAACCTTCATAAAGCTGTAGGAAGCTGCACTGAGATGGCAAAAGTGGGATCATTTTGTGATTATCAACTAATGCTGGGGGAAGTGTGACATTTGATTATCCTAATTAGCACAGATGATTGCATCTCATTATCCCCCAACCAGCTACTGATTTAATTTTAAAACACCAATATGCTCTTTGAGTGATCGTATCTTAAATAAGAAACCTGAGCACTGCTGTGAGCACATCTGACAGTGATTGTGTGGTTTTTATTGCCCTGCAAGCCCATCCATCAGCAGCAAATCCAGGGATTTGTGAAGGTGTGCTGCCCACCTGCCCCTCAGTACACCTTGCTGCTATCAGCACCACTGCAATGCAGCACAATTAACCAGTGCACACCACAGAGCTGACAAATCCCACTGAGCAATTTTAGGGGCTTTTCAGGGCTCCTCTGTCCTAAACTGAGCCCTATTACTCTGTTCCTTCTGGCAGCCTCTCACCCTATTGTGAAAGGGAAGCCATTTGGTTTAGTTTTACAAGGTTGTTTCAGCGATTGAGAACAGCACACAAGGAGCATTGATGGCATCATTGTCTAAAGGAGGACTGAGCTTTATCAGCTTATCCATGCCAAACTCTTTGGAGAAGTCCCAGAACATCAAGTTGTAAAGAAACTGCTTTTTCAGAGGTGTAACCCCTTCCCTGCTGATGCTGGTTTTACTGCTGACTTGGAGACAGCAGGGCCTCTCATCTTACAGTTCTTATTCCTTTTGTTCTCCTAGAGGAATTAAGGAGCATCTGCCCCAACAGAGGAGTAGCCAGAACGCTGGCAGATTTGCACAGACAAACATGTGTTCCTCAAAATTTAAGTATCTCGACTGGAAGGGATCCAAATGAGTATCTCCCTCTCACTCTGTGCCTTCTCTCCAAGAGCATGCGCTGAAAAAATGAACTTGTCTCTAGTTCTGCAGCTTCCAGCAAACACCAGCATGGGAAGGGTTCTGCAAACTGTTCTGCATGATGACAATAAATCTTAGAGCACCCTTTGTATGCCATGGGAATGCCTCCCTCCATGCACCTGCTTGGAGGGGAAAGGTAAAAACCACAAGAAAACAAGCACAGAAGGCTACAGTAATAAGGCATTTTCACACAGTCAAAACTCCATCTCCCTGCACTGTCATGCTGCCCAGTTAATTCTGACATACACAGCAACTGGCTTCCTGTGAATCTTTGAAGGTGCAGAAATGCTGTGGAGCTGAGGCAGGAAAAAAAAAATTCCACAGTCTGCTTTCACAGACAAAAAACACTGACCAAGGATTAGCATCTGGGGTAAGGATTAGCACCAGTTTGGGAAAGTCTGAGCACCCATTTCCATGAGTGTTTCTATTTGCCTTTCACTCTGCTTCATTTTTTCTGCCTTTCCAGCTTGTTTCTCTGCTCCCTTATTTCAGCTTGGGTGACAAATATGAGAGAAAGAGATGTCAGACATCAGGGGTTCTGATTCTCAGATTATCCTGACACCTGAAGCATTCTTTCCAGCACATTTTCCTCGAGCCTATCTATCCATCATCACATTAGGCAAGGGTTTTGACACCGTTTGTGATGCTCCGAGTGCATGTGATGCAAGGGAAGTGACAAGGACAAACCACCTCAGCACTGGGAGCACAGCATCAATGTCCCATGGCAGTTAAAATACAGGAATAAGCATTCTAGCATTGTTTCTACATCCCTCCCAGCCTAGCTTAATGATTCAAGAAATATAATGCAAAACAATTAAGCAAACAGTCATGCCAGATGTGGACTCTCAAACCAGGGCTAACTGTAAATAGTACGTAGGTCTAACTTAAAAACAAATATTAAAAGTATGCTTCCTCTGCAAAATTCTGCAAACAAAGAAACATTTTTCAAGAGAAGCAAATTAAATTTCAATAAATGACCAGACTGTGATGTAGATAGTCAGAGAAGAGAAGCAGCTAGTTAGGGAACCCAGGATTAGAGGAGAAAACACAACTTTCTCAGAAGAAAATAAATTTCAGCAGCTTTACTTACACTATAAACAAAACTGAGTTACATCCACTGGAGTACCTTGAGTTAACCTGTCCCTTTACAATAGTATTTTCTGCATGTTATGACATGAAGTGATGTGATGCAGCCCTTTTACACCAAATGAATGTGGTACGAAAAACATTCGCACCAGGCTTCAGGACACTTATTAAATAAAAGCAGATGCATGATTTATTCTTTCTTTTTTAATGTCCAGCACTGTTCTACCTCAACACTTGACAAGTCTACGTTTTTGTTTTTTCTTTTATACTTCTAACTTTTTAGATGCCTCCAAGCAGCCCTGTGTTTAAGATCTCCCTGGGGACAGATCTATTTGTCCTCAAACCATAAAAATACAGAGAGGCAAAAAACAAATTGACCAAGGTTTTTTTGCAAAGTCTGGGGCAGAATAAGAAATAAAGCTCAGGAACTCATAGTTTCTACATGGTCGCAGGTAAAGCCATCTTTCACTTCTATTTACATTTTGTTTGTGTGTTTATTTTAATAATTAAGCTCTTTACACCTGGAATTTGTCATCCTGAATACCCCAGTGAGTCTAGTGCAGGATGGTTCATAAGACAGGCCAGCTCACAGATACTCTGCTGGGCTTTCCCAGTCCAGTCACACTCTCTTTGTTCCAGCTCATTTTGCCTCTGTAATTCAATCTCTGCTCCTCTCCATAGGATGTGAGCAATTTGTTCCTGTACGAGTCATTTTCTATTTCCCGCTTGTCTGTAGCAGAAACCCTGGGGAACCCTCCTGGCATTCCCCTGGGAGAGCACACAACCATCAAGGCAGGGCTTTATCTACTACCAGCTCCTCATAAATTACAAGCCATTGTGCATCTCAAATCCATTCAAACACAAGCAAATTCTGGGTGATTTTTTTTTTTATTTATTTAGCAGACATGTTTTAGATACACAGATCAACTGAAACTTCAGATCCCATCTTCTTAAAAACTGGAAAGATGGAAGGAGTTCTAATATTTATTATCACCATGTAAATAAAAGGTGGGTTTACTGAAGGGTTACAAAGAGTTATTTCTGCTCTCCCCTTCCCACTTATCTCCAGCACTTCCAGTTTATCACTGGTCACTCATGGCTGCCAACAGGGTTGCCCACAGGCAGCAACAGGACCACTGGCATGTTTTATTCCCTTTTAACCCCTGATCCCGTCTCAATTTTTATTACCTTACTGGAAAAAGCAAGGTAATATCTACTCCTGTGGGAGGGTTCTCAGCACCCCTCCCCATTTACACTGGATCTGACCTCAAGAATGTTTTCTGAGTCTGGTTCACACATACTTGCCTCTACCTACAATCAAATCAGACATGTAGGAAGTACCTAGCAGGAATTATTGGAGATGAATTCACAAAGATTTCTGCTCTGATCAGGAGGCACCTCAGAAGATTATAAAACTGTCATTCAGATCTCAGGCTGTAACCTGGTTAGCTACATAGGAAAACTTAACAAGGCCTGGGGCTGACTTCCTGACCTGCAGTTTCTCCCTGTGTACATTCAAAAAGAGCTTGTCTTAGTATAAGAAAACCTAAACTTTGCCTAACAAATGATCATTATTCTGTTGAATTCTTAAGCCCTTCAGCATTTGCGCACAGCAGCCCCAATTTCATGGAAAACATTACAATGCTGTCCTCAAAGCCTGAGCCATTAATCATGCATAAACCATGAGTAAGCCCTAGTGTGCTGCTCAGCCACCTAAATAACCTCTCTTTCTGCAAAGCATATGATTACTAGCAGATATAATAAAACAGTACTTCAATTAACTTTTACTTTCCAATCTCTAAATTAAAGCTATTTTCGAAAAGCCATTATTATAAACAAAATCACCACTGACACAGCAAACTTTGAGTTGATTAAAGGCTCTGAAGAGATGCAACTCTAAGTCCAGAACTTCACATATCAACTTACCTAAGCTGCTTTGCATAGCTGAGCTCAATCTCTGTTCTTTCTTTGACAAACTTGATGTACTTTTCCAGAACATCAATACCCCACTGCGTATGTTTTTCTAAGTTGTCAAACTGGTCCTGCAATGAATAAAAGAAAATAAATAGTTTAGTCTCATTGAACACAGAGACAACTGAAATGAATTTACAAAGGGAGTATCACCATACAGAAAGTGTTATTAATATTTTCCATTACCAGTTAGATACTTTTGTGGTGAGACAGGTTTTTAATCAACAGAAATCTGTATTTTAACATGAGCCCAATTCAGTAACATTCTTCATTACTCATTTCTGAATCAGTTTCATTCCAAAAATACTGGCAATCCTATTAAATACCATCTTCTAATATAAAAACAGACATAGGATAAGAAATAGATACTCTGGGCAGTATTTTGTTTTACTCTGAAGAATTAATAGAAGTTGCATGAATTTGGGATCTATTCCTAATTAATAATTCTGATTTGTCATGTGAAAATTGTAGATTTAGACTCCAGCTTTGTCAGTGCTATGAATTTAGAATGTTATTCAAAACAGTTCATCTTTTTACAGAGCAGACTTCAATTCCTCTGTAGCCGGTTTCACTCTAAAACAGACAGATCAATGCCCCCCAAAATGATGTAAGCTATGTTTTCTGAAAGTTTTATTGTCCACCTCCATTTATATACAGATACTACTTTGTTCTTCAAACACTGTTGCCCTCAAAAACAGTCACACATGTTTTCAATAAAATCCAGAACATTCCACAAGTCAGTTTGGGATTTGCAAATGCCAAGAGAAATTAAGCAACTCTAAATCCAAATTAATTATCCAAGCCAGTTTATTACTATCTGCAGATTTAAATTATAATCACCTTATTTTTCAAATTTTGGTTACTTCAACAGCACTCAAATTCCCCAATCATCCATTCCACACAGCTCTACAGAAGTTACTGTTTCTACAATACTTGAAATATAATTTTAAAACCATGATACACTGAATACTTATCCCAACAGGAATACAGTGTAAAATAAACAAAGGCTTTAATATCAGCCTGACTTATTAGGCACCAGGTTCCATTATGGTTTACAAGGAAAATAGGGAGTGAGTTTGAACAATGTACAAAAGTAGATTTACCAGGTTTTCCAAAAATCTACACAGAGCACTAGATTTGCGTCAGACGCCGAGCTGCCACTACCAAAGACTGTAACACAAGTGATGTTTCTCTGCAAAAGATTTGGCCTTGTGACTCAGTCTGCAGAGCTATCACTGAGTTACAAAAGCCAGACAAACCCACTCCCTTTAGACACAGAGCAGAAAAATAACTGAGAGCTACAACAAAGCCTGGTTTGTGAATATGTTGCTTTTATCAAATACCACTTTCTGCTCTGTAGCGCATCTGGCTGTGACAGTGACTTACACTGGAGGCAGGAGAGATTCTGCCAGCACTGAATACAGTCATGTACAAAGGAGCTAATAAAGACAATAAACCTGCTAATAGAACTGCTTAACTGTAATTTGAAGGGGAGGAATAGAAACAAAATTTGCAGAACACATCAGGAAGCAAGATAGATCAGCAGGTAAAACATGTGGAATAGGACACACAGGGCTTGTGCATCGTGTGTTTGCTCTGGTTTAGCATCAGATATTATTTCAAACCAAGTCAGCCAAACCAGACTAGGTTTCAACTTAAGTTATATTGGTTTTAGTCAATTAAAGAGGCACTGGGGGCAGAACAGCAAAAAGGCAATAGTATAAAATTACAAAAATAGTAAAGGACTTCTAAATCTTGTGCTCCAGGAACTACAAGAAAGTGGCTAAGGGCAACTTAAGTAAAAAAAATTCCAACTACATAGAATAAAAGCCTGACTTCCAGCAGTATCAATCACCCTGGAACCAGCACAACATCAGTCACTCAGAAAGAGGATGTGCAAATTCTGCAGAAAGCCAATATGCGGACCAAGAAAGTACATATTTGCGTATATACAAATCTCAATTTCAGACAAATTCACAGCTGGGGAGAAGACAAAGTCAGGGGTGATATAATGATCCTCCTCCTGCCAGAGGGCTCAGCTCAGCCTGGAGTCTGATGCCAGCACAGAGGCACCTTCTGCACTGTTTCAAATACACAACCTCTCCATCTCTGGGATTGTGCTGGTGTCAGGAGAGTCATGCAAACGTGGCCTTTAAAAAGGTTTCTGATAAAGAGGTCTCCTAGCTCTCCCACACCCTACTCTTCCACAATTTACATTATTTAACATAAACACATGCATACAAAATAAATATTCCACAGGGCAGTCCATTAGTCACAAGTTTACATAGATTCACACACTCCTGACTTAGAGATGGGAAAATCTCAGGCAGGGAAATTCACTCCCTAATCCCTGTAAGCAAATTTAACCACCCTTATCAGATAGATTATATTTGGACCAAGAAACGACCTCATTATCCTATTGTGACCCCATCCAAAGAGGAAAGGTCTAGGTTTCCCAGAGGAAAGATTGCCTTTCAAGGAGATCCTGCCCTTCAAGGTAATCCAAAGTTCTGACTGCATGGGAAGATGGAGCAGGTTCACCCTGAAAAGGCAACCTTGGTGGTGGCTTGTCCAAACCTCCCACCATCATCCCACCCTGAATCAATTCCCAGAGCATCATTTAGATCAGAGTTTGAATAAAAACCCAGAAATGGCTCCAGGTAGCTGCCTCAGTGTGGGCTGCCATCCCACAGAGGGACCTGCTGGACTGTTTCTAATACCTCCCTATGCCAAGTTTGGTGAAATAAAACTCCCTGAGGAGCAGTGTAAGAGGAGCACACGGTGGTGCAGCTGTCAGACAGATCAACCAGGGGAAGATGCTAAATTTCTATTTATAAAGTGAGATGAGGCACTTGCCCTGTGCCAAGCTCTAGGCAGAACCACCTCAACAAGACAAAGTACAAGCACTGACCTCCACTATCAAGAAGAGAGGCAAGGTGAAGTTTAACTGCAGATTTGCTAAAGAGAAGAGTTTCTGTTCTTTTCTGGGCATGGAACAGTGTTGGCCCAAGTGCCATTGCACTCAGCAGCCAACGCCCCACAGCAGTGTGTTACACTGGGGTCACGCATTCCATTGTCCCTTCCCTTTGCTGAGTGCCTTGAGGATGAAAAAAAGTCAGTAAAATTGGCAACACCATCACTGGCTGAGCATGAGATTCCAAAGGAAGGGCAGAGCAGCCAGAGGGACACAACACAGATAGTTCTCCTTGTTCCATGGATCTGGAAGGACACTGAAGGTAGGCAAAGACTCTGAGTTAAAGTATCGTAGGGATGACAGAGGACACAAAATGTGTTGATTATACAGCATAACCTTTAATTCATGGAATCCCAAAGTCCAGGGATACATGTAATCAATGCAAAAAGAGGACTTCTGAAAGGGAGATTTTTGAGAGTAGTTAGCAACAATATCATGCCTTCAAATCATCAACCCTGAAGACTTTTTAGAAACCTATTTACTTTCCTGAAAGTTCATTCCAAAAATGCATTTATCATGTGGCATTTGAAGAGTTAAAAAACCCAACTCAATTATTCTGGAGTCTAACGAGAACAGTCATGGTTTCAGCACGAAGTGCACCAGCCCTGGCAGGGATGGTTTAGCAGGTGAACAGTGCCACTGCAGCTCTGCAGGGTCAGTCATCAGCTGCAAGAGGGCTCATGAGCTTCTGTATCACCTTTCAGTTTCAACATACAGACTCTCCTCTGTTCGTTTTTGCAGCATCCTCACCCTTCCAGTCAGGAAGAACATTAGGAAACAATCAACTCCACAGGGCTTTAGCATTCAAGAAAACAAGGCAAGAAGCATGATGCAATATTCAGTAAAAATGCTCCCACCAGACCACAGTGAGTGAAACAAAAGGTCACACCGCACCTGTTTTCTCCGAAAAAGAAACACCAAAACATTTTCTAGAAGAATTCACCATTTTCCTCTGGCTCAGAGACTGTTCACACCTAAGAACATTTTTTGAGCAAAAATACTGCACTGACAGTGAGTTGTCTATCACAGCAGGCTCACACCACCAGTCTTCATGTTACTATGTCCTTCCAACCTGCCAAATCTCATCTTCTCCCAGTTTCAAGTACCTATATTTATTGTGGTATCAGCTTACTAAAAAGAATAGACTTCTAATTGACCATCACAATGTGCATGTAATTAAACTACTTGTGTAACTGTAACTTACCCCCCTTGATCAGATTCCACCTCCTTCCCAAAGCCAGCAACATGTGCCAGTACAAACTCCTGGGTGGTGGAGCATGTGGAATACAGGAGCTGACCCACCTGACTCAGGTGGGAAAGCAGAGCCTCTGCTGCTCAAAACAAACTGTTCAGAGCTTAATATGTTCTTGAGCACGCACACAAAAATGGAAGCTCAAAAGAGGGAAGCAGAACTTTAGTCATTAACTTGAACAGGAATTTGACATGCAAGTACCCAGAATGCTTTGAATATTTTAACCCTAAGGCAAAGTGTGTTTCTAAATTCATTTTCTAACTTCATTTCTGTTTCCATTAATTCTCTCCCAGTGCTTTTACCATTGCCCAAATAACCTCCCATCCATGCATTCTTTCTGAAATTCGGCTGCATGCTTGTTACCCTGACAATGCTTAAAATGGAAATAGTGCTGCCCATTTGCTTCGCTTCATTTGAACGGTTACTTTAAGCTGTCAAATCCCCTCCGCTTCTCAACTGCCCTCCTGAAGTCACATTCCCCAGCTATGCAAAGTATTTTGGGAAGAGGAAAGTTAGCCATTAAGAAAATAAAAAACCAAAAAAAAACCCAATCAAAAAAAAAAACCTCAAAAGAAAAGCCTTCTTCCCATTTCTCTGCCATATAACATGGAGTACAACCAATTATTGAGCAATAAAGTGTTATTCATGAGGCCTTTGAAGATCAGCTCAGTGAGATATTCCTTCCTCTTTCTAGAATGCTTCCATCTATTGCAAAATAGCTCAACACACAGCATTCAGATCCAGTGATGGACCTGCATTTGCCACCAAGGGGTTTCAGCCTTAACACCAACTGAAATAAAGGGGATGTCGTCACTTTTCTCTGGAGCTGCAGCCTCAGTTTTTCTGCAGCCAGACATACTCACCTGGCCCAGCTCCACCACGAGGACTGGGGCTTCTACTTGGTTTCAACTATGAACAAAATGTTCGATTCTGGCAGGATTTACCCATTCATTCTGCAATTTTAATCATCCTGTCAAACCTGCCCAGCATAGACTGAGCTGGTAGTGTTTACTCCACCAGTATCCAGGCTGAATTGTCACTGTCACCTACCCTGCTGCTTTCACAGGTGACAGCACAGAAACGTGAAATTAAGAAGAATGCTAACACAGAGACAAGTAATGAAGAAAGACTGTGCTGAAAATTCAGATGCTAATAGGAAATGAAAAGCCTTTATATTTAGCATGCTCCTCCTGTAATTCTAATACAGCAACACAATTAAAGACCCAGGATTCTTGAATGTTAAGAATATTTGAAGATTTTCTAGTACCTCATTCCCCCATGAGTTTGATTCTGTTTCCTCACAAAATTACTTGTTTACATACTGTCCTTAATAACAAAAGTAGGAATAGGGGAATTAAAATCTAATTTTTACCTCTGGTCATACCATCTCCTCACTTATTTTTTTAAACACTCTCATTTTCATAGGCAAAAAGGAATTAAAGTGAAGACCAAGAATACATTACAGTGTTCAAATTCTAAATTACTTTTTTTAGATTGCATGGTTTAACAACTTCAAATTATAAAAATAATTAACGAGATGATGAGCCCTTCACAGGCTCTGCTGAGTCCCATATGGCACTGGAGTACTGGCAGAATACACGGGAATTCAGATCACAGATCCTCAGAGACCTACAATAAAGCTATATGCAAATGTTAACAGTCTCCAGGCAAATTAATAATGAAAGAAAATGCATAAAATACAGGCTACCACTGCAAGAGCCTTCCAGAAAACAGAGATGAGTAGAAAATACCAAAGCAATTCAGCATCTGTTGACTCAGCCACTACTGATGAGAATCAACTTCCCACACAAAACTTGTCAGCAAGTCAGTGAAACCCTCAGTTAATGACACTAAACAAACATCCCTGTTTATATCTGGAATACAGGACACCAACCTTTCCTTTCTTGCAGCACAGGCAAGGAGCACTCACAGCACCATGGAGCACATGCAGATGGGGCAGGGAGACCATCTCTGCCTGGTTCACACTCAAATGATGCTGTGGCTTTGCTGGTTGTTTTCTGAGTCTACCCTTCCATTCCCTCACATATCCGGTTCTTGTTAACAAAGCTATTTATGATCACTTGCATCTGTCATGTAGATCACCTCTTCAGCCACACATGCTTCATTCCATTTTACCCTTCAAGTATTAAATAAATTCTTACTGACCTTTCACCAGGATGCCTAAACAGGCATAATTCTGCTTGAGCTGAATAACAAATAGTCCAGAGAAAAAGCCATCTTAGTTGCCCACCTCCATCTTCCTTTATTTGCCATCCCCTAAACACATTTTTCCATAAAGCTCTAAAGGTTAACTATTTTATCTCTTCTATTCACCTGGGAACTTGATCTAGTTAGGAGAACATAGAAACCACAATAAGATTCTTTGCTGCATCATTAGGCAACTCAGTGTATTTCAAACCCATGAGAAGGGGAATTGACAGAAAGCAAGAGTGGAAACAGGCTATGTTTTAGGTTCAAATACCTTTTATGTTGCTAGATAAACTCACCACTAATTGTCCTGCTTGTTCCAATAGACATTCTGAATTAAGCAGTTTCTGGGCTGTATTTCAGCCTTGAAATGCTTACCTTCTTCAGCATTTTGCTGAAGCTGTAAAGCAAAATAAGTTCTAATATTTATGCCAGTTTTAATTTTGGATGGAAAATAACATTGCCCCAGTATAATAGCAAGGCTCTTTGCACAGCCTTGTAATTGCTCCTGAGAGCAACCACACTCATCCCCACCCCAAAAACCACCTTCCACAAACTCAGGAGTGACCCCTCCTGCTAATTAAGCCGAGGTGCTGTCCCACAGGCAGGTTTCAGCCATACCTTAACCTTACCTGGCTGAAAACCTGACTAAATTCAAACAAGAAGCACTTCTGAGAAAAGGCATGAGCAGCTGGCACAAAGGCCAGCACCTGGAGAGCAACATGAATATTGCAGCTGCTCTGAGGCAAGGCCAGTCCTGGGAGTACAACCAGATCATCAGGGTTGACCAGGAACCAATTCAATTGCAACATCTCACAAAAAGATCCACCTACAGTGGAGCTGCACAGGTACATCCCCACTGATGAAAAGGCTGAGCTTTGTACTGGTGAAGGTTAAACATCCTCCTGGAGAAGGTGCCAGCACCAGACTAGAACACAGCATTGGGTTAGAGCCCACGACAGCAAACAGCAGCAAAGCCAACATCGAGCTCCCAAAGCAGGGCTGGGATGGAGAGCAGCTCCCTGGGCAGCAGCACAGAGCCACAGGTCGGCAAGAGGACACCTCAGCCTGCTGGAGAGGTCACTGGGAGTACAGCCATGCTCCCGCCGTGGTGACCCACTTTAACACCTATTATGGAAGCCTTGCAAAACCCAGCACGTGGTTCACGGGGAGAAGCTTCCTGGTGTGAGTACAACCAGTGTCAGTGACTGCCAAGGCGTTCACACACACATGCTCTCGGTGTCTCAATGTCTCGTTCTCTCTGCTGACAGCCTAAACTGTGAAGTGAAAATGCTCCTTTTGCAGCAGCCAGAAGGCTCAGAGTCAGAGGCCATGGAAGCAGTGGAGCTCCAGGAGCAGGTGATCCTGCAAGAAACCTCCTGGTCTTGCCCTGGAGGACTGCTCTTACCAGCACAGCAAAGAGCCTCCCTCACCAGAGCCCAAACCAAATGAAGCCCCAAACCCTCCTGCCATCCTGGTGTCAAACCAAACCTCCTCCGCCCCCCACATCTGCTGTATCCTGCAAAGGATGTGGTAAAGCAGAACTTGTGGTCCCTCCATAGCAACGGGGCAAGTAGCTGTGCTAACACAGCAGCCAGGAAGGAAGGTGAGAGTGGGGATGTTCCATCCCAGAGAGGATGTGGTTGTTGGTACTGCAGCAGCTCAGAAAGATGCTGAAAGAGGTAAGATAACAGAGAGGAGTGATTAATTCTGGGGAGTGGGAAGGCAGGAGGATGTGATCAGCTCAGCCGCAGCAGAAGGGAGATGATGAGCAACAGGTGATTAAGAAAAACAGCAACTGAGCCAAATACTGGATAGTGGGGGACAAATAAGACCATCCTTTGTTTTCTTGGAACAAGGGAGTTTTTGATGGTAAATTATGTAGGTTATATGTCCTGGACAGCATGGACAGAAGTACATCCAGCACGGAGCATTATCTAGGTGCTATTTTGGTTTTATTCAGTTACATGAAAAAGCCATACTGAGGCATCACCTGCTGTTATCAGTGGGAGATCCTTCTAAAGATAGTGTTACATCTCTTGAAGGAAATGTGCTTCTTCAGAGTTGTCACAGTTTCATGCTCTTGAAAATGAATTTTATAATTTTCTTTGAATAAGGAAAAGGCAAGGCTCAAAAATCACCATATGCAATGTCCAAGGACACTCTTCATAGATGGCCATGATGCAGCAGCGATTCACTTCCTTCAAATAAATTTATACACTTTGAGGTTTGAGGCACTGCATGACTTTGCCACAATGAGAACCATCTGTCACGAGCAGCCCATTCAGAAATGAACACTTCTTTTCAAACCTACAATTCTGCTTATAAAACACTTTCAAGAAACCCCAGAACAAGACGCAGTTTTGTTTCAAAATACATTATAATGTGCAAATTACAGCCCAGGATGTAAAAAAGCTCTTAAAGAAAAAGATAATAAGAGAGAAACTTCAACTAATGCCAGATGTAAGGTCAGACTATTTTTGTTGCAGGACTGAGTGCATTTCAACCTTTTTATGCACTTGTTCAGTTATTTAAACTGAACACAAACATGCACATGCTGCTTCTTTTGGTGATCCTAATAAAGTTCAACTGATGTAAGTGAACTTATTTGTAGTAGGTATGAGGATAAACAGCAGAATTTAGACTTTAAAATCCAGACTCATTAGCTAAGCAAAGGCTCATAACTACTAAAATCTGCTGGGGCCAGAAAGATGATGCATCTCTACCATTAGCATTAATTATACCCACAAAACTCATTTAAAGGGAAAAAAACCCCAAAAACCAAACAAACCAAAGAAACAAAACAAAGCAATACTAGCCTCCTCCTTCTGCTCATCCTAGGGGAACAGGAATGGGACAAGGATTTGGTTTTTGCTGACAGTATCCAGAGCTGCAGCCTGAAAGCTGCAAGGACCCACAGGGATTCACTGTTCCGTGCATTATAAACAAGAGCTTTGAAAATGAGCAGATCCTCCTGGTCTGTGGGGCTCTGCTGCTGGGAGGGTATAAATCATGAGCTGCAGCAGAGCTCCAGATCCTAGCTGCCTCCCCCAGGAGTTGCAGCATGGTAACAATGCTAAATATACGCTGCTGTTGTTCCAGGAAGGTTTTTCAGTTGACAAATGTTGCAACTTTTCACTGTTCCCCAACACCATCCCACTTCCCCGATTTAATACACACCCATTCGTTTCTTCCGAAATTATCAGAACAAATGCAATTTTAGAATTAATTCCCAGTAAATCTTTTGCTGTCTGGCCACATCTTGGATTAACTGTTGACTGATTTTCATCCTTTTTTTTTTTTTTCCTTCCAGTCTGCAAAGCTCTCCCTTAATAATACCAGCTGTTAAAACAAAGATCAACAAGAGCTCTTGCCCACGGTTTCCCCTTTGGGCAGCTGTGTACTAATTATTAAAAATGAGCCATAGAGTGTTCCTGCTTATTGCATGGATAACTACAATAGAAAACCAAACAAGCCTGCTGATCCATTTAAAAGGACACACACAAAAAAGGCAATTCTGCCCTCTTATCCAAAACCATATTGATTTACAATAGCAGAATCTTTTCCACAAGAACAATACTTCAAACTCTAGCAGTCTGTGGGAATGTTTTGTGGGGAAATTAGCTTTTTGCCCAACTTCTTCACAATCCAGCACCATACCAGCTTCTCATGTAGAATATTCAATTTGTTCTATGCATCAAAGTCAAAATTTCATCATTAATATCAAACATTTTTGAATATGATTCAGCTCTGAGCAGACAGTTGGAGTTAAAGAAAGGGTTTTGGGGGGATTGAGTAATTTTTTATATAACCACTTAGAACCAATCAGTGACATTGTTACACTTTGCAAATAAGAGTCCTTGATCTCCCTCTATCAAAACTAGCCCAAGAAGATAACACTTAAAAAGCCAGCAAAGGTCTCACCAGGTATGCCTGGTATTCTCAACAGCAAAACTTCTGATCTCCACTGAATAAATCCCCTGGTGGGTGTAGAACTATGCATGTGTGCAAAGCTCTTTTCTACATGTTAATGCAAAGATGTATTTATTCACTAAACTCAACAGCCTTTACTCCTGTTATTCCTTTTCACCTCCTCCCCTGGCTGTGAAGACAGAATTGACCAAACCCCAATGCAGGCACTGAGTCCTTCCAGGATGTTAATACAGATATTTGGAAAAGAAAAATTGCTGTAAAAGTCATTAATTCTGCTTAGTTTGAGGCTGCCTCCTCATTGGAGCAATGGCAATAACCAGGGTTAAAAAAATAAGCCCCCTCACCTCAGAGTATCCAAAGCCCTTCCCTAAAGTTCAAATGAAAAGTGAAGATCTGAACTGACTGTTCCCTCCTCTCATTTCCAAATTAAATGGAACAAACAGCTGAAAAACTTCTTTGCAAATGGGGTTCAAAAAGCATTTAATACCTTAAATACCATGACATGACAAACACAATCCTAGATTTTTCAAGGACCACTTCACACTCAAGACCAAATAAGATTACTGCTATGCCTTAAGTATTTCTATCTGCCATTCCATTCCATTTTAAACCCAGGAATTAGATTAGGTGCTTCTACTCTGATCCAAGAAATAGTGAAGTTTCCAGAAAAGGAAGATTATCAGAGATATATGCAACCTAGAAATCTAATGCAATGGACAGAATGACAATGTCAGAGTGCATAACATTTTAAATGTCTGCAAACAAGGTTGGTCACTTCAAAATTAACAAACTCTGTTCAAAGTGCATTTCATAATTCCAAATTACCCACTCATACACTCCACTCGGTGGAGTGGAGCCAAGCTTCACTGGCAAAAAAATTTGATAAATTCTGGAACTAGGCCAGAAATATAAGCAAAGAGCTGAAAGAAAGATGTAAAGACTCTATTACTTAAATCCATCTATTAGGATTTCTCACACAGCTTTTTTATTACAATAAGAACCAACTCTTACTACAACTGTAAAAATGGCAACCAAGACAGTCCTCTAACAGCCTGTCACATATTTTCCTTTCACCCAATATGTTTCTCCTCTCAATGTTACACCGATAAACACTTCAGGAAAGAGCTTAACCCCAGCTGCATCTACACTCTGCACTACATCCTAGAGTCAGGCCATTTATCTTGATTTTGACAAAACTATTCTTTCAGTCTGATCCCACTTGCATAAAGCACTGAGACTTTAACCTGATCTTTGCTATACTTCTCCTTCTCCAAAAAAGATAACGTCACCTGTACAGCCATAGAATTACCAAGTTAAAACACAGTCAAACCAAATGTGGTAACTGTACCACTGACACGTCTTGCTAAGGATCAGAAACATCCACCTGGGCATCAAAGCATGAATTGCTATTGGTAATATTTCTCCAATGACTTCAGTCTCTTATCCTTTGGAGGGAGAGAGCATATCTTCCTACTCTCACATGCTCACTTCTATGAAGTTTATCCTCATGTAACAACTACCATTAGTCATAGTGTGAACTTGTGTTACATCAAAGTTTAAACCTGAGGAAAAGTAATCGCATTTCCCTTAACTGAAAACACTGTACAAAGCCTCTCAAACTCCACTGGGTCTCCCCCTTCTCCCAACAGAAGCCTCTCTCAGCTCTCAGTACTAAGACTGCAGCAAAATGAAATGAATGCATCAAAGTAGGTGGAATAAGAAAGGGGAAATATTGTGCAAAGTGCTGACCCACCAGAAGTACAGAAAGCATTTGTTCAGTGGTGACAATGAATAATTTAATCTGAGGCAAATTACCAAACAAACATCAATTAAATTACATGCTGGACTACAAGAGAAAGGTCTCCCACACACATTTCAGGTTTGCAGAGTCAATAGAGCAGCACAAGGCGCCCAGGATTGTGATGGAGTCATCCGGGCTGCTCACTCAAGGATACTTGACATTCTCCCTGGGACATGAGATAATTGCAAGAATCCAAAGAGAAAGAGGTAAATTAACTCCATCACACTAAACAAACATTCATACAAGAAGAATAAAGAGACCTTGTGTCACCCAGCCTCGTAAAAGGCAAGAAATGAGTTCCCTATCTCATAAATGATACTTGTGAAATGTGCAGAACTAAAGTTTTATAGCACAATTATCTCTACCATCCATCAGTTTTAAGTGCCTGAGCACCTGATCAGAGCATTTAAAGCAAGTTGGAGCAGCAGCAAAGACTCCCCAGGTCTAAGAGCAGCCTTGTTGTGCCAAGTGCTGCCTTTACTCCAACAGATCCAGAACTGGGCCCAGCTCACAGGAATCAGAGACACGTGGGGAACCACAGCACGGCGAGCAAGGCTCGGTGGTTTGCTGGCTGTGCCACAGGGATGCTGCAGGATGGCCACACTCCGAGCCCCAGCACACAAAGCTCAAGTTCACTGTGCTGACCATGCTGTGCCAGCCAAGTCAACCTAAAATTACAGTTTCTAGAAAGTAGGGCAGCTACACACTGTCCAAACCTTTTGGTCTGGCTCTCTACACAGCCTCCGGCCTCTCACTGCAAAACAGTCAGAACATTTTATGGAAATAAATCAACAATTACAGTCTCTTTTGACCAATACTGCTTGGAAACCTGAGCATCAGGAATAAATAACATTTTGCCATCCTGAACTAGAAGAGCAACATCCTTTGATCCTTTAAGTAAGGGCAGCTTCCCTCAGCAAGGATATTCTGCCCCTAAGCTGGATAGGTAAGTCTAGCTGAGCAAAAGGGGTAATCCAGTTTTCTTGTGACAACAACCTCATGTCTTTAGGTTCCAAAAAACATGTGAATATTTTATAACTCATGCTATAACAATGATGATACCATAGCAGAGATTTCAAGCCTTCACTGCACTTGAAGAAGTGTCTTTAAAATCCTAATGGGAATTACGTTGGCAAACAATCTCCTATTAAGACAGTTTTCAGACACACTCGTGAAGAAAATCACTGCCCAATTTAAAGCAGCGCTTAGTGGAGCCAAGGTTAAAAACCACACTTGGGTCAGACCAGTCTGACCACTTGCCTCTGCTCACCCCATCTTCTGGAACTACATATGTGCCTAAATCTAGGAACAGTGAAACAAAGAACAGCATGGAACACTGGATTTTTTCGTTTTCACTAAAATATTTGGGTTCATCCTCTAAATAAAATCATCTACTTCAAGACCTTAAAAATAGACTTCTAAAATTTTAAACTTTTTGTAGTTTTCGAAAACAATTCATATCCCTCTCCAACTGCCTGGCAAAATATTGGTTTTGAGGGAGGAGGGGGTTGGCTCACTACACAAAGACAAAAAAGAAAATTGGTTTCATGTCATATCAGTTCTGCTCTGGCATTTGAGTATTAACTTCAAATGAAACCGAAAATACACATAAAATCAGGTTGATTGCATCAAGCCTCATTAAAACCACATTATGTTAGTTTACTTAACTGCAAAGGCAAATATTTTTTCAACATAAATCCCATGCATAAAACCACGCAATAAACATATCCATTGGCATCTAGATAAAGGCTCTAATAGGAGGCTCATACAATGAGCTATACAGTAAAACCTAGAGCACAATCAAGCTCCAAGACAATCAACAACACCAGAAAAAGCTCTTACTAACTTTCCTAAGCCCAGGACGCACAACCTTTTTGAAACACAGATCTCCAAATTCTTTATAAAGCTGGAAAGGCTACGGCAAGCAGACAAGAATTTAAAACTCTCTTTTAAGGAGTTTAGAGCCAACAAAGCTCCTGGTATTTTAGTGCCATTGCAGGCTCTTGTAACACTGCAGGCATTTAGAAGCACCAGCAAATTAATATGCTGCACCAACTCATTTGGTGAACAATCTCATTCAGATCTTAAGCTGCTTGTCCTGGGTTGTGAATGTGTGAGCAGGCTGAAAAAATCTGAGGCGCCGCAGATATTTCCTGAAAGGGTGCTACAGTTTTTCGAGTGTAAAGCTGCTTGCTGTACTTTGGACTGGTTACTGGGACAGCAATAAAAAGCATTCTTGTGTCTTGAGGGCAAACAAAACCGAGACCACCACACCACATACATCATGATGTGATTGGTCAAAGGACTAACACAAACCATGGTTAAATGTTATTAAAATCTTTGTCATGGAGAGCTGCTGGTTAAGTTTGGGTCAGTGTGACAGCACAGTGTCTTTTATAGGAATATTTCTTAATTAATTGCTTTATTAGGACTCTGTAATAGCAAAGTGTGCTGCGCACAGAGCACATGGGGTGGAACTTTGTGACTAAAACTACAGATATGTGACCCTGATTTCCACTCTTCTCACGCTCCTGGAAGATCAAGCGAAAGGCTACCACAACACCACCAAATAAACACAGGGAATGCTTACATTACAACCTGCTCCCTGTGTTTTCCTGTCACAGCAATAACAAACCATGAAGCATCAAAAGAGGATGGCAAGCACAGTGCTGCTCTTTTCTCTCACTATTGCGGGAGGAAGTCTAACAAATGCTTGTCATTTCCAGAAAGTAATGGATTCCCCAACTCTGTGGCATAAACTGTGCCCACAAATTGCATGCAAATCTGTCACAAATTCAGCTCTTCACAAGAAGAATGAGTCTCCATTTAACATCAGCAGACAATAACACAGCACTAACATCAAATACAGCCAGTTCACAGTACTGCAAACAGCTTAAGAGCAGACTGACATCTCACAAGAGAACCACAAATTTAGGTCAGCTCATTCCTGTGCTGCTCAACAGAGGAACAGGAAGCAATGTGATGTGCAGAGCAAGATGTTGGTCACTTGGGCTCACTGCTTCCTGCAGAAAGAGAAAAGCTGCTGCCATTTTCAGTACAACTTCTGCAAACTTGCTGCAACTGGACTGCGAGCTGGAGACCAGGTCATTCCATTCAGGAAACAAACTCCCTTTCTGGTAACATCCACAGGATTCCCAGTGCAACAGCCTCCAAAGAGAGATGAAGCTGCTTCCTATGTTATTTTTGCAAAGGGCCATGTAGGGCACCTCACAATTACATTTTAAGGAGTAATTCATTTCTCAAATGAAAAGAAAACACACACATTCCATCCTCCCTTTATCAGGGATGTGTGAATATCACCCCCACACAACTTCAGAAGTCTAGATTGGGAGGTTTTTAAGCAGATGCCATTAAATATTGATGTTGTATTTCATTTTTTGCATGACTATTTATTTGAAGGGAATTAATTAGTACATTGAAAAAACAACTCTTTGAAATGTGGCTGTCAGACATACACATTTTTATAACATCCAGGGAACACTGCAATTCTGGATACACAAAAAAAATTGTCCTATCAGCCTACTATGTTGGTTTTCAATATAAGAAGATACAATAAAATAGATACCTTTTATGTTACTTTTAGATTTATCCCAGACTATAGTAACTATTCAGTGGTTACAATTTCACAACAAAAAGGGCCACAAGAGAAATAGCCATGTTGTTACCCCAGACCAGCAGAGATATGCACTGGGAGAGGTTGAGGATTTCCACATCCTTGAGTGTCCTGTGCTCCCTCCTTCCAATCTTCCTTGTCTTTAATTCGTGTCACATGATTTGCAAGACAGGGACCATCAGTGCCTGGGCTGCACAGTGCCTATCCAGCACAAAGAGGGTGGGATCTCCAGCAAAAAATGCTGACAACAAACTCAAGTTCATGAAACAAATAAATATTTGAATTTTAAAAAACAAGGGAATTCTGGAACAATACAGTACTTTAAGCAATGCACTTTTTAAATGAAAGCAGCAACCCAAGTGTCACAAGGATTGACATCCTATAAATGACACTGAGGCATTCCTCAAAAGTCTTGCTAGATGGACTTCCAATTAATTTATTGATTAAATGAGATGGTATTAGCCATTTACTTCCAAAATGGAGGATATTAAAGGGTGAGTTCTTATTTTTGTGGAAGAGATGCCTGGCTTTGGATATCACAGTTTATCAGAGCCAATGAAAACTCATCACCTCAAAACACTTTTTGAAATTCATAAAACAGCAAGATATTTGAAAATTTTACCAAGTCACTGTCATCAAATCTCTCCCCAGTGCTCTGGGTCTCCTAGAATAAGTTGACATTTGGTATATTCAGCTGACCTACAGAACCCTTGTTAAAAATGACACTTCCTGACACAGTGCTCAAGCCTGTGAGGGGTTATCACACTGCACTTTAGTCAACATCTTTGGAAACAAATGTTGCAAATACTAAAGTACACGATGATAAGATGAATCTTATGAGTAATGCAAGAGAGGCAAAATAAACAGTGTTTTTGAGAATAAATCATCTACTCATGGGAAGGAAGATGCAAGGGGGGTAACAGGGGAAAATAATGGGATATTAAACAAAAAACCTGCCCTGCTGCAGAACATTAGAAGAGTAAATTTTCTCTTTAGCAGAGCTCAAGACTAAGGTGCAAGGCATCTGCATAGCAATGTGTCAGCCTTCCTCTTCTTCCCCTTTCCCTCTTCCTCATATCTACACTTTGCTGACTTCAGCTTTCATCCTTCATAAGGCTGCAGCTCAGTCCGTTGGATTAAAGAGCACACAAACACACAAGAAATGCTTTTGTCTGAAGAACAAACAGGAACCTCCTGTCCAACCTTTGACTTCAATGGGTCTGAGCTACTGATCTTCACACAGCAACTGGAGCTTCTGGGCTCAGTTCCCTGAACGTCCCATGACTCCCCAACTGTTTTATAACACAGGGATAGACCAGTTGCTTGATGAGCAGTTGAATCATCTAAAAAATATGAAAGAGGATATTGACTTGAATCTGCAACATGCTTTATCTGCCAAGCAGGGAAAGCAAGTTTGGCCTCTGAACCAGACTGAGAGAGGAAGAGGAAAACAAATGTGTGTTTACCTACCTACACAGAAGGCAGGGAAAGAAAGAAAGAATTTCTCACAAATTGACAAGAACATCCCCTCCCACATGAGGACAATGAGGTCACTCAGTGCTCTAGAGTTGCTCCAATGACAATACCTTCCACTTAAAATACTTTTGGGAAGCTACAGCTCTGGTCCAAAGGTTGAGTCAAAGCTGCTCCCAGCCAAGGGAGAGAAAATAAAGGATTTGTTTTTCACAAACCCTGAAGATCAAACCAGGGTTTGTGAAAATTTTTGGCTGCTAATTCACAGCCCAAATTGGTGGGTCATGAACCACTAGGACCAATGAAGTTTATGTTGTGGGAGAAGACTTGGGCAGAGCATCTCTGAAGCCAGAGGCTCAAGATGACAGTACCTGCCAGTTTCCATCAGAGGCATTCAGAATTCACACACATTGGTAACAAAGAGCCACCCGAAAACATTCCAGCTTTCATGAAGTCCTCGGGCTCTATGGATATACCTGTAAAGGATTCCAGTCTGGTGGAAAAAGAAAATTACTGCTTACCTGGCTTGGTCTGCAGAGTGAGAAGCACCAAGACAAAGTGACTGAGAACTAACAGCAAGACAGAAGAGGTGTCACGTCTACATTAATTTTTTGAGTACTTTTGCACATGAATGACATCCATAATGATCAGTAAGCACATCCAACAAGGCTACCAACACTTTATAGTTAGTTCTTGTTTATGAGCACTTAATACACAGTCTAAAGCTCAGTCATCATGTTTCATTCCTCCTCCAAGTTAAAGAAAAGTAAAATTGCAAATAAAGCTGAATGCAATCACAACCTTTTTATCCTTGAGAAATTCACGCAGAATTTGGAACTCTGCAAATGCACACAAACACAATCTTAACATTTTGCAAAATAAACACATAATACAATATGCATAAGATTCCCCATTTCCTCAGTAGTGATTGTTGTTTAAAAAATGGTGTATTTCCTGGCTTTAAGATGCCTAATTCTACTAATTCGATATTTGTGACCATATCTATTTTTGGAACAGCTATGGAACACATACACAAAGGAGAGAAAACAAGTTCTAAATGCAGTGCCATGAATAGAGCTGTATAGTTCATGCATCTTTTCTTCCCTAAGAGAATCTGAGCATCAAGCACTGCACCACACAAAGAAAATGTATTCTGGTCCTTTTTTTAAGGGTGATTTGTGCCTGTGGCTTTTTTCTGTTACTTTTGGGTTCATCTTCTGATTATTTTCAAAATTCTCCTATCCACCAAAGCCTCTTGAAGTGCATTAGGGCTTACACACTAGTCCCAGACTGTTTAATTTAGCCCTAATACCTTGAGGAAGCTTCAGGATGGATTGTTGCTGCTCTGATTAGGGAATCAATCCCACCCCCCGCCGAGGAGGTTGGATGGATGCCTTGTCCCCAAAGGGACATCAATAGTGCTCCACTGACCAGCAACTCCCAAACCCCATGTGTGTCAATCCATCAGGAATAAAAACCCCAAAGACTTAATTCTTACATTCTAACTGTAAAAAGGGGGTCTGAATCTCCATTATTTGGACTTTTTGACTTGTTCAACTCTCCTAGTGTGGATTCTGGCTTTTGATTCCTCTGTCACTATTGTGGTCTTCTTTTGTTCCCAGAGATTAACCCACAAGCAAACCACAGAAGACTACACTGAGCCAACAGCAAAATCAAGTCAATATAAATGTCTATAACTGTGTGCATGAAACCCATAAATATAATGTAAAATGCCTTCTGACCTCCGTGTGAATGGAGCACACCATTCTGTCATGCTGTTCCCAACCATCGAGTACTTCAACTCAACTGCTAAAAGCCAAGTGAAATGTTTATATTTGTATTGTTTAGCTCAGAAAAGGCTTTTGTTAGTGGAACAATTCAACACACTCCTTCAACCATTAAATGCTGGCACGATGATACCTTTCTGTTCAAGACTAAGTATTTTCCAAGAGTGACAACTATGCAGACCCAGTCTCCAACGATGTCTAAATTTGGTGCATGTGTTTCACAACAGCACCTTTTCTTGCAAAAATTGTCGTTTTCCAGCAATTACAGCTTTCCTATTCAAGATCCTTTCGTGTCAATCACACTGAACCTCTGGAAAAGGAGCTTTCAGCAATTTTATACATAATCCAGGTATAAGGATGACACAGACAAGAATCAGAATAGGAACCACAATGCAAAAATAAAACCAGCCCACGGTTATCTGGAGGAGGAGGTGGTAGGGAGATGCTCACACATACCAGGAATAGATGCAAGCTGCTACCCACTCCCAGAGTAGTCTCCTGGGCTACTCCATTGCATCTCAGAAGGACACATGCAGCCACACAGCCAGAGACATTTGATTTTATCTTTAAATAGAGCTGGAACCTAGCTAGCCCCCCCATTCCAAAAATAAGGCTGCAAATCCCCAGGGCACTGATTTAAATAGGCACCGAGTCACACATGTCATGTGAGATGCATTCTTGCTACCTAAAGGGTTGGCTGGTGCAATTTGGGGGTTCAGGTAAAGCATGCAACTGTAATCTGTTGGATGCCTTGATCCTGGTGGTCAGGCTGGCTGTACTTCAGGAGGATGGAGCCTCTTGGATCAGCTGATGATGTTTTTGAGCAAAGCAGCAAAGAAACCACTAACCAATATATCCATCATTGAAACATTTGCTTAGGAGGTTTTTTGCACACCAAAAACTGAAGCAAAGATGTGGAGTTTTTCAGCTTTTGCATGTTAAGTTACAAACACATGCCAAAAGCATCCTGTGTGAAACCCAGATGTTTCACAGCTCCAAAGACTTGTAAGGAAATAAAGGCTCTTGACCAGCACATAGAACCCTTTCCTCTCACCCTTTATTTTTAGGCTTTTCCAGTGACTACACATAAGCAAAAGGATCTCAGACTGTTATACTTGGGAGAGAGAGGCAAGATGGGTGAAAAAATATTTATGTAGTGCTCTAATGCAGCTCTCCTTGTTCATCCACTGCCAGTTTTCTTTTACTACAGCAAAACCTGAGTGATACAATCTTAATGAATGCCACTCCTGTAAGGCCCACATTTGACAGATCAACAGCCCTCAAGAGGGCAAGAAATATTTCTCTTCTCCCTTTAACATTTGTTTGAGAAAACACACTTCCATTCACTCCCTGCTCCATGCCAATCAATTTTTTCTTTTTGTAAATACAAGATAAAAGTGCTAAAGCATTTATCTCTGCATAAGAGAGCGTAATGCAAAGTGAAAAATATTATCTAAACACATTTTGAACTTATTTGCTAAAAGACTCCTTCAGGCTTTCTGCACAGAATGAGTAGATGAAAAACAGCAGCACACACACTTACGGATAAAGCTTTTATTTGGGGATATTGTCAAATATTCTTCCACAGGGAGTAAAGATGCAAAGTGCAACCACAGAAATCGATGTATATACATTCAAACCAGTATGTCAACTCTACTTAAACATTACATGGAAAAAGCCACATAAAATAGCAACACCACAAAGCCAAAAGAGGACTGCTAGGTCCCTGCACTACTTTCCTGCTTTACTTGTTATCTAATCTTCATCCTTTGCTCCATGCTTATTCCTTCCCCTAGTGCACCCACTATACTTTCTCCTGATCCCATCAAACTCTTGACTTGCCATTCCTAATGCACTAATCCCATTGCACATCCAGCCTGACAGCAAGTCACAATCCCACCCGTCCTGCCCAGAGCCCAGCCCTGCTCTTTCTACCTGCTTTTATCCAAGCTGTTTCCTCGTTACTGACTGGTTCCTTGTTTTCTTTGTTTGAATTAATTTTCTCCTCCTGAGCTCATTTCTGCCGTTTCCTTCACCCTGTTAGTCCTGCTTCACTCACTGTCAGAACTGCCAATTTGAATTATCTCTCCTCAAATGACCCTCTCCATCATTCCTGGCACTTCAGTCACAGGAACAGCTCCTAGACAAGCAGAACCAACTGTCTGTAACTAGATCCTGGTGTGATCTCTAGTCCTCCTTTTCCACATTCAGTCTCTTGAATCAGGCAGTTTCCATCTCTGACCACAGCATCTCACTCACCTGAGGGTGAGTGTAACAAGAACCAGTCCATGATAACAGAAGAACAGGTTTGCTGCCATTAAGAAAGAATAAAAGTGCTCAGAAGGACCTTTACCATGACTTGGTGCAGCCATGCTTTCCATCCCCTCTCTCTCCCAGCTCACTGACCCACGCTACTCTTCCAAAACAGAGCCCAGATCCCCCTCACCCAGAACTACCCTCCAGCCAGCTTCTCCCTCCACACCACTGAGTGCCAACAAAGGAGCCTGAGAACAGGAGAGACTGCCCAGCTCCACCTTGGCCTTGAGCAGCCATGGCATGGGAAGCCTGGCTGCTCTCCTGCAAGGACCAGACTGAGCCATCCTCAATTATTGTGTTGGTGACCTCATCTCGCCCCACAAAAATCCCTCCAAGGCCAAAACGTAGCCAGCACTCAGGAAGATTTGGTCAATAATATCTTCACTGAGTACATGCAAAGTGGTATTTTTCCAAAGGCTTACAGGTTTGCCTAACTGAGGAGTATTTTCTCAACCACGGCAGCAGGCATATCCCTGTTCAACAGCTTCTCTCTGCCAAATTTCAAAACCGTGCTCCAATGAATGGGAGCACTACAGCTTTCCAAAACCAAAGAGGAATCGTGTTTAGCATGTGCAATACACTGGCCCTGGTAACAACTGAATATCTTGACTGCTCTGAAACACAAAATGCAAGGGGCAGGCACAGAAAGAGAACAGCAGTCTTAGCACACTAACATGGTGAAAATTTAAGCAGCAGAAAATAGATAATTTAAACAAAAAATGTTAAATTCATTCTCAATAAGGGCTCCCAGCTCAGTCTAGAATAGAGTCTGAGACAGAGAAAACTGTCCAAGGCACCAAATAAGCAATTTCTTGGGGTTAATTGGAGCAAAATTTCCAGGAGTGCAGTTAGGAATAAGGAATATACTCAAAATCCTTGTAAGATGATCCTTCTCCTGTCACATAGGTAGCACTCCTTTATCTGCACATCCACAGACTCAGTACAATGAAATTAAATTTTTGAAGTATAAAATGAATAATTTATGAGAGAAATTGTACCTGCTATTCCCAGAGGAGTAAACCTAAACACTACAAACTCTTCCCCTTCAGGGAATGAATGGTACAGGCAGCACTTACACCAACCCCACTGCAAAGACACAACTGAAGGCTTGGCTTTGTAAAAGCTGTTTAGGTACCAAATAGAAGTGCTTGAAAAACTCTGAACAAGAGATGGCCAAGTGACACATTTAATGGAAGAAATCTATATTATTTCAGCTGCAACAAGAAGAATAATCCACTTGGATTTCCTCGGGATTAAGGACTATCTGGGTGACTTGGTAGCTCACTGAGGACCATCTTTCTAAACCAGACATTAATTCCCGAGTGACTCCCTTTCAAGTTTTATTGCTTTACAGGGTTTCTGAGGGCATCTGGGGGATTGCTGTTGTTCTTTTGATTGTTTTGCCAATTAGGTTGACTCTTCCTCAAATAAATTAAGGACAGCATTGCAACAGAACTGCTTCTTTACATGCCTTTCAACATGATCTGCTTCAGTGATCAGCAATGAACACCAGGCAAACAACATTTCATTCTTGCACTTAGCTTACAGCAGAGCTCATCTAGACGCCCTATTTACAGTTTTTTCTATTTTTAGATGCAAAAAGATACATTTTATTTCATTATACCAACAAAACACTCTTAATAAACTGACCCAAAAGAAATCATTGACCAAGTTAATAAGGTTGTCTCCGGACAACACGGAAACACAGTGATCATGTTAAATTCCAAAGAGATCCACCACACCTGCTTGAGAAGAAAAACTAGAAGCATCATATCCTGTGCATACATACATTACATATTTGTGTATATACACACACTACTTTTCCACTGTTTTGTATTTTACAGCCAAAGCCATTGACTAAAAAGATTGGCAAAGACTGCAATATACCAAGAGAAAACAGTGTTTTACCAATGTAACAAGCTTACTGTTTTAAGAAAAAAATAAATAGAAAAGCAGGGTTTCTAGGGGTGAAAGGAAGAAGAGAAGTTTCATATGAAGCATACAATTATATTGAAGGGGGAAGTTATTTTAAAATATTTACATGAACACTAAGGAAACTCAACAAAGCATTGGATTTTGACAGCTGGACTGGATTCAACGTATAACCAACCTCAGCAGCAGTATTTCAAACAGGATGAAAGTGAATTTCAAAAAATTCATTAGCAGGTTACCTGTCCAGCAATCAAAGGCAATAATGCAAAGCAGGTTATTAAGTTACAGTGTCACAGTGCAGCAGTGGCTCCTGCTCTTCATGTGGAATTCAGCTTTTGAAATTCTGCTTTAAAAGAGTGTTTTACAGCTTTTGAAATTCTGCTGTAAAAGAATGTTTCACAACATGAGTAACACTAATGAGCTGCAAAGAGTCCAGAAAAACATCGGCTCATGTTTGACTGCCTTCCCCATATGGTTCAAGGAAGCGGGGGATCTTGAGCAGCCAC
Source organism: Entomyzon cyanotis (assembly GCA_024500445.1). Lineage (NCBI taxonomy): Eukaryota > Metazoa > Chordata > Aves > Passeriformes > Meliphagidae > Entomyzon > Entomyzon cyanotis. Next base: position 6,164,408 of record JAKEPQ010000670.1, read on the forward strand.
AATACGGCTGGAAGGGAAAACACTGTATTCTGCAAGCCTTGACTCACTCTGAAAGACTGTAAATCCCCCAGCCTTTAATGAATAGGTAGGAAATACAAGAATAGGTCGTTTGACAATATTGTAGAAATCCTCTTTCTTAAAGCAAGTCAGAATTGTAAATGAAATTACTCAGACATTCAAACGTTAAAGACCCAGCAGTTCTTCAGGTAGCAAAAGGGAGTTTTTCTATTCCTGATGCCTGCAGGTACCCAGGGGTGTAGGCAGGGACCTCTCACATACCCCATTCTCCTACCAACCAGCTCCTGCAAGCAGGAGAGCAGCCCCCACGAAACAAACCATCCTAAAGTTTAAAAATTCTCTTTTTAATTTCATGAAGAGGTCTCTGATGGCACAGACTTTACAATGCACGTGCATAGAGGCTGCAGCAGCTCCGAATCCCACCCTGAGCTGGGCATGCACACAAAGGTGCGAGCTGCAGAATGCAGATGCTCCGGAATGATTCAGCTTCTATAAACTATTTCTCACTCACTAATCTGCATATACAGGCTGGCCACTTAAAACAGGGAGTGAGCCACTGTGAAATAAGGAGATGTTAATGTCAATTTTGCTACCTCAAAACTGTCCAAATAACTATGCAAAATACTAAACTAATACTACTTAACTAATAAAAAGTGTATTTTGCTTTGAAGTGCCCATCTCCAGCAGTCTGTGTACGACTTTTACTAAGAGCTTCTGAATAACCAAGCCAAAATTATAAACATGATGTATTTATTACTGACCTCAAACTTTTGTCTTCCAGCCTTTCACTGTATTTGCTATTAGGGTGCTTTTAGAGTGTCTTTTTATGGGTAAAATTCCAGACGCTTTGAAATACACGAAAGTTTTAACATGTTACTAAACAGAAACCAAGTTTCTATGAAACACACAAAAAACAAAAGGTCAGGGATACACAGCTCTGCCTCTGGGAGTTGTCTGAATGGCATCACGTAAGTTTCACAGCAAATTTACAATAAAATACAGGTTTCCGAAGAGCACAGGAGAAGATTGTCTAAGCTGCCAGCAATTCACCCACCCACCTCTGAAGACAGGCCCATAATGGAAACTCTCAGCTCATCAGATTTAACCTGTGGCTTATCATGCAAGACTAATTACTTGTGTCCTTTTCCCATCAGACACCATCTCCTTTTCCTTTTGAGTCTTGGAGGGTAACAATTAACAGCCAAACCCAAAGAACCCGGGGGTGAGGGCTGTAGGAGGTGTGAGAATGGGATGGGTGGGATAACACATAATTTCTATTGTATGCAATCAACTACAGTGCTGCATACAACAAAACTAGATGTTGGCTCAAGAATCTACACATCAAACCTAAATCCAGCTCTGCAGATGCTCTTACAAAGCAGAGGAAAACAGGGTTTTCATTTGAGATCACATTTGACTCCTGTGCCCATTACACACCACTGTGTAATGCCACAGAGGTCAACATTACCCAGGTAATCCAGATGGTTTCCAAATGTGAGTCACCCTCCATGAAACACCCATCCATTGCAAATACTATTGAAGAACAATGCTGCATTCAAGCAAATTGCAGAAATGCAAGATTACAGCTGTTTAAACACAAATTCTGCTGACGAAATAAGAGTACTGAAAGAGGAAACAATTTAGCAGTTACAAATAGCAAGTGGGGCCAAGTTCTCAGAGTTGCACCTATGTGGAATGAACTTGAAAAGGCAAAAATAACCATATCCACAAGCCATGTGTTTTCATAGTAAAGTGTGCTGGAACACCCTCTAAACAAAAGGTGTGGTCTCTAAAGTATTGCTTCCGTCAGGAGTTGGCCAACACAGCCCCTTGCATCCGGGCAGCAAATTAAGAGCCCGGCAAATACTGAATATCCACCTTCTCACAGGCTGAAAGGACAGGGACAGCTGTTAGCAGCCACCCAGCTTTCACAAAGGTCAAAGAAATACTTGATTAAATCACCTCCGTACCCAGGATTTTTTAAAAATTTACACTGAATGTGGAAAAAACCCCAAAACCAAACCCACAGTGTCTACACCTCTGCAACATTCATAGCAAAAAGATAAAACTTTCCACATTCAATCGCTCTGCCATTTGCACCTGCTGTGCTATGACAGGGTTTTGAAAAGGCTGAATTTTTAACTTAACCACAGATCTACACGTAGATCCCCCAAACTACATCCCGTACCAAAAGTCATAATCAAGAAAGTTCATTCCATTCAATATACCAACCACGCTGCCACAGCCTTTTCAACTCCCAAGACAAGCACCGAAGTGCTGAGGTTGGTTTCAGCTCACTTTGCAATGTAATCCCACTTGTTTCAAGGGCTTCATACCACACAAAAGGACTCTGGAGGGAAGTGTGGCACACACTATGATTTTACTCACTAAAGTACCCTTCAGAAGGGCTGTGGGTGCCACACTTCGTGTTCTTTGCCATTAGCCAAGAGAGGAAAAGGGTGAAGGAGAGCCAAGAGTGATTTTCCAGCCCGTTGTCCCCAAAGCACAATACTGAAGGTACACACCGGGTCTGAGCACCCCAAAATAACCTTTACTTATCACTTCCACTAGTTAAATATTTAGAAAACACTGCCATTTTCAAGAATCAGACATGAAATAAATATGTACTACACCCTCCTACCTGTCAGCCCTTAATGCACTCTTGAACCGGAGTGAAAAACAAAATGCTTAGGCGCTATGCCTGCACTTTGTCCTTAACCTGCTGCTTCCTCCTCAGCTCCTGGATGTTTGGAGTGTAACAAGCAGAATTCTGCAGGGTTTGGGTGGACAGAAACTGCACACAGGGCTACATGAGACCTTCAGGTTTTGTTCTGCATCACGATCCCATTACCCTGAGCATTTCACCTCATACAGGACATAAATGCTGCATTAGGACCTCTAATAATTCTGCTGGTTATAGGTACACTTACACACACAGGGACAATCTTGAGATGCTACTCCAAGTCCAGAATCAGTGAAATATAAGTAGGAACTCCACAATAGGATTTGCAACCCAGAGGCACAGGGTGCACTCACATCACAGCACAAGGCTAAAAGCCTGTTTTGGGAATAACTTACATGTTGCCAAAGGGATTTTATTGCTTTTGAAGTATAAGGCTTTCTGCAATCAGCTTTTTTTCCCCCCAAGGAATGAACAGAAATTCTACACAACTCCAAGCACATTAACATTCTATGTGCTCTAAAAAGCAAGCTCGATTTTACTTGCTATATTTAAAGGGGTGAATCATTAACATGCATCCAGACTGGTAGATAGAGATAGAGGGTGCAAGTCAAGCCTGATCAAATATTGCTGATTTTTCTAGGAAATTTCTGAACTACAGTTAAAAACACTTGCTTTTGCTTCAACTTTCAGCCGTTCAAACCACATATGACTCACATGTAGAACAGGCATTTGCTGCTTACCACACCTGCTCCTCAAAACCCATTCCCTGCCTACTTTAAAAAAAAAAAAAAAGACTAAGTTCTAAGGCAAATGGAAATTTAATTTTGTTTAAGAAAGACCTGCCACGATCAACAAAAGAAGGTGGCATACATTAAATACTGGTTGGTTGTGTGGTTTCCTTTCCACTGAAAGGGAGAACACAGAGTGAGAAATCACTGTTTTGGCCCAAATACCCAGAGCACTGGAAACCGACGGGTTTTCAGAGCTCTGCCTAAATTAAAATTGAGTAACTCCTGCCAATTTTGTATCTAGAATCATTTACTCTGTTAATCCAACCCTATTCCTCAGTAACCTGCTACATTTCTCAGAGTGCTACACTGAAAATGTGAAAAATGATACTTGGATGCTGCTGAAGACAATTTCAGAAACAGTGTTTTTGCATCAAAAATGTTACAAAAGCAATTTGTAACTGTTGCAGAAGACCAACGTATGACTGCACACATACACACACACCTACAAATATTACATAAAACAAAAGGAGCTATTTATATGCACTACCCTCTACTACCATTCCGGTTCAGAAACACTTCAGTATCGCTTGCAGTTTTAGGAACGCAAAAAAGAAAAACCCAAAGAAACAGAAACAAGAAGAAAAATAAAAAGAAAAAAAAAGTTCCTTTTAAGAATCCAGAATTTATTTCCCAGTGTCAAAACTGTCAAGTTATACTGCCTCTTACTTTAATTCCACTCAAACTATTCAGTCTCCTCCCAAAGCATTCAAGATGCAGAAAAAGGAGGCAACTGCAGGTTCTCCCAGAAACATTCCCATGCAGCAGAGCTGTTTATATACTGATGAATCAATGCAGCATTACTACACTATTTCACCAGCATTTATCACCTTTCTTTCTATGGCATATAAAAACACACCAAAATAACCTCTGCCAGTCAGCAGTTGCTCCCTCATTTACTGCATAGTTCTAACCAGATCTGGCTATAACATGACTCCAATGTCACAGCAAAACGGGATGCTGAACTGCCTGCCAAAACGGGCCAGGAATGCACCCAGAAAGGACAACAATTAGCACATCTAAAATAACCGTTTCTTCAAGAGACACTTTATAAGCTCAGCTATATTTTCATCTCAGCTAGCACCGGTTACCAACCACAAACACTACAGGAGAGAACCCTGCAGTGCTTTACAATCCAGATGACCCTCTGCCACTTATTCTTGACTTGTTCATTCAAAACGCCGTTTCCGTTTCCCTTTCCCCCCTGGTCCCGAGCACAGGCTTGTCCCCAGGTGTTTGGGGTCTCAGGAACAGCCGCTCTCAGCCTGCTGCCCGCGGGTACCAGCCCTGCCAGAGCCAGCAGGTCTGCTCCACGCTCCACCATCAAACATGGCTGCACCATGTCCTCTTTGTGATTGAGTATGTGGAACAGCTCTTCTGCCTTCCCACACTTCTTTTATCTGCCTTGCCTTGTTTCTGCTCGTTAGCAAGGGACCATTTCACATCGCTATTAGCCACTTCCCACGGCTTTTAACAGGACGGTATTTTCCATTAACGTCCCACCGTAAGCCAAATGCATTTATACTTTCCAGGTTCTCCTCAAAAACATCAAGGAGCTTTACACATCGAAACGCTCCGCACCATGAAAACCTGCTTTATTTACACACAACACAAAACTCTGCTCGTAAAAACCTCCGTCCTTCAGACTCAGCATGGAGAGAAGCCCCTTAACAGCAGCGGCAGGAAATTTTATCATCTGGCTTTTCTTCCCTGCAGCTCCCTCTCCTGAAACCGGACCCCCTGTCCATAGCTCCAGCTCGGAGCCTCCCGCAGCAGCCACACACCAAACCCACCCCGGGCTCGCTGCGAGCCCCCTCCGCTCCGCAGCCACCGCCGCGCTTTTCTGTGCTATGGAGCCTTTTTTTATTTAATTCCTTCAGCAAAATTAAATCAAACTCCTGAGTCTCCGCTGGGATTTCCCCGCAGAGGCTGCACGTGAAACTTTGCGGAGCGGGAGGACCCCCGGGCTGGGCTGCGCCGAGCGCCGCACGGAGGGGTCCCGGCTGCCCGCACCGCCCGGGCACGGACCGTTATGCCCCGCTGCGGCTCCACAGCCCCGCTCCCCCCGCGCCACACTCACCCACAGCTCCGTGCCCCAGCTCATGGCTCCGCCGGCGCTGAGGGGGCGGGCGGGGGGCGCTGCGGGGCTCGCTGTCCCCCGGCTGTGCGTGCTCGCCCTGGGGAGGGCCGTGCCCGGCGGTGCGAGCGGAGCGGGGCGGGACGGGACGGGCACTGCTCACCGCCGCTCCCGCCTCATCGCGCCGCAAAATGGCCCGGGCGGCGCGGGGCGGGGGGGCGACTGACAGCTCCGGGCTGCGCAGGCGCGGAACGGCCGAGGCTGGCGCGGGGGGCGGGCCGGGGGCGGAGCGCAGGCGCGGCTCGGTGCGCGAGAGGAGCGCGGGGCGGTGTGAGGGGACGGGGGCGAGGGGGAAAGGGGAGCCAAGCGGGGGAGAGGGGAGCCGGGGAAATGGGGATCAGTGCGGGAGAGGGGGCCGCTGGGGAGCAGGGATCAGTGGGGAGCGGCGGTCACTGGGGAATGGGGTCAGTGAGGAGCGCGGGTCACTGCGGCGTGGGGATCAGTGCAGGAGCGGGGATCGGGGATAGAGGTCATTGAAAGCGGGGGTCACTGAGGCAGCGAGCTCTCCCCGTCCGCAGCGCAGCCCTGGGCACGGAATCGTCAGCGCTGAGGTTGCCCAGAGAGGTGGTGGATGCTCCACCCCTGGAAACAGTCAAAGCCAGCTCGGACAACCGAGCAATCGGCTCTGGTTGAAGATGTCCCTCCCAGCCCTAATTGTTCTGTGATTCTGTGCTTTCTAAAGCTTACACAAGCCTTGTAGCCCTTCGCTGGACACACTCCAGGACCTCACTGTCCTTTTTGAAGTGAGGATCCCTAAACTGAATGCAGTACTCAGATGCCTCACCTGTGCAGAGCACAGAGGTGGTGCCCAGCCCTTCCCAGCCTCTTAGCACCCAACCCCAGAGCCAGGAGAGGCTGGGTTTGAAGCAAAAAGAAAAATAATCTTCCTGGTTTGATCATTTGTAAAGGAGGTGAGGGCCCTAGAAAGGTGAGGAAGGGAACCCACACCCTTAGAACCCGTGAAGCTGTGTCATGTGTGGCTCAGGATGGTCATCAGGAGGAATTTCTTCACAGAAAGGGTGGATTAAATATTGTCACGGATTGCCCAAGGAGATGGTGGAGTCACCATCCCTGGAGGTGTTCAAGAAAAGAACTGGATGTGGCACTCAATGCCATGGTCTGGCTGACAGGGTGGGAATTGGTCACAGGTTGGACTCGATAACCTCAGAGGTCTTTTCCAACTGAATTAATTCTGTGAACTCGCTGCAAGGGCTGACTTCTAACTCAGCTAAGCAGTATATACACCCCCCACCCCCAAAATAACCCAAATCCAAGAATATTAAATCCACCATCTGTCACCAAAATGCTCAAAAAGCAAGCAGGAAAATAACCAAATTATCTGCCTTTGCATAAATGTGGGTTATTGTAGCAATTACACAGGCCTTGCAGAAAATGGCTTATTTCCTTGCCAGAAAAATATTTATTTTGTGATCTTCTCCCTCTGTGTGATTTATTTAAGCTGTGTCACTTAATCTCATTTTGAATTTCTGCTTTTCAGCTACTACAAATGCAAAAAGAGCTTTAGACTGATATATTTATTGCTTTATCTATTCATGAGAGATTTACGTGGGGGGAATAAAAAAGGGAAGCATATTAATTCACCTGAGGTAAAAGGCTTCTGCTCATAAAGGGTGGGGATGCTTTTGATATGAGAAGATAAAAATTGACCAGCTGCTACAACAAGCATTATCTCCTCTAGATTAATGCACTTCTTCCACTGATGGTTGGCTGTTACCCTACACGAGGAAGAAAAACACATTAAGCAATTCCAACATTTCCAAAGACAATGAAGACAAATGTTATGTTAATAACAGAATTGCATTTATTTTTATCCAAGTTCCATTGATTTGAACATGAGAGGAGAGTGCTGCTCCTCACACAGCTGTCTTTGAAGAGAGGCACAACAGGCAATGCTTTTGTTTATCATTAAAAGTTATTACTTTAAAGGGCTGACTTCATAACAACTAAGAGACACCCAGTTCAGCTCATTTTAGAATAGTTCTTCCTTCTACTGCCAACATATTTGAATATCCAAGCCTGCCCTGCTGCCTGAAGCACAACCACAATCTTCCAAGAGCCTGTACTTCCACAGGCTCCCAAACCCACCATCCTTAGCCCTACATGCAGCCAGGACACATTGCAAAAACAGACAGCATGGTTGCATTGAGGCTTTCTGAGAGCTTAACCCATAAATACTCGTAGAGAAAGAATGTACAGAAACAGAGAACAGCACTGGTATCATCTGAGCTAAGTTTGTGTGGAATTTCCTTTTGCACAAAGAGCTGGGAGGGGAACAGGGCAAACCTGTTACACCAGCATGGGCAGGGAAACCTGTCCACACTGAGAGATACAAATGCTCCACCAGTTCCAGAAAGATAAAGGCCAGAAATACAAGTTTTATATTATGATGGTACGTTAGAGCAAACCATGTCAAAAACTATTTTAAATTATCAAAATTTGTGTGCACAGACAAATGCTAAATAAAATTAATTCGGGATGTTTCTAGAACAGGACTTCTCCCTATTTTTGACTGTCTGTATTGTTTAGCCTGAGTCTCTCCAAGGCAGGGACTGCCACTTACATTATTACATTCAGTTGAGCAGTGCCCAAAACAACAGGGCCTGCAGCTTGGCTGGTCCCTAATTACTTATGTAATTAGCAACAACAGGAGCATTAAGAGCCCTTTATGCCAAAGTAAATGCTGGAAAGCTCAGTAGGTTCCAGTCTCAAAAAATAACTCAAAGTTACTCTTCCAAGTTACATTATCTAGTACTTCTTCCCTCAGTTTACACAATCCATATCTGAGCAACACAGAAGCTGGGTAGGAATTTTCCCTCAGCCATGCTGAGAACAAGACCATGCAGATCTGTTATGTAGATATGGGCCTATTCCTGTAAATTCTCTGTTTATCTCTCCTGTTGTTATGATTCAGAACACAGATTCAGCTCCAAAACCCGAGCAGAAGCAATTCCATTTTTAGAAAGCCAGGACTTTGTTTAGGAAACCCCAATCCCCCTTGAAAACAGCCAGATTCACTGCCAAATGACTGAGAAACCATATAAAGTAGATAAAACGCATCCCTAAACTGCAGTTCATTCTAAACCTTTTTTTTTTCTCTGTTTGTTTACTTATGCAAAACAAGAAAAATCACAATTTTTAGAGCATGGACAAGCATTTCCAACTTCCAGGATATAGCAGGCAGAGGACGTACCTTTCCCCCCAGAGTTATCACCCTTACAGCTGCTTCCCTTTGATTTTACCATTCTACCGAGATTGTCCATATCCAAGATAAGGAACATTGCTCTTGCTTGTAACCTCTCATACACTGGGACTGGAAGAGCACCAGGAAAGGAAGAGGACACACCTTTCCTAGAGGCCATCATCATCACAGCTGTTTCCTATCTGCTGTTACAACACTGCACAGATCACTCTCACACATTACAGGGGACCTTGGTGTTCTTTAATGCTCCTCTGGGCCCTGATCAAGACCTGATAAACCCTGAAGGCCCTCAGCTGGGGCCTCTGCCCACACCCTCTGCTCATGGGCCCAGGAAATCAATTTAAGATCTGGCCTGAAAGCCCACTTGCTTTGCCCTGTGTTTCAGAGGGTCCTAGTTCCAGCTCAGGCTGTGCCTGGCTGTAAATCCTATTGATGCAGAGCTTAGATCACATCTGGCCTTTTCTTAGACCTGCCTCGTTCTTATGGACCTGTCCAGCCGTCATGAAACCATGGCTGACTATGGTTGCCATCACCCAAACTGCAGCTGGACTTCTCAATTCAGCCTTGCCACTGTCTCATTGCTGTGAACTCACCAGATCCCCTCGATTTTGGCTGCTCCCAACTCGAAACCCCGGGTCTGCTCTTCTCCCTTTGCCCAGGGACTGTAGGACTGGATCCTGAGTGGCTCCTGCCCTGGGTCCATGTTATCTTGCTCATCCCCCCACTCCATGCCTGTACCCTGGCTCACAAAATATGTTAACAAAATGAGAATCTTGCTCACTCTGTGCTGAGCTGTACCTGCAGGCTCTCCCTCCATCATGATTTTCTGACGCAGCTGATATTTTCCACCCAACCTCAACAGTTGTCCATGATACACTTAAAAAAAAAAAAAACAAAACAAAGCAGTCTGTGAAGAATTCTAATTATATGTCTGATTACAATGAAGGAGCAAAGAATATAGATACCCAGGCTAAGAATAACTGCGTATACTGTGAACGGCAGACTTACTGCAAAGTGTTCTTGTGTGGAAGCTACAATGAAACAAACAGATGTCACAATTAAAGTTATTGTTACAGCTTGTTAATGATTCTCAGAGGCTGGTTTGTATCATAACAGGGAAGTAAATTTAGGCACAGACATCTTTTAACATACAAATTCTTAGAAAGATGCATAGCCAAAGCAAGTAAACGTCACAAATTCTATTTTTGTTCATTTTTCATAGGTAATTGGGGAACTTACAGTTAATGCAATATCCTAATAGTTGGTGAACATTGAAAAAAAAGATCTTCAGAAAATTTCTATTCTGTGGCAGAAAAACCCCTGATTGCTCAGAAACATCCTCAGACTAAGGATGATTCTTCTTCTGAAGGAAGGCTCTGAAGGGAGCTCCCCAAGGCAGCATCCTCAGTCTAAAAAAGACTGCAGCTGAACCAAATCCCAGAATTATAGGGGAATTCGACGTGCTCTTTGGCCACTCAAGCAGTCAAAGTGTGTCTGATAATTGTTAGAGGATCAAGGCACAACAGCCTGTGCTGCAGCTGTGGTTTCAAGCAGCTGTTTCTCAGAAGTCAAATCTTCCCAGGTTTCCCAGGTGGTCCATGCACAGCGATTATAACCATTTTAATATTAAAAAAACCCCAAAAAACAAAACCCCAAACAACTAATTCCAAGAAAATATCTAACCGGAATTTTCTAGAATAAATCATGCGATGTTTGTAGATCCGTGGGGTTTTTTTTTAAACTTGTGTTACAGCTCCGTGTGCTGCAAGGGCTGATGCTGCCAGGACATCTAGTGGCACCCACACGTACTGCCCAGAGAAAGAAAATTACTAGAAAAACAAATTTTTTTTTCATGCTTCTAGATATTTCCTGGTACCAATCCAGGTTTCTCTGGCTGTTGGTGAGATTTCTCTGTTTATTTTATTACCTAAGAATATACAAGGGGGAAATGAAATTGTGAGAAAAAATGTACAGGAACATCTGAATCATCTCTCTAAATAAAGATGGGACATTAGTAGATAATCTTGATAAAAGAAGGTCAAGGCCATTGATTTTTCTCTGTCTTTTCACCCTCACTTGCCTGCTCCAGTCCAGTTGTTTATTTGTTTCTAGAAAACAGAACTTGCACAGCTGTTTTGCCACACACTGAAAGGGAAAATCAGAAATATCTGAGTTTTGGGAGCTTAAAGCGCAAGGTTCCTCCCTGAAAATTAGATTTATTTACATTGATGGCTTCCCATTGCATAGTCTTTCAACTTTATTTTTCAGCAATGCGTCAACCAAAAAGCCATTTTAATTGCCCCTATTCACATTCACTTTGCTTCTTGTGTTACTCTCATTTTGAGCAACAAGTCATGGAAACCAGGCCCAATCTGCTTTTTGTTTTACTGGTAAATGGGACTACAGCTACCAGTTCAGATATTTCTAAGCTGCAAAACTATCCCTGCAAAGACGCAGAAATCCTCTTGTTTGTTACATGTTTTTTTCGGTGGCATTTCAAATCAATACGTTAACCCTGGCTTTAAATAGAAAAGCAATTTTCCTGTTGTTTGGACTACCTGATGTTCAGACGTCTGCGGTTGCCATAGCTCCCAGGAAGAAGCTAGAACTTGCTGGTAGCTCCACGGCTGAGCTGGAAAGAGCCACTTCAGCCCTCCCTGTAAACAACCAGCCCACATCTCCCTGTGGACGATGCTGCAGGGCTGAGGTAGGAAGAGTTTCAGTCTTTTTTGGGGTTTTTTTTTGGTGTCACCCCACAGAGGCTGATCTGGGGGAAGCTCAGGGGGTTGCTTTTGGCCAGTGTCCCCCTGTGAGCCCCATGGCCATGGGGGGACCCACTGCCCAGGGGGGACCCCGAAACCAAGGGGGTCCCAGGGCTGGGGAGGGACACAGCACAGGGCTTGGCCCTCGTCGAGGGGCTGATCCAAGCCGGGGGGCATCGTGGGGAGCAGCCTGTGGGGCAGGGGCAGCCCAGCAGAGCCCGAAATGCCCTCAGGGGGAGAGAAAAGGGGAGGGAAGCACCTTCCTTCCCTGGGGGGGAAAGGCTGAGAGGCTGTTCAGCCCGGGGAAGGTTGTGGGGAAATCCTCACAGCAGCTTCCGTGATCTGAAGGGGCTACAGAAGCTGGAGAGAGACTCTTCGGCACGAACTGTAGTGACAGCACAAGGGGGAGCAGGTTCAAACTGAAAGAGGGAAAATTCAGGCTGAATATTGGGAGGAAATCCTTCCCTGGGAGGGCGCTGAGGCTCTGCGCAGGTTGCGCAGAGAAAGCGCGGCTGCTCCCCGGGCAGCCTTCACGGCCGGGTTGGACGGGGCTTGGGGCATCCTGGTGGAGCGGGAGGTGTCCCTGTTGGAGCGGGAGGTGTCCCCGGCGGAGCGGGAGGTGTCCCTATTGGAGCGGGAGGTGTCCGCGGTGCAGCGGACAGTGTCCCTGTTAGAGCGGGAGGAGTCCCCGGTGCAGCGGGCAGTGTCCCCTCCCGGGCACAGGGTGGCGCTGCACGATCCCCGAGCTCCCCCATCCCCAACCCCTCCTGACTCCCTGACAGGACCAGCCCCGCCCACCGCGGTCACGTGACGCGCCCCGCCCGACACGTGACTCGCCTGACCCGGAAGTGGCGCGCGGGGGACGCTGACGCTGGAACAAAGATGGCGGCCCGCGGCGCTGGGGCCGTGCTGGGGCTGCTGCTGCTGCTGCTGCTCCGCGCGGGCCCGGCCCGCGCCCGCGTCCATCACCTCACCCTCAAAGTAAGGTCTGCGCCGCCCCCGGCCCCGCTGGCTCGGCCCCCGGGCGCTCTGAGGGGAGCGGTGAGGCCGGCCCGGCCCGGCGCACCTCCCGCGGGCCGGGATTGTTCTCCCCGTGTCTCCACCTTCGTCCCGCTCTCCGCTCCGACCCTTCTTTCTCTTCGCTTCTTTCTGAGCTCTCCCCCTGCGCCCCAGCCCGCCGGGCCGCGCCGTGTTCTGCTTTTGCCGTCATCCTCCCGCAGCTCTGCCCGCATCCCCACAGCCCCTTTTACAAACGCTGGTTCTCAGCTGCGGGCAGAGCGTGTGAAGCGCCTTGAAATTGCGGTGACTGAAGGCGCAACTGCTTCACGTTCCGTTAAAGGCGATGTGATAAGAGAGGGCTGGACGTGAGCTGGGGGAGAGCTTTTTGAAAGAGGTTTGCGGTTGAGTTTCCTTTTAGCTGTGGCGTTCCTGTCCTGCTCCCTCTGAAGGGTGTTTGGCTGCCTTGTTGCCTTTCCAGCTTAGGCTGCTTTGCACTAACCGAGCACTTAGAGGCTGAGGAAACTGATGCTGACAGCTTGCTGTTTTGGTTCGGTAGAGTGCTGGGTGCGCTTTGAAGGAGGGATGGGTCATCATGTGATTATATTTCAGAAAAAATAGTTATTCAGGGTTGTTGACAGGAAGCTGTGGGCGTCAGAGAGAAGAAGTGCTGCAGCCTGTTGTGTTCTGCATGAGCAGCTGTGCAGTTGCTGTAGGACAGAGGAACTGTACAGCCTTCTGTGTAGCTTATGGAAAGCTAAACTTTTTTTAGGTTCTCAACACCGTGCGATATTCTGCCAGTAGAAACGTTGGAAGAGATAATAAAGTGGTCAATAACTGGGACCAGTGTTACTGTGCTTTTGTAGCAGTTCAGGGAGAGCCTAGAACTTTGCAGGAGCTCTCCTTCAGGCTTTGGGATACTGAGTGCTAGGGGATGTTCATGTCTTACTTGTAGGAAATTTTCCAGACTATGTAGTGGTTTAGAGTGCAACCACATGAATATTGTTGTACTTCAGGAAAAGTAAACTTCTCCCTGAAGCAATAAATTAGGAGGCTTGTGCTGGTTACATTATTGTTTTGAGGAATTTGTGACAAATATTTGAGCTCTGGAGGATTTCTCCGGGGTTGGTTCTTTATCCTTCTGTCAAAAACTTTCAAACTTGCCCCAGGCAAATGTTCTCAGCAGCAAACATCGTGGCTTTTAGTCCCTATTGGGGAGTGCCTGGATCAATTACTAAATCCTGTTTGCTGGTTTTTCCCATTACAGTGGGGTATGGGTTTGGTTTTGCAGGTGTTTTGTGTGAGCTGCAGCACCAAGGGCTGTGAGAAGCAGCAGTGAGTTAATGCCTTTGCCCACCTTCTTTGTAAACACGAGCTTTATTGTTAGAGCAATCTCTCCCTTCCTACTTCATCCCCTGCTTTACAGCCTTTATGTAAACACCAGGCTCCAACAACTGAGCCCTTTCACAATGAAATCTCCTTTCTGTGTTATTGCCATTGGCTCTCTCCTTGCTTGTGAGTGTGCCTGACACTGTGCCAAGCTAAAGGCCACCGTTGCGTGGGAGTGTTAAATATTCAATTTCCTCGATCAGGCTGTTACTGCTTAAGTCAGAATAGCTTAATTCTTCTACCTTTTTATGGTAATTACCATGCTAAGGTGAAGCTTTTTTGTTGTCAGTAAAACAAGCCACAGCCCGAGCACTTTCAAGTTCTAAAAATAATGTTTTATCTTTATAAGTGTGTACAAAATAAGGGTTTTTTTGAGTTAGAGAAATTATTTGCTTGAATCTTTGACTTTGTCAAATCTCTGACTTTGTCAGAGACTCGCTTATTTAGTATTAATTATCAGCTTCATTAATTTAATGAGATATTTAAAAAACCCAAACCACCTCAACTGACAAAACCCACCCCCTACTAAAAAACCCCTACAAAATTTGGAAGTTATAGAAGATTGGCAGAAACAATTTTCAGAGGATTCCAGGAGTAGCTGTAGTTGAAATGTTTCTCTTGACCAACAGTAAGGCCTTTGTCAGACATGGAGTTAGAGAGAAGATGCTGGTTTTCAGTGGTTGTTTGTAAATACTTGTGGCCTCTTAATATTAGTAGGTTTCAGACTTCAATAGCTCAGGTTGAAAACACCTTTCACAATAATTCATTTAGTCTTACACAAATTATAAGCCTTGCTATTAGTCTCACAAATGATATTCTTTCCAGGTAAGGGTAAGCACCCTCAAGTGGAGCTTCCACTGCATTGCCAGTGTGATCCCAGTTAGATTTAGGGTAAAATGGTAGAGAATATTTTTTCTGCTCCTTCTGAGCTACAGGATCATGGATTCCACTTCCCTGTAGCCTTATTAAAATATTGCAGGATCACTTTTTATCCTGAAGGAGTGGAAGAAGGGAAGATTTTTATGGAAACAAACTTGAGAACTTTGGGTATTGGTTTGACTGTAACCTGTTAGTGATGAGTCCCAGACCATCTCTTCTCAGCAGGGCAGGCTTAATTTTAAGTGCATCCTATGTAAATTAAATTAATGTGTGTGTTAACAACTCGGATGCTGAAGTATTCGCTTGTATGGGTTCACACCTTTGTTGTAAACTTAAATATTTCTGAAGTCAGTAGTTGAGTGATTATAAATAAAAGCTGGGTTCTTTCAACCCCTTAAACCTTAGACAACTATTAGTAAGCCAATGTCTTTAAGCTGTCAATATGTGGAGCAGTCGATGCTCTTGCTGTTGCTCGGTGGCAACTGGTGACAGTGTGTGTGTGGGATCGTGTAAAGCTGAGGGATTTGTGAACTAAATCCGTAAACGCTAAGCACTCAAAGCTGAGATAAAGCCAGGAAGGAAAGTGGTGTTTGTTGTATATTAATTATCTGCTGGTGGTGGGGAGCATATCAGTAAATTAGCAGAGTAAATCCCTTAAATTGAACTGAAGAGCTCTTGCGAGTGCTCTGGATTAAACAGCTGCCTCTGGTCACCTTTGCAAAGTACAAAACCCCTTGTGGCTGGATGATGCTGTGTCCCCCTCAGATTCACCCAAATTCTTCTGTCCAGGTGGGGTTAAATATATCTGATGTCCCCTGTAAAGAGCCAGGATTAATTTTCTGTTCTGAGTGGGAAATAACATGGAATGCAGTGTTAGAAGAACCAGACAGGCTCTTGTTTCTAGCACATTCTGTGACCTAGAACCTGAAGACAGCAGAGCTATAATGCTGTGTTGAACAAAGCATCTGCTGGCAGCCTGGTGTCCCTCAACCGTTTTTCCTCTTCTGAGCATTAAGGGAACCATCTGGTTATTTGCCAGGTTAACTTGATTCTATTAGGGTGATCTTATTACAGCTAGATTACAGGTTAGCTGTGTCAGGATTAGTGTCCTGCTATTACAGTGAGTGATATTTATGAGTCAGGAACGTTTTGTGCAGAGATGTCAAAATCAATACTGAGGTAGGGGTAGAGAAAGAACTTTTTGTACTTGTGCAGTTCTTAGCTCAGTCTTCCAGGACTGCCTCCAGAACAGTTTGTTTGCTTTTAGTATTTGACTTCAGTTTCTAGAGAATTCTGCAATCTAATTACCTTTTCCTAGAAGAAACAGGAGGAAGAAGCTGGTTTTTTTAGTGGCAACTTGGCAAATGTTTTAAATCCCATTTTAAAATTGCTTTTTTATTTCTGTTGCCTTGTTTCTTGTTTTCTTCCAATTAGTGACCCAGTAGGTTTGAGGTACCAGCTGCAGATGTTGGATGTGACCTTTTGTCATCTGATGTGGCAGCTGTGTGTGACGTCAGCTGCTTTTCATGTGAGGTTTTTCATGGCCTCCTTATTAAAAAAAAAATTAAATCTCACTGTACTTGAACCTTTATCAGCTGAGCGAGGCATGGGAAGAAATAAATTGCTACATTTTCCTTGCCCGACTGAGAGGAAGGAAATTATTCTGCTGCTAAACTGGGAGTAGAAGAGAGGATTAGAATTTTCCTGCTAGAGAAACTAACCCAAGTAATCCTGTTTTGAGTATTTTTTCTATTCTTATTTTTTTTATTTATTTTATGCCAAAAATCATTTGGATGTATGAGACTACACACAGAACTATTTGCCCACATAATTTTCCAGTGTATTAGTGTTTGTCTGTCCAAGCATTGAGCCTGCCTAAGAGAGATGATCTGAGGCAATGACAGTGCACTTGCTAAACACTTGGCCAAACCCCAACATTTTTGGTTAGGTAAGATCCCCAAAGTCACCTATTTCCTCTTCAGTCTGTGGCAATGACAGTAGCGAGCATTCAAACAATAGGTGCCTTGATGTGTCTGCAGTCACTCTGGGGGATTTTGCTAGATGTTGTTTAATCAGCTTTTAATCAGCCAGATGTTAAAATTCTTCCACAATTTTGCTTGCGTATTTCCCCATAGCACAGCCAGACAGTTAGCATTGACATGTCTGTTTGAAGCTCTTGCTGTTCAGGTTATTGGAGAAGTTGGTCCATTCCAGTGAAATAGTTGGTTACATCTGAAGGTATCCTGAAGAAATTTGCTGTTTGTATAATCAGATATCTTGCATGAATATTCAAGTGTCACTCACTCACCCTGCTTCCCCTTTGCTGCAGCAGATGACTCTGCATGTGATTTGTAAACTTGCTTTCCTTTCCAACAGGATGATGTGAGGCAGAAAGTGCACCTGAATACTTTTGGCTTCTTCAAGGATGGTTTCATGAGAGTGAATGTCAGCAACCTTTCCCTGAAGCCAACAGTGGGCTCTGACGACATGGACAGTTTATCAGTGAGTTCCTCCACTTGTCTGAGGTTTCAGATCCAAATTTGTGGTGCTCTTGGCTTTGCTCCCCACCATGAACCAGTTATGAGGATCTGTGTATTGAGATTTATTCCTGAACTCTACATTCTGCTTTAAGGATGAACCTTTAATTTACTGGATTCTCTGCTCAACTCAATGCACACATCTATAACTTACATTGAATATCAATTTCCTAAGCAGTCCTCTGATGAGAAGCTTTTTCACACTGTGTTCCGTTGCATTGCAATTCAGCTTGTGATCATTATGTCAGTAGGTTTCCAGACTAGTGACAATCTTAGTTTTAGGAGAACTCTAACATTGCATGTTATACAGCATGTTATATTGGGGTTTTAATAGAGAGACTGAAATACTAGATTAGAAAACAGACCTGGGTTTTTACTCTGCTTCAGTTTGACGTCTTTATTGCTATGAAGCTATTAAATGTTTTTGTCAAGCAAAAACATCTAGAATGATACTGAAATATGTTAAAAGGTTCAGGGACCAAAGGTACTCCAGATTTAGTTTGAGTTTGAATCAAAATTTCTTGGTGGATAAGGATGAGGCAGCAAGTTTATTATATTTAAATATATTTTTCTGTCTAATTAGATGATGAGAAAAATACCTGGATTTTACCTTAAATGTAGATTAATTGATTTAGAAAGCAGTATCTTTAAATCTTTCAGTAGTGGTTTGGCTTCAATTTGACAGATTCTTCTCAATTGTCTCATAGGTGGGATTCAGCTTGGATCGAACAAGGAATGATGGTTTCTCCACATACCTGGTAAGAGAAGTGAACTTGCTTTTCTAAGCTGGGGCATCTCATAGCCTACCTGACTCTGGGAATGGTTTGAAGGAAAAAAAAAAAAAAGATGGGGGGACTTTAAACATGGGCAGGATGTGAAAGATAATTTGGATTTACAACTTGCTGGACTAAGAATGGTAACCTCTACCTGGAGAGGAACATGTCCCACTTGTTATAAACCAGAGGGCACTTCAGAGGTGTTTTGTTCGTTTTACCAGGATGAAGAAGTGGATTACTGTATCTTGAGAAAGACACCAGAGCCAGATGTCTCTGTTGTGATCTTACTTCTGGAGATCCCAACTGAAGTGTGAGTAAAGAGTGCACACGACATTTTGACATTACTTCTTTAGTTGAAAATAATGTAACAGTTGAGGGTTTTTAAGGGCTTGGAAAGGGGCTGTGCATGTAGCTTTTTTTTTTTTTTTTTTTTAAGGGGTTACATGAGAGTTGAAGGGAGGTAAGCTTAAAAGTAAAACATCTGCAGTATACAATGGTCCAGAAATTCTTCCTCCGTATTGGGGGGTTAAAGAGACAGCAGACAAAAGTAACCTACCTTAATTTTGCTGAAGGCACGAACTTGAAGTCTTGGGTCACTTGCAGCTCTTGCACTCAATAAGCCATTTTATTGTTTGTCTTGAATTATCTATTCTGTGGAAGTACTTTTGAGGCTGCATTGATTTCTTTTGCAAGAACACATGTGGGGTAACTTAGTT
The DNA here is from genome assembly GCA_024500445.1 of Entomyzon cyanotis. Classification (NCBI taxonomy): domain Eukaryota; kingdom Metazoa; phylum Chordata; class Aves; order Passeriformes; family Meliphagidae; genus Entomyzon; species Entomyzon cyanotis. Next base: position 6,183,309 of record JAKEPQ010000670.1, read on the forward strand.
TCTAGTGAGACTCTGCTTACCAAAGCTGAAGAAACTTAATTTTCTTCATCTGCTCTTGTATTTGATGTAGAGATAGAATGTGACTTTTCCCCACAATGATCAGTTCTGCTGTGAGTCATCATCTGGTTCGTGCCTGTTCTTTGTGGTACAAAAAACAAGTCAAGACAAGTTGATTTTCTTTTATTGGATATATGGCTGTGACAAATAGCCTCTTTAAAAATACTGTTTTACTTCCATTTTATAATTAAATCTCTTTGTTTCTTTAGTGTGAAAGTACGGTTCTCTTCAGAAGCTGCTTCCTTATTACCTAAAATTTTATTTGTATCTGAGGAAAATGGTACTGCCTTAGATAGCAAGCTGCTAAAATCTTCTGAACTGAGCAATGATTCTGGTAAAAGTCCTCCAAAGACCAACGAAAATACAGATGGCAAAGGTAAGCCAGCTAAACTTGACTTTGTGTGCTCTGACTGCTGATTCTTTGTTGTGCATCCAGACTATTACTGTAGTCTATTGCTTAGAAACTATGGGCAAGGAGAAGTAACTATTACCAGTAATCTTTCTAGGAGACACAAACCTTTGTCTGGCCTACAGACCAGCAGATGAAACAATTTTATAATCTCAGCTCTAATGGGATTAGCTCATGTTATCCCTCCCTGGCAGAGTTTAGACTTCAGATCAGACTGCTGAGCAGTCTGATCTGGGGTAGTCTGAGTCTGTCTTGGCCTGTCATGTTCACAAGCTTTGATACCATTCAAAAGCTTGCACAGCGGTTCTAATGAGTCAAGAACCAAGGATGGGTGGCACTGGAGATAATGGCTCTGACAGCTGTAGTTTTGCTTTCTCTGGTGCAAAAAGTGTAGCATGAGCATGGACAGTGCAATGAGGTGTGGGAACTAAGGGCAAAGCTCAAGACTTGAACTTTTGCAGCCTGGTAGAAAGGGATGACTTTACTTTTGAAAAGCTTCTTATAGGAGTAGAGTCCAACTGTGAACTTGACATGCTGCTCTACTGAAGGCTTCTGTCACCTCAAGTTCATAGGAGATCCTGACTTGGCAGGTTACCTATGCTTTTGTATTTTGTTTGTTTATATTTTTAGTGGAATAGTGTGAAGTTATTCCTTCCCCACAGTTAATTAGGATTTCCATATGTTTGTCAGGCCAGGTATTAATGTTCAGATTAAGATTTGTTAGTGAGATTAACAGTACTCAGTCATAGCATTAAAAGTCAGAGAGTTGTAGCTTACATCTGTTTTAGGTCACCTGCCTCCTGCACCACTCTCATCAGAGGGGTTGGAAAGTTTTCTGGGGTAGGCTTTTGTAGGAGGTGTAAGAGTAGAGAATCATATCTTGGCACTTGAGGATGCATTCAGAATGAGTGCTGGCTGTGGGAAGAGTCCTGTGAGAGTAAGGAGAGACTGGGAAAGAATCTCTGTTAATGATTAGCTGGGAAACTGCCACGCAGACAAGTGTAGGAAGATGTGAATAAGGTATTGACAACGTGGTGGTTTCTGAGGATGTCTAAATGCAAACACTAAATGTACCATTAATACTTTTATCTCTAGATAAGAAGTCCAAACGAAGTACAACATCCTCCCAGGTAAGAAACTATCTGGAGTTCTCTTTCAGAAAGAACCTGGGGGGATATTCCAGTAATCATAGCCAAAAAGTAGAGAGTATTTGCTGTTGCTCTCAGCCTCCACTGTAAATATGCAGAATACAGTTTTGATTGTGTGGTTGATGTAGCCAAATGTTTTAGTTACTGGCTTAAGAAATTCTAAAGGTCTCTTTCCCTTTTCCCAGAGCGTGGTAGAACAAGAACATCCTGTTCACAATGACAGAGGAACCTTTTCATTTCAGGTAGGGTGTCTGTCAGTGTCTGAACACAGTTCCTTCACTGTCCTACTTTGGAAAAGTGAAAGTCTGGTATAGATGTCTCTCTGATGACAAGAGTTTGCCTGAAAATTTACTGAGCTAAACATCAGTGATGGAAATCTATCTTTATAAATTGTGGGAGCTGCTTTTAAATTGACTTTGGTGTGATGCTCTTCTAAATATCATAGTCTATGAGCCTCAGCATATTAAAGTTTACTGTGATGCCAGTAGTGCAGATTGCTGATAACAAATAGCTGTCACCTGACTGTTGGCTCAAGGGGAAGATCCTCTGTATTAAACCAGATTAGTGCTTTGAGCACCCTGGTTCACTTGCGATGGTTGATGACTATAAAACAAACAGATTTTCAATTCTGTTATCTGACACAAATCTCATTTCCAGTGCTATTACAATTTGCGTAGTTGGGGGAGGAACAGAAAAGCTGCAGGACAAGTGTGATAAAAATTTTATGGTTTACCATGTTAAATATATGATACTTCTGGTTATCTTTTCTCTGTGGTGAACCAAGTTAAGGACTGATCCTTAACAGGCTTGGATTACCAGAGAGCATAATCCTAGATAGGTGCAATGATTCTGCATCAGGAATTCTGTTGAAACTTCCAGATGTGCTGGGTATCCTCAGAACAGTCTGTTTGCTGAAGGGAACCAGCTGACCCCAAATGACTGACTTCTTTCATGCTTCAGTAGAGATGATTTCCTACCAGGGCAACCCTGTTGTGAATGAGAAGAATGCTGACTTTTCTATTCTTTGTTTATTTTCAGTTCTTTTTTAACATCAGCTCGGATAAACAAGAAGGTCTCTACAGCCTGTATTTCCATAAGTGTGTTGGCAAGAAAGGGCCAGCCAATGATCAGCTGCTGTTTAGTCTTGATGTGAGTATGGCTTCTAAAGGATAATTGACTTGTTCACTTGGACTGGGACATCCAGCTTGCAGCTCCAGCTTGTAACCAAGCACACACTGCACACGAGTGCACATATGGGGTGGGAAGTGATTCAGAGTTGTGTGCCAGTCTCTGCAGTGGCATTTCTGAAAGAAGCAACTACTGCAAAAATAATTAAAATACTGGTTTTGCAGAAATGCCTGAAAAGCTGAAGGCTGAATGTGGGCTGGGTTCAGTCCACACAGTTGTGACCTGGTGCTGTAATGAGAGGGGAACTCCAACAGCTGCTTCTGTTCTGCTGCACTCGAAAGTCATTTTTCTTTTTACATGTTTCCAGATATTATGGTTTGTTGCTGCAATCTAAATTGTTGGTATTTGTGAATTCAGTGTTTTTGCTTTTTCTCAGCTAATTAAAGATGTGTTTTTATGGTGTTAGATACACATCCTAAAGGCAATATGTTCTAGCAAATGTTTTATAATGAGCTGTTCTGGTATGAATCCTCTCACTGACCAAGGTACCTCAGCCAGATCAGCTCCTGAACTGCTTTTTACACATTTGTGTTAATGCTACCAAACATGGAGGTGAGAAAATCTAGCAGCCCTAACTTGACTCAGACAAAGCTACTTTAAATCTGCTTCTGAAGTTTTATGTTTAGGAAACCAGCTTTCCTGAGTTGCTGTTTGTCACTTTGACCCATTGAAGAAATTGGAAAGAAAAGAAAACTTGGATGATTGATCTGCTGAAATGTACTTAGAGATGCAGGACAGCTTCAGTACTGCAAACCAGACTTGATGCATTCTTTTTATTGAAGTCCTAGCACATATGACTAAGCCACTTAGGGGTGTAAATAGGATGCTAAATAATACTTCTGTTTTCTCAGTCACAGGATAATAGGCTGGCAGCCTATTGTAGATACTGTTTCTGAATCAAAGGTGGGCAAATTGTGAATTTTGTAGAGAGAGCAACTACTCTTTGGGAAAATTACTTTGCCTTTCTGAATTACGTTGCATAACTAAAGCATTGTTTTTCAAGGGGATTATTCTTGTAGGAGTAATTTTGCAAAATGCTTTGAGATTCTTGAGGATTAAGAGTTGGGTTTGTTGGTTTTTTTTTTAATTGAATCTCAAAAGTTGCCACTTCAGAAAAGCTCCATTTTAAATGAGTGAATTTGATTGCGAAATGTAATTGTTAACTCAGTGCTTTATCAAAATGTTTTTTTTCAACTGTACACATAATACACCTTTAATATTCAGATTGATATTACGGAAAAGAATCCTGAAAGCTACCTCTCAGCAGGTGAAATCCCACTGCCAAAACTTTACGTTTCCATGGCTCTCTTCTTTTTCCTCTCTGGGACTGTATGGATCCACATACTTCGTAAACGCAGGTAAGTTCAGTGTCTGTGAGAAGTAGAGCCTACCTTGTTTGATTTTTATTTTTCATTCCTTCTCTTGTAATGCCCAATTCACAGTCAGATTTAATCACTTGAAACTTCAAATCTGGCTCAGTGTTGTATGCTTAATACACACAGTTTATATTTGAAAACTGCTTCAGTCAGTATTGTTGTTCCAGGCTGTCATTCTAAAGTTATTAAATCTTATGTTGAAAGTTCTTAAGGTAGTGTACATATTAGGCTATGTTGTAGCAAAAAACAGACAAGAAATTTCTGTACTTGGTGTCAAAAGGAGATGACTTTGAAAATAAGTAAGAAAAAACTGATCCTTTTTTCCTATGGAAGTGGCAACTTACGGCAATAGAGAGACATAAATATCTTGATTGTGGTTTGAATTATGTTTAGCAAATTTTTAACAATTAAGATATATGTATATATACACACACAGGATATTCTTATTAATTAGTAATTTTAATTACCCCAAGCAGTAAAAATCAGCAGTTTAGAACATGAAGTTGAAATATTGCTCAGGATATTGCAGAAACTTGGACTGCAGCATTAAGGGGAATCTTTTTACACGAATGGTCTGCTCAGCCTGGGAGTGACTGCTTGACACTTACAGCTTTTAAAGAAAGACCTTTGGAAAATGAAATTTTTACTGCTGGCTTTTAATGCTCTTCCTTCTTTTCTTTCTTTCCAGAAATGATGTCTTTAAGATCCACTGGCTCATGGCAGCCCTTCCTTTCACCAAATCGTTGTCCTTAGTCTTCCATGCGGTGCGTACAATGTCTCTGCCTGAAGTTGTTCAGCTAGGAAGGAGAAACATGGAATTCAGGACGTGCTGTTAGGGAAATCTGCTTTGGAAAGGGGAAGATGGGAGGGAGAACTGTTCTTAATACTGAAGCTTTAGAACTGAGCTGCAGCTCTGTCGTGAAAGCATTTTCATCAGCAAATTCTGACTTTAAATACAGTTGAGATCGTGGCCTGAAGTGTTGAAGCAGGAAGGGTTGGGGATTGAATCAGTTCCAGAAATTTTAATGTTTTGGCCATCTGAGGCTGGCCTGAAAGCTTGAGCTGTACTGCTGCTTCAGCTCCATGGCTTGCAGTAAATATTAATAAATGAAAACCTTGATGAATATTTGTAAAATTCAAGGACAAGGAAGTGTTACGATGTATGGCAACAGACCTTGCCTTATCAGCTCTGAGACTTTCCATAGATAATGTCTCTGTTAAATTGTATTTGCCTTTCCACTGGAAATATCTAATGAGCAAAGGTTATAGCAAGCATTTAATCCTTCAGTGTTTTTGCCAGCCATGATCTTCACTTTCTTGTCCATGGTATTATACCTGCTACAAATATTTTTGGAGTCCAGTGAAGTGAATCTGGCTTCTGGGGAAAATAAAACTAGCAAGCCTCTAGTCACCTAATGCAGCTGAACTTGAAAAATGAATGAATAAATAGCTTCCAAATGCAGTTGTTTCACTATAGTTAAGCAGGGGAGTTGTGTGGGAAGGATGTAGATTGTGCAAGATACATCCACTAGCACTTGGGAAATAGAGCTAATGGAAATGATCTCATTGTTTCTAAACAAAAGTAGAATGTGTTGGGAGGAAGTGATCTCTAAATGTGACAGAGCTGGGTTTGTACACACTGCCTGGGAAATGAAACTGGAAGTGGAGCAGACCTGTTTTTAGAGGGTGGGGTGTCAAAGAGCAGCTTGTAAAGTGCTGTATTTATTTTCTCCTTTCAGATCGACTATCACTACATCTCTTCTCAGGGATTCCCCATTGAGGGCTGGGCTGTTGTTTATTACATCACTCACCTGTAAGTGTGTCAGAAGATTGATGTGATAGATTCAAATTGTCACTGGGGCTGCCTCCCTCCTGAGTAAAGTGGGAAATTGTTGTATTCTCATTCAGACCACTGTGCCAAAGACTCAGCAATCAGCCCTGTGTGAAGGGGAAAGCTCCACTTAGAGGGCAGCTGCAGAGAATTGGCACTTCTGTGGGAGGAGCAATAAAAGGATAACAAATGCTTTGCTTTTCTTTGTTCACACTAATATTCAAGTATCTAATTTGCTCTTGGTGTGAATGGTAAGTGGGTACAGCTGCCAGTATTTGCTGCTGTTCACAATGGTGAATGGATGACTCCCCCAGGAAAAGATTGCATATATTGTGAATGAAGCCTGATATTGCTGTGTGCTACACAATTGTAGCAAGTACATCTGCTTCACTGTTGTGGGATGGATAAGTGTTTGCCAAATTATGGATAGCAAAGCATTTGTTTGGGTTTGTGGCTTTACTGGCTGTGGGAGAAACCTGGGCAGAAGAGGAAGTGTGATAAAATAAAGTCTCTCACTGTGGTGTCTGTTTCTCTTCCAGTCTGAAGGGAGCACTTCTGTTCATCACTATCGCCCTCATTGGCACAGGCTGGGCTTTCATTAAACACATCCTGTCAGATAAAGACAAAAAAATTTTCATGATTGTCATCCCACTTCAGGTGAGGACTGAGCTGATACTTCCTGTCTTGTGGGAGAGCTGCTTGGGCAGACTGGAAAAGGCTGTGAAAAATTCACATGTAGTAGAAGTAGTTCTGGACTAGGAAATAACCAATAAGCAAGAAGTTTCTGTAATTCTCTCAAATTTTCTCCCATATTGAGCATGAGATAACAGCGGTCACATAATTTTAGCAAATGAAAACTGTCAGTAAGGAGTGGGACAAAACTTGGGCTGGAAAACAGTGCTAAATTATTAAGCAGAGGAATTAAATTAAAGTTGTCATTTCTGAAATGCTTGCTGACTGGCTTAATAAAATTTAAAAAAGGGAAAACCAAGACTTTTTGGCCTGTTGGGTCTGAGGGAAACATTCCCAGCTAGTCTCCTGCTCCAGGAACTGAAGTACACAGGAGAACAGCACTTTTGTTTGTTGTCATATGTAGAAGAGATTTTCTGCCTTTCAGATGAAATCCTTTACCAGAAGTATATATAATTAGTGTTTGAGGCTCTTACAGAGCTCAGGTGTGGAGTACAAAAGATGGTTAATGACCAGTCTGAATTACTGGCTTAATTTAGAATTAAATGTTTAAACTATTGGCTGTATGTTCCACACAGTCCTGTTTCTGTGTTTCAATAAGTAAATTTTGCTCCTTTTATCTCGACTGATACAGTAGATTCAGCACAGTATATAACAAAATAATTACTTTCTGAATGCCAGCAGGAATAATTTCCCATCAGTTTTATTTCTGTAAATCTTGTGAAGATGCTGCTGAACATGTGACTTTTGTATGTAGAGCTGCAGAAGAATTACTCACGTTACTGTCTGGGCTTTTGCTGAATTGGCAGCCCATCTGGAGTGTCTCCTTGGGCAGTTTCTAAGCCATGAACCATGTCTTGTTGTGTAGGTACTGGCAAATGTGGCCTACATTATCATAGAGTCAACAGAGGAGGGGACAACTGAGTATGGACTGTGGAAAGAAATCCTTTTCCTGGTGGACTTGCTGTGTTGTGGAGCCATCCTGTTCCCAGTGGTATGGTGAGTTGCTGGATGTGAAAAACGTGTGAAGTAACAGGCACTGATAGCTCAGCAGAGTTGCAGCTCTGCCAAAGCAAAAGAAGTCAGTGGTCCTGTGGAGTCAGGAATTCTGTTAACTTTTGTAAACCTCATCAGCCTCAACACTTCAGTCTTGTGCTGTGGAAGATGCTCATTTTGGGGATATTAGAGTGGGGATAAGGTAAGGTGGGTGGTCGTTTAAATGTGGCCAACACAATGCAGACTGTAGGTGCTTTTGAAACTTGAAATTTTGCAGAAGTGTTGACTCTCTAAATTGAAAAATGGGATTTGGCTTCTCTGACTGAGATTAGGTATTTGACTGCTAAATTTCAAACCAATAGTGTTGTCTAAGATCAGGACTGCCTTCAAGCAGAGTAGCTGCATGTTTATTTGACTGTTTATAAGAAATAATCCCACAGGGAGCATTTCCCCACCCTTCCTTCCACTCTACTTGGCAAGGAATAATGTTGGTTATATAAAACTCGACCAAAACACAGATAATTCAGATAAACACTATTGTTGCTGCTTGCCAGTTAGCCAGAACATTTATCTTCTAAATGCATTTTGTCTTAATTGGATAAACAGCTGGGTTTGAAGGAGGATTTCAAGGAGCTTCTGGCTCCTTGGTTAATAAACATGGAATATTCTTCTTTTTTCTCCAGTACCTCCATTATTTTTTTCTGAAGTGCAGATTATATAAATGTCTGGTAACATGTCATCACTCAAGAGTGTAACTCTTGAGTGTTTCAGAGAACAGTGTCGCTCAGTAGATGGAAATAAGCTTCAGCTTGTCTTGTGAAGGTGGGTTTCAACTGTCCTTCCCTTCCCCTACGCAGCCCTGGTGGCCTTCTGCCAAGGCTGGGAAATGTCTTCCAAGAAATTTGCACTACCCACTTGTCCTTCCCCTTGCTCCGGTCAAAATGCTGCAGCTCTGAGCTTGGGAGCATTTGGGAATTGTCAATAAAGCCTTAGGGATATTAACTTCAATTGCAGAGAGACTCGATTTCCTGTGACAAAGGTGACTTCTGCAGTCACACTTCTTGCTACCTGATGCTGGGATCAGTGAGTCTAGTGAGTTGCTGGTACAAAACTTGCTTTCCATGAGGGAATTGTATCTGAAGAACAAATGTGAGCTGTCCTGTGACTGTTTATGGTGTTCCTGCATTGCCATGGTGCCAACATAAACTGGCAGTGAAGCCCCTGACATCAAATCCTGCCCCTTTCTCCTCTGGGTAGTGTCACTGCAGCTGGTGGGATGACTCATGTGATCAAGGTGACTAAGACTTGGCCCCTGCATTTACATTCCTGCAGGGTAGTTTCTGTTACATAAGTTGCCTATGTAGACATGTAAGCTGTAATCAACTATTTAAATGAAAAGAGCTTAAAAGAGCAGTAAGATGCCAAATGCTTGGCAGTACTTTGAAGAGTAGCTCAGCTTAATTGTACAAGTGGAAAGCATTATGCTGGAAAATGCCCCAGTTTCTCACTCAGCTCCTTCCCTCCCACAAAGCTTTCTGTAGGCTGAAGTAGGTTTAAGCAATCTGCTTTCTTAATCCCAAGGAAATAAAGATACTTGAGCTGACTGCCTGAGCTGAGGGCATCAGGGTGAAGCGTGAACTGTGCTAAATACAGTTAATTATGAGCATACCCCAGCCATAAAGAGCTAACAAAACTTGTCAGTGATCTAGAGGACTTCAGTGAAAAGGGAGTGCAAAACTTATAATTAATCTATTCTTTATTTTTGCTTTTCAGGTCGATAAGACATTTGCAAGAGGCTTCAGCAACAGATGGGAAAGGCAAGTAATCTGTATTATTTTTCCTCTTTTATGGTACATGTTATAATGGCAGAATTTCAAACAAATTACGCTGATTTAAAAACCAAACTAAAACTATAAATCTACACTATATTATTGTCACTACTCTGCTTTTCTCAGTGGGCTCATGGGAATAACTTTGGGAAAAGGACCTTTTTCTTGTATTGCTTTGACTATCAGAACTGCAATGTGCAACCCATTCTCTGCTAGTTGCAGAGTAGGTCAGTACTGAAGCTAGACATGACATCTAGAGCAAATCATCTTGACAGATTTGCCATTTTTTCCTCACTTGGGTGTTCAGAAACAGAACTAGAAATGAATTCCAGAATTGCTGGCTATTAGCCCAAATAGACCCACTTATTTAAATTTCTGCAGAAATGTATTCCTGACAAAATAGAGGGAAATAAATCTCATGAAACAAAACATAACTTGGCATTAAATGCTGCACAGTTCCTGACTTGTCCGTGTTTGTACAGCAGCTCCAAGGGCTGCCTGTGGAAAGTGGAGTTATGTTTATTGCAGCACTGCAAAGGAGGTGATGGATGGAAGGCCCTAATGTGGCTGCTGTAGCATGTGCTTTTCCTGCCTTATCTGCTCATTATTTCTCTCTTAGTTCCTTGGATGCAAGCTGTGGAACATGGCAGTGGCTTCCTTGGAAACAGGCAGCCTTTTCCATCTTCTGTCATTCGGTGGTTTGCTCTTCAGAGTTTCATTTGTAGGTCTTTCATTGGCAACAGCTTTTTAACCTCAGTCCTATCCTTTAACTCTTGTCTCTCCTTTCTGGAGATCTCTTTCCAGGTCTGGATACTTCTTCCAGCCATTTCCTTGGCTTTCACTGACACTCCTGCATTTCACTGCTGCTTGTAGGTGAAATGTAAGGCTGAGTACTGAATTTAGCTCTGTGCAGGCCACAGATTAGTTCATTTTTTGCCATCTGTTTAATTTAAACAATACTTATGATGAGCTTAGCCTATTTTTTTGATTTTCCAAGCTGGTAAAAAAGCCACCAAACAGCCACCCTCTATGCTCAAAAAAACCCCCAAACCTAAAGGCAGAAAATTACTAATTTCTAATACAAACAAATGTTAAATAGGTCAGTGTTAATAGTGTAATATAAATGTTATTGGTAGCTTTCTTATAAGTGTGTTCAGTTGGGTTCTGTGACATTTACTGATGGATCTGTTTTACCTTGTCCACTGAGGATACATTCTGGAGTATTTATGCTCTTATCTTTGAGACATCTGGTAAGTTTAGATTTCCTTGAAGCAGTTTCTTTCTTCTGAACCAAGGACTTCACCCATGTCAGGCTTGGTTCTTAGCTGGGTGGCAATGGAGCTGACTGTCCTGGTGCTGAGCACACAGCAATTAATGCACATAATTAAGACACAAACCCTTCAGATCCATGTGGACCCAGGTGATCCCCCTGTACCTGCTTTGGTTCTTATCACAAGATGGTGCTGTGGAGTTTGATAAATCTCAGACATTCTGAGGAGGAGAGAAGTGAGGTCGCCAACAGCAGGGATGTTTAGTGTAAAGGCTCAGCCTATCCCCTGTCCCTCATACAAGATGAAATCCAGATCTGAGTAAATCCAAGCAGTTCTGAAAGATGCACTGTGATGTGTAAAAAATGTGGAGGTAAAAAAATGGTAATTTGAGAGGAGCTGGGTGTGTCTTCACATTGAGTCAGTGCTATGCACAGTAGCCCTTAAGGTCTGGTTTGGTCCTCTGTTTTGTGTTGTTCTCCATGGGTAATGATGCTCATTATCATGAATATTGCTTGTGAATCACCTACTGCTGTTACCAGCTTTACCTACTGGTGTTGCCATCTGGTTGTGCAGATCCTGCAAGTTCAGTGACTGTGTGTTCAGAGGGACTTAGCAACTCTGTTATGCTATGCTGATAATAAAAGAATAGCTAAGGAAAAGATTTTCAGGGAAAACATTGCACAGGCTGAGAGCAGATTGTGGCCAGGAGAGCTGCAGTTCTGGGACTCACTTGTGAAACACAATCTGGTTGGGCTATTTAGAGGCTGTTGATAGGAGCCCACGGGGAGCAAGAGAATGGCAGTGTGATGCCAGAAGCAGAATGTTACTTAGTGCTGTCGTGCTGCTAATGTGTCTGGTTGAGAAAACCAAAAGTGATTTGGTTGCACTGTAAAAAGGTGAAATCATTCATGTTAGGCTTATCAATGAATACTCTTTACTAGAACCACATGCTCTATAAGCTTCCCTTAGAGGCCTTGCACTGCAGAGGTGCTGCTTGATGTCTCAGCTTCTCATGAGAAGAAAAAACAGAACCAGTGCTAACTGTTAAATCACTAGCATTTTTTTTTCCTGCGGCTAGTTTTCTCCTGAAGTAATGGAGGTTACTGGATCCTCTCATCGTGCAGTTTAACTGTCCTGTGGCTGGAGCTGATTGGATCGTGTGCAGACACTCCTAGTTTGGCTGCCTCTGGCCTGCTGGGATTTATTGTCTGGTCAAAGGCTGCTTTCCCTGTTCTCTCACACAGACTTCATTAACTTTATAGGGTGTATTGGGGAATTACATATTACATGTTCAATAGCTGTTCTTCCTGGTACTGAGTCATCTTCTGACCTCCTTGCTGGTGAGAAAGACCTAAGGAAAATTATTTTTGTTTCCTTGCATCTATTAGGACTAACAACTCCAGGACTTTATGGCTCAGTATCCTGGTGGTGTTTCCTGACTGTCTTGTTCTCTTCCAGCTGCTTCTCCACCTGTTTATTAGGTAGCAGTCCCCTGAGTCAAGTGCAACCATGACTGGAGTGTGACTGGACTAGGAATGAAGCAGATTTGGATTTACCAGACCTTTAGTCTGGGCTTGTCATAGGCCTTAGTTTTAGCAATGTACAGTTAACAAAAGAGCTTGTTGTAAGTGGCAGTGACTTGGTGTCACTAACTAATTGTCATTTAAACTAGATTGAAATATTTTAAAAGAAAAACAAAGTGGGAAAGCTAGAGAAAGGGGTCTAAAGTCATCCAGGGAGAGCTTACGTACCCAGATGCTGTGCATTGCTAGTGAAGAGTAGGCATGGCACAGTGCTACGACTGAGTTTGAGCTGCCTGGCTGTTTGCTTTTTTCCCTTGAAGGTGATCTTTAAAGCAGTATATCTGACCTACACAGGCTTCTTATCTTGCACAGCAGTAGGCGTAAACATCCCATTTTTAGAATCTTTTTTTCCTCCCCTTTTAAAATCGCCACCTTCAGATTTAAGCAAGTGCTTAGCTACACCTCTCTGATCTGTCACTATATCTTCCTTCAGGTGGGAGCCTTTGCTCTCTGTCCATTTCTAGATCTGCATTGCAAATGTCTTGCAGATTTAAGGGAATCAGCCTTGCAAACTGACCTAGAATTGTTCAGCCTGCAAAGCTGCTCAACTGCCACCACTTTGTTTACAGACATCTTGAGAAAAGAGAGGGAGTATATAAATTATTTATACATCATTTTTGTTTGAAACTCCAAGGTTTTGGTCAATGGACCTCTCCAGTCTCATAACGCACACTTGGGATCATGTCCTCTGTTGTTTAGGGGAGGAATGGGGCTGGAAAGCATTGCTGCAGTTTGTTCTGCTGGTACCTGTGTGTGTGTCTCTTTGATGAGAGATGTGACATGGCACAGTCCGATCATGGTTTGCTGTTTTCCTGGAGCACTGCAGCATGTTGCAGTTGGCAGCAGAACTAGGGGAAATACATTGCAGCCTGTCCCTCCCAGGCATCACTCCCTGTGTTCTGTGCAGTGAGCAAATGATGATTAATGCTTTCATGCTTGCCCCTATGTCAGGAAAAACCATTTGCAGTATTCAGTGTCTTCCTGACCTGTGCCATGAAAATGCTGTGAACAAAGAGCCTGGTCCTGTGTGGTATAGAGCAGCCTGTGCTTGGCTGGGCTCAGCACCACTTCCAGGTGCCCCAGAGAGCTGTCCAGGGTTGATGTGGCAGCTCTGTGTTTCAGATACAGTACTTATCCTGTGCTTTGGACTTTGATCTGACCCTGATGGAGAGCTTTTGTGCCAAATGGCTGATGTGGTTCAAGACATTCAAGATTAACTAGTCTGTGCCACCTTCTTGTGTGTGACACTGAGCTTTGCTGTATCTGTGTGACCTTTCTAGTGCAGGAATGCTTTTAAGCAGAGAGCTCTAGAGACTGTGGAGCCACACTTCTCAGAGCTGCTTTTTTGAGGGCTAGATCTACGTGTGTTGCATCGTTGGGGAGAGCAGAAAGCCTCCATTTACGGTTTGATAATGGCACAGATCACATCTGAAATGCACCAGTGTGAGTAGGGCAAGGGAAGCATTGCAGAAATACTCTCAGCTGTACCTTGAGCACGTTCACTGGCTGCATTGTGGTTTGTCTTTATGGATTGTATTGTCTGGGCTTGAGCACCCTGTGCCCTCAGCTGCAATCCTGTGATTGTTATTGCATACATATACTGAAAAGGTCAGATTTATTCATCAGAAGGCTATTGTGTGGTGTGTAAGTGGATGGTCCAGCATCTTTTTCCATAATATAGACAGCTTCAACATTGGAAATTAGCACGGGGGCAATCTCAAAGAGAGACTGCTTATCAAAATACTGGGTTGTGCTGTGTTTTGATCAATGCAGGTCAGGCTATTGCAGGCACAAGCTGCTAAAGTAAATGGTGATAGAGAAAGAAAACTGAGGGAAGCGAGGTATAGATGTTATAAATCTTTCTTGGAGGATGGCTTTTATCTTTTTAATTACTGTCTGAAAGAGATGGAACATAGACATGAATTAATTTCTAAACCCTTTGGTGGAAAGTCTCTTTTAAATTTTTTTTTCTTTCTCTGCAGTCAAGTACTGTTCTTTGCAGAATGGTTATCATACTCGAAATACAAATTTACCCAGCCTTTACTGCATGCTGTGATTGCTGCTGTGTTATCACAGCTTTACAGGTTGGGGTTGCAAGTGATTCAGGTTGTAAGTGACAGCTGCTGGCTGAGCCTCGCTCCTTTTAAATGCTGCTGTCACTGTCTGGGCTGCCAGGCTGAGGTGAACAGAAATCTTTGAGTGTCCAGGATAGCAAGACTCAAATATTACTGCTTGGAGCACATTGAGCCTGTAAAGAAGCAATTCACTGGCTGCTGATGCCAAGCAATGATGATTCTAGATTTTTCTCCAGAACAGTATGTCCTGTAACTTTGAGTTGTTCAAAAAAAACTGGCAGAATTTTGTAGACGTGCATTAATGCTGACTTACGTATCTGATAGTGGAGAGAAATATTGCTGCAGTTGAGGAGAGCAAGTCGGCTTCCACAGGTGACTCCTTAGCCTTTCTCCTTGGTGGTGATTGTCTATCTTTCCTCTCCTTGCTCTTCTTTTCCATGCTCAGACATTTTGAATATGTGGATATACCAATTTATGACTCTTTGCTATTGATTGTCATGATGAGTAGGTGAGATGTTGAGCTGGGAGAGGTGGAATTGACACTGCATTTGGCAGCCAGATCTTTGCCTTTGCTGTCCTCTCATCCTGTGCAGTGCATGAATCCACCAGAAATGACTCCCCAACTCACTGGTGTTGATTGTAAAGCACTAATAGACTGGCAGTTTGAATCACAGCTGTTGAGTTGGTGTTCCTTCAACTACAAAGCCTGGTAATTCTCCTGGCCTGTCAGTGCACCAACTGGTAGCAGTTCGTGAAGTTGGATGCGTTGAGTTCAAAATAGATCCTTCTGTGTGCAAACCGGTGTGTGGGAAATCACAAGATCTTCATGGTCACACTTAATGCAGCTCTCCTTTAAATAGGACAATATTGTTTCCCTGCTTCACAATTCAGTGCAGTTATCATGGATATTTACATGTATTAATCTTTCACAACTGTATTAGGAAAAGCTTTTAACATTAGGTCATCTGTCAG
The DNA here is from genome assembly GCA_024500445.1 of Entomyzon cyanotis. NCBI lineage: Eukaryota > Metazoa > Chordata > Aves > Passeriformes > Meliphagidae > Entomyzon > Entomyzon cyanotis. Next base: position 6,198,734 of record JAKEPQ010000670.1, read on the forward strand.
TTCATGCCTTGTGTTGGTCAGGTGCTGCTCTTGCAGTGTGTCTGCTGCAGGAGGGTTTGCATCTGATTCAAGGTGTCTGTAGCTTTCAGTGGTTCTCCTGGAACAGTAGAGGTAAACTGGAAAGGAACTATTGATCTCTAGGTTATAAAAGTAGTTCTATAACAGAATGCTGTCTGTCTTCACTTTAGTTTCTGTAGTGGGAACCTACAGGAATTTATTTGCACTGGTGCATTTGACATTTCCTTTGCATAAGAAAAGCTGCTTTGTTTTTGTCAAAGAAGGAGAAACATTTCTTTGGGAGCTATTAGCCCTCCTCTTCCTCATCTGAAATACTGTATTTTGCTCTCTTGTAAACCTGGAAGACCTTCTATGCAAATATATGCAGCCTTTTATAAATCTTTGCAGTGGGTGAGTTCTGTGAGGGGGTGCAGGTGAACTTAAGCTCTATGCATTGCACTTCCACATCTGATAAATACATTATGAAGACTTGGAGGGAACACAAGTAAATATGTGGCAGTATTTTTTAACTGGCAGCTCATGTTCATTGGCTCTGAACTGCGTCTCTGTATGCTGTCAACATATCTTGGACTCTTCGGCTCTCATGTTGTCACAAAAGCGTCGGTGGCCTGTATTTGTAATCCTGCTGCACGTCTAAAAGCTGACTCTCAGACCAGAGCTGACAGCTGCTCCATCTGTTGTTGACCTCAGCTCATTCACATGAATGTTCTGTGCTGCTCCAGCTGATGTGATCTGTGCAATACTCACAGGTTCGCCTGGGGCTTCAGCTTGCACGACTTGCGACTCAAACACGTGCTGGGGAGCTGTTTGGGATGATTTCCCATTTCGCTTGTGAGTTGAGGCTGAGCCATGAATGACAGAAGACCCTGCTTAGATATTAAAGTGCCTGTGCTGCTGTTCAGCAAGATGCAGTGGTTCCCAGAGCTGTGATTACCTGGAAGTTGCTCAGCTCAGCTGAAGGCATGGAGCAGGTCAGGCTCTAGAAAAGACAGGAATTTTCTAGGAGGCAGTGTTAGGTGGTGTGTCCCTTCTGGCAGGAGTGAGCTGACAGTTGGCTGTACATAGGTGGAGGAAGGTTCTGTATCGCAGAGTGTGTGCATATAAAATTTAGTGTAAAAGCAATCTCAGTTCCCTTTTTAAAAGTGAATCCCCCCCAGCCTGCATGTTATCCTGTATGAGGACATGCTGGGCTGGCACTCCTCAGGAGAAATCCTTCTAGCCTGGGTTTACCTGAGCCCTGATTTTGGCCACTTGCCTAACCTGCAGACAGGCATCAAAAGAACTTGTCTCATGTTAACAATTTTCTGATGGACTTTTGTGTTCTCTTGATAGCTGCCATTAACCTAGCAAAGCTGAAGCTCTTCAGACATTACTATGTCATGGTAAGTAAAACACCTGCACACATGCATGGGGAGCACTTGGAAGCTGTTCAAAGCTTTGGATGGAATACTTGTTGGAAGCTACTACAGCTGGTGGATGCGGTAGAGGCTCTTGGCACTGCTGTGCTTTGGCATCTTGGTCAACTGGCTTACAATCCTAAAAGCAACTTCCTTTTTTTCTCCTAATGGGTATATCCTTCTGTCTCTCTTTAAATTCCAGCTATTTGTAATGCTTCCTGATTTCCTCTGGAGACAGCTTGAGCTGCCAGTTGAATTGATGGGCTCGAATAATGTACTGTAAACTTGCTAAAAATTAAACTTGGGACCAAATGGTGCCTGGAGATGCATGTGTGCAGTTTCTGATTAAGTCAGTGGGAGCCATGAGTACGTTTCCCAGGAGAACACAGACTTCTTAATGATTTCCAGCGGCCTCATTTCAGCCTCTTCTAAGTGGCAAGAGTAATAAATTACAATTGTGATTCTTGAAATTCTATGAAATTGTAATGCTTAAAGCATTTCCTGCTGTAACTTGAGTATGTTACCAATAGCTTGAGTTACTTGGATGTTCAACAAGCAGCAGAGCCCTCACCCTATATCTTCCATGTTTATTGTGGAGCATAATAAGGCTAGTCTGACATAAAGAGTTGTCTGGGAATCGCTTGAGCTGTTTCTCTGGGATAAAAAGGCTCTGTAAGGATGGTGCTATTGTTCTCATGCTTTCTCCTTTTCCTTCCCAGATTGTGTGTTACATTTACTTCACACGGATCATTGCAATTCTCATAAAGATTGCTGTTCCATTCCAGTGGAAATGGCTGTACCAGGTATTTGGCAGCAAAGGAAAATACATCCATTTCTTGATGTTTTTCTCTATTATTCTTTAAATATAACTGCACAGCAAAATTCCATAACTTGTTCCTCATGTTATAGTAGAACATCTCAAAGCATAGTGCTGCACCCTGCCTCTTCTTGATTTTTTATCACTGATGTGCTTAAGGTGAAGGAATATATTCTTAGTTTTATGTTTGTCCAGCAAGGCTGCTGGATTATACATGAGATGTCTGAAAGTAATTGCGTTATTGATTTTTAGTCTTTCAATTTAAAAATGTCTGAAGGAAATTAATCAAGAACACACAAAGGAGAAAAAAATTAGTCAGGTTTGCTCTATGTAATTGAAGCCCCAGGGAGCCAGAGAAATAGGTTTTTGCTCTTCCATCTACGGGCGTTTTTTTCCTATGGACTTCTAAATACTTGGGTTTTTAACATATAATCCAAGTAACTGTGCAGGAGGTCCTTGGAATACATTAACTGTTGAAAATACCAAACAGTGTAGGGATGATTTCCCCCCTCGTTTAAAAGCTAAGTCTTGCCATAGTTCTTTGAAAGCTCTGGAGTGATGGATAAAACTGTAACTATTTAAAGTGACAAGAAAAACTGGAAGAACAAAGGAATTGACAGCCTTTAGCCTGGGATTAATGACAACAGGAGAGGAATTATTTTATTTCTGCTGTGGCACAGACCTCTTGGCCATTAAACCTTGAACCTTATGAATGAGGAGGAATGTTTCGTGACCACAGAGCATGGCAGGACTGAACTTCAATCTCATGTTTTCACTTGCAGCTGCTGGATGAAATGGCCACACTGGTGTTCTTTGTCCTTACTGGGTACAAGTTCCGTCCAGCGTCAGACAACCCTTACCTGCAGCTCTCTCAAGATGATGAGGATGACTTGGAGATGGAAGCTGTGTAAGAGCCCCTCTCCCCTTTTATTTACCTCTTCACTTGTTTTGAGAAAAGTAGTGTTTGAAACCAGTTTGCTTTAATCTCTTTAAATCCTTATTTGAAAAAGATGAGGATCTGCCCACGTTTAAAGATGAGGTGTCTGTTTTGGTGTGTGTAAAGAGATTTGTGGTGTGCATAGGAGCCTCTGACCTGGATATTGCAGTAGTGGGGAATAAGCTGGTAAAGCTTTTCATGGAGCAAAAAGATGCCCATGAAAATATCAAGTAAGAAAACTCCTAAGTTTAATTTAGATTGTGGAACATGAATGAGCTTTACAGATCATCATTAATGCTTCATATTTAAACAAAACCTAAACCAACAACAAAAATGACCCATCAATCTGCAGAACATAAATAATAATAAGTGCATAAAAATAATATAATAATAAATAAATGAACAGGGTGTAAGGTCCCTTCTGCCTTGGTGTTCAGCATATAGCTTTGCAAAAATTTATCTTAAGCAACACTGAGCCAAGGAGATGGATTTTCATCAATACTTTTCTCTGGTTTATTCCTTGCTGCTAAACCATGAGGCACCACAAATGCTTCAGGACCTGAGCTAGTCTGGAAAAATGATACAGCAGGGCTCAGCCTAAGTCCCTGTCATTTTCTTTGCAGTGGTTATCTGCGGACTTAAAAAATGAGTGGCATTTTTGAATGTGTAATTAAAAATGCCCAAAGAAATTCAGTCTGCCAGGAGTGTTGGATACAGCTTTAGGTGCCCCAGAGTCTGCTGCCTTAATAGGAACAGATCTAACCTAATCCTTTGGTAGTTATATATTTGATGCATAATTGCAATTTATGTACATGCTCAGAAGCCTGTTCCTAAGAGTTTTTTCCAGTTTGGCAAATCTCCTTTACCTGGGTGAAATAAATGAACACTCCAGCTTTTATTTCAGAAGCAAAAAAAGTCCGAATGTGTTTGCTGTCATAGTTAGCTCAGAAAGAAATGAATCTTCTTGGAAAATTGCTACAAGGAAGTTTGAATCATAGAATCCAGACTGAAATGTCATGTAAGGAGTTTAACTTCTCAGAAATATGGCTAGTAACAAAGATCTTTATAAATGCTTAGCTATTTTTGCTTTGGGTCTAGAAAATCTGTCATTTTTGCAAGCAGAATCCAACTAGTGGGTAGTGACCTTAAAATCACTATCATTTACATGTGTTTAAATGGTTTATGTAAGAAACTGGTCTTAGTTTGGAAGCTGTTTGGTAAAAAAGCATTCACATCAGGAAGTCACTGTCAGAACTGGCAGGATTTGTGATTGTACCAAAACAAGCTTTTTCCCTTTTTGCCTGTTTGAGTGAATTTCAACTTTGCATTACGTGCTTAATGAATTTTTGCCTGTGGGGGTTTTGTTAGGACTAATAATAGGACACCTTTCAAATGCAGTGATTTTAGTCAATTGAGAAGTTGCTAAATTTAGGAGAATCTGCCAGAAATGAGCTGGAGAAAGTTTAATGAACTAATTCAGTGATTTACATCCCACCCTAGTGAGATAGACATTGCTAAAAACTGCAGGATCAGAATTCCTTGTCAGCCTTTTCCTAGTAAGGCATTATGCTCATTGCCTTGGGAATTTCCACTGTTGTGCCTTGTGGGTTGTTCCTCTTAGCCTTGCGTGAATTTTTCTAATTTGATTCACCAGAAGTTTTATTCCGTTTGGGCACTTGGCAGGGTATAATTTGTGTCTGGTTCTCCCTTCCCCAGCTCCATCAGGAAGGTTAAGTTTGTAGGTATTTGAAAAACAGAGTTTATACACATTCTGTGACAGGTGAAGCACTGCAGTGGAAGTGTATTAAATTTCTCATTGATTTGGTCTAGCTGGTCCTATTTTTGTGTTTATAAATATTAAATATTGTTTCTGTTGGGGGAAAAATATCTGGTATGCCTGACAGTATCCTGACTAACCATTGCATGAGTGTTTTGTCTTTCATGTGATAAATAGCCACTTGTCTTCACAGGCCATGGCAGAAACTGAAAACTTGCAAACTTCATTGTGTTCTGCTATGTCTTATTTACAGGTTTTATGGTTATTTTCCTCTGCCAGAAGGTTTTTTTTTTTTAAATCAGGTTCTCTAAAACAGAAGCATTCATTTTCTTTAGACTCAACAGTTCTATGAACCAACAGAGGGGAAAGCTGTGAGGTTATCAAACCTCTTTTCTAGGCTTGATTGTCTTCCATTAAAAAAAAAATAGGCCATTTTAAGTGCAGCTCTCTAGCTTGTGTCTGTTTTCATGCATTGCAAACAATACAAAGCTCGGTCTGGCAGTGAATGTAAATATTGTTAAGGACACTGGAAATCTGCAAAGTTTCAAGAAAAATCTGCAAATTAGGTGTCTGTAGCAGAAGCAACACAAGGCACAAATCCTCTTTCTGTAAATTCTTGTAACTCTCAAAAATAAAACACAAATCAAGAAAAGGTAACTCTGGCTTTCAGAACGAATCCACAGACATGTCAGGAATCTCTTCAGTTATTCCAAGCTCCACAGAAGTTGTCCTGGTGGGAAGGAGAGTGTGACTAAAGCTGAGCTAAGGACCTGTCTGTCCTTTTTCAAGCAGGTTCAATAGCCATTCATCATCAGCAAAGTGGCTTTCTGTGTATTCTGTGCTGGGCAGCCTCTTGAGTTCTGTCAGTACGTGGGCTCGTCGCTGACAGTTTGTTAGATTAAAGTTCCCTGCTTGAAAAGGTGCAGCCACACTTGGCAGAAAGAGCTGTCAGGCTTCCAGTCCTAATGCCATTTCTGGGGCATGAACACAAAAATGTAGACAGTACAGTAGATGAGGTGGGGGTGAGGAAGGGGAAAAGGAAGAATTTTTGGTGTTGGATGTTTTTTAAAATTTCATTAACTCGAGGAGCTGGCTTTAGATGCTGGATGTCAAAGTGCTATTTTACAGGTCTTGGTTGAGAATTATGTTCATACATCATGTGAGTTTAAGATATTTCCACTGGAGGAGGAGTTGCAGGAGAAGGAACCATTAATGGTTTTGTTCTCAAGTTGGTAAATCTGTCTTAGCATGTGGAGACTTTGCTTCTCCTTAACACCCAAAACAGCGTCAACACAGGGAACTGTTGTGGTAACACTAATCTTTGCTTATGCCTTTGGATCTGGAGTTTCTCTCTGTGTCATGATGGAGCTTATTCTGTGCTGAGGTTTGACATGCTGCTTGGTTGCTTTTCCCTGCTTTCTCTCAGGTTGTGCTTCGTGGCAGACTGGTTCATGGTGCTCTCCATTAGCAGTGATTTTCTTCACCTAACACATCTTTCCCTTGCAGAGATCAGCTTTTTTGTTCTGTGGCTGATCAGTTTTCACTCCATGTTGCAATAGCTTGTAAGGGCTGGCTGCTGCCAGTATTGCAGTGTTTCTTGTTGGACCATAAAACAAAGAAATAGGAGAAAAGACAGGTGAAGTCCACCACTGAGGAGAGCTGAATGTTTAGCCATTCCTTGATACCTTGGATACAATGCAGGAGGAAAATAAACCCCATGAAATCTCTGTGGCACTTACCACTGTGTGATGGAGTGGTTGGGGAACTCCTCCTCTGCCTCATTTGTGATGGATATCCCTCTGGCAGGCACAGAAATGCTCTCTGGAGAGGGATGGTTTAGTGAGAAGGATTTGTTGCATTTTAACTGCTGCTGATTTGTGGGCTGGAAATGCAGTTCAGCAGACTGCAGGTGAGGAACATTGTTCCCTGCCGTATTGCAGGTCAGAGCTGAAGTACTGAAACTGTTCCGAGGACAATAATAAGGATTTCAGTGTGCTTGGTCTTCATGCTGCTACTGTTTTTTTATTGGGCACTAAAATGTGATGGCTGAACTGATTTTGAGAGAGAGAGAGGAATTGCCTGTTGTGCCTGAACAATCTGAGAATAGGAGGGACTTGAGAGCTACTTCATGCACTTGTCACGAGACAAGAACAGTCTCTTCAGCTCTTCAGATGGGCTTTAACCTTCACTGTTGGAGAATCCACACAGAAATCTCTCCCAGATATTTGCTGTTACTGAGGGGGGACACAGTAAATGGCTTCTCTGCTAGTCAAGGGCATGACTGGATCTGCCTACACTTTCAGTGTGTAGCTGTCCCATAAATATGGGAAGGGAATCATTCCCTTTTAACCATAACCTCTCATTACTTCTGTCACCACCTTGGTGTGCAGTGGCTGTGTGGTGGCATTAGAGTGCAGGGCTGGAATCTAGGCTGTGTGCCAGGTGGGATCTTCCCAGCTGTGAGTCAAGTGTTGGGACTACTTTGTTGTCATGTATGTGTAAAACACCTCTTGTATATCCTGGTGTGTCTGCTGCTGCATTGCTGTGTTACATACTCATTTCTGGTGTGTAGTTCATGGCCATCTTCAGCTCCTCCCTGAGGAATGGGTACTTAGCTCCTCATTCTGTAATTACAAAGTTGATTATTTCTGAAGAGTAAACTTGGTAGCTGTCTTGTTGCATCCTCCTGTACTTTTCAGACTATTACTTCCATTTGCCAGAATCTTTCTGCATTCTAGTCCTGTCCTCCAGTATGTAGCTCTTAGTGTCTTGTGCAGATTTAATAAGCAAGTTCTCTATTCCATTACCCAGGCAATTACTGAAAATACTGAGTAGAAGTGAACTCAGGACAGGCCTCTCTGGAACCACACTCAATGTTCTTACATTTTTGACAGGAAACCATTAAGTACATCTCAATGCATACTTTTCCAATTAGTTATCCATCTACTTTGGTTTTTGTCTAGCTTATGTTTCCCCAGATTTTTTCCTGTACGACTGTGGGGAAACCTTTGTCAACAGGGAGAACTTAAGAGATCTACACATCTCTGTACTCATTAGTTTGATCTCTTCTAGGAAATGTTACTAATTCCATCTTTCTCCTTTAAGCAACCTGCTTAATTTTCTCTGTACTTTTTTCTCGTTTTAGTAGGGAATAAAGTTTTTTGATCTGTAGTCTTGTGACCCTTTCCTATTAAGCACAAGCTCGTCTAGGCCCACTCTAAAGTGTCTGAACCACTGATGATCCCAGTGTGGCCACTGCTGGAATATCACTGAACACAGCAGGCTGAGTAAATTGTTTTTACAGTATATGAACAGAAGCTGGAATCTATCGTGGAACTAAGGGAACAAGAGTGTTATCTGAAGATGACTTCTCTTGGGGTGCTGGCTGTGGAGATGCTGTTAGCAGCTCTGATCAAATAAAGCACTCTAACATGGTAAACAGCAGGTGAAAGCACTCACAGACCAACAGGGGCAGCTTTGAACAGGACAGGTCTGTGTGTGCTTCCAGGCATCCCTTGGGAATGCATTGAGCTATTGGCACTCCTACCTTCAGCATCTGAAATAACCTTTGTAGCACATTGTGGGGGGTGGAATACCTGTATGGACTGAGAATCCCACTGTGCTAAAGAATAAAGGAAATGTGTTGTGCATCTAAATTGCCTGTTTTGTGTAGCAGCAGAGAAAAGCTGCTGAGCTGAAGAGCTGCTGGAGAGCCAAGGCAGTTCCGAGAGGAATGGTGCTGTTCTGCCTGGATAAACAGTTCAGTCTACCCAATGTTTGAATGGTGTTGTGAGGCTTTGTAGTTCAATGGTCAGATTGCCATGACAAATCCAGACTTGGATGGCATAAAAAGGATGACTTCTCGCTTCTGTTTTGTTGCTGTTCATTTTGCTGTCAAGAGGAGCTGGTGTGCATTAAGCTAATAAGGTTCATTTGGGGTACTGTCCTCTGTGTGTGTATTTGTGTAATGTGTTGTACCTATTAAAATGCAGAAGAGTCACAGAAATAAGGGTGGTCAGCTGTATGGCAAAATGGGTTTTTTAACCAAACTGCTGGAGTGTAGCAAATAAACACCTGGATTAACCATCCCTGTTACCTTTTTTGAAGTGTGAGCCAGTATTACTTGCTGGTTTAGTTTAACAGTAGATGGGAAGGGCCTTGAGGTGCTCAGTGTGCTCCCAATGCCCATCTGTGTTGTGTCCAAGGTGGAACAAGAGACCAAACTTGAGTGGAAACTGCTCAGCATGGGTAAAAAGATGTGAGAAGTGGTGTCTGATAGGCACAGGAAGATGGGTGTGAGCTGTTGCTGAGCTGGATTTTACAGTTCAAGGTCTGATGTTTCTCCCTTCTCTTCCAGGGTGACAACTTCAGGAGTAATGGAGGGCATGAAGAAGGTCAAGAAAGTGGTGAATGGTTCAGCAGAGCCTCAGGGCGAATGGGAAAGCACGGCATGATGGACTGGACTAAGGCAGCACTTTCAGAGAAACTTTTTAATTTATTAATATTACTCTCAGTGGAAAGGGAGCAACTTGCACTGCCCACCACTGAAACTGCAGAGTGGGGTGTGTCTAGGGGGAGCAAAGCAGTGCAGAAATATAACTATTCCTTTGATCATAAGAAAATGGGATCTCCTGGTACCTGCAAGGAGTGTGAAGCTCTGCTAGGGATTTTGGGTAGCTTATTTTTTTTTCCCCCTTTCTGCATCGGTTCTTTATTCTGAGTTGTTGAGTTCTTCAGAATGTGTAATACTAATGTGAAGAGGGATATTCAGTGTGTATGTAAAGAATATATTTTATATAATGCTCATATATATGTATATACACACACACACTTGCTGTGTAACATGTATGCTGGGACTTGGAAAGCCTGTCAGAAGGTGGGAAAAGAAGATAAAGACATGTAAGTATTTTTTTTTCCTTTTATAAACTCTCCTTTTGGCTTGGACAAAACATTGCAAAGCAAATGGAATAGGAACAACTGCAGTTATTTGAGAGACTGAACAGGTATTGGATCAGATGACTTCTGCCACTGCTCATACCAGTGGGAAAGGTGATGAGTATCTTCTTGTCTTATCCCTGCAGGTGTCCAGCTGAATGTGTCAGGTTTTCAGATGTGTTGCTATACAGAAAACGAGTGACTGTTCTCCATTAAAGCACTAAGCCCATAGTGCAATAAGCATTTATGTACATTCTCCACTGATCGTGGAGTTGCTCTTGACTCACCCCTACCTGACAAGAAGTACACAAGAGGTGTAAGACTGATGCTTGCTTTTTAGGGGTCTGCCTAAATGTTTACTTTCAAGCTGTGACCCAGAGCACTTTGGTTTCCTTGATAAAATATTTTCAAGGTGTTTCAAAAGTCACTCCTTTCTGGCACAGTATAAACAGTACCAGACTCTCCAGTGGAAATCTGTCTAGCCATTTTACTCCAGCATAAATCTCTGGTTCACAGTTATCCTGAGTTACTGGATATCTACTTGTACCTCTCTGGCTGTGTAGGATTAATGACACTGCTGTTCAAGATAAGCTGACCTGGTCGAAGTGGTATTGCCACTGAAAACAGGTAACTATAGCTCCCAGTCCTGAATGCTGGCTTTTTTTTTGTCAGGAGAGGAGAAGATTGTGACCAGAACCTTGATGCAGGGGAATATGGAATCCTTGACTGTTAGCTGCAGACTTGCAGTGGAGTCTTTACAGACATGTTCCAAAATGCCACATGTTTCCTCTGTAGTTCCTGAGATTGTCAGTGGGGCAGTTGGTATCCAGAGCTGTAGTAGTGAGAATGGATGTTAATTTGGGGGAAGATGGAAGTGGCTCACTGGTGAAATGAGGATTAGCTTTCAAAAAATAAATCAAGTGTAAGTCACTGACCCACTGAAGCCTTAATATTCATGCAGAGACATTGGCACGTGGTGCTGTTGAGCCAAGTGTGTCTGCCAGGGTGTCAGAGCCATCATCAGAGCTCTGGATGTGCCAGCATTGCTTACAGACTCATTCAGAAACTGGTTTTTTTGGAGGGACATCTCTGGGGCACAGCTGATTTGAGGACTATTAGCCACTAGGTTATTTTATTCTTCAAGCTGAGAAGGAGGATTTCCTCTAGAATCTTGAGCCACTTCCTCACTCTGGAGCAGGAGTGTGGAGCTCTTGGTGAGCTGTCTGTACCAAAACTCACTGTTTGAGGAGCAGCATCACTTTCCCCCATTGCCACTTCTTTTCCCAGGTGTTGCTTCTGTGCACCATGGGGATGGTAGAAACAAATCTACCTGCTTTGATATCTGGAACTGCATTCTCTTCAGATAAAGCACAAGAATAGCATTTGTCTCTGGCTACAGAGTCCTCTTCTGTTTTCTTCCTCAGCTGTAACTTCACAGCCATCACAGCAGTGATAGCTTGACTTTGTTGTCATTGCCTTGCAGTGAGACAGTTTTAGTGGGAAGAGATCCTATACTACTGGAAAGGCTGTTTGGTGACCTGTGGGCCATCTGTAGAAAGAAATCTTCTGCATATTTAGCTGAGGTGTGAGAAGTTGGACCATAAACAAATGCAGGCAGTCCCAGCTCATCATACGCTTAAATGCAATACCTGAAAAACTCTTCCTCTGCAGTTACTCTGTCACTCTCTGCATCTGAAGGGCTGCTCAAACAGACTGTGAAGTTTGTGCAGAGAAGCCCACTGAAGACTTCAAGTGTGTTGGCACTAAGGTATGTAAGGGGTAAGGATGTGCTGTCAGGAACAAAGTGCATCTGGACATGATGCTATTCTAGAATCTGTTAATTCCTTTTGTGAGATGTAAAGTTGTCACTGCTGTGGCATTTCACCCAAAACCATGAGTGCTGAGCTGGTTCCAAACAGCTGCCGGCTCCATACCTCAGCATCGGTGGAGCCGACAATTTGGCAAGTGCTGTTACCTTAGTCTCAGGTTTCTCTTTTTTTTTCATGTGCACTTTTTTAGCTAAAGTTGCATATGGTGTAGTTTTATCTGCCAAGTCCCTGGCTCTCCAGTGTAAGGCCAAAAAAATGGGTCATTTCTTTTTGTCTTGGCATGAAAACCACAGCAGTATTCTGGAAGTACTTTTTTTTTAACATGACATTTTTCCAAGTTCAGACCTGAGCTTCAGCAGTCAGCTCTACAACCAGCTTCAGCTGGTGCTTTACACAGGATGCCAAGCAGCAGGAAATGTTCAGACCTCAGCATTAGGAAGGAAAATTAAAGTCATGCACAAATCAAAATGCAAAAGATCCTAGTGCAGCCATTTCCAAAGTGAATTTTCTCTGGTGCAATTCCTTGGAGCAGGACAAGAAGTGTGTCTTGCAGGGGTGCATGGTGGATATGATGGATGGGATGGCAGCTGGGATGTTGGAGGCTGGAGAGGATGGCTGCAGTTGTGCTTCTCTCCAGCACAGTGAGTTCTGCACTGCAAAGCATCAAAGACAGGGCTGTTCCCTCCCCTCCCTCGCAGGCTAACCCACAGCTGCATGACTGGCATTGCATGGCTCCAGGGCTAGTGGAGTGCAGCAGCTTGGAGCTTCCCAGGCAGGATAATCAGTGCTTGCTTTTCACATGCTGACGGCTGCTTATCTGGTAGGAAGCTCTGCCTCTGACAGGGAGGGAAGCGAGAGGAGCTGTTGTGGATTACAGATCATTTAGGAATATGCAGCCTTGCCTTCCTGTCTCTGCTTTTACTGAAGTGAGGAGCTGAAGCAATCCCGACAGCACCCAGCAGCAGAGTGCCAGGAGTCCTGGAACAGCAGCTCTGGTGCAATGGGAATAAAGGGTTTGAATGCTTTCCCATATATTGCTGCAGTGGAGCACTCGGTACCCTCTTCAGGCAAAAATGAGATTGGTTCAGTCTTCAGTTGTAATGCAGGTTATGTCCCAATAAATCCCTGTGGATGCTGACCTGCACATGCCACTGCTACACTCCTTCCTTCCGTAGCTGCTCAGCAGGCTGTCTTCCAGAGGAAGCCTCCTTGCAGTGCAACTGCCAGACTCTTGCATTCTTCAGGCTGGAAAATGTTTTCCTTGATGGTTCATCAAGAGACGTACTAAAAGAAAGCAAGACATAATGGGGTCATCTGGAACACTGCTGCTGCCTGCTCGGAGTGGAGCAGTTTGAGTTGAAGAAGCCACATGCTGTCCTATTAAGATGCTCTTTCATGTTGTCATCTAACTCAGTGTGTCATGATCTGTGCAGTGCATTGTTCGGTGTTTCCCTCCAGCTGAGTGCCCTGTTCCTGGATTTCCGTGCTGGCATACCCTGGGAGAGCATGTTGTAAAAATTTGCTGCATTGCAGCATTTTGTCTTGGAGCTCGTAGTGTGGAAGATGTATTTTTTTTCTAAGCTAAGTGGACTCTCTCTAGCGTGAGTGTGCATCCACCATCTATCCTTGAGCACTGTAACATTCCTTCTGGCCATGAAAGGGCATGTCCTGATCACTGCAGTGTGCACATCTGGTGGAAGTCCCGTGGAAGATTTTTAGTGTTGAGTCTTTTTTCCTTACTGTGTGTTCCTCTTAGAGAAAAGCAGTCGAGCCACTGACAATCAAATTGACGAGAAGGGAGGGGATTTTGTTGTTTATTTGCAAACTGCCCAATTTCGAGCAAATATTGGGTATTGTAGGCTCTGTTTAGCTCTGAGAACTGGAGTTCCTTATCTGTTTAGGAGAGGCAAGGAAATCTTCCTTCCTTCAGCCTACCTGGTTTGTCTCCTTCAATTTGACCTGTCATGCTAGCTAAACAGACTGCTGTCACTTTAAAGCAGATGTTTTATAGATCTGTGTTATGATCTCTACTTCACTCATAGAGCATGTCCCCATTTTTCACCTGTGTACAAAGAGTGAGGGGCTGTGGTCTGCAGGAGTGGGAGGTACAGTGAGGTTTGAACATAGTGGGACTCACACTGTCTGAAATTGTGACTTGTGTGTAGCGTCAGTAGCCTCAATGTTCATGAAAGCGGATGTGGTGCTGCCCAGAGGCACTTGTCCAATGTTTCTCTTTGTTCCCTGGGGTTGATTTGCTGTAAAATGTTGTTTTAAATCGAATTAATTTGGTTTGTTTTTTAGCTGCTGGATATGACACTGTTTGGGGCTGATTAATCACTTTTCTGTAGCAATATTGGGAAGCTATGCGTTTTCCCCCTTGTAGTTTCTTGCCTGGATATAGCAAAGATCCAGTGAGAGCTGCACATGACCTGTGCTCCCAAGTGGCTGGAACAGGATTTAGGAAAATACTGATACTCACTTAGGTATTGAGTGATGGTACTGGAAGAAAGTGGCTGAGAAAAGAGCCACTCCTTGTAGGTTGACTGGCTCAAGAACCCATTTATGTTTTGACTGCAGCAATCCTCTAGAAAGGACAATTCTTAATATTTCCCTGTGGGATTTCACTCCGTGTTCTGCTCTCTGTGTACTAAAGTAGAGCCCAACCTTCCACATCCTCAGAAGCAGTCCATCCTGTAGACAGTGGAGCCGGTACCTGCTCTGTCAAAACAGAGTATGGGTCTAAATAGCTTCCCTTGCCCTTTAGGAACTATTAATAATTAATTCTAGATCCTCTTGTGTCATTAAGCAGCTTTAGGGCACCTTGTACAATGTAGCTTTGAATTCATTTAGTAAATGACCTCCAGAAGAACTAAAAAAGACTTTTCTGTGTACAGCAAGGTCCAGTTCCAGGGGTTTTGGTGACCTGTAAATATCCTATTCCTCAGTTCCTGTTCAGATGTAAAAATGGATTTTTTTTCAGTATTTTTTTAAACTTTATTAAAAGAGCAGCGAACAGTATTTGAAGAGAAGCAAGGTAGAGACAAGTCAGGACAGTCTGTGTAACTTGGTTTCCCTGCTGTGATGCAAATGTGTAAAATAAAGATTGACCAGAAAGAAGTTTTTAATGCATCTCATTTTCTCCTTCTGAACTGCCAGCAGCCCAGCTGGCCCATTGATCCCAAAGTCTGCGTTTCCCTGTGCTCAACTTCAGTTTCCAGCCATCAACATCTGCATCATGGATACAGGGCCAAATCACAACACTTCTGTGGAAAACTTCTTTTGAAGGGAAAAGCTTTCCTGTCAGTGACCCCGAGTTCACTGAGTTGCCTTTCCTTGCGCTGCAGGTACTGGAGCTGTGCTTGTATGTGCCCAGCTGCTCTTTTAGGTTTGTAAGCTGAACTTAGGCAGTAGTTTGTGGACTGAGTTTTGGAAAAAAGGGTTTCTCATAGCCCTGTGTCTCCTGCAGTCTCAGGCAGGCAGGAGAGGAGGAGCCTCCTCAGCTTGTTGCTGCTCTCCAGCCCTGTGGTCTCTGTGTTCTCAGTTTGCCAGGCAAGGGCAGACAAGGAGCTGATGCTCTGAACCTTGGTGACCAGATACAAATTAAGTGTAGAAACTTAATTCTGAAGTAGAATCTTAGGTGGATCTGGCCACACTACCTCAGAGGGGCAAGTTCTTGACATGTGTAGGTTATACTGATGGTGATTTGGCACTTCTGTAGTTGTGTTCTTCCTGAGATGTTGGGATCTAACCTTGCATTTCAATTCTGCAGTGGTTGAGTTGGCAGGGATGAGGAGGGCACAGTATTCCTGTGAAGTGTTCTTCCTGATAATCCCCCATCCCTCAAAAGCATATGTCCTTCAGCACGAAATCCAAGTCTTCAAGATGTTTCTTACAGTTCAGCCTATGGTTCTCATCCTACCACCGAGGGGTAATGCCAGAAATAGCCTGTGTTCTCCACCCTGCACCTCCCAAGCAGCCAGTTCTGTGTTGCCTCAAGCCTCTGGGTGGGTGGTGTTTTACCAGGGAGCTAAACTATAAAAAGTACTTGGAAAAAGTACTCTAATACCCCACTGTAGGTTAGCACAAACTTTGTGATTCAGGTGGTTGCTGGTTGTTGCCATGGGGTGGCCTAAATGTCTTTCTTGCAGGTTTTTCCAAACTGAACATCCTCTGCATATTTTGTCCTTTGTGTATTTGGCCTTAAATACCAAATGTGTATTTGGCCCCCTTAGCATTCTCTGACAGCAGCTCTGAGACTCATCCCCAGAGTTGCCTGCACTGAGCCAAAACATCCCTCATCCATAAGGAAAGGTGGAATGTTAGGGGTGGAGTGGGTAAGGTGGGACTAAACTGTGGGAACACTCGCTTGAGAAGGAGACCAAATGAAGTTATCAGTGGAAAAAATTGATTTCTGACCATCTTCTCGGAGGAGACACAAAGAAGAGTTCCCAGTATTTGAGGTCTAGTGTGAGCAGAGGTCATCTTGCAGACTTTCACAGGGAGCAGAAGAAACAAAACCAGAGCTAACAAAACTTTTCTCAATGTGCTGTGCTTGGATGCAATTGTGTAGGTGTTTTCCTGTCCAGGGGAGGTAAATTGTTCTGCCTGCACTAAGGTTTTTCTTCCAGTGTCTGAAATTCCCAGCTGTCTGATCATTTGCAGCTCCTCGTTGCAGTTCTGGCTGCCTGCTGTCAATGCTTTTGCTCGAGCAAGGTTATCTTCATGACTGCAAAGAGCTGCCTTCTCCTTAAATCCTGCTTTTGCCTTCGTTTGCCTTCTGACTGACAGGCTCTAATGAGGGGAGAGTGTTGTAGTGCCCTGTATAATGAGTGGTCAATAAAAACCAAATTGCTTTGTACAGCAGAGGTAATAACACAGCTCTTGTATTGGCACAGCTGATCCTGATATTGGGGCCCTTGGTTAGGAGACAAGGGCTTTCTTCTGTCTTGAGGCATAAAAAATGCATGGCATCCATTCCTTTTTTCCCTTCTCATCCATGGAAAATGGTGTAATTGGGGGTGACACGACTTTGTTGTGGCTCTTCTCCCCTGTGGGATATTTTCTGTGGGGTGGCTGAGGCACAATGCATGAGATGGCTCTTGTATTCTTGAAAAGAAATAAACAGGCATGTGAGGCAAGGTTGTTACAGGGCTGGCAGGGGGGACAGGTGAGGATGAAAATGGAAGGGATGACTTGAAATTCCTTTTACTGCTCCCTCTTGGAATGAGTGTGCTGAGCTTGGCAAGAGCATCCTTAATGAAAGGAGCAGTTAAACATGGGTCACCTGTGAGTGTAGTAGTAAGTTCGGAGGCTTTTAGTGCTGAGGACATTGTTCTGGGGTGCAGGTCTTCTATATGCCTTCAGTCCTGAGTCAGTTTGGCACAATATCCCCCCAGTATCCCATCGCCAGCTTCTCCCTGAGAATGCACCCACTGCTTGCTGCAGGTGTGGAAGAGTCATTGTCACTTCTCCAGCTGCCTCTTCCGTGAACTGCTCAGGATCTTTGTTCTGCACGAGCTCTGTGAGGCTGGAAAGAATCCTCCACCCAGCACAGCTGTGAAGGTATTGATCTGCCTCTCCCAGGAGAAGCCCAACTTGTTCATTTTGGGGTGGATCTCATACCAGGAGGCAGTAGCCAAATTGGAGGGGCTACAAAGAACAGCTGCAGTGACTGAGATGAAGGAATTGGGCAATGGCAGAAGATTACAAGAATTAAAGCTGTAAGCCTGACTAAGTGATGATTAAAGAGAGCCAAGAAGATGTTACTCAGTACAAAATGGCTGCATGGGGGAACCCACGGAAACAGGTTTGGAATTCATTAGCGTGGCTGAAGGCTGAGCTGTGGAGAGGTGAGATGTAACAACAGCAGAGGAAAACAAGATACTAGGAGGAACCTTTTGCCAATGAGTTCGGCTGCAAACAATCTCCCTGGAGAAATGGAGGCAGTTCTGTGTTGTTTTAGATAATCAACACTCGGCCGGACAAATCATTGCTAAACACACTGCAGGGAATGACCCCTCATCGGCTGTGAGCTGGATGAAATGCCTGGCTCAGCCATTTTCCATTTGCTTATCTCAGTGGGAAGTATATTGTGTGCATAATTCCTGGTTTGGGGGGTCATTTTAGTTTTACTGTTAAACCTCGTAGATGCCTTGAGTGAGCCTGGCTGCTCCATAGGAGGAGCACGTTGAAGTGAAGCTGGTTGGTGTGTGCCCTAATCTGTATTCCGAGTCAGTCAGGGTTTTAACTGTTGCTGCAAAATCTGAGCGGAAATATCTGCTGGGATTTACCAGACACACAATGCCTGAGTGTTGCCATGAATCAGAGCAGCCCTTATGGGAGGCAACAATTCAAACTCTTAAACAGGAGCAAAATTTGAAGAATAGATACAGGTCAATCAGGTCGATTTTGTATGTTTGAATGTTTTTGGGGATTGTTGTGGTTTTGTTTGGCTTGGTTTTGTTTTTAAAGATTGCAGGGTAGGATTTGGGTGGGCAGACATCACTACTGACTGCACAGTTTGCTTACAAAGCTTGCTCAAGAGACTTGTGTCTTGTCTTAAAACCAGAGCAGGTCAGCAACACCAGCCCCAGCAGCTGCCCCAGCCTCCGTGTGTCTGCAGCAGACAGACCCCAGGCACTGAGGGGCTGAAGAGCAGGATTCATGAGTAATCAAGAGGCTGATTTCTGTCTGGTTTGTGGTGTGAAACCCCCCACCAGAACCATTCCCTCTGCATGCACAGAGCTCAGCACTGAACGGACACCGAGCTGCCTTCGGAGCAAACATCTGGGCAGGATCACAGAAGAGCTGGAAGCCACGTGACTTCCCTCTATTTTGAAGGTTCTTAAAAATATGTATGTTTTTTAAAATCTTTGTTCTGCTCTAAACCTCAGTCTTTCAGATTTAAGGATGCTTCTCTCACAGATGTGGGATTTTTTATTAAAAACCCCTGCAGAAGCTGGGCACCAGACCTGGTGAGTGTGATGCTCAAGTCACCTGCACAGAGTGTGGAGAACAACGTGGAGAACAGCTTCTCCAACCCTTCTCCCAGCCCTGAGGGTGCTGCTGGATGCTGCCAGGAGTCTTTGCTGCAAAATGCTGCTGCTGCTTCTGTGACTGTGATCTTATCTCACCCAGACAAAGTGCTCAGCACTCCTTGGTTGTCCTTACCAGGAGCCTTTTATTTTCAGTCTGTCTGGAATCGAGCCGTGGCTGAAGGCTCAAGGTGGCTGGGCTGAGCTCTGCAGGATGAAGACGGCAGGAGCAGAACAAAGGTGGTTTCCCGGTTGCCAGCCGGGATTTGTGATGTGCCGTGAAGGAAGATCGAAGGAAGATCCACTAAACCTCCTCCTGCTTGGCTTTTTCTCAACCCAGGGCTGCCTGCAAACTGCAGAACAGCTGATGAGTTCACCACAGCCACCCTTCCCGGCTTCCTACATTAGCATAACAATTACAGCCCCAGAGGCTCTAAAGAGAATACAGGCTTTAAAAAATAAACTAGAATTTAACAGAGAAATTAATAGCGTAGCAAATTGTGACGCTCAGCGCATCGGCTGCGTGTCAGTCTCGAGCGACAGCTGTACGTGCAGCCTTGGCACAGTTGTGATTTCCAGACCTTCCGCTGCATTTGGCCATCATTTCAATATCTACACTTCCATTTCCTGGGGAAGGAGCCTGCAGGGCACCATTCCCGCTGCCACTTACCCCAAAACCTGGTGTGTTTTGTGTCTGGTGCGTTTCTCTGAAGCGATGCGATGTGTTGGCATTAAAATGCTGTGCAATAGAAATTAATTTATAGCAGTGATAGCCAGTAGAACTGCTAGAGTCCGAGTCTTAAGAGTGTTTTGGGTTATAAATCTTGAATTTTTTTTTTTTTTTTGGTTTTCTTATTTAGTCATATTCAGCTCAGCTATCAAAGCAATTGGCAAATGCCAGCACTGGGTGCTTGCAGGGACCTGCAGTGATACCAGGGGCGAAGCAAGAGCAGCTCACTCGCATCTTGTCAAGCTTAAAAGAGCTTCGGGAACACCCCGGTTGGTGAGCTGGAAGCTGCGGAGTCCCGTTGAAAGCTGCTCGCAGTCTCGAGCTCATCCGTGTGTAAAACGGTTGTAATCTGAGATGCGGGTGATGCCTGGGAAGCCCAGGGTGTCCCCAGGACGAGCTGATGCATTCCTGCGCTTGTGGTTGTTGCACCAGGATGTTGAACTCACTCTAATGGCATTTTGCTCAAATCCTCTGGAAAAGCAGCTATTTTGGTGGCTCTCTCTGCCAGCGGTGGCCATGGCTTGTCTGGGGGAGCAGCCAGCGCTGATGCCAATAACTCCTTTGGCTCTTTTTCTGACTGAGTCAGATCACTCAAGCATTAACCTTAAAATAGCAACTATTTTTGTAGCTGATATAATTAATCTCCTCTGTGTGTATGTTCCTTCCCCATTCCAGGCTCTGATGCTTCACCACTCCCCTGCTGACCCACTCCTGCTTTGGCACAAGAAAGCTCTGAGCAAAACTTGGCTTTTCCACAGAAAAAGCACAAACTACAGCCTGTGTGCTCTCTGCTCCGTGAGTTCACTGCCAGACTGGTGTCTCCAGTCACAGATTCCTCGCTCATGCGGTCTGTTGGTTTTGGAGCATCTTCTCAATCTGCTTTTGGGTGGGTGGATGTGGAAGGGGGATGTTCACGAGCTGACAGGACCGGGGGTGACACTGGCCACAACGACAACCGTGATGGATGGGTGGGTGGATGTGTGGGTTTCGTGATGCAGTAGGAAAACGCGGTTTGGAGAAGCGTGAAGCCTGAGCCGGACCCTTTGTGGCGCCTCATCCAGCCCTGGGAAGGGGAGGAGCGAGGAAGGGGATGGGATGGGCTAACGGGGTCCATCCCCTGCTTCTCTTCTCCTTTTCCTGGGGAGCTCCTGCGTCAAAGCACAGCCAAGAGTGCAAGTGTGCTGTAATGGATACTACTACCCCATCCTCAATTTCCCGCCCCACAAACAGCTCCAGCAATGCCCAAGGTGGAATTCAGAGGGTGCTCTGTTTGTGCTGTGTGACGCCACTGATTTTTTTAGGTCTGAGCACATCATTGAGGAGGATGAAGAGGGAAATAAAAGACCATTTGTGATGAAGCACAGAGTGAACACACGGGATCAGGGCGGACTATATCTCGTTACTTGCATGCAGTGCTATTCCCACGAGGCAGCTGCAATCCTGGCGATTAAATCAGGAAGGATGCATTGGGGAAAACCCCCGTGATGGCGTCTGAGGATGCTGATTAAATGTGCACAGCCTGGTGAGCCCACGTGGAACAAAAAGCTGCGTGGCTGAGCCTGACAGACTTGCTGTGTCCTGGGGAAAAAGCACTCTGGGGTTTTATTAAACATTTTCAAGTAGATACCCGAGGAAGGAAAAGCTTTCTGCAGACACACACTCAGCTGTGCAGCCCACACAGCTCCCAGCTTTTACAGTCAGAACATGGAGCATCAGATCTATCCCAACCTCCAGCACTGGCGTGGCAGGAGAGGTAACAGCTTCCCTTTGAGCAGAAACCCGTTCTGACCGCAGCAGCAATGGCAAATATCGCCCAGGGAATGATCATTTCCATGGCTGCACTGTGGGGATCAGACAGCGGAAGCCCTGCAAGCAGCACATGTGGCTTAATCAAAAAGCCAGCCTGGGTCAGGGCTGGCTCTGAGCTTGTCCTGCAGTCACTGGTGCTGGGGAGATGTGAGCACTGCCTGAGGTCTGTCTTGGAAGAGAGAGCCAGAGGGATTTATAAAACAAAACTACTCTCAAGGACTGGCCTGCATTGGATTTTCCTCTGAGCAAACAACCCAGCTCCTTGCCGGGCGCACTGACCGCATTCAGCTGGGCATGATTGTTTTGTGCCCCAGTCACTGTTCAGATTTCAATTCTGTCGGCCCCAGGAGTCTTTCCAGGCTGGGGCGATGTTTCTCTGCCTGTAGAAATGTCACTTTATCCTAGAAAATGTCACTAGTGTTGTTATTTAAACAGTAATGGGGTTAAAGCTAATAATTGGGAAGTGAAAGTGACTGGCTTGCATAGTTTCCGATTACTTTTCTCCTCTCGTTTGTGTGATCTGAGCACTTTCCTCAGCATTCCATGTAGTGGAGGCAGGGCAGGGTTTTAAATAGAATTAAATCCTTTCCACATCAGTTTTGCAGCAGCAGAGCCTGTGCTAGAATGCCTGTGCTGTGCAGGGAAGGTTTGGGACCTCGCTGGACCTCCAGCTGGGCACATGTCGTGCTCTGCACACACCAGGACACCCCTGCTGCAATGTGGTTACAGCTCAGGGACCACGGATGAAGGGAAATACTGAAAAAATCCATGTTTTGCTGATGGGCAGCAAAGAAGGGGCCACCCAGGACATTTTTGCAGCACATTTGGGAACCAGACTGGAATCTGCTGTGGCCTATGTTGGAGTGGCAGGTAGGCCTTTGTCCCTAAAAGCCATGCAAATGTTGGAAGTGACCGGGAGGGATGCTGGAGGGGAGACACAGCCTCACAGAGCTCTCACTGCCACGTGCTGCCAATCCCCTGTCCCCCAGTGCCATCCCTCCAGCTCATCCCCCGGGCTGTGCCGCTGCTGGGACATGGTGATGGTGTTTTTATCCTCTTCTGCCTTAATGAGCTCGTTTGTGTGAGGCTGGGTAAGGGAGGATGAGGCATTTTAGAAACATCCACTTGGGGAATGTATCCCTGGAGAAGTGAGTGTCAGGCAACGTTTGGCTGGTTAAAAACAATAAAGGTGCAAAGAGCAGTGCTGTGTCAGCTGTGCTCCTCTGTGTCCTCTGCAAACACCCCGAGTGTGTTGTGTTGGGCTCTCCACAGCCTTGCAGACAGGTTTTGCTGTATCCAGGCACGGATTTCCCCCTCCTTGGCTGCTACCACATGAGTCCAGGCATGCCCGGGCAGCTCCAGCAGAGCCCTCATTGCAACACAGGCGGGAAGAAAACTGTATTTATCGTGTGCATCGGTACAGCTAATGACTGTGCACAGGCATGGGGCTCTTGTGGAGGCACAAAGCCCTGCATGGGTTTGAGGTGGGGAAAAGCCGGGTGCTGCTGCTTTTAACACTTGTATGGTTTCCTGGCTGCACCACAAACCTGCTCGAGGTTGAATCTGTAGGGTTTTTCAAGTGATTGAACCTGATCTTCTATGTACATGTTGCAGGGAGTGAGAGAAGGCTCACAGGAGCCCTGGTGTGAGTGAATGGTAGAATCACAGAAGGGTTTGGGTTGGAAGGGAAGTTAAAAATCATTTAGTCCAGCCCTTTTTCCATGGGCAAGGATATCTTCCACTAAACCAGATTGCCCAGAGCCCCATCCATCCTGGCCTTGGGGCAGCCATAGCTTCTCTGGGCACCCTGGGCCAGGCCCTCACCACCCTCGCAGAGAAGAATTTCTCCCATATATCGAATTTAAACCCTGTCCCCTGTCAGTGTGAAGCCATTCCCCCTTGTCCTGTCCCTCCATGACCTTGTCCAAAGTCCTTCTCCAGCCCTCCTGGAGCCCCTTTAGGCACTGGAAGGAGCTCTAAGGTAGCCACAGAACCGTCCCTTTCCCAGGCTGAACAACCCCAGCTCTCTTAGCCTGAACATCACGAGTTGAAAGGGACCCACAGGGATCCAACTCCTCCGAGTCAGGAACAGACCCCTCTTCAGCTGAGGAACCCAGGGGCTGGAAAATGCTTCTACAACTGGATGTGTTGATGTCCCACCAAGGTCACCCCCGGACTGCGAGCTCAGCTTGCTCCAGGCTCTGTGTTCCCACCGCCAGCTCCCCCTTCTCCTCCTCCCTACCCCGCAGGACCCCGATTCCCGGCATTTCCCTCCGAGTGTTCCCGCTGATCCCTGCGGAGCGGCTCGTGGGGGTCCCGGCGGTGGGGCCGCTCTGGAATCCCCTTCCCTTCCCTTCATTGGGAGCGGCTGGGCCATGCCGGAGCCCCATCCCCATCCCCATCCCCATCTCCATCCCCATCCCCTTGCCGCTCCCGCAGCGCGGGCGGGGCGCGCCTCCCCTCCGCCCCTCCGCGCCCCCGCGGCCGCTCCGCGCCCGGCGGCGGAGGGCGGGGAGGGCGCGTGGAGCCGGGGACACGCACACGGACACGGACACGGGCACGGACACGCACACGGACAGACACGCACACGGACAGACACGCACACGCAGCGCGGCCCCGCAGCGCGGCTCGGCGGCCAAACCCCGCCAACAAAGACCCCTCCGCCCCCCTCGCCGCCGCCCCCGCGGGATGTAGCCGGGCCGGGAGCCCCAGCGAGGCAGCGGCCCCGCCGCTCCGTGCCCCGCAGCGAGGCCGGGAGGCGGCGGGCTCCGAGGAGCTGCCGCCACCATGGGCAAATCCAACAGCAAGTTGAAGCCTGAAGTTGTGGAGGAGCTGACCAGGAAAACGTACTGTGAGTGCCCGGGGGGCTGCCGGGGGGATGCCGGGGGTGCGATGGGATCCGCGCTGCCGCCCAGCCCCGCCGCTCCCGCGGCTCGGTGCGGCGGCGAACGGCGGCTCCTGCGGGGCCGCTCCCGGGGAGGGCGCAGGCTCGGCCGGGCTTTGTTGGAAGAATTCAGGGATTGGTCTGGGAGGAGGAAAAAACCCATAAGGCAGCAGAGACACGGAGAGGGGCAGCGAGCCAGGGGAACGCGCTGTTTTCTTACAAAAATCATCCTCCGTGGCCTATTTCCGAGCCTCCGGGAACGGCGGGGCCAGGGCCGCATCCTGCCCGCCCGCGGCGCACACCGGAGCATCGCGCCCTCCCTCGCCACCCCCCGCCGCTGCTCCGAGCATCCTTCCCCCGGGCTGGCCGGCCGCCGGTACCCAGGGCCCGCTGTGGGGATTGTCCTCCCCGCGCTGCCTCCCCGGAGCCCGGCAGCAGCTCCCGGAGCGGGGTGCCGAGCCTCTGGGTGGCTTCCAAAGTTTGGGTGCGTTACTTGGAGGGGTTCCCTTTGTTATTGCGCTCTGAAGTGGAGAGAAGAGCCCGACACCGGCGAGTTCGATATTTTTGAGTATCTCAGTATCGGTTTGATAACCTGATTTTCTGAGCGAGTGGCTTTCTCGTCTGGACCTCCACCGTAATCTAATTAATGTGGCTGGTGCCTCAGCCATCCAGTTTTAGCAAAATCTTTTTTTTTTTTTTTTTTAACTGAAGGATGCACAAAGGAAACAAAGGCTTTGGTGACTCAAGTTTGCCTCCCCGCTTGCAGGTCGCAGATATTCCCCCAACGTGCAGCAGACCTGCGAGCTCTCCCCTCTGTCATTGCTGCAGTCCCATGGCAGCGCTTACCCAAAAAGGCAATAGATTAGGATGCAGCAAGTTCTCCCATATGGAGAAGAGGCAATACTGGTGCATTGCACAACCCTACACGCGGGGTTGCTCTCTGCCGTGGCAGTGTCGGCAGCAGGCAGGAGGAGGGCAGGTGGTGGGGAGCATGTCCGCATCGCCTAGCCGTGATGCTGGGAGAGGCTGGGGCACCCCGGCTGGGCTTCCTCAGAGAGCTCAGGGGCAGGAAATAGTGAGAAGGTGGCAGTGCCAGGTGGGCACAGCCCCGGCTGGAGCTGAGCTGCGTTTTGGTGTCCTCACTGCAGCTGTCGCCCACGGCGAGTGCAGCCGCGCCGGGCCAGGTACCGTTAACGCTGTGCTGCAATCACCCCTCGGTTTGCAGCCGCTGTGACCAGCCTGATCTCTGATGGAGAGGGATCTGGGGGCAGCCAGCCCCAGCACATGCTCATGATCTCCTGCGTGCTGGGCTTTCTGCACCCTGGGGTGGCTCCTCTGTCAGGAAGGTGCAACAGCAGTAGGACCAACAGGGCACAACAGGCAGTGGTGCCCCATGTCTTACTTGCAGCAGAGGCCAGCCAAACACAGCACTGGTGAAACCATCGTCTTTGGGCACAGGGATGTCTCTTTGCTGGATAAGGCCAGCAGGTCATTGCCTTTTTGAATCACTGTGTTGCCAACTTTCTGCTCCTCTCTTTTGGGTACCCTCCCCGTTCCATTGCACCCTTTCCAGGAAAGATTGTGGTCCTCTGATCTCTCTCTCAGTGAGTTTCCAGCCTGTCTGGAGCTTTGCCTGCTTGCTCTGGACCTCTCACTGCCTCTTTTTAAAGGGGCCTGTACCTGTGCAGGTGAGGCAGTAGCACCCAGCAGCACGTGGCCCTTTGCATGGCCAGAGCCTGGTGCAGCATCCCAATGAAGCCCAGCAGCATGTGGCTGGTGGTGTGGTGCCTGTCAGGGAGAGCTGTCGCTAATTCCAGGCTCTGTTTGTTGAGCTCTGCTCATTCCACCTCTCGTCTCTGGGATTAATTACTTTTGCTGAGCGCTTCTGCCCCTTTTCTGCAGCTGTCAAGGCGAGCGTGCATTCCCTTGTCTGGTGAAGCACTTCACAGGGCCCTCCCAGGCATGGCTGGGAGCCTCTGATTTATCTTCAGACCCTGAGAGATTGGAAAGATACTCATTTCCTTCTGTGTTTTGGGGGAGCCAGGCAGAGGAGAGGCAGGTAGGAGGGCAGGGCTGCACTGAGTGCAGCAGGAGAGACTCATCCAGAGCCCTGTGCTGTGGCTGGGGGAGCAGCTGGAGCAGGGCACAGTCATACCCACAAATCCGTGGCCTGCTCAAGAATTTCTGGGGGCCTGCTTGGAGAAGGTTTTTTACTCCACAGCTTGATGATGTCTTGGCACCTTTCTGGCAGACACAAGAGCATCCCTGGCCTGTGCTGCCTGTCCCACATCCTGGTTGCCACGTTACCGAGCGATTGCTGGCCCTGCCTCCTGTGTGGTGCTGTTTCTGCTGTTGCTACAGCACATCTGGGCAGATGTCTCCAGGAGCCCAAACTGATGGGAGCCTGCATTTGTCCCAGGGAGGTTCCCATGGCAGCGGGAGCTGTGGCTGTGGTACGTGAAGGGCTTCTCCCATGCTGGGATTTCCTTCCATTGCATCATTTTCTGTTTGTGTGATTTCCACACAAAATGAAGCAAATACCAAGAACTGTCTCAGTTCTGCAGGATCAGAGGGACAGGGGAATGTCACCCCCTCTCCACATGGCTTTTCTGTGGGTTTATCTCATCCATGGGACACAGAGGACCTCTGTTTCCCCTCAGTGCTCTTCAGTGCCTGATGACTTCTTGTGTCCCTTGTCCCCTCTGGGCTCTTCATCTCCTTTTTGTGGTGTTTCTCTGGCTGTGCCTCAGTTGCAGCAATCCTGGGACAAGCAGGAGATGGGAGAAGCCAGGAGAGGAGCACAGGGTGGCTCAGGTGCCAGGGCAGTTGTGGACAGGGTGGTTGAGCTGAGGATGCTGCAGGGCTGCAGTCAGTGGCCTCCATGAGCTGTGAGAAATATTTTCCTGCATGCATTCACAGCAGGTTGTCCCAGGCTCTGCTGGGAACAGGACACAGAAAGGCAGGAGCCTGGAATCCTCGTCTCTTGGCTCCTCTCCCCACTCTGCTCCTGATTTACAGTGCTGGGGCCAGATTTTAATGGCACTTGGACACCTAAAGGCGCAGAAGGGCTTCTTTGGAGTGCTGGCTGCCCAAGTCCTGTTGGTTTGGACCCATCTCCATGTGCCTTTCTGTGTCTCTGGGCACCTGAGTGCCCAGGAATACCTGGCAAAGCCAAGCTCCCCTGTCTGCCAGGTGCTGGAATAGTGCTGGTGGGGACAGCCAGGCTGCAGGGCTGTTCAGCCCTCCTTGGAGACCAGGCTGGTGCCACACAGGAGCATGCAGGAGAAGCCAGTGTCAAGTGATAATAATACTGAATAATAAATTATGTAATTCTTTGTACTTTCATAGATCCTTTCATCAAAGAGCCCTCAAAGTGCTTTATAATAATTAATTTATTAATCTTCCTGATGCCTCGTTGGGGTAGCTCAGAGATTCAGTTGGGTGGTGGGTCCCAGGAGGTGGTAACTCCCGAGACTTGAAGGAACCACCATCCTCCCTGGATCACGTCCTCTTTCATGGGGATTTAAACCTGAGCTTAACTTGGGCCAGGTGCTCACAGCTTAGGGCCACAGTGGGATTTGGGATTGTGTTTAAGAGCCTTGTGGGGCCAGTCAGAGGGTTCTGCTCAGCTGGAGATTTATGAAGGTCCTGAGGTGTGGCTGCAGCCTGAATGAAGTGTGTAACGTGCACATGTGCAGTTGTGGGTGCACAGTACGTGTGCTGGGTGCAAATGGCTTGGTGTGGATTCCTGGGAGAGAAACTGGGGGAGAAATGCAGTGCTGAGTGTCCCTGCTTGCAGCAGCACTCCCAGGCCAGCAACCCTTAAAATCATGAAGCAGTTTTAGAAACGTGAGCTTGTTTCAGAAGAGCACATTTTAGCTCTTTTTTTTCAGTCGTTTGAGGGGAGGATTGACTTTCAGGATTCCCAAACAGCTCTTGCCCCTGTCCAGAACTAGCACTGTGTTATTTTTGAGGCTGCAATAGCTGAGCAATCCGGTGTCCTTGGAGCTGTGTGGGTGCAGCAGCATCGCTCTGGGGCCAGGCTGGGGTCAGGATGGCTGGGGATGGTGATCCCAGTGCTCCTGAGGCCACAGTGGGGCTCAGGTGAAGGTGTGGAAGCCACGACTAAGGTGCCAAAGTGACACCCAGGCTGCAGTGGGTGCGGGGAGAGGAAGATGCTCTTTTCCCAAGAACCGCATCCCACCCACTGTGATCTATTTTGTGGATTTGAAACTCACTCCGGCATCATCATTTTCTGCTCTTTCACAATAAGCCACAAAATTGGCTCCGTTGCTCAACAGTAATGCAGGGAATTAATGGGCATTAGTTGTAAGAGCAAACTATAAACATATTGATTTGTAGTTACTGGGGTACGTGGTGGCGGGTGGAATTCTGTGGGAAAGGAAAGGAAATTCTACGATTGCAGCAATTTTCAGCCAGGAAAATGGGTTAGTTCCTTGCTGGTCGAGCCAGGCTGCAGCTTTGCTCCATCGTGCCACCCCAGTGCTGAGGAAATGTGCTGGTTAGGGCAGTGGGCAGGAGCAGAGGAGGGACCTTGGTAGCTCCCCTGCTGCTGCTGGTTTATTTTTAGCCTCCGAAGTGTTTGGCCCCAGGCACTGGGTTTCTCTGCCAGGTTGGTTTGTGTTGAAATCCCTCCTGTTGCTCATCCAGCAGAAAGCAGGGTGAGCTGGCCGGGTGGCTATGGACCCGTTATCCCTCAGTGAGGAATGCTGGGTGAAGCTGTCAGTGTGGGTGACTTCCAGCAGGGCTTGGAGTGACAGGAGAGGCGGGAATGGCTTCAAACTGATGGAGAGCATGGTTAGATGGGATATCAGGAAGGAATTCTTTCCTGCGAGGGTGGTGAGGCCCTGGCACAGGTTGTCCAGAGAAGCTGTGGCTGCCCCTGGGTCCCTGGACATGTCCAAGGCCAGGCTGGATGGAGTTTGGGGCCCCGAGGCAGGAGCATGGGCAGGATGTGCCAGAGGGATGCCCAGGGAATGACATTTGTTTGGGGCCTGTTTTTGCTGCAGCCACGTGTAAGCCAGGGCTGTGAAGGTGGTTGCTGTGGTTCAGGTTCACTGTGAGCTCAGTGTGGTCCTGCTGTGCTGCTTCTGGAGGGCTGTGGTGCTCTGGATGCATCTCCAGTACCTTTCCCAGGGAGACCCCAACCTGCTCCAGTGAATCTCACCCAGGACATCCCACATGTGCATGGACTGGGGTTCCATAGGTGCAAGCAAAGCAAGTTGTAGGGTTTCAGCAGCAAGTTCTGAGGAGTCCCTGGGAGATCCTTGCAGTGCCAGGGTGGGGATGGGGATACATGACTGAGGCCCTGAGGGTTCCCTCTGCGGCAGAGCGGAGCAGCCATACCCACTGGCCACGCTCACACCACTGCTGCTCCGGCATCACAAGAATCACATTTCATTTATCCCCTGACATGTTAATGGATCTGCTTAACCACTCTCCTGACCTTTGCTGCTGCCGCTATAATTAAGGTTGTGAAACAAGAAGCTCTGAAGGCATCAAAGGAAGCGGCTGCTTCAGGGAGGAGCCTGCGGGAGTGCTCGCTCTGTTATCGGGGTGACATTTGTGGGGTCGCTTTGTTCCTCCTTCCCCTCCTTGTTCTGCTGGGTCTTCCAGGCAGCTGGATGGCAAGGGAAGCCAGGTTCGTGCCCTGGGCAGGGGTGGCCATGGGGTGCTCAGCCCTGGGGCATGGTCTGTGTCACTTCTGTCACCATCACTGCCATGGGTTCCCCAGCCCGGCAGTGCCAGGACAGAGCTCCCTCCCCTCACCTCCTGCATGTTCTCCCTTCAAGGCTCATTTTTGGTTTCCAGTTGGAAGGAGAGCTGCCTGTGCTTCATCCACCTGTGTTTCTCCAGCATATTCTGATCGATGGGCCCTGTGGAGCTGCTCTGGGTCTCTGTGTCACCTCTCAGTGCACTGTGATCCCTGTGGGAGAGACTGGGAGGGCAGCAGAGGTGGCCCCACTGCCAGCAAGGCTTTGCCTTGAGTGTCCTCCTGACATTCCCATGGCTCCAGGGACTCATGGCTGAGCTAGAGACATTTCCTTTCCTACTGGCCATGCTCGGTCCAGAGGGGAGTTTTCTCCTCTGCCCAGGTCAGGAATTGCTCCATGGGTTGGGAATGGCACATTGGAGTGCCAGACCATGCTGAAATCCCCATGGCCAAGGGATGGATTTGAGCAGGTGGCAGGACACAGCTGCCCCATGGACGGGTAAGGGAGGCTGCTCCATCCCTGCTCCATCCCTGCTCCATCCCTGCTCCATCCCTTCTCCCAGCAGCACTGGGAATCCTCTCGCCTCCAGGGCATTGCTCATGGGGAAGCTGGGATTTAATCCTGGGATAGACCTGCTGCACCCACCAGCTCCTGCTGTGGGGTGCTCCAGCCTGATTCATTAGTTTCCAAATGAAGGCACTGTCCTTTGCCCTTCCTCTCCTGCCTTTGCTTCAAAGAGCAACTGCTGCTTTTTCCCTAAACCCAATTTCCAAAGCCTAATGTCGGGCCCTTAAATATTTAATAAAGTCTAAAAAGGATTTCAGCTGCATATTGGCTTTCCTGTTGGTACCAGCCCCGGGGGAGATGAGAAGAGAACTGCTCATGGACCTGTTTATCCAGTCTGGGAGCAAGGCAGACCACTAATGGCAACCACCAGCGAGGAGAGTGCCAAACACCCCAGCACTGCTCCTGCACATCACTCGTGTCTCAGAGTAACAAATGACACCAATAACACTGTCAGGCTCGAGCTCTGAGCATCTTGGAGACTCCCAGAGCTGCTGTAGTGTTGGTGATGTCTCTGCCTGATGGGGAGAGAAGCCAAACTGGGATGGGGATGTCCTGCTGGGACAGGTAGGCAGCTGCAGCTGTGTTGGTGTCCCTGCGGTGGGGCTGCTCCCAAATCCCTTGGGATGTTGCAGAGATGGGTTCCCACACAGGGACACCCCAGTGTGTGGGTGATGTGCTCAGGATGGGCACAGGGCTGAGCTGGGGGCATGGTGGTTCGGGCAAGTTGCAGCTGGTGATCTTGGGGAACAAAAGGAAATGTCATCTGTCAAGCTCCAGAAACAGTTGTTTGCATGGCAGTGACCCCTGTGCCACAGTTGTGTTTTAATGCCTCTTCCCCAGAGCTGTCCCTGTGCTGCCCAGGAGCAGGAGCAAAGCCCAGACAGAGGTGGTCTGGTGTCCCCAGAGCTGGAGCTGAGCCCAGGCAGAGAGCACAGGACCAGGACATCATTAAGGAGTTCAACCTGAATTTTAATGAGATGATATCATCAGGGCCAAACTACCTAAATTTCCAAAGTGCTGATGTGTGGTGTATCTTAAAGTTACCATCATCAAACAGGGACCTGGGTCAGCCCTGAAGTGCCCCAGGATGGTTCGGTGGACCCAGGGGAGGGCTAAGCCTGCAGCAGCCTGGGGGAGTTCAGCCCTTCCCTCTCTGCAGTGAGCTCCCGTGGGCACTGAGCTCTGTGCCGGGGGTTGGTGCTGGAGTTGGGGCAGTGCACTGGGAAGGAACCTCGTGCCCATGCCCCAGCTGTCCCTGAGGTGCTTCCCCCCAGCTTACACAAAGCCACCCGACAGCCCAGACCGCCAGAGGTGACCCCAGACAGCCCTGGCAGGCAGGGCACCTTCCTCTCTGCCCAGGGAGGTGCCCATTCTGCACCAGGCAGGTGCTGCATCTGTCTGGGGGCTGGATGAAGTCCCACAGCTGCTGCACGCCAACAGCCTGAGCTGCTGCCCTGCTCTTGGCTATGTGTTTTGTAGGGAGAAGGCCTGGATTTGGGAATGACCACTGAGGCTGCGATGTGGCTACCCCAGGTAACTCACTCTGCAAGGCCAGGGGCTGGCACTGGGTCCCTCTATGCCAACCGATGGCACCGTGTTGTGTCCGTGTTTGCAGGCGTCAAGTCTGCACTGAGTACCTGCCGTACCGAGCCCAGAGGTCGCTCTGAGTGACCAGGGATGAATTCTGCAGGGGTTGTCCAGACTGTGATGCTGACGCTGTGATCCCAAGGGCTGGAGGGAAGTCAGAGCTAACGCACGCACACGCTGAGCCGGGCGGGAGGGAGCGGCCAGCTCGTAATTGGTCAATATTAACATTGTGATGATGTTGAGAGCGGAGTTTGTATCAGATTTACATTCAGAAAATTCTTAAATACGCGTTTCGCCGAGACGAGGGGCGGCGTTTGGCATGAATTGCAGGGTTACCCGGAGCACCCGGGTATTTTACACATGAGGGTCCCTTCAGCTCACGCATGAGCACCCAATTAACACACGCATGAGCGCACAATTAATTTACATATGAGCACCCAGCTGGATTTATGCGTGGCTGCCCAGTTAATTCCCGCTGGATCGCACTGCTGCTCCGTGCATGAGCGCCCTGGTGGCTGATGCATGAGTGCCCAATTAATTGCCGCACGTGCCTGCAATTAGCTCATGCCTGACTCTCCAATTAATTCATGCATGAGCACCTGATCCATTCACACCTGAGTGCCCAATTAGTACGTGCACAAGTGTGCTATCTCCTAATTACACTAATTTACACATGAGTGCCCAATTAACTCACGCAGGAGTGCCCAGTGAACAGACGTGACTGCTCAATCAATCCGTGCATGAGCGCCCCGTGAATTCATGAATGCCCGAAAAAACGGATGCATGAGCCCCCCGCTGGTTCGTGCATGAGTGGCCCTTTCACTCTCGCCGCAGCACCCGGGCAGCTCATGCATGAGCACCCAATTAGTTCACCGAGAAGCACCCACATAATTTATGCACGAGTGCCCAATTAGTCCATGCATGACGTCCCGGTGAATTTTTGCATGAGTGCCCCTCTGGCTCAGCCTGGGTGCCCAGTTGGTGCATGCATAAGTGCCCCATTCCTTCACGCCTGAGCACCCACTTCGCTCACGCAGCAGCACCCAGTGTGGCTGCCCAATTTCCCCTGGCCTGGGCAGTGCACTGAGCACCCACAGCAGGTTCAGACAGCCCCAAACCCGATGGGAGCCCCCGATGTGCCAGCTCCCCCACACTGGGATGCCCAGGGACCTGCGGGGACTCTGTGAAGGAGCCACAGCAGGTCCCCGGGAGAAATAAATGCTGCAGGATTGCCCCTGCCATGACTCAGTGTGTGATGCTGGACCAGTTGCCCGTGGGTTGGCGGCAGAGCCCGTGACCTGGCATAGCTGGGGTGCCCTGTGGCGGTGAAGGAAGCCACTTTGTGCCTGGAAATAATTAACTGGTTTCCCTGATAAGGCTGCGGTGCCCATGGCCACACGGGATCAGGGTGCTGTCGGAGCAGCTGGAGCAAGGGGGGACATGTGGGGGGCTCGGTGGAATCTCCTCGCCGGCTGCTGCGTGGGGACAGTGCTTGCTGAGCCCTTGGGAGCCCAAACCTGCCTAAGGAGAGCTGTGCCGCTGGGTTTGGCACACAGAGGCTGAGCTGAGTGTGCACAGTCCTGCTCAGGGTCCTGCCCTGCGGCCGTGGCCAAACCCCTGCCCCTGCACAGACAGGGAAAGGGATGGCAGCACAAAAAACCCCCCTGTCGGGCTGAAGCATCAGTCACCTCATACATCCCACCGTGACTAGGGATCTCTGAACCATTCCGAATCCAGCTACCCCCTGCTCTCCTTCCTGCCACCCCGTCCCCGCCGCGGTCCAGCGAGCAGCGAGCTCCCTGCGGCAGGGCGATGGACGGGGATTTGCAGTCCCGGGTCCCTCCTCTCCTCTCCTCTCAGCCTGGAAAACACAAATTAACAGGCTTGAGCACTGATTAACCAGAGCTGATTCTTGCTGCAGTGGCAGCTGGGTGGTGGGAGGAGAGGGGGCACGGGAAGGGCGGGTGGTGACGGAGCTGTCAGTCCTCGCCTGTGCCACTGGGATTGATGGAGAGGTGGGGGGAGAGGGCTGGGGGGGTTTAGGTACCGGCAGCTGGCAGGAGGGGGCTGGGGGCTGCTTGGAGCCTCTGCCCCTCTGCGCTGTGTGAGACGTGTGGCCAAAACCTGCTGCCAGCTGAGGTGGGAGTGGGGATGGACCGACCAGCGAAGGGCAGGGAGAGGCCCCTTGGAGGTGGTTTGGCCGTGCGGGGCAGCTCCTAAGCTGCTCTGGGTGCCTGTCCCTGTCCCTGTCCCTGCCCTGAGAGCCCCGCGCTGGGCGATTCCCGTTCCTGGCACGGCGCTGCTGCCGTGCCGCGGTGCGGGCTGAGCGCACGGCCGGCGCCAGCGGGGCGGCGCTGGGGGCTCCCGGCTCGGCGATGCCTCTTCCAGCCGTGCGGTTCGTAACGAATGATAATACTCTGCCTTTATTTAGCGCCTTTCATCCCCAAGGATCCCGGGGCGCGCTGCTACTAACAAGCTGCTACGTGCACTATTTATAGCGCTCCCCACGGCGGCTGCGGGAGCGGCAGTCCCTGGAGCGCGGCACGGCAGCTCCTCGCTGGAGCACGGCCAGGGAGCCCGCCCTGCTCCGCTGGGATGCTCGGTGGGGCTGCTGCGGGTCATCCCCTCCTTCTGGGGCGTCGGGGGCGCACCTGGCCGAGGTTTATATCTCGGCAAATTGATGTGTGTCGGCTCAGCATCGCGCCGTAATCGATGCCGCGGGAGGGAAATGCAGTAGCTGCCGCTGCACAGGTACTGCCTGTGAGCCCGGCTGGGCTCTGCCTGCCGGGGAGGTGCAGAGCAGAGGGACAGCCCTGTCCCTGCGTGTGTCCCCTGTTCCCAGCCGCAGGACAGGTGGCTCGCCACGCACTCAGCAGCGTGTCCCCAAGGCTTCTGTGGCTGCAGGTTGGGCATTAGCATTCCTAATTGATGCCGCTCGGTGTGTCGACACCCAGCAGGGTCGGAGCGGCTGGGAAGTGGCAGCCATGAAGTCATCATCTGTCCCGGATCCATAACAGCACATACAGGGAGGCAGGTACTGCTCAGTCCCCACGCTGGGTCAGGGCTGGGCTGGCTCCCTGCTCTGGGAACACTCTGCCCTGGGCAGAGGGAACATTTGGTGGCAGTGGAGGGGTGCACCCCGATGTGGGTGTATTTCCAAGGGCTGGGAGATGAGGCCACGCTCCCACCTCAGGACAAACCCCGCAGATTCCCCAGCGCCAGAGGCTGGAGCACAGGCACCGTGTGCTGGAGGAGGGATGGGGCTCTGCGTGGCTCCATTCCAGGATGCACATTTACAAATCCCTCACTGGGAGCCTTGTGCTGATTTCCAGGCTGGCACCTGAATGGTTGCCTCCGTCGGAAAAGCCTCTCCTGGGAGCATCACACATCCCTCCTGCGGCACGAGGGGAGCTGGCTCCATCCCTCCCTCCCTCCCTCCCGCCTCAGCCCGAGCGTGTCATTACCAGCATTTCTCCTGCACTAAAAAAAGCACAAATTTCTTAATTGTTTCCTGCTGGAGTTGAAAGGCAGCTCCCGGGCCCAAAATAGTACGTTGGGGGAAACGCAGTCGCAGTCGAACAAGAGAAAGCAGAAGGCGATTTGCCTGGAGGGGCTGAGCAGAGCCCTGACTGCAGCCCCGGCTGCTGCTGTGGTCCCTTTTGCCTGCCCCGAGGGCTCACCCTCATCCTCCTCCTTCCATCTGCCCTCCTTGGTGCCCGCGGGTGACTGGGGCTGCAGAGCTGGAGCCTGAGGCATCCCCTGGGCATCCTCAGGGCGGAGGTCACGGCTGGTGTCTCACTGAGGGTGTGTGCAGGGAAGCAGGGACGCCTGTTCCTGTTAGAGATGTCACTCAGCATCTCTCTTTTGGAAGGATGCTTCTGTGCAACCCTTTTTTTCTGGATGGGGGAATTCCTTGGAACTGCCATGACTGATGTTTTAGCCCACCCCAGCTCAGCTGCTGGGTGAATCCTTCCTGGCTCCTTCCTGCTGGGAGATCACTGTCTGCCCAAAGCAAACGAGCCTCCAAATCCCTCCTGTGACACTGCCAAAGCCCTCAGTGTCCTTCAGCCCAGAGGCTGAGTATCCCTGTGCCTGCCTCCCCTCTCCCGGAGTGCTGCTGTCCGGACACCCCATGGTGCTACAGCAGGTGCTGCTTTTGCTGAATCCCAGGGGAAATGGGGGAATTGAAGGCTCTGTCCCTCCAGCAGCTCCTGAGCTGGGATGGAGGGACCCCCCTAATGCCTGGGGACAGTATTGGGTGCAGCAATTCCTGCTGACAGGGATGCTGGAGCCACAATCTGTCTGATGATGAGGTGGGGACCGTTGTGTCCCCTCCCGGCTGCCCCACTGCTGCCACCCGCCAGCCCTCGCCTCTGCGCCCTGCACCTTCTGCCAGGCACGTTACAAATCTTCCTGACGGAAAATTGCTTTCTTTTTTTGCCATGCAAGGTAATTGGCATCTGTTAGTGTGTCTTGGGTCTCTATTTTTATCAGCCGTTTGCACATTGACATCTCCACTCGCCTCATTATCCCCGCGCCTTTCAGACCTGTGGCTTTTCCATCATTATTTAGATGCACGACGCAAAGGAAATGACAAACGAGGCCGTTCCCCCCTGTGCCCACCTGCTGGCGCCTGGCTCCCCGCTGTGGGGAGGCACAGGCACAGCTTCTGCAGTGGGACACGCAGGGACAGTGCCAACCCAGCATCCTGCATCCCTCAGAGCCTTTCCTCTGCTGAGGACATCTTCCATCTCAGCAGCTGTCCCCGGGCTGGGGACACTCGGGGTTGCCAGTGCTCACTGTTTTCTAGCTTGTTGTGTTTTTGGGGTTCCTCCAGAGCGTGGTGAGGCTTCCCAGGGTGCTGATGATGTTCCTTCAGAGGCAGCTGGTAGCTGGAGGGATGCCAGCCCTGGGGCTGTGCCCGTGCCCACGTTCAGTGTGCCAATGTCAGGGCCAGGCAAGTTCCTTCCCTGAGCCGCCCCCAGGCAGATGTTTCAGCAGATGTTTTCAGGGATGTTTTAGCTCTGGGAACATGAGACAGCAGGGCCAGATCCTCCCCAAGCATGATCAGCTAGTCCCCTTCATGGTCCATAGCATCTTGCAGCCCTGGTTCTGCACTCCCTGAGCACAGCAAAACATCTTGGGAGGCTCCCTGGTTTTGGGGGTCCCCAGCACCTGCAACCCTGACCCCATGGACCACCTGGGCTGGCCCAGGCTGTGCCTCAAAAGCAGCTGCTGCCACATGGGGAGCACATGGGGAACACTTGGCAGCTCATGGAGCAAGTGAGCCCCAGGGCATCCACCAGGGATGTCACTGTTGGGAGCCCCAGGGCATTCCCCAGGGAAGTCACTGATGGGCAGTACAAGAGAAACAGCTGTAACTGCAAAAGCACTAAATTTCTGTCTCTTTTTTCTCTTTTCTCCTGTTTTCTCTTGCAGTCACAGAGAAGGAGGTGCAGCAGTGGTGAGTGACTGGCATGGTGGTGAGCTGGCTGGGGCATGGTGCTCTGGGCAGAGGCAGGAGCTGGTGGCACTTGGCCACCCCACTGTCCAGGGGAGCAGGGATGTGCAGGAGGTGTGGGCCGGTGCACCTGTATTGGGGTGCTGGTGTTCCACCATAGAGGGGACCCCAGAAAACAGAGGGATTTTCCTTGCACACCCTGTGCTCAGTGGGACTGGACTCCAGCAGATCTTCCCTCCCTATATGGGCAGCCATAGAGCATGGGGACATGGGGAATGTCCAGCTGCTGACCTGCTGCAGGAGGCTGTTGCTGTCCCAGCGTGTCCCCTCTTGCAGCAGGGCCCACAGAGGCTCTCAGGGTAGGATCCATGGTTTCTTGCCAGCAGCATGCTCTCACTCCATCCCCTCCACCCCACCGAACACAGCGCCCTAGAAAAGCCACCGCTTCCCTTTCATCTCCCTATCCCACCAGTCAAGGTTTGCTTTCTTTATCTCTTTCTCTCATCCTTCCCCCCCACCCGATGAGTCATAGCTGCAGCAGCGTGAAAAAGATGTCACCGGCACTTCGGTTTCCCACCTCGCCACCCCCTTCCCCTCCTCCTCCAGCCCTTGTCCCGCTGCAGCGGGCGCCTGACAGATCTGGGCGATGTGTTGCATAATATTCACGTACCCCACGTGATGCCCGTGTGGTCCCATGTGCTCCCCTCATGCTCCCTGCGTGGTTTCTGCACCCACGGAGCCCATGAGCTCCCTCCCTGCACCCTCCGCTGCAGCTGCACTTTCCAGCGCCCAGGTCCAGCCCCGAGCTGGGACTGAGGGCTTTTTGGGGTGTTTGAGCGTTGGTGAGTTTTGAAATGAGCTGGGCTGTGCCACCTGAGGACACAGAACACCGCTGTGCCCCCCAGCTGTTCTGAGCAGCTTTCACTTGGGGTCATGCAAAATATTGTGATGGAATCATGGAATATCCTGAGCTGGAAGGGATGTGCAAAGATCATCCCAAGTCCAGCTCCTGGCCCTGCACATCCCAAGAATTCCATGTGTTGTCCAAACACTGCTTGACCTCTGGCAGGCTTGGTGCCACCACTTCCCTGGGGGGCCTGTTCCAGTGGCCAGCCACCCTCACAGAGCTGAGCAGCCACTGTGCCATTGTTTGTCACCAGGGGTAGCTGTCACTCCTGGCTGGGCACTGGGTCCCTGTCCCCTCCCACATTCCACACAACATTCAACACAAGCCTGGTTGTGGCCCTGTTGCCACGTGTGGGCTGGCAGGAGGTGGGAGCAGTAGGAACCACTCAGTGTCACCGGTGCCACTCGCTGCTTGTCCCCACTGCCACCCTCACTGTGGTGCCCACAGGGATCTCATCCACAGGGCTGGGATGCTGCAGGTGGGTGATGAGGGTGACACAGGTGGGGACATTCCCAGCTCCAGCCCACTGCAGCACTGGGGAGAGCCTCATCCCAGCTCCTCCTGGGCCCATGCTCTGCCCTCCCTCCCTCTGCAGGTACAAGGGCTTTATCAAGGACTGTCCCAGCGGGCAGCTCGATGCCGCCGGCTTCCAGAAGATCTATAAGCAGTTCTTCCCCTTCGGTGACCCAACCAAGTTCGCCACCTTTGTTTTCAATGTCTTCGATGAGAACAAAGTAAGTCTGGGATCCAGGGGTACGGTCCAGGGGGGTCAGGGCTGGGCTTGTGGCGATGCTGGGATGGGTTTGAAATGTGTCTGCATGGCACTGGAGGAGCAAAATATTCCAGTGCTTCCTGGAGCATGAAATTGAAACGGCACAGCTGGAGTGAGCCCCGCGCTTATTTTAGTGGAGGGGAGTCATGTGGGGAAGGGTGATGAAGTAGAGCAGGAGAGGAGAAACTATGGGTTTTGGTGCTGCTGACAAAAGCCCATCCGTGTGGTGTGCCCTGCATTCCTGAGCCGCTCCTGCTGGGATGCTCACTGG
Source organism: Entomyzon cyanotis (assembly GCA_024500445.1). Classification (NCBI taxonomy): domain Eukaryota; kingdom Metazoa; phylum Chordata; class Aves; order Passeriformes; family Meliphagidae; genus Entomyzon; species Entomyzon cyanotis. Next base: position 6,238,201 of record JAKEPQ010000670.1, read on the forward strand.
CGGACTGGGCACCAGCAGCTGGATCACATCGATGTCCATCACTCCTCCCTCCCTGCTGCCTTTTGGGATGTGCTTCCTCACGGAGGACATGTGGGCAGGGAGGACTTTGCTGGATAGGAGTGGCAGCAGCATCCTGACCCCTCCTTTCCTCCCCCAGGATGGGAGGATCGAGTTTTCGGAGTTCATCCAGGCGCTGTCGGTCACCTCCAGGGGCACACTGGACGAGAAGCTGAGGTGTAAGTGCTCCCCATGGGGTGCTGGTGGGCTCAGCCCCACGAGGGAGCTGGGAGTGTGTCCAGGGTGGGGCCACAGCCGCAGCCCCTCGGTGTTGCTCTGGCTTGCAGGGGCATTTAAGCTGTACGACTTGGACAACGACGGATACATCACGAGGAACGAGATGCTGGACATTGTGGATGCGATTTATCAGATGGTGGTAAGAGGGGTGGGAGTGGCACGGGGCAAGCAGCCCCTGGGGGTCCCTGCTGGGCTGCAGCTTGGCTCTGTGGGAATGCTGAAACACCCCCAATTCCTTCTTTGGTCTTTTTTGATGTGGGTTTGTGGCCATCATGGCCAGGGCATGACGGGGTGCTTCTAGTGCCAACACCTGGACAGTCCCCTTGCCCTCTGTCCTGATGTGGGGTGTGGGGGGACAGTCCTTGCCTGGGGACACCCTCCAGGCAGGGCACGGATGGGTGTGTGACCAGGGCCTGTCCTGCTGCTGCAGGGAAACACAGTGGAGCTTCCTGAGGAGGAGAACACACCAGAGAAGAGGGTGGATCGGATTTTTGCCATGATGGACAAGGTGAGGATGCTTCAAGGATTTTTCCCCATGGCCAAGAGCTTTGGGAGGTGCTGTGGGTCCCTTTGCTGCATCTTGGCTCTTGCAGATGCCTCCTTTCCCCACCATAGAAGGTCTCAGCTGCTGCCAAGACCACTTTAGGACACCCACATCCCTCCAGGATCCCTCTATCCATTTCAGGGTCTCCAAGGGGCATTGCCCCCTCCGTGGCTGTAGGCATGGGCAGCCTGATGGGGAAACTGAGGCAGTGGCAGTGGGGAGGACTGGGATGGCTGTGTGGGATGGTGTGGGTGCTGCTGGGTGCCAGGTGTTGTGGTGCCCAGCTGGGGTGAAGCAGTGCAGTAACAGGAGTGTTTTGCAGAACGCAGACGGGAAGCTGACGCTGCAGGAGTTTCAGGAGGGCTCCAAGGCTGACCCCTCCATCGTGCAGGCGCTCTCCCTCTACGATGGGCTCGTATAGTCCCGGGGCCGAGCGGCGGTGAGTGCAGTGCCAGGGCTGGGGTGCCTCATCTCCCACCCGCCTCCTGCCATTCCCACCTTCCACAGGCACAGGCAGCTGATTCTCCTCTGCTGAAGCACCAAAACATGGATATCCCCCCCAAATCCAGCCAGGGAGAATGTTGCCCCCATTCTGATAGGATTTTCCCATTTCCCCGCATCCCACAGAGCACCCTCAGACCACATCCCATGGGGATGTCGGTGTTTGCCTGCGGCACAAATCCCGCCCTCACCAGCAGATGTGGCTGCAGAGGAGGCAGCTGGCATGCTTGGGGGCACAGGGATGCTCCAGAGACAGATTATATTAAATGTTTTATTTATCTGATATTTTATTATATCATGCCGTGGTGCTGGGTTTGGCACAGCCAGGGATGCTGTGGCTCACAGCATCACACAGGTGCTGGGCTGAGCACCCAGTGATCCTTGCTGTGCCCCATGGAGCTGTGCAGAGGTGTCCCTTGCAGTGATTTTGGTCATCACAGTCCAGGCAATGTCCTGGGAGTTGGGGTGTTTTCTAACCGCACCAGAGTTTTGAGCTTTTCAATATCTTTATTCTGTTCCCAGCTGTGCCCTGCCAGCTGCGCTGGTGTCACATGAGATGGCCACAGGGATTTCTTCCCCTCCTTCTCACCCAGTTTCCCTTCTCCCCACGCTCTCCTGCAGATGCCTGGGGGAGGACGCTCTCCGTGCCATCCGACCACCGCCGCGCGAAGCTTGCCTGTCCCTCCCGGCCTTCCTTTCTGTTCCGCGAGCAAAGGATGCCCTCGAAGCGCGCGCTCACTGCCCCTCTCCGCACTCTGAACCAGCCGCTGCCATTTGCCGACTTCTGCTTTTTCCAAAAACACCCCAGACCAGCGCCAGACCTCAGTCTGAGCGGCAGCGAACGCCCAAGACTTCAGGGCCGGGGGAACGGGTGGAGCATCGCCGCAGGCAGAGCTCCCTCTTGGCCTCCTCGCCCCCTTTGCTCCCCTTTTCCTACGTTTTCGGATGGGACTGCGGATGCACCGGCGTGGTCCTCTCTTGGGAACCAGCGGCTGGAGCCCAAAGGTACTGGGGGGCTGCACCCCCTGGGGGGTGGCCGGGGAGCCGAGGCACCGACGGCGATTGGGAACAGAGTCCTGGCGTCACCCACGATGCCGCTGGCAGCCTGGCCCGGCTCACTAGGGATATATATTTTTTTTTTTTGGTGAGACAGTATTGTGCTTTTTGGTTTGGTTTTGGTTATTTTGGTTTTTTTTTTTCCTTCAGTGGAAAAAAGTGAGGCTTTTTTTTTATATGCCTATCTCGACGATCGATATCCTTATTTATTTGTTGTAAATGTTGCTGCTGTGTTTTGTCTCTCGTGTGTGTGTCCACCCACCCCGGTGAGGATTTGTAAGGTTTACATGCTCGTACACTATTGCGGGGACCCGGGAGCCTGCAATAACAATGAAGCCAAAAATCTGCCTTCCCCCCTCTCCTCCCACCCCCTGTATCCCAAGCTCAGTGGGCTGGCTGCTGTTTGGAGGGGATGCTGTAGCTTCTTTTTCTCTTCCCATTCCCGTGTTCCCTGCATTTTTCTGTTCACCCTCCCCTCTGGGAGCTCAGTGAGGGCTCAGCCCACACTCTGAGCAGACCAAGCTCCATCCCTCAGTCGGGCAGGGTGAGGAAACAGCCGGGCACCAGAATGTCCCCATTTCCTTTCTTTTATTCATCTTCTCACTGCATGAAAAAGTATTAATGGAGCCCAGAGCTGGGTTTTGCTTTCAAGCAGATTCCTTTGCTATTTTCTGCTTCGCAAACGGTGGGAAGGTGTTTGGTGGCGGCTGTGAATCGTCCCATGTGCCAGCAGGGCTGGCAGAGCAGAGGGGGAGCCTTGCTCTAATTTGCTCTGTCCCCCCATCCCAGCTGGGACAAGGTGACAGGAGGGCCGGGCTGGGCTGTGCACAGCTCAGGGTGTCTCCCTGTCCCCTCCCTCCCGCAGGACATGGGAGGTTTTGCTGTGAACCCAGGGCATGGCCCGAGGCAGAGCTGCTTGTGCCAGCCTTGGAGGAGGTAAAGGGCTGGGAATGCACGCCTGGGGACACTGGATGTGACACCCCGGTCATGAGTGGGGCTGCATGGCCTCTCCACGCTCCACCAACACCCACCACCCCTCTGGGATGTGTCCCCAGCTCAGCTCCCCCAGCACCCACACCGTGGGACACAGTTGGCATCTCTGCTGGAGAATAAGCATTGCGTGGGTGATGCCTGAGCTCTGTTTCCATCTGCCTTGGCTCCTGTCCTGGGAAAGGAGAGACGTGCGTTCCCTCAGTAGCAAAGGGCAGGGAGCCTGTGGGACCCCTAAAGCCACCCTGGGGGCTCACCCTTCCATCCCTGGTCCAGCTGATGGTGGCAGCATCCTTCCACCCAGCTGTCTCCCATGTCCCCACGGCAGTGGGAGGTGACACCTGGATATGGAGGACAGTCTGACAGGTGCCTCAGCGTTCCCTGAATCCTCCCAGCACGTCAGGGAGCCCCAGCCAAGGGATGTTGGCTCTTCACCATGCAGCCCCACTCCCCAGTTTTGGGATTTTGTGCTTGTGGTACTTCTTGATGCCCATAAAAACCACCTTTCCCCACCCCCAAGGAGACTGACCTCACATCCACGTGCAATATTTCTGCCTCTTCTGCAGTTCCTGCCCCCGAGGGTGCCCGTGTTTCATTGTGGGGGGCTCCTGGAGGGTGTCACCTCACTCCCTCCTGTGGAAACCTCCTTTTCCTTGTTGCTCTGTGGCCAAAAAGCAGCTCTCTGGGGTAGGTTTCTGCAGTGCCTCCAACCTGTTGAATGCTGATCTGCCAGACTGGTCCCTTCCTGGTGCCAATTGATGTTCCCAATGAATGTGACACTGCTGTAATCGCCTCCACAGATGAACGATGGGCTCTGCCACGTTTGACATAGTTCCCAGGCAAAGGCAAACCTCATTTGTTCTGACACTTTTCCCCTGGAAAGCTTTTAATTTTTGGAGGACCTGTCATGGGTTGAGCTCCATCAGTGCTCGCAGATGTCTCCCCAGGGAGTCAGCCCTGCCAGGGCTCCTGACATGCTGAGAGTCCCTGAGCAAAGTGTTTTGGCCCCAGAGATCCCCCCTGGCTGTGGATTTGGGACCCTGGCTTGGATGCTTCTAGTCTCCCCTTTGGGGAGCACCGAGGGCCCCTGACCCCTCCTGAACACCACCAGGATCTGCAGCATCTTGGTATCACTGAAAATAAGGCTTGGAGCATCTCGTGCTTGGAAATGTTGGCCTTAACCTCCTCGTGCCTCAGTTTCCCCATCAGTGAAGTGGCCGGGGTGAGCCGTCCCCCTCTGGAAAGCAGTTTGGTGTCTGCCCTGGTGAGCATGAGTGCTGGATACAGCTCAGGACTGTGGCCACAGGGCTTGGCAGGACCCACCGGGCATTGGGCATGGGTGGAACACCAGCAATGGTGCATGAAACGCTGGGGTGGAGTTTACATCAGCGAGTCATTAGTTCCAGCCACTGTTTTACACCTGCTCATGATGAAACAGGGCCAGCAAGCCCTGGTTTGGCTCTGTTCACACTCGGGTTCCTGGTGCCTGTCCAAAATAGAGCCCTGGCCATGGGAAGGAGACCCAAAGCACAGCCAGGCAGAGGTGAGGGTCCAGCCCCGGTGACTGTGGCATGTCCCCCCTCTCATTTGTCCCTGTCAGTGTTGCCCCATTAAATGCCATATCTGTACTTCCCTTTCTTTTAATTTTTCTGTCTGTGTGCTGACTGTTGCTGCTTTGTATCTGTCTTTCCTCGAGCTCTGGGGCTGGGCTGGGCTGAGCTGTTTCCCCTGGGAGCAAGAACGTGGGAGAAGGCTCTGGGGGCAGATTCCCCCCTACCCTCTCCTCACAGCATAAACCAGGACCCAAGAGAGAGAGAAGTGAAGGGTTTTTCCTCTGGAGCAGGCTGTTCATTAATGCAATTTATAACGAGATCAGGCTAGTCCCGGGAGCACTCTCCTCTGGGATGGTGGAGGGGAGTGTTTGCTTATAGGAGACCCCAGAACCTGTTTGTGCTGGGTATGAGCTCCATCTCACCCTCCTTCACAGAAGCAGAGCCTGTTGGTGTTTCCCATGCCATCAGGACACCAAATTCCTGTTGGATGGGGAGGCTGAGGTTGTGGGAATCCCATCCTAGGGTCACTGCTTGTCGGTGGGCAGGGATGCAGCTGCCCAGATGGTGGAAAGGCCTTGGAGTCTTGGGATCTTATTTGAGCCCCACTTGGGGCAGGGCTGGCTTTTAAGCAGGGCCAGGCATGGCATGGGGGCAGCTGCAAGCACTGGCAGAGCTGCCCCTTTCCCATGTATTTAGGGTTGTGTGGTCATTTGGGATGGGTGGGTGACCTGCAGCCAGCTCACTGTCCCCCATGGAAGGAGCAGATGTGGGGCATTTAGTGAGAGCATCTGTCACCTGTCCCTCCTGAGGGCATTGGCTGGGAGGGGTCTGGCCAGGACAGAAGAGAGGGTTGAGGACAAAGGAGGGAGCTGCTGGCCCCAGTCTCAGTGCACAGTTTGGGGTGCAGCAGTTTTGGGGTCTCAATTACACATCAGCCCTGACTATTCCAGTGGCACTGCAGGAAAACCATCCTTCCCTTCTCTCTCTGCTCCAGTGGCCACCAGCCCCGGGCTGGGTGCCCTGTCCCACGGGCCACCCTGCCCCGGGGGGTGGCCGAGCCCCGGGCTGGGAAGCAGCAGCTGCAGCAAAGAGCCTTGTTTGTGAAGATGAAGCTGTGTGTGCGTCCGTGCCGATGTCTCGGCTTGCATGCCCCGCTGCCTTGTCTTGAGATGAATTCAAGAGCAAACCAAGCAAATGAAACCGTCGAATAACAGAACAAAACAAAACCCAGGAACTTTGTGACAGTGGAAATAAAAGCTTAATGACAGTAACGAAGGAGCTGTGGTCTGTGATGGGCTGGGGTGGGGGTTGTGGTTGCCTCCAAAGCTGCCCTGGTACCCAGCAGGGCTGGGAGCTGGGCTGAGAGGGGTGAGCATGCAGTGCCCTGAGCACGGGGCTGTGGTGGCACCAGCACAGCTGGAAATAGGGATGCTCTGGGCTCTGTGGGCAGGCTGTCACTCAGACACCGTGCCCACACCTGTGATGAGCTGTCAGGCCTCAGCTCCTGGCATCCCAGGGACCCTTCACCCCCAAACACTGCCCTTCCCACCTCTTTTTACCCAGACACAGCTTTCCCTCTGCCAGGTCCCGTCGTGCCACAGTGCCTGCATCCCTTTTTACCTTCACAATGATGACACAACCATGTGCCCACCATGCCCTCCCTGTCCCCTCCAAGCCCTCTCATTGCTGCAGCAGGCTGGGAGCCACGGGGTCACTCCTGGCACACAGTGGCTGCAGAGGAATCTTGCTGTGAATATTCCAGAATTGTGTCCCACTGCCCGGACCGGAGATGCCCCTCGGCAGCCCCCCTTCCCCTGGCAGGGCTCACAGGGGGCTCACAGCCTGGATTGGGCTTTTCACGTGCACTGGGGTCGCGTTGGCCATTCTGCGCTGCCAACTCTTCCGGAAACGAGCACTGCCAGGCCTCCCTGCCAGCCCATCTCCGTTTTGTTCGCTCTCCTAACGAGGCTGACTAATTGTTTTCAGGAGGCCAGAGGAGATGCCCTAATGGTCCGAACAAGGAGGCTGTGTTTGCACAGCGGGTTTTGTCCAGAGGTGCTTTGTGCCAGCATGGTGGGAGCTCCCGGGAGTTTCTCCCCTGTGCCATGGGGTGGGCAAGGACAGGCACAGGCTCCAAGCCATGGTGCTTTACCCAGAGGTTGTGCCTTAACCCCCAGCAAGGAAGGATTTAAAGCCCAGCTAGCACGGGTGCTCCTGGGACTAGGGAGCACTGGTGAGTGTGGGAAGAGCTGGCTGGGATTAATTTGGAGATGAGGAGAAGCTGTTGGGATTTGTGCCAGCAGTGCTGGTGCTCTCTGCCAGGGTGCAGGATGGAACTGGGAAGCAGGTTGGTGACTGGGGATGCTCTAAGGTAGGTTTTGTGGCACTGTGGGGTGGGTGGGGAATGCAAAGCCTGGAGGAGTGCAAGCCCTGGTTGTGGGACAGGATGGGGACAGGCTGCTGGCACAGGCCCAGGGACGGAGGTGTCACTGCCCTGCTGTGAGGGGAGGTCCTTGCCCATCCTGAGGCTGGGCTGGGCTGAGCCCAGCTTGCAGGGATAAAGGAGTGCACGGGATGCTCCCACTGTCCTGTGTGGGTCATGAGAGGGGCAATCTCCAAGGCCCCCCAGCCCCTGTGTCTGGGAGGAGCAAGGCTGGTGCTGGTGAGCTGCTGGGGGTGCAGGAGATGCTCAGCCCTCGGTGCACAGCTTCACCTGGGGCTGACTCTTGGCCGTGGCTGCTGCTGGGTCCCGCTGCGGGGAAGTTGAGCAAGAGCAGAGCATCCCCGTGGAGCAGCCATGAGCTCAGCACTCTGCTTCCAGGGGAGCCAGGAAACGCTCTGCACCCCCAGCCAGCGCTCCCGGCCAAGGGCCGCCTGTCCCGGCCAAGGGCTGCCTGTCCCAGCCCATGTCCTGGCTCTGGCTTTGTCTGTGGTTTGCGTGGCTGTTTGCTCCCCGTTCGTGGGGTAGCTGCGTGGGTGAGCCCAGCCCAGCCCCTCGCAGAGCCGCCTGACCTCCAAGCCCCATTGCAGACCCCCATTCCAGGGGCTCTGTGCCCAGCAGAGGCGGAGTTTGCCTCCTTGGGGTCTCTTTCGCAGCTGTCTCTCCCCCGCTGGGGTTTGGCAGGGTTTCCCCACAGGTGCTCAGCTGTGACCCCCCATGTCCTCCCCTAACCCCCTGCTCCCCCCAGCAGAGCAGGGTCTCTCTGAGCCAGGGGGTCAGGGCTGGGGAGGGGGCCTGGGCAGTGTTTCTGACGATCCCGTGGGCTGCAGGATCTGCTTCCCAATCCCTGTATCTCCATCCCGACTTCCTCCAGCTCCCACCCACCTCCCCGCCGCGTCGCTGGCTCCAAAAGTCCGGTTTTAACTCCCGCCCTCCCTCCTCCCTCCCAGAAGTTGAAGGCTGGAGGAGCAGGTCCGCAGCTGCGGAGGGCTGGGCGTTCCCTGCCCGGGATCCCTTCTCAGTCCCCGCCGCGTGTGGCCTCTCTCACGCCGTGTCCCTCCCTGGTGCGGGGACAGCGCCCGGGGACTCTGCGGGAAGGGCCGGGACAAGGACACAAGGGGTGGTCCTGGCCCCCGAGCGTCTCCCCCACGATGCCACCGCACGGAGGGGTGTTTGTGGGTCTCTGGATGCTGCTGGCCCCCAGCCTGGCCGAGAGCCCCCCAGGGTGGGCCACTCTTGCCTTCGTGTTCGATGTCACCGGCTCCATGTACGACGACCTGGTGCAGGTGATGGACGGTGCCTCGCGCATCCTGGAGCGGACGCTCAGCAGGAGCACCAAGCCCATCAGCAACTACGCTCTGGTGCCCTTCCATGACCCAGGTACGTCTGGGACAGGCTGAGGATGTGTCCTGCCGGGCATGGGGCTGAGGGGAGCTGGGCTGCGGTTCTGGCTGGCTCTGGGGCTGGAATGTGCAATTTGCGAGTGCCTGCGCTGTCCCTTCTCCCTGTTTTTAATGCCCTGGTGACCACTGTGATGGGGATGGCATCTCAAGAGCTGGGAGCTGGGCTGGGGCTCCTGTCTCCAAGCCATCCTGTGGGCACAGGGTGGGCTCTTTCCCCCCTGTTAATCCCAGGGGTGCTGACACTTTGCTGTGGGTGGCTCTTCCCCTTCCATCCTGCTCTAATCTCCCCAGAGTAATCATGGGGGGTTTTCTGTATGATTCCACAACGTGCTTCCAGGTCACCTCAATAAAAGCACCACTTGCTCAGAGGTTTTGGTAACTCACTGTGATACCAGAATCATTTCTTTCTGACCCTGTCTTCGTCTTCTTTTTGTGCATACTCATAAAAGGCAGCTGTTCCCCAAAAGAGCCCTGGCCTCCTACAAGGAGAGCAGGACCCAAGCTTTCTTTTCAGCAGAAGCACTGAGTTAAACGAAAACTATCGGAGGCAGACAGGGAAGGAGGCAGAGGCAGTGAATGGATTCCTGCATTGCTTTGCTGGGAGCCTCCCCCAGCAGGAAAGGGCACTGGGTTTGCAGCTCACCCTGGCTGGGACCACCCAGTGTGTTGGGAGGAATTCCTGGGCAATAGCAATGGTCTGCCCAAGTGGTCACACTATGGGCCCAGGGGCTGGTCTGCCCAAACCCACTTCTTGTGGGGTGCCAAGGCAGGGTAGATGCTGGACCCCGAGTCTCATAGGTGTTTGAGCCAGGGAGGGTGCTGGGAGCATGGGCAATGTGGGTGGCACCGAAGGAAGCTGGTGCTGCAGGTGTGGGGCTGAGGTTGTGATGCCCATGTGCTTGCAGAGGTGGGACCTGTCACCCTCACCACGGACCCCCAGCTCTTCCAGCAGCGCCTGCGGGAGCTCCATGTCCAGGTAGGCATCCTCAGCCCCACGGTGCTCTTCCAGGCCTGGCTTGGTGCCTGGCCCGTGGCACCGGGGGGAAGCCTGGCCCTGCATGGTGGTGGGCTCTGGGAGCAATCCCTGCATCCTCCAGGAGTGTGGTTGGGGTTCAGGCTGAGCCAGACTGGCTGGGTGCTGCACACTGGGGTGGGAGTGGAGAGGATGGGTAGTGCTGGTGCTGTGGCCCAGGGTCCTGCAACAGGGCAGAGAATTCCCACTCCACAGCTCTTGTCCCAAAGGGAGGTACTGTTCCCAGGAGAGTTTGCACAGACTCTCCATGGAACAAAAAATGTGCCCCTTCTAGAAGCACTGCTTGATAATTGAGTTCTAAATTCATTTGGGTTTTTATAAAAATTATTTCATGTGTTTCCTGCCAGCTGAAATACTCTCTGGGAGCTTAATCCTGCTTTATCCATCCCCACTCTTGCCCTGCCTCCTGTGAATAGCTAAATCCCTGTGGCGTTTCCCTTCGGATGCAGCTGTTTTGTCAGGAGGTGTAATGCTGCTGCTGCAAATCGTTTCCCAGCCCTTTGGGGTGCCAAACCCTGGGAAAGTGGGAGCTGGTAATCACTGTGCCAGGAGGCTTCCCTGGGAAGTTGGTTCTGCAGACACAGGGTTGGGCACAAATGTGCCCAGCAAAGGTATTTGTGGGAAACCACTGACTTCTGTGAGCATGGATCCCCAAATGGATGGTTTAATTATCATTATCAGTGAGACCGGGCTGGGTCTGTGTGATCCTGAGTATCCCTGCAGCTCCATGCCGCTGCTCTGGCCTGACTCCAGCAAAATGGGATTTTTCCTTCCCGTGAGCATCCCCCGGGTGGGATCCTGCGGGGAGCAGAGCACTGGGTGTGCAGCGTGTGCCACGTCCCTGGCTGTGTCCCGCAGGGCGGGGGGACTGCCCGGAGATGAGCGTGGGAGCCATCAGGGTGGCCGTGGAGATCTCCCATCCCGGCTCCTTCATCTACGTCTTCTCGGATGCTCGGGCCAAGGACTACGAGCAGCAGGAGGAGCTGCTGCGGCTGCTGCAGCACAAGCAGAGCCAGGTGAGCAGCCCTGGCTGCCCGCGGGGCTCCTGTGACAGCGGCTGGGGGGATGCTGCTGCAGCAGCACATCAGTGAGATGCAGCGATAAAACCCCGCGCTGCCCTGCACTGGGGGAAATTTTGCATCCCTCGGGCTGATTTGATGTACAGGGATGCTGGTGGATGCTGGCTGTGTCCCCTCCCGTGGCCGTGTCCCCTGCCGTGGCTGTGTCCCCTGCCGTGGCTGTGTGGGGTGTCACGGGGCTGTTGCTGCGGCAGGTGGTGTTTGTGCTGACCGGGGACTGCGGGGACAGGAGCCACCCCGGGTACCGCGTGTACGAGCGCATCGCTGCCACCAGCTCCGGGCAGATCTTCCACCTGGACAAGCAGCAGGTGACAGAGGTGAGTGGGGACACCTGCCCTCTTGTGCTGAAGTGAGGCCGTGCCTGTTGGTGTGGGGAGATCTGGGTTAATCCTCCCCTGCTGGCCTCCAGGTGCTGAAGTGGGTGGAAGAGGCCATCCAGGCTTCCAAGGTCCACCTGCTGTCCACGGACCATGAGGATGGCGGGGAGCACGCGTGGCTGGTCCCCTTTGACCCCAGCCTGAAGGAGGTCACCATCTCCCTGAGTGGCCCTGCCCCAGGCATTAAGGTCCGGGATCCGGCAGGTAGGAGCCCAGGGGAGAGGGACAAGGGACAAGGGATGACTCTTTGCCTCCCAGAGAGACCTCAGGTCAGCACAAGCAGGAAGGGGTTCACCAAACCCTGCCCTGAACACTCAAGTGAAAAGGTGATGAGCTGCAGAGCCCTCAGTAAACAACAGCACATGTCCCTGCTGCCCTCCCGGGCTGGCTTTGCCCCTGGCTTTGGGAGAGTTTTTCCTGCTGCCCTGGCTGTGAGCTGTGATGGGCTCTGCACTACCCTGAGCCTGGAGGAGTGGGCTCCTGGCCACTGCAGGCACCAGGGGATGAACCTGGGTTGCCCACCCAAGACATTCACTTACTGTCACAGGAAAGGTCCTGGAGAAAGGCCGAGGTCTGAAGGAGCTGCTCAGCATCCCCAACTCAGCCATGGTGGTGGCCGTGGAGCCCTACGAGCCAGGGACCTGGCTGGTCACGGTAGGCTGCTGGCAGACCCTGCACACCCTCTGCCTTTCCCTGATGGATATTTAGCTTGCCAGGCTTTTCCAGCTCTGGATTCCCCCACCCATCTCCAGGCAGACACAGGATGTGTGAGCAAGCTGGAAGGGGCTGCCTACCACCTCTTCCTTTCCCATAGCCTCTCTCTTCCCCTGCCCTCAGCACTCGCCTCTCAATCTGCTTCCAGACCCGGAGCAGTGGCCGCCACTCGCTGAGGATCACGGGCATCAGCAACGTTAATTTTCAAGCCAGCTTCTCCACGCAGCCGGAATTTGACACCAGCCAGCCCGGAGAGCGGCCGGTGCAGGGTGAGGATGGTGCTGCCCGGGGGGATGGATGCTGCGTCTGGGCATTTCGCAGCCGGGAATGTGGTTGGTGGCTTTTTCCCTCCCCGCTTTCCAGGTCTGCCCATCTCCGTGCTGGTGAACTGCACCGGGCTGAGGCCGCCCGGGCGCCTGCGGGAGATCGAGCTCTTCAACACCTCGGGCCATGTCCTCCTCTCGCTGCCAGCGCAGCCCCTCTCCAACTCCTCCTCCGCCTCCACCGCGCAGCTCTGGGTGGGTTCGCCGCTCTGGGTCCCCCCGGGGACTTTCTGCTGAAGGTGAAGGGTGAAGATGCCCAGGGCCACCCCCTGCACCGCCTCTCGGGGGTCACCTACACCAGCGTGGTCCCCGGTGAGTGGAACCCACAGGAGGGACCAGAGGCTCCAGCACAGCCTCTGCTTTGGTTTCTCCTCGCTCATCCTGCTTCCCAGTGAGCTTCCAAGGGCTGTGATACATCTACATGTCCCCAACTCCTTCCAGGGCTACCTAAAGTGAACATCCCCAGCAAGATCCAGGCTTACAACCGTGAGCCACAGCTCATCTCCTGCTCTGCACGGAGCGAGGTTCCTTTCCGCCTGCAGCTCAGCCGCGGCAGGACGAAGCTCAGGGAGGAGCAGCTCTTCAGGTGAGCCTCTGGTATGGCCCAGAGAGCTCCAGGAGAGGCCCATGTGGGCAGCAACAGCCCCTGAGCTGTGCCAGCTGGGGGAGTGCCATGTGCTGGCTAGGTGCCTGCAGGTTCTGTGCATCCCAAAAGCAAAATTCCAAGGGACATGTCCTCAGTGAGTGGGGATTCATGCCTTTGCCTGACTCAGATGAAAAAAATACTAGGGAGTAGGATTGGGATGGTGGCATGGCAGTCCCAAGATGGGAGTGATCCACATTGTCATCTCTCCCTTTTTGCAGGATTTCAGGGAACATCAGCTGGATGATCCCTGCAGTGTCCAAGAGTGACGAGGGGTTTTATGATTGCACTGCCACGAGCAAGGTCGGGGTGACACGGGCTCGTGCCTACATCTCTGTCTCAGGTGGGGACTGCCTGTGCCAAGCCTTGGTGTTTTTTCCATGTCTGTGGCTGGGCATAGACTCCTCTCACCGTGGCATCCCATGTTTGTAGAGCCACCACCGCGCCTCATAGCCCCGGGCAACATCACAGCTTCACCGGGCCAGGACGTGGTCATGTCCTGTGTGGTTCTGGGGGATGTGCCCCACAACCTGACGTGGAGCTGGGATGGGAAGGCAGCACAGCCAGGGGATGGCCGGACCAGACTGCTGCAGAACCATTCTCTGGAGATCAGCCACGTGCAGCCAGGGGACTCAGGGCTGTACGAGTGTGTGGCACAGAGTGCTCACGGCACTGCCACCGCCTCCCTGTGGCTCTTCATCCAGGGTAGGCATTTCCCCTGGGGGGTATTTTGCCCTGTGGGCAGATGGTGAGTGGCACCAGGGCCTGAGCCTTGCTCCAACCCCGTGCAGAGGCGCCGTGGGTGAAGGTGGACCCCAGTCCTCAGCGTTTCAGCAGGGGCCAGGAGCTGCGGCTGAACTGCACGGCCGGGGGTCACCCCCTGCCCCACACCACCTGGAAGCGCTGGGGCTGGGCACTGCAGCACGATGAGAGGTAACCCCCGGGGACCCCTGAGCCTCCATCCTGCCTGTCCCGCGGGGATGGTGCTCTCCTTGCAGGGATGTACAGGTTGAGGGAGGGAGGCTTGGGGCTGCCATAGTGCTGGAGAGGAGGAGGCATTGCAGTATCCCAGCCCATGCTGCTGGCCTTAATTTCCTATATTTATTTTTAAGCCATCCTGCCTTATCCAGGTCACTGTCCCCGCTTTGCACACCTGGTGTGAGCTCAAATCTCAAAATACTCCTTGTACTTCCCCTTAAATTCTCCAGCTTTTTGCTTTTCAACTCCTGCCTATGTCAGCCTGTGAGTGCTGGAGTTGAATCTGAGGAAGGTTTTTGGACTTTTGAGATGAAAAAGCCCAATTCTCAGTGCTTTTCCCTGCTTCAAAGCAAAGTCCTTCCCTGCAGCAGCTGGCTCTAAGTGCTGACCCACATCCACCACATGCCAGCATGGCCTGAAGCCTGCTCATTTGTATCAACACGTTTTCCATCGCCCCTGTTTTCACAGAGCTCGTTTCTCCTTTTCTCTCCCATTCGCTGCAGGGTTTTCAGGGATGCTGAGGGTACCCTGCACATCAGGTCTGCTGTCCCAGAGGATGCAGGGAATTACAGCTGCCATGCCCGCAGTGCACTGGGCTGGGATGAGCAAATCATCACCCTGGAGTTCACTGGTACCTGCTCCCCTCCCGCTGGCAGCACTCTGGGAATGGGGCTGTGTGTGATAAAGGTGTTGGGGGACAGCTCCCGGTGGGGTGTAAATAGTACCACACCCAGCACGGCAGGGAGTGACCAAAGCCATCTGTCCCCACGGCACAGAGCCTCCTGCCATCCTGGCAGTGACACCCAGCCTGAAGGTGCTGGTGGGAGAAGACGTGACCCTGGAGTGCTGGGTTTCGGGGGCACCCCCACCCCACATCGTGTGGTACAAAGGTGAGACTGGGAGCCCTCTCTGGGCTCTCCGCCGCCCTGTAGGGACACCACACATGGTGTCCCCTGGCCTGACATTGCGAGGGACCCCCAGAGGCGCGGGGGGTGCTGATGTGGGGCTCTCGGGGCAGGGGAGCAGGCGGTGGCGACGTTCCCGGCTGGCACACAGCGCGCCGTGCTGCGGCTGCAGGCAGTGCAGGAGGAGGACTCAGGGCACTACGGCTGTGAGGCACTCGGCCAGGCTGGCGTGGCCTTCGACAGCACCGTGCTGCACGTGGGGTGTAAGTCTCTGCAGGGTTTCCAAGCTTTGGGAAGGTGCAGGAGGCTCAGCAAGGGACAGAAGACACTGCAGGTGTTATTGCATGGGGACATGATGGTTTGGGACACAACTGGGGATGCAAAGAGCAGTCAGTGGGATTAGGCAGAGGTGGGGTTGAGTTCTGTGTGTCTGAAAATCCAGGTGTCTTGACCAGTGCTCAGGGCTTTTGCTGAAGGCAGAAGGGATGAAAGTACCTGAGGAGGAAGAGGGAAGGCTCTGTGTTGAGGGCAGTAGGGTTTAGAGCAGTTAAAGAAGGAAAAGTGCAAGAAATTTTGCTGAACCAGGGGGTGATGAGTTTAACTGGAAGGGATGGGAACTGCAACAGCTCTGACAGCTTTGGAAAAGCACCAAATGCTTTAAGTCTGTCTTGTAACTTGCCAGGGCACCTGAGTCATGGATTTTACAGCCTCATCCCTTCCCCAGGCTCGGCTGTGGGGAGGATGGGATGCTGGACCTGCCTGAGCTCCTTTCCCCCTGCCTTTTCCTCCAGCTGCCCCCCACTTTCCTGAGCCCCTGGGCGATGTGGAGGTCAAGGTTGGGGAGAGTGTGAGCCTGCTGTGCCACGTGGAGGGATCTCCCCTGCCCCAGGTCACCTGGTCCCGGCAGGACGGGAAGCCCATTGTGGGCTGGCAGGCACCATGGGGTGTTTCCAGCCAGCTGGAGGCTGCCCAGCTCCTCATCGACAGTAAGAGCTGAGTGTGCACACATTTATTTGTATTTTTAACTTGTGCGGGCTTAGCTGTGCTCTAATAGCTTGCAAGCCTCCAACACTGCAGGGTCTGTCCCCCATTGGAGGTGGTGCTGGGGCAGGGGAGGGTGGTGTCACCCATTCTGGAGCTTGCTCTGGGATCTCCAGCCCCAGGATCTCCAGCAGACTCAGGTTTCTCCCCGCTGTGCTCCAGGTGCCTCGCTGGATGACCAAGCTGTCTACATCTGTGAAGCCCAGAATGAGTTTGGGAAAATCCATGCAGAGGTCAAGCTCACAGTCACTGGACAGGGTTGGTTTTTCTGTTCTTTGGTTGGTGAATCGATCCCGGCTGTGCTGGCAGTGAGTGAGTGGCAGACCTGAGCAGCAGTCTCTGGTCCTGAGCTGGCCACGGTGAATGCTCAGAAGCCCCAGGGCAGGGTTTGGGCAATGCCCTCCCAACCCCTCTTTGGTTTCATATCCTGACATTGACCCAAACTGCAGTGAATATCCCCAAATTTCTGGGGGAGCGGAAAATCGGAGCTGGCTTATGCCGAGCCAGGATTTGGACCTTGGAAGAAAGGTGATCTAGATCCATTCTCCTGAGTGTCCCTGGTGATTTTATCAATGATTAATATTGCCTTCCTTTCCCCTCTTTCAAGCAGCCCCAGAAATAGCTCTTGCATCCCCCGAGGTCCGTGTGCTCCCAGGCCAGCCAGTGTCACTGCCCTGTGTGATCCTGGCTGGGAGCCCATTCCCAGCCCGCCGCTGGCTGAAGGATGGGCAGATGGTGAGACTCTCATGCCTGCTGGGATGGTGGGTGGATGGTTACAGAGCCTTCACTGCAGGATGGGTGCCCCAACCGCTGATGGTGAAAGAGTCCAAGGGAGCATTTGTGTTGGGAGGGCAACGTTGGGAGGGTTATCTCCACATCAGGATATTCCTGTTGCTCAGGGATCCATTTCTGGATGTGCCCCAAAGACACAGGGAGATGTTGATGTTTAATTCCCCCATCTGTCCTGCTTTCTGCTCTCCCCATGTCCAGGTAGCCCCAGATGGCCGCTATTCCATCCGGGCTGGACGGGAGCCTGCATGTGGATCAGGCATCTCCGGGGGATGCAGGGACATTCACCTGTGAGGTGACCAACTCCCTTGGCTCACACAGGCAGGACGTGTCCCTGGTCATTCACGGTGAGTGACAGGCAGCTGGGTGTCCCCACCCCACAGTGACCAGGGGCAGGTTCTCTGTGCTCTGCTCCCTGCGGTGGATGTGGCCCTGGCCATGCAGGATGAGGAGCTTCTCTTCCTTCCCAGTTCCTCCCAGCATTGAGCCTGGCCCTGTTCTGGTCACTGCCACCGAGGGAGCGGCTGTCACCTTGCCGTGCAATGCCACCGGTGTGCCTCCCCCTGCTGTCACCTGGGCAAAGGTAGGTGGCAGGGATGGACAGCCAGCCAGGCTGGGGCCACCCTTGAGTGCAGAGCAATGTGTTTGAAGAGGTGTAGCTCTCCAGTGTGGCTGTGGCTGCCCAGGCAGGTGGCACCAAGTGCCCTGGGAAGCTGGCATGAGAACATGGCTTGCTCTGATGGGCCCAGAGCCCTCTTCTTGCCAGTTCGTGGAAGAATCTCTGCCTTCCTCCCTTCCCTTTCCTCTGTAGGGCACAGAGCCCATTTCACTGAGCCCACATTACCACCTTGAGCCCGATGGGACCCTCCTGATCCCTTCATCCTCCCCTGGGGACGCTGGCATCTACTTCTGCACAGCTACCAATGCAGCAGGATTTTCCAGCCGGGAGATGCAGCTCTCCATCAGCAGTGAGTGTCCAGGACTGCTCCAGAGGAGACTGGCAGGGACAGCATGACCCAGGAACACTCCTGGCTTCCTCAGAGCACCTATCCTGGTGCCAGATGGGTTTGCAGGATGGGAAGAGAAGTGGTGAGGGCTGTGGGGCACCTGAAGTGTCCCTGCAGCAGCTGCCCTCCCTCTCCATCCAGCAAAGCCCAGGATCAGCGTGAATGGATCACAGGCATCAGACCCTGTCACCATCCTGGCTGTGCTGGGCCAGGAGATCACCCTGCCCTGCGAGGCTGAAGGATATCCCCCTCCCCTGGTGGTGTGGAGCCACGAGTCACAGCCACTGCCTCTCTCCAGCACGAGGTGAGGAGGGCAGTGGGTGCTGGGCGCCACAGTCTCCTGGGATTTTGTCTCCTCAGAGGGATGTGAGGGCCATGAAGGGACTTGCCTGCTTGGCAGGGAGATGTGAAGGGCATCCCTGGCACTATGTGGGCAATGCTCAATGCAGGAGCTGAGGCAGCCAAGCATTACAACATTAGCTCTGTGCTCCTTGGAGAGGGCCAGGCTTGTTTTCTGTCATCCAAACATCTGCTGGGATGGAGCAGCTGCTTCCAGCCCTTCACGTGCCTACCCTGGACACAGGGCTGGGGTTGGGAAGGAAAGGCAACTCCAGTGCAGCTCCTCACCCTGCTGTCTGTCTGCCTTCCTGCACATTCCTGCCTTGTGCTCTCACAAAGTCAAGGATGTGCCTGGGGATGGTGGATCCCTGTGGGAAGTGTTGGACCAGGGCTTAATGGTTCTTGGGACAAGGTTTGGCAGAAACACAGTTTTTAGCCCAGCAGTGGCTTTGTCTGCATTGGGATGTGGGGTTTTAAGCCAGTGCTGTTCCAGTGAGTGACTTCTGGAGGGACAAATTGATTTGTTGATGGTGTTGAAGTTGATGGCAGCCATGAGACAGTCATTTAATGTGATTTGATGGGAGAAGATAAACACATATCCAATCATTCTCCAGGTTATCTGGTGTCTTGGTCTTCCAATGCTTTCTCAGCACGTTAGGGATTCCCTACCAGCATGGTGCTAATGTCACAGGCCCCAGTCTGAGGTTAAGCCCTTCCTTCCCTGTACCTGAGGATTGCTGTGGGCTGGGGAAGCAGGAAGGCATCTTGGTTTTGCTCTGCTTGGGGGTTATTGTTCTTGTCTGGTTTTCTGTGGCTGCTCCTGGCTGAGCTGTGCTGCTCCCCACATCTCAGCTGGCTTGTCCATGCTGGGTGATTGATGGGAGCACACGAGGAGTCTGCAGCCGTGGGCTGAGATGATGTTATGTCTGTGGAGCACAGATGGGGCTGGGAGGGAGAGTGTGGCCAGCTCCAGCTGCAGGGACTGCTCTGGGGGCACCCCCATCCTCCTTCAGCCCCCTGGGCTCACGGCTGCCTCATGCTGAGCTCATGCAGGGGCTGAGCAGAGGGGATTCACCCCCATGGGCAGCTCTGCCACTCTCTTTGAATGGAAGATGTCGCTGGCAACCTTCTCTTGGCTGTCCCAAGGTGATGGTGAGCTCTCAGTGTAGGTGAGGGATGGCATGGCTGTTCTTCCCACCCAGTTTCTCTGTTCCCTGTCCCCTAGGCACAGTGTCCTCCCTTTGGGATCTCTCCATCTGGCTGAGCCCCAGGTGACAGACTCTGGCCTCTACACCTGCACAGCCACCAACGCTGCAGGGAACACCTCACTCAGCTACAGCCTGCAAGTCCAAGGTTCACACACCCCTCCCATGGGCATGATCTACCACTGGGCGCCTGCAACCCCCAAACCCTCAGCTGCTCCCACATCCCTGGGCCAAAGTCAGCGGCTGCTCCCAGCCTGAGGTCTCCCTCTCCCCCCAGCTCCCCCCCCAGCTGTGGATTGGTGATGGGGAAAGTCACCTTGCAGCTGTTGCCAACACCTCCCTGAGGATTCGCTGTCATGCCATGGGTGTCCCCCCACCCCAGATCCAGTGAGTACTGCAGAGTGCTGGCTGCTGCCTGTGTTCCCAGGATGGGTGGGAGTGGTCTCTGTCTTGGGGTGCTCCTTAGGGTGGGAGGCATCCACTCCTTCTCCTTGTCCCTGGTGCCCTCTGCTCAACAACCTGGGCACTGTCTGCCCCATTCCAGGTGACAAGGGGACAGTGCTTGATGCCAGCACCCCACAGTTCACCCCTTAGTGAGCAGAAATTGGGGGAGGGTGGTCAGGGCAGACCAAGGACTTGCTGCCTGTCCCCTTCCTTGCAGGTGGCTGAAGGATGGGCACCCACTGGACGAGCAGGACGGTGTGGTGGTGTCTGAGGATGGTGGGACCCTGCTGGTCACCCGAGTGGGGCTTGGTCATGAAGGGCTCTACGTCTGCCAGGGCAGCAACTGGGCAGGGCAGGCCCAGGCAGAGGTGCAGGTTTCGGTGCATGGTGAGAGCAGAATTTGGGGCAGCATCTGCTACCCATCCCATGCATTGGGAAGCATGTGGCTGGCTGAAGGGGAAGGTGCTCTTGGCCCAGATTTTTGGTAGATGTAGGGTTGCTAGATGGGTCCCTTGGGATCTTGTCTGTTGTTGATGATGCTGAGAGCTGATGGCCACTGGCACCACAGTAAATCCAGGTGCTTCCTGGTGGAGAGTCTTCTCCCAGCCCTATTTCCCATCCATCAGCAGGATGTCCCTCTGAAGCTTCCAGGTGAGAAACCAGGCAGGGAGTGGAGATTCCTGCTTGGGAAGGATGAATGTCCCATTGGGGCAGGAAACAAACCTGCTGGGTGGCTCGGAGAGCAGCAGTGGCAGCATTTGGTGATGTGGTTCCCTCCCAGAGTGGGGGGCCAAGCTGTGGCCCCTGGCTGCTGCTCTGTCAGGACTCAGTGTGTGCTGAGAGCCATCAGTGAGCCTGGCTGTGGGGTGGGCTGCAGACAGCCAGGGTGACACAGCTGGTGACAGTGGTGCTGGGTTGCAGTGCCTCCAAACATCGAACCCAGCACGGTGGATCTGGCCATCCTGGAGAACAGCACGGCATCCCTGGAATGCCTGGCCTCGGGGCTGCCTGCTCCCGGTGAGTCAATCCTGTCCCTCAGCTCTTGCTCATGGGTCCCTGGGGTTTTCCCTGGGTGAGGGGGGCAGCAGCATCACTCCTCACAGCTCAGCTCCCTGCTTCCCTCCAGACATCACCTGGTACAAGGGGCATGAGCAGCTCTCAGCTGGAGCAGGACTGACCCTGTCCCAGGATGGGAAGCTCCTGGAGATCCCTCATGCCCAACTCTCTGATGCTGGCAGCTACCGCTGTGTGGCCTCCAGCGTGGCTGGTGTGGCTGAGCTCTGGTACAGCCTGCAGGTCACTGGTGAGTGACAGATGGAAAATTCCCCCTGGAATCTCTCATGTGAGTGAGGGACCAGTGGGGCTGTCCCAGCCCTTGGGACACATCCCTGGAAGATGGCTCTAGCAGACCCCTGTCCCCTGCTTCACTTGCAATTCCAGTCATGCAATCCCCTGTGTTCATCCCAAATAATGTCCTAGAAAGCCACGACCCCATGGATGGGTATTGCCAGGTCCCCATTATTGGGTCACCTCCCCACCCTGTCCCTTTGGCACCCTGTGTGCCTGGTGACATTTCTGTGCCCCCAGGAGTCAGTGGTGACTCCTGGGCTGATGCCAAGTTGGGCACTGGGCATTTTTTCTCACTTGATCCAAGCATCCCTGCAGCTTCCCAGACCACTCAGCATGTCCACAGAGCTGGGGGCTGAGCCAGGGTCTGGCTTTTCTCAGGGGTGCTCTGGGCCAGTTGGTGGAAGTCCTGCAGGCAGGTCGCCAGGGAGTGGAGAAGATCCAGTTCTCTGGTCTGGGCTTGTTCCTGAAATCTCTTCCCAGGGAAATGTTTGCACGTCTGCCGTCCTGGCTCGGGTGGATTGTTTGGGTTCTGCTGTTTTTGTTTTTCAAGGGTTTCTGGGTGTTGGGGCTTTTCTTCTCCAAACTGATATCCCTCATGGGAAGGAGTTACCACTTTCCAGCCAGCTGTATTTATGACCAACTGAGAACAGCATCTGATAATGGAAAGAGTTGGGTAACCATCTCAGTGACCCTAATAAGGCTGTGTCTGGCCAACCTGACCTTGGCCTGTTTGTGGGATGCTTGGTCATCCTCTGCTGTTGGCCACGTGCAACTAAAATCATGCCTCACTTGGCTGGATGACAAGATTATTGCTTCCACATGGAGCCAGGGCAGGAGGGTGTCACTGTCACTGGTTTTTTGTGGCACCCAGCAGAGCTGCAGGTGGGGTGTATCCAGCAGGATGGAGCTGCCCTTCTCCTCCTGTCTGGTGCCATCAACAAGCTGCTCCTCTCATCCCTGCAGTGCCTCCATCCTTCTCCTCAGCAGAGCCTGAGGCTGTGTCCGTGCTGGAGGGACAGTCTGTCCAGCTGGCCTGCGAGTGCCGTGGGATGCCCCTGCCTACCCTGAGCTGGTGGAAGGATGGTAGGGCTCTGTTCTTCAGCCTCATCCCTCCCCACATGTTGACCCCAGTGTTGGTCTCCTTGGAACAAGGAGTGCTTCTTGTTGAGCTGTTTATTCAGCTTCTGTGTGGGAATTTGTCCCGCTGGGAGCCTGAGAGGAAGCTGCTGTCCCTTTCCCTGGACAGGTGAGCCTCTCTCCACCCAGCCAGGGAGCCTAAAGCTGGTGTCCCCAGGAGGGAACATGGTGTACATGGAGAAGGTCCAGCTGGTGGACAAGGGGACATACACCTGTGAGTGCAGGAACACTGCTGGCAGCAGCAGCAAGGAGCATCACCTGGAGGTGCACGGTGAGCTCGAGGGCCAAAGACCTGTGAGGTTGGGTGCTGTGATCTCTCTCAGTGCAAGGTCCAGCTGGGACCAAAAGCCACTGTCTGGCACCTTGGATATTATGGAAGGGATGCTGCTACCTGGGCCAGCTTTGCCTCTCCACTCATACACAGCCAAGGGAGTTGCTGCACATCCTTCCCCCCATGTCCCTCTGCCCACAGCACTGCCGAGAGCCCAGGGCAGCAGCAATGCCCTGAGGAAGGTTTCTGTCATCGAGGCTGGTGAGACAGTCCTGGAGTGTGAGGCCGTGGGGACACCTCCACCCCGGGTGATGTGGCTGAAGGACGGGCAGCCCGTGGCCAGTGGGGACAGAATCCTGCTCACGGAGCAAGGGAGGCGGCTGCACATCCCCAGGGCACAGGTGGCCCACGCAGGACGCTACACTTGCCTGGTGGCCAATGCAGAGAGGCAGGAGCAGAGGGAGTTTGATGTTGTGGTGCACGGTAAGGATGTGGGATGTGGCTGGAGGTGTGGATGCAGGCAGGACCAGGAGGGCAGTGGTGTGGAGAAACCTGATGTGGAGTAGATGTTGGACAATCCAGTGCAGCAGGGTTATGCACAACAGGGTCCATTGGGCAGGAGTTTCT
This sequence comes from Entomyzon cyanotis, assembly GCA_024500445.1. Classification (NCBI taxonomy): domain Eukaryota; kingdom Metazoa; phylum Chordata; class Aves; order Passeriformes; family Meliphagidae; genus Entomyzon; species Entomyzon cyanotis. The sequence continues at coordinate 6,261,244 of JAKEPQ010000670.1, forward strand.
TTCCAGAGCCATCACAGCAGATCATTTCATATAAAGTCCTCTGCTACCCAGAGGACTTGGGGAAACCTCATGGGTCAAGGCCACTTGAGCTATAAAAGGTCTGAGGTGGCTCAGGCTGTGTGGCCAGCTCGGTGTGACACCTGTAAGACTGGCCTCGGGTGTGCAGGGAAGTGGCACTCGTTGTGGTTCACCTGTCCCACAACTCCTTCAAAGTCACAATCTCCAGCTGGTGCTAATGGTCCTTCTGGGTTTGTGTCCTAAAGCCAGACAAAGCAGGAAGGTAGGAAAAGCCAGGTTCACCCAGTTTTTCCCTCTTTGCTTTGCTCCTTTGATATCCTGGCTGCTTTGCAAAGGGATGCCCATGTTTTTCTGCACCCCCAGTTCCTCCTCAGTTCATCCAAGGATCAGGATTGACAACCAATGTCAGCGTTCCCCTGCAAGGATCCCTGACGCTGACCTGCGAGGCCACTGGCATTCCCCAGCCCACTGTCACCTGGTTCTGGGATGGCTCTCCTGTCACCCCCAGCGAGCACACACACGTGCTTTCAGGTGAGAGCTCTGGGTGCTGTGAGGGATGAGTGCTTTGGGGACGTGTTTTCCCCCAACACAGTTCAATGGGGTCCAGCCCCCCGGGAGCACTGCTGGGATGTGCTGGCACCTGGATCAGGGCCCTGAGGCCTCTCTGCTCTGTGCTTCCAGGGGGCTGGCTGCTGAGGCTGACCCAGGCACGAGCCCAGGATGGTGGTCACTATTCCTGCCTGGCCAGCAATGTAGCTGGGGAGGTCAGGAGGCATTTCTACGTGGAGGTCCTAGGTAAGGAGGATCCAGTCTGCTGCAGGATTGCTGGTGGGGTTTCAGAGCTCCACCCTTGCAGGAGCAGACATGAGTTAAGACAGGGTGTGCTGGAGTCCTTAGGATGTGAGCTCAGAGGCCAAGCTGGCCAGCTGCTGTAGCCCCTGGGGCCTTGTGTTCCCAGTTCCTCCCCACATTGAGAATGCAGAAGAAGAAGACACCTTCAGAGTGCCCGAGGGTCACCCTGTCACCTGGTCCTGCCTGGCTGGAGGTGAGCATCGAGTGGAGAAGGGAGGTGGCACAAGCAGGTGGGAGATGGGGCTCAGGGGCAGAGCTGAGCTTTGGGGCGTGGAGCAAATGGATGGCTCCAGTCAGAGACACAAAACAGCTGAAATGGGCTGCAGAGGTTTTTGGGATGGTTCTTGGCTTTGCAGTTGTGCTGTCCGGGAAGCGCTGGGGAGGGGACGCCCACGTGGGGAGCTTGTTCCACAGTGTGAGCTCCAATCCTTCCCAAATGGAGCTAGAATTCCTCTAATCTCATGTCTCCTGTAGTGATGGGAATAATTAATCACCTCCCACTCAGGACAGCTCTCTTTCTTCTTGCTGGCTCATCCAGCAGCCCTTAAAAACCTGATCCAGATCATGATAATTCTGATTTGGGCTGATATCCCTGCTTTCCAGAAAAGCTCTGACAGTGACCCCAGCCAGGCTGTGCTCACACATGGAAAAACTTTACACAAAGGCCAAAACCTGTTTTCCATCCCTCACAGGCAACCCACAACCTAAGATCACCTGGCTGAAGGACAACCAACATCTCCCTGGCACCTTCTCCATCTCCCCTGATGGCTCCTTATTCCACATTCCCCAAGCCTCCCTGTCCCATGCTGGTCGTTATTCCTGCGTGGCCTCCAACTCTGTGGCAAATCAGACCAAGCACTACCTGCTGGATGTTTTGGGTATGAGATGCCTTTGGATGCAGGCAGAGTCTCAGGTGTGAGCAGACCTAGAGGATTTCAATCACCTGCCCAAAGTAGGTGGGGAGGATCTCTTAGTTCTGTAGCCAAAACATGGCATGGACCTGTCCTAAAGCCTTTATGAGACCTCTTGGATAAACAAAAAATGCCTGTCTAGTGCAGGATTCATCTCTGGTGGTGGTCTGTAGGAAGTGGGAATGTGTTTTGTGTCAGCTGTGTTTTTGGAGGGCAGCAGGACAGGGCAGAGTCTGAAGCTGGCACATGCAGTGTCACATTCTGAATTTGGATCATGCCCTCTGGTGGGGGATGATGCTCTGGGAGGCCAAAGTGGGAGCTAACGCTGATCTGCCCGACAACCACATCTCTGCAGCTGCTCCTGCCTTTGCTCAAGATGATGCTGCTGCAGAAGAAGTGACAGTGATCATCAACAACCCCATCTCCCTGCTGTGTGAGGCTCTGCCATACCCATCTCCCAACATCACCTGGCTCAAGGATGAGGTTCCTCTCAAAGCATCCAGAAATGTGCTCCTGCTCTCTGGTACCATACTGCTGTCCCCTAGCTCTGCATGGCTGGCTCTTGGGGACTGGGAGTGGGGCCTTTCTTGGTCTGGCTGGGGTCCAGCATGGTGGGATGGGGAGAAGTCATCCTGCAGGACCTGAGGGCTCAGGCCAGCAGGTGAATGCTGCTCTTCCAAGTGCTGCATCCTCTGATAATGAGAGCCTCCTCAGCGCTGGTTTTTATAAGCCTGGAACTGAGCTCTAGAAGAGCTTTAGGCCTCCTCAAACCAGTCTTGCAGGTGCTCAGCAGGTCCCTTGAGATGCCTTCAGGTGCTGCATGGGGAGGCAGAGCTGTGGCTCTGAGCAGTGACCATCTCAGGAGACCTCCTTTGCCCAGGTGGCCAAGGGCTGCAGATCCTGAATGCCCAGGAGGAGGACACGGGCACCTACAGCTGCGTTGTGGCCAGTGAGGATGGGGAGGTTGTGAAGAACTACGCCGTGAAGGTCCTGGGTGAGGGAGCTCCCTGTGTCCTTGATGATGTCCCATATCCTTCACCATGTCCATGATGAAGTCATTAATTCCTACAGTGACTTCATCACTGTAACTGGGCCAGGGCCACTCCCCTTTTCTCTCCCTCCTTTTGTTCCCCTCCTCTTGTCTTTCTCCTCTAGTTCCTCCTTGGATTGCCAGAGAGGATCCTTTGGGGGAATTTGCTGTGAAAGAGGTGAAAACCAAGGTCAACAGCACAGTGGTGCTGGAGTGTGAGACCTGGGCTGTGCCAGAGCCAACCATCCGGTGGTACAAGGACAAGCAGGTGAGGTCCCAGCTGTGACCAGGGAGGAGCTGCTGGCTTTGGGGACTGTCCCAGGCAGATGGGGTGGGAAAAAACCCTTTATATGGCTGGCTGGGCTCTGCCCAACTCCTGAGTGTGTAATCCTCCTCCTACCCTTCTGTTTCTTCCCTGCAGCTCCTGGCAAGCTCTGAACACCTCCAGATCCTCAGTGAGGGGCAGGTCCTTCAGATTGAACCAGCTGGTGTCTCGGATTCGGGGCACTACACCTGCGTGGCCACCAATGCTGTGGGTGAAGATGACAGGGACTTCATTGTGCACGTCCAAGGTAAGGCCTGGGTGGAAAGGCAGCACCCAGGGGGTGTCTCAGCAAGAGCAGTGGTCCTCAGGGGTCACTTGTGGCAGCAGAGAAGGGTGAGCAAGAGAAAAGTTCATGGATGCTGGAAAAGAGCTTCTCCTCAGCTGCTGTCAGGGCAGATGCTGTGGTTGCACCTGGAGGTCCCTGTCCTGTTCCCCACACTGACCACAGCCTGTCCCCGCAGTGCCCCCCATCTTCCAGCAGCAGACAAGCCCCAAAGAAGCTCTTGAGATCTTCTACCGGGAGGAGGACCAGGATGGGGAGGTGACAGAGCACCGCCAGGCTGTCCTCGGCCAGCCCACTGCGCTCTACTGCGACACCAGCGCCATCCCACCCCCCCAGCTGAGCTGGTACAAGGATGGGGAGCCCCTCTCCCCCAGCCCAGGGGTGCTGATGCTGCAAGGTAATGGGTGTGAACCCCACTGTGGGGTTTGAGGGGTGATCCTGCAGCAGTGCTGTGGGTTGAGAGCATCCATAGCGTGGAGAAGGTTGGATTCCATCCCCTCATTCCTGCCAGCACATGCAGCACCTGTGGCACCTCAAAGGCCACTGGGGCTCTGCAGAGGTCTCTTCTGGGCAAGGCTGGGGGGAATATCCTACAGAGCCTTGGCTGTGCCCTGCCCCAAGCCTGCCCTGTGCTGCAGGGGGCCGAGTGCTGCAGCTGCAGGCCGTGCAGGAGGAGGACAAGGGAAGGTACACCTGTGAGGCTGCTAACGCTGTGGGACAGGACCGCCTGCACTACGAGCTGGAGGTGCTGAGTGAGTACAGGCATGGGGGGACATTGGATGGAGGCACACGGCAGCCCCATAACCACCTGCTTCCAGCTGCCCCAGCCATCCGTGGTGGCACAGAGGACCTGGTGGAGGAGGTGACAGCCACAGTCAATGGCACCGTGCGCTTTGAGTGTGAAGCTGCTGGGCACCCGGAGCCCACAGTGTCCTGGCTCTGGAATGATCTCCCCATAGAGGTTGGCCCAAGGCACCAGCTCCTGGAGGGTGGCACAGTCCTGCAGGTTGGTGTCCCCCTGAGCAGGTGTCCATGTCAGGGAGGGACATGGGAGACAGAAGACGGAGGGGATTGGGCATTCTTCCCTCCCAAAGGAGGCTGCCCTGGTCTCACCAAGGTCCCCACTGGAGTCCCAACAGCTCCCCTCGGTGGGGCTCTGCTCCCCCTCTGCAGGTGGCAATGGTGGAGGCAGGTGACACCGGGAGCTACATGTGCGTGGCTGAGAACCTGGCCGGCTCAGCAGAGAAGCACTTTGCCCTTGCTGTGCAGGGTAAGGCATCTCCCCTTCCCTGGGTCACTGATTTACTCCCCTCCTCCTCTTCCTCCACCAACTGGAGTCTCCTGCATGGAGCTGCATGGCTGGCTCTGTCCCCTCATGCTGGTCACACTCGCCCTGTGTGAGGAGGTCAAGGTGCCGCAGGCTCCAAGCAGGCAAGAGGCTCAGTGGGTGTTTCCTCCTGGGGAGACATTGACCTCCACAGTGATGGCTCCCCTTTGGACCTGTCTTTTGGGGTGCACTGCAGCAGAAGGTCCCTGGAGTGTGGGTGCAAACCCTGAAAAAGTCGATGGTATCGTCAATGGCAGTGTCTCGCTTGTGTGTGACATCCAACCCCACCCGGCTGCAGAGATCACCTGGTACAAGGATGGCCACATCCTGCAGCTCAGTGAGGAGGTGACAGTCACCTCAGGTACGTCAGGATGAGCAAGGATGATTGTCTGTGCTCTGGCTCTTGATGGTCATCTCTAGCTGCCCTAATGAACCTTTTTGGTTGCCACACATGGGACTCGACCTCAGGCTTTGGATTGTGATCCCCTCTGGAGAGAACCAAGGGCTGCATCCTGCAAAGTGCTGCTCCTCCATGCTGCTGCTCCCTGGCAGCTCAGAGCCCTTTCCTGCTGGGCCCAGCAAGGCTTTGGACCCCAAAGAGAGAATTCCATGACCAGACTCCTTTTGCATGGAGCTTGGCTAGGTGCTGGGGGACCAGTCATCTTGCTGGCATGGTGGCCCAGCCCTGGTCTTGCTCCAGGCTGTCCTGATTCTCTGCTCTGCATTTCTTCCAGGCTCACGGGTGCTGCAGCTCCCTCGCCTGCAGCTCTCCAGCTCAGGCACCTACACGTGTGTGGCACTGAACGTGGCCAGCCAGGATGAGAAGAGCTTCATCCTCACCATCCATGGTAAGTGGTGAGGGCTCAGCCAGGAGCTCTGTGCCCTGGAGCACACACTGAGGAGCTGACAGTGAACCCCAATCTGTCTCACATCCCTGTCCCTGATCCTCTTCCTCAGAGCCCCCAGGCATCCAGGACCCACAGCAGGAGATGCTGGAAGCTGACATGGGGACACCACTTGTCCTGACCTGCCAAGTCACTGGTGTGGCTGTGCCCACTGTCACCTGGCTGAAGGACGGGAGCCCGCTGGGTGTGTGCAGGGGAGCACTGTGCTGGGCTAACCCTAACCTCGCTGCTGTTCCCCTCCAAACAGTCCTGCCTCAGTTTCCCAACTTCTAATCCTGCTGCAAGAGACCCTCAGGGGCTCGCAGGGAGGGCACAGAGCGAGAAGGGTCTAGCTTTTTACCTGCAGGCTTGTAAGAGACCTCAGGCTCCTTCCTGAGGCTTGAAGCAGTGGGATGCAGACACAAGATGTGACGGAGGGATGTGGGAGGGTGAGCTCTCTGGGTAGCAGCACTTGGGGTACTTTTTGGGACAGAGGTTTACCCCTAAACTTGTGGCTCTCTCCTCCTATAAAGCTACAGCAGTGAACTCTGCCAAAACCCTTCTTTGCTTTAGCAGTGCCCCCAGACCTGGGTCCCAGGGGTGGGAAGTGGGGAGCACAAGGAGCCTGGGGAGGGCTCAGTCGAAGAGCACTGCTTAGCCCCCTTCACCCTGTCTCCTTGCAGAGATGAGCCCAGAGCAGGGTCTGGTGGCTGGGGGGCTCAGCTCCAGCTCAGCCCCCTCCAGCCCTTCCACCAGGGTCGATACACCTGCCTGGCACAGGGGCTGGGTGCTGAGGCACGCAAGGACTTCACGGTGCTGGTGCGAGGTAGGCCCTCCCCGAGACAGCCTGGTCCCTGCGGGCTCTCCCTGTGAGGTGAGCCTTCCTCCCCCTCCTCTCCCTCTGCCCTCCTCTCTTCTCGGTGCAGTGGCCCCCCAGATCAGCAGCGCAGGGGACCCCAGTGAGCACAGCGTGCTGGAGGGCGGCAGGGTGAGGCTGGAGTGCCGGGCAGAGGGGCAGCCCACCCCCCACATCTCCTGGCTGAAGGACGGGCAGCCCCTGCAGCTGCAGCCCCCCTCACACGTCCGGTGAGTGTGGCTGGGGGACATCCCATGGGCTCAGGGTTCCCATGTGCAAAATTGCCAGGCAAGACAGGCTGAGCTCTACTGCTTCTTCCTGTTGCTTGGTCTGGCACTTATCCCAGCTCTTTGCTGAGAGAATATCATCCTGGGTTAAGTCCTGGAGGCTGGGATGGTCACTGTCACCCTGGTGTGGTCACTGTTACCCTGGCAGAGTCCCAGTTGATGCCCTGACCTTGCAATGTGCCCCAAACCCCTCATCCCTGGCTGTAAAGGAGCACAGAGCACTTCTGCCCCATGGCCACGTTAGGGATGAGCACACAGGTCACTGTCACCCCCTCCCCACGCAGGGTGTCCCCGGATGGCAGCTCCCTGCTCCTCGAGGGGCTCCGAGCTGCCGACTCCGGGGCGTACACGTGCCTGGCCCGGAACAGCCTGGGCGAGGACACACGGCTGCACACGCTGAACGTGCTGGGTGAGCGGGGCTGGGACCTGCGGGGCAGCGCTGGGGCCACCCCCCTCCCCGACAGTGTCATCAGCCCCTCTGTCCCCTCGGCCAGTCCCTCCCGCCATCGAGAGAGGTGCTGACGACTCGGAGGTGGTCCTTGGAGTGCTGTCCGCCGCGGTGACACTGGAGTGCTGGGCACGGGGGTCACCTCCGCTGCACGTGAGCTGGCTGAAGGATGGGCTGCCCCTCCGCCTGTCCCCTCATGTCACCCTGCTCTCGGCTGGGCACGTCCTCCGGTGAGAAGTGACCCTGGAGCAATGGCCAGCCACAGGCTTTGGGGCTGGTAGCCAGCTTTGCATGAGGGCATGGCCACTGCTGCACCCTGGAGTGGCTGAGTGTCACCTTGGGGAGCAGGGGGTCTCCCAGAGCTGATGTCTCCTCCCCATCCCCATGTCCCACCCCATGGGTTAGGATCTCCCAGGCACAGGTCTCTGATGCTGGACTCTACACCTGCATCGTCTCCAGCCGGGCAGGAGTGGCCAATCGCAGCTTCATCCTGCAGATACAGGGTACGGGGCAGGGGGCTGGGAGGGCAGAGCAGGGGAAACCTGGGCACCGGTTTTGTTGGCAGAGCACGCAGTGTGCATTGCAGCCCATTCCCAAGCAGGGTCCTGAGCCATCCCTTGGCTACTGGGGTGGGCTTGGAGAGGATGGAGCAAAGCAGGACCAGCCTGAGAACAGTCCCAGAGCATCCTGCAGCAAGGCTGAGCCTCCTCTGGCTGCTTGCAGGACACACGGAATGGCCAAACCCTCCCCCAGTGTCTGGGGACCCAACATTGCTCCCACAGTCTCCCTAAAAGGAGCCCTTCCCTCCTCAGTGCCCCCTGTCCTGGAGAGCCCCAAAAGCAGTGAGGAGCAGATGGTGGCTCAGGGCTCCGATGTCACTTTCACCTGCGAAGCCACCGGGTCCCCAGCACCAGCAGTGACCTGGCTGAAGGATGGAGAGCCCCTGGGGAGGCACAGTGACCAGGTGCATGGTGGCCCACAGCTGAACCTGGTGGCCGTGGGGCCGGCTGATGCAGGCATTTACTCCTGCCTGGTGGTGAATGAAGTGGGAGAGGTCAGCAAAGCCTTCCAGCTCCTGGTGATGGGTGCGTGTCATCCCCCTGGGATTTGGGAAGGGCAGCTTGGCCAATTATTTGGGAGCAATGAGGGGATATGAGCCTTCCTGCCTTGCTGTGTGCCTTGCAGAGCCACCCCGTGTCGAGGCTGCATCCCATCCCACTGAGATATCCATTGCTGTGGGCACCCCACTGGAGCTGACCTGTGTGGTGACAGGTGTCCCCATGCCCACTGTCACCTGGGAGAAGGATGGACGGCTGCTGGCAGGGCCCTCGCTGGTGTTGGGGAATGAGAGCAGCCTCCACATTGAGAGCACTGAGGTAGGGGCTCTGCTTCTTTCTCCCTACCTGGGTTTCCTTTTCATGCCTCAATTCTTCCCTCTCCTGGCTGTGCAGGTGGCTGATGCTGGCTTGTACAACTGCCTGGCCACTAGCCCTGCAGGAGAGGACAGCAGGAGCTTCCATGTCAGCATCCAAGGTAGTGTGACCCCAACAGTGCAGTGTGGAGGGGGTGCTGCAGGATGGTCCAAGCTTTGGGGGACCAGAGAGACAGAGCATCCCTGCAGCCTTTGGGATTGTTTGGGCTCCAAAAGAGGGGTCTGGAACACAGCGTGGTGGTCTGCAGAGTGGGGGCCTATGCATGACTTACGGGGACAGGTTTGGGAGTGGCAATGCATGTGACACACCCTGACCCCCCTGGCATGTGTCCCGCAGCACCACCCAGCACGGCCAGCGTTGGAGAGATCCCCATCATCACAGCTGTGGCAGGGGGACAGCTCCTCCTGGAGTGCCCAGAGGGTGCTGAGCCCCACCCCAGCATCGAGTGGCATCGAGAGGGCTCCGTGCTGCAGGTACCTGGGGCAGAACCAGGAATGGTCCTGGGCAGGGGCTGGGATGTGCCTTCACCAGCACCATCGGGCTGGCGCTGGGGTGATGCCGGCTGGCTGCTGATGCGTGTCCCGGGGTTTCAGGAGGATGCCCGCAGGCAGATCCTGGCGCAGGGGCGTTTCCTGCAGCTCCGGGCGGTGGCTGCGGCAGACGGCGGCGAGTACAGCTGCAGGGCCACCAGCGCCCCTGGGGACAGTGGCCCGCGGGTCCGGGTGCAGGTTCACGGTGAGTGCTGCCCTGCCACGGGCTGTGGCTGGCCCTGAGTGCCAGCTCCTTCCTGCATAGATCAAGGATGTGGGATATTATGGAGTGTCTATGACCGGGTGATGGGATGGCAGTGCTGGACTGTGCCCAGCCCCCAGGGCTGCTCTGGGCTGGCATCCTCCATCCCTGAGCCTTGTTCTGCACTTGCTGTGGTGTCTCACAGTGGCCCCGGAGATCCAGCCAGGCCCCGAGGAGGTGAAGGTGCTGCTGAACACCTCGGCTGTGCTGCCATGCCGGGCAGAGGGGTGGCCTGTGCCCCGGGTGACGTGGCGGAAGGATGGCCAGCTCCTGCCCCTTCCTGGCAGTGACAGGTATGAGGCTCTGAAGGTTGGTGGCACCAAGAGCTGGCACTCAGATTGTGCCACCTCCCAGCAATAGGTGATTTATTGTGCCCATCACTCTGTGAAGAGCTGTGCTCTGTCCTCACGCCAGCTCAGTGGGCACATGCTGCATGTGGCTGCGATGGCACTTGTCACCTTCCCAACCACTGGGCACAGTGTGATGCAGCCTGGTCATGCAGAGCCCCCACAGGGTTCACTTGCTCTCCCCTCCTCAGGCTGAAGCTTCTGCCGGGAGGATCCCTGCAAATTGACCCTGTCCAGGTCCAGGATTTGGGGCATTACCTCTGCATGGCATCCAGCCCTGCTGGCTCTGACCGGCGAGGCCTGGATCTCCATGTCCTGGGTAAGTGGGAGAGTCAGACAGATCCTTCCTGGGTTCACCCTCCTGCAATCCACCACTGCTGGGCTGCTCTCATCAGTGCAATGATGTGCTGCTGTCCTCCCACAGTCCCTCCTGCCATTGCCCCTGGGCCCTCCAACCTCACCCTGCTGGCTCAGCAGCCAGCCACACTGGGCTGTGACACCTGGGGGTCCCCTGAGCCCCACGTCAGGTGGGAGAAGGATGGCCATCCCCTGAACCTGCACCACCCACCTGGAGCCTACAGGTACCCACAGCATCTGCCACTTTGTACACCAAAAGGCTCCCCTGCAGGGTGGGGTTTGCTCCTCCCGCTGACCCCCACAGGACAGGGGCGATCCTGATGTCTGCTCTGCCCACACAGTTTGCAGTCCTTAGGGTCGCTGCTCATCTCCAGCCCTCGTCCCCAGGATGAGGGACAGTTCGAGTGCATCGCCACCAATGCTGCTGGAGAGGCACGAAAGGTCTTCCTCGTGTCTGTCCATGGTGAGCTCCTGGGGCTGGGGTGGGTGAGAGTGGCTTTCCCAGGATCTGTCACCACCTCAGGTGTGACATGGGTGTGCTCCAGCCCCACACGGGGTTGGCTGGGTCCCTTCTCAAGGACTAGGCATGGGGGTGGATGAGAGAGGAAGAGAAATACTCATGCCCATGTGCACAAGGACAGAATACCCTTCAGCATTTGCCATAGAGCCCTGCTCACCTCTCTCCCTCTTTTCTCCAGTGCCTCCCACCATCGCTGATGACCTCACAGATGTGGTTGTCACCCGGCTGTCCCCCGCAGTGCTCACCTGCTACGCCTCTGGTGTGCCCCCACCCACGGTGTCGTGGAGCAAGGAGGGGGCTCAGCTGGGCAGCAGAGGAGGGGGCTACCGCGTCCTGCCCAGAGGTACAGCACAGCCCCAGCAGGGACAGCGGGTCCCTGCCAGCCCTCCCACCGCCCCCCTGTGCCTGCTGTTTTCCAGGAGCCCTGGAGATCAGGCAGGCTCTGCCTGCACACTCTGGCCGCTACACCTGCACTGCTCGGAGCCCTGCAGGCACAGCCCGAAAGCACTTGTGGCTCACGGTGCATGGTATGCACAGCGTCCTCTGGGGTCCTGCTACTGGGGGTCCTGCATCCTCTGCCCAGGGTAGCATTTTCCTGCCCTTCACAGAGCCCCCTGCCTTGAAGCCCCTGCCTGGCATGGTGATGGTGATGGTCAACACCAGTGCAGTGCTGTCCTGTGAGGCCACAGGAGTCCCTCGGCCAGAGGTCACCTGGCAGAAGGATGGTGTTGGCGTCACTGGAGGTGAGCAGGAGCCTGGCAGAGCCCACATTACCTGCCAGTCTTTACCTGAGGGAAGAGTTAGGTGCCAGGGGGTTGGAGTCATCCCAGCAGGATGTGGTGGGTCACTTTGCATGGGTCCTCCTGGCTCCTGGCTGTTGTCCAAGGTGGTGTGGTGGCCGCTGGAGCTGTTCCATGAAGACTCCTCAGGAAGAGGCACCTCTATGGGGGAAGCAGTCCCTGCACATCATCCATCCGTGCCCTGCCTAGCTGTGCTGCTCCATCCTGCCCTTCATTCCTGCCATCCCCACAGGCTCTGGGCTGAAGGTGTCCCCCAACGGGCAGCTCCGTCTGCTCCGAGCAGCCCCAGAGGATGCAGGCACCTACCTGTGCATGGCTCGCAACCCCTCGGGCACTGCTGCGGGGAGGACCAGGCTCATTGTGCAAGGTATAGCAGCGATCAGAGCCCCAGCGCTCACCCTCTATTCAGCCCCTTCCCCAGCATCTCGCAGTGAAACGCAGCTGCCAAGGTGTGAAACGCAGCTGCCAAGGTGTGAGCAAATCCCTGCCCTGCTGTCCCATCCAGTGCCCCCTGTCATCGCTGCTGGCCCACTGGAGGTGGTGGTCCTGGAGGGGCTGGAGGTGCTGCTGCCCTGTGCCGCCCGTGGTGTCCCCGAGCCTCGAGTGTCCTGGAGCCGGGAGGGAGCCCTGCTGAGGGGCAGGAAGGCCACTGTCCTGCCCTCCGGGGAGCTGCTGCTGCGGGATGTCCAGGTAAGCACTGTCCCCTCGGGCCACTGAGCCAGCTGCAAGGTTGGAGTGCTGAGGAAAGCAGCAGTCTTTTGCTGCTGAAGGGCATTGGGCTGCTTCTGAATATATCTGGCAGAGGCACAGCCCCGTGCAGTCCTTTGCTACAGGCTGGAGGGTTGGGGCAGAGTGAGATTGCTAATGTGGGCTGGAAAGTGTCCCTGTCCAAACTGTGACTTTTGGGGTGAACAACAACCAGCAGAGCTGTAGCTCAGTGAGCCAGGGCTGCAGCTGGACCGCAGACTGAAGCTCACCCATTCTCATCCTCATGCAGGAAGGGGATACTGGGAGCTACTCCTGCACCGCGGTGAATTCTGCTGGGAAGGCTGTCCGCCGGCTCTCCCTCTCCATCCACACCCTGCCCAGCTTCACCCAGCCGCCCACAGACATCACCGTGAGCCGGGGCGAGAGGCTGGAGCTGGTGTGTGCCGCCGTGGGCAGCCCCCAGCCCCGCGTGTCCTGGATGGCCAACGGGCAGCTCGTCACTGGTACCTGGGCAGGGCACAGGATGCTGAACTTGGGGGAGAATGTGATCCTGGTGGCACCCTTATCCCAGCTTTTGGGGTCCCTGGGGTGCCAGCGTGTCTGGCTGTGCGGAGTTGTAACCAGCTGGGTCCCAACCACATTTTTGGGGGTTTGCACCCTGCAGATGGTGTGTCGGGGCAGAGCGGGCGGAGCACCCTGCGGCGGGAGGCAGTCACACCCTCGGACAGCGGGACCTACATCTGCCATGCCGAGAACAGAGCCGGTGCCATCAGGGCCACTGCCTTCGTCTCTGTCAGAGGTAGGTGCTGGCGGGGAAACTGGGGTGCCCGGCCAGCACCCCTCCTCTGCCACCCCTTTCCCTTTCCCAGAGGCACCCGTCATACAGGGGGACGCCAGCACCTACCAGGTGGAGCACTCCGGAGGTGATGTCCTCCTCGTCTGCGATGCCCGGGGTCACCCCGAGCCCCTCATCCGCTGGAGCAAGGACGGGGTGCCGCTGGTGGCTCAGGGGCGCCTGCGCCAGCTGCAGAACGGCTCCCTGGCCATCCGTGCTGTGGGGGTGAGCGGGGCCTGGGGGGTGCTGGCACATCGCAGGGAGCTTTCCTGGTGAACCAAAACGCTGTGCTGATGCTGTTGGTCCTGCTAGAGCACCGACGCGGGGCAGTACCAGTGTGTGGCGGAGAATGATGCGGGCACAGCAGCCAAAGTTGTCACCCTGGCTCTGCAGAGTGAGTGCTGCCCACCTCTGCACCCTCCTTTTAAGGTGACTGCAAACCATGTCACCCCTCAGCCCTTCCAACCACCCTTGATCCATGGGGAATGCTCCCAGAACAGCCGGAACACTGCATCACAACCTACATTCCTTTTCCTGCCCAGGTGCCCCCGTGGTGGCAGTGACACCAGCAGAGGTGACAGTCCGTGCTGGGCAGCGGGTGCTGCTGCACTGCGTTGTGTCAGGGGAGCCCACCCCCTCCGTGGAGTGGCAGCGGCATGGGGAGCCACTGCCCGAGGGTCGCCACGCCCGTGTCCTGCCCAACGCCACCCTGCTCCTGCCCACTGTCGCCCACAGTGACGCCGGCAGCTACTCCTGCGTCGCCCGCAATGCCCTGGGCTCTGCTGTAGCCCACACCTCCCTGGATGTCCAAGGTAGGTGTCTGCCCCTGGCCCTGGGGGCTTTGGCTGTCTCAGTGGGCTGGGGCTGCCTGTGGTGCTGCTGCACCTCTAGCACGGTGGTTTGGAGGGATATTGCCTTTCCCTGCTTGTTGTAACCCCTGATTCATATTCTGCTTTGTCCTGTCCTCTCTTCCCCTGCTCAGCTGAAGGACTGAACCCAAACAGAGCCTTGCCCGAGCAGCCACTGCATGCCAGCCCTCACTTGGCTCTCCTCAGCCTTCCTGCCTTGGTTGCCCATGATTAAATTCCCCTCTCCCAGGGGCTCTGTTAATGCACAGTCACATCCTTCCCTGCTGCCCCTCGGGAGCAGAGAGCCAGGCTGGAGGAAGTGCCAGGTGCCCTGTGTGCCCTTGTTTGGCTGGTGGCATTTCGCTGCCAGGCAAGTTGGAGAAGCAAACAAAAGCTTGGGGCTCTGCCAGGACCTTGAGGCTGATCCTGAGCAGGGTTTGGGGTGTCAGTGCATGTCGGTGTGATGAGGCACAGACATCTCATGTCAACACAGCACTGTGCCCAGAGCCATTGGGTCTCTGGGGATGTGCTGCAGCCAGGCAGGGACACTGCCTGCCTTGCTCTGGCTGCTTTCACCTCCACAAAACAAGATTTCCATGACACGCAGATTAGCGAGATGGGAGTCATGGAAGCATCCTGCTCTCCCATGGGAGTGCAGTCCCACTGCCGCTGCCTGACCCCATCCTTTTTGCCCCAGGAGAGCTGCACCAGGTGCGGGGCAGCCTGGTCGGTGTCATCAATGGCCATGAGCTTGGTGTCTCCACCCTCGATGCCAGCGTGCTGGGTGACTCTCAGTCTGGCACCACCACCCTCAGGAGCAGCATTGGCAGCATCCCACCTGCCGTAGGTGGGTGGACATTTCTATCCTCATCCTAGTGAGGGTTTTGACCTCTGTCAGGTGTAAACCTTGGGGGAAAGATTATTTCTTTTTCCCCCCCAAAAGCAGCACCCACATTTGTGCCCTGTGGGCAAGAAGGGACAGGACATGCTGGTGCCCCCTTAGGAGGGTGCTGGCTCCATGATGACACCTTTTCCTCCCCATTCCCAGGGCCACTGATGCGGGTGCTGGTGACCATCATCGCCCCCATTTACTGGTCCTTGGCACATGCCAGCGGGGCAGCCCGGAGCGGGTTCCTGCTCACCCAGGGCACCTTCCAGCACGAGTCACTGCTGCAGTTTGCCACAGGTGAGGGATCTCTGACAGGAGAGCCTGGTCAGCTCCTGGGGAAGCTCAGGTTCTAGCTCCCCTATGCACCATCCCTGATCCCTGAATGGAGCTCACTGTTCCCCCCCCGGCAGGGGAGCTCCTGCGGGTCACTCACCTTGCCCGGGGCGCGGATGGCGCTGGCGCTCTGCGGCTGGACAGTGTCATCAGTGGCTCCGTGCCGGAGAGTTTTGGCAATGCTGTGCTGCTGCTGCAGGTGCTGGCACTGCCCATCATCCCTGTGGGGCCACAGCTCCCGTGCTGGGAACATGGAGGGTCCATGCCTGACCCCATCCCTGCCTCTCCCCAGGACTTCAGCGAGCGCTACGTGCGGACAGGCGCAGGGCAGCTCTCCGGAGGCTCAGTGCAGAGCTTCCTGCGGGATGGACACCTCATCCGTGCCCACTGCAATCACACCATCGTGTTTGACCCCCACGAGGGGCCACAGCCCCCCCGGGTGCAGCACCTCCGGGCCAGAGCCATCACAGCCTCCTATGACCCAGCCAAGGAGGAGCTCCACTTCCAGCTCCGTGCCTCGCTTGATGCAGGTAATCAGGAGAGTCCTAAGGACAGGGATGGAGATCTGTTGTAAGATCTAGGTGTCTGTAAGGGTGCAAAGACCACGTCCCTGCAGTGATATGTCCGTTCTCATTCTCTCTGCTCAATTCCCAGGGGCTGATAGAGACCAGTGCCCACTGGGATTCACGCTGGACCCTGGGCAGCTGTACTGCATTGGTACGGACCCTTCCTGAGGGGGCATGAGGATGGCAAGGGGCACCTGGTGGCACTTCCATTTTCCCCCACCCCTGTCCTCTCTCTGCTCCCCAGACGTCGATGAATGCACCGAGGGGTCCCACGCCTGCCGCTACAACCAGATCTGCCAGAACGCTGCTGGGTCCTACCGCTGCTCCTGCCCTCCCGGCTACCGCACCCTGGGCGTTGGCTGGCCATGCCTGGGTACGAGCTGGGCCCTCAGGGGACACATCCTTGGCCGCAGGTCATGGTCACCCCCTGCCCCGCTCCAGCCTCAGTTTCACCCATCCAGCTGCAGCTCTCCGCCTCTTTCCTCCCCCAGATGTCAATGAGTGCCTGCAGTTTCCCCCACCGTGTGCCTTTGAGTGCCGCAACCTGCGGGGCTCCTATGAGTGCCTGTGCCCTGCTGGCAGCACCGTGCTGCCGGGCGGGCAGTGTGGCACAGCAGGGACGGATGGAGGGGACACAGCGGGCAGTGTGCCCCAGGACACTGCCCTGCGCTGGCGGGGACAGAGCAGCCGCCCACGGGGACGATCCTTCTACACTCAGCTCGCCCTGCGCCGCGTGGCCAAGGATGCAGGGAGGGGTGCCCGAGGCCCCTCCTGCCCCACGGGCTACATCAGGAGGAATGGCACCTGCACCGGTGAGTGTGCATTGGGGAAGGGTGCTGCAGGGAGGTCAGAGGCCACTTTGTCCCCGAAGGTACCTTGTGAGCCTCTTGCTGCCCTGTCCACCACTTTGCTTGCACCTTGGGGAGGGGAGAGCAAGTTTGACCCAAGGCAGTGGAACCAGAGATCCTTCCCATCTTGCCTTTACCCCTCTTGTCCCACAGACCTCGACGAGTGTCAGACACTGAACCAATGCCAGCACGAGTGCAGGAACAGCCCAGGAAGCTACCGCTGCCTCTGCCCCCCTGGCTACCGGCTGCTGTCCAACGGGAAGACCTGCCATGGTCAGTGCAGGGGCGCCCAGGGGGTGCCCAGTCCCCATGGTGCCCTGGGTGTCATCTTTTTGGAGCTGCAAGTCTTTCTCTTTTCTTGGGAGGGTTGTTCCCAGACTCAGCACTCCGTGGTCTGAACGCTCATGTCTCATTGCCTCAATGTCCGGGCAGATGTGGGGAGGTGGGGATTGACCCCCCCCATCATAGCCATGGGCACCACAGCAGCCCCAGCCCTGTCCCCTCTCTCCCTGCAGACACAGATGAGTGCACAGAGGGCACGATGCACTGTGCCTCGAGCCAGATGTGCTTCAACACCCGCGGAGGTGCCCAGTGCATGGATGTGCCGTGCCCAGCCGGGTACCAGAGAGGCTCCAGCCCAGGGTGAGTCGTGCTGTGGGGCTGGGGGTGCCCATCCCGCCCTCCTCATGTCACCACGGCCCTGGGTGTCCTCTGGCACCCACCACACCCACACTCCCCATCTCTCGTTCAGGCTGTGTGTGGGTCGCTGCCCCCCGTTCTGCGGCCCGGCCGGCCCCCCCACGCTGCAGTACCAGGTGCTCCCGCTGCCCCTCGGCATCGCCGCCCGCCGGGACGTGGTGCACCTCACCCCTGCCACCGCCCTGCGCCACCGCCCCGTCTTCAGGCTGCTGGAACAGGACCCCGACAGCCCCTTCGCCCTCCGCACCGAGCAGGGCCAGGGCATCATCTCCACGCTGCGGGCGCTGCGGCAGCCTGGCACACACCGCCTCAAGGTGCAGGCGCTGGTCCCGGACGGGCGGAGAGCACCCAGCATCTTCCTCCTCCTCATCTCCATCTCCCCCTACCCTTACTGACGCAGCCGAGGGGCAGGAGGGGACGCAGGGTCTTTTCTCCTCCTGTCCCTCCCCACCCCATCGGTGGGGCACATGGCTCAGGGAGTGCTGAGCTTGCACCACTTCTCTCCCTCTCAGACACCTCCTTGCCCTTCAGCTTTGTTCCTTTCACCCAGGGCCGGACCCTGACTCAGCAGCAGAGTTAGGATCCCGGGGAGGATAAGATGTCCCACCAGCCTCTGGCAATCAGGTCCCAAATCCCAGAGCAAACACAGCTCTGGATGGCCTTGGCCGCTATCAGTCCCCAAATGTGGGGGGTGGGAAGATGAACTGGGTGACAGCGGCCAGTGAGGGTCCCACCGGGGTGCAGGGAGGGATCCCCTGGGCTGGGGAGGATGTGGGGCAACCTGGCATTAACTGTGTATTAAATTGAAATAGACTTTTTGTTTGTTTTATTTGTTTTTAATCACTTGGATTCTGTGCACATTTATTGATTTATGAAGGTGTTTTGTGGCTAAATATTAGCTGTGCCTGAAGGAAGCAGCTTTCTTCAGTGTGTGGAATTCCCAGGGCTTTGGATACCTCCCTGCCTGGCCTTGGACCATAAAAGGGAGGTTTTCTGGATGTAGCAGTGCCAGAAGGCCAATGTTCAACCCCTGAAGGTCCAATCCTGCTCCGGTCTCAGGTCCCTCTGGCAGCAAGAGCAGGATGTTGCCTCTCAGTATGTGGTGAAGATGGAGGCTGTTGCCAAAACAGTTTCCTGTCCTAGCTGATGGTGCGGGGTGTGGCGTGCTGACCCCAGGGAATCTGAGCCCACAGTCCCTAGGGCTCGGCCATAGAGGCTAGTGGTGGCCGTGCACCTTCTGTGGTCAGATCCTGTCACTGGAGCTGGCTCTTGCTGCACCTGTGTGAGATTCCTCGTGAAAGTTCAAATAAATCTAACTTCCTTGCTGGTCCAGGGAGGAAAGTCAGGTGCTGCAGATCACCATCTCTCCTCTGCCCCCATTTTCCCACTCCTCGGGGGTAGGTGACTCCGTGCAGTCCCCCAGAGGGGGTGACACCCCTGGGTTCTCTGAGGAGGGCAGGAGTGAGGGGACAGCGATGGCAGCACCCAGACCAGCCATGCAGGGGCTGGGGTTGGGCTCTGGCTCCATCCCGGTCCCGGGGCAGCTGCTCCCCCCGTTCTGCCGGGCACCCCGCGGGCAGGAGCAGCGCAGGGCCTCTGGAGGGGACGGTGCCCAAGGGGGGACTGTCCTGCGGCGGCTCCGCCTGCCTGCGCCCGCTTATAAAGGAGGAGGAGGAGGGGGAGGATGCTCCAGGCACCGGACCAGGACCAGAGCACCGAGGGCAGCCGGACAGCGGGAGTGCGTGAGTGTGGGCACGGCCTGGGGGGAGAGGGGAAAGGGGCGCCTTTGCCTTGGGGGATGTCCCCTCACCCTGTCTGTCCCATTTCCACCCACCCACGGGTCTCTCTCACCCCTGTGTGCTGGAGCAGGGCTGTGGGGTGCCAGCCCCTTCCCAGCACTGTGCAGGCTGCAGTCCAAGCCCAGTTTGGGATGGGGGGGTTTCCAAATGAGTCCCATTTCCTTGAGGGTCCCCTTGGCCACCCTCAGAGAGGGGAATTGAGACCTTAGCCAGCACCACCTAGTGCTCTCCCCACTCTGCCTGGGGATTTTGGGGGACAGGATGGGACCTCCACGAGGTAGAGGAGTGATGCTGAGGCAACCCTGAGCACCAGTGAAGACATCCCTACATGCCTCTCCTGCACGAACCCCTGGAAAGGCTGTTCCTGTCCCTCATGCCTGCCTTTGCCCCCGAATTTGCCCCTCCTGCCTGTCCCTGCCTCTCCTGCCTGCCCCCAGGCTGTTCTTCCAGCCTGGCTGGTGAAGACAGCTCCTCTCTTAACCAAAGTTTCAGGCTTTTTATTCTCCTCCCTCTTTATATGTATTTCTTGGTTTTAAAACCAAAAGCGCCGTGCTCCTCTGGAGTAGGGCAGCCACAGTCCTGCCAGTAAAATCCCTGCCCCGACTCACACGGAAATTGTTACGGAATAATAATAAGGGCTGAGAAAGTCCCGCCGCCTTCCCCTTGCCTGAACTTTGTTTGCTCTGATTTATTGCCACCGAACGTTGAAACTTCGGGGCTCTCCCTTCCTGGGCAGGCGAGCTTGGCACGAGCCTTGTTCCCAGAACTGGGAATGCTGGTGACTCCACCTCCTCTCTAGGATGCAGGATGCATCTCCAGGGCAAAGTGCCCCCAGGCCCCTCGAGCATTGCGACACTGGGACGTGTCTGAGCAGGAAAAAGCTGGAGATATTTCCCTATCTCGCTGCCAGGCCACTCGCAGAGCCAGTGTGCCCGGTCTCGGAGGTGCTTACTCAGGCTGGCAACCGCGACAGCGATGCTGGTGGCCACAGTATGGGGGTGAATTTGGGAGTAAAGGAGGGAAGTTCTTTCAAAAGGAGCCGCAAGCACGGCGTCA
The DNA here is from genome assembly GCA_024500445.1 of Entomyzon cyanotis. NCBI lineage: Eukaryota > Metazoa > Chordata > Aves > Passeriformes > Meliphagidae > Entomyzon > Entomyzon cyanotis. Next base: position 6,281,295 of record JAKEPQ010000670.1, read on the forward strand.
TGGTTGGGCTGGGCCCTTTTGGGAACTGCGACTCTTTCCTGTAAATGCCCTGTGAGGAAGGGACGGCTGAGCCTCGCTGGGCAGGGAACCAGCTTGGCACGGGCACTGTGCCCCACGAGCAGGGAAACACTGCTTGCACAAGCCTGGGCACCGGGAGCTGCCTGCGTGGCAGCCCGACGGGCACGGGCAGGCTCGGGGAGCCGGAGAGATGTTTTGGGGCTGCCAGACCCCTTTGTTCCTCGGCAAGACCCTGACAGCAGCAGGGCAGAGCTGCCCCTGGCTGGCTCCGAGCCGTGCCCGTGGGCTGCTGGCTCCACACCGCGCTGGCAGGACAGGATGCTGGGCACACCCCGGCATAACCACATCCCACGGGGAGAGGTGCAGGGTGGGCCAGCCCGGAGCAGCCCGGCACGGCGCCTTCCCGGCCTGCAGGAGCAGGATTGTGCTGACTTGGCAGCAGCAGTGTGAAAGTTGCTCAGGACAGGGCTTGGCCAGCTCCCCCGGCCAAGGGTCAGCTGGCATTGCCTCTGAGTGAGGCCCTGGGATTCACAGCCTGGCCCAGGACTGCAGGGACAGCCCGGAGTCCGTTCCTGCCTGGGACCCCCAACCCTTCCCCGAGCTCCAGCATCCTTCACCACCTCCTGCTGCTGGCTGAAGTCCTTGATCTCCTTGGCTGGAGGGTGAGGGGCGCTGAATCCCCACGTAGGTGTTTTTGTGCTGGCAGAAAAAAAGTGCAACGTAATTAGAACAAATGCCCCGTAAGCATTAATTAGACTTGGGGCTGGGCTGGGCTCTGGGGGATGCTGCCAAGCCCCCCAGCCCTGCAGCCATCACACACCGGGCAGTGCCGATGGGCACGGGGGGCTGAGCTGGTGGCAGCTCTCTGCAGACGGCCGGGACGTGCTGGGTCGTGCCAGAGCAAGGCACTGAGCTGTGCCTCCACCACGGCCGGGCGCCTGCGCCTGAGCCTCGGCTCCCCAGCACTGCAGGGCGCTTGCAGAGCGTGGAGCAGGCTGTGCTGGGGCTGCAAGCACGGAGAGAAGGTAAGAGCAAACCAGCCTTCCTGGCTGCCCTGCCCTCCTCCATTGCCCAGCCACAGGTTGGTGCTCAGACAGGGTGCCTTCCCTGGCTGAGAGCTACAACCTGGATGTGGTCACAGTGCTGTGGCTTTTCCTCCTGCTCCCTGCAGCTGGGGTGGGCTCTTGGTTCAACTGATCCTTCCTGATGCCACGGCTGATGGCTGCAGTGAGGGCAGGGGCTGGTGGCATCATAAACCCCTTTCTCTTTGCTTTGGCAGCACCATGGCTCAGTCCAAGGGCACAGTGGTCCTTGCCTACAGCGGGGGGCTCGACACCTCCTGCATCCTGGTGTGGCTGAAGGAGCAGGGCTACGATGTTGTCACCTACCTGGTGAGCTGTGCACTGAGCCCTGTCCCAGGAACCCTGTCCCCAGGGGCTGGGGGTGGAGGGGGTGCTGGGCCATGGGTCTGGGGTGGCTTGGGTGAGCAGTGGGAGTCCCTGTGTGTGCGTGGCTGTGGTGGTGACACTGCTGTCCCTGGTTAACCATGGCCCAGCCCACTGCTGCTCTGCTGAGCTGCCAGCCCTGTGTGACACAGCCTGTCCCTGCCAGCTAATGACCCTCTGCTAATGAAGGCAGGCAATCAGGACAGAGCCAAGGGGCTTGGCAGAGGGGGCATGGCCCTGAGATATCCATCTTGCGCTGGAACTCCCCTCCTGCCCACCCTGGCCTCAAGCCCAGCCAGCATGGGGTCTGTCATGCCTTGCATGATGCCCTGTGCCAGACTGGGCTTGCATTGCATTTTGTGGTCTCCTTTTATATTCAGTCTTGGTGTTTTCCTGCTTTCCAGGCCAACATTGGGCAGAAGGAAGATTTTGAGGCAGCACGAAAGAAAGCACAGACACTGGGGGCCAAGAAGGTAACAGTGTCCCTCCCCTGCTCCCCACCGTGGGGTGAGCCCTGGGGTGTCACACACCCTGTGGAGAGAGGACAGTGCCCATGAGAAATCCCTTCTCCAGAGGTTTTGCCCCAAACCCTTTCAGCAGCATTTAGGTAAAGGGAGGTGAAGAGATCTTTCTCTGCACTGCTCCCAAAGCCCCAGAGGAGTGGCTTCCCCCTTGGCCACCCTCCCATCAGGAATGTCCCTCCATGCCGGCAGGTGTACATCGAGGACATCAGCAGGGAGTTCGTGGAGGAGTTCATCTGGCCAGCAGTTCAGGCCAACGCGCTCTACGAGGATCGATACCTGCTGGGCACAGCCCTGGCACGGCCCTGCATCGCCCGCAAGCTCGTGGAGATTGCCCAGAGAGAGGGAGCCCAGTACGTGGCCCACGGGGCCACGGGCAAGGTGAGGGGGACACGGGCACTGGCCAGGGATGGCTCAAGGGGCTTGGATGGGGGACCTGGTCAGTCTGATGGCCAGGCTGTGGGTGCCAGGAGGGGTGCACAGGGTGTTTTGTGGTAAACTCAAACTCAACCGTGCAAAACTCAACTGTGTTTCAACGTTTCTTTCTCACTTCTGGGATTTTTGGCCCAATTTCGGTTCCCTCTCGCTGTTGGGAAGGCTGGAGTCACAGCTGAACACTCTTTTTTTGGCAGCAGTTTCAAAATGCTGGGGTTTCCCGGGCCAGGAGCTGGCTGGGATTGAGCCAGCACAGCCTGGGCTGGTTACAGGGACATCCTGGAGTCGGTGATTGTCCCAGACCCTGTCCCTATTCCTGTCCCAGTTCTGGCTCTCCCGCTCCCTGTCCCCATACTTGTCCCCATCCCCGGCTCTCCCGCTCCCTGTCCCCATTCCTGTCCCTATCCCGGCTGTCCCAGTCCCTATTCCGGCAGTCCCAGTCCCTGTTCCGGCTGTCCCGGTCCCTGTCCCCCTCCCCGCTGTCGCCGCCGGCCGCAGGGAGGACACTTTGCCGCTAGAGGCAGCCAGAGACCGTGGAAAGGGGATGCTCGGGGCCAGCCCCTGTCGGGAGAGGGGGAATCCCCCGCGGGGAGCGTGGTGGGGCGTGGGACCTGCGAGACGTGACCGTGGGTCACCCCTGATACCTCCAGCCCGGGGTGGGGACACCAGGGGCAGGTGAGGGCTCAGCGGGTGAACCTGCCGTGTGCCACCTCCTCCAGTTCCCACAGCCCGTGCCGAGGGGTGAGGCGAGGTGACCCCCGGGAGGCGTTGAGATGGGTTTGGGGGTCCCCGGCTGTGGTGGGGACACTGCTAGAAGGGGGCTGTTGAATTCGGCCACCAGACTGCCGAGGGACGTGCCAGCAGCCAGGAGATGTGGTAGAGGGGCAGCCAGGGGGGCTGATGACTGGAATAACTCTCTCTGCTGCTGCAGTGGGGTCTCTGCACCCCTTTCTGTCCATCTCATCCATCCCCAGGTGGATGAAAGTCCCCTTGAAATCCCCTCTTGGAAGCCTCTGCCCCTGGAGTAACACACCCCCAATGCCACGGTGTCTGTCCCCTGTGCTCCCAGGTGCCACCAGCCATCCCTGCTGGCAGGGCCACCTCAGTGGCTGCACTACACGAGCCATTAAGCCGCGGGCACAGGCAGGGACTGACTGCGGGTAACTCGACCCGGCTGCGGAGTCCTAAATGGGACCATCTGGGGTGTCCCCTCTGCCGGAGCAGATGGAGGTGTTTTGGGCCTGTAAGGGAAATGAGTGCTCTGCTGGATGTACTTGCCTGCATGTAATAGTCCCCTGGGAATTCCAGCCCGGGTGTAAATGTATCCTCCAGACCCATGGGAGGGAAGTGGGGGTCCTTAGGCCCCCTGGTGTGGTGGAAAATAGGCTTTGGTGAGTGCTATTCCCTTGGAAGCGCTTGTAATTCCCAGCCTTGCTCCTGCTCCTTGCCCCTTCCCAGCTACCTGGGCTCATTAGTGGGATCTAATCAGCAAGGCACAATTAAGGTAAAGGGAGGTTCATATTTAATTATGAGCTGCTGCATCCCTCTGCTTGCTGTGGTCTTTCTCCCATCTTGCCCTCTTCCTGCTTGTGTCCCTCGATGCCTTTGGAGGAAAAATACCCAAATCTGGTTTGAACACCCAGCTGTCAGCAGCTGCAGGAAAGGTGGTTTGGGGCTCAAAAAACCAACCAGGAATGATCCCATGGGACAGAGGAACCTTGCCCACTGTGCCCCAGGTTTCCAATGTCACCAGGGGAGCTGTGACTGGAGCCAAGCAGCTCTCAGAGGCTGCACATGGCTGTTGTCCCACCCCAGGGTGGGGTGAGCCTCAGCATCTCCCATTCACGTTTCAGGGCAATGACCAGGTTCGGTTTGAGCTCTCCTGCTACGCCCTGTGCCCCAAGATCAAGGTAAGGGATCCTAAACCATCCCCTGCCTCCCCACTGCCAGGCTCCTGGCCTCTCCCCAGCTGCTGGGAATTCTGTTTTAACACCCATGCAAATGGCCCTGCCTCACTTTAACAAGCCACCAGCTGCACACAGTGACGTTTTGGCATTTCAGGGGGCTGTAATGATCCTTAATTGACCTATTTTTACCCCAAACATCACGAGGCAACAGAGGAAACCGTACCAAGGCAGCTGCTGGATAATCGATGCTGCCTGTTTCCCCCTTGCATCCAGTGCCTGGTTAGGGGTCAGGGGTTTAGTTTACTCCCACCTTGTGCTGGGAGATTAAATTTCAGCTGGGGGACCAGCACCCTGTGGGTCCTGGCTCCCTTGGCTCCCAGGGGCAAAGGGGACCCAGGGGCTACAAGAGGGCTTGGGGGCTTCTGATCTCCTTCTCTCCCACCAGGTTGTTGCGCCGTGGAGGCTGCCTGAGTTTTACCAGCGCTTCCCTGGGCGCCCCGAGCTGATGGATTATGCCAAGGTAGGAGCTGGTGTGGGGCAGCCATGGCATGCTTGGGGTGGCCACAAGATGACCAGGGCAGCAAAAAATGCTCAGGGCAGCTATGGGATGCTCAGGGTGACCACGAGTTGCTCACTGGGACTTGGTGGGTGACAGCAGCACGCCCTGCACAACATCCCTGCAGCACCACTTTGGAGTTTCCTGGTCAGGGTTTTTCCCTCCCTTTCCTCTAATCTTTTTTTCCTCCTTCCTTTCTAAAAGCCCCATAATTACCTAGCTATTAACAGTAACCTGCTTTCCAAGGAAACGGGTCCCAGCTCTCTGACTTGCTTAACAGACAAAGCAAATACATTCACCTTTGTTGTCCCTTCCTTTTTGAAGTACAAGTTACAATAAAACATATTAGAAGTTTTGCATCAGGTTTTTATGTGCCCACCAGGGTACCTTTTCTTTCTTAGCGACTTCATGGAAATGCTTGACAACTCGGCTCAATCAATCAAAAGGGAAAAGGCAGCTCTGTGCATAAACCAGAAAATTGCTTCAGTTTTTAAATAGCTGCCATCGGAGCTGCCTGGGTAATCTGTGGGAAGGCGAGGTGTGGAGCTGGAGGGATGTGGTGTGGGGTGAGGAGCCCTCCGAGCCCATTAGGGCTGCCGGGAGAGAGCAGCGTGTTGAGGATTGTGTTTGCCATCTGCCGTTGTATTATGAAGGGGAGAGTTTACGAGAGCTTTCCATATGTTGCCAAACAAATTGTCAAATAGGGGAGTTATTAAGAGCACTGCGGTTTTTATTATATGGAAAATGGAACATGTGTTTTGGGTTTGGGGGTTTTGTTTGGTTGTGGGGATTGTTTTGTTTGTTTGGAAAGGGGGAAAAGGGAAATGAAGTGGGCTGGGGCCCTGTTCCAAGAGGAAAGGTTGTAGGGTGAGGGTTTTAGTACTTCTTGGTCTCTGATTATCTTCAGTGTTACAAAAAAAGGTGGCTTCCCTTGTTTTTCGTGTTCAGGAGAGGGAGATGTGAGGCCAGGTCCTTTGAGCACCTGGATGTGCTCATCTTGGTGCTGGGGGAATTATGACAGGATGATGTTTGAGGCACTGTTGGTGCCAGAGAAAGTGAGGATCCCTTTCACCCTAGCACAGCTCTTGGCATGGATTTGCTGCCCAGGGGCTGAAGCCAGCCTTGCTCTGGCAGCAAATCCATGCCAGTGGCTGCTTCATCCTCTTAATGAGAACAGCCAAGCTCTCCTGGGTGCTGCTCCAGGATTAGCCATCACCACAGGCAGAGCCAGGTGGGGCAGAACCTGAGAACAAGAATCTTCATTGGTCCTGGCACCTCTGGCTCCAGCCAAGGCTGCCTGGGCTCAGTAGATGTTGGGTCTGGACTTGGAGGATCCTCTTGGAAGTGGGCTGAGGATGGGTTGGGGAGCACTGGCTTCCCCAGCTGCCAGGAGGGAGCAGATGCAGGAGAGGGCTGGCTGAGGACACAAGTCAGCTCGAGATCATTGGATATTCAGGTCTGAAAGATGGATTTGTACAGCCTAGGTGAGATGGGTGTGCCAATGGTGGAGGTGCAGATTAGATATTACTCTGCAATTAGGGTGGAGGATTAGCAAATCAGAACCCACGAGCCTGAGGCCAAGTCCCCCCAGGAGCAGGGCTGAGTCAGTCCCTCTGCAGCATTAGGAGATCTCAGAACCCTTTTCCCATCTCAGGTGGTGGTTTGAGGACTGTGCTATAGCAACCACAGGCATTCCCTTCCACTCTTCCTGGCAAACAAGGAATGTCCATTCAGCCCCTGCTCCTCTGTTCCCAGCTGAGCCCTTGACTGATGTCCCTGCTGTGGTGGCACTGAAATGTCCAGCAATGCACTGGCTGTGCAGACACACCAAAGCACAGTGGGAGCAGCTGTCTCCATCCCTGTCTTGCCATGGCCATCCCACATCTGGCACATTGTGGCTCGGTGTCCCAGCAGGGTGGGCGATGTCCCCCAGGCTCTGGTTGTCAGCCTGCTGCCGTCACCTCTCCCACTAATTCCCCCACGTATTCACCTCATCTTCACAGGCAATTTCCCCCATTGAAATGTCAGTGGATAAATGAGCATGCTGGTGACCTTGTTAGGGAGCTGGGCTCGGCGCTGCACGTTGTGCTGGGGAGGCTGCCCTTGTGGGGTCACACATCCCTGGGCATGGTGTGCTTGGGGTGCCCGGGCTCAGAGGGACATTGCCACCTCCTTGGGGTGAATCTGCTTCACCACGTGTTTGCACAACACTGTGAGGATCCATTACTGTTCCCTCATGGCAGAGCAATTAGTCATCTTTAGGCTCCACAGCACCTTGGGGATTTGGGGACTCATATCCCTGAGTCACCTCCCCTTGCTGAGGAGCTTGGCTGGGGGAATCATAGAATTATGGAACATCTGGAGCTGGAAGGGAACCACGGGATCATTGAGTCGAACTCCTGGCCCTGCAAAGAACACCCCAACGATCCCACCATGTGCCTGAGAACTTTGCATCATCCTGGATGTAGGAAAATCTGGTGCTGGTGTCCCCATCTCTGGGGTTCATGGGGTGCTCTGGAGCCCCTTCTCAGCCTGTGGCAGGGCTAGGATGGCCGTTCTCCCACAGCCACAGCATGTCCCTGATGTCCCTATAGAGGTGGCCCTTGTGGTGGGAGCTGATGTTACTTGGGGTCAGGGACACCTTGCTCTGTGCTGCCTTGCATGGGTTGTGGTCATGGGTTGTGCTTTTGTGTGTTTGGGGCTGATCCTGCTGGGAACCAGCATCAGTGAGGGCTGGACTTCCCTACAGGCTGTCTTACCCCCAGTCTCTTTCTCCTGGCAGAAACATGGGATCCCAGTGCCTGTGACACCTCAGACACCCTGGAGCATGGATGAGAACCTCATGCACATCAGGTGAGCAGCTGGGCAGGTGGGGAGCTCCTATGGGGTGAGGACCCGGGGTCTGGGGCCCCAATCCCCTCCATCCTATGTGTCCAGAACAGCCCTTTGCACATCCATTGCCCCAGGCTGCCCCACCACATGCTGACCATGGGTGACTCCAAATCCTCCATCCTCCCTTTCTGTCTAGTTGTCCACATCCCATATGTCAGCAGCCATCTCCTGGGCTCTCCCAAGCCTGTCTCTCCTTGCAGAGTTGCTGCTAAAATGCCCTGGAAATCCATAACAAGAACTTCTGTCCATCCTCATGGGATGGGTTGGGAGTGGGGATCTCGTCCCGCCGGGTTTTGGGGTTGCAAGTTACAGGTGCTGCAGTGACTTCTCTCTCCTTCCCTGCCTGCTGCAGCTACGAAGCCGGGATCCTGGAGAACCCCAAGGTAATCCATCACGGCCACCCTGCCAGCACGGCAGCGGCGGGGCCGGGGGCGTCTCGTGTGTTTGCGGCCTAATTGGAAATTTCACGGCGGGGCAGTCCGTGTGCGGGGGAGGCTCCGCCGCCGCCCCGAGCCCCCCGCCTCCCCCGGCACGTTAATTGCCACCAGCCTGAATAGGGGAAGGGACCTTTCCAGGGTGACACCGGCTGGGACAATGTCGCGGGGCAGCAATAAAGGAGCAATTAGACAGACGAGGTGCTGGTGGGAGAGTCGGAGGTGGTGACAGAGGTTCGGGCTGTCCCCTGCAGTTCGAGTCCCCTGCCCGTGCCTGCAGCTCACCTAGCCCTCCTTGCCAGCTATCCATGGGGGTGTGGGGTAAAACCCGCCCTTGGATGGGTGGTGTTGGAGACCCTGAGGGCATCCGTGGGGCCACCAGCTCTGGCTACCTCCAGGGACTTGCGGCCGGGGTGACAGCGGCGCATCTCCGGCCTCTCCGAGAGGTGCTCGTGGTCCTGCCGGCCCTGCCCGCGCTCTTCATGCTCCAGCGGGTCACGGCGCCCGGCCGCTATTTAAACTATCCATCAGCTCTAATTAGACAGCCCGGGGAGAGGAGGGGAAGGCAGGCAGGCGGAGAAGCAGCGGAGCGGCCGGAGCTCGGCGCCCGCAGTTCGCTCCCGCAGCGGGGCTGACGCGTGCCTGCGGCGGGCGAGAGGAGGAGGAAGGTGGACAGGGAGTCCCGCTGCTCCTCTGGTGCCCTCCGGAGGGTGTGTGTGGGGCAGGCTTTGCCGAGTCGGGCTCCCGTGGGGTCTGCTCCTCCTGCAGGAGCGCGGTTGGCAGCGGGATGGGTGTCCGTGTGTCCGGCTGGAGGTGGCACGGCACTGACCCGCGCCCATCCTGACCCAGCGCCTCTCCTCTCCTCCCGGGCAGCACCCCCGGCCTCTGCCTAGCCGCTCCCTTCCCAAAGCCAGCTGGGAAAATGGGGCTGACCAGTGCCCTAGCCCCATCCCCGAGCATCCTCTGCTCGGCCGCCTCACCCTATGACAGCGCGGGGAGGTGGCTTCCCGGAGCGCGGTGTCACTGCTGGCACTGTCACTGCTGTCCCCTTCCCCGGCCCGGGAAGCCGTGCTGGGCACAAGGTGGCCGTGGCAGGATCCGGGGTGCCAGGCACGGCGGGCTCCCCTCCCCAAACCCCCGGGACCTGCCAAACGCAGGGATTTGAAAGCAGATGGTTGAGCTATTTTCTGCCTCTGTGAGGCCCGATTGAAGGGCAATGAGGCAGCTAATGTGGAGAAAGATAGAAATTTACTTGCTTTAACTTCATATGGCACTCTGAAAGAGTTCATTCAGTCCCGGGCACAACAATATCAGCCGGATGAATAAACCATTTGCGGCATCGATAGCTCTGCATCATGGTTTACTTCATGGACCATTTGCTTCCAATTTCTTCTCTTCTTGCCCCGTTTTTCTTGCTTCTTTCTTCCCCCCTCCCTCTCTCTCTTTCCACGCACTCTTCCTTTTTTTTTTTTTTTTTCCTTTCTCCCCCCCTTTTTTTTCCTCTCTCCCCTTTAAAGATGACATTGCAGGACTAGCCCCCCTGCGGGGAGGGATAAATAGAAGGCATTGATACACTGCAACAAACTATTTGTCATTTGAACTGTGCTTTTAGGAGGGAGAATAAAAAGAGGACAGACTCGCACCGTAATGATGGAATGCAAGCCAAATGTCACTTTTATTTCTATTTAGTTATTTTATTTAATAGGGGCTTTCATAGTTGGCTCGGAAAATTGGAAACTACCTGACTTTGACTTCCAATGTTTAGTAAAGAGTTTTTAATACTTTCCGGTATTTTTTCTCCCACCCCCCTCCATCTTTTCCTTTTGAACTCAAAGTTTTTCATCATCTCTCACAGGTTCATCTAGTTAATAAGTGTGATCAGGGCTAGGAAAGGCCAGACGATGTAAAATTGAAATCCACAGCCCGTGTAATCTGTGCGTGGGGGCACAGGGGAGATGTGCCTGCCTGCCAGCGCCTCTCCCTTGAAACGAGGAAAAGGGGCAAAAATGACATTAAATGGGAACTGAGGGGGATTTTGCTGCAGCGTGTGCCTGGGCAGCTGTGTCTGTATTCCCAGGATTCGGCTGTGGTTGGTGTTGGGATGTGCTTTGGGTTTGGGGTGAGGCAATGGGGGTCCTTCCGTGTGCAGGGTGGGACAGCAGCTGGCTGGAGTTCCCTCAGGTGCTGGCAGTGATCCAGCAAATATAAATACATTTGGACAGAAATAAATGGAAGTTTTCACAAAAATTCTTGCTGTCTGTCTGGAAACATTTTAGATGAAAACTATCTTCTGCAGAGAAATTAATTTTCCCTTTAAAAAGCTTAAATTTTTTTAGAGCAATCACTTCTGATTGGATTATTATGGGGCTTTTTTTCCTAACTTGCTTTGTACCTTATCATTTTTTCCTTGCTGGAAAGCAAGAGAAGGGAGGAAAAGGGACATTTAAAGGTCCCTTCCATTCCAAACAATTCTGTAATTTGATGAAGTGAGCAGAAGAGCTGTGCTTTAAAAAGGAAAAGAGGAACAGGGAGAGCATTGGGCAGGTGCAGGCAGGGTGCAGCTCTGTCCAGCTGGGTTTAGCAGGGAAATACCAGTTTGCCACCTTTTAAAATGCTGCCTGCCTCTCCATGGGGAGTGCTCTGTGCCTCCATTCCCCCTCCACCTCCAGGAGCTGTGCCTGGGTGGGGAGTCCCTCTGGAGACAGGAGTTTGCAAACACCAAGCTGAAAGTATTTTGGGGTCAGCCTGTGCACTCACATCATGGGTGAGTGCCGAGGAGGCCATGTGAAATTGCAAAGCATTTGCTCTCCGGGACGGAAAGCTTTTTTATATCATATTTTACCCCTCCTCTTCTTCTGGCACGCACTTCAATTGCAGCAATTCACCATCAGCACCCCAGCCTCTGCTGGCCTGGCTCTGATGGAGATAAGATGCCTCTTCCCTATAAATCTCAGGGGAAAAAAAAAAAATATACATAAAGGTTGATGTGCTCTGAAATGGGTTTTTGCTTTGTCGCTCTATTTTCCCCCGTGTGTATTAACCCCGGGGACACCATGAAAGAGCCGGTGTGCCGGGAGCACCTGCTGGGGTCAGGCCTCCTCATTAGTTTTTTCGGTCAGCGCCGAATAAGCCCGGCCGCGGTGTGGGGACGCTCGGGCTCCTGCCCGCCCCGCCGCTCGCCGCAGCGTCCTGCTTTTCCCTGCCTGACTTGCTTCTCCGCAGCCATCCCGCCTCCAGCTGTGGGGGCGTTGGAGGAAAAGATGAGAGCAAGTTGAGGGGAAAAATTGGCTGATTCTGCCAACCCCTTTGTTCCCGGGGCCCCTGGTAAGCAGCGGTGCTGTGCCGTGCCGTGCTGGTCCTGCGCTTTGGGATGGGGGATGCGCTCCGGGGTTGGGGCTGCCAGCAGTGTTGGCCGTGGCAATGCCACCGACTGTCCCTCTTCTCTCCCTGTCCCTGCAGAACCAGGCTCCCCCCGGGCTCTACACGAAGACCTGTGATCCTGCCAAGTCTCCTGACACCCCGGATGTGCTGGAGATCAAGTTTGAGCGGGGTAAGAGCCTCCTTGCTGCCACACCCAGCGCCTGGGCCCCCAGGACAAGCCCCACTTCCCAGCCAGGACCCTGGCAGGTTCCCTGGCAGCCGGGAGCATCCGCAGGGTGGGGACAGATGGGTGTGCCCTACTGGTGACATCGGGGCTGAGGATGGGGATTGCAGGATGAGGTGTGCAGAGGGTCTGGTTGGATCTCAGGGGATTTTTGGGACCCCCCCTGAGAATGGAGAAGGGTCTGAGCCCTGTCAGCAGCCATCGAGGTGTGGTGGGCACAGGGTCCCTCTCCTGCAGGTGGCCTTCAGGTGGCTCTGGGGACATGTAGGTGATGCTGGCCGGTGTAACAGCCGGGGAGATACCCCAGCAGGACTTGTCTAGTGATGCTGGCATGAAGGAGACAGAGATGCTCCATTCCATCCCTGGGGACACACGGCAGGGCCTAGCCCTGGAGCCATCACCGAAGAGGGGACACTGGGCAGCATCTCCACCTGTGCCAGCCATTGCCATCCCCGTGCCACCATCCATCCTGGCAGCAGGGGCGAGTCCAGCGCAGGCTGGAGGACACCCCGCTGGCAGGGGACACCCCTTCCCTGCCGCCAGCCTCCCTGCTCCATTATAACGATCCCCCTGCGAGGAGCAGCCCCCTCCCGGCAGCCCATTCAGCCCCTAGTTAATTTATTTGAAGTTTTAATCTAATTATTAACTATTTCAAAGGCTAAGCAGCTTTCAGCAACAACAGCCCCGACAACGTCGGCTCTTCTCGGAGCGGACCCAGGCCAATACCCCGGTGGAGGATGAGGAGAGAAAGAGCCTGGGCGAGGGGAGGGCGCGGGGTGGGGGGGCCCGAGCCGAGAAGCAGCTTAAGGTTCATTATTGCCGCGAGTTTACATTTAATAGCAATTTACAACTGAGTTTATAAACCCCTGGAAAAGAGGGGGTTTAAGGGGGGGGCGGTGGGGGGGAGCTGACAGCCCCCGTCACTAGCCAGGGCTCTTGCGGGCGCCTATGTAATAAAGACTAGAAAGGGAGGCATTGAGGCTGATTGGCAACTGATAGTGCGTTAAATGGTAATGAGGAGGGCAGATGGAGGGGGGATTAGCCTCCAACTCCGCACCGCTTTTCTTTGTGGGCCCAGCAGCCCCCTTGTCAGCTTCCTAATACATTTATTGCTCATTTCACACCGCTAAAGAAAAATGCCTCTTTCTATTCAGCATCCCCCCACCACCACCACCACCCCGCTCCGCTTTGCTCCTGCCCGGCGCCCTTAAAAAAAAAAAAAAAAAATAAGGGGGAGAAAAAGAAAAGGTGCAATAATTAATTCATGGCGGGGAGCACCCTGCCGCGGGGTGCGTGTGCGTGCGTGTGCGAGCAGCCGTGCCCCGGTGTGGGGGTCCCCCAGACACCCCCCGTGCTGGCGAGGGAAGGAGGGGGGGGCACACATTTGTCACTCTGTCCCCCCTCCCCAGCAAGGGCTGGTGGGACAGAAGGTGCTGCGCCGTAAGACAATTGCGGAGCGTGAAATTCAATTAGTTAAGGGCCTGGTTGCAATTTCACAGGCCCTAAAAAAAAAAAAGAGAGAGGGAGAAGAGAGAGGAAAAGGGGGGGGAGTGACGTTTTTATGGCCTTTTTTATTTATTTATTTCGCTCGTCTCCCGAGGTGGGTCCCCCTCCCCTCGCCTCCCCCTCGCACCAGCTTGGATATGCCTTTTTAAGAAGTTATTTAGAGTTCATATCTGTCACATCTATTTAACGCCCACGGGATGATGTTCCGGGGGCATCCTGACACCGGCTGATCCTGCCCGTCCTCCCTCCCCGCCTCTGCAGGTGTCCCAGTGAAGGTCACCAACACCAGGGATGGAGCCACTCGTTCCTCGGCCCTGGAGCTCTTTGTGTACCTGAACGACATCGCGTGAGTGCCACCCTGCCTGGCTGGCAGAGGGGACAAGGGCAGCATCCCCAGGGTACCCAGGGTGGGGTGGCAGCAGGATGCTCACAGCAGACACGTCCTGATGAGCCCAGGGATGATGGTCAGTGTCCCAGCTGGCATCCAGTTGGGCCATAAATGCCAGCGAGCAGAGCTGGGCACCAAGGCCAGGAGCACAAGGGGGTAAATACCTCAGGGTTTCGCTCGCTGTGCATGAGGAGGGTTTAAAAAGTCCTCTGCAGCCTCTCTGTGTTGCCCATGTGCCCCAGCTGCCCTGCCCACTGCAGGGGCTGAGCCCTGGGCACCCCTGCCTGCAGGGCACCCTTCACTCCTGGACCCCCTGCCCCATCATCTTTCCTCACCCTGCCTTACCGAGACATTTTTTCCCATTGTCCACCCCGCTGACCCACCTGTCACAGCCACCCGTGTCCCACCGTGGGATTGGGGCTGCTGCAACCTCCCTTCTCCTCACAGGGGCAAACACGGGGTGGGGCGCATCGACATCGTGGAGAATCGCTTCGTCGGGATGAAGTCCAGAGGTGAGCTCGCCCTGCCCTAAAAGAGAAAAAAATGGGAAAACCCATTTTTTGGGTATGGTGGGATATGGTAGTGCTCAGTAATTGGGTTTGGCCTTGTGAGGGGAGATGCCTGTGGAATGTCCTGGATGGTGCCACACTCTCTAATACCAGTACCGATCACAGGAGGCTGATACTAGTCACTGAGGGTATTTTTTTTTTTTTAAATGCTAATTCTTTGATTTATCTATGCATTTTTGAGGCCGTGACTCTTAATATTGATCTTCCATTGGGATCAGTTTCATTGGAAACCTCTGGAGACAGCAAGTTGCCCTGTGCAAAACTAAGTAAGGACATGGCTCAGCATAATTTCCCAAGTTCTTGCTCCAAATATTTTTTTTTAAATCTCGTTAATACCTAATTAGATGCTCCCTTTCTTTAAACTTGCCTTCTGTGCAGGGTAACAGAAAATATTTTAGTAAGACTAAGCCTGCAGTCTTCCTCCCCATGGCAGGGCACTGGCATCTGCTGCAAAAGGCAAGAAACAAAACCCCAAATCATTTGATCTGAGTTTGAATAATCAAATTAAAACCAAAAGAAGGAAAGAAAAACCCCGACCTCTGCACACCAGCCTGTGCATTTGCATGCAGGATGCTGAGTAATTTGTCAAAATCTATTTTATTTTGTTTAAGAGCCACTGACACGCTCTAGTGACCCTTCCAGCATTTAATAATTTCTCTAAACCCCATTTAACTGTCATGTCTATCTGCTGTGTGACATCGCTGCCGTGTTTGTGTGCTGCAGACACGGGAGGACTGCGGGTTCTGGGGACAGCAGGGTGTGCACTGCAGGGATGAGACCTTGGGGTAGTCTCCCCCTTACTTTGAGCAGGATCCTGTCCCAGTTGGCTTCTCGGGATTAAGAGAAATCTCCCAGGAATCTGCTCTGAGAGATGGAGAGCTGGGATGGGTGCAGGCCAGAACAGGAGAGTGCTGTGGGTACTTGTCCCCCTCTGGGTTTTTGGGGTGCAGGGCAGCTGAGGGTGATCCCAGCACTGCCTGGAGAGTTTTAGACCCCAAATGGGCTTAGGATCAATGGTGCAGAAGATGGGATCTGGGCTTGGAGAAGACAATCCCTTAAATCCCAGCTCTGTGTGGTGGCCCTGCAGATTTGGGGTTCTGCAGGGGAAACTGAGGCACAGGCAGCAGCATGGCCATGTCACGGAGGTGGTAGCAAAGGTGCATCCTCTCCCTCATCCCCCAGTCCCAGGCAGTCTAGAGAAGAGAAAAATTCATTTGCATTGATTTTTACTAAGCTCCTAATTGAACTTCGTTAAGGCCTAATGGGCGAGGGGCGCGCAGAACGCACCCGTAGCAGCCTTTTAAGCCCTATTAACTCGTTTTTGCCGTATTTGTTTTAGTGGGAGGAGGGTGGCTAATTACGGGGTGCCAGGCAGTGGTGCTGCAGCCGCTCGGGGGGCACAGCTCGGCCGGGGCTGCAGCAGGAGCACAGCCCTGCCTCTCCCTCCCTTCCACATCCTCATTATCAAATTATCTTTTTAACTCCGAAGGGGGGCTAATTAAGTGAAGTAAATGAAATCAGTGGGGAGGAAGAGGGAAGGAGGGGTCTGCCGCTGCCAAAAGCCGAGCGCTGCCGCCGGCTGGGGTTTTTCCTCCCCTTGGCTTTCTCCTCCTTTTCCTCTTTCCTCCTCTCGATGCGCTGAGCTGATGGAGGAGGAAAGCTGAAAACCCTTTCCCTGTAAGGAGCACATCCCAGGCCAAACTCAGCCTCCAAGCTCAGCCTCAGAGCTGGACCGGGGTAGAAATTTGGGCAGCATTTTCCCATGGGCACAGCATCGCCCTGCCCTTCCCCTCGGGAAGGCACCACATCCCTTCCTGTCCCACGGATGACGTCGGGAGTGACAGCCAGCACTCAGCACAGCAAAATTGCTCGGATGGAGGTGAAGTGACAGCCGAGGTTACAAATTAGAAAATTTTAAGTAGCGGCAGCTGTCTCCTCGGCTGCCCCCCTCCCTGTCCCCCCCGCTCCGGTCCCCCCTTCCCCAGCAGTAATTATGGGGTGATTGAAGCATCGTCGGGCTGCAGTGCTGACACCTCTGTCTTTTTCCTGTAAACACGGGGCGATGAAAATAGACACTTGGAGATGCTGCGAGTGTCACTTTGAAGGTGTCTCTTGTCTCCTCGGCAGCAGCGAGGCTGGAGAGTGGCTGTCAGCTGCCCTCCCCTCTGCCGCTCTGACATGCTCTGGTCCTGTCCTCTGCCCCCCACAGATGGGCAGGAGGTGGGGGTCAAGGCGTGTCCCCAAATCTTCAGCCCAAAGTGGCTTTAACACCTCCGAAGGGGAAGGAGAGGGAATGTTAGTTGTGTTAGCGGTGGGCTGAGCTCCACAGTCAGGGCTGGAGGGGACATAGAGCAGCTCTCTGCCCCTGTGCCACCACCGTGCCCGTGGGAACAGCTGAGGTTTGGTGTTAACTCCGCTGTCTGTTCCCACAGCCCTGAGGGAATTGATGTTTGGTGAACACCTGAGCTGCCCCAGGGACTGGGCTGTAACATGACTGGCATGGCAGGAGAGGAGGGGTTGGCTCTCCTTTGGGACAGTGGGATCGTGTTCTGTGCCTGTAGGATGCTGAAGTCATGGACACTGCTTGGCATGAGGTCTGATGGGAGAGGCTTGGGCTGCTGTGCTTGTGGCTCCTGTTGTGTCCATGGGACTGTGGCCTCATGGGGACAGGACATGCCTGTGCCACTGTCCAGGGCACTGAGAGAGCAGAGCCTGGTGGAGTTCTGAGCCCTGTGGGCTCCCCTCACCCTCTTTTGGGGCTGGGGCTGGTTGGGGACACATCCCCTTCAGTGGGGACAGTTTCCTACAGGGTTCCTTTGTGCCCTCTGCCATTCCTATGACTGTGCCACAGCAGATGCCCATCGTTGGGAAGGGACCATCCCCGTAGGCAGGCAGGGGACAGGGACATGCTGATGGAGCAGCCCTGGCCATGGACAAGTTACAGCCTTTCCCATCATGTATTCACTGCCAGACCAGCTCAGCCTTTCCCCATGACATTTCCACCTGCACCCAACCCGGATGGCAGCACTGCACAGCCATACCCAGCGTTTAAACACCAAATAACCACATTATGCACAAAACAAGCCCTGAACGGCTGCAACAAAGGAGCAGCTTGCCGAAATAATTAAGCATCCTCCATCCCCAGGCCTTGTGCAATGGAGCGGGAGGGAGCAGGAAGGGATCTGGGGGGGCCTGCCAACCCCAAAGGAGGTTGCCCTCCCAGCCCCCAGGTAGCCTCATTGCTTCCCAGCGGCTGCACGGGGCGCTTTCTGAGCAGCCGAGGGGAGAGCAGGGTATTTCAGACCCCGCGCTCCCCGCGCCTCTGCCCCGCTCGTTCCGTTAATTACAGGTTTTCAGCCGCAGACCGTTGGGCACGGATGGGTGGGGGGATCGGTTCCCAAACCCTGTCATTTAGCCTCGTCAGAGTGCCTCTTCAAAGAGGGGAATCTAGAAATTTTCTCCGCAAGGTGCGGAGTGGACTGTCTCGGCCCCAGCGTGAATATAATGACAGATGCATTTTACAGCGAGCTGAGACTGAATGCGCTCGACCACGGCTCCTTCTGTCAGCCAAGTCATTATTTTTTGTCATTTGCTGACAGTTTTGGTCTCATTCGTTTCTCTCTCTTTTTCTGCTTTTCCCCCTGCCTGGAAAAATGGCTAGGTATCTATGAGACCCCAGCAGGAACGATCCTATACCAGGCGCATTTAGATATCGAGGCCTTCACCATGGACCGGGAAGTGCGGAAAATCAAGCAGGGGCTCTCCTTGAAATTCTCAGAGTTGGTGTACAATGGTATGTACAACCCAGTCCTGCCGCTGCAGCATCCTCACAGCCTTCCCCCTCATCCTCCCGCCTTGCTGCTGGAGGTTGCAGGTCCCACTGGTTGCAAGATTCGGGTGTGGGTTTTGAGGTTACTCCTGGGGAGAAGGATGGGTTTGGGCTGAGCAAAACCCCACACTGTGCTGCTTTCCTGCCGAGGGAGCTCTGTGCCTGCCTTTGGGAGGCAATGCCATCTTCCCTGAAGGCTTGCTCATGGCTTTTCCTCCAGCCCAGTGCCACCACTTCATCCCAACAAGCACATTCGGATGTAACTCACCGTCCTTTTGTCCCCTCTTGTGTCACCTTCCCCCAGCTCTCCCCTCCAAACCCTTCCACCTCTGCCTGCCTTCGCCCCAGTCACACTGGGATATGAGGCACCCAAACTCCTGGCACAGCCCTGCTGCAGGGTTTGAAGCTGGAGAGCTGTCCCTGTGCCCTGGCAGTGTGACACGGGGGACTCTGGAGGTGCCAGGGCTGTGGGATGAAGGGTCCCGGCTGTGCTATGCGGTGCACAGCCCACAGAGGGGCACTGCGGGTTGGGACTCCCAGTCTGGGACGGGACAGCACTGCCTGGAGAAGGCTGGGAGCCGAAAGGATGAAGGGACACTGGCTCACCCCGGCAGAGGGACAGCAGGGAAACGCCGTGTCCTCACTCCTGTGGAGCAGCCACAGCCCCAGGTCGTGGGTTGAGTTCGAGGGGTCTCAGCTCAGCGTTCCCCCTGTGCCGCAGGGAGCAGTTCAGGGATGGTACCCTGGGGGGAGAATCTGCACTGCCCTGGGGGCTGCTCCGGGGATCCACCCTAACCCAGTCCCTGGTGCTAAACTGAAGGAATTAGGATTAGCCCGAAATGCCCTGAGCAGGCTCAAAACCCCACTACCCACAGCTGGGTGCTCAGTTCAGAGCTGGCATCCCTGCAGACCCCACAGCAGGGAGATTCCTGCTCTTTTTTGCATTTATAGGTCCTGATTTCTCAGCCTCCCAGCTCCTCCTCCCATCACTTTTCAGGTGTTTCTAACCACAAGGGCTGGAATAATTCCTATGGGGTCTTCCATGGAAAGATACCCTGGAAATAATCTGGCTCTGGGAGCTCAGGCTTTGGGCAGCAGCAGATCCAGCAGGTTGGGTCAGGCTGCTTTCTCCCCTGCAGTCCTGCTGCCTGTGCTTGTCACCTTCTCCTCCAAGGACATTCCCTCTTGCATCTTCCTCAACAACTGGCATTTAATGCCTGAGCCCTTTTGCTGCTTAAATCATATTTTAGGGCCCTGACAGGGGCTGCAGGAGCCTTTGTTACCTTCCTCTTGGATCACAGCCCCTGCCCTCATCCACTCGGGTGCCACTCTTGCCTTTGGCCATTTTTATTAGACTTTGACCTGAGCTGCCTTTATTTTGACTATTTTTTCCCCTTAGTTCAGGCATAAACCTGTTTGTTTGCTTATTTCTAACCACTCGCTTGTTGTGCAGCCACCAAGTTAAAGAGCCACTCAGGGAATCGTGGTTTCACTTCTCCCTCCCCACCTTTGCCAGGCAAAGGCTGCTCTTTCCCTGGCTTCACACGTTGAATCCCCAGGGATTTCCAGGCTGGTTCTTCCCTGCCAGACAATCCTGAATGCAAGGAACAACCCCAACAGGGTGCAATAAACACCCGTGGGTCCCCCCATGCCGGAGGCCAGGCTTTCAAGCTCACCTTCCTTTAACACCTCATTATTGCAGCTAGTCCCGTTTTTAGGAGAATTAGTGTTTATCTTCCCCCTGTTCCTATTGATCCCATTGTGGAGGGGTGGCTTTGAAGCCAGTTCCCGTCCTTTCCAGGTGCGGAAATGCCATTGTCCCCCTGCCTGCGCCGTGATTAGGGCAGGATGGTGGGAAGGATCATTAAGGGGGATCGCTTCCAGTGTCTGCAGTGGGGGGTCAGGAGGGGGGCTGGTTCCTCCCACCTGGAGCTGTCAGAGTCAGGATTTAAGCAGCTGGTTATTATTTTAATGTGTCTGGGGTTTATTTTTACGGGGATTTTTGCATCAATCCTGATATTTGCAGAGTTGTACCTGGAGGGTGGTTACAAAAAAAAAAGAGTGTATTTGCCTGGAGCAGGGGTTCCTGCTGGCATGGCAGTGCTGATTTCAGGGAAAGAGTCCCTGAAATCCCTGGGAAGGGGTCCCCAAGCCCCTTGGCCACACTTTGGAGCAGCTGAGGGGGGTCCGTTCAGGGCGGTGGGTTCGGTGGTGAAGGGCTGCAGGGCTGGGGTGCCACACAGACCCCGGGGACAAGGCTGCAGGATACGGCCCTGCTCAGGGGCTGGCGAGGCCAAAGAACAAAAGAAATTGTTTGTTTCTTTAATGGCTTCGGCCCCAGAGCACAGCTGGGAAGGGAAAGGTGAGAGGGCACCGGTGCGAGATGGGAGAGATAAAACCTGGGGATGACCGGAGGGCGGTGAATGGGCTCTTTCTTTCTCCACCTCTATCTCCTTCTACATCTCCCAGGCTTTATTCCAGGTCTCCGAGGGCTCCCCGGCTAATTACCCTGCTAAGGGACAGGAGGGGATATGGGGCGTGGCAGGCAGGACCGAGGCTCCTCCATGCACCTGCAACACCAACAGCTGCTCCCCCAGGATGTGTTTTGGGGGGCTGTGGGGTAGTCACATCACCCCAACACCCAGCCTGGGCTTCAGCTCAGGGGATTTGGGCTGCCAGGGGCCCACTGGTGCCAGGGCAGGACTGGGAGGTGCTTGCCATGGTCAGGGTTAGATGGAGATTTCCAGGGATGCCAGCATTGCCTCCCTGCTTCCCACCAGCCCTTCGTGCTGGGATCACCGTGGGGACAAGCCAAACTTCCCCACAAGTGGCAGCAGGGACAAGCTGAGCCTCGCTGGCCTTGGTGGGGCTGGGAAGGTGGGGAGCCAAGAGCCCCAAAGCACAGCCTGGGTGTCAGCCTGGGCTGTGTGATCTGGGTGATCTGGGATCCCTCTGGAAAGAGAATGGGACTTGCTGGGGTGGCTGCCCCATCACTGAGTGGGTTTCCCTTGCCAGAGCTGCTGTGGGGCTGCATCCCACTGAGCAGCTCCATCAGCTGGGGTTGGCCCTTTGGGGCAAATCCCGACTCTGCCCATCACAGGGGAGAATGGCTGATTCCCTTCCTGGAGGACTGGGAGTTGATCCCCCCCCAGTTCTGTGTTGATCCCCACTGACCCCATCTCCTGCCCGCAGGCTTCTGGCACAGCCCCGAGTGCGAATTCCTCCGGGAGTGCATCGGGCGCTCGCAGGAGGCAGTGGAGGGCACCGTCCGCCTCTCCGTCTTCAAGGGCCAGGTCTACATCCTGGGCAGGGAGTCCCCACGGTCACTCTACAACGAGGAGCTGGTGAGGTGAGTGGGCTTTGGGGCCAGGGTGGGCAGGAGTGGTGACAGCGAGCATCCCATCCCATCCGGCAGCATCCCCCTCCATCCCATCCTATCTCATCCCATCCCATCCCATCCCATCCCATCCCATCCCATCCCATCCCATCCCATCCCATCCCATCCCATCCCATCCCATCCCATCCCATCCCATCCCATCCCATCCCATCCCACTCCATCCCATCCTATCCCCAGTGACACAGGTGGCACCATCCTCCCAGACCAACACCCGGCTGGAGCATGAGCCATGTTTTCAAGTCAATATTGGGGTTTTTTTCTCTCTAGCTTTTCCCTTTTTCTTCGTGTTGTTTTCTCGCTTGCTCGCTCCCCCCCCTCAGCCCTCCCTCAACCCCTTTCAATCTCTCTAAACACTTTATAAGCCATAAATACACCCAAACGAGTTTAGATCAGTCGGAGTAAATGTCAAATTATCTTCTCTCTTTCTCCTCTCTGGCTTTTTCTCCCCCCTTCCCTCCCCCCTCAAAATCAACAGCTCCTAATAATCCGTCCCAACCTTTCATTATGCTTCGCACTCTCACTTGGAGAGATTAAATGAATAAAGTATTAAAAAAAAAAAAAAAAGGAAAAAAAAGAGGGAAGAAAAAAAAGGAGGATGGAGGGGGGTGGGATGAAGGAAAAAGAGAGAGGGAGAGAAAAGCAGGGGCACTTATTCTCCCTGCGTCTCCAACCATTTTCCTTTTCTTTTTGATTTCTACATCGCTGGTTTGAAAGCCTTTGAGTGACGGCGTCACAGGAACCCAAGAGAAAGCTGTGAGAGGCAGAGCTGTGTGGAAATGCCTCTGCACAGTAGGTAGAAAGTAACGTAATTATAGAGCAGGTCAGAACCACTCGAATGAGCAAAAATAAAAGCACAGAGGTTTTTCTGTAGCCCGTCAGGGGAGGTAAAATCGTTGTAAACTCTTTTTTTCTTTTTTTTTCTTCTTTATTTCCCTCCACTTCCTCCTTTAAGGTTTGTGGTTTCTGGGAAATGAGCCATGTGTTTTGGGGATGCAGGAAACTGTCGGAGTTGGGATTCAGTGGGTGGCTGCTGCCTTGGGAAAGGGGATGAGCTCAGGGTTGCACTGCTGCTGCAGCCACAAACCCCACCAGTGCCAGGGATGTCCTGTTTCATCCTCCTGCCCAGGATCTGATGTCTCTTCTAGAGTGATGTCCCTGCCTGCCATGGGACAGCCATACCTGTAGGATTACTCTGGCATGGGGTGAACATCCCAGTGCAGTCCCAGAGCATGGGGAGCACATGAGGGACCATGGAGGGAAATTTGGGTCTGTGTCTCTAGCAGGGCCTGTAGAGCCTGGGCTGCTCCAGGGGCTGGCAGGGACCCTGAGCTGAGCCCCTCGAGCAGCAGGGGATGAGGGAGCAGCCAGCTCTGGGGTCACCCACATCTCCCTTCCCAAAGGGCAGCCCCTTTCCCCCGGGAATCCCATGGCAGTGAGGTTGCCTTTCTCTCCACAGCATGAACGTGCAAGGAGACTACGAGCCTGCCGACGCCACCGGCTTCATCAACATCAACTCGCTCAGGTCGGTGGGGCTGGGCAGGACCCTCTCCAGTGGGGGGAAAGATCCCCCAGCACCCCAGGGCTCTTCTCCTTCCTCACCCAGGCTCTGGGAGTGCATCAAGCCCCCTTTGCAAGCTCCCCCTGAGCAGTGGGGTGCCACCAGCCCTGCTTAATTGCAGCCTTCCCCAGCACAGCCAGCCTCGTTATTTTACTTATTTCTCAGACCCCCCCCCAACTCCGTGGCTGTAAAACACGCTGCATTTACATAATGGGCTCTTAATTTTTCCGTTGCCTGTTAAATGCTTTGTTCTCCCCGATCCTCCATGTCCCCCCACTCCTCTAAGATAAATTAATTACATTATCTCGTGGGAAAAAAAAAATAATTAAACTGTACAGGCCTTAACAAACGCCTGCTCTTCACGCCCCCTCATTCTGCTTAAATTAATTGAAAGGAAATGTGTGTTATTACTGTTAATTTACAATTAATTTTTTTTTTTTTTTAAATCCCGGTTTCCAGGCTGAAGGAATATCATCGTCTCCAGAGCAAGGTCACCGTAAAGCAGGATGAATAGCAATCAATCGCACGCGAGCCTCCCGCTCCCCTTTCTAATTTCTCGAAGAAGTAGCACTAATTGTGGTGGCAATTTGTAATTGTAACTCGTCTCCCTGGAGCGGAGCGGCGGCGGAGGTGACGGCTTTGTTACGGGGCTGCAAGTGAAATGCAATCAGGGAAAATTAAAAAAAAAAAAAAGGTTTGTCTATCGGAGGAGAGAGAAGTGGGGAAAGAAATAAACCCCCAGCCACGCGCGGGGTCCGGCATTGAGAGCAGGGCTTTATTCCTGCCTCGATTATTTGCTCCTCTGGCCCAGCGCTTCCCCCAGCCCGGCTTTGTGGGGTTGGTAATGGATTAAGTGGCTGCGAAGGACGTGGGGGGGTTGGTGGTACCTTGTGGGGAAGGTGGGGAGCGAGGGATGTCTGCACCGGGCTGGAGGAGCGAGCCGGGTGGTTAAGGGTTAACGGGGTTTGGTCCTTTCCGCTGGGTTTTGGTGAGTTTTAAAGAGCAGGCTTGGGAAATGTGGGAAAAATGTGGGAAATGTCCTCTGAAGGTGGTGCAGGAAAAAAGGGAAGGAAAGGAAAGGAAAGGAAAGGAAAGGAAAGGGAAGGAAAGGAAAGGAAAGGAAAGGAAAGGAAAGGAAAGGGAAGGAAAGGAAAGGAAAGGAAGGGAAGGGAAGGGAAAGGAAAGGAAAGGAAAGGAAAGGAAAGGGAAGGGAAGGAAAGGAAAGGAAAGGGAAGGTCACTCCCTCTCCCATCACGCCTGGAGGGATGCAGGTCCCACTGCTCCT
Organism: Entomyzon cyanotis; assembly: GCA_024500445.1. NCBI lineage: Eukaryota > Metazoa > Chordata > Aves > Passeriformes > Meliphagidae > Entomyzon > Entomyzon cyanotis. Next base: position 6,305,639 of record JAKEPQ010000670.1, read on the forward strand.
GACACTATGGGATGCACCCGGATAGGAGGCAGGGATGGCTCACCAGAAATCCAGAGCTGTGGTGGAAGCAGGGGGAAAGGAAAGAGGAAAGGATGGATTTCCTAACAGTGCTAACACTCAGGGTGTGCTGCTGCTCCGCACTGCTGCGAGTGGGGAAGGACACCCTCCACACTGGGTGTCCCCAGGACAGGAGCAGAGATGCTCCCTGGAGCTGGGATGCTTCCACCATGCTGCTTCCTGTGGTACCCAGAGTGACTGCAGGGAGCTGAGCAGCCCCATCCCGGCAGCAGGAATGTGCTGCTTTCCTACACATTTGGGGAGCAGGAACGGAGCTGCCACCAAAAAGGGGCACATTTTAGCAGTCCCTAGGGAGCAGCCAGGCCAAGTGGCCATTTGGGGACGTCCAGGCATGCCCTGCCCACCCCGCTGCAGAGCCAGCGAGTGTGACAAGCTCTGACATCACAGCTGGGAAAATAACATGTTATTTTCCCAGCTTGGATGTGACTTTCCCTGCTATTACTGGCAGCGACCATCTTGGGAGAAGAAAGCAGCAGAGGACTGTCAGACAAGGGGAGAGAAATGGTTTTCTGGGCTGGTGGAGCCTGTCCAACCCATGTGGGCTATGGGGAGGGGGAGATGCTCTGCAGGGTCAGCCCATTCCCTTCATCCCATTGCTTCCAGCAGGAAGTCCATGCTGCAAGTGCAGCTGCACACGAGGGTGATGCATGAGCAGTGCCCCAGAGCCCCACAGAGGGGCTGGTGGTCAGCAGGTTGTTCCCTGTGTCCAGCCAGCCCTGTTCATTCCACACCCCATTCTCAAGTGGGGGAAAGGGCTTGGAATCCCATCCAGAGCCATCTCCAGGGGCATCATCCACAAAAGGAAGGGAACAGAGCTTCTTCCCTCCCATGTCCCATGGGTTACACCAGGGACAGATGCTGTGCTGGCCCACGGGACAATGAGTAGCCTTGGAAGCTGTTAGAGTTCCTTCCCACGCCCATCCTTGACTGTGGTAGAGGTCTCCATTGGAAAAGTGGAGTTTGAAAGGACTCCAGTGCAATGCAGTGAAAAGCTGATGACTTTTATTTGGGGAGGGAAACCCAAACAAAACAACAACAAAACAAAGTGTCCCAGCAGAAGCTTCTTGTGTTGCAAAGCTTGAGAAATGCTGTTAAAGCTCCATGAGAGCTCATGGGGCCAGCTGGGCCACCCGGGTCCTTAAATCATCAGCTGGAAAAAGCCATTTAACTCCCAGTCCTGGAATATCCTGCAGCACTTGCACTGCAGCCCTTCAGAGCCCAGATCAGAGGGGCTCCTGCCTGCCCCTGTCTCTCTGCACCCACTGGAGTGTCCAGGGAGGTTTTAGGCTCAGGGTAGAGGATGCTCCACCACGGCAGCTCCAGCTCCTCAGGAACACGGGGATGCTCTCAGAGGCAGGGATGGACATGACCAATCAGCCTTGGAGGAGCATCGTGTGTCAGCTTCCAGCTGCTGCTTCCAATTGGGCTGTGAGCAGATTGTGCTGGTGAGGCAGAGCTTGGTGTGTTCAAAAAGCCAAGTCAAACCCAGAGTGAGTCTTGGAGAAGGAAAAAAACCTTGGAAAAATCATGGGATCAAAGGATAGAGGAGACCTACCGAAGTGTCTGCACTTCTCCTTGGGGCTGCAGCGATAGGATGCTGCAAGCCAGACACCACATCTTTAATTACTTTGCTACCTTAATTGCCATCAGCCCTTCCAGTTCCCAAGATTTGGTGGTTTCTCAGTTTCCTGGTCTCCTTCCACCCCGTTGTGTCTCAGGGAGGTATTTCAGGGGCTGTGACTGCCAGGAGGGAAAAGCAGTTGGTGAACAACACTGTGTGAGCAGCTTCTGAACCATCTGGAACTCCCCAGCACAGACATTTTGGGGGGAATATTTTGGGTTTTCAGGGTGGCAGGTTTGTTTCTGCAACACCCACCTGGTTGTAAGGACAGTGAATATGGGCTGGGCGCTCTCCATTCCCAGGGCAGAGCTGCACCAAAAAGAGCCCAGAGGGACCCTGGAGAGGTCACTGCTGGGCTTTGGAGCTCTTCTGTGCATCCCCCATACAGCATCACCCATCAGTCCAGCTCTGAGGCAGCCCTTGCCACCCTTAGGTCCCTGGGGATGCCTTTGGGAAACCTCTTTGCACCATGGGGCTGCTCTGCCGCCCTCCCAGGCTCTGGTGAAGGGCTTGTCCGGGGTCACTGCAATCGATATCTCATCTGCAGGCTCTCCTAGCGGAAGTGATGGTGTATTGGAACATGGTAATGGGTCTTGTCTAGTGGAAAAGGCTAATCTTCCCCAGCTGTACAGGATCTCCGCAGGTGTCCTCTGGCTCTCCCTGCTGCCACCAGCCCTGCCAAGGAGCAGACACGTCTTTAAAGCTGTAGCACTCCAATTTGCTACTGTCCTGGGGAGGGAGAGCTGCCTCCAGCCTGGTCCCATGGGGCACTGAGCTGTGTCTGGGGCTTTGCAGTGGACGGCTGGCACCCCTGGTGTCACCACACAGCACAGGTGGCCACAGCAGCTCACATTTGCTGGGTCGAAGAAGAGAAGGTGATGTGTCCTCCAGAGGTGGAATTTCCCCAGGGAGAGGAGAGGAGGATGTGGGGATGATGCCAGGAGGGATGTGGATCCCCAAAGTGCCACCTGCACGTGTGGGTGGGAGGCAGGGAAAAGCCAGGGTGGCAGCTCCTTGCTGTTAATTTAGCTTCTTTGGCATCACCCTTGCTGCTTGGTGGGACTCCCCACCTGGAACTTGTCCTGTTTTGCCCAGCCCTCAGGATTGCTGCAGAGCCAGGTCTTCCCTTCCCCTTCCTGTTTTGTGTCACACCCAGATGAGCTCTGGGCCCAGGGGGTCCTGGTTTTCAAGCTGACCAGCCAGCCCTGACTGCCACATCCTGCTGCATCCCAATGGCAAAATCCATTTTCCTATTCCTCTGGAGGCAGAGGTAATTACCAGGTTTAAGGTTTAATATGCATGTGGATTTTAACATGAATTGCCAAGAACAGCTGAGAACAATGCACAGGTGTGGGCAGCACATCCCAGGGGCTCAGAGACAGCCATGGTGTGTGGAGCCCCTGGATGTGGGCTGTAAAATGGGGAGCCCAAGCCCATCAGAGGCTGAGTGACCATCAGATTCCAAAAAAAGTCGTGCCAAAGGTTGTGCTAACCTTGTTGGGAGCAGGGAGTTTTCCTGCAAAGGGATGGATGGGTTTTAAGAGAAAATTGCCGGAGAGGCAGAGCAGCTGTGGAGCTGCTGCGTTTTTGCTTAAACTTTATTTTGTTGGGCAAAGAAATGGATCACTGGGTCCCTGCAAGCAAAAAAGATGATGTTTTGCCGGAGGGAAGCAGGGAGGTCTCGTGTGGTTGTGCCCTGTGGGAGTGTCCATATCACATCCCTTCCCAGGGCTCCATCTCCCATCTGTGGGGTGTGCAGGAGGGCACCCCGACCACCTCTCCCAAGAGATGGACAGAAAATCCTCTTGTGCTACCCAGCATCGCGTCATGTTGTGCAGATGGTGTTCCCTAGCCCTGGATGATGTCCCCTCAGCAGGGACACTGGTGCACTCATGGGAAAACCAGAGGATTCCCCACGATGAGCGTTTGGTTCCCGTTTTCCTTCGGAGATGTGGCTTTGAGCGGTTCATGGGAGCGGCGAAGGTGCCCTGGGCTCCACACACAGGTCACAGGGCTGCAGCACAGCACAGTTGTTAAACGTTCCCATCCTTCCAAGGGAAAGCCATCCCCCCGGTGAGGTTGGGAGTCGCCGGTCGTGAGCTTCCCAGGCAAGGGGGAGATGGTCGCCTTTGTAAACGCCTTAACAAGGTGGCTTTGTCTCCCCGTTTAACAAGAAGCTCCCTTGCTTCTTCCCCGGGAGTTTCCCAACGCTGGGTCCCTGAAAGCCAGCTTTATGCTCGGGGAGGGACACGCTGCCGTGGGGCCGGCAGGGATCAGAGGGACACAGGGGCCCTTCTGCACGCCCCTGACAAAGGCTGCCCCGGAGGGACAGAGCGTCAAAGCTCAGCCGGCTCGGGGAGGGACAAGGGACCCACAGAGGAGGCTGCGGTGTGAGCCCACCGTCCATCTGGTCACTCATGGCAGGCAGAGAGCCGGCGATGCTCGGGGAGGGCCAGGGGGGTCCTTCTGCTCGGTCCCCCCGGAGAGGGGGCAGGGGGAATGGCTGGGAAGGGACAGGTAGGTTTTGTTGGCCTCAGGTAACCGGATCTGCAGCCGTTGGTGCCTCCCTGCCCTCTGCTCTGCCTTCGGCGGGGGGTGAGGGATGGGAGGTGGGAATGAGGAGTTGAGGGCTGGAAAATGAGACCTCTGTTCAGAAGGGATGCTTCCCCTCAGCTGGGTGGGAAGGGGTTTGGAGAAAGCCTCGAGGTGTCACTGCTCCGGTCTGGAGCAGGCAGGTGCAGCAGCAAGAAGGGACCACTGGGAGTGATCCTCGACTTTGAGGGTCATCCTGCTCATGGCAGAGGCATCACCCATCCCCATGGCAGCCTCCAAGCTCCCCTCTCCCACCTGCTCTTCCTTCCCCGGCGGCTTTGCCAGCCTCTGCTCAGTTTGGGAGCTTCTGCCCTTGCCTTGTCCCACCAGTAAGAGCTCCCTCTCACCTCCCCCTCCAGCCATCTGCCTCCGAGCCCCGAGCCCAGATTTACTGTCACGCGTTAAAACCGCGGCTCAGTGCCGGGGTCAGTGTGTCACGGCAGCCCCTCATCGATTTGTTTTACCTCCCCTTGGCTAAAGCACTTTGGCCCTGGCCTCCTCCGTGGTGTGAGGGGCTTCCCAAGGACCTCAGCTCTCCCCTTGCCCGTCCTGGTCCTGCACAGCCCGACCCTGTGGGCAGTGGGGTCCCAGCTGAGCCGCTGATCTCCTGACCCTCCCCGGGGCACCTAATGTGTCTCCCTGGTGTATCTGGATCAATATTTCTGCAAGAGCAAGGAAGAATCCCCCCAGGGAAAGGAGTTGATAGTGGGGTCCTGCTTGGTTGCACAGCCCCATGGTTGGTTTAATTCCTGGCTGGGCTGGGTCAGGTCTAGGGATTGGGAGGGGAGGAAGACCCTAAATCAGGGGTGCCAGCTCAGACTGCAGATGTTTGGGGTCTCCTCCTTCCAGTTTGTGGGTCTCAAGCTCTGCCCTGGGGCACAGTGGTTGGGATGTCTTCAGCCTCCAAGCCCCCCTACCCAGCAGGTGTGGGGCTGCTTTGGAGGATCTGCTTCTTGCTCATGGTGTTTGGGCCTGGATGAGGGATTTTTGAACTCTTCGATTTGGTGTTGGGGGTGTTTTTATAGGAGCCTGGAAGTGACAGTAAAGGATGAAGATCAACTTAATAAGCCCAAGCTGTGAGAGACCTGGCCAGGATGACAACTTCCAGCCCTCCTTGCTGGACACTGAGGGATGCCCAAGGCGTGAGAGCTCTTGCTTTTACAGCTTGGCTCTAGGAATCAAGGCAAGGAACACATGGACAATGCTCCACCACCACCCCACAGGCTCCATCACCCCTGCTGAAGGCACCATGCCTCCAAAGTTCCCTCCTGTCCCACAGCATCACCCCCAGCACCTGCATAGCCATGCCCAGGAGTCCCTGCACTGCCAGCCGGGGCAGATGCCCAGCAGCTCGGGCAGCCTGAGGAGAAAGCGGGGAGCTCTTGGCAACTCTGCCTTTTGCTTTCAGCCTCGCCCTCTCGCTATTTATCGGTGACTTTTGTCCTTGGCCAGCTTAGCGGCTGAAAGGGGCTGTATTATATCACATGTAGGCAGCTCCTGGGGGGAGAGGGCCACGCTTTCTGCGGGAACAAAGCGCGGGTTGGCTAATTCCCCTCTCCTCCCGCGGCACCCGGGTCCCATCTGGTTGACACAGTTTGCTCCAGTGTCTCCTGCTATTAAGCCCCCACTTGCCTGCTTGAATCACTGGCTCTCCCCCCGCCCCTGTACCCTCGGCCCCTTTTTCTTGCTTTATTTTTCATTTTCCCTAAAGCCAGGCAGAACTTGCTCCGCGCAGTGATGTCAGATGTGTGCGAAGCAGACCAATAAAACCTAATGCATCCCCCTCTTTGTCTGCCGGCCTCTCCAGCGCCTCACATTTTCCACTCAGAAAGCCACTTAAAACACATCAGCAACAATCCCTCACAAAACAGCCACTTGTTGGCTAATTGTGCCGAGGACCTGCGCGCGCCGCATTGCGCTTTCCTGCCAAGGAGGGTCTGATGCTGCCAGGGACCAAGGCTCCCCGAGGGTGATGGGAACCCTCAGCATCCACCAGGATCGGCCCTGGGGGTCTCAGCTGCTCTACAGGGTGTGGTGGGGCAGGGATATGGGATGTTTCTATTCCCCGCAGCCTTGGGTAGGTGTGGATCAGCTGGAGAGGATGCTCACAGGGCCAGGAGTGATGCTCTGCTCAGCCCTCACTTGGCAGCAGCAAGGATGAGCAGATGGACCTAGCAGAGCTGCCTGGGCTCTGTCCTACCTAAATTCTTTCCTGGGAAGGAAAGCAGGCTGGAAGGCACCAGGCAGCTGCTGTGGAATGGGAGCTTGGGGGGTGGAATGAGATGTGTGCCACCCTGCCAGGCGAGTTTTGGCTCGGTGGCTGTGATCCTGGGCTGATGGCTCTGTGGCCAAAGAGCTGACTGGCCCATGTTGATGGGAGAGAGCCCCCTTGAAGCTTAAAGGGCTGCCAGTGGGTTTCACCAGAGGGAATGGAGACCCCGTGCCTGTTGGAGTGCAGGTAGTGTGCAAGTGAGAGGTGCTTCATGCTGGAAAGGAGGCAGAGAGGTTTGGACCTTTGCCCCACGGAGAAGCACCCAAAAATCCCTCCCCAGGAATCCTTCGGGATATGGGAAAAGAGCTCAGAGGCTGGTTGATCTCCCCCTCTGCACCCCAGAGGACCAGTCTTGCCCCCCAGCAGACAGACAAGTGCATTTAAGTCGCTGCATTTGTTTTTCTTCAGAAAAACTCGGACAGCTTTTCCTGCTGCCACCCCCGGCATCCCGGGGAGCAGGACAGGAGCTGAGTGCAGCCCCAGCAGCCTGGTTTGGGGGCGGGGGGAACTGTCACACCTTTCAGCTTAAAACTACCTAATCACAGCCTGGTTTGGGGCTAATTTGAGGCAGGCAAGGAGGTTCAGAACCAGTGCCAGAGAGTGGGAAGGCTGCCGGTGGGTGCTGCGCTGGGCAGGCAGCTCAGAGCCCTCCCGGCGGCCACCGAGCACACCTGCCCGCGCTCACCTGCGCAGTTCACTGTCACACGGAGCACAGTGGCACAGGGGAAGGGACAGAGCAGAGTCTGAGGAACCCACAGGGAGTCGTGCTGCCGTCTGCTCCGGCTCGGTGACCAGGATGAGCCTCTGTCACGATGCCCGGCGGCAGCCAAGAGATGCGGAGGGAGCCGCAGGCAGCTGCCTGCCATTCCTGTTTCCACTCCCATTGCCTTGCTTTGCTCCCAGACCCGGACACCACCGCGGGGCCATTGGGGACCCTGCGGACAGGTCAGACCCCACACCAGCCACACACCTGGGCAGCGAGCGGGTGCAGGGGGAGGAAGGGGTTAAGCTGAGCCAGCGGCGGCAGAAATCAGAGGATTACAGGTTTGTTGCCGGACTGTCCCATCTGTCACCAGCACAAAGACGAGCCCTGTCTCGGGCTGGGCTGTCAGCGAAGAGCCCACCACTACATTAGGACTCCATTAGGGGAGACTGGCGGTGGGAAATGGCAGCTGTCAGGGCACTATCATTTCTCCTGTAATTCCTCCCGCTCCTTTCTCAACTGCACTTAAATAGCAGGTCTACCCACTGGGCCAATTTTGCATTTTGTTCCCCCTGCTGCTCCTCTTCTTTCTTTAAAGCTGCAGTTCCCTGGGCCCTTTCCCTGCAGCCTGCTGGTGCCAGTGCCAGTGCTGGTGCTGTGGCATCTCCACAGGGAGAAGGGCTCAGGAGCATTGGCAGCATCCTGGCTGTGAAGCCACAGTGATGCCAGCCTGGTCTGTGACAGCGCCACTGCCGTGGGACTCACTGGCTCCTGACCTTGGCACCGGGAGGAGGGAGGTGGAGCACAATCTCCAAGGCCAGGCAGTGTCCTTCCCACCTCCCATCGTCTGGGGCTATCTCTGAGCTGGAGAATGTTTCTCCATCTCTGCTGACCTTGCTGCTGGTGCCACTCTAGGAAGAGGGGTAGGGTGGGGAGGACAGCAGCTGGGAACCATGTCCAGTGGCCATGGGCTGTATCAGAGCAGGGTTGCATCCCCTAGCCACAAAATCTGCTCAATCTTTCAGCCTTTGGCAAAGACTCCTGGGCCACCGTGCCTGGTAGAGTCATGGTCACTTTGGGATGATCCCCCAGTGCCAGGTGGTCTCAGATCCTTCTCACAGTGGTGTGTCTGAGATAAAACCATGGACAGACAGGTTTCCTGATGGGACAAGATCACCTGGAAACTCTCAGGACCTGCAGAGAAGCAGCTCAGCGTGGTGAGGACCATGCTGGGGGTCTCCATGTTCACAGCTTTCCCAGGAATCCCTGGGTCTTCCTTCCCACACCCTTCCCTTCTTCTGGAGGGAGAATCACCACATCTCCCACCAGACCCAGCACTGCTTCTGTGCAGTCACTCCCCGTGGAGCTCCTTTTCCAGCAGGGGATCAAAACAAACACTTGTGTGGGGAAGTGCATTGCAGTGGTGCTCGAAATAAATAACTAATTTCTCCCTACATGATCTCAAGGAGCAGAAGAGGCATGAATAGCAGGGCCCTGTGTCGGGCTGACTGGACTCCCTGGTGTGGTAATTCAGAGGATGACAAACATAAGCCAAAGAAAAATGTTGAAAAATGGGCACTTCCCGCAGCCCTGAGCAAAGGAGCTATTGCAGGGTTTGGAAATAACGAAGGCAAAAAGAGGGAGAGAGGGGAATTTTCTCATTGAGACCAAGTGAAGTGCCAAACAAGCTGCTATTATGGTGGCTTTGAGAGCCACAGGGAGGGGGTGGTGGGGAGGAGAGTGGGGGGAAGGAGAGGAGGGAGGTGGGGGAGAAGAGAAGGAGAGAGGGCTGGAGGAAGGGAGAAGAGTGGGGGATGTGGGGACGAAGGGGACATGTGGAGCCAAAGGTGTGAGGTGACACAGGGGAGGAGGAGAGAAGACCCAGGTGTGTGATGGTGGCAGAGCCACCACATGCCAGCACGCCACCCCTCACCCCAGCTCCCCCACAACTCCCCACCATACCCCAGCCTCATCCCCAGCCACCTTCTACCCCCCACAAGCACCACCAAAAGGGGGGGAAAAAAGAAAAAAAAAAAAAAAAAAGAGACGGAAAGAAGGAAAACAAAATATCTACAGTTGTCGAGACAAGGGGAGAAAAATAGAGGCAAACATCCATAATTTTCTCTGTGGGGCTTTGCAGTAATTGAGCCATTTGGATAAAAATAAAGGCAGCAGGCCCTTTAGGTAAGAGGAGCTTTTGCAATCCAAGAAGCCTGAATTATGCGTCTTGTATCACTCGAAACCCCCCACCACATCACCCCCCTCCGCCTCCCCCGTGCGACACCAAACCACTTTCCCTTTTCTCCTTCTTCTCCTTTTTTTTTTTTTTTCCCCTCCCTCCTCCTTTTTTAAGTACCCTGTCAAACAGCGTCCGACGAGCAGAGAATTTCAGCTGTCACAACTAATTTCAGTGCGTGTGGATGGGAAGGTGTGTGTGTGTGTCTCGGGTGGGGGGAGCTGGGGGATGGAGATGTAGAATCACTCCCTTGCCTTTTTTTTTTTTTTTTTTTTTTTTATTCCTCAAAAGGAAGATTTACATCAGAAATTTGTTTCTGGAAGTGTTTAAGGCCTGTAATTTCCCTCAATTCGATCGCTGCCTGATGTCTTCTTCTCGCTGGCTCTGGCACCAGGGCTGGCTGTCACCCTCCCAGCAGCCTGGTCCCTCAGCCCTGGTCCTGCTCAGTGCCAAGGAGGCTCATCCATCTCTTGCCAGGCTGCCAAAATTCAGCTCTCACAGCCCCAAGCACCACGCTGGGTCTGGTAGGGAAGGTTCAGCTTCTTCCTGCAGGTGTCCCAGTGATGGTGGCTTTAAGCTTCAGGTTTGGTCACCTTTGCAGCTACTTTGGGACTCACATTAGCTGGAGGGTCAGGGGGTGAATCCTGCTCAGAACAGGGCACCCCTGAGAGCCATGTGGGGCAGTTGGGGTGATTCCCAGATCCAGAACCTGGCAGCTGTAGAGAGGTTGGTGCTGAGCTCATTGGGTCTTCCCAGCCAGCATTAGGAGGGAAAAATTCCCTGAATCCAAAGTCTGGTCTGTTTGCAAGAGAGAAAGAAGCAAAGCCCTGGGTATGGCTGGAGAAGTTGCTTCCACCATGGCTGGAAGATGATGGGATGGCTGTGGTCATTCAGATCATCTCAGGTGATGAGGTGCTCCAGGCCAGGCTGGATGGAGCTCTGAACAACCTGGTGTAGTGGAAGGTGTCCCTGCCCAATGCAGGGAGGTGGAACCAGATGTGCTTTCAGGTCCCCCCAACACAACCCAGTCTGATTCTGTGGTTAAAATCCTTCCCCCATGGGCTGTGTCTCTTTTCCTAAAATAAATGGATGTTTTCTTAAGAAAATGATCCCAGCTTCTGAAAGGAGGAGAGGCTGGAGACCAGCCAGCCCGCTGGTGTAACGGAGGTGATGGCAGCAGGCTCTGCAGCCCAGTGAAGAAGTGTGTTCCCTGCTCTTGGAAAGCCACCAGACAATTCCATCAGCCTCAGCAATTCCTGCCTACTCATGTAGGCACAAGTGAGATGCACAGCACTGGAAAGAGCAAGAACCAGCCGAGGAGGAGCACAGAGCTACATGGAACATCGCTTGGGTTTTGAATTTCACACTCAGAGCTTTGGGAAATGGGGTCTGAGATCAGTAAACCTTGGACTGTTCCAGGCTCAGTGTGCAAACCCAGCCAACCCAATAGCAGGGTGCAGGGTGCATTTTGGGAGGTATCATCCAAAAATGACACTCAGAAAGCAGCAGGAAGGGCTGTGCAGAGCCCTGCTCAAGGAACAAGCTTTGCACGTTCTTTGCATTAATCCTTGACTAACTGGTCCTTGCATCATCTCGGTCTCCTGCTGCTTTACTGTGGCAGAAGTGATGTGACTGGGGGCTGGACCAGACTTGGGGGCTCCATGGGATGGCCCGGGATGGCAGGAGTGGGATGGCAGAGGCAGGAATGGGATGGCAGACACAGGACAGGATTGCGTGAGCAAGTAGAGGATGGCCACAGGCAGGGATGGGATGGGATGGGATGGGATGGGATGGGATGGGATGGGATGGGATGGGATGGGATGGGACAGGCAGGAATGGGATGGAATAGGCAGGGATGGGATGGAAGAGGCAGGAATGGGATGGAAGAGGCAGGGATGGGATGGAAGAGGCAGGGATGGGATGGAATAGGAGGGGATGGGATGGAACATGTAGGGATGGGATGTGACAGGCAGGGATGGGATGGAACCGGCGGGGACACGCTAGCACGGTCAGGACTGGGATGTGCCAGGCGGGGCGGGGCTGGGCTGGGCTGGCCCGGCGGGAGGAGCTGGCAGGAGCCCGGCACGGTCCGGCACAGCAGCGCTGTCGCTCCCGGCAGTGTCCCCGAGGGGTCCCGGGAGGGGGCGTGCCCTGCGCTTGCCCCGCCCCTCGCCCCAGCCCCACCCCGCGGCGCGCGACCGGCCCCGCCCCACGGCGCGAGCCCTCTGGCCCCGCCCCTGCGGGACACTTCCGGCGGAAGCGGGGGGCTCTTTCCCTTTCCGGGCGCGGGCCCCGGGCGGAGCGGCGGGACGGGCGCGGGCCATGGCGGAGCTGGCGCAGGGGCAGAGCCAGAGCGCGGCGCCCGTGGGGATCAAGCCCGAGGGTTTCGTGGACGCTCTGCACCGGGTCCGGCAGGTGAGGCGCCGGCCGGCGGGCCGGGGGCGGGTGGGAGGAGGCCGCGGGGCGCCGCTAGGCCGCGGGGCTGAGGCGGGGCAGGGCCGCGGCCCGGCTGCCCCTCTGCTTGCCCGCCGGCAGGCCGGAGCCCGGAGCCTGTGTCCTGAGGAGGCGGCGGGGCTGTGACAGTGGCGGCCGTGGTCGGTGACAGGGCAGCAGCGCTGCAGTGCGGGAGGAGCGGCCCGCAGCCCTCTGGCCCTGGGCACTGCGGGTGTGAGCTGCTGCTGATTCGTGTGTCAGACGTGGCCTTGTGCTCAGCGCGGGGCTGAGCCATAGATCAGGCACGGAACGGCAGCGGAGCTGGGGAAGGGTCTGCAGTGCGTGTCCTGTGAGGAGCGGCTGAGGGAGTTTGGGGGACTCAGCCTGGAGAGGAGGAGGCTCAGGGGGACCTTCTCACCATCTACAGGTGCCTGAAAGGAGGCAGTCCGGCTCTTCTCCCAGGCAGCCAGCGACGAGACAAGAGCACTCGGTTTTAAGCTCAGGCAGGGCAGGTTTAGGTTGGACACTGGGAGCAGTTTCTTCACAGAAGGGGTGATTAGACATTAAAATGGGTTGCCCAGGGAGGTGGTGGAGTCACGATCCCTGGAGGTGTTTAAGGGAACGCTGGATGTGGCACTTGTCCATGGTCTGCTTGACACGCTGGTGTTCATTCACAGGTTGGTCTCGATGACCTTAGAGGTCTTTTCCAAGCTAATTGGTTCTGTGAATACAAACCTTGGCAGAGCAGGAGCATGGCTTTCCCTGCAGGGAGAGAGGGAGGGAGAGCAAGGTGTTCCTCAGAGGAATCCATGAGCTTGCACGGTGCTGAAATGGGAAATTTCAGTGAAAGTGCCCAGACCTGCAGGAATCTGGTCTTCAGTACAGGATATTCCAGGTGCTTGTGTGCTCCTGGGTGTGTAGAAAGTGGCTGCAGAGCAAAAAGCTGCTGCTCACAGCACGGGTGCTGTGGCTGTTGTTGACCTCTCCTGTTCCATGTCTGTCACAGGTGTTTGTTCCAGCTCTGCACTTGTGCTTACTAAGTGCACCCTAAGGAGCTGTAACACAGCTGAATGCCAGGACCAGAGTGCAGCTGGTGCTCAGAGACCCTGACTTTATTCTCTCCAGTTTTACAGGCCAGGCGGGAGGAATCCCCTTCTGCTGTCCAGTTTTATTACTTCACTGATAAACTTCTGAAGAAGCTAAGCTGGACCCTAAAACCTCTCAAGTGCTCTCACTGATGGGACTGAGGTGCTCTCAGCTCACCTGGGAATCAGTGTGGCAGCCAGTCCATGTTCTGTGTGGTCTGCAGTGACCTGCACGGAGGCACTTGGTGTTGATCCACCCCCTGCACCTCCCAGGACATCAGGAGCTGCTCTGGGGCCATTGATTTCTTTTGGGGTGTGAGCTGCTGGTGGCTGAGCCAGGCCTTGCTTCTTTCAGTCACTGAGAAAGCACCGTGGCCTTGATATGTGATGTCTGAACAGCCAGACAGGATTATGTGCTTGATGCTGTGGAATTGAGAGGTGTTGCAGCTGTGTTTGTCTTGACCTGATTGTCTCTTAACTGGAGGCTGCTTGTTGCAAAAACATCTTTTTAAATATCTGATAATGCCACCACCTGTTAGCAGTTGAATAACCCATTTATGTAAAAGAAAATAGTTATTTGCTGGTGAAGTGCAGCTTGTTGAAATCACTTTGTGGGTGTTGCAAGACCAGAGGAGGATGAAGGGACTGGAGCACCTGCCCTCTGGAGACAGACTGAGAGAGCTGGGGCTGTTCAGCCTGGAGAAGAGAAGGTTGTATGGAGACATCACAGCCACTTCCAGGATCTGAAAGGGCTGCAGGGAAGCTGGAGAGGGACTGGACTCTTCATCAGGGACTGTAGTGACAGAACAGGGGGGAATGGGTTCAAACTGAAAGAGGGGACATTTAGGTTAGATATTAGGAAGAAATTCTTCCCTGTGAGGGTGGTGAGGCCCTGGCACAGGTTGCCCAGAGCAGCTGTGGCTGCCCCATCCCTGGAAGCGTCCAAGGCCAGGTTGGAAGAGGCTTGGAGCAACCTGGGATAGTGAAGGTGTAAGGACACCCCCCACCTGTGATGACCTGATGATCTCTTCCATCCCAAACCCTTCTGTGTTGGATGTGCAGCTGTGTGTCCCACTCATGTGATGAGTAACAGCTTTAAAGTGTGATGCCTTGGAGGACCCTGTGCTAACTGCAAATGGATCTGAATTTTCACAGACTGACCCTACAAAAGGAGCTGCTTGTTGCTGCTATCATGTTTGTAGGGTCAGTCTGTGAGGCCCCAACTCACACATGGGGAGATGGAATAATAAACGGTAAATAATTCTGTGCCCTGGTTGTGATCACTTGATTTTGCTCTTCTTAAGTTCCTTATACTTGCTGTGATTGTTCTGCTGGATTTACATGAGCCTACAACTAGAGTTAGTCTGACCTGGGAGATTCCAGCAGCAACCTTCCAGCTGTCTTTTCACACTGGGATCAAGTGTGTTGGGAAATGTGGGCTCTGCATGTGTTTGTGGGAGCACAGTGTCCCACATTTTTGTGCAGTGTGTTGTTTGCTGCCTGTTGAGTATGATTTTTTTCCATCAGTGTTTGTGGGAGAGCTGTTGGAGTGCTAAAATATTCCCTTCCACTGTGAAAGTACTTGATTTAATCTAGTCTGTAGAGGCTGTCTAAGAGAGCAGGTGGTCTTGTCTTGCACAGAACTAAATTGTCACTGCAAATGCTCCTAATTGCTCAGGGAATGGATATTTGCCTCACCACCCAAGCAATCTGTGGTGGATCTTGCTGAGAATCAGGTGGGATGAAAAGGCAGCTATGCCTAGTATTTCTCTGGAGGTGATGGCAGAGCTTTCACCAAAGGTGTTTTATGTTGTATTTGTCTGAGCTGCATTGTCTGGTACATAGATCTCAGCTTTTGTTTTGGTTTTGGCCTTTTTGGAGTATTCCTTTTGCTTTAAGGGAGTGAGGGAGCAGAGGGAAGGAATCCAATCACAGTTCTTACTTTGTGCCTTGGTTATCCCTGAATTGACGTTTGAATCTTCCAAGGTTTCATGTCACACGTAAGACCAGTAATCAAATTTACTCAATTCAGTTCTCCTGAAAGCCATAACATTACAATCAGGCTGTGGAATACACTGCTTGGTTATGAATATCTAAACAATTCAGGACAAGGAAGACTTTCCTGATTAAAGGAAAGTAGCTGCATTCCTCAGAGCCACTGGGATGTGAGATGACATAAGAATAGGAAACATGGAATATCTTTGAAAGAAATTACTTTGAAAGAAATTACTTTACATTGCTTTCAGTGTTTGTGCTGGACTTGCCTGGATTTTTTGTGGATTCTGAAATATTTGCGATTTATGAATAATTACTTTGTCAAGGCAGTGCTGGGACTTTGAGCTGGTCTGTCCTGCATCTTCTGCACCATGTTTCAAGTGGATTGGTGGCTTTTAGGTGGGGGCTGATCTGTCCAGCTGCTCCCAGGCAGGCTGGCTTTTCTATGGCATTTTGGGGTGGGGGGGAGAGAGAGATGATATTTGCTCCCCTTTTAAGTAATGGCATCAGAAAATAAGCAGAGCTGCTTGTACTTTGGACTAAAATGAATTTCTCTCACTGTCCTTCAGTTTTGTTCTTATTGACCAACCAGTGTCTTGCTGGGTGCTCTGGGAATGCTATGGAGAGGAAAGGCTGAGGCTTGGTGAGCCTGTGGCAGGCAGTCCTGGCTACCTCAAAAGTGGGGAATATCCTGAGACTGACTGAGAGTCAACAGGCTGTGTGTTTGAAATCCCTTTCTATATCAAGCTCTAAAGTCTAATTTCTGTGGTGATGGGGGGAATCTTGGACAAACTTTTCTTTACCCCCTTGCAGAGTCCTTTTTCAGGTCATCCTCAAATAAATTTAGGCCTTGCCAATTACTCTGATATTTAGAAAAAATCACCTGTGACTTGAACCTTAAATGGTTATGGATGGTTTTATTGCTTTCTACAGAGCTCTGGAGAAATGTCTGTCACCCCAGCTCAAGTGTTCTGCTGAGTGAATGGGAGGAGCAGCACAAGCACCAGAATAGTCTGAAGGGTCAGATGACAGTGCCTTATTGGTTTTTTTATCCTGCTAATACCTAGAATTGGTGATTTTATCTGTTGCTGTTCTTTGCAGGGCACCATGGAGAGGTTTTTCCTAGAAGCTGGGCCTGTTCTCATGAAAGCTGAATTCTGCAGATACTGCTGTTTGAGTGTGCCTAGCAAGAAAGCTTCGTATTTAGAAATTGTTTTCTGTTACTTTGTGTTTTGGATTGTGAGTTTTCTGACTGTTAAAGGCATAGGAGAACAGAAGTGCAAGATACAGGGAAACCTGCATCCATCACACAACTTTGTTGGTTAATTTGTTTTTCTTGGCTCTACCACTGCAATTTGTAGCCGAGACTTGTGTTGTGTCCTTTAAAGTCTTTGTTGGAGAGCTTTATTTTGGGGAATTTAGGTGCAGAAACAGTGATGGTTTTTTTCCAGTGTATTTCTGAGCTTGATAAAATGGATGCATTTGGGTTAAGGGGGGAAAAAAAGGAGAAAAAAAACCCTAAGGCTGACAAAGAGCAGGACAAAAGCAGTGGCTAACTGCAGTACATTACTCAAGGTCATTTAGGCAGATAAGGGCTAGGTCTGCTTACTTTTGCCATGTCCTAATTTTTATGCTTGCCTCCCTGCTGAACCTGTCATATAAACTGAGCTTCCCATTTTAAGTTGAACGTGAGATGTTAAAATGTATTTTAGCTGCTATATATACTTTAAAAGCTCAGCTCTTAATTTTGCAGGGTGTTTCTTCCTGCAGTGGTGAGATGGCACCACTGTCTGCCTGTAATCCAGTGGCAGCTGGGAGGCTTTAGAGATAAGGGCACAAGTTTAAATAAAGGAATGGGGGGAAGAGGAAAATATCCCAAAAGCTGATAATGTAAAAATTGCTTTAACACTCTTGCTTTGCCCTTTACTTGGAGGTTTCTGTGCCAGGATGATCATTGTGGGCTGAGGATGAGCAGGGATTCACTGAGCTCCCCTGAGCTGGGAGTGGACAGCCTTGGTACTTCAGTCTGGCTTCCTTTCCTAAGCCAGCTTCTGCTATCCACAGACCAGTTTTTTCTTTTCCTGGAGTGTGTGGTGAGTGATTTCACCTCTAAACTATCATCCATCCCTTGTAAGTTACGGTAAATAACTACTGACAGAGAGTTCATGAAGAACATGAAGCTAAAATCAAATGTCCCAAAACATGTCAGTGTATGTTATACCTGACACTGTTCCTTTTGGTCTATGTTGCAAGTTGTAAAATATATTTTTAAATTTATATTTCAACGTTGAAGTAGTCAGAAAACATCTCTGCTCTTTGTATTTTGTTCAAATTCTCTGCATCCCAAACATGAGGAGAAAGCATGTGGGCAAAGGGCTGAATCCATGAGTGCAGTACAGCATTTAACAAAAAAGTAAAGCATCACCTGGCCCTCCCTCCTGGAGAGGACAAGGTGTGTAAATGCTTTCAGAGCCAGCTTTCTGGGGTTTTATCAGAGATGTTGTTCTACAAAGTGCTTGTCATGAAAGCTTCAGCACAGGATCCCAGCTGGTCCTACAGGAAGATTATATTCTCTAGCTCTGGCATTTCTGACACAACAAAGTTGTTGACTTTCTAAAAGGAGACAGGACAGAATGGACTATAAGGAGAAAATGGTCCAAACTTGGAGCCCTTTTCATGCAAGGCATTGAACAGAATATTTCCTATTCTCTTTCTAAAAGCAATGCCCTCAATCTTTCAAGATTATTTCAAATAGCTTTTTTTCAGTACTTTGTGGTTCTGCATCTTGGGCAGTTGTTTATTCCACTGCAGCAGAAGATAGTGTCAACAACCAGAGTTACTGTGATATCTTTCTGATGCAGTGAAACGCAAATTGTAGAAACATTTAGATATATTGGTCGTTTAAAACATATCTGTGTAAAATGCTCTTTCATCTGCTCCTGTTGCTTATTCTCTGGTGAAATCTGGTTATAATGGAGTGAGATCAGTCTCTTAGTAAAGATTCTATTCAATTATTTTCTTTCTGCTGGAAAAGACAGCAATTGCTGTAGAATACAGCAATTTATATTTGTACTGTAACTATTTTGTTCTGCGCTTGCTTATTACAGCAAAATATTTTATGTAGGCAAGGGGAGCTGTGAGACTGCAGCTTGACTGTCCCTGGGAGGGTGTTAACAGGGGTGCAGCACCCAGAGAATGCATCTGTGTTTTTCTGGGCTGGGTTTCCACCAGTTAGCTCAGAGAGCAGCTGGAAGAGCTCGTGTTGTCAGCACCCACCTGTACAGATATCCCCCAAATGTCACTAGAGATGAGCTTAACTTTTCACTTGTGTTCAGTGATATTTAGGTGTGTGTCTCACCTAGTTTATTTGCTTGCCTTAGTCCCCTTACTGTGATACCTGACTGTCTTCTCTTTGCTGTAAATAAGCTCCTTGTATCCTGGCTCAGCAGGGAAGGGCAGTTCCCCCTCTGGAAGGGTTGGAAGCAGAGGCAGTGTTAGTTGTTTTTGTGCTGTGCTGATCACTGCAGGAAATGGAAACTCGTTCTGGACTGATAGTTTGCCCACTGGCTTATTCCTCACACAGCAAACAGAGAGATCCAGTCTCTTTGACAGGGAGTTCCCAAACCTGTCCTTGTGCTGTGTATTTTCACTCTCTCCCTGTGCTCCCCCAGGGATGTGTGAGTGCATTTCTGTGTGTCTGGATCTGCACGGATGCGGGAGGAAACATTTGCCCTCCCACATAGCTCTGGTGGTGGCAACTTCTCCGGGACAAAGTTGGTGGGTTAGTTTGAACCCTCCTCTTAGAAAGATACAGCTTGTCAGCTATCTGTTGAGCAAATAATCCTGAATATAATGTTCCAGGGAGTAAATGTCTGCTTATGATCAGGAAGAGGGACTGGGTGAATGTGATCTTAATTAAGCAAATATTAAAAGCAAGCAGAAAATTGTTTACTTTACAAATGAAGCACCTTATTAAATCCACCTATATAGTAAATACCTGAGAGAGGATTGGACTGGGGTCAGTGCTTTATTGGGTGAAAGATGTTTAGCTGTGGTGGCTGAAACCTCAGCTATGCTGATCATGTTTTTATCCTGTTTTTATAGATTGCTGCTAAAATTGGAGATATTCCTCACTTGAATAATTCTACAACACTTGTGGACCCGTCAGTCTACGGTTATGGAGTGCAGAAGCGGCCCCTGGATGATGGAGGTGAGATGGCTGTGATTAGTCACTCTTGTGGATGCAGCTCCTGAAATTCATCTCTGGAGGCAGTTGCCTGCTTTGAGGATGCAAAATGCATCTGTGTGTAGAAATTTTATACAAGATGCCCTGTGCTGTTTACTCTTACCTAGATAGCACAGTGTTCGTAGGCATTAGTATTAATGTGAAGCAATTCTTTGTTAGTTCATGACCTTTGGGAACTAACAAACAAACTGTGTAATTTAAATCTTGGTCGATGGTAGTTGAGGGAGGGAGGAGGATTTGCTTGTTGGGGCTGAGCTGGAGCCCATGGACAGAGCACCAGGTGTACACAGTACGTGTTTCTTCCCTGGTGACCCTTATTTTCTGAGAGGAGGCAACGTGTAGGGACAGTATTACACGTGTTCCTTTCCATGTGTGACAATAGCACAGCCCAGGAGCTGAGTTGCTGTCAAGTTCTGGTTTCTTGAATTCTAAGGAGAAAAGGTATTTATGTAAGATGATGCAAGTTGGAAGGAAACTTCCTGTATTAGCTTTGCTTTCTCTATTTGAGAATTTTAAAATCTCTGAAGAATTTAAAACTGGCTCCAGACAAATGACAGTTTATTGCATTGACCATAGCTGGTAACTGTCACCGGTCAATATTGTATGAATTGTTACAATTTTAAAATAAGACACTAGTTTATTATCTTTGGGAACAACAAAAATGTTAGAACAAGAGTTTTTTTGGTTTTATAAATCTAATAATACACGTTGTTACAAGAAGTGTTTAAACTGTATTATCTGCTGCTGTATAAATGCAAAGAGCTCACCTTTTCTTGTGCAGAAATAAAAAGCATGGCTATGTCTTCCTTTTGCTATTTCCTCTGGTATTTTTCCTGACACACATAGCCCTGCAGGGTGTTTCTTTCCCCCATGGATATGTTCAGAAATACTGAGGAGATAAGCGAAGCTGCTGCCTAGCACTTCATTCTGAAAAGAAATTTTTTCTGTCTGATACAAAGGCTGAAAATAACTGCACGTCTGCTTCTCAGTCTGAAAAAACATGCTGGAGCATGGGGAGAAGTTTCTTTCATGTGGAGCCTCTGGCTTGCTAACATGACTGTTTTCTGAACACATGCCACCACCCACTTCTGTTCTCTGCTCTTGGCTCCATTTGAGCAACAGGTTGCTACTCCTTTGGTTTGGGGTTTCAGGAAAGGATGGATTTATCTGGGTGAGCCCCCACACCTTGTATCTTGGGCTGGAGCATCACTTTGTTGAGAAGCTAGAGGTCTGGCATTGCTGCTGGTGCTGGTTGTGCAGGGGAAGGTGCTGGGCTGTCACAGGCTGGGCAGTGTTGGGGAATGCTGAACAGCTCTGAGCTGTGGCTGTGTGTGAAAAAGAGTAAAAATAGACTTCTGGGAACCAGTCATTCACAGCATTGCCCCGCCTGGGTCTTTCATTGATTCATCAGACTGAACTGAAGATCTGACCTCTTGACAGAATGAGTTTTAGGAACTTGTAACACGTGAAATGGTCGCAGTACTTGGTGACAGGTTAGACTTTGTACTTAAACTTGTACTGACGAGCCCTAGAACTTGCTGAGCCTTGTTTGTGTTGACACAGACCGTGTCAATACAGTAGCAGTCTGGGCTGTAAATGTGCATTGCTGCTGGTTTTTTGTGCTGTGGTAGATAACTCTGTGGAGCAGGTATTGTTCCTGGGAAAGCCTCCCAGAGTGGCTATTCCCAGCTCCTGGATTGGCAGTTGTTCACCTTACCCTGTACTCAGCACTGGTTTTAAACTCAAACGGATTTTAAAGTAGCTTCAATACTGTATTTGCCACATACATGTGAATGTAACTTTGTCCAACTCCCTTCCCTAAAGTCTGATCTGTGAGATCTTAGGACAGAAGAAAAGTGACAGAAGTAATGTTTTAAAGGGCTGAACTTTGACAGGGAAACAGGAATTGTCAAGATAGAGATAAGGGCTGTAGCACTTCTTTCAGCTTTGGTCATGTTGGATTTTATTTCTAATGGTATTAGTAAGTCCTGTACTGAAATACAGGTGAGTGATGAGTTCTCCCCCTATATGTGGAATCCCACTGTGCTGTTCTTTACCTGCAGCCTGGCAGAGCAACTCCTGAAGCTTCGAGTGCTTCTTGCTCTCTATCTCTTTGTAGTATGACCTATATCTTAGTCTTGGGCTGCCTGCTCTTGCTGCCATGTCTTTAAAAGTCTGTAATGCAACTTTAGCTTTAAACATCTGGAAGATGGAAGTTGCTTTTAATAGGATACTTAAATTAGGAAAGCACTTCCTATTTGGATGATCTTTTCATTCTCTGTTAGCTACAACCAAGAGGTGTTGGGATTGCATGCTCACGCTTTTCTCCATTTTCTGCTTGTCTGTGAACCACAATTTGGAGATGTTGTCAAGAAGTGATTATGTTGTTACACACGCTCTAGAAATGTTACAGTGCATGGATTTGGATATATTCTGCTGCTCTGGATAAGTTGGGAAGAAATCTGGTGGGAAATTTACCCCTGTATACTGCATGCTCTCAGCTGGGTGCAGGTCTCACTGCTTCCATATCTCCATGCAGCTCTTGGGCAATTAATGCTATTCCTAATACTGCTGAAAAAATTGGCTCCAGAGGAAGTATTTAAGGTGACAGGAGAACTGTCTGTCTTTCAGGACAATAATTCTTTCTGTCTGTTTTTGTAAACAGCTGCTGCTGTGGCTGCCTGATGCCAGCTTAGGAAATGGTCTTAAGACAGGTGTCAGTGTGTTGATCAAAACCAATTGAGCTGCTTTTAAAGCATTTCCAGGAAAAGTAGATTTGCCATAGTGTTGGAAACCAGGATGTGTGAGTGCTTTTTGCACTTCCTTTAACATAACCCTCATCTGAACTGAAGAGCAGTAGGATCAGCCCTGGTAACCTGGCTCATTGGTGTTAGATAGAGCTTGAAACTGGTTATTTCTCTTTTCCCTGGTTTCTTTATTTCCCCTTTCTGGAAACAACTTGAAAGTAAACCTGCAAACAGCTGCAGTGCAGGGAAGAGATCAGGTTTATTTGTACTGTTCCTGGGAAGTCACAGCTGGCATTTCTGTGGCAACTTGCAGGGGTTAGTGTTTCTCAGCAAAGGTGAGCACTAAGGACAGGTGAGTCTGAGCTGCAGACAGACCTGGTGGCATCTTGCCTGTGGCTGCTGCTGAGGACAGACCCCGACCCTCCTGTTAATGGCCAACTGCTGCCCCTGGCCTCCATTCTAATTAATAGGTCACTCTAATTGCCAGCACAGATTAATATGTTTGTTTATGCTAAATAACCTTTAAAGAAGCAGCCTCCTTTTGTTCAAAGGAAGCAGGGATCTAGTCTGCTGGAGAGAGACTGATGGCCAGAACATTCCCCTTTGTTTGGGCTGCTTTAAAGGAGTGTCCTGTGAGATCCGTAGGATTAAGCAGCAACATTGCAGCTGAAGGCTGGGTCATCCTTTGAGTCTGGGAAAACAAAGGTGAGAGACCTTGGAGAAGCCTCACAGCCCCCTCTCTCTGCTCCTCTCTCCTTCCCAAGCTCCTGTGGTACATCCAGATCTGAAGATGACCCGTTTTGATGTAATAAAACTTGATTGTAGTAGAACCAAGGAGCTCAAACACAACACAATCCTGCTGTACAGACTACTTAATTCTTTTCCTCCAACGTGTTTTCAATGAAAATAGCAGTGGGTAGAAGGGAATTTTATCCCTGTCTTACTGCTGATGAAAGTCAGTACTGATGCTCTTTGACACATCTGCAGCAGCAGTAGGACCAGGGCAAAAGTCCAGATCTCTTGGCAAAAGATTTAGTTTAATACACAAAATGCCACTGTTCTTCAAAATTGTAACTTTACAGATGGCCACTTTTTTAAATAAGGCAGTTTAAGGGAGGGGGAAAAAAACCTCTAAAGATTTGCAGTGAAGTCAGGCACAAAGATTATTAGGGTTAGACTATTTAATTAAAGAAAAACCTAGCAATACTTAATGATGGAGAATTAGGGTAACTACCTCTGTAGCTTTCTAAAATTGATGGTGATCCTGTTTTTGGCTCAAAAGTATAAAAAGCAGCCCTGTTCCACTGCTCTCCAGGAGATGTGTTGCTCTGATTTTATTCTAGCCATGAAGATATTCCCGAAGAGATTGTATATTCCCATCATGCACATTAATTTAGTGGGAGGCACTGCTCTGTTTTATGGGGTGGAAGAAAAATCCGCATTTGTTTTGAGTGTCTGTTAGGTAGAATTCAGTTAAGGTGAAGCGTAAAGCAGAATGAAGAGTTATCAACCAGCAGGTGCCATTAATAGAAAATTGTGCTGATTTTATTCAGTATTTTTCCTTATTTGCAGTGAAATGACTGCAGTTACAGTTAAATTGTACTGAATAGATGTAAAAGGGGGAAATATGTATGTGGCTTGTCAGAGTTCAGCCCCCTCCTTGGTGTGAAGGGAGGCAGTGGAATGGTGCATCAGTTTTCGGTATTGTGGCTGCCCCAGCCCTGCCTCTCTATTAGTCCATGTTTTTCAGAGAAAAATGGGCATGTAGGAGAAGGAATGGACCTTTAGCTTGTTGGAACTGGAAGCCACTTTTTTTTTTTTCCCCTCCCAAAACAGAGGAATCGTAACTGTCTTGAAGTAAAGCATTTCCAGTTCTCTCCATCTGCTTTCAATGTCAGTTTTTGGAGAGGTTATCTGTGAACTGTGGAAGGAAGGGTCTCTCACATAAGTTATTGTGGCATAATTTTTTCAAGCTAATTTGTACAATAAACATGAATTAAGGCTGATATCTCCCTGTGGGGGTGAATGGCTTATTCTGTTTGGATGGTACTCAGATTGGGTTGGAGAGACATTATGTTACCTACATCTAAAGCATTACTTCCGTGACTGATTTAACTTCTGTGCTCGTGCAGGTTTCCCCTCAGAAGTTGTCTTTTTCAAGTGTAGGATTGTGTTACAAAATGAAGGCTCTTCCCTTGCTTGCGTGAACTTGGGGAGTTGATTATAGGATGTGTATCTGTCTCATAATTTGTGGGCAGCGGCTGCAGCGGAGCAGATTGCTAAGAGAGCTGTTCTGGTGAATTGAAATGCGAAGTGGAGATTTAAATACAGCCTTGCAGAGTTAAAACCACTCTTTCTGGCATCTTGATAATGACTGGCCTTGGCTGTGGCAAACCCACACTGCACCAGTACCAGCAGACCTACTGCGTGGAGTTAAAATATCCTGAGTGCAGTTTGGAGCAAAATTCTGAGTTTGGTTGTATTTGCTCAGCTCTGTGATAGGAGCTTATCAGCCAGAGCAAATATTCCCCATTACATCACCCACCTTTTTCAACTGCAATATTCATAGTTATCAAATTAGAGCTTTTTATATTCAGGGTGAGAATATGCAAAGACAAATTTAAGGGAGTCAATAACGCAGCAGTTGTCTTATTGCTGAGCTGGGGAGAGTAATAAAATATATACAGTGTCGATATTTTGGTCCTGAATTATCATGGAGGTATTGACACACAGCAGAAATATACTATTGACTCCCTTTGTCTATTTTCTTTGAGTAAAGTGTTTGGCTACAAACTTGATGCATTTTTCTACCGGATTTAGAGAATGTGGGATGCATCCACTTTCTATCCCTGCTAGCTGATTGCCAATTTATTTCAGGTCAAAGAATGTGCAGCTTGCTGCAAGGTAGTTTGAAACAGCATCTTTATTATCACAGCTCACATGTTGGCCAGTTTCATTTGTTTTGTTCCCTGTGCCCTCCAGGCACGCAATATAATCTTTCAACTGGTTGTTAGCACCAAATGGTGTGGTTTTTAGCTGGTTTGCTGCAGGCAAAGTCCAGTAGGAAGCCCAGCAGGGCTCATGTTCCCACTTTGCATGAGTTGGTCTAATGATATTTTCCCTATTAACATTTGGAAGAAAGATCTAATGTGTTGGGTTTGGGGGGAGAAGTCTGTCTGAGAGCTGTCAGCAGGGAGATAACTGCGAATCATAGACGGACCACCAGCTAACGTGGCAGAACTGCCTGGAATGTGTTCAGGAACATGTGTTTTGTTGGGTTGAAACACTGTTTGGGTGCCATGAGGTTACTTAACAGCCCTATTCCTTTAACAGGTCTCCGTGTAAGTGGGCTCCATGGAGCACAGATCAGAGACACAGAGAGAAGTATGTGCCAGCGGTGTCTAATGCCTGCACTGAGGGAATCTCTCAGGCTGCTCAGCTTTTATTCTTGTTTTTTAATACGCACTGGTCTCCTTCAAATTTCTCTCCCTCCTCCTCCCTCCCCCTTTTTCCCTTTTTTTTTACTACTTTGGGCTTAATTTGGGAATGGGGGAGGTTAGTTGCAGGGATTTGGATTTGGGCAGGCAGGATTTTCTCCCATGACTCTCAGCATGGGGAGACACGGATCAATTCCCTATCCTGTGTTCAGCTGGACACTGGGCTATGGTGTGTGTTGATCAAGAAATCCCCTCCTGTTTTGTACCATATAACGCATTCATTTCAGCCACTGAACCTAAATTACTGTTTTGCTTTTCTTTCTTTTTTGATGAAACGGTAAGAACTCTTTTTCTATAGGGATGAAGTTAGTTTATCCGTGCTAATGCTTTGATTTTTTTTCCCTTTTTTCTCTCTCTGCCACAGTAGGTAACCAGTTAGGGGCCCTGGTACATCAAAGGTAAGCAGTGGGTTATGTTTTATTATTTATTGATCAATTCTAATTGTTTATTGATCCACCATCTGTAGTAGTGTTAGGAAGTCAGAGGTTGAGAATGTGGAAAAACTGTCAGCCTGGGTGTTCTCCAGCCTGGGTTGTTTGTTCTGATGAAAAAAGGAGTTGATGTGAAACTTGGATTTGGTCCCTGCAATTCTGCAGGACCAAAAAAAAAAACAATTCTTTCTCCTTTTCCTTCCCCTCCCTTGGCAGAGGGCAAGAAAGAAAAAGTGAAAAAAAATATGGCATTTTGGCAAAAGGTGGAAGTATCAAACAGACACATTGTTGTTATTATTTCATTTTGTTGGTGTAATATGACCTGGGGTGACTCCTTTGTCAAAGATGGTTTGGGGAGACTGAAGCAAGTATGAGTTTCATCCAGCATGTCTCAGCGTCCAGTAAAAATGTAAAATTCTCAGTTTTTGCCAAGTCCTGATCTTGAGGACTTATCTGTCTTGTTTTGAAGAGAAGAGCATTTCTAAAGCTGGATTAGCCCGAAGGTGAATAGTACTGCATTTCCATCCTAACCAGCTGTTTGGGGCCTCAGCAGAAGGGACAAACAATGTGCAGGAAGGCTGCAGAACCTTAAATTTTTAATGGTTTAGTTAAAGCTAATGTCCAACTGGAGCAGCCTAGGAAGGGGTGGGCAGTGTTAGTACTTTATCTGCAGCTTAGCTAATCAAGTCTAGTGTGTATTTTATACCTTCCCTAATTGATCTAAAGCAAAAAATGGAAAGATTTTAATATATCTCACCACAAAACCTGCATTGAACTTACTGTACAGGTGTTTTATTGCTTTTGAGTTTGCTGAACAAATTGTATTTAATGCATATTTGCAAATGGCATATTCAGTGTGTTGTGTGTTCTACAAGACTGAAACAGCTAAACAGAAAACTAGTCTAAGTTAATTCCTTTCTACTGGACTATGGTCAAGTCTTAGGAAATGCTTTGAGTGCTCTGTTTTGGGGCAGACACATTGAAAATGTCCAAAGAGCAATAGGTATGGAAGTCTTGAGATAATAAAAATTGAGAGGATAATTGAAGACAATTTTTACTCATCCCAAGGAAAAGAGTGTTAAGAACAAGCAGGCAAAAAAAAAAAAAAAAGGCTCCTAAAACACCAAAGCTGTGAATATTGGTGTCTCCTGGGAGGAGCATATCCAGAAGCACTGGGCAGACACTTCTGCTTGGAAGGTCCAGGCTCAGTGTTGAGGAAACTTTGCTTTTTTTTGTTAAATCTGTCTGGAGCAAGAATGACAAAAGGAGGCTCTTCCATCAGCTCCATTCAAGATAGCAGAAATAGACTAGAAATGGATCCAGCACAGAAGGAATTGTGTGACCATGAGAGGTCCCTTCCAAAAAAAATTATTTTGACAGTGATGTGCTCTTACTTGTGTGTGCAGAATCCCTGTGTTGAGCCC
Source organism: Entomyzon cyanotis (assembly GCA_024500445.1). Classification (NCBI taxonomy): domain Eukaryota; kingdom Metazoa; phylum Chordata; class Aves; order Passeriformes; family Meliphagidae; genus Entomyzon; species Entomyzon cyanotis. The sequence goes on from JAKEPQ010000670.1 coordinate 6,332,999, forward strand.
AGGTTCCAAGGCAGGGGTGTAGTTTCTTCCAAGTTGTTCTTTGTAATGACTATTCAATGGGTTTTTCTCCCTTTTTATTTTTTTCTTTAGGGCTGTAATAACAGAAGATTTCAAAGTGCCTGATAAAATGGTTGGATTTAGTAAGTACCATGGATGCATTTGATGCTCCTTGATGTGCTTCCTGTGCAGGAATGCTGTTCATTCTGACACAATTTTTTGTGCTTACTAGCCTTGGATAAGCCTTGTTTAATGGTGTTTTCATGGGGACCAAAGGATCTGTCTTGAAAATCCAGATGCAAACTTGATGGAAAAGCTTGGTGTCCCAGTAATAAGAACAAGAATGTTTGGTACAAGTTACTGGGCATTTTAGTGGTTTTCTCTTTTAAATTCCCATTAGCACAGTACATAAACAAGTCAAAAGTGAATTTATTTTCCTTCATTGCAACATTTTACTTTGAGTATGCAAAACTGTGAGAGTTGAGGAAGGAAAACAACATTTAAATGTAACAATATGAGTTGACTAAAGGCAGGTTAAACAGAATTTTAAATTTCTCATACGTTTGCTGTAGGGAAACGCAACCAGATGAGAGTTTCTCCTAGATTTGCATTCCTGTTACTGTTCTCTTTCAAGCTTGATCCTAATTTCTCTCTTCCTCTTAATGATCATTACTCTTGCTTTCAATGGCACCTCCTGCTGATGTGTTACTGCAGTGATTGCATAGAGTCTTCCACTGCTGGGTCTCTGTGTATCCCTTCCAATTTGATATATGGAGAGTAAAGAGGAAAATAACAGGCCATGGTAATTACCCCATAGAGCGCCAAGTTTTGTCCTGACTCTAAAGCCACTGTAAGACTGTAACTCAAATTCCTTCAAAGGAAAGGCTCCCTCCTCTCCTGCCAGACCTCTTAATTTGCTATCTCTGGTGCTACATGTGGGGAAATGCTTGGCCCTGGGAGAGGGGAACTTGCAGGCATCATCTCTGTGTGAAATCTAGCCCTGGTTCAGGGGCAGACAGATACGGGGGGATGCAACCTCACAGCTGAGATGCTTCTTTGGGAGCATCCTGAGCCAGAAATACCTGTTTGACTTGACAGCTTTGCTGCTTTTGCAGTCTGGGAAGGGTAAGAATGGTGATTGGCACAGTCTGTGCTCTGGGTGTCTTGTTGAGAAGCAGCGAGATGTCAACTCCGAGAGTTAAGGGAGATGGATATTTGTGTTCACATGAGGTTGATAGAGCATTTCAGGATGTGGTTCTGTCTGAGTGCAGACAGCCAAATAGCATGTCCATTCAAAAATGGCAGTAAAATAGGAATTATAGAGAAACAAGTCTTTGCCTTTTTTAGGACCCCAAAATAACTGGCTTATTGGTTGAGACTGAAAAGGATGTACTTAAATTACGCTCCTAGCATCACCCAGACTACTGCCTTATTTTTTTCATACTTATTTCTGTCCATTCCAGTACAAGACAGGCTTTTTTGTTTTGTTTTTCCAAGCAGATAGAATAACTTTCTGCAGTATTTTAATGTTTTTCTGCTATGATAAATTTGGTCATGCTGTGTATGCCTCTTCTGCAATCCTGGGGTCAAACTGTTCCTTTATAGACAGCTGCAGCAGAGTAAAAGGGGGAAGGTGCTCTGCAGTTTCCAGGAAAAACAGTTTGTTCTGATGCTTGTTGAACTCATTTCAGTAATCGGCAGGGGAGGAGAACAGATCTCACGGATTCAGATAGAGTCTGGCTGCAAAATTCAAATTGCTCCAGGTAAGAGCCTCTTTGTGTGGTGGGTGAACAGGTTTTAATGTCAAAGGATGTTATGTCCATTAGATCATCCCATGCCCCCGGTGTGATATCACCATTAACATGGATACAGACAGGCATTTGTGGGACCCACCTCCCAGCCGGGGTAGAAAACAGGTTTGTCAGGTGGTTTGGGGAATGGAGCAGTGAGGGAACTGACTTTGACCCACAGATGGCTGCAGTGCAAATGGACAATCCGTATTGTGCTTAGACCTGAAGCTGTTGAGTTTTCTCATTTTGCTCAGCTCTGTGGTTTGCCTCTGACTGGTCTAGTCAGCTCCAGCTCCTGGCAGAAGACATGTCAGGAGGGTTGGCAGCAGCTCGCCATACAGCTTGTTTTGCATCATAAAAATGAGACCATTTATCCAAATGGGATCATTTGATGCCAGTTTGCTTTGGGGAAGAAGACTGTGCTGCAGTGCTGTACAGGGAACTGTTGATCAGTGTCATCTGACTTTTTACCCCTCCCTTTAATTGGGGGGGAAGGCTTTAAAAGAATGCAGACATCCTGTAAATCATTTAAAATATGTTGATCCTGGATGTCTTTGAATTCTTTAGCATGCGGTGTGTGCAGGTGGGTGGTGCTTCCATTGGTGCTTCATGGTCACTGAAACAGCTGCCACATTTTAATTCCATGTATCACAAGTTTTCTTCTTGTTTCCTTCACAGACAGTGGTGGGATGCCTGAGAGGCCCTGTGTACTCACTGGGACACCAGAGAGCATTGAGTGAGTTCTGATTTCATTTTTCTCCTTTTTCCTTCTTTCTCTTCTCCCTAATGCTGTGCTCTGTCAGTGGTGCTACTTGGTTATTAGCCACACCAGCAAATGTTGGCCTAGAGAAACTTGAGGGTCTCTGGAGCATAGAACCTCTTGGTCTGATGCTTTAAACTGTGCACCTCAAAGGCTTTTTTTCCACTTGCAGTTTGAATCCTCTGCAGAAATTTCCTTGGAATTCCCCTCCGCAGGGTGAGGTTGCTCTTAGGGCACCTAGGATGCAGTTTTGTAACTGCAGCTCTCCAGGATACTGAGCTAAGCTGTTGAAGGGCACTTCTCTTCTCCCCTTCGCTTCCCTACTCCTATTGAGATGAGCATCCTTCCAGCTGAAGAAGGGCTGCATGAGGCCTCTAAAGCCTGTGGGTGCCACTCCAGCATACCCTGGAGGTGTTGGTGTTGTTGCAGAGCAGCATGAGGCCCACTGGGTGCTTGTCTCTGCATTGCTGCCAACAAGAAGCAAAGGACTGAACCCAAGTCTTGATATTCTGCTCCTTGCATGGTAGAGACACGTGGCCAGCCAGCAGGGATTTCTATCTTTAGACCTATAGAAACTTTAGGGACAGTGTTTCCTCCCTCCCCCTTCCCAGGAGCTGAGTTTGAGACTCTCACAAACCAGTTGAGGACCTCCTGCTGGAACTGGATCCAGGATCCTCAGGCTTACAGGAACACACTTAACATATGGAGCTGCTCTTTCTCTCCCCAGCCTTTGGGTAGGTGGGTTTTTTAAAATCCATCTGGAAATCTTTGAGTTGCGTTTGAAAATACATGGGTGCAAAGACTGTCTCTCTAAAGAGAAGACACTCATCATTCTTCCATTCCTAAAGAGATCTAAGGGTACTTAAATCTCCTTATTCTACCATAATACTGCAAGCAGTGAGCCAGAATAAATATAATTGGCAAACTCACATTATAGGGCAGGCAGCGTATTCTTGTTGATATTGAAGTGTTTTTTCCCCTATAGTAAAGGATATTTCAGATCAAGAGCAAAATACTAAAAAGCTGGAATGCCTCATGAGATGCAGTTGGGGGAAAATGGGGGAGAGGTGTAGTTAAGACTTCGTGGTTCTGAAATAAGCAGTTAAATGTGCTCATGTCCAAAGCTGTCTTTAAATAAAATTTGAGTAAAGTTAAAAAGCGAGACTATTCAATTTGTGAAACAGAACATGGACATGGAATTAAATGAAATTCAATTTACTTTTGGGATAAAATTCTTGTCAAGTTGGTTGTTTGAACTGGTTTTTTCAGGCTACTTGTAGGAAAAGAAAATTAAGTAAGGAAACCATTCTAGATGTCAGACTTCTTTGAGCAGGGTTTTGTGAGGAATGTTTATATTGTATCCAGCGACAAACTAGTAAGGTTAATTTCCAAGTGACCCCTTTTCATCTGAAATATGTTGTGTATTAACTATTTTGGTCTCTATATTGTTACTAAAAGAACTTTGCACAAAATATGAAGGTAGATGAATAAGACCTCCTAAGACTTTTCCAGAATATTTGAAGCAGGCTTCCAGAAATTCCACCTTTTCCCTTTTGTTGTGAGAAAGACAAGGGCAAGCAGTGCTCTGCTCTGTGTGCAGCATCAGAGCACCACCCCCTGAGCTGCCTTGGGGGAATGTCTGCTTGAAGGGATGACTTTGTGCTGGTTCTTCAAATCTCCAGAGATAAGTCAGTCATCCTTAGGGTGCCTGATATGGCTTGGTGTGAAGTGCAGAGAGGGGAAGATGCTGCATTAGGGTGAAGGTGAATTTCTTCTGCTTTCAGAAGGGTTGTGGGACAAGGGCAGGAATGGGACATGCTGGTATAGGAGCCTTAAGATGAAGGGAAACCCTGTCAGTTACCTCTGACATGCTAAAGATTTTAGAGAAGGGATCTTTAATCTCCCAAATGCTTCTTTGTGTGTCTCTTCTCACCAGGAGTAGAAGAACCCAGTCTTTCACTGGTGGCTGCTGCAGTATCCCTGCCTCGCTTCGCGGTGTAGCTTCAGCATCTACTGCTTGGAGCAGAGGCTGTGTTAGGACAGTATTCTGGTGCTGCTGGTAAGAGCAGGTAGAGAAGAGCAAAGCAGTTGCCTGTGACTGATCAGAGAATGGTTAATCCATGGGCTGTGTTAGTATCAGAGCAGTGTGTATTTTTTTTTGTCTTGACCAAGAAGGAGAACAGAGCTTGAGTTTTATTATTGCATATGTTGTTAGAAAAGTTAAAACCTAGAGCATCTTCATTCAAAGTAAGCACCCCAAATGCTGTAGTTCAGCTATTGTCCTTAACTTCCTAAGAGGTCAGAGCATGCTGCTGCTCTTCCTTCTCTCTTCCCCTTTCAGATATCAAACTGCTTATAAGTAATCATGGTAGGGGAAAATGGACATCAAAGAGTCTAAAAAAAAAAAAAAAAAAAGAAGGCAAACATTGTGCTGACTATGGTTTCCTCCATCTTTCCACTTCTCCTCTCCCCAATCGCTTTCCATTCCGATGGTTCCTGGTCTCTTGGTCACGTGGAGCAATGTTGTCTAATGGTTGTTTCCCTCGATTCTTTTCCAAAGACAAGCAAAACGGCTACTGGGGCAGATTGTAGATCGCTGTCGGAACGGACCTGGTTTTCACAACGATGTTGATGGCAACAGTACCGTTCAGGAGATTTTGATCCCGGCATCCAAAGTGGGTCTAGTCATCGGCAAAGGAGGTGAAACAATAAAGCAGCTGCAGGTGCGCAAGATGCATTTCCTTCAGGGCTCTCTCCCCTACTGCAGCTTCTCTAGATCCACAGGAACAGGCTGAAATGGAGAGCCTTGAATGCTCTAACCTTCTCCAGCAGGGACTACTCTTCTGCCTTTGGAGATTGGACTCAAATCAAATCTTGTGTTACACAATCAGCGTGGCCCCAGCTGCACAAGTAGTGGAGTTTTCCCAGACCTGTGACAGAAACCCACGTGCTGTAGATGACACTTGGTGTGTGCTGTTTAGGAGGGGATCCCTGTAGCTAAGGAAGGGTCATGTCTGCTCTGCTCTGCAGTATTTTAATGCCAGCCATGCTATTGTAGAGTGCTCTGCTTCTCTTTTGTTGCTGGTCTGTGGTAAAGCTGCCATGTGTCATCTTTTTTTTTCTCATCCCACCCCTTTCTAATTAAGTGTTGTGCTATGTATAAACTGTGTTCCTGGATGTTCTTTATTCCTCCATCTGGTACAAGTTTTTAAAGAGGAGACTGTTTTAGCAAAGCATGTAGGTCAAAAATTGAGGGGTTCGGAGTGCCCTTTTTAGACCTCTTTCACACAGTTTGGAGACTGGTCACTTAATAACTTGTTACATGCAGACAGCTACAGATTTTGGAAAGGACTGGAAAGTCAGTTTTCGAGATGGGGGGAGGTTCTTCTTGCAAGGATTTCGGTTATTTGAGAACCTCAGGAGCAGCACAATTTCTGGCAGTCCTTTACACTCTAGGATTCTTCCTGAATTTGTGCATTCTGTAACGGTGCTGGTTTGACCTTCATAATGATTAGTAACCAAAATCTAGTCCCTTGTTTTAGGGACTCTGCTTAGAAAAGTGCTCTGTGCTTTTTCTTCAGGAGCGAACAGGTGTGAAAATGATTATGATCCAAGATGGTCCTTTGCCTACTGGAGCAGATAAACCTCTCCGTATTAGTGGAGATGCATTTAAAGTACAGGTATGTAACAAAAGTAAAGTGGTTGCCCAAGAGAACTGAGGAGAAATTCAAACTTGAATCTCTTTGTGAGCATCTAATGGAGTCAAATCCAACTGTAAATGTAATAGTCCTTGCTGGTTTTGTTTGTTCTGTAAGGTTGAATAGAGCAAGTTAAAACACCAGAGTAGTTTGTTTTACAACATAATTTAGGAGCTGTCACTCTACATAAATACTGTGCATGGGTAGGAGTAGAGATGAGGAGGAGGCTTTGGAGAAAGTAGCTTTGAAATACTTTCCCGTCTGTGTGGCAAAAAATGAGAGAGCTCTGTGTCACTTGAAATGGGTTCTTAGTGTCTGAATCACACATTAGAGACAGTGAACCTTTCACAAAACTACCTCAGACAGCCAATCGACGCAGGTAATTAAAAACCAATCCCACAACAACTCCTGAAACCAAGGGGTTTGCTTAATACTGGTACCTCAGTCTCCTTGTTGTCAGGGTTCTGCAGATGTGGATGTACCTGCGGTTCGGAGAAGAATCCCCATCAGCTATAGCCTGGGGGATTGCAGTGTGATGGGAGTGCCTGAATTAGAGCATTAAAGTTTAGCCATGGATTGTTCCACTTCTCAGCAAGTGCTTTTCATACCTTGCTAAGTACTTAAATCTAGCTTAGCATTCCTGTCTCCAATAAAAGTAGTTCTGTTTCTTAGGATCTCCCCAATCAGAAATTGCTGCAACTGTTGATGTTGCTCAGGGATAGTGTGTTTGGGTTGTATTTTTCAAAGCTCTTATTGCAAGTTTTAATTTTTTTTCCCCCAAAATTCTTACTGTGGAGATACAGCTGTGCAAAAGGAGTTTAATCACAGTCTGGCTACTTTAACCAAATCATACTCTCAAGTGCTGCAACTTTCAAGGTGGCTTCTGCCTTGCAAGGTCTGCTATTGTCACATCTTCTATTCAAGGAAATGTGAAGACTGCACAGGCTGGAAGATCTTTGAGATCTTTGAGATCACTTAAAGCTGAGCACATTTAGGAAGCATTGAAGAAGTGTGGTGAATCCTTGGGTTTGGTGGAATTCTGTGGATGTTGCAACAGTATTTCTTAACTCCCTCAAATTGCTGTGAAGTCTCTCAGTCACCCTTATTTCTGTCTTGGTATCTCTGAAAATGTCTTTGAGTTGTTTCTTTCTGTTAGAAATACCTTGGGACATGGAAAATGTGTAAAAGAGAAAGGAGAGAGATTCACCACTGTCCCTCAAGCTTAGAAATAGAACCAAGATGTCAAAAGGTTGACTGGTGGTAGAGAGAAGAGTGTTTGGGTTTGACACGCAGGCCTTTTTTTTTTTTTTTATTGGTGACTACTGTTGGCTAATTTCCAGGCTACACTTTGACTGGCTGGGCTACATGCAGGTTTGTGAATGGCCTTGAGTGCTGCCAGTAGGTAGGAAAAATATTCATTTGTCTCAGAAAATATCTTTCTGGTTTACTGCAGACTTGGGTTTAACTTCTCAGAGTCGGTAAGATCAGTACTGCCCACCTGCCCCCTTGGTATGTCTTCTGTAGCTCTTAGTGGACATGATCTCTGCTGTGCTACTACAGCTTCTACCTATATTGATTTCAGTTCTATCCAGTAGGAAAGGGCCTTCACTTGAAACAAAAAGATATTTTAAAAGCTGAAAGGCCTCTTTGAAAGGCTGGAAGAAGCAGTTGCACCCAAGGAACTGCCACCTTGTGCACCTGGCAGGTTCTGTCAGACATGGAAGATGCCATCAAGAACAGACTGTGGTGAAAGAAATCCTAAATCAGCACTCTGTTCCCATTCAGCAGATGGAGATCCTTGTGCCTGAAGCTGACCATTACCCACTGTTGAGACCCTAACACCAGGAGGGCAAGCAGAATAATTTGAAGCTAACTGTAACTTCTTTCCCCATGTAGCAAGCGAGGGAAATGGTACTGGAGATCATCCGAGAGAAAGATCAGGCAGACTTCCGAGGCGTACGCAGTGATTTCAGTGCTAGAATGGGAGGAGGCAGCATAGAGGTACGTTTCCTTCACAGTACTCTGCTAACCTCCCTGTGGGATGGGTAGTGGGGGGAATCATCCAACTACACATGTAACCTGTAAGCTTATTTTTAAATGCATTGTGTTCTTTTGCCAGAAGAATCGAGTCTGGCTCTGCAAAGAGGAGGAGTTCTCGTGGACTCCCAGATGGCACTTTCTAATTGTCTTTTTTTAAGCTGCATTCTTGTAGTGCAGAGTTCATTTAGTGGGGAAGGAATTTGTGGCCACGTGTTTGTTTTTTCTCAAGTGATGCTGTTCTGTAGCCTGGAGCTGCCTAACATGGCCTGTCCTCAAAGTTAAGAGCATCTCCTTGTAAAATCAGAGTCATTCAGTCTAGTTCTCTGAGCTTTCATACTCCTTTGCCTTTCCCATCAGGTCTCTGTGCCCAGGTTTGCTGTTGGAATTGTGATAGGAAGAAATGGAGAAATGATCAAAAAGATTCAGAATGATGCTGGAGTTAGGATTCAATTTAAACCAGGTTTGTGTGAGGATGGAGAGCCGTTGCTTTCTGACCAGTGTTCCACTTTTGGGTTCCAGCAGCCAGGCTTTCCTCATTCACAGGTGCATTGTGTCTCTTTCTGAAATCCATTTAAATATGATGTGCTGCCTCCTCATGCACTTCCTGGTTTTCAGAGAGTAAGATTATATACAGCTCATTTGCAAACGTTAGATGTCACAACAGTCATGTCTTGAGTGGTAATTATATAGATAAATAAAAATAACAACAACAAAAATCTTTTATTTTCTATTAAAGAATTCTCCTTCAGGACATTAAAGCCTTTGGGGATCAGGAGTTGATTAATTCTAAGTAACTTTCTCTGGGTCCTTGGCTGTCTGATCACCTATCAAAGCTGTCTTTGTCCTCTTAAAATTATATCAGTCTCTTTCATGGCTTTTTGACATTTGAAAGTTTTTCTTTTGAGTGTTGTTCCCTCTGCAGTGTGGGCTGGGTTTTGTCTTCTTTCAGTCCAGGGAAGAGGGGCTGAAGGTGGAGGGAAGCAGTAGCTCCTGGGATAGTTCTGTGGTGTGAAAATGCTGCCAGCAGTGGTGGTGCTGCAAGGAAGCTTTTGTCAGCCAGTGGATGTTTTCTGCTTTTAATTTAGTCTTTGCCACCTCTCTCCACAGATGATGGGATTAGCTCTGAAAGAGTCGCACAGGTCATGGGGCTCCCCGATCGGTGTCAGCATGCAGCACACATCATCAGTGAGCTCATCCTCACGGCACAGGTGGGTTCTGGAAGGGCTTTTTGGGAATGTAGGCTGCATGCAGGCAGCTGGATGGATGGATGGATGGATGGCACCTTCTCAACAGCAGCACTGTTCAGTTTTCCCCTGGTAGGCCATACATGCAGCTGCTAGGTTTGAGTTTGGTTTGTTTATGGTGGGGGAGTTTTTTAATGAGTATGGGCTGACTGAGGTGTGGGAAGGTCTTCTATTCCCAGGCCTGTAAGGCCTCATTATAGCGCCACATTTATTCCCTGTTTAGTTGTTGCTAAGTTGTTTAGGAACAGTGACCTGGTAGAATGGAGTCCATCAGTAGCATCAGACAGTGACTGGTGACTGTCAGTGGTGCCTTATCTTCAGACTCCAGCCCTCTGGTCTGGTGGGAGGCACATGAAGGGGATGAGTGCTCAGATCTTGTGTGCCTGTGCTCTAAGACACACCAACAGATTGCATTACCCAAGAGCAAGAAGTACAAAGATGGGTGAAGTACTAGGGCAGACTCTTGAAGGAGGTTGTGTATTGCCTTTGTACTATGAGAAATTAAAACTTCAGGCCATTTCAGAAACCTGAGCATAATTTGTCCAACAAAGTATTTAATTTGTCCATCTTGATACCTCTTCTTGTCCCAATACCTGGTTGGAATACTTGATTTCATAATTTGCTTTCATCACATTTCATAACATTCACTTAAATGTTGAGAGCTGTTGTGATAGCTTCTGATTGCCCCAGGCATTTGCTTTAGGAGAAGTCACTTACTCAAAATAGGTACGTCCTTTAAGTGTCTTTCAACTTAAAAGCTTCCTTTGGAAGTTTTGGAAAATGCGCATTTCAGCTGAGTAATTCCAGCAGGATGACACTTGAAAGGGTTTAGAAACAACTTGTAGTGTGTGTCAGTGCCAAGATGCCTTGTTTTCTCTAAAGAGAGCCCCCATCACAAACTAAAAGTCCTTTAGTAGTTGATGCTTATTTATAGGTTTATTTCAGCAAATGTAAAGGCATGCATTTAAAAATATAAATACCTTCCTGAGTCAGGGAGGCAACTGTAACCTACATTACTTGGCATTTCTCTAAAGTGCTTCAAAACCTTGAATGTGAAATTGTGGTCCAGGAATGTCTCAATTCAATGCCATTGATTATGAGGCAGTTTAACTTACCTTGCTTTATTTTGTTTTTAGTGTACATTGGGGCCAGCAAAAAAACACTGATACACATGTTTTGCCTTCTAAGGAGCGAGATGGCTTTGGAAGCTTGGCTGTTGCCCGGGGAAGAGGTCGTGGCCGTGGGGACTGGAGTGTTGGAACACCTGGGGGCATGCAGGAAATCACCTACACCGTGCCAGCTGACAAGTGTGGCCTGGTTATAGGCAAAGGTGGGTGTGGTGACTCCAGATACCTCAGCTTTCAATCCTTCTCTCTCAGGATGGTCATGTCCTTGCTGTCTGACAGTGATGCTTTGGAGTTTTTTATGATTGTAGGTATTTAGTGCCAAGTGAATGCAGCATAGGAATAAGCTGTAAGCACTTGTGGTTGTTTTCTTTGTGGGGTTCTCAGTGATAATTGTACTCTCCAGGCCCTTGTTCACAAGCTGTAAGAGAGGCTGTTAATGCAGAGCTGTCAAATAAGCTTGTTACAACAAGCAGCTGGCTGAGAAAAGGCAGGTTCATTTGTGGATTCCTTTTACAGAGAATTCATTTAAAGGACAGTTTATCAGGGACAAGCAGAACAGTCATTTCATCGTGCTGGATTTCTGTGAGTGCTGTGTGAAGAAATGGAAGGTCTCTGAGTGTGGTAATAACAGTAGCTGCTTCCAGCCACATACCTGAAGTGTGTGATGAATGAAGTGAAGGAGGAGGATTTGTCTGCATCTGTGCTGGCACTGACGTGGCACAGCAGCTGCTGCACCTTGTGCCACTCAGACACTGCCATGGAGGCCACTTGGCAGCCTTGGCCAGTGGATCTGTGCATGCTGAGGAGATGGATGAGGAGTCATCAGACATTTCTCTCAACCAGGACAACCCTGTGATGGTTATGAGTATCAGCAGCAGCCTCAGTTTGTCACAGAGCAGGAGCTGCACATGGGGCAGTGGCAGGATTTAGGGTAGAGCCAGGAGCAGACAAGCTCTCCAGCTCTGAACTGCTGTGGTGTATCTGAGCTGATGTACTGACCTATCAACAGCAGTGCTTCATTTTTATATCTGCTTATTTCAGAAAGAATGACATATGCCTGAATTAGGATTTAAGTAATCACAGATGGTTTTTAGCCTCAGCAGAGAATAGAATAGGAATAGATAAGCTACAGCAGAAAAGGAGGCAGAGACTTGAGGGCTTTGGGCCAAGTTTCAGTAGCTTTGAGTGTTCTGGGCAGGAGGAAGCTTGTGGTGAGACTTGTTGTGGACTCTTTCCCTGCTGTTCTGTGCCATGTGCCTGACCCCACAGCACCCTGAGCTCCTGCCCTGTTGGATGACCAGGGACATGGGCAGGTCAGCCCTGTAGCTGCAATTTTTTTCAGATGTTGTTCTTTGCCACAAGCCCGTTCACAAACCTGAAAACTTTTTTCAGTATGAAAAACCACCTGCTTTTTCCCTGTTGTGCAGAAATTGCAGAGTGATTATGCTTGTCCTCACTGAACGGTCCAGTTGGGCAAAAGATCAAGCAAAGCAAATTTTAAGCCCATGAGTGAGACTTATATGTATGGAAAAATCAAATTATAATGAAACTTTATTGCTGTATCCATTAGTCATCTTTAATAAAAGATCAGAAAAGGTCACTTGTTGTTCAGTAGTGCACTGAAGTGGAGCATTTGTAACTACAGAGAGCACTGTGTGCTGAAAAGATAAATGCAGGTAGTGGAGTGAATGTCCCAGCATTCAAGTGCAGGGCCTGGCACAGCCTCACTGGGGGGTGAAGGGTGGCTTTTTACCTTTGTTTCCACAACAGCAAAATAGGGATTCTTACTTGGCCAGATCAGAAGCTTTCTGCAGTGACTAATTACTAGTTGTATGGTGATTTGAGTGCTGGTAGCATTGTAATACCACCTTGTCATTGGTGTTCTCACAGTGCCTGTGCTCTTAGGCTGTTGCAGCCTTCACTTTTGTCAAGTGAGTGATGGCTGTGGCATTGCCTTTTGGGGTCTGGACCAGCATGGATGTGCTACACTCTCCACACATTGATGCAAGACAGGCAATTATTGTTATTTCCTCCCCAGCTGCCCGTGGGGCAGTGTAGGGCAGAGGGGATCTTAGTGGGGTTTTCTTAACAGTGACCAATTACAAAACCTTTGCTTCTCCCTGATAGTTTCTGAGCAGTTTCCAGCTGTTGGGTGTTTCTCCTTGCTGTGATACACAGTGGGTCTGTTGGCCTTCTCTGTAAAAGATGTCTGAAGCCTCTGGGCCATCAGCTTGGTCTCAAGATCAGCACCCCAGCAAAGGGTCCCCAGGTGTGGTGTGTGTGATCTGACCTGGTAACTGCTGCTGTGCTCGCAGCCCCGTGTGAGCACTTAAGAAGCAGGAAGAAGAGGGAGGCTGGGAAGTCTCTCAGCTCAGTTTCTGCAGCATATGTGACAGAAGACCTAGTGCCCTTTTCTTGTGGACATCTCAGCTTGGGAGCGAGAGCTTTTAGGACCTGGCAGGACTCCCTGCGGATCCCGTTCGTGGCTTTTTCCTCTAGAGGGTGGGTAGGTGCAGCTTTTTCTTTCCCAAAGGCCCTGAGGAAGGGTGGAGGGGAGCACCATACACATGTCAAACTCTGTCTGTGTTTGGTGGTGCTTGGAAACAGCCGCCGCCTCCCTGGGCCCCCCTGGATTTCCATGATAAATACGGCAATCCTGACAGATACCGTGGCCGGCCTGGCTCTTGTCAGCTCGGCCTTTGAGCACGTTTGATTAATTGCTTTAGGATTTCACGTCCAGCCGGGAGGCCACTCCTGGATCGTTCCTGCCCCCCATCAGGTGGAAGAATGGAGCGGGATGAATGCTCTATAGACAGCCACCATGTGCCGAGCGGGTCACCTCGCCGTGGGGAGGACAACTCCTTCCGGCACCGCTGGCTGCGTCACGGCGTTTGCATGCTCTGGAGGCTGGGTTGGGGTAGCTGGGTGGGAGGGAGCACTCTGACATGCACCAGGGGAAAGAGGACAAGGGCACCAAGTCCTTCTGGGGTGGGGGTAGGAGCTTGCAGCCTCCCACCAAACCTGGAGAGGCAGCTAACTTGATCCTGCTGTACGGGCTAGGAAGGACCTGCTGTCGAAACAGGCCCAACAAGCACAGGCTTGGTGCTGAATGCTAAATGGGGCAATGATTTGAAATCTGTATTCTCTTTGCTTCCAGTTTGAGAATGCTTCGATTTTTAATCCCCTTTTGGAAGGAGAAACTAGTCTGCAGTGCGAGTGGCAACCTCTGGTTGTGCCTCTGTCACCCAGTAAAGAAGTTGTGCCACTCCTTCAAACTGTGTTGCCTGAAAGGGTCCTCTGTTTTCATTAAGCAGATGAAAATGGCTGTTGATTCAGATCTCACCTCAATATGTAAAAACCAGAGCTTCAAACAAGTCTGCATCAGACAAAAGCATGACACAAAAAAAAAACCCCTTCTTGGTTTTGAAACTTCATCTTACTCCTTTCCCATGCTTGACTGAAAGTAAGTGGGTTGGCTTTTGGCTGCACAGTACAATCCCTGTTGTCTGCCCAGGGATGTGACATGATTATCTTTTGTTAAATGCATCTTCAAAAATTCATTTAGAAAGAGCTAATTGCCCTTTGGCAACTTTTCCTCCTCCCTTCCCCAAGAAGGCTTTAAAGTGTTAAAAAGGTCACGAGTCCATTACAATGAAATGAACAAGTGTCTGCAACATCCACAGTTTGTTTTGAAGTTGTGCTGGATGTATAGAGATGGAAATGTGAGCAAAATTGAGGTGTTTATTTTTGGAGATTCTTTCTAATGAAAACCAGCAAAAATCTCTGATTAGTTTCCTTTGCTCTCTGTCCTGCTTGCTGTCTATCCTTTGAGCTGGTGGTTTTTTGGTCTGTGATTTAAAAATTGTAAAACCCATTCCTTCCCCACACCCTTTAATTTCTCCAGTTGAGTGGAGCTGGTCTGTAAGTTGTGTGAGCTTCCAAAAGAAGAATTGAACCATTGTAACATTGGCTGAGGCTTTTGTTAAGCAAATTTCATGAAGAGACCGGGACCTAGCAGGTCTTGAGGAAATCAGATCCACTCTGACTGGCTCTGCTGCATCCTGCTGGAAGCACTCCTGTGCTCTTGTGCATCCAGATGGCAAACGAGCCAGACATGTTCACTGCATGCACAGCTAACTCTGAAATAGCAGGAGACAGCCTGGAATCGTGTGCTGCCCTGGCTGTGGAGGGATGTGTGGCTGCAGGGTGAATAGGAAGCCTTGTGAGCAGAGGCTGCTTTAAGGCAATAACCTATCAAACAGCACATGTTTGGGAGAAAAAGCTTAAGCTCTGTTATGTGGCTGGTGGCTTTTTGCCTTAGTGATGGGAAGAAAAGAAGAAAAACCAGCATGTTTAGAATGCAGGTAATGTTCTTTTCCTGGAGGATTTGAACAGCTGTGCAAAACCAACAGAATCCAGTCAGTGCAGGTTTTGTATCTGTGTTGTCAAAGTGTATCCCAGCCATGCTGCATCTTGTTGGCAGTCTGGCAATGGGCACACAGCGGGGCTTGTGTGTACTTTAAGCAGCATCATTCGTAACCCTAAAAACTGTTGCAGTAGCTCATGGTTTCAGGTTATGTTTGTGAGGTAGATTAAAGGAGCAGCATGAGCTCAGGTACTGTGGTTTCTTTTGCTGTTGCCATCCTGAGGCACACAGAAGGTGGCTGAAACTATAACCCATTCCCAGGACCTGACTTTGATGTGGTTTTACAGAAGGAGATGCTGGATATCCCTCCTTACATCTTGGTTTTCTTCTCTTCAGGTGGTGAGAACATCAAGAGCATAAATCAGCAGTCAGGAGCGCACGTGGAGCTGCAGAGAAACCCACCCCCAAACACAGACCCTGGCGTACGAATATTCACAATCAGAGGGGTCCCCCAGCAAATTGAGCTCGCTAGACATCTCATAGATGAGAAAGTTGGTGTAAGTTCCATCTCTGCTCTCTTGCTGTCCCTTTCAGACGTGCTGTTGTCACTCTTGGGTACGTGTAGGCCTGGACTTACAGGATAGCACAGAATGCATGTGCTTGTGTTATTCAGCTTCAAAACCATTTGCCTCTTAGCAGCTGGCTTGGACTTGATGGATCAGCATCCATTGGGCTGATTTTTGTGGCCCCAGAAGGATTTGACTGTTGACATAGCCATGGGTAGTGTATACAGCTATATAAGAGGGAAAAACAGCAATAATAAGTTATGAAAAGGCTGTCAAAGGAGATTTTTGAAAGGAAGACAATGGTGTCACTGTGTGAGAATGACACAGTCCTAGCAGCATCATCCTGAAAGTAAAACGCTCGCCTCCTTGCTCAGGAAGTTCAGGATGACTTATCTTACACTTAATGCAGTGCTGTGGTGTTGAAGCTTAATAACATCAGGCTGCAGTATGACTGAATGGGGAGACTTTGGTAAAAAAATACAGAAAATGCTGAACTGGGGCATGGGAAAGCTGAAATGCTGCCTTCACGCTGAATTGCTTGAGAGGAGAAGGCTTGACAGCAACCTCAGGATCCACGTGTCCCAGGCTGTCTTCTCTCCTTTCTTACTACTCATAGTAGCTGCCTCCACCCAGTACTTGGAGCTGGCATTAAATATTTATGGATTCTGTGACAGGGTACCAGCATGGGTGGACCTGGAGGATTTGGTCAAAGTCCGTTCAGCCAAGCACCTGCTACACCTCATCAAAAGTAAGCTGCTGCATCTCCTCACCCTCATCCTGGGGGATGGCTGGGAGCTAGAAAGTGTTGGGAGAAGGGTGGAGGACCCTGAAGGGGTGGGGTATAAGTGGAGCCTTTTAAAAATTGGGCATTCAGAAGCAAAAGCAAGTGAGCTCAATCCTTTAAGCCTGACTACAGGAAAGATTTCATCTATTAAGTGATGAACCAGGTAGGTATTGGCATCTCCAAAATTCCAGTCTCTAGTGCAGAGAGAGCATGGGAAGAAGCCTGAAGCGCATAGAGCACAAGGAGTGCTGTTCAGTGTGATGTATCTTCACCTTGGCTTCCTGAACAGACTGATACCAAGGCAGAACATAGCAGTTCACACCTGCACAGCTTTCCTTTTGCTCCCACGTTTGCTCAGCAGCTGCTGAGTATAAGTGACAACTTCTCTGGGCATCTTCATGTCTGTGGCCTGGTAAGTATTTTATTGTCTACTTGAGCATGGCTTTTTGTCCTCTGCAGTGGTCCTCAGGCGTTCATGACGCAGGGCTGGGGCAGTACCTACCAGACGTGGCAGCAGCCTGGACAGCAAGTCCCAAGTAAGTGCCAGGACCTGGGCTGGAGAAGGGTTGGTGTTCTCTTTGCAGTCTGTGCTCTGTGCCTCCAAAAGGCAGGTTCACCCACGAGACCACGTGTGTGGTAACAGCAGAACGATTTCCTGAGCAGAAGAGCTGTGTGGAGGCACGTGGTGGTGGTGTTTGAGCTCAGAACAAGCTGAAGACCACGGAAAACTTTTGCTTTTTGGGTGCTTCACTGCTTATTGCCTCTTTCTGCTCTTTGGGTAGAAACTTGGTCCTTGCTGTCTGTTCCTTTCTAACAAAAACATTCCTGCCTCAGGCTCTCTTCTCCCAGGATTCTTCAGGCAAGACATGCCAATCTCACCTTGCCCTAACAGGCACGCCGTGTTGGTGCTGAGCCCTCCCATCTCTTTGTTCTTGACCTTATTTTCTGATTTAATTTTTCTGTATGAGCTTTTCTCACTGTTCAGCTTCCAGACTGATGGAACAACAGGGAAAGGGGATTCAGGAAATGGAAGGAAGGCTAGGCAGGGCTCCTGTACTGGTCGTTCTTTCCTGCAAACCTGTTAAGTCAAAATTGAGCAGTTTGGAATGGGGAGTCCTAATACCAATTACCTTTGAGTGCTTATGAAATTGTGAATATGTGAAATTTGGAAATCTCAGTGCTGCTTTATTAACTTGGTGCATATCTAAGATGTGTGCTGTGGTGGAACATGGGAACCCTGCATGGGAAGTGTGTGTTAAACTCTGGATGAGTCCTGCCTCTTAGCAGTTACAGTCTAGAAATGATGGCTTTTCCTTGGAGCTCTAGGGACTTGGAGAAGATCAGTATTTTTCTGTTTTCAGGTCAGTAGAATGCAGTGGTGGGCGTCAAAGGGATTTTCTTGTGTACAGAAGTGGAATAGTATGGTAATGAAGAGTATTTTCTCATTAACTTGTTTTACAGGAAAAGTTTTTATTCTACTCCTTTCCTTTGCACCCCCAAGAGCTCTGGACTTCCCTGAGCTTTGGGAAGCAGAGCAGTCAGTGCAGCAGGGAAAGCTCTATAAAAAAATTCAACTTTTATCTCCCATAAAACCTTGGAATAAATGCTTACAGAATGTGCACTGCTCTTTGCCTTGCAAGATGCGTATAGAAACTCACCTTGGTAACTTAACTTGTTCCTTACCTTGCTGAAACATCCCCTCATGCTGCCCACCAGCCCTTGGGGAAAGAAAAATCTCCCTTCCTGCAGCAGATAATAATTTCTCAGGCTTACCCCTCTTGGCTGTGGAGCCTGGTATAGGAAGCACAGCCCCCTTGAGCACCCTGATGACCAATAGTGCAGCTCATACCCCAGTGGTGACAGCTTTGTAATGTCAGGTTTTGGGTGGCTCCCAAAACCCCTGGAGCTTCCTGCCTTGCTGTTGCCCTTCCCCTGTGTGGGTTTAGTCCCACACTGCCGTCTTTTGGAGGCAGATGTTTTATTTCTTTATTTATTATCAGGCTGTTGAGACTGATGGAAAATGTTGGCTCCCTAGCTGCATGTGTGGTTAGGATGCTCCCTGTTCCTGTTTGTAGCCAGGCACACTGGAGGCAGTGTGGGTGAGGAGAGAGGACACATAATGCTCTAAGAACCTTCATCACTCTCTTCTGCTGCAGCGGTGCCCAGGCAGCCCAGGTGATGCTCACCAAGGCATAGGAGGATTATTACAAGAAATAGGTAAACACCTGCTTTTGCACTTTGATTTGAGAGCAGCCTTGTGCAGGGTCCCTGGCCTGAGTGCTGCAGCCTGTGTGTCACAGCTCTGTCAGCCCTGTCACAGCGCCGGAGTCCTGGGGACAGCCTCGAGTGCCCTCCTTGTGGGAGGAGGGGCAGACCCCCACCCCCTACACATGTATTTAGATTTTAATTACTTCCCCCATCTTAAATAAATTAACTGGCTGGGGAAACATTTTGCTGTGAAATGCATTTAGCTGCATGTCCTTTCAGCCTGCTGCGGACTGTAATTCTCCGAGAAGAAAAGGCATTGAAGGAGGTCCTTTGTTGGCATTAGCAGGTGGACAGTTGAGGCAGCCTTGACCTCTGCCAGAAAAGGTCCTGACTTGTAGCGTTGGTCAAGTCTTTTAACCCGCTTTTATGCCCCTGGACAGGACACTGCTGCCCTGTTCCCTCCACCCACTTCACACTTGCAGTGTATTATTTTCCCCCTTCCCCCCACTTCAAAGCCCCCCTCGGCATTGGGGTGGGCTGTGCAGGGAGCTGGGATGGGATGGGATGGGAAGAGCTCTGCTCCACGCGTGTCCTCTGTCCTTGCCTGCTCTCCATGTCTGCAGTGGCTCATGCTCTGCACTCCTGCTGTGCCTCTCTGCACTTCCCTGTTGCTGTTTGCTGTTTGTTTCTCCTGTGTCTCACTGAGGGCCCTGTGCTCACACTGGGATCAAGGGAAGAGCAAATATCCCTCCTCTGTCCCAGCCGGCCAGGCTCCCCCTGCAGTAACACTTGGCTGTGCTTAATTGAAGGTGCTTAGTGCTTCAGAGATGGGGAGTCTGTGCTAGGTGGAGCCCAAGGTTTGGGATCCGTGGGCAGACACTGGCACTGCTTCCCTTGGAGCAGTGTGGGAGCCTGGAGACAGCAGCATGAGCCAGCCATGGCTGTGTGGGGATGTCTGGCTCTCTCTCCAGTGATGCCCAGGGTGTGTGCTGAGGGCAGTGGAGCTGGCTGTGCCCTGGCCAGGGCTCATGGCACCGTGAGGAGCTGGGAGCAGAGTGGCTGCCTTGGAGTTGTGCAGGTCCTGTGCTGGAAGCTTGTGTGTGGGCAGGGTGGGCATTGCCCACAGGGGTCCCTCGGCTCTGCTCTGCTGAGAGTGGGGGTGAAGGATGAAGCCCCTGAAAAGCAAATGAGGTGACTCAAAGCATGGCTCTGTGGAGGTGACAGGTGTCATATCTGTCAGGTGTCTCAGCTCTGCTGCACTCAGTGCAAGCAGACTGAGAGCCTGGGGTGGCTGATTGCAGACTGGGCAGCTCCCAGCCACGTCCTTGGCTTGAGCAGGTCCCAGCAGGGTGACATTTGGCTTCATGCCCTTCTGCAGGTGAGGTGAGATCAGGAACTTGAGTTTTTCCTCAGCTTGCGCTGAACTGAAAATGCCTGACGCTGTAGAAAGGTGGAAGCTGAAGTGTCAAGTCCGGGCAACTGAGGTAGACCCAGGACTTGTCTAGTGGAAAGGTAGATGTCACTGGCTCGAAACTGTCACCTGTTCCATACTGACGTGCCCCTTGTTGTCATCTTTGCACAGGCCAACAGAGCCAGCAGCAGAACAGCCATCCCGATTACAGCAAAGCATGGGAGGAGTATTTCAAAAAACAGAGTGAGTGAAAGAGGCTTACTGGAGATGTATCAGCTCTTGTTACAAAGAGTTAACTAATCCAATGACTTGCGTCTCCATCCCTGCCATTTTTAGCTTCCAGTCCTCTCGAGATCCCCTTTGGTCCTGTCCTGTTGGTGATGGTGCATGTAGTGCTCCCACGGAAAGCTCTCGGTTGTGCTGTCGCGCCTCGGGAGAGCTGCTCGCACTGAGCCCCAGTTCCCTTGTGCCCCTGCTTGCAGCCAGCCTGCCTGGGGAAACACAGCACGCAGGAACTGATGCTGGCCAAATCCAGAAAGCTGGAGCTGGCTTGTGAGAGGGTAGGAGAGCTCACGGAAAATCACGGGCCTGGCTCTCTCCACTGTGTTACGGAGCGCATGATCCCGACCTCTGGATTTGCTTTGATCTGGTGCTGCTGGAGGCTTTGGGCCTTGAGGATGAGGGGTGTGCAGGCTGTCAGCCTGTCCTTGCAGCCACAGGAATGCTCTGGGTGCTTTCTGCCTGCTCTTGGCTTGTCCCTCACAGTGCAGCTTGGAGCCCATCCTGCCATCCCACGCAGCGGAGCCGGTGTCACTCTGTCAGGTGTCTGCAGCAGCTGGAAGGGGGCTGGCTCTTCTTTAAGCTTGACAAAAGGAGATCCTAAGCCTGGGCTTGGACTTCTGGAATTGCTTATCACTCCCTTTTTTCTTTTTTCCGTCCAGGTCATGCTGCCAGTGCTGCTTCTCAGGCAAGTTCCCAGCCGGACTACACAATGGCTTGGGCAGAGTATTACCGACAGCAGGCTGCCTACTACGGGCAGACACTAGGGCAGGCTCAGGCCCACAGCCAGGTCTGTATTCACCTTCCCCAAACCCCTCTGCTCTTTCTCTTGGGAAATTGGGTGTATTGGTCTAGCCGTGGTGTGGGGGCTCTCCTTCAGGTTCACTTAGTGAAGCAGAGATGTTTTGTGGCTGGGGAGGTGGCCTGGCTTCAACATCAGTCGTATTTTCCCCGTACAGGATGAAGGGTTTTTGGGAGGTTATTTGTTTCTCCTGGGAGCCTTTCCTTACAGGCCCCAGACAGTCTGACTTAAAGGAATTAAAGTAAAAGGGATGATGAAGCCAGGCTGGTGAGGTAGCACAGCACTGGCACATGATTGTGTGCAGGCTCTACCTTTTCTCATGCTGGGACAGGAGCTGTGTGCTTGCCAGCTCCCTGTCCTGAAAGAGAGACCAAAACTGTCGAAAAATAATTTTGATTAACCTGCTTTCAAGTAAAATCTCAGCTGTCACTCAGCCCACTGGAGAGTCGTGTGAGATTATCCTCCTCACGCTCAGCACTTTCCCAAGCACCGCTTCGTGGAGCAAACAGTGCAGCAAAAAGTTTGTGCAAAGCACACAGACACCTTGCTGTGGTTGGACATTTGTCCCCACTGCTCCACATTTGCCTGTGGCTCTGGGGGAGCAGAGGCTGCTGTGGATCCTTCCCCCAGCAGCTGCTCTCCCCTGCTCTCCCCGCTCACAGCAGCGAGGTGGAGCCGGGTGCTGCTGCCGGCGCTCGCCGCGGGCGCTGGCCAAGTGTGACCTGGAGCAGTGATAAAAGGACTTCTCTTCATTCCTCCCCAAGTCTGCCCCGCTAGAAAGAGAGATCTTGTTTGGTGAGGGGCAGGAGAGCTCTGGGACAGCGTCAGGGCAGAGGGCTCTGGTGGCAGCTCGGAGCATCCTTTGAGCTCTGTGTCCTGCTCAGCTGCAGCGGGGACAGACCTGTGTCGGGGGAGGAGGGCTCGGCAGCTTCGATAATTTGCTGCTGCTCAGTAACTTTTCTCCCCTCTCTTTCTTTCCAGGAGCAGTAGAACAAGGTCCTCGTGGCAATTTTTTTTCCTTGGAATCGTTGTGGAAGAAAACCTTTTTGTAACAGAGGTTTCTAGATTTGCAACATTTTGATGAAGACTTTTCTGTTTGTGAAACACTAGCTGTAGGATAATCTATACTGAACTTTTCTAAGAATCAGGAACAATTAGTAATGTACTAAACTTATGGACATGCTGGTAATTTTGTTTCCAAATTTATATTAAGGAAAAAAAAACCTCCGGGATTCTTTTTGGAGAGAAGCCAGAGAATTTGCAGGCACCAAAACGCACCCCAGAGCTGTGACATTTCAACATGTGGGTTTTTTGTGTGGGTTTTTTTTTTTCCCTTTAATTTTCGATCTTTTCTGTTGGAACAGAAAGAGTGGCTTGGAAGTCTTAGGTGGTATGTAACAAATCTTAAAAAGAAAAAAAAATTTAAACAGTATTTAAATATTCTTAAATATGTAAATTCATTAAATGTTTTACTTCTAATTTCTTGTATCTTGGCTGTCTTTGATTTTATTGCATTTTTTAAAAACTGAACTATGATATGTATTGTAATTAATGATATGATTTCTGTATTTGAGACAGTTACTGTTTGCAAGTTCTGGGAGGGGGGGCATTTTGTAGGGTTTGTATAATTTCTAGAGTCTAAAGGGGTAATATAAAAACGTGTTAATTTTTTTAGCAATACATTTTTTCATGTCTCCATTGCTAGTTGCATTTATGTATCTAAGACCTCCAAGCTTGTTAAAAAAAAAAGAAAAAACAAAAAAAAAGAAAAGAAAAAAACTTTTCCTCTATGCTCTCAGAAATATAAATACTGTTATTTTTAATATTAAAATGAATCTGCTATTAGTACCTTTAACAAACACTGTGGAACATAAAACCATATAAAAGGTAGTAACTATTTTTTAATTCCAAGGTGTTTTTTGCTTTTCCGTTTCTTTTAAATATTTTCTTATCTAATATTTGTCAAATTACCTAGAGAAATAAATGAATTTAGTATTAACCACAGTATGTGCTAAATAATTTTGATTTAATAAAAGGGATAATATGATTTCTGATGTTTACTGTAGTGCTTCTTGTACAGATAACAGTGTATTTTTAAAGGAAAAACGGAATTGAAGCTATTTTTTCTTGCATTTTTAATTGCCCTGCGGGACATTCCGTTTTTAAATGTACTGAATTTACTGTTCTTGGGTTCTTTCCTTATTTTTCCTTATGCTTGAAATGTCTAACTATAAAGAACCGCGATTGGATAATGTTGAGCATGGTGTTTAAAAAAAAAAAGTGTTCTTTTTATTTGACTGACAGGTGCATTTTACACTCTATATAATAAAATTTCCACAAGGTGTCTTGTGGGCGAAGTATTTCCCGTCTGTTGGACTCTGTTGTTCCCTCTCCGCAGATCTCAGCTCCTTGTGCCACATCCTGGGGAGTTTGGGGTGATCACTGAGGGCAGCATCAGCCTTTATTCAGGAGAAACTGTCACTGTCACCTCCTCCTGGCGCCGTGACACCGAGCATTCCCAGGGAAGTTGCTGCAATTGTCGCCGTTTTGGGGCAGAAGGATCTGTGTGAACACTGGGAAGTTTCCTCTACAGCCCTGTCAGGGTTGTGTTGTTTGTGGAAGAGCTGGCAGCCCCTGGTTTTAGTGCTCTGAACTTGTTGCTCTTCCCCAAGTTTGTGGCTGAAGCCATTCAGGATCCATCCCTGCCAGGGGCTTGCTGGAGCAGCACTGACCAGGAGAGGGATGGGAGGGATGCCACTCCAGCCGTTATCAGCTGTGTTAAGAGAATTAACCTTTAGTTGTGCCCAGGCCAAGTCTGGCAATAACTGTCACCCGTTCAGGGATCCCTTTCTTGTAAAATTTTGAGCTTTGAGTGCCTCCAGCCTAAGGCAGCTCCATCCATTCCCTGCTCCCAGGCAGCTGGGGAGGTTTGCAACGGGGGAAGGGAGGAAAGAAGATCCCATCTGCAAAGCCCGGAGTGGGAGGCACGTTGAGAGCCGGAAGAAAAGGAGATGCAGCATCTCTAAATATACCTCCAGAGAATCAAGAGAGACATTGAAAGATGGGATAGTAAAAGCCACTTGGAAAGAGGGGAGAGGGGGGAAAAAATGGCTAGAGGAGGGCATAAAGGCTGCTGATGGGAATTGGGAGCGGGCATTACCGAGAAGACTTCCTTCTAATTCATCTTCCAAGCTCTGTGCCAAAACAGCATTTGGCATGGTTCACAGGGAGCAATTGTGTGATAATGAACCCTAAGGTGTCCCTTAATTGAAGACTGAGGATTACAGATTGTGCCAGTAGTCGTAAATGGCGCAGGATTGTGGGAGGATGCATTTTCTTAAATGTATCTGTAAGTACAGATGAGTGAGTCTCCCCAGTGAAATGCCCGTACTATAAATTATGGAAATATCTCTTTCTGATGCAACCTTTTATTGAGGGGGTGGGGCAGCACAAGAAATAGTTTGCAAGCCTTTGAAATTTGGCCTGTCATTAAGATGGTGCCTGCAAAGCTGGGGTTTCATCAGCAGTCTGGTGTCCTGGAAGGATGAAGTGCTTGAAACGTTCCCAAGTTCACCAATTTGTTTTCCATTATTTCTGCCTGCTCAGGGCAGAGAGGCCACAGATGTTGTGAGTCCACGATGGGCTGGAGAGGGGCAGGGTGGGAGGCAGAGGTGCCTCAGCACTTCACAAGGAGCTGGTGGCCTCTGGGTTCCTCCAAACCTTCTTCCAGCCCTGCAGCCATCCTGGTCTCTGGTTGTCCAGGGGTCCTGGGACTGGTGTGACGTTCATTCCCACCCTGGGGCTGGACAGGCCCCCTCCCCTTTCACTCTGGGGTCTGCAGGCAACTCCTCACGTCCCTTAGCTGGGGTGGTGCAGGTCAGAAACTGCTGTGGTGCCTTCAAAGCTGAGTCTGGGTGTCCAGGAGAGGAACCAAATCTCCTGCTCAGCTCTGGGCAAGTTTAACCCCCAGTAGTGTGGAGTAAGCCCTGCCTGCACTGGGTTTTGGGGCAGGGAGGGTTTGTCTGTCCCTTTGGCAGGACCTGGATAGTGCATGGAGCAGGAGCAGTTCCTGAGGGCTGTGCAGGAGCTGCCATGGGGGACACGTTCAAGGCTTTGGGGTCCATGAATGGTGATGGGGATGGTGCAGCCTTTTCCTCCTCACAGGGAGCCCATGCCAGGACAGTGTCCTGAGGGGCAGGGAGGTGATCCCATGAGGAGACCTGTCAGTTTGAGGAAGGCTCTGCCTCCCGAGTGTGGAATTTGGAAAAAGAGGAACTGGAGTCAAAGGCCATCCCAGGTGAGTGCTCTGGTGGGAGGTGCCCAACCCCAGCTCCCTGGCTGCTGTTCTCTCCTTTCTTTGAGAAGCAGTGCTCCTTCTCTCAAGCACAATCCCCTTCCAGACTCCTTGGCTCAGGCACACTCAGGCTCTGCTCCCCCAGAACAAATCCTCCTCAGCTCCATCCAGCAGCACAGCTTTGCTGGGTGTGTGCTTGTCTGGGCTGTGTCCCACAGGACCCCCCAGGCTGGCAATACCTGCCCCACTCCACAGACAGAGCCCAAACCCTGAGCAGATGTTTATTTTGGTCCTGCACACCCTTTCTGAGCAGCGGCCCTAAAAACTCCCTCTCTAAAGCATCTCAGTGGGTCCAGGATGACCCTGATGCTCTCCTGTGCTCAATACTCAGTGAGCATGAACAGGAAAGGAATTTTTAGGAGACTTTGAGATAGTCTAAAACACTTTCTTTAATTTTGCATGATTTGAGAACAAACTACATTATGGCCATTGTGAGTTAGACCGAAATTACTGTTGAAAGAGACAAGAAGACATGGGACTTTTTTTTTTTTTCCTTCTCCAAGTATTAAATATTTAATTGCATTAAAGGAATGGTGTATTTACAGTAAGGGGCAGTGTGGCTGGAATGGGAGCTCCTGGTGTTTAACATGGAGCTTTCCAAAGATGTGGATGTTCATGAGGTCCCACCTGTGCTGCTGCTTCTCCCCTAAACCCACCTGGTTCCTCCCACTCTCAGGGGGATTTTCAGGGCTGTTGTTCTTTGCAGGATTGTGGCACAGGGCAAGGAATTGGGATCTTGCAGTGCCAGTGAATCCTGTCAAGCAGCACGTGGGTGTTTTTTCCATGCAGGGAGCTGTTTATGCTGTGTTTGGCTGGTTTGGAGGATTTTTCCCTGGATTTGCTGTGGGTAGCAGTGATGCAAGGTGCCCAGTGTTTCTCTGCTCTCGTAAAGCTGGGAAAGACACAAAAGAAACTTTCCAGAACTTTTAACGGTGGAAATGAGCAGAAATTGGAAGTATGTGGTGTGAAGATGAGTTGAAAGAGCCACAGCTCCTTGGTCTGTTGGTCTGTTGGCAGGAGGTGACAGTGGCCCCCAGAGCCGAGGGCAGTGGGAGGGTAGAGAGCCACATCCTCGTCTGGGTGGCTCCTCAGTGAGTGCTGGGGATGGAGGAGGATGGCAGAGGAGGACCAGCCATCCCTGGGATGAGGGATTTGGGGCAGTGAATGTCCGGGTCTGCCCTGCACCTCCCTCCAGGTCTGGGGCACCACATTCAAGGCAGGTGACCCAAAAGAGCATCTCTGGGGGTGATGTGGGGGAGATACCAACAGCACACTCCCCCCCGATTATCTGCCCACCCTGCCCCTTACCACTTGAGGAAATCCTATTTCAAGGCCGCTCTAATGAACTCTCTGATCTTCGCAGAGCCCGGCTTGCTCCCCTTTAATCCCGGCCGGGCCGGGGTGCAGGTGCCACCGTGCCGGGGATTAGAGGGTCCCTGCCCTTTGTGGGAGCCGTCACTCAGCGCGGCCGAGCCCGGGGAGCCGCACGGGGCTCCTTGTTCTGACCATTCGCCGGGGAATATTAAACTTTGCTGCCGTAGAGTTAATATACGGGGAGGCTGGAGCTGCTGCTCCGTTCGTTTTGGGGGAAACAGGGCTGGTGAGGGGCAGGAGCTGCGGGAGGACTCCCCAGAGCCACGCCGGGGTCACCTGTCTGCGGGGCACTCCCGTTCCTGTCACCCATCCCTGCCCTTCTCCAGGGTGCCAGGGGCTCATCCCGGCCGGCTTGGAGCTGATGCAGCAGGAGGGATGGGATGTGGGACAGACGCTGCTGGGATGCGGGAGGCATCGGTGGGATGCGACTGTCCCATGCCCAGGTCACTGCCAGAAGGGAGGAAAAGGCGCAGAGATTTTCCTGTCTTTGCAATCTTCACTCTCCTCTCTCCCTCCGGGCACCCTGTCCCCACTGTCCCCCTAGCCGAGCCGCGGCCCAGCGGAGGTGGCCAAGTCGCCACCGTGACTCGCCACAGCCGTGTTCCCTTTCGAGGCAGCCTGAGCTCGGACGCAGCCGGGAAGGTGCTTTTCTTCCTCTTGCTCTTGTGTGCCGCGACTCCCTCGCCAAAATCATCCTGGAAATAATACCTGAAAAAAAGGAAAAGGGGGAAAGAAAGGCGAGAAAGCGAGCGAGAGCGGAGGGGAGAGCACTCAGCATCTCCGCTCGGCTCCGCGGCCTCCCGCAGAGTGAAATGGAGGCAAATAATGCCCTAAAGCTCCATCCCCGAGCAGTGCAATCAGCCTGCGGCTCCGCGGGGCTGCCGTGCCCGGTGCCGGAGCGTTTGCCGGGAGGGTCACTGCTCCACTGCACCAAACCCTCCCTGCCCGGAGCCGCTGGGCACTGCTCGGGGGCATCCGAACCTCCCCGCTGCTCCCGACCCCCTCGGAGGGCAGCAGGGACAGGCAAGCAGTGCGCGGTTTGGAGGGGAACAAGGAGCCGTTCAGCTCCATCCGTGGATGTGGCACCCTGAGGATGTCAGGGTCATTTTTGCCCCTGTGGAGGTGACAGCCTCACCACGCACCTGCATGTGCGCTGTGCTGGCACGGGGATGGGGGTGTTGAGGGCTGCCCCGGAGCAAGGGATGCACCCACGGGGACTCCTCCTCGGTGTCGCAGCCCAGCCACGGCCCCTCTGGCCCGCGATGAAGCTCCCCCAGTGATGAGGCAGTGTGGATGGGTGAAGGCACAGGTGGGAAGTCTCACCCTATGGAGGGAACGTGCGAAGGACCCACCAGCCCCGCTCAGCCCAGGCTCCCCCTGCGCCTCGCCTCGCCCTCCTGCACTCCCTGCTCCGCTGCTGGGAGCGTTCCCGGGCGCAGGTAACATTTGGGCACATTCCCATAACCGAGTGTCACCAACTGCTGCGGCGGCAGGGCCGGAGCCCCTCTCCAGCGCTGCTGTTTGCTTTGCAGCCTCCTTAGCCCCCATTGAGGCTTTTCAGCTCCAGCCCCTTCAGGGGGTTTAAGTAGGTAAAACCTGAGGAAGAGGCTATTTTCCTCCCTCCCTTTTGAGCCCTGCCTTGTGCCCAAAAGGCCCCCTTGTTTCACGCGTGCCAGTCACCTGGCTGGGCCCCCAGGCCCTTTCTCTCCCAGCCTCCCTTTTCTTTCTCCTTTCTCTCTTTTGACTTTTCCAGGAGCCCTCGCTCTCCAAACGAGCTTCAGATTGGATCCAGATTGAGGTCCCTTTGTCTTTCAAGGGTTGTACTAAGCTAATTAAATGTGATCCCAACAAATAAACGCAGATCTCCCCATTACATTCAGGCCTGCCTTTCAGGCAGCACCGGGCGGCCCCTCGCCCCCGCCCGCTCCGCACAGGGTCCCCCTCATTGAGTCCTGGCCATTGAAAGCACTGCCAGGATTTCTTTTGTGCCGGGGGTCTCCGAGCCCTTTTTCCATCAGAAAAGACCCCCAAACAGCAGCTCGGCCTTTGTGAGTTTGCAAGCAAACGCCAAAGAAAAGCCCCCTGAATGCTTTAATAAATGACACATTTAGCAACTTCGGAGGCGCCTGGCTCCTGCGGCAGCCGCAGGGGTGCGATGATCCCTCCTGCCCCGGCTCCCCCGGCTCCCGCAGGGGTGCGATGATCCCTCCTGCCCCCCTTCTCTCCGGCTCCCGGGGCATTTGCAGCCCGTGGAGGCGCAGGGGATGCGGCCGGAGCAGCTGACCGTCTCCGCTCCCAGCCCGGCTCTCCGCCGTTCCCCTTTCTCGGCGCTCGGGGGTCGCACGGAGCAGCTGATGGGGTCGGCCGGACCGCCCCGCACCGGCACCGGGCTCCGGGGCGCTGGGCAGCGGGCAGGGCGCGGCGGGGCGGTCGGGGCCGGGGGGCTTTTGAACTCGGACCCCAGGGTCCCTTCGCCTGGTATTAGCGCTGGCAAATCCAAAATCGTTTTTAATGACACACACCAGCCCCCCACCCCACCCCGGATCGGGGGCTGCGCTGGACTTTTCTCAGCTCAACTAATATCTTTTTAATGACTTCAGGAGGGGGCAGAGCCCGGCTCTGCCCTAGAGCCTGGATTGCTCCAAACAGATGTTGGGGCAGAGGGAGGGGGATGCTCTTCCCTGCCAGGGACTTTCTTCTAAAGTTCAAACGAGAGGGGAGCTTTCAATCACCGCTAAAAATGTATTTCTCCCCATTGAACAATGGGCTCCTTTCTGCGCCCGGGGGGACTCGGCTGCGATCGCGTTTCTGCTGCCGGAGAGGAGAAACCTCCGGGGTTAGGGCAAGAAAAACTCAGCTTCGAAAAGGGTTCTTCCCTGCGCCGCTTATTTTCGCAGCTCTGCATCCTTGCTGCGTTCACTCCCTGCAGATAAAAAGTATAAAAAATACAAAATTGTACTAACGAAGCATCAATCCTCCTTCCGCGCTGCAGCGCTTCCCCGCCGCACAGGAGCCGCCGCAGATCTTTGCGGTGAAGACGGGCAGCGAATGCGGGCTTTGAGGAAAGAATCGCGGCTGCACCGGCCCGGGGCAGCGGCAGCTCCATCCCAGCATCCCGGCTCCGTCCCCGGCGGCCCCACAAGAGTTAAATTTTAAAGCAAATCAAATTCCCATTGGCCACTGTATATTATCTCAGCAGTCTTCATTTGATACCTCTTTAATACAGAAAGGAGCTTTTCAAACCCCTTTTCTCTCTTTTCTCCCCGCCACTCTTTAAGAGCAATAAATGTTCAACTGCAATAACTATAAATCAATCTCCGCTCTGTTCAAATCCTATTCATGCGAAAGGCTAGAAGAGGGGAGAGAGCTCCCCCCTCCCCCCCGCCCCCCAAAAAGCAGCTGCTGGGCTCTAATCTCCTTTCTTGCACTGTCATTCACCCTCATTTTTCCTCCATCACCCCATCCCTGCAATCTTTTCTTGTTTTGCTTTTCTTTTCTCTCTTTGCTGCATTATGATCCCATGTCTCCCCTCATCAGACCCCAACCTTGTCCAGATCCTGACCATCCCCTTGTAGGCTGTGAAAGAAAAGAAGAGTCCATGGATGTCAAATTGGTCTCAAAAAGACCATGAAAGATTGATTTGCTCCACTTTTCTTCTGCCTGACATTATTTCTGAGGGTCCTGAATGGGAAACCAGAAAGTCTGGGACTGGAATAAAGATGTTCTCTCTGTAAGGGGGAGACGGGGGGGAAAAATGCCCATTTACTCCTGGCCCATCAACCCTGCAAAACAGAGCAAAAGAAAAGAGGACTGTGGCTATTCAGAGTCAGACCAATATGTACACCTCCCAACAATATGCCAATATACTGAGGGCTTCTCTATTAACACCCATGAATATTAAAGTGCTCACTAAACGCTCAGAAGGAACTTTGGGAATATACACATGAAAATACAAGCAGCATTGTGCGGGGCTCAGAACAATGGGGCGGCGATAATGGCCCTTCTCTATTAACAGCCATGAATATTAAACTTGTTTCCTCTTAAATGTTAAAAAGGAGGGATAGCTGCGATATTAAAAAAGAGAAATGAGGAGCGGGGTGGGGGTGGGGGGGACACAGAGCAAAGCACCTTCCTAGGACCGCGAAGAAGCTTTGGGAAACAGCTGGGGAGATTTAAAGCCACGCAGAAAATGGAAGAATTTTTTTTTTCCACCTTTTTCTCTCACTCCCCCCCGCACCGCCGAGCCCCCGCAGCCGAGAGCGGGGCTCAGCGCAGCCCGCACCGGAGCCGCAGGGGGTTTAAGAGCATCTATTATTTTTTGTCCCGGGATAACTTGAAGGTTGAAGGGTTTTCCTGGGGAAAGGGAAAAAAAAAGGCAATACGAGGGCTGGCTTGCCTCGGCGGCCGGAGGGAGCCGGTGTTGGGAACCTTTCCACCTGATGCGTTATGTTTAGCAAAGCTGAAATATTCTGACGGCTCCTCTAGCCAAAGTCCAGAAAAACAAAATAAACTTATTTTTCACGCTTATTAAACCCCAAACCAATCCCTGGCAGGTTGTTAACCTCCCCTTTCCAGGGCAGGGCTGCCTCTCGCCGGGCAAAGACCCAAAGCAAGCGCAGGCTTGGGTGGCTTTCTGACATTTGCGTTGCTTCTTGATTGGATTAATAGAAATAATTACACCTGGATTGTAGCATCATTTCACCCAGGCCAGAAGATGCTCCACAGCTTCACCCTATAGGACACCCACTCAGGGGATAGGGTGGGGGTTTGGGCTGTGCTTGGCTGCTGCTCCGGGCACGGTGAGACCCGGCGGGGCTTCCCGGGACTCCGGGGTGCGAGAACTGGCCTTTGAGCGCCTGAGGATTTTGGGGGCCCAGCCTTCTTCCCCCAGCTCTTTACAGCCCCTCGTCCCCATGAAAATCAAAAGAACAAGGCTAAGGAGAGGGCTCTAAGCTCCGACACAGCAGGACTGGGTTTAAATCCGGGAAAGATTAACCCTTTGCTGAGCCGGCAAAGCTCGGGCCCGGAGGGGAGCGCTGGGTTTGGGGGCACCGCTCTGGTGCCACCTTGCTGGGGAGCAGAGGTGGCTGCGGAGCTCCTGGGGGGGGGGGGGGGAGCCGGGGAATGTCTTCGGGTGCGGGGATGGGGGCGATGCGGCGGCAGAACCCCGAAGATGCTGCGGCCTCCCTCGGGGTCGGGGCTCGGCCGTGGGGGCACAAGACAGGACATGGTTGCTATTGCAGGGAGATGGGGGATCCACGAGTCGTCCCCCATCCACTCCTGGGCACAATTCCCACGGTTATGGGGAACTGGGAGCCGGCCGGGCTGGTGGTGGCAGCAGGGTGAGCCTGGCCCTGCGGTCAAGCGGCGATCAGCCCGGGGAGCGCTGCCCACCCGTGCCGTGCTTGGGGATCCTCTCCGGGATTTGGGGGAGCAGCGCCGCAGCCTCCCGGTGCTGCCGGTCCCGGCGGGGAGGGCAGAGCATGCGGAGGGCAGCGGGGAGCCGAGCACGGTCGGGCCCGACTGCGGGAGCCTCGGCCCGTTCCCCCGGGGCCCCGAGGGCCAAACGCCGCCGAGCACCGGGAGCTGTCGGGCTCGGGGCCGCCGATTTCGTTGTGGAGCTCAACGGCCCCAAAGCGCAGCGTTTCAGCCCCAAAACGAGCGCGGGGGCTGGGCGGGGAGCGGGACCGTGCCCGAGGGTGCGCCCCGTCCGTGGGACACTGTCGGGGACATTTCTGCCCGTTCCGCTGCCGTTGTGCCGTGCCCGGGGCCAGGTGCCCTGATTCGGGTTTGGCCGGGCTGGGAGGTGCGGGGGCCGAGCCGGTGCGTGTGTGTGTATACGTGAGTGTGTATACGTGTGTGTATTTGTGTGTGTGTTGTGTGTGTGCTCGCCGTGTCCCTCCCTCCCTCCAGCCACCCCACCCCCCGGGAGGGGAGGGAAGGAGGGAATGGGAGGGGGGGCTCCGACGGCTCGCCTCGCTCCGGCAGCCCCAGTCTCTCCGCCAACGTCAGGGAGGTCATTAATAACCAATTAGGAGGGTCAATGAAGCTCATATATAGCCGGGCGGGAGCCGCCGAGCCGAACGGAGCCCAGCCCGCCGCCCACCGCCCGCCGCGCCCGGCCCCGTCGCGCTCGGCCCCGCCGCCTCGCCCCCATGATGGGCTCGGTGCTGCCCGCCGAGGCCCTGGTCCTCAAGCCCGGGCTGAAGCCGCAGGGGCTCTCGCTGGCCGAGGTGATCACCTCCGACATCCTGCACAGCTTCCTCTACGGCCGCTGGAGGAACGTCCTGGGCGAGCAGCTCTTCGAGGAGAAGAGCAGTCCCAAGACTGCCTTCACGGCCGAAGTCCTGGCTCAGTCCTTCTCCGGAGGTGAGTGACCCCCCCCCCCGGAGCCTCCCCGATCCCCCCGGTTTCCCCCACCTGTCCCGGGCCAGCTCCCGGTGCCCGGCGGCGGGATGCGGTCCCAGCGCTCCGCTCTCCCCAGGCGTGGGACTGGGGAAAAAGGGCTTTAAATTCATTTGGTTAACTCCGGCTTGACCTGAGAAAGTTCCCACTTAAACCGCGGGCTGGGGGGCCGGGGCCGTCCCGCATTCAGCCGCCCGGACAATATCTTTTCTCTCGCCCCGGCATCGCCGGGGCGTCCCGGCTCCCTTTTCCCTCTCTCGGATTTCTGTTCCTCTCTTAATTTACCATGAAGGCTAATTCCATTTCCATTCACGATATGTCAACCATCTCATCTCCCCATTTTGTAAGAGGAATTCCTGGGCCCTTTTAAACAAGCCCTCGCGCCATTCAGGCACAATGTACCGCTACAGCATTCCTAAAGGACTAATGAATTTAGAATTAGCAATTTCTTTCTAGTTGAGTTTAATGAATGCAGATCACTTTAACAGCATGACAAATTGCTGGATGGGCCGAAATAGACACCATTTAACCTCCTTTCCCAGCCCCGCTCCCTCGCCCAGCCCGGGATGCTTTTCCCAGGTACCTCCTCAATGCCCCGGGGGAACCTTGTACCGCTTTGTGGGAGCCCCGTTGGGCGTTTAAAAGGCTCAGCCCCGGGGTCTGGGCTGGGGCCGGGGTTGGGAGGGGTCCCCGCCGCCCCCGGTCTCCCCCCTCTCCCCCACCCCGCTCCCTTTCTGAGCCGTCTCCCTCCTCGCAGAGGTGCAGAAGCTCTCCAGCCTGGTGCTGCCGTCGGAAGTGATCATCGCGCAGAGCTCCATCCCCGGAGAAGGGCTCGGCATCTTCTCCAAGACCTGGATCAAGGCTGGCACCGAGATGGGGCCGTTCACGGGCAGGGTCATCTCCCCCGAGCATGTGGACCTGTGCAAGAACAACAACCTCATGTGGGAGGTAACGACCCCCCTGTACCCCGAGCCCGGACCGGTTTGGGGAGAAGCAGGAAAGGGGTGTTAGGGCTCTATCCTGTGCTTCTGCACCTTCGGGCACCAGCTTTGTTGCCTCAGTTTCCCCATTCACACTAAGACCTGGGCAGATGGGTTTACAAACCCCTTGCAGGAGAAGGATGAGGTTTCCTCAGCCCTCAGAGGAGCCTCGAAACGCTGCTGCTTGCGTCCCATGCAGCTGGATCACATCCTGCCCTGCCCTTCCCATCCCTGTCCTGGTGGAACACCTGACATGCTGCTGCCTGCACTGGCCACGGTGGGCAAAACCAGCTCTGCTCTGTCCCTTGCTCCCTGATTTGCCCCAGTCTGGTGAGGTTAACCCCGAATTAAACTGTGGGGTTTGGGGAGATCTCAGATGCCAGGACATCGTGCACTAACGCACAACCAATAGAGAGGGTCTTCCTTTTTTTTTTTTTTTTGTTTGTTTGTTTGTTTGTTTGTTTGATGCAGACTTGCACTTCTTAATTACTATTAACTATTATTATAGTTTCATGCCTCACCTTTCCTGCCACCGTGCAAAGTGTCTTTCCAGGCTTGGCAGGCACCTTCCCCCTCCACCCGGGGATGCTCCTGCTGCCCCGGGCAGCTGTAGGATGCTGAACAGCCCCTTCCTCTGGGGCTGAGCTGCTGGTGGGAGAAGGCAGATTGAGGAAGGGAGCTGAGTTATTCAGGTAGATACGGGCTGGTGGGACCTGACATGCTGGTGAGAGCAGGGCATCCTTCACAGCCCTGCTACAGAAGCACAGTACAGCACCTTGAGCAGGAAGGGCTCGGCATCTCCCAGCTGCCGACAGGGTCTCAGCCCCGAGGCTGTGCCGGCTTAGAGCTTGGCCCTGTGCAGGGCTTTATCCCAGAGGCAGGAGGTGGAGGGGCTCAGCCCAGTGTGGCAGCATTGCTACCAACCCCTCTCTCCCCCTCGCAGGTGTTCAACGAGGATGGCACTGTGAGGTATTTCATCGACGCGAGCCAGGAGGATCACCGCAGCTGGATGACCTACATCAAATGTGCACGGAACGAGCAGGAGCAGAACCTCGAGGTGGTGCAGATTGGGAACAGCATCTTCTACAAGGCCATTGAGGTAAGTGGGGCCGAAGGGCGACTGGGCATCTGCAGTAGAGGAGCGGGGTGGTGGGATGCCCCACCCTACAGACTCTCCATCCCTTGCTCTTTGGGCTGTTGGTGAGGTGTCTGTGGAAGGATGTGGAAGCTTTGCCATCCTTGGCACTCAGATCTACTAGGAGAGCTAGGCACTGCAGGGGAGAGCCATTGCACGGGTTTCAGGGAGTAGAGAAGGTCCCTTCTCCTCTCCGTCCCCTTTTTGGTGGGCTCATGGAGTGATGTGTGTTGAACAGAGGGAGAGTAGATGCTGCCCAAGCTTGTCTGGGATGTAAAGCATGAGAAGAGCTGCAATCCTGGCCCAGATCGACATTGGGCAAGGATGGGGTTTGATGTTCTACTGAAAAAGTGGGATTTTGTGCAGAACCTGCTTCTTTAGAGCAGGGTAAGTTCTGGGGGGTTCTGTGAAACGCAGGTGCTGAACCTGACTCTGCACTGCTTTGCCAGAGCATCACACTCTGGCTGTACAAAGAGTAGGGAGTGGTGCTGGCACAGCCGTGCCTTGGCTCTCTGCCATGGGGAAGGGACTCTTCCTGCACTCCTCATCCGTGTGCTCCTGTAGGAAGTGCTGCTCAGTGCTGGCGTGGCACAGCAGCAGGTGCAGGGTCCCAGGGATGGCACAGGCTGCCGTGCAGTGGGGTGATGGCTCAGGGACACCCACAGCTCCCTATAGGACACTCTGGGATAGAGGTGGGTGTCTTGCTCCCTGGCGTTGTTGATGCCACATGCATACAAGTCACACAGTGCCAGCGGGGTGGCAGTGGGGACCAGCAGTGTCCCCATAACCTGATGCTATTGCAGGTGGAGAAAGGTGGTGATTCGGGGAGGTGTCCCTGTGCAACAGCTCCAACTTAGAGTCAGGACAGTGAACATCTCCCAGTCCATCCCAGACCGGCACTGTGGGACTGTCCTCCTCCAGTATCAGGTCCAGAGTCCCACCTGTGCAGGAGCATTTGCAGCTGGGAGAGGGTCTGAGCTGAGAATGACCATGAGTGGCTGCTGGTTCTGTGGGCTCGGGCAGCTCTCTGGATCTATCCAGGCTCTGCAGTGGCTCAGCAGGACACAAACTCAAATGTCCCATGGCACAGGATCACAGCCCAACCCTGCGCTGAGCCAGCAGCAGGGCTGGGTTAGGGATTGCTGCAGTGGGGTGGGCAAGGTGAATGGGTGGGTTGGAAGAGGATCAGATATTGTCTTCTGCATCAGGAGAGTCCCTCATGGCCCTTGGGTTCTGCCACCTTTCCCAAGAGCTCCGAGCACTTCCCTGCTGCTTTCATGCTGGTCACCTCTCTGTAGGCTTCAGCTGTTTCCAGTTTTGAGATCTGATATTCCTGTGGGCAGTTGTGCCTATTGTGACAATAGCTTAAGTGTTTTTTATTACTGTTCTTAAATTATGCAAATAAACAAAATAATTCCAGGTAGCCATGGTGTAATTAGGAACACAGCTGTGGTTTTTATACCTAGTGCAGGCATGGACAAGGGGGAGGGTGAGTGAATATTTGGGTATAGCCATGATCCATCTGTGAGCTTGCTCCTGGGGCTCCAGCACAGCATCTCTTTGGATGCCTTTCTCACCTACCTGCCAAAAAATCAGATTTATTTGGTGCTTTTTTTTCCCTATTTGCCTTTAATATTTTAATGCGTTTTGCCCATTCCTGCCCTTATTTGCTGATCAGTTTTTCCCATCCTCCTTCTCAGCAATACCAAGTTGCTGCTGCTGGAAAATATAGTGAGGGCAGAACGTTTTGGTCTTTTATCTCAGGGCCACAAGATTCCTGGGAGACAATTTGAATTTGCTTTGGGATGTATGTATGTGGGTGCTCACCTGCTGCTGGTGTGGCTGCAGCAGCTTCAGCAGAATAAAACACACACAAACATGTATGCACCCATACAGAGTGTTTCATCCTTTCAGCAATATTTTATTTTATTGGCTTGTATTAAAAATAACTAGTTTTCTGTTCAAAGCAAATAACACCAAGAAACAGTGTCATCAATTTGGGATACAAAAGGATATCGGCTTCCCCCACCTCCCACATTCCCCCTCTGCAGCCCCAGTGAGGTCTTTATGCAAACAGACAAAGATATGAAGTCAAATTCCTATTGATTTCAGGTGCTTAAAATTCAACATATTTTCGGTTGAGGTGATTGAACTTAGATCTGTGTTTCATGCGGATGATGCTTTACTTGGATCTAACATGATCGGTGTACGGAAAACTGTCCCCCAAAACGCAGGATGCTCCTCTTTCGAAATTAAATTCTTAACACTAGGAACTGCAAGGGGAAATATGTATTTTTTTATAAAGTGATGTCGTTATTAGTGTTTGAACTGGTTTGAACTGGTGTGAGAGGATCCATCTTCCCAGCCACGGCTGCTGCATTAGGAGAGCCTTGAGAAGCATTTCCTAGCTGCTCATCCCGGCTGTGTGGGAACATGACAGGAACAGCAGGGAAAGGAGAAGTGCCCTCACTTCGGAGAAATGGGAGTGTGGATGATGCAAACCCCCTGCCCTGCTCCTGTAGCTGTCCTTGGGCTGGTGCTGGTGCTGCAACAGCTTTGGTGTGGGGCATAAGCAGCATTTCACACCTGAGCCGTGGTCTCTCCTAGCAGCCCCGAGCTCTCCTCTGATCCCCGAGCTGATGAGCCTTTCACTGGTAGATCTGCATTTCCACCTTCTAACATCAGCCCTGGCAGGGTTGGCTGGGAGATGCTGCCTGTGCCCTGCAGCAGGCGGGTGCTGATGACTCCATCCAGAGCTGACATGCTCTGCTGAAGCCCTGAGCCAGGGCTCTGTGTCACAGCTCCCTGCTTTGGTCTCTGTCACTTGTGCCTCACTGGCAGTCATGGCTCCACAAATGGTTTATTTCTCCACATCTCTGTGTGTCGCCCTGGTGTCCCCGAGCTGCCAGGACCTCTGGGTCTTGCACTCCAGACACCTCAGTTCCATCTGCGTGCTCTGTAGCTGTGTATTTGCCCATCACCCTGTGTCTCATCCTGCGGAGTGGGTTTGTGCCAGTGCTGGGTTGTGCTGAGCTGTGCCATCGCCTCCAGTGCACAGCCTGGGCTGGGCTGTGCTGTGCCTGCCTGGAGGGTGTTGGGGATCCCCAGCAGGTCCCAGATGGCAGCAGGGTCTCACAGGAGATGGGGCACAGCCAGGGTAGGTGAGAATAGAACAGCACAGAGATGGATGTTCATTGCCCCTCCCGACAACCCTGTCTTTATCTCTCTTTCTAGATGATTCCTCCGGACCAAGAGCTGCTGGTCTGGTATGGGAATTCCCATAACACCTTCCTGGGCATCCCGGGTGTGCCGGGGCTGGAAGAGGAGCAGAAGAAGAACAAACATGGTAGGTAACATCAGAAAGAGCCATGGGTGCAGCATCCCTGCCTGTCCACCCTGTGCCCAGCTCTGAGGCTGCCGGTGGGGTAGGCATGAGGCAGGGACATCCCAGGGGATATGTCAGATATCCCATTTATCTGCGGACAAGAACAGGGGCTATGAGATTCCATACAGCTTGAGCAGATCCCCAGTAATTCAGGGGGATGCCTCCAGGCCAGTTTGCCCATGGCTGTTTCTGGTGGGGTTTCTAGCAATTGGTGCCTGACCCAACCAGGAAGGGAGGCATAGGGCAGGAGTGAGAAGGAGGAAGGTAGCCCCAATACTCCCTGAAACACTAAATGGATACAGCTTCTACATCTGCATTTAAGGGATCTTAATCACCAGCAGAGGATGCTTTTCTCTCCCTGGGCTTTCTCTCTCTGCTTGTCTCAGTGGCTCCTTGAGGTGCACAGCAGAGTTCAGGCTGTGTTTGGAGCCACATCTGTGCTCTCCAACCCCACTTCCCACTCTGAGAGAGCCATGTCTGAGCCCAGCAGAGCAAGGGGATAAGCTGGGACCAGTGCAGGGGCTGGACAGCGTGGTTGGGGGTTCCTCAGAATCCCTGCAGCCACCCCTTCCAGCTCTGCTGCAGTCCAGGGAGGGGAAAATTGGTTTTGTCCCCATCTGTAAGGGATTAATTCAGCTCAGTTTGAATATTCCCCTCACCTAAATCTGGGTGAGCCCATTGCCAGTGCTGGCTGCATCCCAAAATCCTGAGCGCCAGCCTGGGTGCCAATATGCCCAGGATAGGTGTCCTCAGCAGCAGGGAGCCAGGGAGAGGCCACTGGAGACTCTGCAGTGCGCCCAGCACCCCAGGGACTTAGGGTGGGGTGAGCTGCTGTGCTGGAGGGCAGCGCCTGACTGTCCCCTGTTGTCCCCAGAGGATTTCCACGCCGTGGAGACGGGGGCCAGCACGACGGGCCGCATGCGCTGCGTCATCTGCCACCGCGGCTTCAACTCCCGCAGCAACCTGCGCTCCCACATGCGCATCCACACCCTGGACAAGCCCTTCGTGTGCCGCTTCTGCAACCGCCGCTTCAGCCAGTCCTCCACCCTCCGCAACCACGTCCGCTTGCACACGGGCGAGCGGCCCTACAAGTGCCAGGTTTGCCAAAGTGCCTACTCGCAGCTCGCGGGGCTGCGGGCGCACCAGAAGAGCGCTCGCCACCGGCCACCCAACGCCTCCCTGCAGGCCCACTCGCCCGCCCTGCCCGTGCCCCATCCTGCCTCCCTGGCCCATCACATCCCCACCATGGTGCTGTGAAGCCCCGGCGCGGCGCGGATTTGGGACGGCAAAGACTGATGCTGAGACATGCGATGAACTGGGTGGGTGGCCCTTGGCTGAGCTGGGGGGCAGAGGCAGAGCTGCTTTGTGCCTCAGAGCGGTGTTGGGGTGTTTTTGGGCATCGCTGACTGCGGGGCTTTGGCAGGAGGGGAACCCCCAGCTCTGCAGCTGAGTCGTGTGGGATTGTCCTCGGGAAGATGCAGCACAGGGTGGGCTGGTGGCCCCTGGGACACAGCAGGATGTCCTATGTGGCTTTGCCAGTGCACTGGGGGAGGGCTGGAGCAGCGGAAAAGCTGGGTCTGGATGAGTCATGCCTGCGTTTTACAGATGATTTCGTGGAAAGAAAAATTGCTCTTCTCCCTCCTCCTCTGCTCCAGCAGACGTGTGCCCTGCTGAAAGGCTAGCACAGCCCTGATGAGGCCACCCCCGCCATGCCTTTTTGCCCCAGGAGTGGCTTTGGCCCCGGTAGCTCCTTCCAAGGGACATAATTTCCCACCTCGGGAGCCCCGAGTTAGTGAACGGTTGCATTTTCCCCCACCGGAGCCCCCTTTGCCTGCCCTGCTCCAGCCCAAGCCAAGCGCTGGGGTCTGTCACCGCTCCGAGGGATGCTGTGGGCAGAGGGGACAGGCCACATGCCACGGGGACACCGTGCCAGCTGGGAATGCCCATCCTCGGGCAGGTTTTGCAGGGACCGTGAGCTCTGCCGAGCTGTGCCCGTTCCAGCCCTGGCAGCACTTCTCCCCATCCCTTTCCCAGCTGTGAAAGAACATTTCTGTTGGAACTGCTACTGCCCTCTGGGGACAGAGAAAACCTGTCCCCGGGCCAGCTCTGTCTCCAAGGACAACTCTAAGCGCCCTCTGCAGTCCCCACACTCCGGAGGAGGGCTGTGTATCATAAATCTTAAAAGAAGTTATTCCAATATTAATTATAAGTCTAAGATGTATAAAGTTCTCACAAACAGTGTTTCACTTCCAGAAGAAAATAGACAAAAATAAAATAAAAAAAAACCCCAAACAACTGTCACTTTAACTTTGTAAATATTTATGTAAACATTATTTACAAAACTTTGATATTATATATTATTTGATTGTATATGTACACAGTGTAAATACATTTGTACCTCTCTTGTATTCTAAATAAAAATTACTTGGAACATTTATCATTTAGAAGAGGGATAGCATGGAGAGCTTTCTTTTATGTGCCAGGGGAAGGATGTGGGGACTGGGCTGAGTGAAGGTCTTAATTAACACAATAATCTGGGAGAGAGGAGATGTGGTGTCATGTGTTGGACCAAGGAGTGCATCTGGGAGGGCGAAAAAACCTAGATTTTGGCTAAAAAAGCCCCTTTTCAGGTGTGGAAGCTGGGGTAAGTCCCGGCTCACTCTGGAGCAGGTGGTATTTACTGATTCCACCCTGCCAGTCCCTATTCTTGTGAACTTGAACAGTCCCTCTTTAATGCCATAGCTACTGCTATCCTTTGGTATCTTCCAAGAATGAACGCCCACATTTCAGCTGCCATGGGATACAGGTGCAAGCCCTAAAGCGACACCTTTGGTGATTGTCATCGCTGACTGCTTTTCCCGTGGTATTTCCTCCGCAGCCCCGAGAGCCGAACTGCTGCTTGAATTAAATGGATAAAACTTTTCCACGGATCTATCAGTTCCTGCTGGCACAGCTCGGCCAAGGGGAAGGGGTCAGTCCTGAGTCCCTCGGGGATATTTACACCAAGCCTGAGCACGGGGCAGCTGGGGAGGGGATCAGAGGTTTGTTCTCAGGGGGACCCCGAACTGGAGGTGCTGCTCCCCGCCTTGGCCCGGGCTGAGGGGCGCGGTGAGTCCCGGGGAGCCCTGTGGGGTCCCTCCGCTATGCCGGGCGGGTTCTGAGGGGGCAGCTCACTGCCCGTACTAAACATGGCCGCGATTCCCCTTGGGCCTCAAAGGGGTGAAGCCCACAGGTACCTTCGCTGCCAGGAACAAACATGGCTGCCCGGTAACCGCCCCCCGCCGCCCTCACTCAAGATGGCGGCGCCCGCGCCCTCAGGCGCACTTTCGCCAGCAGCCAATATGGCGGGCGGAAGGCGCGTGTGGTGGGGGCAATATGGCGGCGGTCAACATGAGGCTGCCGGCGGCCCGCGCTCCCCTGGGCTCCAGCGCGCCGCGGGGCCCCGAGAAGCACCTGGTGGCACCCGGGGACACGATCACCACCGAC
The DNA here is from genome assembly GCA_024500445.1 of Entomyzon cyanotis. Classification (NCBI taxonomy): domain Eukaryota; kingdom Metazoa; phylum Chordata; class Aves; order Passeriformes; family Meliphagidae; genus Entomyzon; species Entomyzon cyanotis. The sequence continues at coordinate 6,375,190 of JAKEPQ010000670.1, forward strand.
ACGGGATACATGAAGTGCGGGCAGCGGCGGAGGGGAGGCGGCGGCGGGGTGGCGCGGCTTGGGGCCGTCCTGAGGCAGCGGCTCTCTCTCTCCGCAGGGGCCACGGCACCTATGTGGAGGACGAGAAGCTGATCGCCTCGGTGGCCGGCGTGGTGGAGAGGGTGAACAAGCTGGTGTGTGTCAGGGCGCTGAAGGCCAGGTGAGCGCGGCCGGGGCGGGTTTGGCCCGGGGGCCTGGCCGGCCTGCAGGTGAGGTGTGTGGCCTCGGCAGGTGAGGTGTGTGACCGCCGCTCTCTGCCCAGGTACAACGGCGAGGTCGGCGACGTCGTGGTCGGGAGGATTACTGAGGTAAAATCCGGTGTTTGTCGCGGTGCCGAGGAGGAGGAGGGTGGCTGCTGGCGGCTGTTGGGGCTCAGTCTGACACAGGGTGCTTCTCAGGATCCTAAAATACCGATATAAATCGCTGTCCCTGTGCGGATGGACAGCCCTGGGAATGCGTGGGTTTTAACCGGGATGAGGCTGGAAGAAGCCAGCAGAGCTGTCTCCTCTGCAGCTTGGTGGGCTGCAGTTCGTGTTCAGTTTTTTAGTGTATACCAACAGGTTTGGGGTTTTTTCTACTTAGGTTCAGCAAAAGCGATGGAAAGTGGAAACGAATTCCAGGCTGGATTCAGTCCTGTTGCTGTCGTCTATAAATTTACCTGGTGGGGAGCTGGTAAGTGTAGCTGGTTGTGTTTTACATGGCATCCTAAGGTGCCCCACAATGAGCTATTGATGAATGTTTTCTCATTCAGGGCTACATGTAACTTCTCTTGTGTTGTTTCAGAGGAGGAGATCCGCAGAAGATGAGCTTGCAATGAGGGACTACCTGCAGGAAGGGGATCTCATCAGTGTATCCTTCTGCTGCTCCCTCTGATAGAAGAGCCAAGGGCTTGGGAAGAACAGGCAGAGCTTGGCTGGCCTGTCTGGGGGTGAGAGCTGTGCTGGGGTGGCACTGGCCAGCCTTGGGGACCATGTTTCCTTAAGTGGCACCAATAGGCAGAGGTCCAGTCTATATTTTCTGATGGGGCTGTATCGCTGCACACCCGGAGCCTGAAATACGGAAAGGTGAGTTGTTCTAAAGCCCTTGACCCTGGCATAATTCTGCACCAGCTGACTTGAATAAGGCTTTTTGGAAGCTTTCTTAAGAAAAGAGCTCTGGAGTAGAGCAGGATGTTGTTATAACCCATTCCTGCAGGATAGGAAGACTCTCAGCTCCTACATGGGACCACCAGGCAGAGTTTCCCCAAAGCAGGGGCGGTGTCCTTGAGCTGCCCTTTGAGCCACAGCTCTCCCTGTCCACTGTTCCAGCTTGCCAGTCCTGTTTCCCCCACTAGCCACTTGGGAATTAAATCCTGGGGAGAAATCTCCTCACTCCTCTTCTGCAGGCCATTGCCCCTGTGACTTGTTTCTCTCCCCAGGGCTCTATTTTAGGCTTTACGCAGTTGGCATTTATCTCTGGTTTTGTGCATTGAAATAAGCCAAGGGGCCATTGGAGCGTAGGCTGCAGTTTGGGATTACCAGACCAAGGGTATTAGCACTTAAAAGATGAAAGGGAAGTGTGCTTATTGCACAAAGGGTGAAGGACAGTGATTGGATTAAGAGGGAAAGTGTTCTGCTAAATTAGGCCTCTGACTCCTCATTTTTCTGCAGGGATGGTTGATGTGTAGTTACGATCAAGATACTATTAACATTTGTGCTAAGCACTTAGAGTATTCTTCATCTTCAAAGGGCTGCACAGGCATTAGCTAATCCTCCCAGTGCTCCCAGAGGCAGGCAGGTTTTATATTCACTGTTTCACAGGAAAAGGTGTTAAAACTGAGTATTCCTAGGCCAGGAATGGAGTGAGTGATTTGGTGTTGGCTGTGGTGGCTCATGAGGTTTCTCACGCTGAGTCTCGTGGTCTCCTCTCCAGCTTGCCCAGGGTGTGCTGGTTCAGGTCTCTCCTTCCCTTGTGAAACGCCGGAAGACTCATTTCCACGACCTGCCCTGTGGTGCATCCTTGATCCTTGGCAACAATGGCTTCATCTGGATCTACCCCACTCCAGAGCAGAAGGATGAGGAGGCTGGGGGCTTCACCACCAGCTTGGAGGTGAGTGTTCAGGGAAGGTGAACCTTCTACCAATGATGGTTTTTAGTCTAACATAGTCAGAGGCACACGAGTAACCTGAGACTTTCAGGATCTTGTGTTAAGTTCACAGCAAGGCTTTTTTACTTGCATTATTTCCCTGTGTATTGATCTCTTTTCGTCTGTCCTTCCTCAGCCAGTTCCCTTGTCTGACCGGGAGGTGATCTCCAGGCTCCGAAACTGCATCGTGGCTCTGGTTGCTCACAAGATGATGCTCTTTGACACCAGCATCCTGTATTGCTATGAAGCATCCCTTCCTCATCAGGTACAGGAGCCAGTGGTGTTTATTCCACACTGAGGGGAGGGAGCAGAAAGGCTCCCTCAGTTGCTGCTGAAGTCAGGGTTTCCTTTGGGCTTTTCAAGGCATCCTGTTGTAAGTGACAGTATGAACTTCCCTTCTGAATAACAGTTTGCCAAAGTCAAACTATTCCTATAGAGAAGAGGTCCATTTTTGGATAGATGTTGTGTATCCCTTGCTGGGATTATGGACCCTTTAATTCCTGTGAAAACAGTATTAAATGTGGCATTGTGTGAGGGTACAGTGCATTTTATGAAGCAATGAAAAAGTAAATGTCATGTGTTGTACAGAGAGCAGTCTTGTGTCTATATCCACAACCTGCACTGCTGGAAGGCTGCCTCCATTTGACCTCACTGTACAGCTTTTCACTGTGATTCCTGCCAGCACAATCACAGGGAATTCTCTTTCCATGAATAAATGAGATCTGAACTGTGTTCTGTTTTCATTCCCAGTGAGGTGTTCTTTTGAAGTATAATTGTGTTTAAGTCATCTCTCCCCAAATACAGTGTGTGTCCTGCAGGAGAGCTGAGGAGGGTTAGTAGCATCTCCTTTGGTTTCCTCTAGTCTCTGTAAGAATTTCCAGCTGGCCAAGTTGGCTTTGCCTAGGACCTGTTTGACCACAACCCTCTAAACTCCCTTGTTGGTCACTGCTGTGCAAAAGGGACCTCTGTTCCTACAGAGTGTGCAAAAGTAGTAGTTGCTTTGTGGTGCTAATATTACTTTTTTTCCACTGCAGATCAAGGACATTCTGAAACCAGAGGTGATGGAGGAGATCGTTCTGGAAGCTCGACAGAGGTTGCTGGATTTGGAGGGATAGGGCACATGGCCAGAAGCAGTCATTTGAAATCCCAGCATGGCAGCTTTGATTCTCAGTATTACATGGTTTTTTTCAGTGTTCTAGTCCCCGGCATTCATTCCACACTTCAGAAACCACCAAAATTCCTCACTCCTAGGGTGTCTCCTGTGTCCTTTCAGTACAAAAGAGTACTTAAGTACAATAGCCTTTTAGTGCAATGGCCTGAAAAATTGATACCTGACCTTTATAAAGATGCAGATGCAACTGGGACGTGTCTCCTAGCACCTGTTGCCTGTATCTAGTGCCCCAGAACTTGGTGCAGAATGACAGAGAGGAAGGGACATGTTTTGTGATGTTTCTCTCTCCCCAAATGATGACTTGGATTTTAATTTACTGTGATCCAGATCTGCTAGTCTGTCCCCTGACTGAGAGCCCTTATTTTCAAGAATGTAGATCCAGGCACATGTGTTTAGAGAACAGGAGTATCCACACCCTTGCTAACCACGGTTTGGGTCTGGCTGTTAATGGCTTGAATGTCTCAGGGGTATGAGATGGGATGTGGCTGTCCATATGAGCCAGGAACTGTAGGCAAGCAGTGTCCTGGTTTGTGTGTATCCTGCTGGTCTTTTTTTTTTTATGCCTGACATGGTGAGCTCCTCTTCTGAGGAGGCACCAGTATTGTTTTGTATTAAATATTTTACATTCCAATAAATTTTTTGAAACAAATCAGCTCTTCAGCAGTGTGTGCATTAGCTTGCTTTTCATCTAGCTTGAGAGCTATGATTGGCTCAAGTTTCCTTGTTCCAGGACACTTGGAATGGTTACACTGTCTTATCTCCCCTTCACCTGCTGCTCTTCATCCCAGCAGGACTTGACCTTCCTCTGTAAGGACTGCCTGGCATTGTTTTCACAGTGGCTCTCCCAGTGTTTCCTCCCTGCAGGATCCCTTGGAGAGGTGAGTCAAGCAGAGGTGACCAGGGGATGACAGGGAGCCCAGTATGACCCAGGTGAAGAGCATGTTGAGCCAGCTGTTGGCAGGCAGTCACTGACCTTCTCTGTGTAGAATGTGATGCTTTCTCTGCTTTTCCTCTCAGCTCTCTGGTGCTCTATCAGAGCTGTTGTATTATATATCTATTGTATCTATTTGTATGGCAAATGTATCCTTGCATCACAGCACTGTAATTCTTAAAAAGAATGATAAAACATCTGCCCCAATTGTTCCTGAGTCCAATTGCTCGTTGCAAATTCTCACACTTGCCTCAGGCAAAAAGGAAAATTCTTTGCTCAGTGTTTCCTGGGAACTAGAAATTCCCTTCGTTACTGTCCCTCCAGCTGGGGCTGCTTTCCCTGTGGTCCCGAGCAGGCACTAGATGGCACCTTTGGATCGCGTTTGTGGCACTTCCCTTGGCCAGCAGCTCCGCCTCACTGCCCTGCCAAAGAGCAGGGCCTGGATGGCTGCCACCAGCACTGCTGCCCAAATCCTAAAGCATAATGGGGCTAAGGACAAGCAAGGACATGGCTAATCCGTTCTGCTGCTGCACAACTGCCCGTGCTGCCTCTGAAAATAGTACTCAGCTTGTTGGGGGTATTGCTGGAATGCTCCACACAAGACCTTGCAATTATTATTTCTGAGTTTTATGAGGATTCCCTACTAAGTATTGCAACAATCACATCCTCAAGATGATTTGGGAAATTTGAAAACCAAAGCTTGATGGTGACACTTTCAGGTCTGCATGAGGCTGCTGATAATCACATAACCCACACCTGCATGGACAAGAATGGTTCAAAAAGGCTAAACAAGCTTCAGCAGTCTGGATCTTTTAATTAGAAATGTACTTTTTTTTCCTCTTACCCAACTGCTGTAGTTTAATAGCTGTTTATCATATTACCACATGGGAAGATTCATGTGTTTCTGCAGAAAAACAACTCAAGATCTGGAATGCTTCAGCTCTGAGCTTTCTGATTCCTCCTGCTTGCTGCAGCATTCCTGAGATTTTGGCAGTAATGGTGTGTTAAATGGGGGAGGTATGTGACTCATCCAGTTCCCTTATTCCTGAACGCCTGGCACTTTTGTTTTTAAACCCAAGAGGAACACCAGCTGGTGAGGTTTGGTTATGGATCTTTTGTGATGAGGGGGGAAATTGAAGGTCTCAGTATTTTCCCCCATGACCATGAGGGGTAATTACTGATCTTTCCACATTCAGCCAGTGTTGTGCAAAGACCTAAATTGTGTAACAAGTCTTCAGCAAGGTCATTGCTGGCAGTTCCTGCAACCCCATCCAGCACAACTCTGCAAGCCAGCAGGTAACAACAAGCTAGCAACAGCAGTGTCCTCTTGAATTCTAGAAATAGTCCACGAGGTTTTGCTGGGCAGCTTCTAACCAGGAAGGGTGAAAAAGAAGAAACTATGGCATCTCTGGTTTAAGGGGAAAAAAAAAGTAGTTGAAAACAGGGTGGAAAAAACCTAGTAAGTGTTAATTTTTATACGGAGAACTAAAAGGCCCATGCAGGCATTAAAACAGCTCTGAGCAACCTGATTTCTGTGTTCACCAGTGTCTGACACTGTAAACCAGCTGTAGCATCTCCTGTGCTGCTTACTCCAGGATTCATACGAGGTGCAGATGTGCTCAGAAATGGAGTTAGTAAGTAGTTCCCTTGCTGGTGAGTGCTGCCTGCAGTAATGAGAACACAACATCACTCATCTGCAGAAATAATTCTCTTGTTTCTTGATGCCAGTGTTCATGTACTAATAGGAAGAATTCCTTTACTCCTAGGAATAACCACTGGGATTTTAAATTTGTGCTAATGGGTTATTAATCCAATTACTGCAGCTTATTGCATTACTTCTGTATTATCTTTGTGCAGTTTTGCTGTTCAGCTGAGAGTGGTACAAATACAAAGCTTTGAGCAGACCTGAGAAGAGACTGAAATCCCACTGAGATTAGAGACATTTTGAAATGGTTGTTTCAAGTTCCTGAGGACTGCTAATTAACATGCTAAGTTTTATTATTGGGTGAAGAGGTTGAAGCTTTTAAGATATTGTTATGGAGAAAACGTCACTGCAGCTGTTGGGTGAGAACCCACACTTAATGGGAAGTAAACAGAAAAAGCACTGAAATATCTCTTAGGAAAAAAAATAAATTGTAGAATGTACACGGGCTTGATTGAAAAAACACTCTAGCTTTTTTTTTTATTTATTCTGTATTCACACAACTTTCCTGTCTCTGTCTTCTCTAACAATTTCTGAATCTACTGGGCAACTTCCAAGTTTAACATGAGACAGTCATATTCACAAAAACTGGTAGCAGCTTTGGGTACAGAAAATGTAAAACCCTCCAGGGGAGGAAGGCAGGTATCTTGCTATGACATTTGGGAGTGACCAGCTGACTCATCTGCCTGTGTATTGTCCCACATTAACTACAGCACTGCTCTGGGAAACAGGAAATGCTTTTGGAGAAACTGCTGAGTGGAAAGAGGTTGGGAACTGCTGGCAAAGAACTCGTCCCACTTTGCTGCTTATGTCTGCAAAGCATCAGAAGGAATAACTGCCTGTTGGCCTGAATGATAAATTCACCTGTCTGTTAAATAAAAAGTGCATTCACCTGCATAGGTCTCAGGCGAGCCAGGCAGGAGCATATTTTCAGCCTGTACTGTCCAGAACACATCCCTGGAAGTGTTGAAGGCCAGGTCAGACAGGGCTGGGAGCAATGTGGTCTAGTGGAAGGTGTCCCTGTCATGGCAGGGGGGTGGTCTTTAGGGTCCCTTCCAACCCAAACAGTTCTGTGATTCTGTGAAGTCCTGCATATTTGCAATTACTTTTGCTTGATTTGGTGAAGGTTTTCTGAGTATTGTGGACCCATGGTTGTCATCTGGAGTTTGCTCTGCTTCAGCCCTGCAACGGTAGGAGAGATTATCCAGTCAGACCCAGAAGAGAATAACTTTTTCAGTGGACAGTGGTTGGTAACGGGTTTTTAAACAAATTTCTCTGGGGATGCTTGGCCTGTGCTGACAGACAGCTTTATTTATTTCCTCACTTTTCTTCAATCCGTGGAAGCCAAGTGAGGGGTTAGATCACCTCAGTGAGAGGCTGATCTCCAATACTGAGATAAACCTGGAGAAATTCTGCAGAGTTCAAGAGATGTGACCCTGGATGCGTATCAGCACAATGTACCAGAATTTCTCTCTCCTGTGTGCGTGTGCAGCACAGCCTCAGTACCTGCAATTCCAGCCACTGATGGAGAAATCCAATAGAAATGGTTTGAGCTCAGTCTCCTGACTAAAAATTAGTGATGTAGGAGCAGCCTGGCACAGCAGAGGGGGAGGATCCCACAGGGCTGCATGAAGTGCTATATTTCAGATGCTATTGTTAGAAGACGAAAAATACAGGTCTGCCAGAGACCTTGAATATGGCATAGGAGACATGGAGTGTGTTTGGATTTGTCACAAGGGAGGAGTCAGTATAAACAAGGCGCTCTGTGTCCAGATGGTTGCCCTGAGCAGGAGGCTACAGCGCAGAATTGCAATTGTGTGTTCTGTTGTCGAGTGGGAGAAACCACAGACCTTTGACCGAAACACCCTGACCTCAAGCTGCTGCCTTGACCCTCTTCTATCCCCAAGGTGAACTGGAGAACGTATGAAAAACTAAATATTTTCACCATCACCACCTATTCTTTAGCTCAGGGAACACACAGTGCATACTGAAGAATTTGGGGGTTTAACTCCATCTTTGCACCAAATGGTGCACAGAAGTAGGTCAATAAAATATTTGTTTATTGTCACATTCACGGGGCTCTATGGCTGGTTTGGTATCAAGTTCGGTGTATGCTGACAGCATTAATAAGGAAATGCAGTCCTTTGTGCAAGCAGGGTGACAGATTCCTGGCTGTGGAAAAGCTGATGGCTGTGCACATAGCTGATCCAGTAAGGATCTCTTCTGCCCTGTCCATCTCTGCAAGCATCCAGGGTCCAGAGATAGCCAGGGGCCATGAGCCCCTGCAGAGTCAGATCTGTGGGAAAACAACTTGGGTGGCCGTTGTTAAGAGGTGAGGGATTTCTCGTGAGCTTTTTGGGCCCTTGTGTGGCTTTTGCTAGTGATTTACCAGCCAGTCCCACTTTCACCTTCATTCCGCTCCCCTTCAATTCTCCTCACCTTCCCCTTCATCCACCTCTTCTTCCCCTTAGATTCCTTCATGGCACCCTCATGGCTTCACTCTGGAGACACTTTCATGTCCCCCGGCCCCATTCCCTCATCTCCCATTCCCTCATCTCCTGTTCCCTCATCTTCCCCCTTGCTGCCTCCTCCTCACCCCCTACTTCTCATGGACCACCAAGCCCTGTTCAGTCCCTCACTCCCCTCAGAGGCTTTTTTCACAGAATCACAGAATAGTTATGGTTGGAAGTGACCTCTGGAGTTCATCCCATCCAACTGTCAAGGTGCCACAGGGGATCATCCCATCCACCTGGAGCAGGTGCCACAGGAACGCATCCAGGTGGGTTTGGAATGCCTCCAGAGAGGGAGACTCCCTGCCCTTCCTGGGCAGCTGTTCCAGAGCTCTGCCACCCTCAACCTAAAGTTCTTCCTCATTTTGACGGGAAAACGTCTTGTAAACACAATTTGTGGCCATTGCTCCTTGTCCTGTCGCCAGGCACCACTGAGGAGAGTCTGGCACCATCCTCAGACACCCTTTGGAGATGTTTATATGGATTGCTGAGATCTCCTCTCAGCCTTCCCTTCTCCAGACTAACCCGGCCCACTGCCGCAGTGTCTCCTCACCAGAGAGCTGTTCCAGCCCCCAAATCCTCTCTGTGCCCTCCGCAGGACCCTCTCCAGCTCCTTGTCCATCCCGTCCCGAGGAGCCCAGAGCTGTGCACAGCCCTCCAGCTGTGCCTCACCAGGGCCGAGCAAGGGAACATCCCCTCCCTGGCCCCGCTCCTCACGGCTTCTCCCCGGGCACATCCCCGCCGCCCTTCCCCGGTCCCTGGAGCAGGAGCAGGGAGCGGGGCCGGGCTCGGGCAGCGCCGGGCGGGAGGCGGGGGCGGCGGAGGAGGAGGGGCCGGAAGGGGATGTGACCGCCCGCCCGCCGGCCCGGGGGTTCCGGGATCTCCCTCGCCGCCTCCGCCGCCCCCCGCCGGTCCCGCAGCCCCGGGCTACCCGCGGCCCCTCGCCCCGCTCGTCCCGCCCGGCCCCGCTCCCGCCGCCCGGGGATGCGGCCGGCGCGGTTCCCCCCGGCTGCCCTGGCCCGGCCGCTGGCTGCGAACCGGCCTCTCGGAGCTGCCCGGCCTCGCAGCCCCGCGCCCGGCTCCGCCTGAGGCAGCGGGCACGGGGCGCCGGCCCCGCCGGCCCAGCGCTGCTCCATGGCCCCGCCGGGCCCGCCGGCCCCGAGCTAGCGGCGGTGCAAGGAGCCGAACCCGCTGACCGAGGAGCCCCCGTGCCATCCCGCTCTACCCACCCTGCTGCTGCTGCTGCTTCGCCTGGAGAGCTGACATGGACCCAGCGCACCTGACCCCGCTGGACTTGAGCGACACTTGAAGCCAAACCCGTGGCTCTTTGGCCTTTGCTAACTCAATGCTATGCAAAAGAAAAGGAGGAAAAAAAAAGAAACCTTGACACTGGTTGTGGTGGGAATGGCTGTTTCCTGCCCTGGGTGAGCCTATGTGTGGTTTCTTGCTTGTGAGCTGAACTAATTTTCCTTTACCTGGTTGAAAACACACTACATAGGGCAACCTGAAACTTTGGTAATGCTTGGTCATTGCTGAGCGGTTGGAACTTTTACTTGGGGCTTTTTGTTTTTTTTTTTTGCATAAAGCCACCTAAGGAACCTTGTTGCTGTCTCCAGGAGCATTGGAGGAATCTTGTCTTAATTCTTCACCTCAAGTGACTTTATCCCACCTAAAATACCTTCTCCTTCAAAACCCCTTCCCAGCCTGGAAGATCAGGGATCACAGACTTCTTGGAAAACTTCTCGTCCTGGGAAAGGCTGCCCATAGTTACTTTATGGGGCAGCAGCCTGGAAAAGTTCTTGGGGACCAAAGGAGGCCAAGTCTGCCTGCCCTGCACTTCATCAAAGGAGCAGGGAAGAAGGAGTCATCGAGGCATGCTGGCCCACACTGCAATGTCTTCGTGGAACATGGTGAGAAGTTTCTGTTGGTATTTGGTTTAATTTTGGTTTGCTAAGCTAGGTACAATATGGATTTATTCAAGACCGTGGAGCAGATACAGACGTGTACTTTATGGAAGTCTTGTTTTCTTTCCCTTGCTGCTTAATGCAAATCTTCTGTGCTTGTTTATTAAGAAAATACTTGGGTCAGATTGCGTGAAAGCTGAGGAGAGGTTATTGTACAGCTAAAGGCGAAATGCAAGGAAGTAACTTTTTAACATTGTACAAGTGTTTCATTTCTGCCTTGGTTATGTTCTTGTTTGCAGTCTGGGAAAGCGTTTGATCCTTTTTGGGTTGTCTGTGTCAGCCAGTGGTGATGCTGTGGTCAGTGACAGGTGTTCTTTAATTATCTTTACCAAAGGGACTCTGCTACATGGAGGGGAAAAAAAAACCAACCCACCTTATTTTGGAAAGTTTGAGAACTTTCTGCTGTTGTGAAAAGAGTTTCTTGGTCCATTTGGAGCACTTTTGCTTAGTGGTTTCTCATAGCTGGTTAAGCGTTCATCCTGTGCTGTGATAGATTGAAGTACTAGAGACCAAAAATTTTGGGTACAGCAACCCTGTCACTTGCAGACTTCTGCAAAATATGCGAGGAGTTCAGAATCTCAGGAAAGAAGCCAGATGAAGAACTGAGTAGGACTCAGAGGTGTATTTGGTGTAATCCTTGCTTTTGCACAACACTTTTTAAATGCTAATGTTCTTTGCGATAATGTGCTGCTGGCTGCTGTCTTTGGCTGGAGAATGTGATTTTGACAAAGCTTCTGCAACAGTTTCGTCCTGCAGAGGAAGTTTATTTGTGAACAAAACAAAGCTGCATCTGTAATCTTCATATAACTAAAAGTTGAAATATTTGCTGTGTTTGAGAATACAATCTAGTTAGAGGGAAAGTTTTGATTTATTCTTACTTTCGAGGGCTTTGCTTTCAAACTTTTTCTCATTCTGTGTTTTTAGAAGGGCCCAAGAAATCCTGTGCAGTCTACAACAAACACACAGAGATCCCATATTTGAAATGCTCTGCTAAAATACTATTTTGAGTTACCTCAGTGTTTCTTTTAATTCCCCATACAATGTTTGTGCACTGAGGAAACAGAAGGTAATTAAAGGAAGGTTACAGAATGTAAAGGCTAACCTGGCCCTCTGATGTTAAACCTGCTGCTGGGTTTTTTCCTTTCTTTCAGTCCTGTGATATACCCACTCCTCCACCCCCAGTTTGGTTGGTGCTTTTACTGCTTTAGACAGAGTTTCAAGGTCAGATGAGATACAGCCAGAGCACTAGCTGCAAGCAATACAGTATCCTCACTCCCTTTGGTGTTTTGCTGTAGCAGAAGAGCCAGAAACACTCCTTTTTGATCATCTAACAGCAATAGGCAGATGGTAACTTCTTGCCAGTGTGACCTGAGGTCAGCAGATCCCAGCACATTCGCAAGGAAAAATGGCATCTCTAATGTCCCTGTGCCATATGTCCACGAGAGACCTCGGTGTCTTGATTTAGAAGAGAATAAACTTGAAAGAGGACATCAGGGCTAGGACATCTGTCAAGAGAACTGCAAAAGATCAGCCTCGCTTATCCACATGAGGAAAAGTTTCTTCCTTTGAGTGGATGAAATGGTTCTTCCAAGTCCTGGCAGTAGAAGGCAGTACCACCGTGGTTTATTCAGCTCTCCTTTGAGTTTGGGCTGCTCCTGTTCTGAAAAATGCTATCTTAAAATATCTGGACAAATGAAGAGGGAACAAAGTTCATTTTAGAAAGTTCTTCCTTTTCCCCTCAGTAATTTGTCTTTGAAATACATAGACTGACATACTTTATGAATAAAGAACAGATCAGTGTTTAATGCCTTCAGTCCTATTCAGATATTGTGCCATAGTCTGTCTGTCATAAAAATAGGATTGGTGTTTTTTCAGGGCTTAAATGTGTGCATGTTTGCCTTTCAGTCCTGTCATTACACAGTTTCTTCTAAATACCAAACACTGTATCTGGTTTCTCTGTCACACTGTGGGAACTAGTTTGTCCCAGGAAAATCATGTTTCTGGCTTTTCATAACTAAGAAATACTTAAGGAGAAATTCCATGGTGGGCCACTTAACCCTCTAGAGACAGGTGAGTTCTTAAATGTGCTTGTCAGAAGTTCTTGTATATTGAAGCCCATGATAAAACAAAGAAAAGAAGTGGAACTTTTGGTAGCAGGGTTCTTCTTTTAGGGTTGTGTTTTCATAAAGCTGTTAATGATCCTGCTCTGGTGAGACCACTACCTGCAAAGTTCTACTGAGGCTCATTCAGCTGGAAGATCTGGATTACCTCAGTGGTATCAGATCTTAGCTAAAAGGTTAGCCTGAAAAATTATACTGACTGTGTAACACAAAATAACTTTCAGGGAAGTAATTCCATTTCTCGGTCGTCGCACTCTCCGTAGCACCCAAAGCAGCACATCAAGTGGCTTCTGAAAAGCCAAGGAGGCAACTGGCCAGCAATCAGCTCTGCTGGTGCTCAAATGTTCTGTGAGAATAATGCTGAAAGGCTCTAAATTTTGTCACGAGCTGACAACTGGGGAGTGCCTTAAGGGGAAAAAAGTAATCTATGGGCAAGTTTTGGGCTTCTCTCTTTGTGCTGTTCCTTTCCCCACGGAGGGTGTTTTACAAGCTGGAGTTCATGCTCGTGTCGTTACCCTGGGCAGCAGAGTAGCCCTTGCTGGGATTTTACAAATTTCACCCTGATGCAGATTACTCCAGCTCACAGTTTGCTTGCAGGCTTGAACTTGAGAGGAATTATAAAGGCAAAGTTTGCCTGTCTCCCTGTGTTTTTCTTGGTGAGAAATGAGTCTGTAGTCACTGCTTTTTGGGGATATCCAGCGGAGAGGAAAGTGTGGTCAGTAGACAGTTAATGGGGAAGACTGTCAACTGCACCTTGGAATTTGCACACTAGTGTATCTTGTGCCTTTCCAGAACATTAATTTCAGCAACACTCCAACTTCTGAAAAGAAAGGTGTGTTCCCAGAGGGCTCAGCTCTGCTCCTGGAGCTGGCAGGAGTTGACTGGAGTGATTGGCAAACACCACACCTTCTCTGACTGTCTTGTGGAGGTGTTGCTGTGCTGAATGATGAGCAGATTCCCTGAAGCATCTTGGTAGAACAGTATCTCCAAGCAAAAGCAGCACTTGAAGGCATAAAAAATGAACTCTAATCATTAGATATGTGATGCAGAGGTGAGGAAGAGATTGATAAAGCACTGAAACAAAAAAAGTCCTTTTCATAGTCTTTCACAGTGATAAAATGTGATCTTAGCGCTTCTCTTCCAGCAGGTAAGTGATAGGGAAGCTTAAATGAGCTGTTTACCTCACTGTAAAGAGAGATAAACTGCAGAACTGGATCAATTTTTCTTATACCTTTAGTGCTGAATGTAGCTGAAGTCAGCCAACTACAGTCTCTGTCATATTAGATCTGAACTCATTCTTACAAGGGTGCTGAAAGGTTTACTGCTTTAATTAGGAAGTAATTGTGCAAAATGGATCCATAGCACTAGCTTGCCACAGCTGCCAGTTGGAGATGTGCCCTGTATAGTTCACTGTGAGGAAAAACCCCAACATTTAAAGATATCTTTTCCTACATTATTGATTAAATTAGGGGCATTTATGTTTAATAATCCATCTTGTGTTATGCTGTTAAATTTCATGTTTCAAGTGTTTGAACTGTGAAAATGAATAAATTACATTCTAATCAGTTCCAACTGTATCCTGGGCTCATCCCACAACGTGCACAGCAGGGCAATCCCACACTACTCCACTGTGGTGAGACCCCACCTGCAGTGCTGTCTCCAGCTCTGGGGTCTCCACCATGGGAAGGATGTGGAGCTGCTGGAGCAAGTCCAGAGAAGGCCATGGAGATGTTCCAAGGGCTGGAGCCGCTCTGCTCTGGAGACAGCTGGGATGTTAAGCTCAGAGGAGGCTCCAGGGAGATCTTACAGCCCCTTCCAGTGCCTGGAGGGGCTCCAGGAGAGCTGGAGAGGGACTTTGGACCTGGAGTGACAGGACGAGGGGAAATGGTTTCAAACTGACACAGGGTAGATTAGATACAGAAGAAATTCTTCCCTAGGAGGGTGGGGAGGCCCTGGCACAGGGTGCCCAGAGCAGCTGTGGCTGCCCCTGGATCCCTGGAAGTGTCCAAGACCAGGCTGGACAGGGCTTGGAGCAGCCTGGGACAGTGGAAGGTGTCCCTGCCCATGGTGAGGGGTGGAATGAGGTGATCTTCAAGGTCTAATTTTTGTACTCATTATCCTTTATCCTACTGGTGAGCTCAATATGTCTTCCTTATATGCAATATACATTTATTAGATAGTCAATTGCCCATACATGGAAATTATTTAAATGAGATTCCTTCCATACTAGAACTGTTTCTTCAAACCCATGTACTTAAAACCCCTGCATTTATCTCTTTCCATTGTACCTCAGGGCATTTTTATACTCTGTCTCTGCTTCACCAACTACAAAACCTGAGACTTCAAAGAAACTGCTTTACTACTCTTGACTCCACTTTAGACCATTCACCTGAAATTGGATCGTTAGCACCAGCCTAATTGGAAACCATTTTTTAGAGTCTGCCTTCAGTATTTCAGGTCTTCATTCTGAACTGACAAAACTTTCTTCATTGTTAGGCTGGAGATTTGGCAGCTCCCAGATTTCAATTTCCATCTCTATTAGGGGAGACTTATCCCCAGCTTTTGGAATCATTGCTTGTGTATCCAACTTTGCTGTGCCTCAGTATTATCCTGGTTAATGCTGACAACTGCTGCATGCCGAATGCAGATTTGTTTACTGCCTCTGACTATATCCCTTTTCAGCATAAAAATCACTCGCTGTATTTTTTCCTGCTCCAATTATCAAATACCACTAGGTTTTGCTAAGAAGCTCTTCCACAAAACTCGATCTGTGGTTGGAATGTGTTTGGAAAGAGACCTAAGACTCTAAACTGCTTTTCCACAGACCGAGGTGGATGATGATGATGATGGGGAAAGGCTAATCTCTTTCCTGGGCAAAAGCTGTTCTGTTTTGTGCACTGACTAATCTGTGATAACTTGCCATAGTTAAGCAGTTGATCTCCTTCATGACAAATAGGTAGCAGTTGCCTGTGTGCCAGACTTTCATTAACAGATTATGCTAGTTCTGCATTCTTATTTACAATTTTTAATAGGAAAGCTATGGTAGGAAATCAGGACAGGGAGGCAAGAGAAAGCTGCAGGGTATTAGAATAGAAATATTTCCTTGTAGGCGATCATCTCTTTCAGCACACTTCAACATTTACCATCAAACTTGCAATATTTTACATTGGAAAGTTTAAATCTTAAGCTTGAAAGTGAGGAGTTGACACAGTCCTGTTGCTGAGAGTTGGGAATCCTGAGCTTCATCCCTGGTGCTCTCAGTGTCGGGCTGTGTGGCATGTGGCAACCTGTGAGGGTGCAGAAAGGTGAAAATGGCCTTGGAAAGTCTTGTGTCCTGCAGCTCCAGCAATGTGCTGGATTCACCATGCAAAGTTTAAAACCTGGATGGCTGTGGAGCTGTGTGGGTGGGCATTGGGTGTGTTACATTTGCCATCTCTTTCAGCTGTATAAAATGCCCTGATTTGCATTCATGTGGACTGAAGGAAGTGTTTGAAATACTAGTGACCTTCTGGAGTTGTTGCTGCAGTTGGATTTTGCTTTCCTTTTTTCTTTGGCTGGGGGAAGGAGCACCAGTGTTTGCACCCAGCAGTCTTCTGTCAGTTCAGCTGTGCTGTGCCATTCTTTTGAGAAGGAGCCTCCTTACAAAAGCCCTGTTGTGAATCCCAGGAGTCCATTGCTGTAGGAACATGCAGAGCAGTTCCAGCAGAAGCAAGAGGGACTTTTGCTTCTTTGCTTTTGTGACTCTCTTATCAGTCAGCTCTTACTCTGCTCTACATTGACTGAAGATCGATCTAAACAATCTGTAGAGGTTATTAATCTGCTTGCCAGAGTGTCCATTTAATTGGTGTAAGGAGGATTCTTGGGCAAAAAGGTAATGAACATTCAATTTTAGTAAGTAAAGCTGCCTAAGGCAATGTCTTTCCTTAGTTCTTAACTAAATTAGTTCTTACTTAGATCTTAGTTCTTAACTTTGGTTTTTCTTTAAGCTTCTATGTTTAATGGCAGTGTTGCACTTAGATATTAAGCATAAATTTTTGTGAAGTGGCTGGAAGTTTCATCATGCTCGTGGCAAAATTTGATATAATTCTGCTAAAATGGTGTGTTGTGCTCTGGGAGGAGTCCCTTTCCACACATCTCCTTGTAATACCAGCTTGCTTCAGTTTTTGCTTAAGTACTTTCTGAAATTAGTGTTGAAATTAGATTTAGGGGTTTTTTTGTGTGTGTTGTTTTTCTTTTTTCCCCAGCTTTTCTTCCTGGCTGTTACCAGCTGGGTTGTGAAAAGCAGGAGCTTGCTTTTATGCAGAGTGATTGCTGCTAATTTACATGGATGCAAGCAAGCTCATCATTCTTTCATGAGTGAGGAGACTGCCTGATTTATGTTGTGTCATCTCCCAGCACTGTTTTTACCTAATGAATAGAGTTTCACAACAGATTATTAATCATTAAGACTTCGGTTTCATTGTGTGTATTAAAGAATCAATATTGCTACACGCTGCCTGCCTTGAGAAGCTGCTTATCCATTAGTGCTGCTTTTCTAAGGCATTCTGGTGCATTTATCATTTCAGCTGACTTCACTTCCTATCTTATTCCTGCCACATCTTCCCAGGGCCTGAGCTGTGTCCAGGCTGCCTCTCTGTAGATTCCTCCTTTGAAGTGCTGTCTGAGCAGTAGCAAATGCTGTTTGGTCCAGTCTCTCCTTAGAGCTCATGAAACAGCAAAAGGCTGAACCTTCCTCTGCTGTGGTTTGCACTCAACATTTGCATCAAAGAGGGAGTGATGGCCTCAGAAACTGGGAATAATGTGTGATGAGGACTATATTGAATTACATACTCTGCTGCCTGTTAAATGCCTGGGTTTTGGATGGCAAGGCTTGCTGGAGGACAGGATTCCCCCGTTCGGTGACCTGCTGTTTGTTCCCTGTCCAATGTCCATCTCTGTTGGAAGGACAGAGTGACCTGGGCATGTTCCCTGTGTTTCCTGTCACACTGACACTGTAGAGGAGGAAATTTCACTTACTCACGTGTCCAGAATGAGCTCTGTCAGGTTTTGTAGTGACCCCAGTGAGCTGATCTGCCAGTCCACCCCTGGGGGAACTGATGGCTATTTCACAGCCCTTTTTTTGTGTGTTCCCAGAATACACAAAGTTGTTTTTCCAGAGGCTGAATGTATGAATGGTGGTGGGATAAGGACATGGAAACTTTAAATAGGAAATTCTTTGGGCTTTCAGGAAATGTTTGCTATATCACTCGTGTTCAAGTTGTCCAAATTCAGAGGCTGCTTTTTAGGTTCTACCTCATTTAACATACTTGGTGAAGGGCTGTTCCCAAATTCTCAGTTCCAGGTCTGACCACACAGGGTTATCACAGGGCTGTTATGCAGTAAATACAACTGGTTTTACTTAGATTTTTGTTAATACAATTATTTAATTAATGTAAACTGTTTACAATTATTTACTGTATTAAAGTTTAAGGTTTATTACAAAGGTATAAAGGAAATGAAATTGTCATTTGGGGCACTGGCCACCAGATGTCTTCTGTGGCTCTTCACTAACTTGCTCTGATTAAAACAATCCCTGCAGTGAGAATTGTCTTGGAAGTGAGCAAGAGTGTAATGGTGAGAACCAGGGTCAGAAGTGACAACCGTGAATTTCAGAAATAGTGGCTGTCAAGTCTTTTAAGATACTTTTAGAACCTCTAATCTTTGCATGCTTGCTTGCTGATGAAAAAAAGTTTGGTAGGTGATGTTTGCTTTCGCTGTTAATGGGAAAGTCTTGCTCCCTCATCCCCTCAAGCTTCATTTCAGCCCATTCTTCATTAAAAAAAAAATAGTTTTCAGTTCTGCATCCCTTTTCACTTATTGCTGTCTTCTGCATTTGATCTAATCCCCCTCCTTCTTTTGTTACGCTGCACTGACTTTAAAAAAATATAAATACTGTTCTAATATTAGTATTAAATATTAGATTCCTCTTGGTACAGAAATTGATTCTGTAAATATTCTTGTAGCATTGTGTTCAACATTTGTAAATGTGAGCTTTTCCTGGCAAGGATGCTCAGGGAATATCTGAAAACAAATTCATCCTGTGACAGTTATTTATACAGTTGGTGTTGTCTGAATGTCAGAATTGCTCTCACAGAGCTAATTGTGGAGTTAAACTGTTATGAAGTCATAACAATGCTTACAAAAGCAAAGCTGTAAGCTAGTAGTACTCTATTTTACTCAAATCTCGTTTGGGTGGGAGAATTTTATAATAATGAAGAAGATTTAGTGTATCTAGCAGAATAGTTTAAGCTATAAATATGTATGCATGAATGGGGTTTTATTTTTGTTATTTTTATTGGCTCTAAGTTCTTTTCATTCTTTATATAAGTCTGACAACACATATTGTTCATTTAAAAACTACATCCCATTTTAGCCTGAATAACTGGAACAGCTATTAGAGCTGTTGTTGTCTGGCTACACCTCGTGTTTGCAAATAACTTAGGAAAGCTTAAATGAAAAATTTTGAATAAATGCCAAGCTGTTATTTCTTCTTCAATATATTTAGCTGGATGGATAAGAAGCTGCATTTAAAAGTCTCTGCAATCAAACCTTTACTTCTTACAAGACCTATTGATGGGTTGCACTAAATGTGTTTGCTGTATACATTCTTTTTTTTTTTCTCGACGTGCAGCTATTTAATAGAAAATAGATGTCCTTTACAGGAAATGAACTGGAGGGAAGACAAAGCTCTTCCCATCATTTGATACTGTTGATGTTCATATAGAAGCTGCAATTTCCCTGCAGATTGTCTGTTATGTCTAAATAGTGCCTCCCACACAGAGGTTTGGATGTCAAGGTGCTATCGTGTTTCAGGTATTAAGTTGTAATTATTGTTATAAGGTGATCACATAAGTCAGTGTAAGTGTTACTCAACCTTTCAAATTCCATGTCATTCGGAAAAAAAAAAATGTGGTGGGGAAACTTCAGTCTAATACAGACCTCACTGCAAGAACTGCTGGTGGTTTTTACCTTGCTCTTGCTAAAAAGTGGGGATAGAATGAGGGTTTTTATGATCACAGGTACACCACCAGGTGTGGTGTGGGTTGCTGTGCTTGCTAAATACAATTTGGAGACAATCTGGGAGTTAAATCTGGACTTGGGCTGCAGCAGAGGGCCAAATCCTGAAGGCTGTTGGTGGTTAGCAAAATTCACTGAACTACCTCTTAAGCAGGTAATATTTTGAGCCAAGCAGAAGGATGAATTAGAATAATAAAGGCTGGATTTTTGGAGGCAAATACTAGCTTGAAATGCTAATATAATCATCTTGGTGACTGCAGTTCTGCCTCTGCAAAGCAAAGGCAGTGCATGACATTTCATTGAAGACCTGCTGCAATGTTGATAAGCCGACCTCTCCTGAGAGGAATTGTGAACTTCACTGAGCAGCAGCATGGCTTTGTAATTGTGGTTAAAAACACAGGATTTGAAAAACATTAAATGAAAATAGATCAGTGCTGCATTTATTATCAGGTGTGGATTCAAAGCACCGTGAAATGTTAACTTGAAATATTTGCATTCCACTCATAGGAATAAGTAGCACAAATCCAGCGAGGTGATTTTATTCTAATTTGTTAACTTCAGTTACTTTTTCCCAGAAAAGTGAACATTGCATTACGTTGGCCATGTCCACATCTTTTAGTCCTGCACAGCTCCAGAGGCATTAAAAACACGGAGGTGAAACACAGACACCAACAGAGCAGTTGCTTTCCAGCTCAGACATCTCTGTCATCTGCAGTGTTCCCAAATTAGGAAGCAGTGGGCTTCAGCAGGGCTCTGGAGCAGGATGATCTGGAGCCCCTGGAATGAGACACGTTCCATGGCCATGGATAGTCTTGAATCACCCTGTGCTGAGGGTGCCTCGTCACCCCAGTGCCCCTGAGTCATGGCAGTGGTGGAGGAACTTTGTCTGCCGGGAGATAAAGGGTGGATGTTGTGGCTGAAATGGGGAGATCCCCCCCTGAGCCACTTGTGAAATAACTACACTGCGTGCTAGCCAAAGTGCTTGGTTGGGCTGAAATCTTTTGGCCATTCTACCTTTAAATTGCTCCGTGGATGTCACAGGTTTTTAAATTCCAGATTTAGAAGGACGGCGGCTCTTCTGCGGTTAGGAGGCTTTCATCTGCTGAAGCTGTATTTCAGAAGGTTGATGTGCTGCTTGTGAAATGCTCCCCTAAGGCAAACAAGCCCTTTGGGGAGGGGGACTGAGGGCTGGAGTGAATCAGACAGGCATTTTACATTTCAATTATTAATATAGTACTTTTTATGATTCTCAAATTGGAATTGCTAGCAGCTGAATTTTAAAAATGTACTAACTCCTAAAATTTTTAGGAGTAAAACTAACCCTGTGCAAGTAAAGGTGCTGTCTTGTACTCCGAGACCTCTTTACTACAGTCTTGCACAATCACACTTGGATTTTAATTCTCTTTATCCTTGCTGCAGTGTGTTCTGTTTGTATCCCTGGTCAGCAGTGGAGATGTCCATTTGTGCAGCCTCCATAAGGGATGAGTCCAGGGCAGCTCTGCAGCCTCCTTTGGAGAGGAAGGTCTTGTTTGAGATGATTTGCACTGAAAAGGTAATTGCAGCGTGCACTCCTGACTTGTAACCAAATTCTGATTTATTTAAAATGGATCCAGATAAACAGTGCTATTAAAAGTTAATATCACAAGGATGCTGAATGCAAAGCTGATCAAATGAGTTTCTTTAGACTACAACAAACTGGAGTAGAGTATGTTGGAAACCTCCCCCTCTCCTCATTAAAAAAAAAAAGTGTTAAAAAGAATAATCTTAATTCAATACTTCAGGCAAAAAAGGGGTGGAGGAGGAGGAGGTCTGTGGGAGAGCTTTTGCTAAGAGGTTCTTTGAGTTCACCTACACCTTGACTTGGTGCTGTGGTGGGGCCAGGCTGTGTGAATGCAGCTCCTGCCCAAACAAAGCCAGGGATGTTGGAATTCACCTCCTGATGCCACGCAGCACTTCTGACTCTTCTGGAGTACAAATCACCCGTCCTCACTCTTGATTCAGAGGCTGACATGTCAGTCTGAGCATCCAAGGTTTTGTGGCTGTGGCAAGGGAATTGCTTTTAGCCTGGGATCATACCTGGGATGTTTTATGAAGCTTTGGCTTGGGAAGCTGGCCTTGCCAGGGGTTGGCCTGGGGGTGTTTTATGAGATGCACAAGCAAGGGCAGATGACAGGGATGAGGGCCATGGAAATGTGCACAGCTTCTCCAGGGCTCTTCTGCCTCTTCCTGCTGTGGGGGTGGCTGTGAGCCAGCCTGGGTGACAGAGCTCCTGTTATTGTGAGACCACAGATAAACCAGACAGGGATCCTGCTTCCCCTAGTGCCACCTGCACTCTTCCTCCCACATCTGGCTCTTGCTCATGGTGGCAACGTGCTGCCAAAAGCAGACCAAGTAATACAGAAAGAAAAGCAGCTTTCTCTTTGCATCTGACATCAGTGTTATTTTGCAAAGAATAATTGAGATTTTTTTCAATCATTTCTCCTCAGTGCTGGGATTGTCCTTGGATAAGTGAAATGTATCTTTTCAGGTACAATCTGGGTAATTGAGGTTTGTGTAGGGAGTGATTCCAGGGGTGCACCACTGCATTATTCCTTGTAGCAGGGAACAGCATCACACACAGTTAACAAATACCTGCTTGGAATGTTCCTAAGTCAAAAAAAAAGAACAGATCCTTTGTGTTCTTTATCATCATAAAGCTGCAACTTCTTGCTCTATAGCCCATATAAATTGGTAATAAGATTTCTTCACAGGAGGTGAAGAGGGTTAAAAGTGTGGAAGTGCTTGAAGGTCCTCAGAGATGGAATAGTTTGTGTTTGCTGGTTTAAATTGGAAGCTCTGCCTTTTGTGCAGGTATTGATGCCAACATGGAATGCTGTACATGTTTGATTGGCTTTGATTTGTTCATTGGGATGGGGGAAGATGAAACTCTTTCTGGATGACACTCTCTAGTAGATGCCAATCCAATAGCCACACAAATTTGATCCTTTTTGATCCTTCAAAAACCTATGTTGTATATCCCCTGATATTTCACACTCATCTTGCTCACCTTTTGTCTTCCAGTGTGCTAAAGCTGATTATTTTTATTTGTTTGGATTGTTTTGGGGTTGTTTGTTGTTGGTATTCTTTGTATCTATCAAATTGTTGCTTTTTCTCTTGGAGAAACATCTATCCATTTTCAAATTGGATGCTCTTGCAGGTTGAGTGATTGCTTTGTATTGTGTAAGACTATGGAAATCCTGCTGTTGAGCTGAGGTGTCTGAAATCCTTGTTTAGAATAGAAAGTAATAATTTCTTACTGCCTGCTAGAAAAGCTGTTGGCCTGCTCCTGCAGGTGACCTGCCAAGGATTTAAGAAAGAAAAATTGGATTTTATCCCCTTTTTTCCTGGTTTTAAGATGGTCAAAGCTGGCATGAAAAATGGTGGTTTTCTGAGAGGGGCTTTGTCTGCCCAAAGCAGTAAAAAAGAGCAAACCTAATCTTGTTTTTCTTCTCAGGTCAGCTTTTAAGCTCTTGGATATATTAGCTTGCTATCAAAAATAGTATTTCTTTCTTTCTGCCCCTTTATGTAAAAGGAGATGGCTGCTTTGCCCACCCACTCAAATTGATATTTTGGTATCTTTCTCTACTTGTTCCTCCTTGCTGCATTTTGGGGAGACAGTCCTTAAAGATTGGCAGTGTCCTTTTTGGGACAGCTGGACTTGAAAGGCTGATGGCACTTGGATAAGGTGACCTCCAGACATCCCTGCTCTCCTCTCCCACTGCAGCCTGTGACCCTTGAGCTATTGATCACTGCTTCTGTAATTAAACATGCAAGCTGATATAACTCCTGAACAGCCTGATGGTAGAGAGCACCGTGGCAGCCTCTAAGGTGCAAAATTCAACCTCCAGCAGCTCAGTGGAACCAAAAAATCCAACTTATTCTTGGGAAACTTATCTTTCTTGAGAGAGATCAAAGTTTTTAGCCCAACTCATCTGTGTGACTGGATCACACCATCTGAACGAAGCCTGATGGATTATGTGGAGAGCAAGGTCTTGTGAGTTATGACAAGAAGCTTTGTTTTGAAAACCTGTGTTTTTCTCCTACATTGCAATTACAGGGATGGGACATAGATTTCCACTTTGTTCTTGCCAGTTGTTGAGGCCTGACCTGGAGCTTGCTGGGAGGCTGACGGTGTGATTGCAGCACTTTGGAGCAGGACAGACACTCAGGACTTCCAGTTCAGACAGTTTTTCTCATCCAGCCTGCAGATTTTTATCTCTTTTAACAAACAGTCGCAGAAATTGAAGAAACAATGCACAGGTTCACGTCTCAGCAATTTCTGTTCTTCCATGAACCCTGACCAACACGGCGATGGGAAAGAAGAAACATAATTGTAGCAAAATGTTACGTGTGTCTCCTTCATTCTGCAAAGCCTGTACTTTAGGGAAAATTGTATTGCTGGACTCAATAGTCCAGAAACATTGTCCTTCCATTTCCTCCACATTGTCTCTTTCCTACAAATATTATTTTCATAAGATGCGGTCTGAATTAATGCCTTTTTTTTTTCTATATATGTCTTTTTTGTGTCATAAAACAGCCATTCCAACTGAGATAGAGTTCATCCTTCAGCATCCATATTCAAAGGAAAAGTCTTAAGGATTACCAAAAAGCTAAAGCTGGAGGAGCCCATCTTGCCTTCCTGATCCTTCGGGCTTTGAGGTTTTGGTTCGAAACACTTGGTATTTTTTTTACCTCATGTCTGGGGACATTTTATCATCCTCCTCTTTCCTGTTCCAAGCAATTACCATTTATTTTATCTTCAAGCAGCAGCCTGTGGCAATAAATTTTAGGAAATTCCTTCCCGCCCTTTATTAAGCCCTACATAATAGCTTCCTCTACTCACTCATACATTCATTAGGAAGAATTAAACGAGTGCTGGCGCCCATTAGCAGAGCGTTTAATAACCTCTCCAAGGGAAGGTGCAGCAGATTGGAATAAATGAACAGGAGCAAAAACAAATGAAATAACTTCGTAGAATATGCTCAACTAATTTGTTCTTAAAAAAACTACTTATTTACATGAACGTAGCACTTGGAAAGGTGTCAGTTTGAAACCCCTGGCAGAAGAGTCCCTGAAGATCTGCAGGCAGTGACAGTGAGCATGGCTGTGGTGCCTGGGGAAGGGTTCTGGGCATTTTAGGGAGAGAAAGGACATTTTAGTGTGTCCTGCCCACTTCTCCAGCTGCTGATGCTGTCGGCAAGGCTGATGGCTGTGCTTATGGACTGCAGGGAGGACATCTGTCCTGTAGGAACTGGGCCATAGCTAATTGCTCATCTCATCTGACTGCAGCCACACCACAGTCCTTGGATGCCTGGGATGGCTGATCCCTGCCAGGATGGGCTGTGGGAAAAACACAGACCTCGTACCAATAAGGAAATTACCCCTTCTCCCTCCATTGGTTCTTAACTATTGTTTTAAAGAAGATTCAAGCTCAGACAACACTTGGCATATGAAGGATCAGGGTCTAAATGCCCCTAAGTGGCTTGTCCAAAATAAAGGTAATATTGGAGGTATTGCTGTAGAGAATTTCCTTAGGAAATCTCAACTTGTAAAGCACCAGAACTACACAGACCTGGAGTTGCACATTACAGGAAGAGTTTTGCCACTAGTTCTAGTCCTTTCCACTCTTTGATACTATTTGAATTTTTATGTGTATGGTCTGATCCATGCAGAGGAAGGAAAGTTGCTGGGATTCATGTGGATCCGAGTGTTCTTTTGTTGGATATGCATTTCTTCCTGTCTTGGTGCAAAACAAACAGAGCTTTAAGATCTACTCCTGTGTGTAACTCGTGATAGCTCCATACCCTGGTGTAAAACAAACACTGTACCCACGGTGGACTTGCAGTGTCACACTGAGCGTATCTCAGCCTTGCTCAGCAGCCTTTCCTCCTCCAGGATCTGATACTGACACGTTGTTTTCACACACTTCAAAGCTTCAGAATGACTTTCACTTGAAAAACGAGAAAAATTCTAGTAAATAAACCCAGTGAAAACTCTACAGTAGCAGTTTTTACAGCTAACATTTCATAACGGCAACGCTGATAACCTTAATTTCATTTTGCTGTTACCTGTTTTGGAGACAAAAATGTCATTGTTCAAATAAAATTCAGGTCTTGTGGATGACAGATTTTTCTGAGACTTTGTGTTATTGGGTTTTTTTCTGTAGTCATGTCTGATCTCATTTGAGGAGCTCAACGAGTTGAGAATGGTGACACAATAATTGCTGTTATTGAACCAGAGATGCAGTTTAAGACTTTTACCTGGATCACTACATTTGACTGATATTTTAATTTGGTTTTTTGGCAGATGGGAGATAATGAGAATCAGTTTGCAGCTGAAAATATTTGCACTGGAGAATTCCTAATTTTTTTTTAATTACTGCTTTTTCCCCGCTTGTAGTACATGTGCAAGTTTCCTGTTTGATACTCTTCATTATATTTCAAGCATCAACAGTATCTGAATGGAAGGAATCTGCACAAATCATTTCAATATGCTGCTAATACACTCAGAATATCTTTTTCTAGTCTCTGTGCTGGATAATAGCTCGGATAACAGCTTTCAGACACGTAAATAATATCACAGAGAGATGGTGCAGACTCTTTTAACAGACAAACGTTTTTATGAACCTGGTTATTTGCATTGCTTTTTAAATGGCCTGATCACCCTTCATCTGAGGGAAGAAGTAACTGGGGTAGATTTGGAGCAGATTGGTTTTGGCTCTGTCTCCTGCTGTGATGGGTGGACAATGAAGTGTTACTTAGAGCAGGACTGAGCCTGCAGAGAGCAGGGTGAAATGCTGCTGATGAGCTGATTTATTCCTATGGGGTCACTCCCCTGCTAGTAAATAGCAACGTTGGTAATTCTTGCTATTTTCTTGGGAGTTTGCAGTATTTCCTAGTTGAGCCCTGGCTGTAAAAGCACTGATCACAACCATCCAGCAGCTCTCCCTCCCATCTCCAGCTTTTCCTTCTCCCCCACTGCTTTCCTTGTGGTGCCAATTGGTGTTACTGGAGGAGATCTCTCTCCTTTTTAATTACTCTGGAAGCTTTTGTCCCAGATTTGAGAAATTTGCATAAAGGAGCAATGTGGATTACAAATGTTTGCCCCCATGCTAATATAAGCTAAAAATTGTAATAATATCTTTATCGCCTTGGAGCAATTCCCTGATCCTTCTGTCCTCTCAAGCAACAGAAGCCATTCAGCGCTTGTGACATTTGATCAGGAGTTCAGGCAGAGCAGCAGCTTGCTAATGGATTTCTGATTGTTCTCCTGGTCCTTTCTCCTGATGAATGGTGCTCTGGCAGTCTGGGGAGCTGATAGAAACACTCTGCCATCATGTCATTACCTTCCTCCGGGAGAGGACAAGAGCAGGTTTCCTCTCCTGTCCCCATGGCTTGCTCTCCTGCTCAATTAGAGGCATAGAGAGGAGCAGGCTCTCTGTTCAAAGCTGAAATTAGTTTTACATCTTATATATGATCTTTGCTGGGTGGCTGGTGAATCCCTGTTTGCTCTGGGGAGGTTTGAGCAGGCTGTCCTAGGGCTGTTTCACTCTGAATGCAGAGCTGGCTGACCTAGGGCTGTTTGTGGGAGGTGTGTTTTGGAGGGGGGGATGATATTTCTCTGCCTCTCGGACAAAACACCTTTTTATGCCAGACCTCTCTGTTTCAGGCCACGTCTGCCTGGGGTCAGCACTCAGGGTCCCCCTGCAGAAATGCCTTCAATAGGGCTTTTATGCAAGGAGTTCTTAAATGTGCTGTGACTGTTGGTTTAATAACTCAGGTTATATGGGTTTGGGATGTCTGTTTGAGGGCTTGTGGGTGCTGCTGGGAAAATTCAGGGTGATCTCGTCATTGCAATTGATACGGGATAAGAAATATCTTGAAAATAAAGTAACATTGTAGGAAGAAAAATTTATTCTTAGGAATGATTAATTGAAATATTTTTATCAACTTCAAATCAGCATTGGCAGCCCCTTTACCACCCAAAGAACCTGAGCGAGCTCATTCCTTTCCCTTGAAGGATTGATTCCCTTCTGACAATTCCTGGAGAGCCACAAAAGTGAATTTTGAGCTTTGTAATTAAGGTATCTGGAGTTATTTCTGATTTGTCAACATGACTGATGATAGGGATTATGCATTTCTTTCCCTTTCACTGGTATGCTTTGCACGTGGAGGCATTTTGGGGGCTCAGTCAGTGGAGTGCCAGGCTGCAGACTTCACTGCTGGAGCAGTGGCACAGCTCTGCCTGGGGAGATCACCTTCAGGCTGTGCACCCATGGGTTTTGTGTTCTGGAAAACTCCGGCTAATTCAGGCTGGGCTGCTGAGCCTGTTGAAGATAGCTGGTGATAAACAGTATTGTAACAGACCCACATAATAAACATTAATAATGCCTTGCAGGATGTTTTATTCCCAGGCATCTGAGAAATACCTGCTGAGTGATCTAGCTCATATTTCAGTAGATATTTCTCCCCCTCCCAGTTTTAGAAAAAGTAACTAATGAATTGTTGGCTTAGCTCAGTTTTGTGGCTTAGAAGTTCAGGCTGTGCATTTCTTTCTGTCACAATCTCATTATATTCCACAGCTGCCTCTGGCCTAGTTCAGATAAACAGTATTAACTTGTATTTAACCCCAAACCCTGTATGCATAGCGTGTGCTGCCTTTCCATTGCAAGGTGAGTTGTACCCAGGTAGATCCTTTCCTGCAGGCAGCTGTCCCTAGGGAGAGCTGATGGGCAGTACAGGAGGTACCCATGCTCCGTGGGTTTTCAGGAGTGATTTTGATTGACTCATCTTCCTGTGAGGAAATCACTGTTTTCTCAGGACATGCTGTCTTGTGGTAGGATTTTGAAATGATGTTCCCGTGGTTCTAAGAAGCTTTTAAGTAAGATGTTCCTCCTTCTCTAGGAAGGAGAAGGCCAGTTTATCCTCCTCTCTTTCTATCACTCACTTGTTTTGACTGGTATTATCTTCCTGATTTTTTTTCCCATTTCCATGATCCTTCTGCCTCTTTGATTTCCTGCAAACCTAGGAGAGCTCATGGATCAATTTCAAAGCCATCAAATACAGACCTCCTGGGCTCCTCACAGGAGGGCCAATGTTGAGGCCACAATACCTGATGGTGTCACATTGCCCTGTCCTGTCCCTGCTGAGATGTGCAGCTGGAGCTCCCCTCTCTGCCCTTTTGTTTGACTCCTCGATAAAAGCAAGTTGATTATTTCAACTTGTAATAGTTATCCCCCTGTCCTGTGGACAGGCTAATACCAGGTGTCTCTACAGGCTTCCATTATCTCTTCATTTATAGTACAGAAAATGTGAAGAAATGCGTGGGGTTTTTCCCTGTCAGTCTGTAGTGCTTTGGTTTAGTAACTGGTCTGGGGCCTTGTTTGCTGTTTGAACTACTCCATTTGAGTTTTTAGTGTTTTTTGAAAGCATGCCATCAGAACAGCGTAGTCAAGTGCTTCCAAACTTTCCCAATTATGTAGAGAATAATTGCTGTGCCAGAACCACCAGGAATCTTTCTTATCATACATGTTTTTTTTCCTTTGATTACAGTCTTGCTGAAAGACAGCGTTTAGGCAAACATTCCTCTTTGTGTTCCCTGGGATGGGCTGTCAGTTTGTTAGGCTTCCAGCAGTCCTGTTTATTCACGTGTGCCTTTGGAAGAGTTGCGACACAGCAGGCCCATTTTGCCTTTGTTCACTGCTAGACAATTAGAAAATAATTTATGGCTTTGCTTTTGAATCTCCTAAGAAAACGATGGCATATTCTTAACCCAAGAGCTCCAGCACTGAGCCCTTTGCATCAGGGAGAAGCTGTTCCTCATCTGTGCTGGCACAGCATTGGGGCACTCTGCTGATGATTGGGCCATTTGGCTGTTACTTAAAATTAAATGAATAATGAATTTTCCCATTCATCCAGAGCTGGGTAAGTGTTAGAAGTGATGTATGCGTTAGATCCCTGCCTGGGAGCAGCAGCATGACTGAAGAATCCAATGCAGTCCAGGCAGTATCCATGAGTGTGTGGGACCATTAGTACTTTAGGGTCCATCTGCCCCCCACTAGCAGGCACTTGCTGTGTCTAACAAGCAATTGGAATTTTATCCTAACCCAATAAAACACTTGTGTTGTATGTATGGAATTTGCACTTATTGATCATCTAATAGTGTTGTCTTGGGTTGTTTAACCTGTTGAAGGTTAATTAAAAAAAGGAATGGCCAGCATAGGGACCTGATTGTTAATCTGAGTATGACTGTGCAGAAGTCAGTTCTTTATGCACTGAAATTGGTTTATAAGCCTTTTCTAGATTGCTTTCCCTTCACCCTCTGCTCTGTGCCTGGCATTTTTTTCCCAGCTTGACATAAATATTTGGCTAAGGCTAAAGGGATGAACAGAATTACATACTATCAGCAGAATTAGAGGGGGAAAAAAGGTTATTCTGCCAATCACATCATGCGCTGGGTAGAGCAAAGACTTGACTTAATGCATCTTATTGTATTTGGCGTATGCTAAACAGGATGAGGATCCAGTGGGTGCAGGTCATCGCCCACTGCTAGTTTCCCAGGCTTTGGGAGAGCCCTCCATCCAGGAGTTTCAGCGAGCTGCGGGCTGGAACGAGAGGCATGTGTCGGTACCCGCTCTGCAATGTGACCTCTGCTGCATTCCCCAGGCTCATTCCTGGCATAACTTGGCCTCTCCATCCCCACCCCCTGTCCTGGCTGGTTCATGGTCAGGCTGGAGAACCGTGGTAACCTCAGAGCCAGACCTGAGGCCCCCTTAACTGGAGCCTAGAGACCAGCTCAGGTCCTGAGACACAGGAATGCTGTGACAGGAGGGGATGGCACCTAGAGAAGACCTCATCCTGTGACTGATGTGCTAAACCAGCCAGCCACCATTGCTGTCCCAGCAACACAGCTTGCCAAGCTTTAGACATCTGCAATGTTCACCATGCAAAGATACTTAACCTTGTTACGGGTAGGGTAACCTCTTCCAAAGTAATTTAAACAGAAAAAGAAATCTGTAATGCTGAAGTAAGTGTAAATTACTGGGTTATGTGTCTGTACGTGTGACCTTTGGATTATAGCAAAGTGTCTAACAGGCAAGACCTTTTGCCTTGGGTTTTCTTCTAGAGTGTGCTCATCAGCCTGAGAACAGCTGCTGGTACGAGATATAATTAAGGTTTAATTGGAGATGTCCATTAGGAGAATAGAGTGAGGAACACTGGGAGAAAATAAAGAGAATAAACTGTGAAGGCTGAAAAGAAGAAGAAAGTTTAAAGAATACTAAACTGAGACATGGGAGTTGATGCAATATTGGTGCAATGGAGGAGCAACAGAAAGAGCTGAGGAGCCACACTGGAGCCAGAGGGCATTAGAGCAGCTGAGCTGGCAGAGCAGGTCTCAGAAGTACAGTTGCCTGAATTATTCTGGGATGGAAGAGAAGAGGAGCTGAGGAACATCAGGGCATGAATTTGAAGAGCTTGGAAGTGAAAATCAGTGGGTTTTAGATGACAGAGGCATAAATGTTGAAGGGCAGGAGGCCTATTGGGGTGAAGCAATGAAGTGAGATAGTCTTTTGCTGGAGGGCCCTGCAGTTCTTGGAGAGAATGGATTGTAGTGGTTCTGCCCCAATGGACAGGAGTGGGTGTTGAATTACCAGCAAAAATGCCTTTTCTCCAAAATATCATTGTTAATCTCTCTTAGTGTCAGTGCTGTGTTCAAATAGGAGCTTACAGGCCTTGCTTTTGTCTTGTCAGTATTTCGGGGAGGTTGTTTATATCAAAGACATTTGCAGTGGTACAGGGGAGGTGAACTGCTCTTCCAGTGGTTGTGTCCCTGGTGCTACTCTGGGACAGAACCAGCAAACATCACGAATCAAAAGCTCTGCAGCCAATCCAATGCTCCAGAGCCCTGCTTAGCAGACCACGTTATCCTGGTGGAATTACAGGGATGGGAAAACCTGAGGGAGCACTCCCTGCCTTCCTTGTGGCTCTGCAAGAAGACACAGAGGCATCAGGACACTGGATTGTCCTTGGCTGTGCAGGGAGTCCAGACTGGGATGAATTGAAGGCTGATGGCCATTATGGACTGTCTGGGATGTTCTGCCCTATAAATTCTAGCCAAAATGAAAATAGTACCTTTAAACAAAATATTCAGGCAGGCTCTATTTAAACATCCTCTGCAGTTTCCTTTCTTTTAAATTGCATGCCTAAATAAGTTTGAAATTCTGCCGCCGAAAATGGAAAACTGCACACCGGCAGTTTCCACTGAATTTTCTAATTGTGAGCATGTGCACTCAGTGCTTTCAGATTTTCATCACGCCCTTTAGCAGGGCTGCTTCAAACTCTTTATGGAGGGAAGTGCCTTTTCCTAAGAACCGGGGAATGTTTGAAATGTTGAGGACAGATTTAGTATCTTTTGATGAGAAGGTTAGCCTGGTGCTTAGAGCAAAGTCCTGGGAGCTGTAAAAGTGCAGGGCTATTACGCCAGCGGAGCCAACTGACTTTCCTCTCTCTATGACCTCCAGCAAGTCCTCAGACCTTTTTGCATATCATTCAACCCAGCTGGAAAACCTAAGTAAACAGCAGGAACCTTGCTGCAAGCCAGAAGCCTCGACTGACTGAGTTATTCTGGGGAAATGGAATAAGTCGGGAATTAGAATCAGGTAAACAACATGTAGATTGGATTGCTTTAAAGAGAAAATAATTTCCTAAATGTCCAAAAGTGCTTTAATTTGGGTTAGTTTGAATGGGTGAAGTGATTGCTTTGTCCTACTTTACAGTAAAGGAACAAAAAAAAAATCTACTTGCAGTTTCTGTTTTCATCAGACTGTTTACAGAGTCTGTAGAAATGGAGTTAATCAATATTTCTATTAGACACATGCTTGGGCCCTTTGCCACACGCACACATTTTTAAACCCTTCAATCTTGTATCATTTATGGAGATGGTATTGTCAGAAATAGTACTGTAAATAATTTATTCTGCTGCCAGTGCTTTTCTAAAGGTCTCCAGGCATGAGGCAAGATTTCCTCCAGGAGCTGTAAAGCTTCCAGATCAGTTTGCTGTGGCAGGGTTTTTTTTTTTTTGAGAGAGACAAGAAGGATGGTGGAAATGATGGGTTATTTCAGGGAGCGGCTGGCGGCTGTTTCTTTTGCATCATTTTTGTGATCTAGAGTAGAGCAATTAGCAAAGTGGAATCACTGTTTTGTGGTTTCTGTGGGATGAGTTGGGTTCCTTGGTGCTCCCAACCTCCTGAATCAGGAGATGTCCCTGTCTCTGTCAATATCCTGGGTCTGGTGGGTTCCCTATGGCTTTGCCACCCAACTCCAGTGCTGGAAGCAGCAAAGGAGCAGCTAAATTGACCTTTTTTCAGCCCTGGCATGAAGGTGTGCTGTGCTGTAACAAATACCAGGCTGCAGCCTGGCAGGCTGGGTTTTTCACTGCATTGCACAGCTACAGCAGAAGCACAGAGACTCCCGTTTGCAGATTTGATGTTTTCCTCTCTCAGGTGATGCTGTTTGTAACTACACTGTCACTTGCAGGAGAATTGTGGCACCATCCTCTCTTTGTACTGCTCAGAGCAATTCCTTCGTGGGCGGCTGGTGAAGCCAGGCCCATTGCAGCTGGGTCTGCCAGCCTGGAACAGAAAATGGAAATCTGTCAAACTTCTGTAACTTCTGAGAGACGGGAAACTTTGTTGATTGAAGAGAAAACCCTATAGCGAGCCTAAATAAACACCAGCTATGTGCTGGGAGGCTTGTGAGAAAGTCACCACCTCCAATTTACTCTTGAAAATCTTCCCAGATCTTTAACACTGTTTTGGATTTCTGGGTAATGAATAGCGAGTGCAAAGAAAACTTGATGTAAACTCACTTGGTTTACTCCCCAAATAAACTAGAAGGCAAGTTTTGAACAGGAAAGCAGGCACAGGTAGCCTAAATTATCTCCAAGCTTCAGGACTTGATGACCCTTATGGGTCCCTTCCAACTCAGAATATTCTGGGATGCTGTGATTTGCTGCAAGTTTAGACCCAGAGAGCTGATGTAGCTTTAATGATGGTGCATCAAAGCTCTTTCTAAAGCACTGACAGCAGCTGTCAAGAGACTACTTGGGTGTCACATGCTCCATCAGTGTGCTCTGTTGGTCTCTGCTCTCTGGATATAGTCTGTATATAAGCAGTAACCCTCAAAAATTGGCTGCTGCTGGTGTAAATCTTAGTGTTTCCTGGCAGTGCCCTTCCCTGTCTTTGCTCACCTTCAGTTACACTTAGAGAAATCAACATCTTCAAATGAATTAAGATTATAAGCAATTTAAAAGAGAAACTGTGGCCTTTTGCTTGGAGGAGTGACAAAAAGCACAGCCTGGCTACTGTTGTAGTGCAGATGGCAACTGACAGGTATGGGATGAAACAAATCGATTTTATACTTCCTATATGGATTGCAGAGTGGCTGATGCAGCTGAGGAGTCTCCCATCCCTGTGGGCACAATGGAAGTGCAGTTTGCTAACAGCTCACCAGCCAGGCTCCAGCTTGATTAATAGATGAATCCTCAAATGCCTGCTCTGCGTAGATGTATGTACTCTTAAAAATTGCCTTTTTGTAGTGCTTTGGGAAAACACTAAGTATAATAGTTAAAAATAACTTGTATCACTACATGTCAGGTATAAAACATTGCATTTTGACTCAAACTGCAGATTAAAGTGGGAGGCTGTGTCTTTCCTTCTTTTTGTATTACAGCCCCCAAGGTGGCTGTTTCACATGAAGCAGTGTCATCAGGCTTTGTTGTCAGTGATTTTTGTGCTTCAAAGGAAAGGATCAGAAACAGAATCTACCAGTTTTTATACTGAAAGAACAAACCTCACAGTATTTGAAGCTTCCTTCCAAGATGACTTTTTTTTCCCATGGCTTATTTTGGTTTAGTTGCAGGATCTATCCCGACATTTCCCTCAGAGTGCTGAGATGTCTTGGGAGGGTGGATTTTTGGTTTTCTTGCTCCAGCTGATGTGTTTGCAGCTCTGCTGACCCTGCGCAGCCGTTCGGAGCTCTGCCACTTGGTGACAGTCTTCTAAAATAAAATCATCACCACTGAAGGGAAGGTTTGAGCTCAGCTGACCAGTGTGTGCTTCTCCACAGCAAATCTCAGAGTAAAGGAGGATGGGGTACAGGGATTTATTTGTATGTGAAGCAGAGTGCAGGGGTTCAGCTCCTCGATCCCAGTTTGCTCCAGATGCCATGTTATCAGCTCCCATTAAATCACTCCCTGGAATATCATATGCTGGTAGGACTTTTTTGTGGAGCAGTCAAACACGGTAAATGGCAGGTCTCCATCACTGCAGAGTGTCTCAGGTTGTCACTGGGGTGACACATATCCACACGTTCACGCCTTGTGAGCAGCCTCTTAAAGGCAGTTCAGGCCATGCTGCTCATCTTTCCGTGGAAAGGCACAATCCCGGTGCTGGTGAGGTTTTTGCTAATTTATTCTAGACAGTGAATCTGCTTGCTAGCCTTTTTTCAAGTGAAGAAAATATGTTTCAGGCAGGTTTCCTGGCTGCTGTCTGTGTGGTAGCTGGTCCATACCTAAAAACTTGCAGCCAAATTTAATCCAGGAATAGAGGGAGAAGCAGGGAAAGTCCTTCTGCCAATCTTCCTGCACAGTAGAAGCTGGTCAGACCAGCATATATGTTGTACTGGACTAAACACAGAATATCTTCATTGAATCATTCCACTTTATCTTCTCTTTCCATTCAATTCTGGTAAAATTCTCCCAGAATGTCAGAGCAGTAGAATGAAATAAAAAATTAAGTTTGCTCTTTTTGTGCTGCTCTATGGCAACACTTTGCCTGTTGAAACATTCATGAACCCATCTAGTATTAAGCTATTTTAGTGGATTTTATGCTCCTGGTGCCAGGAGAACCTTTCCAGCAGCTGTAGTCCTGAAGCAAATCGGTAATCTCAAGAATTTGGGATCAATTTTCTTGGGTTCTGAAATCTGGTGTCCTGCAAAGTGAGATAATTTGTGTTGTGTCCAGTGCAGAATTGTGGAAGTACCGAGTAAAGTCAAAGCACTAGTTTATAATTCACAGAATTATGGAATTGTTGAAGTTGGAAAAACCCTCCAAGATCAAGTGCAACCATTAACCCTGCACTGCTAAGGCCACAACTAAACCATTTCCCTTTCAGTGGTTCTTTTATTAATTTGCAGCTATAACCCAGGATTATAAGACAGAGAGAAAGAAAACCTGGTAAAGACTAGTTTCCTCTAGAATAAGTCAGCTTAATGGGGTTGCTGAAGGCAACACAGATTTTGACGTTGGGTCTGCTCCTCACCTAATGCAAACTTCGATTAAAACATTGCAGTGTTTTGATTAAACATTCCAGTGGAAGTTTTCTTGTTGTATTTTGCTTGTTTCTGAAATTCCCAGGGTGGGAACATTGGTGTTACAGAAAATGCTTTTCCATTTCCAGCATCATGCTCGCTCTGAGCTGTTTCTGAGCTGTGACCAGGCAGTGCAGGTGAGATTTCCCTTAGCTGAGGGCTGGACAGCAGGTGAGGAGGATAAATCCAGCTTCTGGAACCACAACAGCAATCCCCTTACATTTCCATCTTGCTCAGTTCCAGACAAAAAGTCATTCCTGAGACAAGCTCTGAGGGATCCTTGTTTTTGTGCAACCTGAGCTGCAGCAGCCTGTCCTGATGGTGTGGGTGTCTGCTGTCTCTGACACTGGAGGACAGCAGTCTCTCTAAGCCGTCTTTCTGTCTCCAGCAGCACTAGATCCTCTGTCTGGGCAGAGGATCCTGTCTGCAGTGCTGCCTCAGCTGCTGCTTTCAGACAGCGTCAGCTCTCGCCTTCTGATTCTTAATGGTCTGGAGAGGATGGAAGGGGGAGGAGGGGCAGAAATCTTCCATATTCCCAGTTTTGACATGGCAGCAGTGGTAGAGCTTGGTTTTCATGCTGTATGTTTTAGGCAGGGCATGGTTTCCTTCCGTAAATTCTCTGATACAAAGAGAAACACCCAGAAAATACATTTTTATTACTGCAGGTGTAGGATGCTTTAGGGTTACCTTGTTAAGCTCCAAGTTTCCAACGCAATTCAGTTTATTTCTGAGAGCTGTGGTTCAGCAACACCAAGGGTCTGGCCCTTTTTCAGTGGGCTGGTACCTAGTTTTGGATTGTGTCAGTAATTAGTTTGGGACACGTGGCACAGCACCACAGCCAGAGGACAATATATTGGATTATTTAGATAGCTTGATGTGGCAGGGAGATGAATTTTGACTCCATTCCTTTCAATCTTGTTCGTACACTGGAGAATCAGGGGAACATCTTCAGCAGCTCAAAGCTGGCCTGCTCCAGCTACCCCAGAAGAGCTCTTGGTTGTGTCAACAGTGGAGACTCAACTCTCCTAAAACCCAGGTCATGCAGGATAGCATCAGGCCATTTTTTCTGAGTTCTTTCTCTTTTCTGCACTTTGTGAAATATCAATCAGCCTTTTTTGAAATAGCTGCCATAGTTTTCCAACCAGGGGTGTCCGTGAAGCCAGCACTTTGTCGCTGGCCACGATGACACTGCTCGGCACGAGCCGCTGCCAGGTGAGTGAAAGTTGATCTGGAGCTGTGGAGCGAGTGGAAATAATGTGGCCTGGGACATGTGTATGCAATTTGTGCAGATGATTCAAGTGAGAGCCATGGCAACTGAGATAAACAGAGGGAAAGATACTGGAAAACCAGCAGTGGCTTCGTTTTAATAGCGCAGCCTTGATTCCAGACAGCTCAGATGTTTACTAGAAGAGCTCCATCTTCCTGCGTCTCTTCCTCCCCACCACCCCCATTGCTCTGCATGCACTTAGTCATGAGATCAGATGGCTGCTTGGATGAAGCACTGCAGGCCAAATTCCACAGTTCCTGCTGGAGCAAAGAGCCATCGGCTCTCTTCAAATCTGGGCTGCAGCATTTCTCTCCCTGTTTGCACAACTGTGATTCAAAGGACCCTCATAGAAACACACCTTAGAGCTTCCCGTGGAACAAAATGCACTTTCTGAAAGTGCTGCAGAGTATTTGGGCTAGTGCAGAGCTTGGGATGTGCTTTTGCTGGGGGTAAAACTACTGGGCGAGCACAAAGCCTGTGCTGTCTAAAGGTAATGTCTAGAATGGGAAGAGGGGAGTGGAGCACACCAGGAGCAAAGCACACCACTGCTGCTCTTCCCGCGTGAAGTCAGAGCGAAGTTGGCTGGTCTGTGGCTGTTGAATAACAAACACCTCTTGAGAAGATCAAGTCCAACTTCCATGCCAGGGCTCCATCGCGTGCTTGGCAGCAGGGCCGTGCTGGTGTGTGGGCTTTGGGCAAGAGAAACCTCAGGCTGCAAGTGGAAACAACCCAGCGAGAGCAGCAGGCGCCTTGCGCTGTTCCGCCGGGAGAGGATTGGGAACGAGGACCTGAGCTGTCTCCAAATAAATGATCCTGTGCTTGCTGCCTGGGGTTGTGTAATCTGGCATGGGGCTGCAGTTTGGGGATGCTGATCCCAAATCCACCCCCCCAGGGGAGCTGCTGGTGATTCACCTCTCTGAATCATAATTCCTGACGCTTTTCTAAGCGCTGTCCTTAGTGCGTCCTTGGTTCACGGGCTGCCAATCCAGTCTGATTGGAAGAAAAGAGCTTTCAAGCAGCTTAAAAGTTTGCCAGTTTCCTACACCAATGCATTAATCCCGCGTCAGGACTCTGTGGCTCATTTCTTTTCTCTGTTGCTTTAAGAGTGAACTAGGAGACACAAAAAAATTAGGAAAAGTAATTTAGTTAAGCTGTGGAAATGTGATAAATGACCAGTAATTTGATTGTGAGCAAAAGCGTTCCTTGTATGCAGTTTTCAGTTCACAGTTTGTAAAGCAGAGTGTGTTTGTCTGTTTAGAAAATCTGCTCTTTTTGTTACGAACTGGCAGGATCCTCAATCCTCTGTCTTTCCAAGATAGTGCAAATACTAATTAAAAAATCTACATCTAAATGAAGTTGTTTGCATATATTAACATTAGACATCTCTTCCACATATGGTTCAACATAAAACTCCCAATGTCTGTACAGAGAATGCAAAGCTCTGTGTGCTTTTTTCTTTTTTTAATGAATGAGTGAAAATGAGGATTAAAGCAAATTTTGCAGGTACCCTCCAAGCCCTTGTTTTGCTGTAGGAATGGAGCCAGGGCACTGGTTTTTCAACTCTTGGCCCATGTGAAGCTATCCTGCACTAATTAGCATGTACATGCCGCAGTCCTGCTGCCTGCTCGTCTCCTGGTGGCTCCAGGCTTCTCATCTTCTCCACATTCTAGGTCTCAGGTATTGCAGTGTTTGTGATAACATGTATTACTCTGCAGTGTGAGGAAATGAATGTTAGGTGCTGCTTTTGAGGCAGGAATCAGGAACCTTCTGCTAGCAAAAGGCTTTTCCCTTTCTGCTCTAGAGAGTGAAGTGTGAACAGGTTATTTTCCTTAATTTTTATCTTCCTTAACTTGAGGAATGAGCAGGCTCTCCAGCAAGGAGGCCTTTCCCCTAAGATGTGTGTTACCAATGTTAATGGAGATGATAAAACAAGACACTCATCTTTCTCTCTGAATTTGTTCTCCACTTCATTATTCAGTTTTACATTTTTATGTCACTTCCAGCTCTCTTATCATGGTGAAATCTTTCAGAGTGGATAAAAGCTGAAGGCTACAAGCAGAAACCAGAATTTTTCAGCTGCCTTTGCTATCAAGCTGCAAACATCAGTCAGAAGCCCAGTGTTTATTTTGCTTTTGTTACCATTCCTGTATGAAAAAAATGTACATAAAAGGGCTGTTTGCTGACTTGCAGTGATTGGGAGAACACAAAGAGCTGAGTGAAGGGATTCAGAAGGAAGAGAAACAGAGTTCAGTCTTGAGTCACGGAAAATGCTTTTCCCAATCCAGTGTTTTTTGCATCCATCTCTCCCCATGGTGGCTTCAGGTCTCTTCACAGAGTCCAGCCACAAGCACATGTGCTTAACCTGCTGGAGTGTTCCCTAAACGTTTCCTCCTGGAATAGATTTTCTCTTCTTTTACCTGCCTGCCCCTGCTGGGAAGACAGAAATGAGAAACTGGGAATCAGCTTGGAAAATTTAGGTGTGATTTCGAATTTTCAGGGTGCTTTGAAAAGCTTGAGAACTGAGGTTTGCACTCAATAATAGAGCTGGAACCACAAGCCCATGGGAGCAGGGGCATTGCTGGATGGGTCAGAGGAAGTGGTGGACCAGTGCTCGTAGGTGTTCCGTCAGGACCAAAATATTTCCCACAGGAATTCAGAGTGGAAACCTAAGCTTTCCTAGAAGTATTCCTGGGGAGAAGAAGTGTCAGTGATTAATCTGTTTGCAATAAGGATAGGAACTCAAGTTTGCCCCCTGCTTTGTGGGGTGATGGCTGCTCAGGAAGAATACCTGATTTCCATGGTTCTTTGGTGGCCACTTTCTGCCTGGAAATGTTCCTTGCCTGTTTTGAAGCTGTGCAGAGAGCATGCTTGCGTCATCCAGAAAATGCAGTGAGTCAGTGGAGTCCTGAGGGAGCTGTAACGGCTCAAACAGAAACTTGGAAAACGAAACGGGGATGGATTTAAAGACACAGCATTTGTGGCTGCTGCTCTGGTTAGAGATGGTTTGCGCTCACCAAAGGCATTGGTGAGGAAGGGGTTCAGGAAGGACTTTGTTGCTGTAAAATACAAGTGGAGCTTTGTGAGTGATCCACTCGGGACAGGGTGTGGAACTGGAAGAGGGTGTTAAGCAAGTTCTCTTTGCCATTATACTCAGTAATTTGGTATTTAGGGAATCTCTATGAATTCTTCATTGATATGTGTATTTTGGTATGTTAATGAATAACTTATGGGGAGGGACAGGAAGGAAGGTGGGGGCAGCCTCTCGGTTTGGCCCCCACTCGTCCTTTTCCTTAACGTTTTCAACCGCCTTCAGATTTGGGATGGTTTCCACAGCATTACGAGCTGGGCTGTTGCTGAAGTGCAGCTGTGGTGGGATTGCTCTTGGCCCAGCTCAGCTGCCCCAGGAGATGGCCCAGGTCCTGTCACAGAACCCTGTGTGGTTTGTGGGGACGTGCCCAGGTCCTTGCAGGGCCATAGGTGTCAGCACCATGGGGAGGTTCGCTGTCAGTGGATGCTGCTCTTTCTCTTTGTGTCCACCCACAGCTAGGCAAAGTGGATTTGGTTTGCCTCCTTCCTTCAAACCCAATAGGGATCCACAACAGGACATTTCAGGGATTAGCTGGGCTCTCCTTAAAATGTTTTCCATTCCTGCTGTAGATGAAATAGCCAAGGTCTGTCATGATACTGTTGGTGTGTTGGTTGTTTTATTTGAAAGCTTTCAGGGATGTGAACCACTGTAGTATTTGGGTGCCTCAAAACCACAGCTGAATTAATCTTTGTCCTCCCTTTCTGGAGGGAAAAAGTACACAGTGGCCTAGCAGTGAAGTCAATGTCTTGTGCTTCATATATTCCCTACTGGTTCTGCTTCAGAATTTTCTCATTTACCAGGCCAGCAGAACAAGGCTGCTCCTCCCAGCAGAGGTAGTAGAACACAGCAAAAAGTCCTGAAAAATCTCCTCTCCAGACAGGCTTCTTCCCTGCTGGGGCAGAGTAGCTTCAGGTGCTGAACTTTGTTGGTTTATCTGAGCAGGGCAGGGTAAGAGGCATCAAAGCAAGCTGGCCCTTTACAGGCAAGATGATCCTCCAGAGTGACTTTTCTGTAAATAAAAGAATGAGTTTGTGGAGAGCCAAGAATGAAGAAAAATGAGAAAACCTGGCATTTCCCATTCATTAGGGATTTTTGAGCAGGGGCAGCTCAGTCCCTGGGCTCCCTCAGAGCTATTCTGACACTTTATTATCAAGAACATAAAAACATTTTCTGCCTGTGATGTGTATGCACCTCAGTGCTACAGTTCAGCTATTTTATTCAGACCAGGAAAGCTTCATTAGTTCATGTTGATTGAGGAGTGATATGGTCCCCAGCCATCCTAATGCAAATCGATGACTCACTTACATCTTTACAGTTGAATTTAAATTTCTATAAACTTTTAGGCTTAGGCAAGTAATTGCATTACAGTTTTGTGACTTCTGTGAAAAATCCTTTTTTTTTTTTTTTTTTGCACCTAAGGCTATATTTCAAACCTGTGACCTCATTCCCATAAAGCAAAGCTATTTCATTACATCATAGCTGTGCAATTTGACTTCTGATAACTGGCCATTTACATTTACATTTATGTTGGGTCCATTAAAGAGCTGGCAGGCATTAACATATTAGCATGTAAATATTAATTTTAAAAAATTAGAAATTGGTATTCTTTTGGCCTTCTTGCAGGTAGTTTTGTTGAAAACAAAACATAGTTTTCTCTTCCATCATCATCCTTCTTGGTTTCCAGAAAAAATGATTAATGAGCCCTTGCAGCTGCAATATTTGATTGCAGTCTGACTTCACTTGTGATGAATACGGAAATATTTCTGCAGTTAATTGGATGTTATCAAATCCACAGCAGGTGACTAAGACCATACTCAGATGTAGTTGTTCTCCCTCTGTTGCAATAAGCAGGATTTTTGAAGGCAAGTTTCCCTCCATGACACTTTCCCCCTTTGTATAGTGATTTTCCCCCTTTGTATAGTGATGCCAGTTCACACTTTATATTAAATAAATACTTGAGGAGCTTAGTGTCCAAGATCTGCTCCATTCCCTTTGCTTTGGAGGAGCTTAGTGCCCAAGATCTGCTCCGTTCCCTTTGCTTTGAGGCACTGAGGTTCCCCTGCTGCTCTGATTAAAGTTAAGTTTCAGGTAAGTTGGATGGATTTGGGGTGGGAAAGGATCAACATGTGTTTGAAACAGTACAATGTGTCAGTCTCATACAAGATGCCCATTTATAGGCTGACATAAATGTTGAATATTTTAGCTTAATATTTATCCTTAGCAATGGCCAACCATCTTTGAATCCCCTTGAATTCCAGCTATAGTGTTCCCTGCTGAAACGACTTAAAACACATCTTTGGTGGCTCTGTGTGGCTAGCACAGGTTCTTCCCGTGGGAACATTTTGCTATATTTCATAAACAAGATAAAGTTTGGATGTTTTGCAAACAACTTCTCCGGATTGAGTCAGTTCGGGCTTGGCCAATTGGGCCTAGGGGGAGGTCTCGGGCTGACCAATCTGGGGCACCTCTGTAAACTCTATATATATGGAATTCAAAACAATAAAGCTCTCTTCTCCTCTCTTTCCTTGTCTGAGAACTTGGGTCATTCCTCAGCTAGCCGCTCAACAGCGACAGCTCTGCAGCTTTAAATTGCCTTTTTTCCCCCCTTCTCTGAGCCTCTTCTGTCACCTCTGTTTTGCCAGCAAGTCTTGTGAAAGCAGCATCCCTTGTGATTCAGCTCAAATGACTGTCTGGCAGCAGGACAAAGACCCTC
This sequence comes from Entomyzon cyanotis, assembly GCA_024500445.1. Taxonomy (NCBI): domain Eukaryota; kingdom Metazoa; phylum Chordata; class Aves; order Passeriformes; family Meliphagidae; genus Entomyzon; species Entomyzon cyanotis. Next base: position 6,418,282 of record JAKEPQ010000670.1, read on the forward strand.
CTGTGGGGAGCAATCCAGGGCCATGGACGGCCAGACCCCCACCCTGGACCCCTCACTGCTTGGGGAGAGGATGCTCTGTGCATGGGATTGAGCAAACCTTCCTCCCAGCATGCCAGAGAGGGTTACACCAAGATTAACAGCAATATTTTCTTGGCGCCGTCAGCTTGGGAGCCGCGGAGTTAAATTCCTTCCTCGAGCTTTGCCCCCTTGGTAACACCTCCAACACACTGATTATTCATATTAAAAACAAAAACAACAAAGGGATAATTGCCCAAATTTTGTAAAATGGCTATTTCTGCACATTCAGCCTCAGATGGCGTTTGACCCTTAATACAGATGGTTTCACTTAATGTATTTTGTTTAAACAATCCCTGTTCCTGGAAGTGGTTTCAGAATAGGCTGTTCCTCATTGCTGTTCATGTTTGCTTTTTCTTATGATATTATAAGAAGCTTGAAGAGAGTGGATTCAGAAAAGGGCAGTAATCAGTGTTCACAGGCATTTGTGCAAGCCTTTGTATTTTCCAGTTAATACAATGTTGACTCCTCAAGCTTTCAAGACTGAAGTGGTTTGGAGCACTTTTGTCCTCAGGCTGTCGAGCTCACTGTGCTTCTGTTACTCCTCTGTCTGCGCTGAGAGACCCCAGGGAGTCCCAGAACATTTCTGTGGAACAGCTTGTCATCTGGGATACCTGGTTTTCCTCCCAGGATAGGCTTCTTGGTGCTCCAGCACAAGAAAACCTCCTTTCTCTGGGATGCAAAGTGTTTCTGTGCAAGGGGAGAAAAAAAATCATCTGTTGTGCTTGGAACTATCTCCTTTTCATGTCTGAAATTAGAATTTCTGCATGTGCAGACGTTTCGCAGGTGGTGCAGGGTGTGTTGGTGATGCTGAATAAAAAAAAAAGCTTTGAAAAGCCTCCCTCAAGTTCAACATCAGGAGTCTTAAAATCCTGCCCTGTGCCACAGCCACGAGGCAGCCCCACTGGATGGAAAGAATGTGAGTGCCCCTGAAGTACACGAGAAGTGTGGTTTATAAGCTGGAGGTTGGTGTGTTGGGTGTGCTACTGAACGTTTCACATTCGTGTAGTACCTTCTGGCAGTGGGTGCCGAGGCTGGGACCTGATTTGTAGATTTGTAGATTTGTAGTAGTTACATTTGGAAAAAAACATGGAGAAGTGAGTCAGGTAATTGTTTATCCACAAAGATAGGAGAAATCTAAAGAAGAGTTGGGAATAAAATCATGGCATGTCTGTTCATGTGATGAAGCAGAATAGTTCATTTCCCTTTATTTATTTCTTTATTTTTCCTAAAGGTTTTTTTTAACTTAAAATCCAGGCACTGCTTGAAGGATTGATAGTGTAGGCAAAAGTGACCCAAGCTATCATCAGCACTTTCCAAACAGTAACCTGCTAATCCAATGACCTTGTGATGTCCTTTATAAACAGTTCAGGTAGAATTTAAAAAATGACAGATCACCTGATTTGTGGAGTTTTTCCTTTTTATAGATGGTGTGTTACATGGCTTAAAGTCCTTTTGTGTCACCCTCTCAATATCCTCTATTGCCCATGCAGTCCCCTTGCTTCATCCCCCTTGACTCCAGAGCTGCTGAAGATTTCTAGTCCTGATTCCTTCTATGAATGTTCCTCTGCTTTGAGATTAATTTTGAAATAGGTTCTCCTGGCACCCTGACTGCTGTGTGTGTGGGAGGGAGGGATTAGGGGAACACAGCAGCTCTTTCACCCTCTGAAAATCCTCTGGTCACGCTGGACTTGCAAAGACTGAAGTGAACCAAGAGAAGGGAAGAAATCAGGATGTGTGGCCTAACAAAAACCAGTTAGTTGGGTTTTGCTCTGGCTGTTCCCACCTGATGTCAGTTCAAGCCAGAGCCTTCCTTCTCCTATGTGTTCCAGGTTGCTTTTGTTAGTTCACTGTTTTTTGGTCTTTGTTGTTGTAATAACTCAATACAACATCTCTAACCTGGCTGGGCAGGTAGAGGAGCTTGCATATTGCTGACCTGAGACCTTAGTGTGGACTGGCAATCAATGAGAAATAGGAAAAGCTGTGAATTAAATTTCAGAGTTGTGGTATCTTCTGTCTGGAACTTCATGGAACACCCCCCAGAATCAGGAGAGGCTTAGAGAGGAGCTGCAGAGGAACTTCTTACTCCAGAAGGTTTCTCACCAAGCTGTATTTTCAGGGAGTGTTGTCTGTATTGCAGCACTGCTGCATATCTGGGTATCTGTCAGCTCTCTAGGAATTTGAGGCATTGCATTCCCGAGATCCAGACTGGAGTGCAGCCAGTTACTCGAGGCTGGATGAAGTATTTCCATCTCAGGTGGCAGCAGGTCTCCCAGCACTGAATAACTCTGCTCTATTTGAGGGTCTCTGAATGATTAATGAAATCCATCTATAGCTGGTCCAGTTCTATATTCACATTTTTTTCTTTGGGATTTGTTTGTAGCTCTCTCAGCAGGAAAGGTTGGTAAGATTAAGCTGTTTATACAACTTGTCAATACAGATGGTTTGCTCAGTATTTTGAATTAAGAAACAGCTTTGCTGGCCCCCTCATGATGCCAGCACTGTTATTTGTGTGAACACACAGTGAGGAGAGCTGACATTCTTGAACTGGGTCACCACATGGTTGTTGAGCACCAGTGCCAGCAACAGTGAGAAAATAGGAAAGGTAGGACCAAGGCATTCTGTGTGTAAATGGAGTTAACTGGCTGAGGACCCTTACTCTGTGGCAGCAGGAGCTCTTCCCAACTCATCTCAGTGTTTGCCTGTAGCACTTTCCTGCTTCCTGCCCTGCTGCTCCATTGTGCAAGTTTTCAGAGCAGTCACAGGTGTTTCAGTTTTGTGTTTGTTTGTTTAATCCTTTGTGCATGTCCTCAAGATCCTCTTCTCTCCCTGAGCTGTGAAGTGACTCAGCTGAGCCTGACATGAAAGAAGTGTCTAGCTCATCCTTCGGAGCAGAGTGGGATGGCTTGGAGGGTCCCAGTGGTTGTTACTCCTTGGCACTTGGCACTTCTCCCTATTTTCTGTCTGCTATGTGGGCAGACAGAATCAGCTGTAAGCCTCAGACCACATGCAATATATCTGTTCTGGGAATGGCTCTGATTAGTGATGGGCAGGTAAAGAGGGAGTGAACAGAAAGGAACTTCTGGGGTTACTGGAGATCAGTAGCACTGATTTATTTTTTTACACCTTCCTTTATCTTTCCACATTTGCCGGGAAAGGCAGAAAACATGAGGTATTGCACAGTCTTATGCCATCTTCTAAATCTATATTCAGATATGACAAGCATGATACCAAGGAAACTCATCCTGAAAGGGTTTAGTTGAATAACTTTTGCCCCTTATGAATTCAGCATCAGTCTTTTGCTTTGTCTTAATGGTACAACCTAGGGAATGTTCCCTAGCTTTTGCAAAACAATCCAAATTAAAATGCTTCTTTTGATGTGTTTGTATGTTTAGGAATTGAAAAAGAGTGTTAAACCTTTGTGAGAGTTCAGTGCTTGAACTACATCTGTTTATGCTCAGCAGTGCATGAGTAAATTAGAGATCTCTTCCTGCATCCCTGCTCCAGTTGGACCAGGACAGAGGTGTATGTATATTTTTTTCTTTTGCCTTTCTTCATGGCGAAGTAGCTTATTTCTGTCTGAAGTTTCTTCCTATCAGCCCCAGCCTTCACAGGAAAAAATACTGGTCCTGCCTTTACGTCATAGTCCCAGCAGGACTCTTAAAACTTCTTATATTGTGTCCTGACAACAAAATAAAATGCCGAACTGTTTGGAGGGAACCATTGCTGCAGGCAGTTCTAATTAACTGGAAGCTTTTCCTTTCTGGGAGCATATATTTAATTTCTTACACTGGGAATAATAAGCAATTAGTGCTGTGGAGCACCAGGCACTTACCTGCATATCTGAGGGAGGCTGAGAGTAGATCCTGAGGGTGGATAAATAGTGTAATTCAAATCAAGTGACTGTAGATGGCTTTATATAGTGGTTTTTATGCTTATATGGATGCTTTTTTATTTCTATAGTTACAAAGGGCTTCTACTACTTTCTCAAAATAATATGTATTCCCCTGTGGACGAATTAGTGACGTCTGGAATTCCTGAGCAGAAGGCACTGGGGTTTGGGGTTTGGGTTGGAGTTTTGAGGGGTTTTTTCTTGGTTTTTTTGTTAAGAAAGAAAAAAAAAGCCCACACTCATTGCAGTGTCAAAATATCTGTATGTTGTAAAGGTTTCTGCCCGTCAATACTGATAGTATTCAAAGGCACTAACTGTCTAGGATTAGATCCCTAGAGAAAAATGATCTCTGCTATTGAATTTATCCTATTCTCCTGTTGCTCTGTATGTGTGTTACTCAAAATTTTCTGCATATCAGTAAATTATGATAATCTTTGCTGAATTCAGTGCTGAAAAAGCTTAGGTGAGTGAGGACAGAAATGATGTGTCGCTGGGAAGGGAACCTTTACCTGCCCTGAAGTGGCTGTGAAAATGTTAATACTGCTGCGAGACCTCTTTCATGTGATCAACTTCAAGGTACTTGTGGATCATTATTTGCTCTGCTCTTTGCTTTTTGAGTACTTTGGTGATTCCCACACCTGTGGCAGCAGCAAGTGTGCAGGACACATCCAGAAATCCATGCCCCAGCCAAAACTCTCCAGCTGAGAGAGAAAATTCAGCACAACCACTTTGCCTGGGTGGAGAGAGCCAGTGGGAGCAAGGAGTTCCAGCTGGTGCCATCACTGGAATTCAATAGCTGATGCACAGAAGGTTTTTCCACGTTGGCTGGTGCTCAGGGGCTCAGGACAGGTCGCTGTTCCCGCAGTGGGAATGGTGAGGTGGAGGAATGGATCAGGCAAGTGTTTACAGCCAGCCCTGGATAAACCTCTCCTCCTCCATGTTCCTCCTAGTCCCCGCTGGGTCTCATACAGCAGTGGTTCAGTAATACTTGTTTTCTTTTCTTCTTCTCCCCTTCCACCCCCTCCTCATGTGTAATTTGATCTCCGAGGCCTGCTCTTCTGCTTTGGCAGATTTTTCAGCTCTTGAATGGAAGAAATTAACCACTTAGTTTCTGCCAGGACAAACCCCTGTTCACTGGTCCCTCTGGCTCTTCCTGCGGACGTGCTGAGACTTACACAAGAAAACCCAAAGAAGTCATCAGCTCTGAGCTCTCTGTTTTAACCTCTTCTTTTACCTTTACTTTTTCATCTGCACGTCTTTGCCTTTTCATTTAGAAGAAATACGGAAATGCTCCCACTCAATACTGAGTCAGTATTTGGCAAAGATAATTCTCTAAAATTTATTTGCTGATCCTTTCCAAGCATGTATGTTTTCTGATTGTATCCTGGCTGTCTGTGATCCCTCTCTTCCCTGGGCTGGCAGAAAATGCTGAGCTTCAGTAGGATCCCTAAACTGTTGGAATTCTACCTATTGCACAGAAACTTCCAGTCACTGCTCCCTCTTTTGCAATCTTAATAAACTGCCCGGACAATAGAAGTTCAGTCATTATAGTCAGTAGGAATTAATGCGATTTTTGTGTCTTTAAGGTACACTGCTATTTTTTTCAGATCTGAAAAGCACGAGAAGCTTCTTTTTTTTTCTTCTTTGCCTGCAGATGTTTCAGAAAGCATTCAGTGGAAGAGGCCCAAAACTTTTTCAGTGATGTGTGATGAGCCCCTTTGGACTTGAATTTAACCTTGCAGGCTTCAAATGCTAATGCTCCAAGCAATTCCCTGTGGAGCTCATGACCCGTCTTGTGTTTTTACATGAGTACAGTGAATACAGATCACCACTGCAGGAGTTTAGTAGTTTGTGAAGACAGATCCCCATTGAAGGATTTTAGTAGTACCTTCTGCCTTGTTACTACCTTAAAAAAATAAGGATTCTGCTCTGTTGCTTGAAAGGAATTTCAAATAGTTGAACATCCCATCTCTGAAATCCCACCACTTCCCAGCCGCCTCCTTCGCTCATGAAAATTGCAAATAACAAACATCTGTTAAATCAAGGAGAAAAACCAACAAATGCACATGCTTTATTGCAAAATCCTTGGCTTTTCCATTGATGTGTACAGTGGACTTTTTGTAACCTGGCTTTTCTTGGTTTTTTTTTTTGTTTTTTTTTTTTTTTTATTTCTACTTATGAGAGTGGGATTTAGTAAGTTCAATTACCAGAAGTGTTCAATATCTCCCTGTACGTGCAGATACCTCTTCAGCTGAGCTGGATGGTGACTGAAGGAAGGAAAACACTCTTTGCCCTCAGGTGTTAACTTGCCTTTGTTCAAATCCTTGTGTGGGTGTTTTTATTTTATTTACAATAATACCTACTGTAGAATGGTCAGAGTAGTAGCAAGAGGCTTTTGTTTTTAACACGCTGATTTAACTAGCTGTTGTAAACATGTCAGCCAGATCTTGAGAAGAGCTTAAACAGGAAGGTGGAATAGTGGTCTCTAAAAATGTTTTGTGTGTGAATTTGAAAAGGAAAGACAGAGGTTTCTACATAAAAAGCTGGAAGAGTGACACTGGCAGCACTGGTGGAGTGGCTCAGAGTTAGGGCAGTGCTGGAGAAAGTTAGGGTGGTGTTTATGCAAATTTCTGGCTCAAAGGTTCATCTGGACAGAGGGGTAAAACCACTTGAGCCCTGTTTATCTGGGTGTGCATGCCGAATGCCAGTGGTATTATGGATTCCTAAGCTCACCAAATAAGTGGTAGTTGGAGATCCTTCAGTATCCTGGTTGGTTGGGCTTTCTCCTGAGGTATATGAACACACTTGGAGAGTTTTATGGGCTGATGTAGAGCCCATTCTGTGTGAAAATACCAGCAAGGACTTTTCTCACCCTCTGCTCATTATGTGGCAGATATTACAAATAAATCCCAAACGTCACTGCCTTCTTGTGTAGTGCTGTCATTGCCAAGTAAGTGGAGAATCTTGGAGTATCCTGGAAGGCTTGTTATCACTTGTCCTTTGGAGTAGCTACAAGGTGTCTGAACAGTCACTTCAGACTAAGAGGTGATTGACTCAGGAGACAGTTGTTTAAGTCTGAGGTGGCTTTTAACTGGCTGGGTGTGGGATGTGCATTCACCTCTAACCTTGCCAATCTTGGACTCATCTTCTGCCATGCTTTCTTTGGCAGGAGGAATTTCCCTATCATAACAAAACTCTCATGACTCAATGTGCTCAACTCACTGAAATTGTTATATTCACTGCAAACAGCTCTACAAGACTCCACCAGAGTTTCTGTTCTGCACGTGCCAAGAAGGTAGAGTTTAGTAGCCAGGATTTTAAAGCTGCTAGTCCTCTCTGTCTGATAGATAGCGATAGCACTGTCTTCCCAAATGTCTGGTGCTTTGTAGAAGGCACTAAGAGTGGATGAAGTTGTTTAATGGTGGAGGATCTGAAAATCCAAAGGAAAACTGTAATCTGTCAGACAAAGCTGGACTAGCCCCCAGGAAAACAGGCAATGCTGCATTTGCTGTCGGATCAAACCCAGCTTTGTTACAGCTGAGCCTGTGGCACATGCTGTGGTCATTCATGGATTTCAACACAGGCTTCTTTGATCATTTGCATATACACATATACACACTTTTTATCAGGTGATGGTGTTGGATGTGTTATTCCACTATGTGAAAGATGCCATCAGAAGAGAGCTGTGTAGGATGTGAGCACTCTGTGGCATGGACCTATTTTTAATCCTAAAGACAGTGACCTATGCATGCCCAAAATCACAATCAATCTTACCACTCACTAAGAAAAATGCATCTCATAAATTATGGGATTCTATGTTTTGTTGCTCCAGAGACAAAAAAACTGTTTTACAGCTGGCACTGAGTGAATCTTTATCACCTGTGGGGAAATTCTCGACTGCATTTATAGAAGAGAAAGATAAGGCACAGGTAACTTAACTGTAAGCAAGAATTTGCTCTTTTTCTGGCATGCTCCTTTACTCCTTTGCTTTAACCACTAGTTTGTGATACTTCTGTTCCAAGTGATTTCTTCCATCCCAAATCAGCTGAATGTACCTATCAAAAAATGCCCAGACTTTGGGACTTGAAACTCTGTTAACTTTCCGTGTTTCAGAAGAGGATTTTAAAACAAAATTAAACTCAGATTTTAAATGGGTGATGAACACTCAAGCTGCTTTTAATGGTATCGCAACAAAATTCACTCCAGCTGCTAACACGTGGGATCATGCCAAAACTCACTTTCTGTTCACAGAGTCCAGTCCTTTCACTGTGTATGGGATCATTCTCGTTCAGAAAAAATATCTGTCCTCAAATTCTGGGTAGCATTAAGAAAATAAAGAATAAATATCTGTCTGCTAGAAGCAGCTCAAACACAAAGGCCCTTGGCTAAATAGGTTTATGCTCTTGTAGGAGCATGAACAATAAAGGCTAATGAATACTGGATTGCATTAATGAGAGCAGAGCCAGCAGGTCGAGGGAAGTGATTATTTCCCTCTTTTTGGCTCTTGTGGAGCCACATCTGGAGCTCCTTCCCCTGTAGCAGATGCCGAGACCCTGGAGGGAGCCTGGCGGGGGGCTGGAGCCAGCGGTGCCCCCCAGGGCTGAGGGCGAGAGGGGATGGAAGGAGTCCCAGTGCTTTCATAACCACCCAACTGGTGGCTGGAAAGACTCTTCCCAGAGGTGCACAGCAAAAGGAGGAGAAGCAACACTTAAAACTTGCAATAAGGCAAACGTGGGGAGGTATGAGGGGATAAAAAGTGTTTAACTGCCCAGCAGACTCGGTTAAAGTTTAGCTGCACAGAGCCTGGAAAAATCTCATGTAGAGAGATAGCCTCCCTCTGAGCAGGAGCTGGAACTGGAGACCTTCCGAGTCTGCTCCCAACCAAATTGTTTTGTCATTCTGCAGCAGAGAGCCCGAGTTGAAGGTTGCATCAGTCACTGTAGTCCAGAAATCTGCACACATTTCATGACTGATCTTGTTCTAAGATGTGTATATGACAAACAAATGTGAGAGGGATTAATAGCTGATAGCAGTTAAGAGTGGCAGAGGTTGTGTGACACTACCAGTATGGCTTTTATTTCTGTATCACCAGTTAATTTCATGGCATTCAGGAAGGGCAGAGGGTATTTGCTGAAAGTATTTACAGCCCCGTTTGCCATGACACAAAAGAGGAAACGTTGAAGGATGATGTTTGTAGCACAGGGACCACACAAGCATGTCTGCCTGGAAGCATAAAGGGAATTAATTTGTTTATCTACAGAGGAAGTTATCCCGGATAGCTCTTTGTGTTCAACTCCCCAAGTGGATGTGTTTCTCCTACAGTGAGGTTCTTCTGCAAGCGGGTTAATTTAATTTGAGATGAGGCATTCTTCTCCAGGAGTAAGAACCCCAGGAGTTCATCAGAAATGTAATCCGCATTAATTCTGCTGGCACTCATTGTATTAACCTTAATTGTAAGGGCTGGGTGGTGTTCATGGGGGGCAGCCTTTGTACTGCCAGGAAATGCTGTGGGGCTTCTGTGTTCCTCCAGCTGCAGAAGAATTGGGATAGGGATGGGGATGCTCGTCACATGGAAAAGAAGTTGCGTGCAGGATGCTTGGTCTGCTCTTAAAATCTCATTTCATCCCAGTTCCCTAAACATGACACTGGGCTGAAGCACGTGAGGACTGAACTCTCCTCCTGTGATTTATGTAACCTTTCTCCTCCAAATATGTGTTTAACTCCTCTTTTTTTCTTTCCCTCTTTTTTCTCTTCCCCCAGCGCAGTGGCACAAAAGTTCCCTGTTAGGCAGGCAAGGAACAAGTAGATAGGTGTTGGTTTCTCTTAAAACTCAGGTGTTTCCATAATACAGAAATTCTCCAGAAGTGGAGAGAGAATGGGAGAGGGTGGGGAGAATTGTGTTGTTGTCCTCCCAATGTCCATGCAGGCTGCTAGCGGTGGGGATGGGATCTGGAGCCTCATCTCTTTGCTCGACTGTCTGAATTGAGGAAATGTTGAAATTCTCTACCTGTTTTCTGGTGTATTAAGTGGGAATATCCATGTTCATCTTTTTGAGAAAAGCATGAAAGTGCTTTGAACATCACACTGTCCTTACCATTATTTCTTTGCTAGAAATGTGTCTTGTGGTTTAAAAAAAAAAAAAAAAGGCAAATGCTCTTATTGCAGTTCAGTATGGGTTGAGAGATCAAGGATTTTTTTCCCAGCTGTCTTTCATGTGTACACCCCATGGATCAGAAGACTGAGGCAAAGTGATGCTGTAAAATAATGTTTAAAGAGTCTGAGCAATGTTTGCTGTTTCGGAGGCACAGACCTCAGATGCTGGAAGCATGCAGAGTTTCCCCTAAAGTATTCAATGTTTGAAAACGTTGCAGGGCAAAAGACCATGAGCACTAGTTAGTAACCTTGCCAAAGTAAACTGTCAGATGTGAAGGCAAGTTTTCAGGGACAAAAATGAAGATTTGCTGCTCTGCTGACTCTGCGTGTGACACACCAAGGGGCTACACACGTCGTGGTGTGGTTTGTGCTGGGATCAGCTTCCCAGGCCGTTTTCCCCAGGCTCTCTGTTTTGCACCCCTAATGAATTCTGCACCCTTGAGCACTTCTTGCTCCAAGCAGCAAAAGCACTCCACATTTTGGGAGGTGAAAGGGGAGTTTTGAGTGAAAAAAACCGCAGTTGTATACATACCCAATATGCTATCTCCTTTAGAGAGATGTAGGTAGGTAGATAGATTGGATGGATGGATGGATGGATGGATGGATGGATGGATAGATAGATAGATAGATAGATAGATAGATAGATAGATAGATAGATAGATAGATAGAATGAATATAACAAAAATGATGGTTGTTTTAAATGGGACACACACGATAATGCCGGAAAACAATCTATAAAAAATGCATAAGCAGAGAGCATTAATTGGTGTGTAGCCTTGAGAAACAAGCAGGGGAAAGGCACAGTTTGCAGAGAAAAAGAATAATAGGTAGTGGGACAGTGAAAACTTTAGGGCCCTTGTGCCAGAGGAGCAGCATCCTGCGTGCCTAACCGCACCAGCCGAAGCCTGAATCCCTGTGCCTGTAATTAGCGCCGAGATGCTAACACAGGATCCTGGGCAGGAGCCGCAGCTCCCCCGCCGTTTTTTAGCCCGGTTACAAACGGGCATCGCTCTCGGGTCGCTGTCCCGCCGCCGGCGCGGTGTTTGAACAGCGCCTTAACGGGCTGTGAAATGACGCGCCGTGCAGCCTCCGCCGAGCGCCCGCAGCTCCCCGAGCACAAAGCTCCGCCGCGGCAGCGCCGCGCCTTCATCCCGCCTTTTTCCTCTTTTCCCCAGACCTGTTGGTTTCCCCCTCGGCCTCCGCGGCGCTGGGAGAGGCGCAGGCAGGAGGAGGTTAAGGAGCGAGGGCGTTGCTGGCTCCTGATGTCACGGAGGCCGGCGGCGGCTGAGGGGCCCTTTGTTGGCAGCGCAGCCCCAGCAGCGCCCGGCGGCTGCCGCGCACGGCCGGCACCGCTCACTGCCCGACTTGCTTGGCTTCGCTTTTGCCTTCCCTTTCCCCCCCGCTTTTTTTTTTTTTCTTCTATTTTTCCCCTCCCTTCCTCTCTCTCCCGCCAAAAGAGCTGGGAAGGAGGGAAGATGGCTGGAGTGAAGTCCCCGGGAGAGGAGCTGCGGGGCCCCTGCATTTTCCGCCTCTCGGGCTCGCTCCTGTAATGCCTCTCGGAGCGCTGGATTTCGTCGAGTTTCCCTGGATATTTTGTTTCAGGCTTCTCCTGGATATGTTGTTTCAGACTTCTCCTGGACTTTTTTAGACTTTTACCGGATCTTTTTAGACTTTTACCGGATCTTTTTAGACTTTTTTTTTTCATTAGACTTCTAACGGATAATTCCAAACAGAAGAAGCTGAAGTGGAGGGGGGGAAGGGAAACCAGACAGCCGAAGCCAAACTCTAACAAATGAAAATGTTGGAGATTTGCTTGAAATTGGTGGGTTGCAAATCGAAGAAGGGGCTTTCCTCCTCCTCCAGCTGCTACCTGGAAGGTGAGTACCCAAAGGAGCCAGGGTTGGGACATTCTCCCGGGGGACACAACCCGATCTCATCACCACCACCCCAGGCACGAGTTATCCCTCCATTGCAAGCCGTTGTCCCCCAGGGTTTTGGGGGATTTTGGAGCTGGCCAGGTTCGGGCTGGGCTGTGCCATGCGGGGGTGAAGAACCAAGTGGCGTGCAGAGCCAGGTGCCTTTCATTAATGCATTACAGAGGGAGCATGGCTCTACCATTTATGGTTGTAAAATGTCAAGTGATCTTATTGCTGAGCCCATAAACAAATCCCTATCTTCAGGCTTTATTTATTTTTTTTTTTCGGGGGGGGAAGATCTCCCTTATTTTGGACGTGAAAAAACCCAGCTCCAGACTCAAGAAGAAAATTTAGATGAGCCCGTCGGTGAAATATTTTCAGCGTGCGTTAATGTGTAACGTGTTGGTTCATTTTGGTTATCCCCCTTCTAAGTTTGCTTTCCACAGGCATTCGTTTAACTGAATTTTCTTGCATGTTGGCTTTTAAAAAGTGATTTTTGAGTCACGCTCGTGGTTACTTGTAGGCAGTGAGATGTTAAACATAAGGACTCAACTGGTTGGGATGGAAAGCCTGGGCGACACGGGCACCGTGCTGGGTGGAGGGACTTTGGGCTGAGGTCTTGCTTGGCGTGACCTCAAGCAAGATCTTGGCTTCCCACCCAGCCTGTGGAACAGCGATGCGGTCCCTCTGTTCATCCCCTTCACCACACTCCCAGGGCTGTGTCCATCCCTCTGCTCCGGGCTCCTTCAACTTCTTTTGTGTTGCTGGATGTTGTTGCAGTGAAAATAATCCTGCCAGGAGGACCGTGCTAACTCATCAAATCAGAGGCACGGAAGGCAGCAGCTGATTTCCAGGGGCCTATCGCAAGTTGCTGTTGCTCAACTCTCAAATATTCGGTGCAGAAACGGCCCTCGGAAATTCATAGGTTAGGAATCTCAAAATCTACAAATGGCTGCTCGTGGCAAACTCACTTGAAGCGAGTTTTGGATCAAGAGTCTGTGTTTATTGGATACATTCAGTGACTCTGAGGAATTTTCTGTTCTCTAAAAGTCAAAGAACAGTTTCCAGAGGACTTTCTTTTGCTTATTTAAAGTTTCAGAAACCAAATGGTGGGCAGATGCCTGAGTAATTTTGATGGTTTTATGTGACTGAATTCTTCTTTTAAGTGTACAAAACCTCTGTCTGTGTCCCCTGCCTCTGGTATTGCTCAGGCTGTGTGTTGAGAAGGAGCTCCAAGCTGTGCTGGGCCTCCTGTCTGTGCTGCTGGATCTTTCAACACAGCCCTGGGAGAACAGGCAGAGCATCTGGGGCCTCATTTCCCTCTGCAGAAATGAACGCTAAAGGATGATGTTACAAGGGTGTTACCCGGACTGTTTTTGCAAGTTTTCTCTTTTGTGTTCATTACAACCACTCCCCCCCCTCCCCAGTTTGCAATGCAGTTGCGTAATAGGATTAGAACATAGTTTGACTTGGCCATATAGGCAGTATGAGTTAAGAACATTGAACACAATTAATATTGTATTATTTCTCCCTTCTGCTTCCCTGAGACTGTGGTTGCATATTTATTTTTTGATGGAATGGTATTGAAACGACTTTAAAAGGATCACTTAAAGTAGCTCAGTCTCACTTCTCAGCTCAGCATGGGGCAAACCCAAAGCCAGCATCAGACTGGGTGTTGAAAGTGGCAACTGTGGCAACTGCAACCTGAATGTCACACTCAGGACATAGACAGCTCAGGACCCTCATAATTGATTGGGGAGTTCCTGGAGAGCAGGGTGAGACACTCGTCTGAGGGGGAAACAGAAAGAGTTTAAAAAAGTAGGATTTTCTGTTAATACTTTCTAAAGCTGAAGGTATTCCTGAGCAGCTTTCTTGTAAACATTACTAAGAGGTTGAAATAGTCATTGAGGACCCCTCCAAAAGAATGGTGGTGGCTTGTCCCAAACTCCTGAATTCCAAAAGCACGAGTCAAGTCCATTTGCTTGTGTTGCCCTTAAGAATGTAACAAGTTTTTACATATGGATTTGTTATTTTAAACTTGGCAGATCATGAGAAGGGGACAGGGTTGTGTCAAGGGTCAGAAACTTGGGAACATTGCTCCTGGATCCCTGTGAACAGGCTGTGATGGCCAGTCCATTTCCATGCGCATCCTACAGCCTCTGTGAAGCTTCTGAAGGGATTAATGAGATGATGGTGATACCATTGGGAGATTTAACTCTGCTGTTGTTATCTTAGTTGTATGGAAAGCTGAAAGTTTCTTTAATAGATTAGGAAACCTTAAACATAACTGCTTAAAGGCTGAAAGGTCCATTAGGTGCTTGGAAAACCAGTTGCAGCGAGGAGGATAGATGAAATTTTACTTAATTCCTTATTTTGGTATTCATATGATAACAAACAATTCAGTTCTTGGTTAATGAATAGCATGGGATGCAACAACATCAAGTCTGTTTGTTTTATTTTTAAACACACTTTTTGAGAATACTGTTGTGAGTCCGGATTTGGTGTAAGGCTGATTTGGTGTCAGGCACATGGGTAGGTGTATGTGTCCTTTGACCAAGTAATCAGAAATGTGGTTTTCTTTTCATGGTGGTCCCTTCTGAAAGGCTTTTATGCTCTGTTAGTTTGCAGGAATGAGGGTTGTCTGGGGATCTCTGTGTGTGGTGTGGAGGGCTGGGAGGTGCTGTGGCCCATGGCTGTGTGCTGCTGTGCAAGGGCAGACTGTCCTGCTCCCTGAAAAAGCTGAAATCTTTTCTTAACTTGATCAAAAATGAGTTCAAACTGCTTCTAGCAATGGCTGAGTTTTCATACTGATGTTTGAGCTGGGCATTTCTTTGCCCTCATTTCTATTCCCACTAGTAAATATTATTTTAAAATGTGACAGATCTGAATTTCTGTCATCTGTTTTCTCCTTTCTGCCTTTGCCAAAGTGAGTAATTCCTCACCCACTTCACACCAAGAAAGGGTAAAGAGTAGAAGGGAAGAGGCACAGCAAGTACTGCTGCCAATCTGATCAGGAAAACAGAACGTGTCCATGTCCCAAATAGGGGCTGAAATAGTCTTGCTGCCTTTTTGGGCTTGACTCTACCACTGAAAGGCAAAAGCCTTGTTTAAA
The DNA here is from genome assembly GCA_024500445.1 of Entomyzon cyanotis. Lineage (NCBI taxonomy): Eukaryota > Metazoa > Chordata > Aves > Passeriformes > Meliphagidae > Entomyzon > Entomyzon cyanotis. The sequence continues at coordinate 6,433,430 of JAKEPQ010000670.1, forward strand.
ACCTGTCAGTGTTCTCCGTGAAGTTTAAAAAAACATTCTGGGGACACTAGTAAAGTCCTTTTGTTTTCTAACTGAAAAGATTCCTGTCCTGCCAGCTGTCAGACTGGCTCTCTCTCTCTCTCTCTTTTTTAATTTATTTTTTTTAGTGTCTTGTTACAGCTAGAGTAGACAAGCCTGGGGAGGAGCAGCAGCCTGTAGCCATTGCCCTGTTCCTGGAGAGGGATTTTTTTAATGCATTTGGGCACGTATTAAGCCAGACCCAAATCAGCAGCACAGCAGCTCATCTGCCCCAGTGTCACTGGGATCAGCAGGCAGGGCTTTGGTCACCCAGTTAGGGAGAGAAAATGCATTAAGCTGGACTTGCTGCCTCCCTTCTGTTTGTTTCCTTTCTTACTTGGTTATTTTCTGCTCCTTTCCTCGTGGCCTCTCATCTACCACCACTCACTAGAGTTCTTGCTATTATACACATTTCTGGCTTTGTAGTGGCTTCTTACTGATGTGCTTGTTCTAGTGGTTCTTATTTGTCCCATCTTTATTAAAAAATCTGGCTGATGGTGCTACCATTTCCCATGGGATGTGGTGAGGAAAGGATTATCATTTCACAGGAAAAGTTGGAACTGTTTTCAGACCTAAAACCTATCATCCACAGATATGTCAGTCCTTCCCTGAGTAGTCTGTGGGGCTGCTTAGTAAAACAAGGGAATATAACAGTAAAACTCGATGATTCTTGCTTGGTGCTTTCTCTGCCCAGGGCTCAGAATCAGGCACACTTCCCTGCTTCTGCTCCTTCAGTAAGGAAACAAAACCAAAAGCTACAAAAATGAAGTTGTCAGGTGTACTGAAATGTCATTGAAGTTCACTTGAATCTGGTTACTCTTTCCCCTTCCTCTCCCAGAAGTTACTGTCTAAGGTCAGGCAGCAATTTAGTGGTAGATTTAGGAATAAAGTTCAAATTTCTGCCATACCCACTATTCCACTCCATCCATCTACAACTGTTATTAGCTGGCTGGAGAAGGATGATATTTGCCATGTCACTAAGGGATTATAAATGGAATAAACTCAGTGCATGAGCTCAGGTAGAACCTGTAGGCCTGTGTAGGTAAGAGTGAACCTCCAGAAAAACCCAACAAAACAGCTGGGGAGACTGGCCCAGCTCAGGGGAACGGGGCTGGTTGGGAGAGGCTGGATCAGTTTCTGCACTCCTTCATCTCTGTATATAAATACACAATGTTTAAAAAGTGATATTTCTCCTCATGCTGGCTGTAAGAAAGTGGGGTTTCCAGATATCAGCCAAGAGCAGGAGCAACAGCAATTGCCAGTGTTGGGAAGGGTCTGTGGCCCAAGCTGTGCAGTGGGTGACAGGAGAGGCTGAGCCTGATATCACTAAAGGGATGAATCTGAAATAAAACATGAATCCTTCCTTCTTTTTGGAAAGATCTGGTTTACAGATTCTTTTATTTTAAATCCATATTCCATCAGGCATAGGGAATCTGTGAGGGCCACTAAGGAACAGCAGTGGAACAGAGGCAGCTGCTCCATCATATGTGCTCAGAGTCAGAACATTTGGAAGTATTAAATGCATTACTATTCTGCCATTTCTCATAATTTCTTCCAGGGGAAAAGAAGAGTAGGGGGAGTGTAGAGAAAGGAGAAGGCTTAGGTGTCATGTGCTGTGCCTCCAAGGAGATTACTAGATGTGTTCACCATTCCCTTGCTCTACAAACATTGTGGAAAAAATGCCAGCACAGTTTGTTAGCCCACAGGATGTTTGTTTTGTAGGGAGACAGGAGGTCTCCTCCTTCCCTTGGGACTGCCTCACAGTCAGCTATGGAGGAGCCGAGTGTAATTCTGTACTCCTGACTGTTTTCCAACCCTTCCCTTACATATTCAAGGAAATTTGCTTGCGTTGATCTGCACCAGAATTGTTCATATCTGAGAACTTCTCAGACAGCCCCTAACAATGATTCATGGCTTTGTATAAACTGTAATGAGCAGGAGATAGTTACACTTACAAAACCTTTTAGTGTGCAAACATAAATACCTTCTGGTAAAAACTTAATTTAGGGGGGAAATGATGACATTCTTATGGCTAATGCCTCAAAATACAAGCTGCTATTGCCTTTTTTCAAAGTCTGCATTGCTTTAATTAACAGTCATCATTTAGTTGGTGTTAGCGGAGAACTGAATTACAGTGGTGCTTTAGGACTCCTGTCAGGAATCCAGGTGCTACCCAGAGCACGGTATGATCAGAGTAATAAATTGCAGCCTTGCAGGGATGCAGCACAAGACAAAGTGGATATGTGGAAGGAACAACGGCGCAGCGATAACAGATTGAGTTATGCTCTCTTCCTGCCCCATCGCCGTGCCAGGATGGCCTCCTGTAGGTACAGCAGCCAGGCTGATTTATTAGGAGGAATCTGGCCCACTGAAGATCTCAGCAGTGCTGTAAAATTGTAGTTAAAACCAGCAGTAGGAGGTGAAGAAGCAGTAGTGTGTTGAAAAAGACCCTCGATATGGAGGAACAGCAATGTCCAATTCCTGCTCTGAAGGACTGGAATGTCTGGGCAGATTTACTGGAGAATTGCTCAGAGGGATAAACGCTGCTGACAGCCAGCTGTACGTGGCTCCCAGATGGACATGTCCTGTCTGCTTCTCTCGCTTCATGGGTTTGTGTCCTCAGTCTGCTGACAGTCTCCTCTTGGGGCCCAGACCTTCAAAAGTGTGTTTTGTCACGGTCTATCAAGCTTCTGCTACACTCGGGTCACCACAATTCTGCTCTTTCCTTTATGCTCTTCTCCGTGTTGACTCAGGGCCTCATCCTGCCTTTCTGGACTCTTCAAGCTTCATTCACCACCTTCCCCACCCCAGTTCTTTGTTTGGGGTTCCTGCCTTCTGGAAAAACCAGCTCCACTCAGCCCAGGAGTTGGGTCTGGCATCTCCCCACCGTGCTCTCCTGCATGGCATGTTCACACACAGCCTGCACCTCTGTTGGGGTGCCTGTGGCTCCACAGTGGGGTCAAACTGGGGGAGACAGAGGGAATGAGCATCCTCTGTATTCACTAGGGGACCCGTGTGATTTTCCAGCGTAGGGAATTCTTGTGTATATTTAACAGCTCTCGCTCTTGCCGGTCCTTGGGTTTGCAGGCGTTATCACTGAGTCAGAGTCTGTAGGAATGTCATCGAGCAAAACCAGCCTTCCCCAACTCCTGTACCACAGCTTGTGGGTGTTGCTGGCAGCTGGCACGGTGTTGTCTCACAGCTGAATCGAAGCACATACCTTGGCATCTGTGTGTAATGAGTCAGTCTCAGCCTCGCCGCAGCCTGGGCATGAGGGAGGGATTCTTGTGGAGCGCTTGGCTTTGCTCCCACATCGCCGTCCTCCGCTGGGCTGCGATCTCACTAGAGCTGGAGGGGAGCCTGCCTTGGATTTCCTGCCTTCCTGTCGAATCAGTGCCCCGTGTGGGAGGCATTTCCCTTCCTAACGGAGGTTAGGGTCCATCCCATGGAGCAGCGTGTGCTGGTTTGTCCTGTGTTTGTCACCGCATCGCTCCTCGCCCAGGCTGTGTGTCTGTCACCTGCAGCTCTCTGCCGTCTGTCTGTTCCAGGTGTTTACTGATGGTGTAACTCCTTGGAGTATCTCCAGTCACTGCAGTGCCCTGTATTTGATAAGGGAGCTTAATGGGACTGACAGGATCAAAGCGTTCTCATGGTAAAATGATTATAGCCTAATTTCTGAAAGGGGATTTTCTGTTTCTTTTCTCATTGTTTCTCTGGAGGGAAACCCAGGCTATTAAAATAGATTCTCCTGCAGGACACAGGAAGAGGAAGCAAGGATGTCAAGGTGCTTTAAAATAACCACTCAGCACACCACCACTTTTTCTGACTGTGGAATCATTTAGAAAGTGGAATTGTTTCACTTCTGATTCACTATGGAAATATATCTCCCTGCAGATACTGTTTGGCTAGGAAAACAGGCCCAGCAGTGTCTGTATTTGCTATTTTGTTCACATACATCATATACGTTTTCCAAAGAATACAGTAGTACTTATGTACATAAATAACCACCCAGAGAGCCTTTGCCAGAGATCACCTGACCAACATATCGAGGACACCAGATTGTCTGTGGGTAAACAGTGGCCACCACTATTATTCACACTGTCGCCACCAAAGATAATAGAAAGATAGTATTAGAAAATAATGTGTATTGTTAGGATTTGTAGGGTTGAATTTTGGGGGGTTAGTGGGGATTTTTTTTAGCATTTCCCCAGTGGTAACGTATTTTGGACATGTCCCAGTCCACACTTCCATGCCTTTTCTGGTGTCAGTTGCATCAGCTCTTCACTGGTTTGCTGGCACAGCTTATACTGGATTTCCAGGCCAAACAACCAGTAGTGTTAGAACCATATTTTGGAAGGATTGCATCTGTACAGCAGCACAATGCTAGTGACTACTGCAGGTATAAAAAGAGTACTGTGCTCCCAGGTGACCTGACAGTCTAGAAATCACACTTGGCCTGGGATTTCTGTGTCCAAAGCCCTGCCTGGGCAGAGGGTTGGTTCAGCAGGCAGGGGCTGATGCTGTGTAATGAGGGGCAGTTTCGTGGCGCAAGGGGCTGATGTGACAGTGCCGTGTTTCCTGTCCCCAGAGCCGCACTGACGCAATGGTTTGTGTGCAGCGCTGTGACCTCGCTCAACAAACTCGTCCAGATGGAAAATGACCCTTCAAAAAACAAGAGTTTCACAACTTATTGTCCTGGCTCTGTGCCGGCACAGTCAGGCATGGCGCTGCCAGCACATCTGGGGGTGGTGTGTTGAAGAGTGAGGGGCACAATTATCTGGAGCATCTCTGCTCCAAACTCTTCAATCATGCTCCAAAGGGAAGGACTTGCAGGAATAACTGCAATAAATTCTCTGATGTACTTGGACTTGCCTGGTACTTACTGAATATTACATGCCTAATGTGCTGCAGGGTACAAAAAACTTTGGAGGTTGGTTTTTACTCATCTGTAAAGCTCAGTTTTCAGGAATCTCTGTATTTTTAGGTGTCTCAGGGTTGCTAAAAATGTAGAACTATGCTCAACACTGCTCTGATTTCAGAGAGATGGGCAGGAGAGAGGGCAGCAAAAAAGGCACTGCCTTGTCCTCAAATAAGAAGAGAAATTATTAAAAATACTGTGAAGAACAGAAAGACCTAACTCCTTCTTAAATACCACATCTTATAAATCTCTCCCTGCTTGGCTCACTGTGCTGCACGTTCTGGCCATTTCATTTATAGGATAATTAAGGGATTTACCTTTTAAAGGTCTTGGGTTTGTTTTCAAATCTAACCATTCCAGCAGCTAGGTGTGAGCCAAAGGATTTACAGGCAGCAAACAGCCTACGTGAGCTGCATTTGCTGAAGGGACGGAGAGAGGCTTTCCCTGTCCTGTATGTCCTAGGAGGCAGGAGTTGGGGACTCTGGGAAGGCTGGGGACAGCTCTGGAACAAGAGTGTGCTGCCCATGTGGCAGGAGATCTGCATTAAGGCGCTGTCCATATCTGTCCTCTGACGCACGAGGAGCACACGTGTCATGAAACAATGCAACTTACAAAGTCAGAGTGCGTGGGTTGGCCAGATGGCTTTTATCAGCCAAAATGAACCTGCTTTTTCCTTTCTCTCTCTCTTTCTCCTCCAGAAGCCCTTCAGAGACCTGTAGTGTCAGACTTTGAGCCGCAGGGTCTGAGTGAAGCAGCTCGCTGGAACTCCAAGGAAAACCTTCTGTCCTGTCCTAGTGAAAATGACCCCCATCTCTTTGTTGCACTCTATGATTTTGTGGCGAGTGGGGACAACACTCTCAGCATAACTAAAGGTAAGGTCACTGGCCAGAATTCCACTGGGAGTGTGGGAGAAGGTGTAGGATGGAAAGTTGCTGTGAAATAATTAGGTTATACACCATACCCTGTGGAATTTTTTTTACTGTGGGAAATCACCTTAAACAAATAGAAATATTTCACAAAGTCATAACCTTTTTAAAGGTTGTAACTGTCTTTTTCTATTGCACTGGGCAAGAAACTGTTTGTCAAATCTAAAATCTCCATTATGAGCAAGAATTTGAACAGAGAAATTAAACTAAGCTGATTTTGGAAGCTGGCCTCTATTTTCACAGTTCTCCAAAACACAGTCCCTGTATGAAAAATGACTGTGCAGATACAAGGACCAGAAGGATTGAGTAAGAAAACACTCTATGTTCTCCAAGTCATATCTACTTACCCTCCTAATTTAAATGGGTTTTTTTTATTGTTTATCCACTCCAGTTCTTCCCTAGCTCTATCAAGCCAACTCAGTTCAAATAAAATTTGCTGGATTCATTCTTTAAACTCAAGCAGTATTGGAGCTGGTGCAGAACTGCAGGAGAGCATAAAAATCTGAAGCATGTGACTTTATTTGGCTCGGAGAGGTCCACTCAAGCTTGAAGAGAAACACATGCTCCCTGCTGAGTCAGATCCCTCTCCTTACAGGAGACTATTTAATGATCTGTTAGCCAGAAAGAACCTATCTCTGTGCTGAGCTCCCAGGCTTGCCATGCCTAAACACGTTTTCTTTCCCCCAAGGTGAGAAGCTCCGTGTGCTGGGCTACAATCACAATGGGGGAGTGGTGCGAGGCGCAGACCAAGAACGGGCAGGGCTGGGTCCCCAGCAACTACATCACCCCCGTGAACAGCTTGGAGAAACATTCCTGGTACCATGGGCCAGTGTCACGGAACGCTGCTGAGTACCTCCTGAGCAGTGGCATCAACGGCAGCTTCCTTGTGCGGGAGAGTGAGAGCAGCCCTGGCCAGAGATCCATCTCCCTGCGCTATGAGGGAAGGGTCTACCACTACAGGATCAACACTGCCTCAGATGGCAAGGTAGGCTCCAGGCTGGCCAAACCTTGCTGGGATGCTTTGATCTGCACAAGGTTGAGTGGTAGCAATGGAACTGAGCAGTTCTGAACCCTGGTCACAGGGCTTGTCATCAGTGCTTAAAATAAACTGTGAGATTCTGACGTGTCTGGGACAAAACAGTTTTGTTCCCCTAGCAAACCGTATAATACAGCTCAGCAGTGAAACACTTTAAGGTAGAAAATACTAGAATTGCATCAGAGCAGAATCTAATAGATCATTAATAAGAGATTCTGAGAATTCTTGTCCCTTATGGTTGAAAAATAATCTCTCTGACTGCCAAATCAGAAAAGTCAGTGCCTGTTGCAGATAATCCTGTAAATATTAGGGACAGAATGCTTTCTGAGCTATTCTGCAGTATTTTTAACTACTGTTTTGATTTCTCTACAGTATTTCAGCGTGATCATTGGAGACGGGTAGGCACTTTCACTTTTATATGGGCTTTGTCCCCAGTTCCTTCATTTTTTTCCCTAGATTGTTGTGTGCTGTAGCAGTGTTGCAATGCCGTGCTTTGTGGATGCTGCAGAGAAATGTTAGCATAAAAGTGTAGTTTTCCACAGATTTTTGTTTTAATTTCGTGGAAACATTTCTACTGGCATTGGATTTCGGAAAATGTTGTTTTTTAACAAATCTATTTTAAGCAGTGTCTCTTTAGATCCTGTGCAGAAGTTGAAGTGTGGGTCTGGAGCGTGGCTGCTGAGGCTCTTCTTGCCAGCATCTAATAGATGACAGATTCTGTGCCATTAAATTTCTTCAAAAGAAAAAAATAAAAATAATAAAGTATAGTAGCAGCCCACTGTGCCCAATTTTCCCTTGTCCTGTGAGAGCTTTACTCTCCTTACAGCAATGCTGACAGCAAAATCTTAAGTATGAAAATACAGGGAACCACTGCACCGTGTTTCCTATTTATGAAACTCAGCACTCTAAAACCTCTAATAAGATAACCAGCTTTTGTTCAGTGATGAAATACTTTTTGTCTGCTTTGGCAAACCGGTTGTAATTGAGACAATTCTGACCATGTTATTTAAGGCAAAATATTTCCAACATACGGTGCTTTGATTCTTCCTTTTCCCTCCCATGTAGACACACTCTGTGGTCAGCATCAGCTCTGTGAAGTGCTGACATGCAGCATACTTGAAGGACTACATGGCAATCTGGAATTTTATTCCTCCTCCTGTCTCTGTAGTTGATATTCCTTCTATTCCCATAGATGCTGGCAGATGAGCAGTGCTCCCATATGAACGTTTTGAACCAAAGGCTCCTTGGGTTGGTGTAAATAAGCATGTGTCCGTGAGGAGATAGCACATGTTCTCCATTTGAGCTGTAATAGGGTTTGGCATATGAAGGCTTTCATCCCAGCAGAGCTGTTTTTATCCTAGAAAAACAGTTCTGCAGAGCTCCAGTAATCCGTTCAGGTCTGTGTTAGCCAGGTTAACTGTTCATTTTCCACTAAGTTGCTTGCATTGGTGTCTTTGAGAAAAGGTGCAGATGGGAGCAATTCACTAGAGCAGATCTGCAGCTCGTGGTGGCTGGAAATACAGAACTGAGCAGCAGCAGTGACCGAGACCTGTGGCTTTTTGGACTTTGCCTCTGCATGCAGGGTCAAGCAGAGAGGTAGCCACAGTCCTCCTGATGCCATGCCAAGTGCCAGCATCCCTGCAGAAGGGGCAGTTTGCCATGACCATGCATCATGTGCTGCAGTTCACAGCCTGGCATGTTAAACCTCATCGGTTTCAATTTGTGTTAACGAGCCGGGCAGTGAATTGCGACATCCTAGTGGCAGATGTGCTGCTGGGCTGGGGACACTGTGCTCTTCCAGCAGCCTGTCCCTGGCTGTCAAAGCTGAGGAGCTGGGAAGAGAAACAGCCAATATCCCTGTGTGTCCCTCTGCAGAATGGAGGCTGCTGGGGCAGGTTCCTGCTCTGAGCTGCTCGTGTCTCACTCTATTTATTACTGGCTTTGCAGCAGATCATGGCCCTGCCGGAGGAAAGCTCTTACCTTCACTGCCCTCAGCACCTGGGGCCTTCCCAGCCTGCTGTATCGTTAGTCAGCCTGTCCAGGGAATTTAATATCTCCCAGAGCTGCAGTAAGGATGAATGGCTTTGGTGGGATCATATCCTGTGCCTGACAGAACATGCTTTGGGAGAAAGAGGTATTAGAGGAACATGTGGAGCAGCTGCTGCTCAGCACAGTGATGTGTCCTGCATTGCATAGCCTTACCCAGACTTTTTCTGGGGGAAAATTGAAAGGACTAGGAAGAGATCAGAGGTTTGTACATCTTAGTTTTAGCACTGTTGATACTAAATGCATAGGGGTACAACAACTTCAACAAAATCCCTCTGGGAGCTTTTACTTTATTTCCCGCTTTAATGGGTCATATTTTTCTGGACCACCCTTTAATTTTTTGTTTTGTTGCTTAGGGTTTTCTTAAGGATGGTATTAAAAGTGACCATTCTTTATTTGGCTGGTACAGTGCAGCCAGTGATCTGGTAAACCACTTCCGTGGTACAGAGGACTTGGTTTTCCTGCCTTGGTAGTACTTGAGGCAAAGCCTCCTATTGAGTAACCCAACTGAATAAACAGCCTTGCCTGGCCAGTTCTTCAAATCCTGCTGTCCTCAGCATGAAGGAAGCAGGACTGGGGTCCTGCTTGATCTTCCAGTGGCCGAATTGGATGCAGATTTGAACCTTCATGGATTTTTTGGTGTGAATGTTCAGCTTTGTCTGCTGAGTGGGGAGCAGGAATGCCATTGGATTCAGGATTTGCTGAGGTTAGCATGGGCCAGTTTAACTACCTGTATAAAATACCCCAGCCAGGAAAAAGAGATGTGGTCTGGTGGCAGAAGTGCAGATGAGATTTATGCAAGTAGAGCTCCTTGGAACAGGACTGGTGTTTATGGTTTGTTTGGTATACAGAAATTGACCAAATAATGTCTCAACAACGAAGCCAGGAAGCAAACAGTGAGTCCCTACAAAAGTCAGGTGCTGGGTCTGTCACCTCTGTGAAAGTACAGTCAGCAGCACCACATGGTTTTCTTGTTGGATGTCATCAGTGAGAGGTTACAAAAAACCTGCCTACAGAATGAGCATGTTTACTGGTGGAAGTTTCTCTCAATGTAAATGGAAAACTTCATGAGTATTAAGGCATGGAATGTTGTTCTTGTGGCCTGGACAGGGCAGTCCAGTTCTGTCCTCATCCTGCTACAGGTTTTCTCTGAAATCTTTGGCCATTTATTTAGCTTTTTTCTCCTTCTGTAGCAAAAGCATACAATCTGTCACATTAAATACAGCTATTGCTAATTCTCATGAGATCTAAGTTGTCATAAAACCATGGGGGAGCTTCCTTCTTCATGCTTCTCTAATACTTCCAAGTAATCCTGGAGTTCAGCTTTTTCTACATCCATATTTTTAGATTTTAATTCTCAGTGTAACATGGGAACTGCTCATACTGCTGCAAGTACTTCAAGTTGTTCCCAAACAGGCATGGCTTTTTTTAAGTTGTGGTTATATTGGCTAATGCTTGCTCACTCACACCAAGCAGTCGGAAAAGCCTCTTACATTGTCACTTTTCTGTTCTCAGAACACCTGGTTTTAAGGTGATTTCACCTCTTTGACCATGAAAAGTGTTGTAGGTTTTTGTGGGTTTTTTTATTTTTTTGTTTGAGGGGATTTTTGTAGCCATGGTGTTGAAATGAAATTTGGTTCAGTTACTTTACCAAAAGAATGTCTGACTCGTTTTGGTAGAGGGTTGTGAAGATGCTCCCCAGGAGGCTGCCATTATTTTCCAGAGTGTCCAGTACAAAGACTTGAAACAAGTTTGAAGGTGGTTTTGTCCCATCCCACAAACACTTTTTTTCTCTTGCATATACAGCTCCCTTTTTTGTTGGACATGGTCTCTTATTGCTGGAGCTTCACAGATGCATTTTCTTTTTCCATCCAAAAGTTCTGTCTAGGTGGAAGAAGGAGGATTTGACCCTACGTGTAGGATTTTTAGATGCCTGGCAGCCCCATCAACTTCCCAGCCTCCTGAAATCCCAAACAGATGGCCACTGCGCATACAGAAACTGTTGAGTGTACATCCAGCATGTCAGAAGCATTTGGGAAGTTTGATCATAGCTGTTGGCATGTGATGTGAGCAGTAGGACTAGTGTGTGGACTGGACAGGAATTTGGGTGGCCAACATAGTGCTGCTCATACTGCAAGCTTGTCTCTTGCCAGACCTTGAGAAATGGAGCTCTTCCATCTTCTGTGTCTGTTGTAGGCTAGACTATGGTGCAAAATGAACATTGATACAAAGATTTCTCCCTCTCCTTCAGGTGTAACCAGCACTTTTCAAAATAATTAGATTTCTAGCTTTTTTTCACCTTGCCTGGCGGAAGACTGGGCTTGAGGGTGAAAAGTGGAAACACACAGCTCTGGTGGGAGGGAGTCAGTTGTCCGTTATCTTTAGCAGGATTTTAGGCTTAAAATGGATCTTCTGTATAAATGTTAAGAAGGTAACAAATATGGGTTATCATGCCTCGCAGCAGGTTTTCATTCAGTGGTAATGATTTTACTTCTGTGCTATTGATCGGTGCCCATCACAGGGATGGAGCAGACCAGCTCCCTGACTTCACACTAATGCTCTGCAGAAGCTCAGGCCTAAAGCAGGAAAAACTCTGGTTTGCCACTGGCACTTCAAGGAGAATTTAGGCAGGTGAAAATATCATAACCCAAACAGTAAGAGTGAAATTGAGATACTGAGGCTGACAACCCCCCATACTCTCCAGGTGATGTCCCACAGTCTCTACTGACCAGCCTTTTGAAAAAAGACATTTCAAGCAACAGCATGCCAGTCTAGTGCTATTTGCAGCCATTCCCGCCCTGTTGTTTTGGCAAAGTGCACGTATTTTCTCCTGAATCCATGCCTTTCCCATGTAAGCATTGATTGTTCTGGGCTCTGGAGCTGGTTGCAGAGCTTGTGGAGCTCATAGTTTGAGGCTTGAGTAGAAGCAATACCACACCTTGCTTTCATAATTTTCTGATGCAGTTCCTCTGTACACTCCAAGCTCTCCCATGGGCACTACCTGAACTAGCCTTCCCCTTCCTCTTTGCTTCCCAGCTCTACGTGTCTTCAGAGAGCCGCTTCAACACCTTGGCAGAGCTGGTCCATCACCACTCCACTGTGGCAGACGGGCTCATCACCACGCTGCACTACCCGGCGCCCAAGCGCAACAAGCCCACCATCTACGGCGTGTCCCCCAACTATGACAAGTGGGAGATCGAACGTACTGACATCACCATGAAGCACAAGCTGGGTGGAGGCCAGTATGGAGAGGTGTATGAAGGAGTCTGGAAGAAGTACAACCTGACGGTGGCTGTGAAGACTCTCAAGGTAGGAATCAATCTCAGAGCATTTCGCATTCAGCAGGAAGCAAGTTCAGGCTGGCTGGTTGCCCTCAGTTCTAGTTAGGCATTTGTGTTGGTGGTGGCCCTTCCTTTGTGTGCTGTAGGCTGGAAATAGAGTAGTTTTGAAAGAGCTTGATCCTCTTATGGTTTAGATGATACCTATAACAGTTGTATCTAAACAAAGGAGGATGTTAACAGCACAGTTTTTACTGGAGAATGGATGAAACCTTAGAAAAGTAAATAGTGCCGCGGTGTCTCGCAGTCAGGGTGTGGTAAAGGTGAGCTGTTCACGGATGAACACACCAGCACAAGCTGGTGTATTAAGGAAAATTGTGGATTGTGAGTCAGTCAACATAAAATTCAAAGGCTGTGCTCCAGGCAGGCTTTACATGTTTTGATTTTCTGTCTTATGTGGTGTCTTTCCCAAAAGACAAGCTCCCTGTGTACCTGGAAGTCTTAAGCAACTGTTCACAGCTGCTTCTTATCAAAAGACACAAGAGGAGGAAAAAGGGTATGCAGGCTAAGGTATATTAAAATTCATAAGTGGCTTTAATGAAGAACTGGATAATCAGTTCTGTTTCTGGCTCTGCTCCCTGATTTCTGCGTCTTGGTTTCCTTGTCTCTTGAAATGCAAATAGTGCTCTGTGAGTTCATAAGGTCGTTGCTTAATTCATCTATGTTTATAAAACTGTCTTGAGATCTTCTGGCACCATCTGCACACATTGCATTTGATTGCTTAATAGGAGTTTATGCGAACTTGACACCATGTTCTCTCTCCTCGAATGGGGACGTGGTTTGGTCTTGCAGAAACAAACAGAACCGAGGGTTTCGTTTGTTTCTTTTTGGTTTTTTTGCAATGGAAATTTTGAAGTGGAGGGAGCTGTGTAGACGCTTCAGTGTCAGGGGAAGAACCTTTCCTTGATTTGGGGAAAATATTTCTTCCTTGCTCTCCGAGCAGCGACTGCCTCGGTACTTCTGGGTTGCCATGGCTGCAGAAAGTATTTTCGTTTTGGCCTTTTTTGTACTCTGGAGGTTCCTGCTGCTGCTCCCAGCGGGGGGAGTCCAAGTGCCGCTTGCACAGGGAGCGAGTGACATCTAGTGTTGTCCCTGCTCGGGATCGCTTGGAGCGTTGTGGTGCAGGTGAGCTGGGATGTGACCAGCTTCAGCAAAACCCCTGCTCATCCTGAGGAGAGCTCAGCTCTCTCCTGGAGCACTTCTTGCTGTAATATCTTCCTGCTGCTGCTTGCAGTGTGAGGATTCCTGATGCTTTCAGACTTCCCATCTTGCTCCTAACTGAAGTTGTTTCTTTCATTCCCTTCTCCTGAAAACCTATCAACAAAGACAAAATTGCATGCTATCCCATCAAATCTGTTTGTGCAAAGGAGAAACCTTAATACAGACCATGGCTGTTTCAAATATATCTAATAAATATTTAATGAAACACAACTAAAAGTGGTTCATAATGTAGTGTTGGAGCAGCATGTTCCACTGGGGAGTGTAAGAACAACCAAGAAGAGAGTTGAGAAACACTTCAACCTGCAATTATGCACGCTAAAACCATCCTTAAAAGCAAATTTATAATCCACCTTCTTTAAATCCATTAGTCTGCTGCCTGACAGGTGGGATTATAGCTTTCTTCAAAGTTTTGGGAAACATTTTAAAATCACATTTATATCCCAGTTCTACTGGGAAAAACAAGCCTTTCGCAGCTTTTGCCCAAATCTTCAGATGACTCATTTTATTTTTCTGTGAGAGAATGTTTTTCAAAACTTTATATGATTCTTCTTGTTCCTTCCCCATCTACCTCAGATATCTCTGTACGAAAGATAAAGGGGAATGAAGACTAAAAGAGAGAGGGGGAGAAAAGTCCTTCCAGCATCTTTTTGAATAATGATGCTTATGAACACCCATTTGTTGTTCAGTGTTCTGTCAAGTGTCTAAACATAGCTCATGGCTGGCACAGAACTGGAGAAGTGATTGAAGGAGCACACTCTGTTCCTTGGTGTTTACTGGAGAGGGCAAGACCGTGTTTTGGTGCTGAGATGTTGCCTGTTAAAATCCATCCCTGGCAGCTCTGTGAGTTGTACAGGACACATCAGTATTGATCATGGTCTGTTATAACAGGGCATGCTCTGAATTTGTGTTTTTACCCCCAGATTGGAAAGGGGCACGAGGCAGTGGCTGCAGGGACAGAGCTCTGTGACCTGCACTGGACCAAGTGCAGCCAGTTGTGACTGTGGCCACAGCAGGTCCTCCTGAGGGACATTCAATGGCTGAGCTGCTGTGAGCTGGTCAACTCAGCACATTTCTTGCTGCTCTCCTCGGCTCTGCCACCACTAGGACTGCCTCTGCTTTGCCTTTCGATTTTTTTTTCTCTCTCCTTTATTTTTTCCCCAGCAGAGAAGCCTGTGTTTTAAATTAGGCAACATGTAGCCCTGGTGTCCCTTAATGCCATGGCATGGCCCTGTGCTGTGCTGGGAAAATACTGTACAGCCAGAACTGTTTTATTTCTGCCATGGTTTAGTGCAGTGGGAGCTGGAAGCCAGCTAAGCTTGGTCCTTTGCATGAGATCAGGTTTTCAGAGGGATCATTGCTACACTGGTTCTCTGTATGTGTCCTTCCTATTAATTTGGTCACTGAGAGGTAAGGCATTTCAAACTGTGGAGCGGCTATGCACAGGACAAACCTTCCAAGGTTTGTGTAGAATGAGTAAGACAAAAGCGTATTTAGGATAATTTTGCAACCTGGATTATTAACCCAGTTTCCTTTGCCAAAGAGAACAGTTTAAGGTTCTGCTCACAAGGACCTTTGGACTATTAGTTTTGACAGTGTGTTGAGCAAATCGCAGCTGTCAATCAAGCTAATTGGCAATGAATAGTAAATGATTGAATGGAAGTGTTGGAAAAATGTTCTCAGTGCTAAGTGCAGAGCAGGGAGCTGGCTGGATCTCACAGTGGCAGCCCACTGTTATCGTTCTCACCAGCAGCAGTAAATCCTTTCCAATCCTTCCTTAAAACACTTTGTCCATGTAGCCTGTCAACATTAATCCATCAATGAAAAAAATATGAATATAGAAAGAAACATTGCTTTAGGAATAGGTCTGTATTTTTGCACCACTTTGAAATGACCTTCTGGCCATTTGGGGTGTATTTGCTTCAGAAAAATATGTCTTTTGAGCAAGATTGTATCTTCCTTGGTTTTGTGCTGTGCCAAGTAACTTTATGGTGCCCAACAAATCGGTAGTGACACTTCTGCCCAGAATGGATATGTCATGGGTCAGGCTCTAAATGCCAGAAGTGAAACTGTGAAACCTTGGGCTTTCAGTCACACAGTGGCTGCCATCAGTCATGCCTTCCTGTCTGAGAGGGGGAATTTCTTGTTCCTGCCCAGTGAACCCAAGGGCCTCCATTTCAGCAGCCTCTCAAGCATTTGATTGTGGTGTATCCTTTCTTTTATGTTCCTTCTTGTTCCTTTGCCGTACTTTTTATTTCATGTTATCTTTTTTTTTTTCTGTTAGGAACAAGCTCCTTTTTCCTTTTCAGCTCCTGCGTGTTCTGTGAGAGACCCTTCACAAAAGGGATATGGATTTTCTTGCCCCAGAAATCTCAGCTAGTATAAGAATGACAAAAATATGTAGTTTTAAAATCATACAAAAAATTAATGTTCATAACTCACTGGCTTTGTGTTGTGGCTACAGGGAAAAATTACTTCGCAAGAGCTGTGGCTTATGTTGTCAGTTTGCAGTTCTTTTTGTGTCCTCATACAAAAATGTGTTTCTCCTTTGTGTACACTGCCTTTGCCAAAGCTTTGCCATTGTTCTGCAGGAGGATACCATGGAGGTGGAAGAGTTCTTGAAAGAAGCTGCAGTAATGAAAGAGATCAAGCATCCAAACTTGGTGCAATTATTAGGTAAGTGATAAATACCAAGCAGAGGGATTTGAACTAAACCCTTGTGCAGTGATATGGATGTTAAGGAGCAGATAAGCTGCTTACCATACCAAGGCTTTAAATACAGACACTTATTGTCTGGCAAAATTCACAATTTGTACCACTAATACATGATTTTTAATGATCTCGTCTCCCTAATGTTTAATTTGCCAGAGCCTGAAGCAGAAAATTAAACCCCTCTATTAACCACTTCCAAGCAGAATCCATTCTTTCCATAAGCCCCATTTTTCTGTCTTCTGAAGGTACAAATTGCCCTCGGGGATAAAACCTCACTGATACTCTCCAACACTCATTTTCAACTCTGCATTTTTCCCCAGGGGTGTGCACAAGGGAGCCTCCTTTCTACATCATCACGGAGTTCATGACATATGGGAACCTGCTGGATTACCTGCGGGAGTGTAACAGGCAGGAGGTGAACGCTGTGGTGCTGCTCTACATGGCAACTCAGATCTCCTCAGCCATGGAGTACCTGGAGAAGAAAAACTTCATCCACAGGTAGGAAGGACAGTGAGCACCCTTGAATCTCGAGCACAGAACACCCCTTGATGGATTTTCCTGCCTTTCAGGCTATCACAGCACTAGTTGGTGTCACATATTTATCACACTGGTGCAAATCTGACACAGTCTATTAACCTGTCTAAAGGATGGGTTTTCTCTTAGGATTTTTCTCTTGCCTTTGAAGTAGATGCAGATGAAAGACACATCAGTACTTACATATTTTGGGCAAAGCCTTAAATATGAATTTAAGCCCAAAGTAATGGACCATTAATGGACCAGATAAGCCAGTTCCTTGTTTCTAACAGCCTTTCAAGCCAGCTGCAGTTGGTGATTCTGGATGTGTGCAGCTCCTCGCAGCAGATTCACCCTCCGAGCGCCGCCTCAGCCCCTGTTCTTTCTTGTTTAGTTCACTTTGTTTCTCACTGCAGGGATTGTTCCTTGCTATTGTCCAGATTGTGTATTCACTTTAATAAGCATCTCTGCCATCTTAAAAGTCTCGGGGACTCTGACCTTTAAAGTGTGCTGCAATTATGGCTGGAGCTTTGCGTTCCTCGTCTGCAGAAATGGGCTCCTGGCAATATAATGACACATCCTGCGCCAGGGCTTGAGAGTGGCTGAGCTTTGTACAAGATGCTCTCTGTGCCATAGCGTGACCTTTCCTGCCCAATTAACTGGAATATGGAATTAGCACGTGGTTTTTTTTCATGGAGACAAATATGAAGATCGTGTGTAAAGTTCTAGGTGCTCCTCTAAGCCTTGAGTTGCCTTTGCTGCTTGAAAGGCCTGGTTAAATGCTTGCTATCAGTCAATAAATTGAACAGAGATGATGCCAATTAAAATTTCTAGCCTTTGATTTGCCCTGTTAAAAGGATTTTGTCCCTTCAGCCCGCAGGAAGTAAACTTTAAAAACTGCTTTGTGTGAATCTCATTTGTCTTCTGTGCCATTCATTTCATTTCCTCTTACTTCTGATGACCCATATATCTAAAATAAATAGTAGCGTTTTTCCTTATCAGCCACCCCCATAACCACCTACCCAATTATTTGAAGAGTGTTGTCAAAATTCACATCCATGGATTCAAATGCTGGGCTCTGACCTCATTTAATGAATCTGGAAGGAGGAGGAATTTGATTATGGAGAGGAGCTTTTATTTAGATACACATTGTAGTAATCAGCGTTGATAAGACGGTGCATTCAAAAACACTGTGAAATTTAAATGGGTATCTAGTAAGATGTTCTTTTTTCTGTTTTTTAATTTATTCCGATTGAGCGGAACAAGCAACAGAAACAGCAGCGTCTGTCTCATATCTAAAGATCTCACAGGAGCTTCCTGATACAATCAATTTTTAGTTCAACGTGACATAATCTAGAAAAGTGTTTTTAACAAAACCTAATATTAGGAGAAATGTACCTCTGTGCTTTACATTTCCGTCCTCCTTAAGCATTTCCAAGGATGAGAACAGTGTGTACAAGCCAGGGAAGTGGTAAATGCAACCTGCACATCTCTCACCTGCCAGGGTGAAGCCAGTGGTGGAAAAAAATGTGGACAAAAAGTCTACTTATTGCCCAGTTCTTTGAAAATGCCAGCACTGATAGCAAAGGCTACAGCAGGTTTGCAGAGGCCAAAAGCTGGTGTGAACAAGTTGTGTTGTAGAAGGTGGTCCCCCTGGGAGGAGGAAGAGCAGGGCTGGGAGCTAATCCTGGTGCTTGAGCAAGGACTGGAAAAGGAGTTCTGGAGAATGCCTGGTGTTGGCTGGGGTGACTGAAGCACTACAGAGGTGGGCAAGAAGTGAGGAATTGAAACTCAGTTTATTCAGTGCTCATCCCCAGCTATTGATAACTTGAGCACTGACATTTCTTTGAAATATTTTTATCCTGAGGGTGGCAGCTTTTATTGAAAGTGAGGGGGCTTCTTGAAGCTCTCGTTTCAAATTAGAAGGGAAAAAAAAAGTTCGGATGACAGTCTTATGAAGATGGAATGGAAAATAGCTTTCCCTCTCCTGTTTGTGCATGTAACTCCAGAATTTCTGTGTAATACTTGGATCAAAATAATCACACAGGCCCAGGTTTCTTCGGGAACAGCAGGCTTCCTTGCTGTCGCTAAAAGTGAGATGGTGAAGACTTCTCATTGCCTATTTTTGGTCTTCTTTTTAGGGACCTTGCTGCCAGGAACTGCCTTGTAGGGGAGAATCACTTGGTGAAGGTGGCAGACTTTGGCCTGAGCAGGTTAATGACAGGTGACACCTACACAGCCCACGCCGGAGCAAAATTCCCCATCAAGTGGACTGCACCAGAAAGCCTGGCCTACAACAAGTTCTCCATTAAGTCCGATGTCTGGGGTAAGAATTTGCATGGACAGATGAATGCAGATGATTGTTTTCTTTTCCAGGGCTGTGAAGTGAGGCTGTTGTGGAGCATTTCAGGAGGGAGCAGCAGGTTCCCTGGTTTGAGCCACGTTGTTCTGTGAGCTTGTCAGAGAGCAGGAACTAATCTCTGCTTAGAGCAGAGTACAGAGAACTCCAACCTGATTTTATATGTTTGAATTGTTGGTAAATATGAAAGTAAGGGATACTCTAGTGTTTATAGAAATGTATGAAATGGGGCTGGAGGGCACCAGTGCCTTGTTGGAGTTCTGTCACAGAACTACAAAGTGATATATTGTTATATAGCCAAAAACTTTCTAGCTACTTCAAGGAGTAACAAATCTGGTTCATTTTATGTTAAAAAAAATAATTATGTGTGTATCTGTCTAGTGATAGCTCCAAGCTCGTCTCTCTGCATTTTAGAAGAATAATCTTTGGAATGAGATGAGGAGAAGCGGTGGGAAAATTTGATGACAAATGGTTATTGAAGAGCCCTGAAGTGCTGGTGATAAGAGTAGGCTTAGCTAAATAGAGCTATATTGTATCAAATCTGACCACAGAAAATCTCATTGTACTTTTATCAGCCTTTCTTTGGGTTTTATATCTCTGCTGTAGCTGTTGGTCAAATTCTCGAAAGTGCCCAGTGACATGAGATAGAAGTTTGTGGAGTGTAGTCCCAAAGGCACTTGGAAAATGATATCCTGAGCATCTTCTATATATAAACCCACAGACAGTAGTGAAGTAGAGATGAAGTTTTCTACAGTTTGGGGGAAAATCTGCAGAGAAAGGCTTTATGTTGAAGACACTTTTAGGCAGATGGTTGATGTAAAATGTTTTGTAGATGGAGGAGGAAAAGCCAAAACAAACTCCCAAGGAGTATGTGATTGCTGACCAAGGTGTTTTCTGCTGCTTTGGGTTTCCATGTGGTGTTGGCTGCTGAGTCTGCCACAGTCTCAGGATGCTGCTCTACTGCTGTGGTGGCTGCAGGATCCCTGTTGGATTTCAGTATTAGGGTAGTCGGTGGAGCAAAGATCCCAAAGGAATATTGGGTATCTTTAGTTAGGGTTAATGTAACCTTGGGAAGCAGAGTTGGGGCAGTGGACTTTGGGATCTCATCAGAGATCAGCTGTCCCCGGAGGCCAGGGCTGCTGCTGGGCACGCCAGGGTTTAGATGTTTTCACCTCACTGCCTCAAGACAGCAATCAAAGAAAATTGTGCACAGAAATGTCTAATGTAAATTGCCCTTGGTGGCGTTGCCATGTAATGTGATGTGATTTCCTTACTTATGCAGAATTGTAATCGCTTTCTCTTCAGGTTAAGAACAGAATAGGGTGACTGAACTAATTACATGCAGGTTGTTGAACTGGTGTTGGGTTTATTCTGTGAGCCTGACTCCTGGGTTAGCTGCCTGACCCCACTGCTGACCTGCATCCCCACCGACTGCTGCCACTTGAATGCCTCGCCTGTTCCAAAACCCTTTTTGTGCTCTCCCTTTCCCTCTCCAGCTTTCCCTGGGACCAAAACGTCTCACCCTCACTGTATCTTGTTGCTAGCAACTGCTGAAACTTTCCTCTTGCTGCTGCCTCCCAAATTTCCCTTCTAGACCATACTCCAGCTAAACAAGGGCACCCCAAAAACACTGAGCTATTAAAATGTGCGAGTCCTCCAGGGAGAGGTTGCAAATGAGAGGAGCTGTCACACTGAGGGAGCGACTGCAGTGCAGCAGTGAAGCGGTTTCAGCTAATCCACTGTGAAGTCTCTTAATTGTGCCTCTAATAGGACTTGAAGGATCTCAAGGCGTTCAGGTTTGAGACAACTGATACATTGAAAATTAGTCTAATTCTACCCTGTCATATCGCAGGAGACTTGTCTGTGCTGACGGAGAGGCTTGTTACGCTTCTTTAACATTTAAGCTGCTGCTGAGCATGGGATCTGAGCCACCCAGAGCTGGTCTATGTGTGCAGCACTTTAGTGACTGCTCCCACTAAACATCCTCTCAAATCAAGATGAAAACAAAGCTTATTGATTTTTTTTCCCTCCCTTTTGTTTTTTCTCTTCTCTCTTGTTCTCCACTGCAGCCTTTGGTGTTCTGCTGTGGGAAATTGCAACCTATGGGATGTCCCCTTACCCTGGGATTGACCTGTCTCAAGTCTATGAGCTGTTGGAGAAGGACTATCGTATGGAGCGTCCTGAAGGCTGTCCTGAGAAAGTTTATGAGCTCATGAGAGCATGTAAGTGTTAGCCCTGCAAACACTGCTTTTTAGCTCTGCAGGGGTGCAGTAAAAGTGTGGGGATCTGGCTGTGTACAGCAAGGCACGAGAACCCCCTGCCAGTTGCAGGGAAGGTGCCGTGCTGTGTGGAAGTGTTTGTTTAAAACTGCTTTCCCCGGAGGATGAACACGCTATGAAACCAGCTGTTCATCTCTACTGGGAGCCCACAGGCCCGGGGAGGAGATTTGTTGTGAAACTCAATGCTTCCTTTGTCTCCTTTTTCCTGACAACTTAAAGAAAAGCTTGTGCTCCAAGCATGAAGCAGGAGCTTCATTTGGCTTCTTGCAAGACTGACTGTGACTCTTCACTGTGGCCTTTTAGTACGTGACTCAGTGCCCTGCACTTTTCCCCAGCAGTGCTCAGCACCTGCCATCACACACTGACACAAAAACCTGATTTAGGGAGTGCTGGGTGTCTGCAGCTGTCACCGAGCCAAAGTGGTTGCAGACACCCAGCACCCTGTAAATCAGATTTCCGTGTCAGTATTTTATCTCAGTGTATTGGAAGGGAACTGTGATTTCTGGCTCCAGCCTGCTGCTGGAGGGAAGTTTTGAGTGGTGGTGTGGTTTTTTTTCAGGCTGGCAGTGGAGTCCTTCTGATAGACCCTCCTTTGCTGAGATCCATCAGGCCTTTGAAACGATGTTTCAGGAATCCAGCATATCAGATGGTAGGTCTGGGTCCCTGTTGGACCAGCAATTCCAGGGATGGGGAAAGGGTTGACTGCATCCTTAACATCCTTAAGGCATGTTATTCATAGACTGCTTTGCAGTGAAACTTAGTCCTAGGTTATACTACCTGGTGTAAATTATATAGAAAGCAGTTATTTGGTTATGTGTGGGGTTTTTTCCTGAGAAAACAGCTCGTTTTAAAGGGCCAAATAGCTGAATAACCCCAAGGAACCCCTATTTTGGATTGTTCGCTTTTCTTTTGTGCTGGTAATTCCAAACAGCAATAGTTTTTTATCTTCGGTTGATTGCAGTGATTGTTTTTCTTCTGTGCGTTGCAGAGGTGGAGAAAGAATTGGGAAAGAAGGGCATGAGGAGTGTAGTGAGCAATTTCCTCCAAGCCCCAGAGTTGCCAACCAAAACGCGAACATCGAGGAGAGCTGCCGAAAGCAAAGATGCCAACGAGGGCTTGGAGACTGCACATGCTCGAGGCCAGGGGGAATGTGGTAGGTTTTAATTAAAGTCATTATTCCTTCAGGAAATACAAGGGCGAAACAAAATGCACATCTAGCTCCAGGCCCTCACGTAGGCAAAGCTGTGCCTAATAACAGGTGCCATCTCTCTGTACCAGCACTGTGTTTCTGGGTGACAGGCTGCTGAGTTTGCTGTCCTGGGTCCAGAGCTCCTTTTATTAGTTTTTGCAAAGGTAGGTTGTTAATTCTGGGGCCAGATACACACAGCAGCTGGGAGTGTGAATCCTTAACTGGTTGAGGGACTGATGCTCTCCCTGCTGTTGCTTAGAGAAGCCCTCAGAGTTCTTTTAAGTTAATGGCTGTTGCCTGTAGCTCCCTAAAGACCAGAGCCTGAACACAGAGCTCTCTGATCATATCCTCTTCCCATTCCCTGGCAGGAGCTATCAGTGGGATCTCCCACTGCCTCTGAGTGCTGGGTAATCTGCTGTGTTCAAGCCACTTTACACTACCACACTGCATAATTTAAAGCGGGGTGATAGCTCGGGTTTAGCAAGCCCCATAAGGGAGGTTTCTTCACTGTTCCATCCTACCAGATTTGTGCTTGCAGCACAGAAGAGTATTACTCTTGGCAGGCACCAAATATAATTTCAGCGAGGGACAAAGAGGTATTTACAGACTCTTCCATAAAATTAAACTTCCAATCAGTTTCTTCAGGCACTTACCTTCCATTCCGAGGTAATAAAAGCAGTGGTAAAAGGCTGAATGAGTACAGGAGATTTGTATCTAGCTCTGCGTTTGAAAAATAAGGATGTAAAATGAAATACAGTGGGGTTTTTTCCAGCTCCTGTTGAGGCTGCTTCTTCTGACCATTCCTGTGACTGACCTTTTTTGTGTAATGTCATATTCACCCAGTAGTACATGTTTCAGTGACAAATGTACATCTAGACAAGGTGGGGGGGAAAGAGGGGATTTAAAATGTTGGAAAAAGAAAGTATCAGTGACTTAGGGAGGAAGGTTATTTACCATATATAGGAAATATAATTGCCTATTATTACAAGCTTTTGAAGTAAAATAATTTCATTTAAATACTTGAGGGCTTTGAGAAATTCAAGTACAGCAGGCATAATATGATTTTAACATTATGCTGGGAATCATTTTGCTCTTTACTGTGAAAGAAATTTTTTCACAATAAAGTTTTATTGCAGTTTCCCTTCCAATTGTCAGTGTTTCCATAGCAAGTCCAGCAGCTGGAAACTGATCTTCATTGCTAGCTGCTAGTTTTCTCTGGATTTCTGCAGCTCTGCTCTGTCTGTACTCAGTAAGGCCATGGCCTGGCTCTTCTGATTGTCCAGCTCCCTGAGTTCTGTGGGGGTGGCACAACTGCAGTGTTCCTGTGCAAACGTGTTGTCTTCTCTAAGTACCCAACTATTTTTTTTTTTTAATTCTCTCCTCTCAACCAAAATCCATTCCTCAGCCAAAATCCTACCCATAGCATGATGATCACCAATTTGTGACTAAGAAGCATCCTTCCTTATGACTCTGCTTCATCTCCCTTCTTGCTGCCTAGTCAAGCTGTAAATGTATATGCTGCCCTGCAGGCATTCCTCCTTTGGATTAGAATGCCATTGGAGTGCCTGGCCTAGGAACGAGCCCCTCTGTCAGTCAGACACAGAGACCTTCAGGACTCTGTATGAATTTATTATAAACCATTATTCATTTTTAAGCACCTCTTGTAAGTGGAGAGAGGGTCACCCCATCGCTTCCCTGTGCAGCAGTGCTGCTGGAGGAGGCTGGCACTGCCCCTTTTCTCTCTTACTGTCCAAAGCCAAGCATCTTCACAGTGCTACGACCTGAAGTGTCATATCTTGATCTCGATTTCTGCTCATGAAAGAGTTATTTCCATTCCCCGCAAAGGATGACATCAGGAAAACGAATGAGGAGCCTGGGGATGGAGGTGGGTTATAGAGGTGCCTTATTAATTCAGAGGGTCAGCAATTCAAAAGACAGCAATAGCACAGGGACTAAAGCAAAGGCCTCTTTGTATTTATCTTCTTCACAGTGTGAAGTTTAGACAGGTCTCCAGATGTGAGGATGGGAATCTGAACACAAACATGTAGTGTTTGTATGTCACTCTTCCAGTCAGAAGCCCACAGGGAAAGTAGCTTGGCAGCCACGTCAGGAACGAATGGATGCAGGATCATGGACCATGTTCAGTCCAGGCTTGAGTGTGGCTGCACTTACTTTATTTCTGCTCTGAAGTTGTGGCTGTTCAGAGAACCTGCACCTTTTGGAGGTGCTGCAGTGGTTTGATCCTGTAAGAAAATGGTTTATTGTGGCTCTTGGAGCGATGCTCAAAAGCTCTTTCCTTTTCCCTTGCAGACCCCCTGGATCATGAACCTGCTATTTCTCCCTTGCTCCCACGGAAGGAGAGGGTGGCCCTGGAGAGCAGTTTGAATGAAGATGAACGGCTGCTTCCAAAAGACAAAAAGCACAACCTCTTCAGTGCTCTGATCAAGAAGAAGAAGAAAACTGCCCCTACCCCTCCGAAACGGAGCAGCTCCTTCAGGGAGATGGATGGACACTCGGAACGCAGGGCAGGCGGGGAGGAGGAGTGCAGGGATGCTGGCAACGGAGCTTTCATTGCCCCCCCTGCAGACACAGCTGACCCCTCCAAGTTCCAGAGCCCAAGCAATGGGGCTGGTGTCACCAACGGGGTTGTGGCTGGGAACTCTGGGTTCTTGTCTCCCCACCTACGGAAGAAGTCCAGCACCATGAGCAGCAGTCGAGGGGTGGCTGCTGACGAGGAGAGCAGTTCCAGCTCCAGCAAGCGTTTCCTGAGGTCCTGCTCAGCCTCCTGTGTGCCCCACGGGGCAAAGGACACGGAGTGGAAATCCGTGACTCTGCCTCGGGATTTGCAGTCCACGGGACGCCAGCTTGATTCCTCCACTTTTGGGGGGCACAGGAGTGAAAAGCCAGCACTGCCTCGGAAGCGGGCGAACGAGGCCAAGACTGACATTGCTGTCAGGGGAACAGTGACCCCTCCTCCACGGCTGCTTAAGAAGAATGAAGAGACCACTGATGATGTGTTCAAAGATGCAGAGTCGAGCCCTGGTTCCAGCCCTCCCACCCTGACGCCAAAACTTGGCCGTAGGCAACCTGCTGCCCCTCCTTCCTCCAGTGGGCTCCACAAGGACGATGGAGTCAAATCCAGTGCCTTAGGTACCACTGTGACGATGGACCAAGGTTCTGCTGCCAAACCCAACCCTGCTGGGTTTGTGGGGGCCAGCAAGGCTTCCTCTGAGGAGCCACGCCTGAGGAGGCTCAAGCAGACCTCGGAGTCGGCAGGGAAGGACAAAGGGAAGTTATCGAAGCTGAAACCAGCCCCTCCACTCCCGCTGTCTTCATCCTCCATCGCCAAGCCTGGGAAGGTTTCTCACAGTCCCAGCCATGAAGCAGCAGCAGATGTGGTGTCTGGGCCGAAATCCAAACAGTTGACTCAGGTTGGAGAGGCTGCAGGCAGTGATGCTCTCAAGCCAAACCCGTCAGGGGAAGGTGTGAAAAAGCTGGGGATCCCCTCTGTACCAAAGCCACAGTCCTCTACAAAGCTGCTGCTGAGCACAGCAACCCCAGCTGCCTCTTCCTCATCCTTACCCTCTGCCCCAGGCGGGGACCAGACATCATCCACACCCTTCATCCCCCTCATATCCACCAGGGTCTCGCTGCGGAAGACCCGGCAGCCCCCGGAGAGGATCGCCAGCGGCACCATCACCAAAGGGGTGGTGCTGGAAAGCACCGAGGCTCTACGGCTCGCCATCAGCAAGAACTCTGAGCAAATGGCCAGCCACAGCGCCGTCCTGGAGGCTGGCAAGAACCTCTACACCTTCTGCGTGAGCTACGTGGACTCCATTCAGCAGATGAGGAACAAATTTGCCTTTCGGGAGGCCATCAACAAGCTGGAGAACAACCTCCGGGAGCTGCAGATCTGCCCAGCGACGGCTGGCAGTGGCCCTGCGGCCACCCAGGACTTTAGCAAACTGCTGAGCTCAGTGAAAGAAATCAGCGACATTGTTCAGAGGTAGCAAGAAACCAGGTTGGAAAACAAACGAGTGAATCAATCAATCACAATGGGCCAAAGCCGACTGTGGGGAGAGGAAGGTGTGGACTGAGAAAGGAGCAGGGTGTTCAGGTTAGGGCTGTGCCAAGGATGCAGACTGTGAATGGATGCCCCAGCTCCGAAGGGCAGGGCTGTGTTCAGGAGGCACTGCCCACCCTCTGAACTCAGATTCCCTGTGTTTCATATACTCGTAATCGTCTTATCTGTGGAGTTCTTGCCTTGTGGACTACAAGTCTAAATGCTGATGTCACACCATGCCTTTTTATTAATATTTTATTGTTCTGGACAGACCATTAAGACTGAAGCCAGACTGGTGGACACTGAGACGTCATCCTCCTCAGGAGGACTTTGTACTGCATTTTTGTCCCTTCCCTCTGCCCCCCTGTACATGAGGATGAGTGTTTGGATAGCAATATACCCACTGCATTTCTTGGGAGAGTTTGCCAGCACGTGGCCCTGGCCCAAGTCTGACATTTACCTGACACTAATGCAACAGATTTGGTGCTTGGGAGGGAAGGGGGGAAAATTATTACTGTAAGGTTTTTTTAATGACAGAATGCTACAAGTGATGATTGCCCAAATTCTTCCTCTGATTCCACCTGCTACCCTTCGTTTCTGTGTTTTCAGTAGTTTCTCAGTGTTGTTGAGCCCATGGGCTCACGGTATTGGAGGCAGCACCTGCTGATGTCCCAGCCCAGGAGTCTGCAGATCTCCCTCAGCAGCAGAACAGGCATGGAGAAGGTCTGAAGAGGGATGTGCTGTGGCACTCTGGTGATGTCTGGCACTAATGGGGTTGGTGTTTGGGGTGAGGGGTTGCAGGGCTTGGGCAGCTGGGGCTGGGAGGGATGAGCTCTGAGACACCACTGTGCCTCCAGCAGCTGTTGTGGCGGACCCTGCACATCACAGCGGGTGAGAACTGCTGCGTCTCCAGTTGAATTTCCAGCTTTTTGTTTTGTGAAGGGAGATGGAGCTTGACCTCTGCCCTTGTGCAGAGCCCTGTGCTTTGAGGGGCTGTGGTGCCTGGCTTTCCATGCCATGGGAACACCCCTTCAGGAGCTCCAGTGCCAGTGCTCTGGGGTTAAAAGTGTTCCTACCTTCATGCCAGTGTGGTTCCATCCAGCATCAAACAAGGATCTGTGAAGGCTGCAGACTCTTCTCTTGGGTGCATGTCCTGGGGAAACTGCCACAACATGCTGACAGCAAGACTCCTGGCCTTCCTTTCCAAGGTCCTGTGCCCTTCCCAATTAATGCTGGGAACTAACTGTGACTTGTGACAATAGTGAAAGAACAAGGTTTAGGGCTATTAACAGTGCAATTTAACTCCTCTTAACAGTTCCAAACATGAGAAAAACACATTTTCCATTTTCTGTTCCCCTGTAACTCGTGACCCCTCTTGTGTATCTTAAACACTAATTGCCTTCAATTGTATTTTATGCTGTTTTCTTTGGAACTGTTTGTTTTGTATATGATTTCTAGTAGTTCACTCGTGTGTGTTCACGCCACTTCTCGCCCTCACAAACCGCCATGACTTAACACATGACAAATGTTCAAAAGAAAATACACACTTCTGCCACAGGCTGCCTTTAAAAACGTAAGAAAAAAGCAAAAAAACCAACCCTTGGATTGTCTCTTTCCTGGAGGTACTGTTTTTACTTTGATAACATATTGTGCCACTATATTATACATTTGTATCTTGTTATTACACACTTTTGTAGACTTGTCTTTTTTACAGTGTGTAAATAGCTCTGTCCTTCATCTCTGTGATACTTAAGGGGGTCGTTTCCCCTTTAATTTAGTCCAGTACAGATTGTTTCTGTACATGACTTTCAAGTCTTTCTTCTCTCTTCCTCTATTTTCCAATTTTTTTGATTTGTTTTTTATTCCAGTCTCTCTTGTGTAGTATATTTAAAAATAAATCAATGTTGAGGAAAACCTGTGTTTGTCTGTTAGTGAGGCTTTTCTAACCCTGTTGCCTCCCCCTAGACTGCATCCACCACCAGGAGTTCCTGTTTGGAGGTTCACTCTGCCCCTTCAGCACAGTGGGAAGGTTCAGAGCCAGGCCAGCTGCCCCTTTCCATGTTCATCTGGCTCTGAAAAGTCAGGAGAGAAAAGAGCTGCACAGAGTAAAGACTGTGTCATCACCTCTTTTAAATCAAAGACTTTGCAGTTGTCTTCAAGGAGATTTAAACCAGAGATTTGTCTGAACTTTTGTTAATGGTTTGTATTCTGTAATTCAGCTGCTGTCGTGTTTTCCTCCTCCTCTGCTATGAAATGACCCATGAGTTTCTCTCCTCATACAGTTCCCTCCCTCATTTCTGGTTGCCCATTCTTATTTTCTGTTTCCCTGCAGCCTTTCTAGTAAATCTTGGGGGAGGGTTGTTTCCAGCTACTGAGCAGCCTCTAAAATGAGCCACAGCCTTGAGTAATGAAGATGCTAAAGACCAAAAAAAGATGAGAAGGAAGAAAGGGCTGGGGACAGTGCGTGGTGTGCCTGAAGTCCCACAGTTCTGCAATGAGGTTTTAGGGTTATAACCCAGTTCTCCCCATTTCTAATCCCCTCAACAAGTCCCTGGTGAAATCTGTGGGTCCTGGCACTGGGGTCTGCTCACTTCTGGGCTTGGGGAACAAGGCTCATTGGAAACCTTGGGCTGCTGTGACAGCAGCTGCACTGGTGACCCTGCAGAAGGTGAAGGAGGAGCAGGAGGATGTTCTGATGAGTACAAATACAATTAATGTCCTGCACTGGGCAAGGCTCAGGCATGGCTAAAGGAACTGCAGTGAGTAGAGCTGCAGCAGTCCAGGGCTTCTGCATGGGATTGTGACCAAGACCCTGTCACAGGTCCATGTCCAGACTTGAGTATGGTGAGTGGTTGTGGGCTGAGGGAAGATGGAGAAGCTTAACCTGCCCCTAAATGCAATCAGGGCTGGTGATCTCCATCTCTGCTGGCTTAGGCACTGGTCCTTGGTGCCGTGGGAAGGCAGAGGCTGGTTGACCTGGCTGGGGAAAACCCCTGGATCTGCGGTGTTGGGAGTGAGAGAGGGGATTAAAGGCTAAATTTAGCTGAGTACAGTAGGAGTTGATTTAACAGATCGATGCATTTAACAGTTTGATTGCTCCAATTTTCAAGGCTATTGAGCTTGAAAGTGAGAGTGCTCTGGGGGAAAAATAGCTGTGTTTGTGGTTTTGTTTTGGTTTTCGTGTCTTTGAAATTACAATGTTCGCTCTCCTAAGTTTTCCTTTAATGTCATCTTGCTTTTTGTTGAGAAGTTGCTTGTCACAAGATATAAAATGTGGTCAGTGTTTTATGTTCACTCTTTTTCTTATAAATCCTGTGTTACTTTGGGCAGGCTGGTGTGGCAGCCTGGCTGGGCCAGCAGCACTCTTGGGCATGCAGGAACACTTTCTGTCCCCTGGGATGCTCAGTGACAACCCACAGCCTTTTCCTTAGCTGACATTCATCCTTTCACCCTTGAAAAGGGAGGGAAGTACACCTAAACACGGTGTCACCTCTGAGGAGAGGGCTCCTGTGCATCTAAAAGTGGGCTGGCAGCAGAGCAGGACACACTCCTGGTCCCAGGGTGAGACCTGACCAGGGTGGGCTGCTGGGAATGATGCTCCTGGTTCAATTCCTGGTCAGTCCTGATGCCTTGGCAGTGCCAATGCCCCTAAAGCTGTGGGTGAGGGACAGCCTCGTTATTTCAGTGTCAAGGCTGGGCTCAGAGCTGTCCTCCCTGGCTGTGCTGCTCAGTGGCAGATCCAGCTCAGCAGAAAGCTGACCTGCAAACCAGACCGTGCTGAATGTTTTCCCAGCAATCACCCCCCTGTTGAGGGTTCTGTGTTTGTCCTGCCATCCATTCTGCTGATGAAGGTCCCACCTGTGCTCCTGGAGCCTGCATGACCCAGTTACGACACACAGAGCCTCTTCAGGAGTCCCTTGGACACAATTAAACTGGGCTCTTCCTCTGCAGAGGAGCCTTTGGGTATCTGAGATTCACTGTTCCTGTTGTGTGTGTTTGCAGTGCTGCAGGTCTGCCTGGGGCGGGGGAAAGGTGAGGGGCAGGGAAGGTTAATGGATGTTTCATGGAGTCCCAGCAGCGATGTTGGCAGTGTCTGCATTGGCTCTTGCTGTCTCAGTCAGAGACAGTAGGAATCAGTGTGTAGGAACCCAGGGCCTGTTTGATCCAGCTCCTTAGGATTGGTGTGTGGCTGGGTTCTGAGCTCTCTGGCTCTCAAAGGTGTTGGGGGTCTGGGTGACCCCTCAGGAGCTGCTCCCCTTCTCAGGAGGAGAGGAACTGGGGAGGGGTGTAGCTTCCTGTGGGAGACATCATGTCTGGTGTGCAGGGATGTGCTTTCCAGCCCCTCGGGGGTCATTCTTGGCATGTTCCCCTCTCCTTCCTCCCAGCCACACACCCCCAGACTCCAGGAAGTTATTTTCTATTCCCTTTTATCTCCCCTCCCCAGCATTAATCACCAAGGAGCAGCAATCAAGAGCCTGGAATGCTGCCTCTTCCCAGGCACACCAGGCACCCTAAGGTGTGCTCCAGAGAGTTCAGGGGTGCCATGGTCCCTCACCTGCCCCATGTCACAGCCTGGCAGGAGCCCCTTTGCTGACACAGGGTGAGGAGGGTGATGGCACTGCCCTGATGGCACCAAGCTGCCCATCAAGGAGCCCTGGGTTGCAGGAGCTGAGCCCCAACTCCGTCCCACCTGCCAGGTAAGTGCTCCACTTTTCAGCGAGTTCTACAGAGGTTATTGTGCTTCAATCAAAGCCTCGTTATGTGTGTGCTTTTATGAGGCTGCTCTGAGCCTGTTCCTCTCCCAGACTTGAGTGCAGGAGCCCAGGCATCCTCGCAGCCACAGCACTGCCCAGCAGGTTTCCCATCCCTTCCTGCAGCAGTCAGTGCCACTGTCCCCTGCAAAGATCCATCACAGCAAAGCCAGGCATTTGCCGGCCTTCACTAGCCCAGAGTTACTCCAAAACTCTTCCCCCTTCCTCCCTTCCATCCCTCCCCCGATTCCAGCGCAGGGTAAAATTGATCAGTGCGTGTTTATTGATGGTTTGAACACTCAAAAGAAAGGGGGGGCGGGGGGAAGTCGTTGCCATAGAAACATCGATAAAGCTTCCTCTCCGCTGTGTGATGCGAGCGCGGCGCCTGCGTCCCGATCCAAACAGGGGGCCTTTGGTGGGGATGGAGAGGGGATGGAGGTGGGTTTGGGGGTGCCTGGGGTGGGGACCTGCATGGGCTCAGCCCCCCTGAGTGCTGTCGGTCGCTGCTGTGCTCCCCAGTGTGAGAAAGTCAGGGCAGCAGGGATGCAGGGGGGGAAATGTCCTTCCTCACCTTCACAGCCAGCGCTGTCCTCGTGTCAGGGCCAAATCCTGGCTTTGTCTGTGTCCCTGCAGTCCCTCCTGTTCTGCACCTTCCCTGGAAGAGCCTGGTCCTGTGCCTCCATCTCTCCTCCCTGCACCTACTGCCCCACCACTGCTTTCCCCTGGGTTCCAGCTCCTCCATTCAGCCTCAGCCACTGCTCCTGCTGCCAGAACAACTCACGCAGCACTGCATTAAGTGGTCTGTCTGCTTGATGGATATTACAATGCACTTCTTGCAGCCTGATTTAGGGGTTTTTTTAATCTTTTTACTCCCCCAACC